>CM075769.1:63727169-66158447 GCA_037974665.1 Ehretia macrophylla
CCAAAGAGGTCCCTCTAGTTAACTTTTGTTAGTCAAATGTTAACAGTCAAAGGGTTGACCGAGTTAAAAGACCATTATATCTTTAGGCAACATATTTTAAAAAAGAAAATTACAATAAAACTCTAAATCAGTCTAAAAAAAACATAATTCACATAATTGACGTAGGAAAAAAAAAACTAAAAAATATCAGTTCAAACATAAATAAATTAAAGTCAGTAATATATCGTTAAAAAATGAATAATCATGAGTTATCCTCTTCTCTGGCCGGTACTCTCGCTACTAATTATGTCGATGATGATTGTTCATTTTTTAACGATATATTACTGACTTTAATTTGTTTTTCTTGGAGCGGATCCTTTTTAGTTTTTGGTTTTTTTTTTCCTGCACAATGTGAATTATGTTTTTTTAGACTGATTTTGACTTTTATTGTAATTTTCTTTTATAATATATGTTGTCTAAGGATATAATAGTCTTTTAACTCGGTCAACCCTTTGACTATTAACATTTGATTAACAAAAATTAACTGGATGGACCTCTTTGTTTTTTTTACAAACCTGAGGGACTAATTTGGTATTTAGAGCAAATTTCAGGGACTAAAATGGTTTTTGCCCCTCTAAAAACAGGTTTGGAATATCTAAATTTAAAAAATCTCTAAATTTAGGGACTCTATTAAACTTGCCCTTAATTTTGCAGGAAATGATTTTCAAGAAAAAGAAATAATGGAAAAGACAGGCCATCTTTGCCTTGGCCAAACATTGCAAACTATTTGACAAAAAATAAAATAAAATTGAAGATTATGTCTATACCATATAACCTTCACTCGAGAGTAACTTAGTATATAAAACCGTCATTATGTGTACAATACATGAAAATGTTGGGCCTTGTTGGATTTCATTGGTTACAACCTAATCTTGTATATTTGTAAAAGTTATTTTTATAATTCAAACGATGACTTTGAAATCCAGCATATTACTTTACCATTTCACCCAAAAAAATTATACTCTTCAATAGTCCTCTATACGGTCTACAATATACTGTGTCTATGTATACAGAGTATGTAGAATCCAGCAAAGCAATAGGTTTGTCATTTTCACTCAACTCATGCCTTACATGCATGATGTCCATTGGTTTCATGCACACATACCCACAGAGAAATTCGATGTCCATCCATTTCCATGCTTACCATCCCACCACTCTCACCACAACCAACCCCATGCATCATCATTCTTTGACAGAGATGAGAGATAAATTTAACACTATTCCCAGCTGTACTTTTTCTTTTTCTTTTTCATTAATTTGTTCTTATCTAAAGAGAAAAAATGGAAAAAAAGAAGAGCCAAAGCCTCAAGTCCAAAGCAGACCAAACTGTTACACCAATTTGTTGTCTAAAATTGTCCCATGCAATCTGGTTCCTTTAAAAACAAACACCATCTCAGCTCTCTGCTCTCTGCTCTCTGCTCTCTGCTCTCTGCATTGCATTATTATTCCCCTCTTCACTCCTTTCACTGTTTTGGACAACTATTATGCACCACCCTTTCTTTAACCAATAAATTTACATATTCACAAGCAACATTTCAGAACCCAAAAAGAAAAAAAGAGAAACACAAACAACATTTCACTGTTTTGGACTACTCTTTAAAGTACTCTTTCATAAATACACACATACACAAACAAAAATTATTCACTCTTTAAAATTTTTACTGTTTTCCTGAAAAAAATCAGAAAGAAAAAGTTGATTAGACATGAGCTCAACATTTATTATTTGTTTTTCCTCTGAGGTCTACAAAAGCTACAGTACATGCCTACACACACAACACATACTCTCTCTCTCTCTCTCTCTCTCTCAACTTCACTTTCTTTAAAATTCTCGAGATTTGAGTCCGAGATAAAGCGCAGGGGGCAAAAGGGCAGAGGGGACCTCACTTCTGTACTCTCAAACCTCTTCTTTTTCTCCTCCTTTAAATCAAACTGTGCATTTGTTCAGCTCTGCTTCATTCACATAACATAAATCTATCTCATCTCTTTGTGAAAGATAGCGCAAACCAAGTAATCAAAAAAAGATACAATCTTTGATGAGTAAGAGAGGAGGCTCTCCAAATAGAGAGAGCCTACCTGTACATGCAACCACCAATACCAATACCACCACCACCATTTGCATGTACCCTTATTAGAACCGTGATAAAAATCCAATCTTTTTTAACTACACTTGCTTGAACTGTGACAAAAATCCAATCTTTATTGTAATACTTTTTGTGGGTGTTTTTTGTTCTTGTCTATGGCCTTGTCTATGCACAGTGGAGGAAGCAACAGCAAGCATCAACAGCAAATGGATAGTAGCAAGTATGTGAGGTACACACCAGAGCAAGTTGAGGCTTTAGAAAGGGTGTATGCTGAATGTCCAAAGCCTAGCTCTTTGAGAAGACAACAACTCATCAGGGAATGTCCTATTCTTTCTAACATTGAGCCTAAGCAGATCAAAGTCTGGTTTCAGAACAGAAGGTAATATATTGTATACCTATCACCACATTCACATGATAGCATCACCTGCATGTTATGTGTGTTTTCTTTGGGTGTATGCTTTCTTGGTTGTGGTGAAGATGCTATCTTTAGATGGTATGCGTGTGTGTTTCATGCTTTCTTGGTTGTGATGAAGATTTTATCTTTCAATGGTATGTGTGTGTGTGTGTGTGTGTGTTATATATGCTTTCTTGGTTGTGATGAGGGTTACATCTTTAGATGGTTCTCAGCATTTTTTCTCTTTTTATTTTCTTTTAATGTGTTCTATACAAAAAAATTAGTTCTTTTGAAGAATAGCATGCTATACTGTTTTCTTCTGTTATAGAAGAGTTTGATCCAAGTCGTCTTCATTTTTGAATTGTGGTGTTTATTTTTCAACATTGCTTGTAGGAAAATAGAATAATAAGGTGGATCTGCTCTGATATCTTTGATTAAGCATGTTGGTACTCATTTTTACCAGCTTTTTTATACTCTTTTCTTTAGGCTAGTTTTGGTTTTCTGTTTTTTCATTGGAAGTGACAGTAAGGATGATAATGTGGGTACGCTCGACTGTTCTTGAAATGTGTTGAGGATTTTTTTGCTCAGAATGTTCTCACTTGATTGGTTACCCTTTTAGAGTCCTACAAAATATCACCAGGTGAAGGAAGGCCAAAGTTGTTTTTTTCTTCCAACTCTGATTAATAAGCTCCTTCTTAGCATTGAGTAATGTTTCATTCTTTTTCCTTTCCTCTTCTTTTAGTATGCACTTTAACTCCATGGAATCTTTCTGTCCAAAGGAAAAACTTCGGCTTAAAAAGTAAAGTTATTTTGATGGTTTGTCATTGTTGACATCTATCAGTGTCCATGAGATATTCTTATCTATTATTCCTAATGGAGACAAAAGGTCATGAATGTCTGTTTAAGATTAGGGCCATTTTTCCCCTTTCATTTTTCTTCTTCTGTCGTGTCTGTTCACGTTATGTTTTACTAGGATAATACTTCTATCAGTCCGGACTGACGTCTATCTGTAAGAGAAGTCCCCATCCCATTTGGGAGGATGCCCTTCCGAACTGATTGAATAGCAACTCGTTTTACTATATCTTTAACTGGTCGCTCTCTGTGGAAACAAAAAAAAATCATTTTTTTTAATCAGTCACATTCTTGTTACTTAAGAGGAGCATATCAAAATCTGCAAATTGGTCAATGAAAGACTAAATTTCTTCACACTCATTAAGTTGATTTTGCAAAAGATGGTGAAAATGGCAGAGAGCTTTAGTACATTTTATTTGGTTAAGACTCTTGTATCTTCATCTAGTTAGTAAAGAAGTGGGTCACTTTTGCAATGTCTCTTATTCTTACGTTCATTAAGTTGATTTTTACGTTCAATTCAAGTAAATAAGTATATTTGAATTAAGTGCTAGGCTCTTCTTAAACTACTTTTCCTTCTTGTGCTTGGACTCTATCATTTATTCTTTGTTATCTCTAAGAGTCTTTTGTTGAAGGGATCTCATATTTGAATATCACTTGCATCCTATTCTATAGGTGCCGTGAGAAGCAGCGGAAGGAAGCTTCCCGTCTCCAGACAGTAAACAGGAAGCTGTCTGCAATGAACAAGCTGTTGATGGAAGAGAATGACCGTCTTCAGAAGCAGGTTTCCCATCTGGTTTATGAGAATGGTTATATGCGTCAACAGTTGCACACTGTAAGTGTACTTACTGTCCCATATCAGAAGTTCAAGCATTTATCTTACTGAACCCTGAATTTTGGCTCAATCTCTCGCATTTATTTGTTTTCCAGAGTCATTTGTTATAAATGAATATGCATGCTGGGTAATGTTTGTCTCTTCGAGTGGTTGAGTCAGATTTGTAATGGATGTCTTATGCATGTTTTTACTATGCTTATCGTACTTCTTGGAGAAAAAGCAGTGTTTATGTATGATTAGCTTGAAATGTGAACCCTCAAGTATGTTACTGGGATTTTTTTCCCCAGCTGAATGTTCCAAAATTCTTACACTCCACATTGTAGCAGGTTAGCACAACGACCACAGATGCGAGCTGTGACTCTGTGGTCATTAGTGGTCAGCAGCAGCAACAAAACCCAACTCCTCAGCATCCACAAAGGGATGCTAGCCCAGCTGGGTAATTAATTCTTTTCTCCAGAGAATCTTTTGTGATAGTAACTTTCCTGGTTGTTTTGTATGATTTTAAACTGAAAGCTAATGTGTGTTCTTTCATCAGTCTTCTTGCAATAGCTGAGGAGACCCTGGCAGAGTTCCTTGGAAAGGCCACTGGAACTGCTGTCGACTGGGTCCAGATGATTGGGATGAAGGTATGTTAGCATCTGCCTTGAATGATTACTATATCCACTAACCGTTCATGTCTTGAAGGCCTAATTTATCCTTTGATTTTTCATTCTTTATTTATAGCCTGGTCCGGATTCTATTGGCATCGTTGCTGTCTCCCGCAACTGTAGTGGGGTAGCAGCACGAGCCTGCGGCCTCGTGAGTCTAGAACCCACCAAGGTAGTCTTTCTGAATTTCTTTACCGGTTAATATGCTTTTTAATTACCTAATTTGTGGGCCTTGTTAAATTGCACAGCTATCTCTTATTACTGATTTTGGTGTAAAACTTTCGTAATCTTGTTCAGGTCGCTGAAATCCTTAAAGATCGTCCATCATGGTATCGTGACTGCCGATGCATTGATGTATTGAGTGTGATCCCCACTGGAAATGGAGGGGCTATTGAGCTTATGTATATGCAGGTTGGTTGTATTTACAAATTGAAGCTCTTTTTGAGTCTTGGAATTCCTAATGTTCGCCACCTGATTGTGCAACTGGGTTTGATTGCTTGTATTTCTTACTTAGACTTATGCACCAACAACACTGGCAGCAGCTCGTGACTTTTGGACGCTGAGATATACAACAAGTTTGGAAGATGGCAGTCTGGTGGTAATAACCTAAGCAGGCTTCTGATATTAGTCAGTGAAGTTCTTCTATTTCTAGATTGAACTTTGGGGGTGGGGGACTTTTTGATATATAGGTTGTGAAAAGAAATGATTTTGAAATTCTCTAATATGAAGTCCTCACATTTTAAGATTTGTTAATATTGGTGGAACAGAATATCTCTACACCATTACTTTTATCACTCTGTCCATATGTGTAAAGCTAATGTTATGCCGTTTGCTATCGGAATGTGGTGCTTAGTAGGTAATATTGGGTATACAATGTCATGTCAAGCGATAGATTAGAAAGATTTATACAATTATCACTATAATGTATGTAATATTGTGATCTCAAATCTGCAGATATGCGAAAGATCTTTGACATCTTCTACTGGTGGTCCATCAGGGCCTCCCGCTACATGCTTTGTTAGAGGTGAAGTGATGTCAAGTGGTTATTTGATACGTCCTTGTGAAGGTGGTGGCTCCATCGTTCACATTGTTGATCACATCAACCTGGATGTAAGGAAATACTCCCATCGCTTATTTGGTTTGCTTTCCCCTCATAACCTTTAAACTGAACTACATGTTATGGTGCCATAGGCTTTGAGTGTTCCTGAAGTTCTGAGACCCCTCTATGAATCATCCAAAATCCTTGCACAGAAGATGACTATGGCTGTAAGAACTTTAAGCGTAACTTTTATGTTACAAATCATTTGTTTCGCAACTACCAACTTGCCAATTGACATTCATAATCCATTTAGGCCTTGCGACACGTCCGCCAAATAGCCCAGGAAGCCAGTGGAGAAGTTCAATATGCTGGTGGTCGCCAACCTGCTGTTCTTAGGGCATTTAGTCAGAGATTGTGCAGGTGAGGGAATTGTAATCTATTTGGATTAGCCTACTACATTTATCCAAGGGACCACTCCAAACAATCTTTGGGGATCCAAGAAGCTTAACAGAGATTGGATTGTGCCAACAGGGTTGGGATTGTCACTTGGTTTTTAGTGGAGTATAAGACTGTTACTAAGAATACTGCAAATTTTTCTCAGGGGATTTAATGATGCTGTCAATGGGTTTGTTGATGATGGTTGGACTCTTATGAGTAGTGATGGCGTGGAGGATGTAACAATAGCTGTAAACTTGTCTCCAAGCAAGTATCTCTGTACTCAATATGGAAACTTGTCTATGCTCCCGACTTTTGGTGGAGTCCTTTGTGCCAAGGCATCCATGCTTCTCCAGGTAACTTTTTGTTAACTGCCTTTGTTGTGAAAAATTTATGAAAGGTTGAGCACTTTGTGATTGTCTGGTTGTTTTTGGCTGTAAATTATGTGTCAATTCCGTAATCTCTTCTAGTTAATGGGTACTAGCAGCTAATTAACAATATTGGTTATTGCAGAATGTCCCCCCTGCTTTGCTTGTTCGCTTCCTCAGGGAGCATCGTTCCGAGTGGGCTGACTATGGTGTTGATGCTTATTCAGCTGCATCTCTGAGAGCTAGTCCTTATGCAGTCCCTTGTGCAAGACCTGGTGGCTTCCCTAGTAGCCAAGTCATTTTACCTCTGGCTCATACTGTGGAGCATGAGGAGGTATTCGCTCTTCTCCTCTATTACAGTGTGCCAGTTTTTTACTTGACATTTTTAGGCTCTTTTGTCCTGTTGTGATGAAAAAGGAACTATAATTTTCTTCCTTGTCTAGTTATTGGAGGTGGTTCGTCTGGAAGGGCATGCATTCTCGCCAGAGGACATAGCTTTGTCACGGGATATGTATTTGTTACAGGTTTTCTTCTTTTCTTTCATTTACATAGGACCTTGGTTCTTTCTTTTCTAAAGATGGAATTATTCTCATTGTAGTTGCATTTTTGGGTTGTATATGATGATAATTCTTCTTAAATCTACCTCAACAGCTTTGCAGTGGAGTTGAAGAGAATGTTGGAGGTGCCTGTGCTCAGCTTGTATTTGCTCCAATAGATGAATCCTTTGGTGATGATGCTCCGTTGCTGCCATCTGGATTTCGTGTCATCCCATTGGACCCTAAATCAGTTCGGTCACATTCTGACAGTTTAAACTTCGATTCTTTCACAAGTATTTTAAAGGCTTGCAGAACATAAGTTATTTCCATCTTTTGATCAATACTTTCCTATCCTTGATGTAGGATGTGCCTGCTGCAACTCGGACCTTGGATTTGGCTTCTGCACTTGAGGTGGGGTCTGGTGGATCACGTCCAGCTGGTGAAGGAGACTCCAATAATTATAATCTTAGATCAGTGTTGACAATTGCGTTTCAGTTCACTTTTGAGAATCACTATAGAGACAATGTAGCTGCTATGGCTCGTCAATATGTGCGCAGTATTGTAGGGTCTGTTCAAAGAGTTGCCATGGCTATTGCCCCATCTCGGCTGAGCTCGGAAATGGTGCCAAAACCACTTCCTGGGTCACCAGAGGCTGTTACTTTGGCTCAATGGATCTGCAGGAGCTATAGGTATGTGTTCAAATGATCTCTTAAACATCTCTTATGTGCACATTAGTATGTCCCAACTCAGTAGAAGGATGCACGTTGTGCTCTGTATGTGGCTGGAAGCATTGTGATTGATGTGTAGGAAGGACATGAAATGGGATTTCAACCTATACTACTGAATTGTACATGTAGTAATTTGGTAGGCTTGAATGATTGTTGGAGGGTGAATATGCTCGATTAGCAGCTTTCTGCTTATCGAGCATCTTCACTGAAAGCATACGTGTATCAATATTCTCGTATCAATATTCTCATACATTTTTCTTGAACTGAACTCTTCCCTGATATTGTTATGCCTCATGATAAGTGTTTGCTTTCCAGAGTGCACACTGGGGGAGATCTTCTTCAGCTGGACTCTGCAGCAGCAGGTGATGCTGTTCTGAAACAACTTTGGCAGCATTCTGATGCTATTATGTGCTGTTCTGTCAGATCGAATGTGAGTAGTATTTAATTTTGCTTCCTTCTCTCTCAACAAACTTCAAGTTTAGGATATAGATAAGCTAACAAGTCTAATAATCCTCGTGCAGGCATCTGCAGTTTTTACCTTTGCAAACCAGGCAGGTCTTGACATGCTCGAAACCACTCTCTTGGCCCTTCAGGATATAATGCTTGACAAGGTTTTGGATGAAGGTGGAAGGAAAGTACTCCTTTCAGAGTTCTCCAAGATTATGCAGCAGGTACCATCTGCTATCAACATTTATCTATTGCACATGGTTTTCTGGGACTCGAGATTGGAATAAATTTTATACAGCAATCTTACGGTGCTTCTGCTAAGAAGTTAATATTATCTCTCTCAAACTATTAATTAAGAGACTTGTTTAAACTATAATTATATGGCTGCCCAACCCTTAACCATATGCATCTTGTGTCATACTTGTGCCTATCCTATTATTGTCTTTAACTCAAGCCATTAGAGAATTGACCTGGACTCGTTTATATTGTAGGGTTTTGCCTATCTGCCAGCCGGACTGTGCGTATCAAGCATGGGGAGACCTATTTCTTACGAACAAGCTGTCGCATGGAAGGTTCTCAACGATGAAGATGCCAATCACTGCCTAGCTTTCATGTTCATGAACTGGTCTTTTGTTTAAGGAAAATTAGATACTGCAAGACTTGATATCTAGCAGTCAGCTTCTTAAATTATATGTACCTAAAAAGCTTGTATGACAGCTTAAACAAAGTTCATGTCCTAACGACTCTTCCATCTATGCATTTATGGTGAAGTATTATTAACCTTATCTTTTTGTTAGCTTAATTGTCATCATTCTGCTGTCAATTCATAGCTTTTATCTTATGAAGTTGGTTAAGATTTCAATCAGATATATGCCTCATCCTAGGTGATGATGGTGACTCATCTTCAGTCCCACCTTCTAATTGGGGTCTTGGCCTGGTTTGGTTACAATGACACACTTCTTGAAAAACCTTTTTATGTTAGTTTGTCAACAACGGATAATTCTTGGGTGAGTTACGAGTGCATTTCACCAACTATAAGATATTCGTTCGGATTGATCGAATAGTTTAATGTCAACAATCTTATTTGTATTTAGCTGCAAGTCTGGGGGGGTGAGAAAGTTTATAAGATATATTCCTTCCCTTTTCTGTAGCTACCAAAAGAATAATTACTCTGTGACTGTTGAGCTGAGCTCATTCATTGATGTGAGTTTATCTAAGATATCTTTTTTCAAAGCAAAATGTTGCGTCTTGAGGGGACTTTTTAGAAGATGAAGTAAGCTTTTACGTTTTAGTCGTTTTTGGTAATCAAGTAGAGAAGTGAATAACGATAAGAATAGGTGGTTTTGATGTGGTTTATGAAATGATTTAGACGTAAAGATAAATTATAGTAACTCCACATTTTATCCAACGGACGAGCAGTCTTTGTTCGTATTAGTTCTGCATATGAAACGATGGGTTTTAAGTAGAGCCAATCATCTATTCATCTTCATCATTAATATTTAGAATTGTTCTACCTCATTTCTATCACACGTACTCCTCTTTTCTCTGCGAGGAACTTCTTCATTAACAAAACAAAATTTTATCCATGGAACGATACCCTCTTCGGGAAAAATTGTGATGGTTCCCGGCTTGGGGGCGTGTCAATAGTATCGCAAAATTGATATTTTTGTTTTGCCTTCAACGAATTAATCTAAGAGTGAAATGTTTGAGACATTTATAGAAGATTTAATCACATCTCAAATTTAAATCAGTTAAAAGATAATTTTCCGTAAAACTAATTCCAATATATCTCGTACTTAAATAGCTCGAATTATGCCAAGCAAAAGATAATTAAATAAAAGGAGATATCGAAAAGGTAAATGGGAAAATTGGCCTATGCATTTGTTGCAGCCACTAGTATTTTAATGAAAGCAATGGATAGCAGGATTGGGTGAGGTATGCAATTTCTGGTTCCAGAGTCAACACAAAGGGGACCACCCCTTCACCTCAGGATCTGACCACCCCTGATCAACTGTCGTGAAGTCATCCTCATCCGTAACTATTGACCACCAAGAATATCTTCACAGTAGTCTTCAATGGTCCCCTTCCTTTCTTACACTCCATTCCCGCACATGGCTGATCTTCTCTTGCGCAGGTCTTGTGTCCACTTTAGTCAACAAATTGAATAATAGTAGTTATAATTAATTAACTTTAGTATTTTTACCCAAAAGAATTAAGTTCCATGGAGATTTTAGTGCAAGAAAAAAAATTACTAGCCATGAAGGGGTTAGTCTTCAATACGAAAATAGTGCCAATAACACTTACACGTGATAAAAATAATAATATATTAAATAATAGTATTTACACGTAATAGTAACATCATCAACCACCGTTTTGGATAATTTTTGTAAAGAAGTATGAATGCTTCTTTTTGATCTTTTCTTGTTCCATAATTTCTCTTTGTAGCTCTTTTTTTTTTTTTTTTGTGAGAAAGGAAATTCTGATTCAATAGACACAGTCAACTATAAAATCAAATCTCATTATATACTCGCACAACAAACCCTTAATTATATGTTTGTTGAAATTAAATTAATTTATATGAGATGTTTTGCAATATAAAATATGTCTGGAGTATTTCGGTGTATTTATAGGGGAGTGCCTTGCAAACGATTAGGACTATGAATGATTAAAACTGTTTAACAAGTGTGTCTCATGTGCTAAATATATCGGAGTATATAGATCTAATTATAGGGGAGTGTCTTCTAACGGTTAGGCTTGTGTTTGACGCGTGTGTCTCAAGTGGGGCGCCATATACAAAGCACATGATTGTTTTGAACAATAATTATTTTTAAGAGTTTTCTTTATTTATAATGATGATCTAGTTGGTATGAAACTCAAGGACCTGCCAATATATAGACATATATTGGGAATTTATTTAGATCTAACTTATATTGTGAATCCTAAAATGACATATAGTACTAAAACATTGATCTACTCGTTTAAAATTTTTATAGGACTTTTCAATGTTCAATAAGGAGCAAATACACACAAAAAGGGGTGCGGGTAGGGCTTGTTACTTTTTTTATTGAGTTAGAAAATCGGATTTAAAGAACAAGGTCTGTAAAATCAGATTAATTTTCAATGGTCAGAGTATTTATTTATTGCTCAGTAAAAGTAAAAAAGAAGAGAACAGGTCTACAATAACCAAGAGTAAATCGGATTAATTTTGAATAGTTTGAATCATAATTTCAATTTTCATTATTTAAAAAAAAAATCTCTATAGTTAACATGATAGTGTTGTTTATTTCACGCAGTGACTGTGTTTTTTTGGGGATGTTTATGAATTATGGGTTATACAGTCTGATAGGAAACATATATTTGTCCTATGGGTTGGAATGACATAATTTTGGTACTCTTTTTACTGTTAGATCTGTTCAGAAATCTTTTGTCAAATAAAAGCGAAAACGTAGACGATCCATAGATGATAGATGCTCCTACATTAGTTTGTTCCGTGGCTTCCTCTTTAGTACATGTTACCAACTCTCAACAAAGATGCAAATATATGTACGCATAAGTCTATCATACTCCTATTTATCTGTTATGTGCTGGCCATGCATGAATGTGACTAGATTTTGTACTATCTCTTTATACATTACATAACATGAACATGATATGTGCATGGCAAGTCACGAACATGCATGCATGAATGTATCCAGATTTTGTAGCCACAAACAAGAAAAGAAAGAAAAAAAAAGAATTTTAGGGATTTTTTTTTTTAGTGTAGGCATAGCATCTTTTGTATAGGGAGTGGTTTTAATTGGGGGATGGGTGGCTATCCCTTTACCGCATTTTAAGTGAGTGAATGTGAAAGGGCTCTGTCTTTTTGAGCCTCGTGCTCTCTTTAACCTTTCTAAAATGTATTTTTTCCATACTTCTACCTCTCATATTTGTACCTGGCCTATTTATCTTTTGGTGCAGACCAAGTTTTAAAGAAACTGTTCCCGCGTGGCGGGGCTGCCCCCTTTGCTTTTTAGCTTTTTGTCCATACACCTATCCCCCCCTCTCTCTCTCTCTTACTTTTTCAGGTAAGAGATTCAGATGAGCGTGCATTTGAATCCTTTTCATGCCAGTATTTTTCAACAAAGAAAAAAACATTAAATGAGAAGATTTTCAAACCAGCAGCATTAAAGTTAGGTTAGAATCTTGAGTTTTCCAAAGTAGAAAAGACTATGGGGCTGGGTTTCAGCACACACGAAAGAGAAAATCTATCATGCTATACAAGCTTAAGATTTAGTAGATCATCATGGGCTCTTTCTGCAACAGTACACGTAGAGACTAGAGAGTAGTAATATAACTTTTAAGCTAAACTCTCGGTCAGTTTCTCATATATTCGTAAAAAAATTGATGATTAGTCTAAATGGATCCAAGATCTTCCCAGCTTTTAAAGATAGAAACAGTAGGCTTCCCGCATGCATGGCAAGTAAGATTTGACCATTAGTTGCAGTTAGTATCTTTAATTGCTTACTTGTGGAAGGAGGTTTCAGGGGTTTGGAAATGTGTAAAAGTTTCTGCTTTAGTCTAAAGGTGTTGCAGAAAGAGAATGATGATTCACTTGTCTTCATTCGTGGTCTCTGTTAAGGGTGATATAGTGGGAAATTTTTGTGGTAGATTTATTGTGTCGTTACGTTTCATAACTATGACGAAAGCTAGATCGACACAGGAATGATTCATGGCCTTGTTTAGATTCGAAAACAAATGCAAGCTGGAAAAAGCCATGAAACATTACTAGAACAAGAATCTAACCTATGGTCGAATTGATGTCATAGCAAATAATTTTGATGGTGACTTTAATGTGATAGGATGTTTGAAAGAGGACGGTTGAGTATCTTGTTGGATAAAAGACTAGCATTAGACGTTCATCATCTCTAACCTATAATTTTACCTTAGACGATGACTTAATTCGACACAATCTTGACCTTCTGTGGAGTTTTACATTAGTGTGAATGTGTTCACTCGGGCAAAATGTCCATCGCCTTGATCTCATTTTGCAGCAATGCATTACAATTGGATCCCCTCATAATGTTTAATGATGTTGAATTGTTTAGAATATTTTTATTTTTATTTTTATTTTTTTTATGATTGCATAGATAATTTATTATCGCAAGATATTTCTTGTAACATTATAACTTCATGTTATAAAATTCAGATATGGTAGTTTATTTAATATGGAAGGAAATGAACGATAGACCATTCAACAATGGAACTTCGACTGCATAACATATTTTTTGCTGGATCAAGTACTAATCAGGTGTAAAGTTCTCGATGGAAGGAGATTTAAAGACAATCATGTTCTCAAACGAGAGATTAATTCTTCTTGGAACATCGGAAGCTTGGCTCTAGGAATGATTCAAATTAAAGAGGATGCGTCTTATGAAACTTTGTAATTATACGTACAACTTTTTGAAAATTATTAGATATATTTGGTTTTATCAAAAAAGAAAAAAAATTATGATGTTATGAGAAGCTAGTACATATTATCAAGTATGAGAATCGTGATCTAAAATAGTTTATCAATTTTACAAGCAATGTACACCAAATCTCTGGATTTAAGAACCATTTTATGTTTCAATGTTACATTTGAATACCAAACTTTAATCTTAGTCAGGCTAAGATAATAAAGTCGAAAGATTAAGCTTAGCGAACCTAAGATATTAAGTCGAAAAGAGGAAGCAAATGGGAAATGGTTTCCACATAAAAAGGTTGGATATGGTAAAAAATTTCAATTACGCACGATGAGAAGATAAAACAAATGTATAATACAAACGACAGGCGTGTAAGTCTTAAAACTTTAAGACAGTCCTTGACTCAACATACTGAAGCCCAACTAGGAGCTCAATCGAAACATCTTGGGCCCGTGACCCAAGTTTATTCGGATTATTCTCAAAGTCTTGTCTAAGATCTTGGGGGGTAAGCATACTGAAGCCCAATTAAAAGCCCACTACAAAATCCATCTTGGGCCAGTGACCCAAGTTTCACATATTCGGATTATTCTCAAAGAATCTCAAGTCTGAATTCTCTCACCCACACGCACACAGTGAAGAAGAAGAAGAAGAACAATAATGGAGGCTTCGGCTTCGGAGAAAGAATCGATGAAAGCAGCATCTGAAGAGATATCAGGAGAATTGAAATCCCTAATCAATTCACAGGATTTGGATTCCCTCAAACAATTGCAACTCCTCATATTGGGACGACTGCAGGATAGCAATGCTGTGCTTTCTCACTTCAATGACTTTTCCGAGAATTGTTTCTCTGAGGTCTCCAACGATTTCTCTAAAAATACACGACTTCTCAAATCAATGAAGTCTGACCTTGATTACATTTTCCAAAAGCTGAGGTAAATCTTCTCAATATCTGCTTTCAAAAAATTTCCCCCTTTTTTTTGGGTTATTGCGTATAAAAGTTGTTGTTGTCAAGTGCATGCATTTGGACTCTAATTGTGATTTTCAGCAGTGTTGGTCTCTTAAATTTGTATTTGAGTTTGCGATAATGATTTCGAGTAGTAGTGATTGACCTTTTAGACCTGCATTTGTATTTGCATTTGTGTTTCAAATGCGGAAGCAAGAAACCTGTTTTTCAATACGTTTCCTGACATCGTGGTTCTCAAAACGTGTGTATATCTAACTTGTGGTGAAACGGCCATTGATGATCTATTAATTCGGTGATATGTGAATTTCAATGTGCAATTATGAATCAGGTGAGTAGTTTGTGTTTTAGATAACAGATTGGATAATGATAAAGCGGCAAATAGAAGCTCATATATAGGATTAGGACCTATAAAAATCTATCCTTGTGAGTAGATTGTGCATAACAAGTTGAACTGGTGAAGATCACAAGAACCGAACATGTACAAAATTGGTTACTGACTAGGTTTTGTAGCAAAAAATGCAACATTGAGAAGCTAAAGCACCCAGTGTTTAAGCTCCGCCTTGCATAGGGTTCCAGGAGGGTCCGACCCATTCTATGTTGTTTCCCCACTGTAAGATTGGACGAAAGTCTTAATTAGAGGTTTAATAGCTTAAGTGAACTTTAGTGTTGAACTTTTTGAGCAAAGTACGAACTTAAAATTTATAATCAGAGTGAACTAAACGAATCTCAATATGTAAAATTACCGTGACATTCCCTCCTGCTTGTGGATGTAGATGGTTACATGCGCCCTCCCTCTAGTTAGCGAAAATTAGGTTGGCCTTTATTCAAACATAAGCCTCGTCAAAGTGAATAGAATTTAAACTTTCTGAACCAAAATTTGAGTACAGTCAAAATTACATCATAGATAATGAACAATTTAGATCTGATTGAATGGCTTCTATGTAGGCTCAGCAACTTTAGGTGATAAATCAAGTCTAATCCTTCGAAGTTTGTCAGGTAGATCCATTGCTATAGAAATTTAAGGCCCTTATATTTGTGGTGATAATTGGCCTTTTTTTAATTTTCTTATATGAATTATATTAGGGGCAGAGTTTATGTAGATGGAGTTGCAATAGACCATCTACTGGTCTAGTTGGTGAAGAGTTTTAGAAACTTGACGTAAATTTAGTACTCACTTTTCTAGTTTACTAATTTCATTATTGACCTTTTCAGTCTTAGAAGTTAGGATTAGATTTTCTAGATTAGTAATTTTGGGAAACTGCTGAAATGTGACGGGCCCTAATTTTCCTGAGGTGATCTGACTGCTGTTTAGAGAAAAATAATGTTGAGCAACTGCACAGCGGGGAGGCCCTAAATCTTCTGTAGGTGATTTGTCTGTTGTTTACAGAATGTGATATCTCTAAGTGATACAAAAAAAAAAAACGAAGTGTAATCTTTCCTTGTGGAGACATTATGCTGTGTATTTAGTATTCTTCACACTATGCTGGCCTACGGGTGCTGCTACACTGAGTGGTCTCTGGCTGAGGTTGGTGCCCAGGACTACCTTTGCTTGGGCACCAATGTTCACTATCCAACCAGTGCGGTTGGCTCTTAAACACCTGATTTTGGCACTTGAGCACCACCCATCTGACTTTCTAGTGCCTTGTTTGCCTCCTTATTGCTATGGGAGAGGTTAGATTGTTTTATCATTGTCGTCTAATGTATGAAGTGTAAATTGGTGCTGAAGGATACTTTTCGTCTAGTCCCTAGTCTTCGTATTGGGATGTACAGTCTTTGTACCATAATTGGAGCTTAACGAATCTCTTGTTACTTAGCCGAAAAATAAAAATTTGCGTTGTTAACCTTGTCACCATTCTTTGGTTGGGGAAATTAGGAAGACATTGGAGTGTGAATGTTTGCCAGCCACATCTCTGACCACATCTCTGAAATTGAGTTCATGACAATCAACTTGATTTGTTGAAATCACATTGATAGGCCTGTTACTCACTAACCAGGCAAAGCAAAGGAGAAACTACAAAGAAAATTAAGAAAATATTAAATATAGAAGCTGGTATCAACATCCGAAAATTTCTTTTTCAGGAGGGACCCTGCAATAATAATGGTAAGGATTATCATCTTTGAGTGCATACATAGATTTTTCTTTCTTTTAGGTGGGTAGTGAGACTTGAACCTCTTACCATGATCTTCTAATGCATGAAAAAGCACACATTTCATGATGTGCTTCGTTTATGTCTTTCAATATAGTTTACATGGAACGGATGATCTGTGAATTTGGTATATTTCGTCTGATCATATATTGTGATTCGAATTTTGTAATTTATTAGGAGCATGAAGGGAAATATTTTGGCCACTTATCCAGATGCAGTTCCAGATGATTCGATAATAGAAGCACTTGACAGGAGAACGGATCTCGAACGGCCCCAGTGACTTGTGTTTATATTACACATTTTAAAAGTTTATATGAACCATTTTCTTCCATCTCTTTCTTTCCAAGGTGGACTTCGTGAAAGGATTCACCCATTCCAAATTCTTGTACATGTATTGGCAAGTATCAGATATATGTATCTTACTCTTTGTTACGTAAATTGCAATTGCGTACAAGACCGTTCTAAACATTATTGTTTGATATTTGATAGAGATTATTGTCTGATATTTGCTTTCTCAAACCACCCTGCTCCGTGCAACTTGCTGGTATGAGAGGGTTATGATCAATTCCAAAAAATATCCATCTAATTGAGAAAGGATGTATGAGTATACAATATTCGATTATTGTGGTATATTAGGACAATTCTTTATGTATATTTTAACTAAACGCAACGTATCATATTATTTTGACCCAAAAGTAGGGTTATGTATTTTTCTTCTGGTCCATGTATTTAATTGAAACAGATTTGATTTTCTGCAAAATTCTTAATTCAACATGTGTATATTAAAGGTTTGAATATTGTATTGACATGCGTTATTTAAATTGAAATTTGTAAATCAACGATCCCACTAGGCTTCGATACATCGTCTCATCTATTTCTCTTTTCCTTCATTTTTGGAGAGTTTTTCATTGATGGCCATAGGAGTAGTCAGTGTCTTGCAATCCACCATGTAGAATTTTCTTAGAAAGTCATCAACATATTTTTCTTGAAAAATAAATATTCGACCCGACTCTTGCTTGATTTGCATACCAAGAAAATATTTCATGAGGTCAAGATTGGTCATCTCGTACTCACGCATCATAGTCTTGTTGAATTCTTCAATCATCTTAGAGACATAGAGTTAATAAAATCATGCTTGCCTTGTTTCTTCATATAAAGGGATGAGTTGCTGGGACTCTTGATGAAACCATAAACCGAAAGGAGGAATAAATTCACTTGAATTCCAAGTTTTTGTTATTTATATTTTAGCTTCTTCCCTTAAATTTTGTTAACGACATTTAACATTATGGTTTAGATGAAACCATTTTGAAAAATCAGTAGTCCTTTTAAAACAAAAAACAATTTAATAACCAAAATAAAACTGGAGAACTAGTTTAGTGACTTTAAAATAATATATGTTTTCCAACAGTTTACTTACTCGTTTGATAAAAATTTTGTTTTCTTTACAGATAACAATGCTCTAGTTGATTGTTAGGCGTAAGGGTAACCTTGAG
Source organism: Ehretia macrophylla (assembly GCA_037974665.1). Classification (NCBI taxonomy): domain Eukaryota; kingdom Viridiplantae; phylum Streptophyta; class Magnoliopsida; order Boraginales; family Ehretiaceae; genus Ehretia; species Ehretia macrophylla. The sequence continues at coordinate 63,745,613 of CM075769.1, forward strand.
CGGATTGAAAGATTAAAATTGTGTAATGATTATTATGGGTAATATTTTTATTTTAGTCTAGTGTTATTATCCATTTAGGCTCTTAGGTGCGCGGATTGTGTTTTGAGATTCAACTTTAGAGATTTTGGAGAATATTTAATATTAATGGCTAAACTTCACGGCAACATTGCGAAACAAAAGTGTTATAGAGAAAAAGTACTCGAAATGAAATTATAAGTTGTTTTCGAGGTGATTACTTGTTATAATATTAAATGGTCTCTGCATTAAAAAAATTGATATGGTATATGATTTGTTGGTGAACTAGCCTAAAAAATAGAGGAGTTTGATTACTTAGATAAAATCACAAACTTTACTTTTATGATTGAAGTTTTCCTTGACCAAGAGGAGCAAAGCAAATAAGCCACAGCATAGATGAAACCCAACTAAGAGATGATCAGCTCCAGTTTCTGTTGTATCCAAAAGTATACATGAAAGGGGAAGAAGATTACGTGGTCAAAACTATAAGAATATAACAAAAAATTATAGTCTGTTATGAAATCAAGATATCTTAAACCATACCATGTGAAGACAGTTTTATGTAAATTATAAGGATTAAGGCCTTATAACTTATGTAAATAATAAGGATTAAGGCCTTATAACTTGCTCATCAAGAATGATACAAACCAACTGTTATTCTTCCAACTGATTTTCTGCATTTTCTCAGTGTTTCATGATCACTTCTTGATCAAAACTAAAATTTCCTTGTAAAATAGAGCCTGTAATGTGGTTGGATATCCAAAATGGCGAATTCATTAATTTCTTCTCTATCAATGGCACATGATATAAGTTGTCCATTCATAGTGTTCCATGATCACTTCCTGATTGAAACTAAACTTTCCTTGTAAAATAAGGCCCGCAATGTCGTTGGATATCCAAACATGTCGAATTCCTTAATTTCTTCTTTATCAATGGCACATGATATAAGTTGTCCGTTGGTCTTCTGTACAAGGATAGCAGAGTTTTTCCATGATATTAGTGGATGCTCGATTCCAGATAGAGGTCCAATGGTGAATTGTTTTCTCCAAGACTCTGATACGCCATATTGTCTCATTATCCAAATATCAATTAATTGGTGTGTATAAGAAAGCAAGACAAGGGATTCATTTAGAACTGTAAGAGCCTTCCTGTACTTAGTTGCGCAATCTTGGGGAAAATCGAATTCTCGGAATACTTCACTGGTGATACAAAATGAAAGAATCTTTTCAATATGCTCACTTTTTGCCAAAAAATGAGTGGCTCCATGAAAAAATACTTCAAAACAAGGTGCATTACATAAATCTGGTAGGACAACATCAATTTCTCTCCAAGAATCTGTGCTATATTTGTATACTTCAGCCTTGAGGATTTCATAATCCATCTCACGATAGTTATCAGGTTCATCTTCAAGGTTGACAAACCTAACAATTTTGTAATCATTAGTACTCGCATCAAATCCAAATCCTACTTTTATGCAACGATAACACATATCTTGTGGGCATCCAAACGGGCGTTCGGGAACTAACTTAAATTCTCTCATTGCAGGATTGCACAAAACAATGGTCCAATAGTTAGTAAAGCAAACTATGCCATTGCAAGGACCCAAAACTTGGATAGAGTGCCAATCGAAATAGGGTATCAGTAGATTTGGTGACACGATATTAAGTGATTCAGTATTAGAATGGTAGGATAACACAATTGTAACTCTATCTTGAAGGCAACGCATGATAAGTACATAATAATCATCTTCAGCAATAGGATGATTGAAATGACGGGTGATGAAAGAAGGGCCCTTTATTAAATTACACCAGGCTTTACAGACGCACTTAAATCGCAACAATGACCTTACAGGTAGCCTCAATAAAATTTGTACAAACACATCTTCCGGCAATGTGCCTGTCACATTTCCCATCCTTTTTGTGATCCTGAAGTCCAATGTAATGCCCAAACCCAATTGTGTCAATGGCTGTTTATATAATGGATCCCTGGTACAGCAAATGAAGTTGACCTACAACATACATATTTAGAACTAGATCCCTATGGATTTGAATATGAAATCGAAATGGGGGAAGTAATGGATTAGAAATAAGTTACCCTCATATAAATGAGGCCTCGTGGTAACTTATATGGACATGATCTTGGAACGAAAAGATTCATCACTTTCCCTGGTTTGGTTAGAATAACTGTTGATTGTTTGGTGGAGTAGATATAAATGTCACTTCCATTTGTTTGATCGGTAAATAAGGAAAGGAAAGCTAAATGGACGGTTCTTTTCCTTTACTACCAATTGGGGATGATTGATCATATACTTCTTCGTAACCAACACCAAACAAGGGGAAGGAGATATACCATTCTTTACCATCTATTAAGGTATGCCTTCCTGCTACCTAACAACCAAGCATAGCAAAATTCATTGTAGGCGCATATGAGTGAATATCAATCTTCCATATATAGTTGGATTACAGAGCCAATCTCAACTATCCAGTCCTTCCCCTAGCGGAAAAAACAACCCTAGTCCAAGACCATATCCTTATGTATAGTCTAGTCAATCATTTTTTGTCATCTCATTACTAATAGTAACTAAATAACATGAAGTTTAGTAATTGGGAAAATTGTGCATTTGGTCCATATTATTTTTATTATTTAAAATTAGTCAATTTAGTCCATACCATCAAAATTTTAGTTAATTGTAACAAAAATGTATGAAATACTTAAATTGTCCTTACATAATTAACAAAATTACCAACATATCCTTTGACTATATATCACATTTGAGTAAATCCCATTTTCCCATGAGTTCTTACCTAAAATTCAAACTCCCCCATAAACTTTTCAAATTACCCAAAATCCCTTGTACTATTAAAGCTTTCAAAACAAAGTCTTATTACTAGGGGTATTTTGATTTTTTCATTTTTCTAAAGAAAAAAATAAAAATGACAAAAACTAACCCCCTTCCTCACACACAACACCTCACATGTATGGAATTGTAGTCTTAAATCGCCCATAAGTAAATATATTCCTTTAGCTAATGGTTATATAACTAGTTTTATTCGATGAATATATATATATATATATACATGATGATTATGTACACGGTATTAACATCTTGCATATGCCTTTATCTTAGCTTATTCAAATTGAAATTAAATCAATATTTTCAGGTATTTGTAGTTTTAAAAATTCTCCATTCCATTCACATCGTATGAGTGCACGATAGTGTAAAACGCGAAAACAATTTTAGGTTTAGTTTAGACCAATTACATCACATATTTTCAGTGAAAATATTGTAAGATTTATTGCTGAGAATTTTCATTTATAAAGATTCTCTTAGTCATAAGACTTTCTTTGGCAAACACTAATGGCATGTGGGAATCTGGGTAATAAAAAAAGTTCATGGGCGAGTTTTGGACTTTAGGCAAGAATTCATGGGAAAAAATGAGATTTACTCTTTATCTTGGTGAACCCTGAATTTTGGCTCAATCTCTCGCATGTGTTTCTTTTCCAAGTCATTTGTTATAAATGAATATGCATGCTGGGTAATATTTTCGTCTCTTCAAGTGGTCGAGTCAAATTTGTAATGGATATCTTATTTATATTTTTTACTTCCTCCTTTCTCCCTTATGCTTATCTTCTAGGAGAAAAAACAGTGTTTAATTATGTATTATTGGCTTGAAATGTGAACCCTTAAGTATGTTACCGGGATTTTTTTTCCTAGTCGAATGTTCCAAATTCTTATACTCCAGATTGTAGCAGGTTAGCACGACGACCACATATATGAGCTGTGACTGTGGTCATGGAGTGGTCAGCAGCAACAAAACCCAACTCCTGATCAGCATCCACAAATGGATGCTAGCCCAGCTGGGTAATTATTCCCTTCCCCAGAGAATCCTTTGTGCTAGTAACTTTCTTGGTTGTTTAGTATGATTTTAAATTGAAAGCCAATGTCTGTGTTCTTTCATCAGTCTTTTTGCAGTAACTAAGGAGCCCCCTGGAAGAGTTTCTTGGAAAATCCACTAGAACTGCTGTAGACTTGGTCCAGATGATTGGGATGAAGGTTTGTTAGCATCACGAGCCTGAAGCCTCGTGAGTCTAGAACCCACCAAGGTAGTCTTTGTGAATTTCTTTACTTGTTAATATGCTTTTTAATTACCTCATTTTGGGGGCCATGTTAAATTGCACAACTTTCTGTTATTACTGATTTTGGTGTAAACCTTTGGTAATCTTGTTTCGGGTCGCTGAAATCCTTAAAGATCGTCTATCATGGTATCATGATTGCCGATGCATTGATGTATTGAGTATGATCCCCACTGTAAATGGAGGGACTATAGAGCTTATGTATATGCAGGTTGGTCATATTTACAAACTGAAGCACTTTTGAGCCTTGGAATTCCTACTGGAGGGGCTATAGGTTGTGAAAAGAAATGATTTTCCATTTCTCTGAAATTCTCTAATGTGAAGTCCTCACATTTTAAGATTCATTACTATTGGTGGAACATAATATCTCACACCATTACTTTTATCACTCCGTCCAAATGCGTAAATCCAATGTTTTACTTTTTGCTATCGGAATATGGTGCTTAGTAGGTGACATTGGGTATACAATGTCATGTGAGGCGATAGATTAGAAAGCTTTATACGATTATCACTAAAAATGTATATAATATTGTGATCTCAACTCTGCAGATATGCATAAGATCTTTGCCATCTTCTACTGGTGGCCCATCAGGGCCTTCGCTACATGCTTTGTTAGAGGTGAAGTACTGCCAAGTGGTTATTTGATACGTCTTTGTCAAGGTGTGTTGCAATAATCGTGTACATGAATATGTTGAAATACAACAATATTTTAACGTCGTTCAGTATTATTTACTTTCACAGAACATTATTGTTTATTACTAATAAAAATAACTGTAACAATGATTCTTATACACCTACCTTGTTGGGAGGAAACCCGAAATCAAAGCACAAACAACAAATGTACAGCGGAAAAAACACTCTTCCACCTTGTATAAACCTGTTAGGAAGCAACAAATAGAGCCAACAACAATATGCACAAATCTGAAAATTCCAACAAATAGAGCAACATCAAGATTTTAACGTAAAAAACCTCCCCAACGTGGAGAGTAAAAACCACGAGACTGTAGTCCACCCAAAAACTTCCACTATCAACAAATAATGGGTACAAGAGAGTCTTCTCTAGTTACAACTAGAGGCATATACAATACATTCACCAAGAATAACATATTCTTGCAAACATTGCTTCAACAAAAGAGATTAAACCAAGAAGTAGGAAAGAAATCATAAAAAACGTTGTCACTGTTCACGTAAGAAAAACGGGCTGTAGAGAGCTCCAAATCTGATCTCCACCGTTCAGATTGAAGACCCACGAGTTGTGAACGTGCACACAAAATTTCAGCTCGATCGGACCTCAAATGACCCTCCGATCGTCAACTTGATGAAGATTGCGCATACTGAAATTTTGCTCTCTTCTCCTTCTTTCTCTCTCTGTTTCTTTCTCTCTCTCTCTCTCGTTCACTCACTCTCTTTTTTCAAAACAAATGATAGACCAGTCAAAGCTGGTCTGTCCATTCCATTCTTTTTTTAACTTTTGGTAAAAAAGCAAATGCAAAATCATTACCAACACACATGGGTTGGTCTACACAACAAACTCCCCCACCAACTCATGTGGGTGGGTCAATCAACCCGGCAACCAAACGACATATCTCAAGCTTTTTTCTTGGCAACGCCTTCGTCAACATATCAGAACCATTGTCATCTGTATGAACCTTTCAAGTTTCAACAACTTCGAATTCAAAACATCCCTAATCCAATGATACCTCACATCAATATGTTTCGATCTTGAATGAAATGAAGAATTCTTACCAAGATGTATTGCACTCTGATTGTCGCAATACAAGACATAATCATTTTGTTCAAACCCAAGTTCTTGCATAAAATTTTTCATCGATAGCAACTCCTTACATGCTTCAGTTGCTACAATGAACTCCGCTTTAGTAGTGGAAAGGGCAACACACTTTTGCAATCTCGATTGCCATGCCACAGCTCCCCTTGCAAAGGTAATCAAATAACCCGAAGTAGACTTACGAGTATTAACATCTCCAGCCATATCAGCATCTGTGTAACCCACAAGCATAGGCTTCTCACATCCAAAGCAAAGTCTCAATTTGGATGTGCCTCGAAGATATCTCATAATCCACTTCACTGCATTCCAATGTTCTCTCCCAGGATTTGAGAGAAAACGGCTCACCGTACCAACTGCATGTGCTATGTCTGGCCGCGTACACACCATAGCATACATCAAACTTCCCACTGCTGAAGAATATGGAACATTCTACATATCTTTCTTTTCTTCATCTGTATGAAGGACACTATTGAGCACTTAGCTTAAAGCGAGTAGCAAGAGGAGAGCTAACCACTTTAGCTTTATCTATGTTGAATTTTTGAAGTACTTTCTCGATGTACTTCTCCTGTGAAAGATACGCCTTTTTGCCATTTCTGTCTCGATTGATTCTCATGCCAAGAATCTGCTTTGTCAGTCCCAAGTCTTTCATAGCAAAAGACTTGTTCAACTGTTTTTTCAACCTATCAATTCTTAAAGAATTCCTGCCAATAATCAACATATCATCAACATATAACAATAAGATAATAAAATCATCATCAGAAAATTTTTGAGAAAAAACACAAGGGTCTGAAGAAGTTTTCTTGTAGCCTTGCTCCCCCATAACAAATTCAAACTTCTTATACCATTGTCGAGGTACTTGTTTTAAACCATAAAGACTTTTCTTCAATTTACACACATAATCCTCTTTTCATTTTTCTTTGAACCCCTCCGGTTGCTCCATGTAAATTTCTTCCTCCAAATCACCGTGAAGAAAAGCAATTTTTACATCCATTAGCTCAATCTCTAGATCAAGGCTAGTAGCCAAACCTAGAACAACTCGAATAGATGACATCTTCACAACTGGAGATAAAATCTCATCAAAGTCAACACCCTTTCTCTGACTAAACCCTTTCACAACCAGTCTTGCTTTGTATCGTGGTTGTGAAGTATTTTCTTGTTACTTTAACCTGTAAACCCATATGTTTTTCGAAGCTCTTTTGCCTTTAGGCAACTTTACCAACTCAAATGTGCAATTTTCATGCAAATATTTCATCTCATCTTGCATAGCTTCCATCCACTCATTTTTATGTTTATCATCCATAGCTTCTTCAAAGCTTTCGGGCTCACTTCCATCTGTCAATAAAACATACTTATCAGAAGAGTATCTCGTGGAAGGTTGTTTGTCTCTAACGGACCTCCTGAGTGGAACTGTTGGTGGAATCTCAAGGGGACTATCATTATCACCTACCTCAACTTGTGTAGGACTTTCTGCATGATCAACATCAGGGAAATTACCTTGATCATCATCTTCAACCTACTCTATTACTGGTGGCGTTGAAGGCATTATATCAAGATCAACCAATTCATCTGACTGTGGGGGTAACTTTTTCTCTGCTTTGCTAATATCCTGAATTGTTTGATCCTCCACAAATACAACATCTCTACTTTTGACAATTTTCTTCTCAACTAGATCATATAGCCTGTAACCAAATTCATCAAGGCCATAACCGACAAATATACATTGTCGTGTCTTCACATCAAGTTTGGACCTTTCATCCTTTGGAATGTGTACAAACGCCTTGCATCCAAAGACTCGCAAATGATCATAAGAAACATCTTTCCCTGTCCAAACGCTGTTAGGAACATCAAGCTTTAATGGAATACATGGTGAAAGATTCAACAAATGAACAACTGTATTCAAAGCCTCACCCCAGAATGAATGTGGTAGATTTTCATGTGAAAGCAAACATCTTACTTTTTCAATCAAAGTTCTATTCATTCTCTTAGCAACACCATTCAACTGTGGTGTCTTTGGCAGTGTCTTTTGGTGCATGATACCTTACTCTCTGCAATACCTGTCAAATGGACCACAATATTCACCTCCATTATCTGTACGGATGCATTTCAACTTTCTTCCTATTTCTCTTTCAACAGATGCCTAAAACTGCTTGAATACATCCAATACTTGATCTTTAGACTTCAAGGTATAAGCCCAAGTCTTCCTGGAATGGTCATCAATAAATGTCACAAAGTAAAGGGAACCACCAAGTGTTTTAATTTTCATCGGACCACACATATCCGAATGTACCAAGTCAAGTACATTTTCCTTCCTCGAAGGTGGATGACTCTGGAAAGAAACCCTGTTTTGCTTTCCTGCAAAGCAGTGATCACATTTTCTCATATGTGGATCTGTTAGTCCCGATAAAATTTTCTTCTTGGATAAAACTGAAATTCCCTTCTCACTCATGTGACCCAGTCGTTTGTGCCACAACTCTGTTGCATCTTCATTTTCCACTGCATTAACAATGCTCCTAGAAACCTTTGAATTCATCAAATACAAAGTTCAGCATTTCTTACCTCGGGCTATAACTATAGAGCCCCTTGTAAGTTTCCATTGACCATTACCGAAGGTATTGAGAAAACCTTCATCATCAAGTCTACTTGCAGAGATCAAATTCAATCGAATGTCAGGAACATGTTTCACATCTTTAAGAACCAATTTGCTGCCATTTTCGGTCTCCAAACAAACATCTCCTGTACCGACAACTTTGGCGACACCAACATTACCCATTTTCACAACCCCAAAATCATCAGCTGTGTAAGACATAAAGAAGTCTTTTCGAGAAGTAGCATGAATAGAAGCACCACTATCAATTACCCAACATGTATCATGACATGCAAAATTAATAATATCATTGTCACATACAATGAAAAACTCCTGTGTAGTTGTAGCAACACGATCTTTACCACTATCATCGTCTTTCTTCTTATCATTATCTTTGTTTTTATTTTCATTTTGCAATATTCTGCAAAATCTCTTGATATGACCCGTTTTTCCACAATGATGACATTTGACATTATTGTACTTCCCACTTGACTTGCTTCTACTACTTCTTTTATTTCCCGAACCCTTTTGCTTATTCCTTCCCCTAGATTCAGTAACCAAAGCATCTAACTCTGTAGAGGAATTTTGTGACTTTCTTCTAGCTTCTTCATTTACAAGTCTACTTTTAGCTAGATTCAACGCGATTTCACTATCTAGGGTTGAGTTACACAATGACGTTCTAAATGTCTTCTATAAGTCCGGTAAAGTACCAAGAAGCAATAACCCCTTAAGTGTATCCAGTGGTAGCTAACTAATTTATAATCCCAAGGTATTCATTTACATGATCAGTTATAGGGGTTTTATCTCGGTATCTCAAACCTATCAGCTGTTTTATCAAAAACAACTTGTTGCTCCCACACTTTTGTGCATACAATTTTTCAAGTTTGTTCCACAATGTGCGTGCATATGTTTATTCATTAACGTGGTTCATCACATTATCATCTACCCATTGCCTGATATACCCACACACTTTCTTTTGAAATAACTCCCATTCTTCATCAGTTTTACTCTCGGGGTTTTCAGTGCTAAACACCGATATATAATAATCTTTCACATATAACAAGTCTTCCATTTTTCTTTTTCACATTGCATAATTCAAACCATTCAAAAATATGATTCTACTTGTATTAACTTCCATTGTTTACACAAGACAACAATTCAATAACCAAGCTCTGAGGCCACTTTGTTGGGAGGAAAGCTCAATACAAAGCACAAACAACAAATGCACAGCAGAAATAACACCATTTCACCTTATATAAACCTGTTAGGAAGCAACAAATAGAGCCAACAACAATATGCACAAATCTGAAAATTCCAGAAAATAGAGCAATACCAAGATTTTAACGTGAAAAACCTCCCCAACATGGAGAGTAAAAACCATGGGACTGTAGTCCACCCAAAAACTTCCACTATCAACAAATAATGGGTACAAGAGAGTTTTCTCTAGCTACAACTAGAGGCATACACAATACATTCACCAAGAATAACATATTCTTGCAAATATTACATCAACAAAAGAGATTAAACCAAGAAGTAGGAGAGAATTCACCAAAAATGTCGTCACTATTTACGTCAGAAAAATGGGTTGTAGAGAGCTCCAAATCTGATCTCAACCGTTCAGATTGAAGAACCACGAGTTGTGAACATGCACACAAAATTTCAGCTCGATCGGACCTCAATTGACCCTCCAATTGTTGAGTTAATGAAGATTGCGCAGACTGAAATTTTGCTATCTTCTCCTTCTTTCTCTCTTTGTTTCTTTCTATCTATCTATCTCTCTCTCATTCACTCACTCGCTCTTTTTTCAAAACAAGTGACAGACCAGTCAAAGCTGGTCTGTTCGTTCCATTCTTTTTTGTTTTTTTTTTTTTGTTTTGTTTTCTTTTGGTCAAAAAGCAAAAGCAAAATCATTACCAACCCACATGGGTTGGTCTACACAACATACCTTGGTCTACACAACATACCTAAAGGTGTATATACTCTAATTCCAATCCTAGCCCTGTTTATAGGATATAATTGTTAATCCCAATAGGAATATGATTCCTATACTCTATAATACTTTAACTCTAATTATACCTCTAGTTATTTTCAGTGTTTGACTCTGTTTGGATTCGAGCCATATCCAACAAATTCCTCCCTTTACGAGAAATACCAAACTTCGAATCTTTGATCAACATCTCATGAATTCAAGAACCCAACGATGCACATGTGGAATTTGGCAAATCCGACTTTATTGACATCCAAAAACCTTGATAACACCTTTAGTTAATTAGGTCAATACTTGGTCAAGACCTAGTCAACTTAGTCAAACTTTTGGTCGACTAAGTTGCACCATCCTCTCTTAAGCTTATAGCACTGGTTTCACTGGAGCAATAGATTCGAGAGCTACTCTTCAATTTTCTCGTATCTTCTTATTGAATTTTTTAATAATTTTTTTTTCTTTTGTCCTTTTTTGCCTTTTTTCTTCTTCTTAATTTTATGGTTGTGTTCTCTTTTCTAACTTGCAACATAGTAAGCAAGCTCTTTTTTCGCCAACCATCTCCGTCACTTTCTTCAATAGTGGTGCTCGTTGATTTTCTTTTAGACGATCGCATCTGTTTGTCTTCTAAATTTGGAGTTATAATAGGAACTCCATTGCTCTGGTGCGGCATCAATCTGCAAACGCGTCGCTGCAGCAATCTTCAAGAATGAGCTTTTTTATCGCATTTGAGGATTAAACAATAGGGCAAAAACCATTTTAGTCCCTGAAGTTTGCTTTAAAGACCAAATTGGTCCCTCAGGTTTGCAAAAAGACCAAAGAGGTCCCTCCAGTTAACTTTTGTTAGTTAAATATTAATATTCAAAGGGTTGACTGAGTTAAAAGACCATTATATCCTTAACCAACATATATTATAAAAGAAAATTACAATAAAAGTCTAAATCAGTCTAAAAAAAATATAATTCGCGTAGGATAAAAAAACAAAAACTAAAAAATATCAGTTCAAACATAAACAAATTAAATTCAGTAATATATCGTTAAAAAATGAACAATCATCATCGATATAATTAACAGCGAGGGTACCGACCAAAAAAGAGGATGAATCATGATTATTTATTTTTTAACGATATATTACTAACTTTAATTTGTTTATGTTTAAACTGATATTTTTTAGTTTTTAATTTTTTTTCTTACGCGAATTATGTTTTTTTTAGACTGATTTAGACTTTTATTGTAATTTTCTTTTATAATATATGTTGTTTAAGGATATAACGGTCTTTTAACTCGGTCAATCTTTTAATTATTAATATTTGACTAACAAAAGTTAATTGGAGGGACCTCTTTAGTCTTTTTACAAACTTAAAGAACCAATTTGATCTTTAGAACAAACCTCAGGGACTAAAATGGTTTTGACCCTTATACAATAAGGATTCAAACGACTCAGCTTTGACGTCCAAATTGTCACTCTTCTCTCTTAACTTTACAATGAACATTCACTACAAAAAAGGGAGCATTAGTCACACTTGTTTCGCAGCGGTTCGTCCAACCTCCGCGAAAGATAAAGGCTAATACATATTTTGCGGCGGTTCATAGTGTTACCTTTAACTCAGTCCTTTAGTAGTAAATGTATAACATAACCTAAAAACTATCCCAACCCCCTCCATCAATTCTCTCAGCCGTCACCTCTTCCCCCATTTCTCTCTCTCTCTCAAGAAAAACAAATACCACACCACCACCACGGCACCATCACCACCACGGCACACCACTACTACCATGGCATCATCACCACCACGACATACCACCACCACCACCACGGCATCATCACCACCAAGGGTTTACTTCACCACCACGACATCAAAACCATGATAATCGAGTAAATTGGTACCTCCAAATCGGGGTTTCGTTTACCCTAAATTTGAAACCCAAGGGTTTCGAATTTTGGGGTAATTTAAACCCCCAATTGGAAACCCTAACTGTTCATGCTAGAAATCTACTTCCTTTTGGCATATATATGTAATATCTATGTGGTTATTTGTTTAATCTCTTTTGATTTGTTTGATTTGTTTTTCTCTCTTTTGATTTTTAGTTTAGTGGAAGCAAGCAAAGGCTACAAAAGGTTGTGTAATATTTGATCAGCAGCAGGTATGGAGAGTTTTTATTGGTATATTGTTGAAAAATATAATCCAAAGGGATTATATGTTTATATTTTGTTCCATAGTTGATTATATGCATATTTGTATCTTACAACTTGAAAAGCCCTTGATCTGATTGGATTGTTGGCGCATTTAATCTTGCTATTGTATCATTTTTTCAATGCATTGATCATTTATTATTATGACAGCACAACATCAGAGGTGTGAAATTGGATATTTTCATTAGGAATTCTGTTTCTCATTTCTTTTGGCAGCTGGAGAAAGTAGTAGGATATATGAATTCCATTATGTCTATGGATGACATAGGAAACAGATTTCATTATTAGATGCTAACTTGAAAATCTATAAATTCCTTTAAGGTGATGATAAACAATGAGTACTTGGGTTTCCCATACGTTCAGTTATTGATCTTTTAATCAAGTAGAGATTTCAGTTCTATTTTTGTCTTTCTCCCTCCAATTACCAAGACTTTACTTTGTGGCATAGTATTATATTTTTCAGTTACATCTAATTTATCTATTATTTGGCATTGATTCAGAGAATGATGGCAAAATAGATGTGATGTTATCATGTTTGATATCATGTGCTTTCTCGATGATCATACTTGATGTATCCCCTCCCCCCTCATTCCACATGTGCATGGTTTTATGAGATAATTATATATAGGAACATAGTAAATATAAGCATTAGAAGATTTAAGGGGTAATATATGTATACCATTTGTTTTCTGCAACGACCCTTGTCCAATTTGGAAGACATCATTCGGATTTAATCACTTAATAGCTGTCCTAAAGTTTAAAGAATATACGTTGCAATTTAAAAGCAGCTAAGCTTGTATGCCTTTTAATTGGGAACACAAATAATTACCAAAGTTGAGTTAAGTCCACTTGTCCTACCAGCAAATGCAAAGCAGTAAAAGCAATTGATTGCTTTTAACAAATTGCAAATTAAAATGTGTGTCATCAAGAAAAGTAAATTAGAAAAAATTGGTAAAATTTGACCTCTACTAGCATTATTTTTAGGATTTTCATTGTTGTGGTTAAATTTAAAAAGAAAGAAGAAATTATTCTCTGTAGGCATTTGTGGCTATGAGAGCTCGTGGAGATATTGCTGTCATTGTAGTTGCTGCTGATGATGGTATCCGGCCTCAAACAAATGAGGCTATTGTTCATGCCAAAGCTGCTGCGATTCTAATTTTTTTTTCTTCCTAAATAATTGCAGATCAATAAGGATGGAACTAATGCTGAGCAAGTTGTTCAAGAACTTTCTTCAATTGGTTTGATGCCAGAAGATTGGGGTGGTGACACTCCAGTGTAGGCGTCATCCTATTGTACATTTTCTTTCAGCTTTATGTATATATATATATTTATTTTTTGTTTATTTCCATTATGTTTTGGTACAGATATAAATGGCTTTGCCCTATTGTATTTGGTAGTAGAATAAAATCTATACTTTTTGACATAGCCAAAAGAATATGTGCGCTATTGATGTTGGGGCTTTGGTCCAATCATAGGTGGCCTTTGGCCTTGGGTCTGCACATGGCTTGCATGCAGTCACTTGTTCTTCTTGATGGGAGCTATCAGTTCATCGTAATATCAACCATCACTTCTCCAGTCAGCTCTTGTCAAGCTTGGGTTCGTCGATATCTTCGCCCCAACTTGAGGGGGAGTGTTGAAATATGAAATATTATATTAGTTTATATTACTTTAGTTCTCCAAAATTAGGCCTATTGTAAGGAATAATTTCTTCCATAAAATTAGGCTTATTGTCTTCCCTATTTTGCTCTTTAATATTAGGAAAAGTTGTTTTCCCTATTTTCTTCCTTAATATTAGGAAAGGTTGTCTATCCCTTTTAGGGCTATATAAATTACTATATAGTGTCAAGAGTTGTAATAAAGTGTTATAATCAAATATTGTGATCAATGTTGCAATTTATGTATTCCATTGTTTCACCCTAGTTTTCTACTTGGTATCAAGAGCCAAAATGTTTTAAAAAAAAAAAAAAAAAATTCGCTACTGTTCATCAGTTAAAATCTTCTACTGTTTATCGTCTGCTCCACCATACGACACTGTTTATCAGTTAAATTCTGTTACTGTTCATCAGTTTAAAAAAAAAAAAAAATCAGAAATACGGGAAAGCTTCTTTGGGCTTCCTCAGCCAAAAATAATGTCATCTCTTTATTGTCATCGCAGCCAAGTGTCCGACTGCCTTTGCTCTTGCCATCTCTTTATCGTCATCATAGCCGAGTTTGTCCGGTTACCTTCATCTCCCTTGTTTGTTCATCTCTCCCAAATGATAGTTCTTTTGTTCAATTGTTGACGGTTGCTAGCATATTGTGTTTAGATATGGGTTGAAGTGCTCACCAATCATCTGTTGACCGGCATCTCTCATCGTTGGCCCACTTTTTGACTGTGGTTTCAATCATTGTTCGTGGAAATTTGTTTGGAAGTTTTTCGGTGGATATGTTCTCCACCTTTCTTGGCTTGAGACTCAATTTGTTCTATCAGCTCTCGGGGTTGGTACGTCCTCTGTCACGTACTTGGAGTTGGTACGTCCTCTGTTACGTACCAGGGGTTGATACGTCCTTTGTCACGTATCTTTTGTTGTCCGCCTGTTGTTTTCAGGCGCCTTGCCATAGTTTCATAGTCTTTCCAGTCACTGGTGGTGCGCTATCGATATTGGGGCTTTGGTCCAATCATAGGTGGCCTTTGGCCTTGGGTCCGCACATGGCTTGCATGCAATCACTTGTTCTTCTTGATGGGAGCTATCAGTTCATCGTAATATCAACCATCACTTCTCCAGTCAGCTCTTGTCAAGCTTGGGTTCGTCGATATCTTTGCCCCAACTTGAGGGGGAGTGTTGAAATATGAAATATTATATTAGTTTATATTACTTTAGTTCTCCAAAATTAGGCCTATTGTAAGGAGTAATTTCCTCCATAAAATTAGGCTTATTGTCTTCCCTATTTTGCTCTTTAATATTAGGAAAAATTATCTTCCCTATTTTCTTCCTTAATATTAGGAAATGTTGTCTACCCCTTTTAGGGCTACATAAACTACTATATAGTGTCAAGAGTTATAATAAAGTGTTGAAATAAAGTGTTGAAATCAAGTGTTGTAATCAAATGTTGTGATCAATGTTGCAATCTATGAATTCCATTGTTTCACCCTAATTTTCTACTGAATATATATTTAATTTTTTTATTTCATGCGGCTTATAGGCAGAGATTTTTAAACATTTTATTTTTAATTCAGGAGGTTATAGGCGGCAGTTAGCAAAAATCGCCGCCTATAACCAAATTTAAATTTTTTTACAAGATCTAATATTTCGCGGCGATTCAACAAAACCGCCGCCCATACTTATGCTTTTGCGGCGGTTCGTAAAACCACTACTAATGTATTTGCAACAGCTCCATACGTGGCGGTTACCGCCGCCTATTTATAACCGCCGCTAAAGAGAAAAAAAAAACCGCCGCCTATTACGATTGTTTTTATAGGGATTGCATTTGCACCATTTCTGGACACAAGCTTCTTGATTTTTTTAACGCCCTCTTCTTTGCAGTGTTATGCTTTAGGTTTACCCTAGGTTTTCCAATAGTTTACTTACTCATTTTATTACCATATTGTTTTCTTTACAGATAACAACAATGCTCTAGTTGATTGTTAGGCGTAAGGGTAACGTTGAGCGGATTGAAAGATTAAAATTGTGTAATGATTATTATGGGCAATATCTTTATTTTAGTCTAGTGTTATTATTCACTGAGACTTTATCGTGATTGTCTTATAGTGCTCTGTTTCTTTTTATTGTGGAGTGAGTATACCATTCGTGATCGAGGGTTAGGCTCTTAGGTGCGCTGATCGTGTTTTGAGATTCAACTTTTTCAGATTTTGGAGAATATTATTTAATATTAATGGCTAAATTTTAGGGCAACAATCCGAAACAAAACAACTGTTATTTTTCCAACTGATTTTTCACATTATTTTTAGTGTTCCATGATCACTTCCTGACCAAAACTAAAATTTCCTTGTAAAATAGGGCCCGCAATGTGGTTGGATATCCAAAATGTTGAATTCATTAATTTCTTCTATAAATGGCACAAGATATAAGTTGTTCGTTCGTAGTGTTCCATGATCACTTCCTGATTGAAACTAAACTTTCCTTGTAAATTAGGGCCCGCAATGTCGTTGGATATCCAAAAATGTCGAATTCCTTGATTTCTTCTTTATCAATGGCACATGATATAAGTTGTCCGTTGGTCTTCTGTACAAGGATAGCCGAGTTTTTCCATGATATTAGTGGATGCTCGACTTCAGATAGAGGCCCAATGGTGAATTGTTTTGTCCAAGACTCTGATACGCCATATTGTCTCATCATCCAAATATCAATGAATTGTTCTGTATAAGAAAGTAAGACAAGGAATTCATTTAGAACTGTAAGAGCCTTATCATAATAGTTTGAGCAATCTTGGGGAAAGTCGAATTCTCGGAACACTTCAGTGGTGATACAAAATGAAAGAATCTTTTCAATACGCCCACTTTTTGCAAAAAAATGGGTGGCTCCATGAAAAAATATTTCAAAACAAGGTGCATAACATAAATTTGGTAGGACAGCATTAATTTCTCTCCAAGAATCTTTGCTATATTGGTATACTTCAGCCTTGAGGATTTCATAATCTATCTCATAATAGTCAGCATCATCTTCAAGCTTGACAAACCTAACAATTTTGTAATCATCAGCACTTGCATCATATCCAAATCCTACTTTTAAGTAATGATTACGCATATCCTGTGGGCATCCAAACGGACGCTCTGGAACTAACTTAAATTCTCTCATTGCAGGATTGCACAAAACAATGGTGCTATAGTCAGTAAAGCAAACTATGCCATTGCAAGGACCCAAAACTTGGATAGATTGGCATTCAAAATAAGGTATCTGTAGATCTGGTGACACAATATTAAGTGATTCAGTACTAGAATGGTAGGATAACACATTTGTAGCTCTATCTTGAAGGCAACGCTTAATAAGTACATAATAATCATCTTCAGCAATAGAATGATTGAAATGACTGGCGACGAAAGAAGGGCTCTTAATTAAATTGAACCAAGTTGTACAAATGCACCTAAATCGCAGAAGTGACATTACTGGCAACCTCAATAAAATTTGTACACACACATCTTCCGGCAATGTGTCTGTCACATTTCCCATCTTTCTTGTGATCCCGGTTTAGAAGTCCAATGTAATGCCCAAACCCAATTGTGTCAATGGCTGTTATACAATTGATCCCTGTAGAGGAAATGAAGTTGACCTACAACATACATATTTAGAACTAGATCCCTATGGATTTGAATATGAAATCGAAATGGGGGAAGTAATGGATTAGAAATAAGTTACCCTCATATAAATGAGGCCTCGTGGTAACTTATATGGACATGATCTTGGAACGAAAAGATTCATCACTTTCCCTGGTTTGGTTAGAATAACTGTTGATTGTTTGGTGGAGTAGATATAAATGTCACTTCCATTTGTTTGATCAGTAAATAAGGAAGGGAAAGCTAAATGGACGGTTCTTTTCCTTTACTACCAATTCGGGGATGATTGATTGGTCATATACTTACTTCCACCAACACCAAACAAGGGGAAGGAGATAAACCATTCTTTCCCATATGTTAAGGTATGTCTCCCTGCTACCTAACAACCAAGCATAGCAAAATTTAATTGTAGGCACATATGGGTGAATATCAATCTTCCATTGTTGGATTATATATAGAGTCAATCTCAACTATCCTCCCCCTCCCTCTAGGGGCAAAAACTTACCTAGTCCAAGACCCTATCAATACGTATAGTCTAGTCAATCATTTTGGTCATCTCATTACTAACAGTGTAGCTAAATAACACAAAAATCTCTATGAAGTTTAATAATTGGAAAAATTGTATATGCAATTGGTCCATATTGTTTTTCTAAAATTTTAAATTCGTTCTATTATTTAAAATTAGTCAATTTAGTTTGTATTGTTTACCAAATATTTTTAATTTAGTCCCTACCATCAAAACTTCAGTTAATTCTAACAGAAAATAATTGAAATACCTAAATTGCCCTTATATATAATTAATAAAATTACCAACATATCCTTTGACTATATACCATATTCATCCCTATTGTTTTACAAAATATTCACATTAGTCTCTATTACAAAAACACACACACAACCCCCCTTCCCCCGCACATAGACACACATACACACACACACACACACACAGATGCACACCCCACCCACATGCAAAACCAAATAATAAGTCCAAGTTAATAAAATATGAAAAATAGAATGACAAATGAAAAAAATTATCGAAAGTGACATTCCCCATGAGTAGTCCAACAAGATGTCTTCATCGATGTTGTTTTTGTTGGAGAATACAAACCAAATTCCAAAATAACTCTTTGGTTCTTCGAAAAATAAAAAAGAAAATTCAAAGAATTTGGCATTTCGAAGTAGAGTAAATGAAGATTAATTGAGGATGCATTTGAATATTGAAGTGTGATGAATCTAGACATGTATCTAACTTGTGTCTTTTAGTGTTCTAAATATGACTACTAGTATAAATATACTTTAGTGGCTTCATATCAAGCACACCCCAAGTAACCTCAAGCTTGTTACACTATGTAGTTGGAAGAGCCAATTAGTAACTGGATTCAAGAAAATGTATCGGGACCTAGGTGTCCGTGGATGTAGGCTAAGTCCGCACCACGCTAAAAGATTTGTATTTCCTTTGTATTTGTGTGCTAGATCCAATTTTCAACAAGTGGTATCAGAGCTAAGTTCGCATACAAATGCAAAACGATTGAATTGTTGAAAAGTTGAAGAGCGTATTCCTAGATATAACTACTAGTATAAATAGACTTTAGTGGCTTTGTATCATGCACACCCAAAATAACCCCAAAGCAATTCAAGCCATGTAGTCATAGGGAAAATGTCAGCTCAACTCAGGCTATTAAACATTTGTGCCGAGTCAAACTCAATTTTTTTGACTCATGACTTGGTCAGGCCGTGCCGGACTGGCCCATATGCTAGCCTTAATTGGGCTTACTCAAGGGTCTTGGGCTTTGGGATGAACCCTACTATAAGGTAGTTCATGAGTTGTGAGTGTACATGGGTTGTGGCCCTACAGTTCTGAGCTAAATTCAACTAGATCCATTGAGGTAGAGTTTTAGGTCCAAACCAAATTTCACTACTACACACATGGAAGACAAAAATTAAAAGATAGATCTAAGGGTAAATTTCACATTTAGTGCCTATAGTTTATATATATATATTTAATTAATCTATAATATTTCAAAAGATTCATAATAGTTCCTAATGTTTATAAAAGAAATTCAAAATAGCCTCCATTGTTCATTTTTAACCAATTTGGTCCTTAACATAGTTGTCAAATCGTGAATCGTATTGTGAATCAAAATATTATTTTTTTGAATCGTGAATCATAATGATTCGATCACAAACATAAAAATAGATAATAATTAATATATCTTGTTTCTATTAGTTGTTTCTGATTAAATTAATTTATTTAAATACATATCTTTAAATTAATTTCAGTATTTCACAACTCCAAACAACTAAATATTTTTACAAGTCAATCTCACCACTTCACAACAAACAATAAAAAATAGAGTAAAAAACCTTTAGGTCCCTCAGGTTTCGTAAAAGTAACCTTTTGCTCCCTCAACTTTTAAAAAGTGACAATTTGATCCATTTTTTACGGAAAATTGACAAAAAATGTTAACTTTTGTGTGATTTTTTTATTTTACCCTTGGACCCATTTTTTTCTCATGCATGGCATTATGCACCATTTTGGCAGCCATAGGATATCATCAAAAATCACCAAAAAATTTACAAAATATACTTGTCCAAACCAAAACACAAAAATACAATTTCTACAAAATGACTTTAACATCATCATCCACCACAGTTAGAGAAGAAATAAACAGAATAATTATTAAGTTAAAAAATAGGAGATATTATTGTGGGTCAAAAGTAACTGATCGCATATCTAAATAAGAAATATGAGAGTCTATCGTTAAATTCGTCGCTAATTAGTAATGGAATTAGCGAAGGAAATAAGAATTTATCTCAAAAAATAAATGTTACAAGTCATAATTTTTTATAAAATACATTTTACACTCTGTTGACAATATAAATAAGTATTTTTCAACTTAATTTGATGTCTGAGCCATTTTCAGAATGAAAATCGATAAAATCGGGTTTATTTTATTGCTTATCTTTAAATTTTTTTAAATTATGTCGCTAATTTTGTCGCTATTTAGTGACGGAATTACGACATGCCGTTATTGTTCCATTGCAAATATATCGGCCATCACTAATCCGTCGCGATGTTGCGAGAGATTAGTGACAAAATTTAGTTATAAATTTTTCCGTTACAAAGTCATCATTAATCTGTTACTAATTAGTGACTGAATGTTTTCCTCGCTAAATCTATTGTCACTTAGTGACGAAAAAAAATTCGTCGCTAAAATTCGTCACCCGTTTTAATTTTTCTTGTAGTGGACAACTTCATTTTTTTGTTTTAATTTTAAAAGAGAAAAATCAAAATATCTCATATCTTTTAACTTGGTAATTGTTCCATTTATTTCTTCTCTAACTGTGGTGGATGATGATGTTGAAGTCATTTTATAGAAATTGTATTTTTTTATTTTGGTTTGGATAGGTATATTTTGTGAATTTTTTGGTAATTTTTGGTGATTTTTTTCTAATTTTTGGTGATATCCCATGGCTGCCAAAATGGTGCATAATGCCATGCATGAGAGAGAAAATGGGTCCAAGGGTAAAATAGAAAAATTATAAAAAAATTAACATTTTCCATCAAAAATGGACCAAATGGTCATTTTTCAATAGTTGAGGGACCAAAAGATTAATTTTACAAAACCTAAGGGACCTAAAGATTTTTTACTGAACCCTACTATAAGGTAGTTCATGAGTTGTGAGTGTGCATGGGTCGTGGCCCTACAGTTCTGAGCTAAATTCAACTAGATCCATTGAGGTAGAGCTTTAGGTACAAGCCAAATTTGGCTACTACACACATGGAAGACAAAAATTAAAAGATAGATCTAAGGGTAAATTTCACATTTAGTCCTTATAGTTTATATATATTTTTAATGTAATCTATAATATTTTAAAAGATTCATAATAGTCCCTAATGTTTATAAAAGAAATTCAAAATAGCCTCCATTGTTCATTTTTAACCAATTTGGTCCTTAACATAGTTGTCAAATCGTGAATCGTATCGTAAATCAAAATATTATTTTTTTGAATCGTAAATCGTATCGAATCGTGAATCATAATGATTCGATCACAAACATAAAAATAGATAATAATTAATATATCTTGTTTCTATTAGTTGTTTCTGATTAAATTAATTTATTTAAATACATATCTTTAAATTAATTTCAGTATTTCACAACTCCAAACAACTAAATATTTTTACAAGTCAATCTCACCACTTCACAACAAACAATAAAAAATATGGTCAAAAGAAAAAATGCCTTACAGCTGCATGTTACTATGAGATGAAGCAAAAAGCTGTGCTTAAAAGAGAAACAACAGTCAAATGGGTTTTTGAGAAGTAGACTCAACGCCTTCAAGCCATGATTTTTTAGACAACATGAGGGTCTTCCCTTCTTTTCTTTCTTTGTTTATTTTTTATTTTTTTTAATCTCTATTCAAGGTTAGAACTTAAAAGTATTTTATTATGTTTATAAATGAGTTTTCCTCTTGAGTTTGTATAAATTGGTTTTTTTTTTGGGTGTTCAGCTAACTACCAGCCAATTTATGTTCTATATATAACAGTTGCATACCCACTCACCTTCTCAAGACTTCATTTTCTGCAACACACACACACACACACACTTAAAAAAAAAAACTCACACCACCTTCAGTACACACTTCAACTTGCCGATCGAACCAGCCATGGATTTGATCTTTCAACCCACAATAGGCGAACAATTTACCCTT
The DNA here is from genome assembly GCA_037974665.1 of Ehretia macrophylla. NCBI lineage: Eukaryota > Viridiplantae > Streptophyta > Magnoliopsida > Boraginales > Ehretiaceae > Ehretia > Ehretia macrophylla. Next base: position 63,768,286 of record CM075769.1, read on the forward strand.
ACTGATCTGGAAATCAAAGAACAGATTTAGAAAGAACAAGGCCCTGTTATCCAACAAATACTTTGAAGCCCTGCGTGGGCGCAAGCTACCAGAAGTCCAAGAAGGACGACACCACCAGGCTTAAGGCTATCTTCAATCTGCATTCCCTCGAGACACTAAATCGCTTCGAATCGCTTGAATCGCACGATTCGGAAACGATTCGCAACGATTCTCAATGATTCAGGAGTGATTCGGCTAAATTTATGATTCATTCAATGATTCGAATCGTTTTTTATGAGAATCGAATCGAATCGTACGATTCGTATCGCGAATTGTATGATTTCGACAACTATGGACTCATTAATATTTTTTTAAAAATTCAATCTAGTCTCTATTGTTTTTTAAAAAATTCTCCTATTTGGGGAATAAATTGAATCTTTTTAGAAAATAATATGGAATTAATTGCCTAGTTTTGAACAATATGGATTATTTTGAATCACTTTTGTAAATATTAGGGACTAGTATAATTTTTTAGAAATATTAAAGATCAACTTGAAAATAAGTGTAAACAATAGGGACCATATGCATAATTACCCACAGATCCAATATATATGTGTATATATATATACTCGCTTGCTTCCAAAAAAAAAAAATTAAAAGACAGAGGTTTATGGTAATTTTTATTAGGCTTTGTTTGACCTAGTTTTTAGACCCTCAATTCTTGTGAGTTCAAAAGTTGAAACTAACGTATTTGATCCATATTTGAAAGTACTTTTAGGTAAAAGTTAAACTGAAAAAAGTTAAAAAATAAAAAGTTTCAAATTAGAATTTTTTAAAAAAGGGTTTTACGAAACTGTTTTTCTTTCTTTTTCTCAAATATACTCCTCCATATTGTTTACATTCCAACATTTCCCTCAAAATTTTAGAAACTCAACTTTGTTAGATATAGACCAAACACTCAATAACTTTTATTCAACAATACTTCTAATCAAAGCTTTTCTATTAAAAGCTCTACAGCTCAAAAACTAAAATTTTATAATTAGGCTAAACAGAGCCTTAGTATGAAACATATGAAATTAAACACAAAATGTTATCTTAATTTGGAGGTAGAGTGTGATGAATAAATCAATAAATGTGTTATTTGAGCTATTTAGTACTGTAAAAGGGTAATTCATCTGATATAAATTCATGTAATGATGGTAACTAATTTTAACACTTTGATCTTTTACTTCACAAAGAACATGATAAAAGATTACTCGTGCGTTAACTCACACATATTCTTTAAAATTTTCTAAAATAAGATGTCGTTTTTTCATGTATATTTATCCTACTGCCAGATGAATCACAAAAAACTTTAGCTCAACCTAATAAAAAACAAAACAAAAATTATTCTTCAAACTAATCTTCCTTACTTCAAACATTTCTTGCATGATCATTTCCTGAGAGAAACTAAACTTTCCTTGTAAACGAAAGCCTGCAATGATTTTGGATACCCAAAAATGTCGAATTCCTTTGTTTCTTGTGTGTCAATGGAACATGATATAAGTTGTCCATTAGTGATCCTCTCCATAAAAATAGCCGAATTTTTCCAAAATGTTATTGGATGCAAGTTTTCTGATAGTCCAATGGTGAATTGCTTTGTCCAAGACTCAAAGATTCCATATTCTTTCATTACCCAAACATCAATAATCATTTGATTAGGTTCACACCAAGTGTCTGTGTAAGCAAGCATGGCAAGGGATTCATTCAGGATTGTGAGGGACTTGCTTTTGGAAATGCTCCCATCGGGAATGCCAAATTCTTGGAACGCCTCAGTGATGATGTTAAATGCAAAAATCTTTTTACCATCCATACAATGTGCATCCCAATAAGTGGCTCCATGAAAGAATATTTCATAATTATCCAAAAAATATAAATTTGGTAGAGTGGCATCAGTTTCTCTCCAAGAATTAGTACTACATTGGTATACTTCAACCTTGAGGTCTTTAATACACCGAGAATAATATGCAGTTTCCTCATCTTCAATGTTTACAATTCTAACTACTTTGTAATCATTAGTACTTGCATCATATCCAAATCCCACTCCTTCGTAAAAACAATAAAAATCCTCTGGGCATTCAAAGGGGTGCTCAGGAAGTAAAGTAAATTCTTTCATTGCAGGATTGCATAATACAATAATTTCATAGCAAGCAATGGTATCAATAATGGAAGTGTTACTAATGCAAACTAGGCCATTGCAATGACCTAAAACTTCAACAGAATCACAATCCATATGAGGTATCTCTACATCAGGTGATATGGTAGTAAGTGATTCTGTATTAGAATGGATGGATAGCACGTTTGTATATTCATCTTTGAGGTAGCGTTTGAGGAGTACACAATGTTCATTTTCAAAAATAGGACGATTCAAATGCATGGCAATGAAATTAGAGCTCTTAATTAAATTGAACCAAGTTGTACAAATGCACCTAAATCGTAACAGTGACATTACTGGCAACCTCAATAAAATTTGTATGATCATATTTTCTGGCAATATGTTAATCACACTTTCCATCTTTTTCTCCACCCTTCTTTAGCGTCAAATTTAATGCCAAACCCCACTTTGCCAATGGGTCTTTATATTTGATCACTGATAGAGCATATGCAGTGCACCTTGCAAGATGCTCCTTTCTTTTACTTCTAACAGAAAAAAAAAGGCATGTACATTGCACCTACATTATAATGAAAACTAGATCTCTAGAGAACATGAAATTAGAATAGGGAAGTAATGGATAAGAAACGAGTAAGCCTCGTATAAGTGAGGCCTCGGTTAACGGAGAAGGCCATGGTCTTGGAGTAGATATTGATGGGTTGATGGAGTGGATTTGACTGTCCACCATTTGTTTGGTTATAAAGTAAGAGGAGGAAACCTCAATAGAGGGACGTTCTTTATCTTTACTAACAACTTGGGGATGATTGGTTATTACTTCTTTACAACCAACAGCAAACAATGGGAGGAAAATTAAGAGATTATTATTAGGTATTTGGTCTAATGGTATGATTTTCACATTACGTGCAAGAGATCTTAAGATCGATTCTTAGTGTCAAAAATCCTAAGTGATGTAATATTAACTTGTAAGTCTCTCTTAAATAAAAAAAAAAAAATTAAGAGATCATTGACCAGCGATGACTGAATATTTGATGCACGTTTGAAATATCGTTTCTATCCTTTTGTTTGATCATGGATCCAAGCCAGTGGCGGAGTCACTCTAAAATATGTGGGGGTTACAGCCCCACTCAAATCATATTTTGTCTCAAATGTATGTATCTTTTAAGGTATTTTTAGGTTGAAAAATTAATTCAGCCCGAATGAAAAAAAATTATTTATATATGAGTATTTGATTGTGTGATTTTAGCCCCCACTGAAGATATATACTTTTTTTTTGCTCAATCAGCAAATGATATTTCATTTCAACAACTCAAAAACATACAAAAATGTGTAGGGGAATGAAAGCTCCTTGTCAAGCAACCCAAAACTACTTACAACAAAATGAATTCGTTGATATTCCAAGCTTTACAAATGATAATGTTAGTGCCCGTTCGTTTGTATTTTATTTTCCTATCCATCTTGCCACAAATATCAGACTTTATAGTGTTGAGGATTTGTTCTTCCGTCCTAGTACCCTTGTTGTGGATTCTATGGTTTCTTTCTTGCCAAATATAGTAAATGAGTGCACAAAAGCTTGCCTTTATAATGTTTGCTTGAAGTCTCTTCCTCTTGCAAAAAACCATAGCCCACTTAACGCATCTTCCCCAATCATACATCTTTGTTGCAACCTGTGATAGCCCAAGAATTCTCCACCAAATTCTCTTAGAGAAACCACATTCAAAGAAGAGGCGTTCTTGTGATTCAGTATGCATGTTACAAAGAACACAATGAGGATCAACCTGATATCCCCAAGAGAGAAGCTTGTGCCTGGTAGTGAGTCTATTTTTTAATGCCAACCAGCCATAGAAGGCATGCCGAGGAATCACAAATTTTGACCAAATAATATCAGCTGAGGGCCAATCTTGCTGTTTGTCGCGAATGGATTCCTACGTAGCAGCTGAGTTAAAATCTCTCTTGCCCAACCAAAGAATTTTGTCCTGGGTGTTGGAGGGGTTATTGTTCCCTAAGGTTGCACTGATATAGTTCAAGGATTACTAATCCCTGGGTTTGCTAAAGCTTCAGATTCATACAAATTTTGCAAACATCCAAGAGGGTGCCACACATTGAGCCAAAAGAAGGTATCCCTACCATCACCAATACAATGTGTAAAATCATCTTCCTAGCCAGTGGCCGTAGGCCAAGAATCTTTCTCTACGCCTAGGTAGTATCCGATGGGATTTTGATCTCCCAAAAGATTTGCCCCTTCAAGTACATAAGTTTACACCATTTGGTCCAAAGAGACTCCTGGAAAACAAAGAGGTACCATATGAATTTGAGCACTCCCACTCTATTGCATTCCTCCAAATCCCTGATCCCGGGACCCCCTTCTTGTTTTGGGGTACAAATCTCTTTCATGCTGACTTTTGCCTCATAATGTGTTTGATCCAGTCCCTTCCAAAGGAAGCCAGCCAATTTGCCTTCAATCATTTTGAGAACACCTTTAGGAATAATAAAAGTGTTTGTCCAATAAGCTTGAATCCCCACCAACATTGATTTGATAAGTTGAATACGACCCGCATACGAGAGCCATCTATTCTTCCATGAATCAATACGGCTAGATATTTTCTCAACAAGGGTATGACAAGCTTGTTTACTCAATCACCCGTCAACTAACGGTAGCCCCAAGTACCTAATAGGTAAGCCACCCACCTTATATCCCATAATGCCTGCAAGGTGCTGGACGGTTTGGGTATTGCAGCCCCCAAAGTACATCTCACTCTTATCCTCATTGACTTGAAGACCCGACATCCTTGCAAAGAGATCAAGCGTGTGCTTAACAATACCAATAGAACCCGCATTTGCTTTGCAGAAAACAAAAATGTCATATGCAAAGCAAAGGTGATTAAGGTTCATCTTCTTGCATTTGGGATGGAACTCGAACTCCTTCATCTTGCTCGCATGAATAAGCATCTTAGAGAGAACTTCTATGACAAGAATGAAAAGATACGGTGAAAGAGGGTCTCCCTGCCTCAAACCTTTTTTACCACAGAAATAACCTTCAGGGGTTCCATTTATAGCAATAGAGTATCTGGGAGAAGTAATGCATTCTCTTGTCCAGCTCACAACACAAGGTGGGATACCAATAGCCTCCATAACTTTGAGAACAAAATCCCAGCTCACTGAGTCATACGCCTTCATAAGATCAATTTTCATTGGAACTCTGGGGGTTCTTTTCTTCCTGCAGTATCCTTGCATGATTTTCTGCGTTATAAGGATGTTTTATGTCTTTTCTTCCTGCAGTATCCTTGCACGATTTCCTGTGTTATAAGGATGTTTTCTGAAATTCTCCTATCCGGAACAAAAGCGGATTGGTTGGGTGAAATCACAGAGTTAAGGCATTCCCTAATGCGATTTGCAAGAATCTTTGTGATGGCTTTATAGAGAACATTCCAACAAGCAATAGGTCTGTAATCTGTAACTTTTGCTGGGGAAGTGGTCTTCGGCACCAAAGTGATGATGGTAGAATTAACTTCTTTCAGAAGGGAACCAGACTAGATGAAAGATTTGATAGCTCTTGTAACATCTCCTCCAACAACATCCCAGGCAACTTTGAAAAAATGAGAATTGAAACCACCAGGTCCAGGACTTTTGTTACCATCAATCGAGAAGATAGCGTCTTTGATCTCCTTCTCTAAAACTGGCTGGCAAAGCTTGTCTCTGTCAAACCTAAAAATAGTAATGCCAAGGATTCTACCAATAGTCGAGCTAGCAAAATCCGCACAATTACAATCAATACCCAATGTCTTAATAAAGAAATCAAGAATCTCATGCTTGATGCCTTGTTCATTCACCACTCTAGTACCATCGGGTTTGACAATGCTAGCAATTTTATTTCTCGCTTGTCTACCCTTCACAGCTTTTGAAGAAACTCGAGTTAGAGTCCCGTTCCTTGAGCCAAGCAATCATCGATTTTTGCCTAAGAATATTCTCCTCAATCATAGTAGTTTTCTCAATCTCCTGGATCAAATTTTTCTTAGCTAGAATATCCTCCGAGCTTGCAATACCAGAGATGATTTTTTGTTGAATAGCTTGGATGTTCTGCTTGATAGAAGAACATTTGTCTGCCAAATCAGAGAAGTGGTTCAAATTGAATTTTTTAAGCTCAGCTTTCAGTATTTTCAATTTTTGTACCACTTGATACATAGGAGATCCACTACAAGAAAAACTGTAAAAGGTGACGGTCCGTCTCCTTTTCGTCGCCAAAAAATTGATGAAAAGGAAACGGAACTTTCGTTACATAAATAGTGACCACTTTGAGACGATTTGGAGATGACTTTGGTATGTCGTCTCTAAACCGTCTCTCAATAAAGACGAAACATGAATGTCGTCTTCAATTCGTCTTTTAGCAGAGACGAAATGGATACGAAAAATAATTAATAAATAATTATTAAATTTTGAGTAACAATTTACTATAAACTTGTAAATAAATTAATAATAATAAATTACTAATTATCTTTACTAATTTAATTTTTTCATAAATTTTTTTAAAGTAGCTCAATATTTCATTTTTCAAAAAAATCTCCATAAGCTAAATACTTTATTTTAATTTGAAATTTAAATTAAATTAATAATTAAAGTATTATTAATATTTTACTCTAAACTTGTAATTAAATAATAAATAAATTAATACTAATTAAATAAATAAAAAATTCCAAAACTAAAAGGAGACGGACCCACTGGTCCGTCTCCAAAAAAAAAAAAAGAGATGGTCCGTCTCCGAAAAAAAAAAAGGAGACAGACCAATGGGTCCGTCTCCTTTTTAACCCAATGGTCCGTCTCCAAAAAAAGGAGACGGACCCATTGGTCCGTCTCCAAAAAAATGAGATGGACCCAATGGTCCGTCTCCAAAAAAAAAAAAAAAAGGAGACGGACCAATGGGTCCATCTCCAAAAAAAAAGGACATCTCCATAAAATGTGGTTCAAGTGGCTGACAGCCACTTGAACCAAAAATCCCCCCAAAAAAATTTTGGGGGGAAATTAAAAAAAAAAAAAGTACATACAAGTCCTTTTGAAAGGACTTGTACCGGTTCAAGTGGCTGGATTTCCAGCCACTTGAACCACTATTTCATTTCCCCCCAAAATATTTTGGGGGGAAATACAAAAAAAAAAAAAAAAAATTTGCCAAGTCCTTTAAAAGGACTTGGCACGGTTCAAGTGGCTGGATTTGAACCATTTTTTCATTTTCCCCCAAATGAATTTTGGGGGAAAATTCAAAATAAAAAAAAAATGGAGCATACACCCCCCTCTCCCTCCTCCCTCCTCCTTCCTCCCTCCTCCATTTTCTCTTAACTCATTATATCAAGTGTAAATTCACTATTAGTTTAATTTATTCCTCCTCCCTTTTCTCTTAACTCATTATATCAAGTGTAAATTCACTATTAGTTTAATTGATTTTAAGGTAATACATTTATTTACTTTTATTTAAATTTTTGAATTTGTTTTGGTTTAATTCATTATATATATGTTTGTATATAGTGCTCTTTTATTATGATTTTAGATTTTATTTTTGTACTACCACGTTTGTTTGGATTATATATGTATATATGTCATATATATGTATGTATAACTAATAGATTTACGTAAATATATATGGTTTTGGTAGGTTTTTTCATGATTTTAAGGTTTTTTTAAAAAAATTTCAGTTTTATTTTTTTTTTCCTTTCATATATATATATATGTGTGTGTGTGTGTGTGTGATAGATTTAGGTAAATATATGATTTTTTTGTAGTTTTATCATGAGTTTAGGGTTTTTTTTAAAAAAAATCAAATTTATTTTTGTTTTTCTTTTATATATATATATATATATATATATATATATATATATATAATTAGTATAATTTTTGGTAAAAAATTTCAAATTTTTATAGTAAGTTTTACAAAATCCGAATTTATAACTTTTTAAAAAAAAATTATTTTTTTTAAAAAAAATTAAAAAAGGTGACGGAAATGAGACAAAAAGTGAGGGAGAGGAAACAAAGATGAAATGAGAATAAATACGGAAATGAGATGGAATTATAGGGAGACGAAAATAAGACGAAATGTAAGAGAGACGGAATGAAGACGAAATGTGAGGGAGACGGAAAGGTGACGAAATGTGAGGGAGACAGAAATGTGATGAAATGTGAGGGAGACAGAAATGTGATGAAATGTGAGCGAGACAGAAAAGTGACGAAATATTTTTTCGTCTCCATTTGAGATGAAACGGAGACGAAATTCAAAAAAAGAGACGGGCCGAAAGGTGACGCCCAATTTTTGTCTCCTTTCCGTCTCATTTTTCAGATTGGAGACGAAACAGAGACGAAAATGTGCCGTCTCCAAACATAAAATTTCTTGTAGTGATCACTCCACATTATTGTTCCAAACCTGTGCCACCACCTTGAGGAAGTCCAAATGGGAGGTCTATATGTTAAAGAACTTGAAAGGTTTGGGCTTAGAGACTGTAGGCCGGCTCGTGTGAAGGGTAAGAGGGCTATGGTCTGAGAACCCCGGCAAATCAATATCAAGGGCTGCATGCTGAAAATGAAAATCCCAAACATCATTAACGAACAGGCGGTCAATCTTGCTGGCTCTAAAACCTGCTCCTTCTGCTTTATTGCTTCACGTAAACTCAAGGCTATTACCACTAATCTCATGAAGGTTAGCATTTTCAACACAGAGTTTAAAATCTTCTACTGATGTTGTAAGAGTGTGATTCCCCCATCTGTCTTGAGCCCTCAAAACTTCGTTAAAATCCCCAATGATGCACCATGGCGAGTTGCCTAAGTTTGCATTGATGTCCCTAATGCAATCCCACAGATCTCTTCTATCAATTGGGTCATTAGCGCTGTATACAAACGTGCAAAAGAACTCCTCCATCGAAGTAGCCAATTTTATGTGGCAGTGGACAACTTGAGAAGTGGTAAGAATTTTAGTAACAAAGACAGTAGCTCTGTTAGAAAGCACCCATAACCTACCAAAATCACAGACTTCATAGTTGTTAACAAAGTCCCATTGATCAGCAAAACGTCTTAATATGTCCATAATGTTATAATATTTAACTTTTGTCTCAACCAGGCAGCAAATATCAATACTCGCGCTTCTCAGGTGCCTCTTTATCTCCCTTTGCTTATAGAGCTTATTGAAACCTCTAACATTCCATATAAAAACTTTCATTAAAACAATTAAGTTGGGTTGGGGTTATCACCCCTATTGCTACATCCAGGACCTTTGTGGGCATTCGCCTTAGGTAGAAATTCTTTGATAGGAGTATCCATAGAATTTAGGGTCTCAAAAGAGTTGTGGTTTTCCTTACCATCAGCCTTACCAGGGGATTTTGCTTGAGGAGGACTCTTTGCTGCTTCACTGTGGCTTGAGCTAGATCTCTTCCTCTAACCCACCTTTTGCCAACCTTCATCATCCACAATTTCTTTCTCTTTGGCCGGACCTGGTTGCTTCACTCGATATGGTGCATCAGTTGGAAAAATATGTCCAGTTGCTCTCCACTCCGTCTTCGACTGAATACTACACTGATTTTCATGATGCCGAAGCTCTTACACTTAGGGCATGATTGAGGCTGCCAAGCATACTCCACATCCACCTTGACTCTAACTCCTTTTTTCAACTCCAGTGGCATACTCTCTTTCAATTCTTGTTCAACACCCACCTCAACACAAATACGCGCATAACCCAACCTTGTTCTGGATTCCGTCATTGCATCCATTTGAAGAGGGATGCCAATTGCGCTGCCAAGGTAACTGAGCCCCTCGACATTCCAATACTCAAGCGGTACATTTTTGGTCGAAGATATATGTATCATGCATGTAGGTCACGACCCAAGCTTGTGAAGACAAGCGTGAACCACAACACGCCACACGTCTAAGAATACATATTCAAACAGTAGGCTTCCAGCATGCATGGCAAGTAAGATTTCACCATAGTTGCAGTTAGTTTCTTTACTTGCTTCCTTGTGGAAGGACGTTTCAGGAATTTAGAAATGAGTAAAGCTTCTGCTTGAGTCGAAAGTATGCAGAAGCACAATGATGATTCACTTGTCTCCATTCATGGCCTGTTAAGGGTGCTTTAGTGGGAAATTTTGTGGTAGAGTTATTGTTCTTACGTTTCAGTTCTCTGACGAAAGCTAAATCGACCAAGGAATGATTGAAGGTATATTTAGATTCGAGAACAAATGCAAGTTGCAAAAGGTCATAAAACATTACTAGAACATGAATCTAACCTATCGACGAATTGATGGCATAGCAAATAATTTTGATGGTGACTTTTAACGTGATAGGATGTTTCAAAGAGGACGGTTGAGTATCTTGTTCGATAAAAGACTAGCATTAGACGTCCATCATCTTCAACAATTTTGTTTAGACTATATAAGAGAGATGATCTAATTAAACACAATCTTGACCTTATGTGGAGTTTTACATAATAGTGTAGATATGAAACTCATGCGAGTGCTCATCCCCTTGATCTCATTTTTGCAGCAATGCCATAGAGACTATATATAAGGGATATGGACTTGACTCCTTTACAATTCTATACAATATTCATTCGAATTAGTGACACGTGTCACTAATATTATCAATGGACTATATTAATCTTAGTAAACTAATCTTTCAACCATGACTATAAAGCATTAAATACAAAAATTTAAACTATCAAATTTAGCAAAACAAATATGGTATTCATATTATTTTAAAAATAAAATATATTAAATGATTTCACTTTTGCGTCCGGGTTCCACATCATACTCGAATCTATTATTCAATTTTAACTAAAGATTACTCATCCTATATCTAAAAAAAAAAAAAAAAAAAAAAATTAAACTTGTATCCATATTAATTGATAATTGAGTCATTCAAGACAATTTATCATGATTATGTTGCATCAACCATGTGTAAAAATGCATAACCTTTGTTTATTGGTGTAGGCAAAACGAATATATGGCGGAGTTAGATAGGTTGACCATGCATTTACATTGTTTATTGGTGTAGGAAAAACGAATATATGGCGGAGAATGATGATTCATTTGTTTATTGTATAGAAAAAAATATTGTTGTTTTGAAGAAAATAGATGATGAGTAATATTTGATTCAGATTGAATAATAGACTTGAGTATGATGTAGAACCTGAACGCAATAAACACTAGTAATAAAAAGTAAAATCATTAATCATTAATCATTTAATATGTTTTGTTTTTGGAATCATATGGATATCATATTTGTTTTGCTAAATATGGTAGTTTAAATTCTTGTATTTAATGCTTTCTAATCAAGATTAAAAGCTTAGTTTACCAAGATTAATATAGTTCATAAATAATATTTGATGACATGTGTCATTAATTCGGATAAATATTGTATAAAATTATAAAGAACAAAATTATAGAGTAGTTAGTTTGGTATCTTGGATATATATGCTCTCTTTGAGAATACTGTCAGATGATCTCCTACAATTCCTGAAGATACAGAAATATCCTTTCCTATCCCACATTGTATGAAATAACTAATAGGACCAGCTTACTCAATTTGCATATAGGGTTTTACAACTTAATTTGAATTGCTGAACAATAGATAATTAATTAATCTGTGCCGAAGGCAAAAGGATGGGATTTAATTGTCTTGCAATTATAATTATTAGTTTAATTTTCTTTGATTAGTAATAAACTGAGAATATTTAAGCCAGTATTAAATCCCTAATCGGTCCAAGCATAGGGGTATGCACATGGGAGCTAGTGGGCATTGCAAATCTTATTGGGTAAAAAAAAATGTTAAAAATTCTGCATTTTTTAAAAATAAAAAATTTAGATATCTATGTATTTTTAATTAAAACATGAATCAACCCCTACTGGAAAAGAAATGTACTCATATAATTAAAAATTTACGTGTATTAACCCTCACTGATAAGAATTCCTAGATCCACCCCTAGGTGCAAATGCTTATATAATCAAATATGAGAGTCCTGATCTAAAATAACTTGTCAATTTCACTTGTGAAAGTACACAAAAACTGTGGCGATCGTGTTTGTTGGTGGGTATCAAAACCAATATATCATGGGCTAGTGCATTATCATTTTGTAGGACTATGGCTTTTTTTTCGTGTTATTTATCAAATTACTAACATACCCACATAAAATTATTACTTTTATATATCGTTTCTTTTGTTTAATAATAATAAAACTAATAATAACAACAACAACAACAACAACAACAACAACAACAACAACAACAACAATAATGATAATTATAATAATAATAATAATAATAATAATAATAATAATAATAATAATAATAATAATAATAATAATAATAATATAGTAACAATGATAATAACAATAATAATAAATTAAAAGGATACTAAGAAAAATAAAAAATAAAAAATATTAATAAAAATTATTACTATTATTATTATCATGATTATTTACTATGTTTATTATGTTTACGGTTATATTCATATTTATTCTTAGTTTTAATACTATAATAACAAAAGAGTAATCATGTCATATTTTATAAATCATTCTCATTACTACTCTTATATACTGACTACCAAATATGGGTTTAGAATATATATATATATATATATATATATATATCGCTCATATTTTCCTTCCTAGAGCATACTAAGCATGTCATTCCCATTCTCAATTCTATTTTATTTTTTAGCTCATTCTATTCCTGTCCAAATTCGTTCCAAGCTATCGATTGGGAGCAAAATTCTTCCTACTTTTAAAGATAAAAACAAGTAATGCAATGAAGCTAAAGTTGTTGAAACTTGAAAGGGTAACTTTCGTGGTGGGTTCCATTCGTGGAGATTGGAAAATTTGAGGTTTGTAAGAATAAAGAGTTCTATCAATTCAACAAAAGGTGGAAAAAACCAAAAATATTACATAAAGGATTAACGATCTAATATTCTTGTGTTTTGTCAAAAATGTACAATACATCCCTGTATTTTAAAACATACACTACAAGAAAACAGCTTTCGGGCAACGAATTTGGTTGACGGACTTTTTTCCGTAGTCATTTGGCAACAGAAATGTTGCGGAAAAATTAAGTCCACAGTCTTTCTGTCGCCAAATTAGGAGCGGTGAAATGACGACAAAACTTGAAGACAGATTGGCTACGAACAATAATTTTAATTTGAAAAAATAAATAGAAAATAATATTCCGTAGGCATTCGGTGGCCAAATGGCTACGGATTGGCGATGGACTAAATATGTTACTAAATGAAAACTTAAAATATAAAAGTCCATAGTCAATCCGTGGCTAATTTGCTACGGAATAGCAACGATATTTTTAATTAAATAGGTAATAAAATGTTAATATCAAAAAATTAATAAATATTAAAGTCTGTAGCCAATCCACGGCCATGGGCTATGGACTTCTACGTGTCTGTAGCCAATTCGTAGCAAATGACCATGGATTGGCTACGAAATGACCACAGATTGGCTATGACTCTTTAAACAAAGACAAAGTAGATCACTTTTAATATTAATTATGGAAGTGCAATTTGACCTAAATGGAGAAAAATGTCACGTGACTTCTAAAGTTTCTAAATAAAAATACACTTGGTCCGTATTTAAATTACTATGCGTATTTTTATAGAAAAATCTCATAGGAATTGAATAGACATTTAAATAAAACTTAACATGTTTTTGTTAAACATTGCGTTAATGTTAATTAACGTTGAATCTAATAGTTTAAAAACTCTCACATTTGATTCAAACTTCATAAACAAACAAAATATGAATATATTAACACGTTTTTGTACATTTTTTCTATTTATTAACAAGTTAAACATAGATAGTATTAAAGGTCCGTAGCTAATCCGTGACTTTTGGCTACGGATTAGCTACAGACTTCTATGTGTTCATAGCCAATCCGTAGCAAATGGCCACGAATTGGCTACAGACTTATAGATGTCCATAACCAATCCGTAGCCAATGCATTGGCTACGACTCTTTAAACGAAAACAAAGTATGTCGCTTTTAATATTAATTGTGGAAGTGCGACTCGACCTTCAACAGATGAAAATGTCCCCAGACTTGTAAGGTTTCCAAATAATAATAAACTTGGTCCCTATTTCGATACCATGCTTACTTTTATAGAAAATGTTTATATGAATTGAATAACCGTTTAAATCAAAATTAATATATTTTTGTTAAACATTACGTTAATGTTAATTAATGTTGAATTTAGTAGTTTAAAAAACTCTCACATTTGGTTTAAACTTCATGAATAAGCAAAATATGAAGACATTAACACGTTTTTATACGTTTTTCGTATTTATTTACAAGTTAAACATAGATAATATTAAAGGTCCATATCCAATCTGTGGCCATTGGCTACGGATTGGCTACGGACTTATAGATGTTCGTAGCCAATGACGACAAATTGGCTATGGCTTTTTAAATAAAAACATAGTAGATCACTTTTAATATTAATTGTAGAAATATGATTCGACCTACAACCGAGGAAAATGTCACTAGACTTGTAAGGCTTCCAAATAAAAATAAACTTGGTCCATATTTCGTTACCATGTATACTTTTATAGAAAAATCTCATAGGAATTGAATAACCGTTTAAATCAAAATTAACATATTTTTGTTAAACATTGGTTAATGTTAATTAACGTTGAATAAAGTAGTTTAAAAACTCTCATATTTAGTTTAAACTTCATGAACAAGTAAAATATGAAGACATTAACACGTTTTTATACGTTTTTCTTATTTATTAAAAGTTAAACATAGATAGTATTAAAGGTCCGTTGCCAATCCGTGGCCATTGACCATGGATTGGTTACGGACTTCTACATGTCCGTAGCCAATCCGTGGGCAATGGCCATGGATTGGCTACAGACCTTTAAACTAAAATAAAGTATATCGCTTTTAATGTTAATTATAGAAGTGTGATTCGACCTACAATAGAGGAAAATGCCACGTGACTTGCAAGGTTTCCAAATAAAAATAAACTTGTCTCGTATTTCATTACCATGCGTATTTTTATAGAAAAATCTTGTTGGAATTGAATAACCGTTTAAATAAAACTTAATATATTTTCGTTAAATTTTGAGATTTTCGGCTAGGGATTGAAAAAATTGAAATTTAGGTTGAAAACATTGGGTTTGGGGGAGGGGGGCGCACTTCATGGAGTTGTAGGAGGGACAAAGTTGGGTTTGGGGGGCTTTATGGGGCTGCAAGAGGGGGGCATAGGCTGGCTGGCGCCACCTTTCGACAAGGGCAGGGGCTGATACCCAGCCCCTGTCTGAGCTGGATAGGGGATCGGCCGTACGCTCCTGTTCAGAACGGGCTACGTAATGCGGTAGCCATTCCTTAGCTCGCGTAAGATTTTTCATTCAAATCAGCCCAAATACGAAATTTTTTGTTTTCCTTCCCACTCTCTTCATTCTTTTTCTCTCTCTCTACAAAAATATCTTCTCTAACCCCCTCTCTCTTGGGCACCTCCACCATCACCACTACATTATCAATATCTAGGACATTACCACTATCATCACTACCATTACCACCATTACCAACACCTAGGACACCACTACCACCATCACCACCATTACCACCAAGACCACTATTACCAATCAATAGGATACTACCACCACCACCAAGGGTACCACCATAAACCACCACCATCACTACAAGGCCACCATCACCTCCAAGGACACTACCCCACCACCACTACCAATAACCACCAAGGGTACCATCAACATCACCAATATCACCAAAGGTACTACCACTACCACCAAGGATACCACCACCATCTTCTTCTCTTTTTTCTATAGGTAAATAGTTTAGGGTTTACATTTTCCTTTTTTTTTTTGTCTAGTATACATATATGTATATATATGTGTGTATGTATATTTATGTGTGTGTGTGTGTGTATGTGTGTGTGAATTTTAGATTTTTATATGTTCAATCTATAGTTTTTGTATTTAATTTTATGTTTATTTCTAATTTTATTTAGTGATATTTGACATAAATATTTGGTAGTATATTTGGCATAAATATTGTGTGAATTAAAAATATTGTATTGTAGTGATATTTTGTAGTACAATATGAAATGTTAATTGGTAGTGCAATATACTAGTTAAATATTTTAGGCCTATAGTGTTAATAGTTGGGAATGATACAAGTTTATTTGGAAATGTTATTATTGGTAATGCAATATACTAGTCTTTATTTGTGTGTATGTATATATATATATAATCTATATTGTGTTTGTAATTTATTGGGTTTATTTATTTATTTAATGTTTATTTGTCACATACTTTATTTTGGATGAACATGTATATGTATTGAATTTTATATTGTATTATTTACTTTGGGTTTGTTGCACTTATGTATTATTTAGTTGTAACTAATGTTTGGTTTTGGAATATATACATTGTGCATTTTATGGAGTGATATATTACTTTATTTGACTTGGAGTGATTAATTTACAATAGATTACACTCATGAGCCATTAATTTAGTTTAATTAAGCCTATCCTGGGAGTATTTAAGTTGCCTTGACTCTTATTATCACCTTAAGCTCTCATGTTCCTTTCTTGTTCGTAATTGTGGTGATTGTTATAGCTTAAAAACCTTACGAAGGAAGTGGCTGAACCTATAAAAAGAAAAATAGTTGTGCCAACATTGTTTCTATCGTCCTAGACCTTGGTGTGTTTGGTTGGAACTTTCTTGATTATGGGCTATTACTAACCGAGTTATTCTATTATTTTAAAAACTTGCCACTGGAATTTGGGTTTTAATAGTTAGCTTATATTTGAAGTTAAACAATTGATTGGTAAATCTTATAATATGAAAAAACATTCATTTAACTCAATTCAAAAATATAAAATTTTTAATTGAAGCAACATGATAGGTCACACTTTCACTTTAACCCCCTTCTCTAGGTTCAACAGATCGAACTGTAAAGTTTTGGGATTTGGAGACATTTGGAATGATTGGATCTACCAAACGTAAGATATTTGATTACACTAGTCTCTATGTATTGCTCATGCAGTTTCTGCATAAAGTTTTGCTTCTTACTATATTAAATATGCATGTATATTTTATGTACATGCATCATATACATATTTTGTGTTCTTGTTCATTTATGATACTATAATCATCAACTTTGTTTAAGGTTCTTGTAAATGTATATGCATTACCATAAACTTTTGGCTTTTACTCTTCTTGATTTAAGGTGTTATAACTTTGAAGTGGTCTTTAAAGTGTCTTCCTCTATTCTCTTTTTTTTGGTCAATATATGTTGATCTCTCACATGGATTTGTTGTATTTTTTGTTTCTTTCTACTAGATAGTGAAGTTTTTTTACCAAGATTGTGACGCCCAGACCTAGCATATAAACTTTAAATTAGAATTGTATATCTATTTTATTAAATTGCATATTCTTGGAAGACGTGCAATAAAACTGTTTGTATTCATTTAAGTTCTGCTTGTTTGCTTTACTTAGAATAATTGCTTTAATCTTTTATTTACGAGAATTTATTTCGTTTATATTTTAGTTAATTGATTTGATTCTTTTATTGACATGTAGCTCGGACCAGAAATAAATGTTTTAATTATAATTGCTACTTACAATTAATAAATTACGTAATAGAATAACGTGAAATAGTTAATTATTATTATTCTCATTATTTGTGTTTAATTAATTTAGAGATTAAATGACTTCGGGGTAAATCACCTTAATATACTATAGATATTTAAATTTTATTTTATGTGATTTTTAATTGGTTGTCTTTCGGTTTGTGTGCAAAGCCCGGGTTTGGAGTTACATGAGCTATTTGATTATTTTTAATAATTATATCTATTTAATTTACTAATAATAAAATAATTATTTTGATTATCTTTATTGTTGTATTTAATTTATTTACATTTGATTGGCTTGCTTTATCTTTCGGGATGTTAATCGCACATTAATCACACACACACGGTTACACAAATTTACCAAACCCACAAAAATATCTCCCCACTCACCTATACACCTCCCATGACTTACACATACCCACTTCACAAAACAAATAAAACCAATCTCACCTCACCACTACCTCCCCATTGTTGGGTAGAGATAGAACAAGGAAAAAAAGAGAAAAAAATAAAACAACACACACACACGGCACATGCATTCACCACACAAACAAATGAAAGTCTACCTAGTACATGCTATCACACACACACACGAAACATTCTCTCTCAACTTCATCACCACCACCGGGCAGTGAAGGAAAACGAGAAAGAAAAGAATGGAACAAGGAGTAGCTCGGCGGGTAGAAGGACAAAAAAGTGGAAGCTTTTAATTGGTTTCAAGTTTGTCCTAGCTTTCTCTAGCTGTCTTAGGTGAGGGAGTTATGTTCTTGTGCATCTAAAGTACTTGTTAATGTTTAATGAAGTTGATTACGATGAAGGTTTATGATCCTTGGGAATATAATGCTTGAATGTTTAATCTTTAGCTTGTATGAGATTGTAAGAACTCTCTTTTACAAGTCTTCTAAGTGTTGGAAGTAGTTTTGCTAACAACGTTAAAAGAAAAGCTATTGCTCTTTGTTGAAGCTTAGGTGCTTGCTAGAAGGTTTCAATGAGGAAAAATAAGAGTTTAAATGCCAAAGTGATGCCTAAGTAAAGTTTGAAGTTAGCCTTCTTGGATTCTTGAAGTAGTTATTAGCATACTACTTAAATTTCTACTTTGTCTTATTTTTTTTTATGAAAAAAATTAATGGATAAGAACTTAGTTGGTGTTTGATGAAGAGTACATAGCATGTTATATGCTAGAATTTCCTTGTCTTAAATGTTGTATATGAATATATATATATATATATATATATATATATATATGATGATTCATGTGTAGTAGAGCTTTAAAATTAGTTTTTGTAGTGAAATATTTGCAAAAATATGAATTACGAAAATTCTGGAAAAGAACTGGACAGATTTGCATGCCTGATTTGTAAGACCAATTTGACTTAGCAAATGTTGACGAAAATAGCTGAAGTTTGGATATGTTGTAGCAAACTTATAGTAGAACAAAAGTGTGTTTCTAAGGCTTGGCTAAATTCTAGCTCTATGTACTCGTTTTCGGATGATTTCTGAGAGGCACGTGAATAGGTATGAGCTGGACAGTTTTTGCCAGCGTTTTTCTTTCCTTCCTTTGCCTTGTGTTGGGTGTATGATAAACTAGGTTTATACTAAGTGTTGTATAGTATATTAGAGTGTTGTGTTATGTGGTTTGCAAGTTTATTAGCTTACTTATAACTAGAGATTTCATGTTTACAACATAGATAGATTGGGTTGAGAGGTTTGGCTAAGAGGGATTCAATATCTTTGATGTTAGGTTGGTCTAAGGCATGTTTAGAATATGAAGGTTTATATTTATTTATGTTTAGTAAAGTTGGTTTGAAATAAGATTATTTAGCTAGGCCTTTTTATATGTTAACAAAATTGGTCTCCTTTAAGTGTTGGTTAAATATTGTGTTCACTATCTACCTTGCAATCTAACTTTAAGATCGAGTATTGAATCACTATTTTGTCTAGTAAAGGAGGTAGTTGGATTTTTTTATAGGTATAAACAAAGTTGTTAAATAGTTAAGACATCGTGTAGGAGTTTTGCAATTAAGTTGAGTTAGTAAAATTGATTGGATAGATTAATTGTTGTTGAGGACTAGATATTAGCATGTGACTTATCTATTTTGACTTGTAGATCCTAACTTGGTTGTGTACTTGCTCAATAAGGTAATTAGTTAGAAAGCCAAATCTTGAACATAGCTAAATGATACTAGTTAAAGATTATCATACTATTTACGTAAGAATGATTACATAGTCATAGTTAACATCGTTGCCAGTATGTTGTTTATAAATAGTTACAATTAACATTGTTAATAGTTATTATTATTTCTTCTTCCCGTAAGTGTTATCTATATTATTGCCCTAGCTAATGTAAAAGGATGTTTATTACATGTTAGTGGTACTATGTGGGGTGAATTTAATTGATACTAGGAAGAAATTAATCTAAGGTAGTAGTTTAGCTTAATTGTGACTATCATCTTAATGTGGTTAGGGATTACATTAATTATTAAGTCTGTTACTTATCAAGCAACTTATAGTCAACTTTCACTGATGGTTTGATTTATTCTCTTCTTATAACTTATTGTTGCTCATTAATGCTTAATTATTTGTGTGAAAAGTTGAGTTACGTGATTAATTGGAGTTCATTAAAGGCTACTCGATTCTAGTGCTATGTGTTTGAGGACAACCTACCTTGTTGTCCTCATTTATGTGCCTAGTAAAGATAAAAGCTTTATGTATTATTTACTTGCTATCTTGTGGTTTTCTCGTGATCTTGACTCGGGGTTGCGCAACCTTTTCGGGCATGGTAGTATCGAGTAACACGGGCGGCATCGGGCTTGCCGTGCTCCCTCGGCTACCATGGTTTCCCAGTCCCTCTCTCATTGAGGGATACACCTCTACCCCAGATCCGTGGTTCACCTCGTTGAGGCATACAGATCTATCTCGGGAGAGTTGGGTTGTGACGCCCGGGATTTCTCATCACGCTCATTCGTAACTGTTGCATGTCTCTTTGAGCATTTCAATGTGCATTTCTTTTTCTTGATTGTATGTTTATTAGTGACTATTATTCATACGAAAATCAACTATCTAATTTACTCGAATTAATATTTTTCCTAGATAGTATAACTTATAAAAGGAATCGGGAACCTATAGTTTTGAGCTTTGGGGGCTGGGAGCATGCGTTTGAAAAATGGTTTTCACTTCGTTTGAATAGTGTTACGTAGGTAAACATTAGTTTTGAGTTAGTAGAATTTAATTGGAGATTTAAGCTCATTTTGACTAAGATTTTAGCAACACTTGACCTTAATTAATTGCTTATGCACATACTTATACCCAATATATCACCAATTATGCATATTACTCATAAAATAAAAGCCAAAAATTGCAAGAATACCCCCCCAAACCCGTGAAACCCAAGGAGCAAGGAGGAGAAGTTTTCTTCAACAATCTTGGTGACTTGATCTCTTGCTAGCATCCTACATCTAATTCCAAATTTTTCCAAGCTTCTTCAAGTCTCCTAACCTCTATACATGTGAAGGAGTTTACATTTGTTGCATTTTAAAGTTTATGTTTCATTTTTGCAAATTTCGGATTTTTCCATTAATGTGCCATAACATGCTTGATTCTTGTTCTATATAGTATTATTATATGCTAAAGACCTTGTATATGTATTGGTATAGCTTGAAACTAAGTTTTTGACAAGATTTCACATGTGGAAAATGATGAATAGTAAAAAATGTGAATAGTAAACTCTTGTGTTTTAGCCTGATTTATTACTTCAAATATGCTTAAATAAGTATGTAGAGCAAACTTTTGAAGTTAGTTAGCTTCTTGATTGGCTAGAAATGCAAAATACAACTTGGAGAAAATGATGAATAGTGCCAAACTAGGGTTTCTGAAAAAAGTTTCAATTTAATTCGATTTGAGGCTTTTAGTAGATGCTAAGTAGGTCTATGAACATGGAAAAAATGTTAATTGCGCTTGAGAGGCTCAAAACTTGCGTAATTTGATCAAAATAGGCCATTTTAGAAAGGGGTTTCGGGGTTAACTCGAATCCGGGCACGTTTCGACATCATGACTAGTCTTTATTAAGTATTAAAGCCTTAGAAGTGCCTTTGTTTCGCTTGTTTGGGTTCTGGAATTGGTACTTGTAGTGAAAACTCACAAAGAGGCGTTTTCGGTATTTTCGTGTACTTGTGTTATATGTTATGATTTGGAGGTTCTAAATGAGGTATTTAGGTATCCTTAGATTGGTAGGATGGTTAGTTAGCTTAACTTAATCCTTGAATTTCGGTAGGAAGCTAAATAGCCTAGTTGATCAAAGGGGAAATGAATGGATTAATTGTTTTAGTACTTGTATTGCTTTATAGTTGCTTCTAGAGTGTTTAAATGCAGTTTGGAGGCATGTATGAACTTGTGGTAAGGTGTTGGGAAAGGTATAATATTGACCCTTTGTGTTCGCATAGCTAAGTTTATGATAATTGCCTTATAATTGGGTAATTAAATGTTTATATGCCTTTGTGTAGCGTACGTATCATAGTAGTGAAGTTTTGTGAATCAAGTTATTTGGTTTGTATGACTTTAGTTAGTATGAACTTGAAAGAGGACTAAAGGAACTAGTTATGAACTATGTTGGTAATTATTGTTAATTGACTCATTAGTTGATTGGATAAGTGTTGTATGTGCCAAAGTAAAGCTTAAAGCTAGCAAGCAAAGCATGAAACTAAGGTAGAATTCAACTAGATGCTTGTGTGAGTGTGTTCTGTTTTGGGTCAGACCACTGCCCCTGTCTTTCGAAGCTTCTTTGACCTAGCAAACGTACTCAAAAATTAACAAAATTTGTACAGTAGCTATATTAGGCAGTTTAGAGAAAATGTTGATTTCTAGAACTAAGGCTAATTCTAACATTTTAGGCCTCTGATCACATTATTTCTGAAATGTAGCTCAAAAATCGCTGGTTCTGTTCAGCTATGCGTGATTGCACGGTAAGTGTTATAACTTTTGAAATTGAACTCGGAATTGAGCACCGTTCGAACCTAAAATTAACTACACTCGAAGAGATACAATTATACATAAAAATTAGATAGTTTAGAGGTCAATAGCCTAGGTAACCGAATGGGTTAAGTTGTACTTCTGTTAGAGGAATTGGAAAATGTCTTAGTTGAGCTTGCGGTATTAACTTTGCACTTGGAGACTTGTATTGAATCTTTGAAGAATTAATTAGAATGTAAGTTAAATGTAAAATGTTAACCAATGCTGTTAGTTGAGTCCACTTGTACAGTTGGCATTTAGGTTATATGTTAAGTACAATTTTGGTTAGTTATAGTTAGCTTAACTTTATATATTAGCAAATGCTTTTATGTTGTTACAAAGCTACGGTGTTTAATTAAGTTACAATGAAATAAAGTATGTAATATAAATTCTTGGATGTGAAAGATAGTTGTTAAACCTTCCATAGTGAATTGCTAAAGTGTTATACTTATATGAAAACTAGGGTATTTATATTCAAGCTAACCCAAGGAAAGTTGGAGTAACTAAGTCATTTTTACATCTTGAGGCTCGGAAAAGGTGAGGGAATCTTCATCTCTTCTGTGCATCTTAACTTGATTTATTGTTTCTAAATTGAATTATTTAGTAATTGTTAAAGTTTATATGTATTATTTTACTCGTCATCTTGTGTCTTTTCGTGTTATTATGACTAATTGCGAGGGCAGCCTACTTTGTCTTCCCTCTTATGTGATCTTTGATATTCTTGATTCTCGTGATCTTGACTCGGGGTTGCGCAACCTTTTCGGACCTAGTAGCATCAAGAAACATGGGCGACATTGAGCTTGCCTTGCTCCCTTGCCTACCGTGGTGCCTATTCCCTTTCTCTCGCTGAGTATACTCTACTACCCTAGAGGCATGGTTTACCTATTGGGCATATGGACCTACCTCAGGAGAAAGGGTCGTAGGATCGGGGTATATCCGGAGTACCCTATTTTGGAGGAATAAGGGTTTGCCGACACTTGTTGAAGATCTTGGCTCGTGGCTCGTGATTGAAGACAAACGTAGAACCGTATCCTTTTTCTACGTGGTTAAATACTTAACTTTGTTATTTTGTGTTGTACATGTTATTATTGTTATTGCATCTCATGAAAGCATCACCTCTCTCACTGAGTATACATGTTGTATACTCACCCTCGTTTCTAACACCTTTCAGCATCAGTGCTATCTGAGGTAGAAAAGAAGGCTCGAGAATTTCGTGTTGACTATTCTGGCTTACATGGATTGTCATTGAATTCAGTTTTGTAATTGTAAAATTAAGTTTAGAATGTATTGATAGTTATGAATGACTTGTAATATTTTATTAACTTGTAATCTTTATGTTGTTGTCTAGTTGAGTTGCATGGTTGTAAAGATGAAATGTATTAAGGTTGTGGATTATGGTCTGGTGATGGTATGTTGATGTTTGCAGGTTTCTAGATAGTCCTATATATAGGGAAACTCCGTCCGTTTTTCCCTAAATTTGGTGACCGGGTTGGAATTGGGTTGTGATTGGCATGGCTATTAGAGCCTCCGGTCTCGTGAGGGATCGGGGCGTTACATGGGTCGTAGGATCGGAGTACATCCGAAGTACCCCATTAGTGTTGTAAGGGGTTTGTCGACATTTGCTTGAAGGCGGTTCGTGGTTCGAGATTGAAGACAAAGAGTTGAACCGTATCCTTTTTAATGTGATTTGTACTTATAATTGTATTCCTAATCAAGTGTTATTAAAGTTGTGTTGTTGTTTGATGTTTGATATCTTTTACCGTTTTTTCATGGCTTGTTTCCTAGTTATAGCTTCTAAAGTGGGCTTGTAGCTTTATTTCCTTGACTTAACATTTGGTCTTGCAATTGATTTTATAACTTAGTTTTATTGTTACTTGTGCTAAAGGATATATTTGTTTATCTGCATTGCATGAAAACCATTGCGAAAACCTCCCCGGTTATTTGTACCTCTCCCTCATTGAGTATACTCATAATGTATACTCATTCCTCTTTTTAACTATTTCAGGCAAGGCGGGTTCAGTTCCTCAGGAGATAGAAGAGGAGGCTCGGGAGTCTCCTTGAGTTCTTATGCGGTGTTGTGTGGCAGTTCTTGTAAATTTAGTCGTTAACATGTATTATTTCGAGGCCTGCGTGCCTTGTAAATATTTGATAAATGTAAATATGTAACTAAGCTAAAGCACACCTAGGCTAGCAGTCTGTAATATTTTTGGAGGACATTAAGACTGTTAGCTATCTAACTAGAACTCTATTACCTATTTTTCTAAAACTAGATGACTAGCGTTATCTTTTAGAATAAATGACCTATGTTACTTGTAGAAATTTTGTGTGTCGATTCCTCTGAATTCAGGTGTTGGAATGTCCTAAAAATAGGAAAAACTCTGCCCGTTTTTTTTCATTTTTCGTGCCTTGGGTTTTTTTTCATTTTTCGTGCCTTGGGTTTTGGTTTGCTAAAACTAGATGACAAAAGGAAAGCTTTGCAGGCATTGAACGAGATGATTAGAAAGACAATAGTAGATCAGTTTAGGTTTTTTTGTAAATTTAAAATATTATGTTTGTAAAGAATTTAGGTTGATTTGTAAATAGTTAAATTTATTGTAAATATTAAAATTTTTATAAATTTTAATTTGTATATTTCATTTTAATTTTTTTTTATCTTTTATATTTCAATTTCTTAATTTTTATTTTTTTAAAATTAAATAATTAATTGGCTATGGATACGTGGCTACCAAAAGATTACGCATTGACTACGAATCTTGAATTGACTACGGATATGTGGCCACCGAAAGGCTACAGATTACCTATAGAATGTTGGTGACCAAAAGGATACGAATTAGCTATGAACCCATGGCAACGGACCATTTACGACAAAAATGGCTATGGCTTTTCTACGGAAGTTAATAATTAATAAAAATGTGGAAACATTTAATTGGTGACTGAATGACTACGGACATTTGGATACAGAATTCAAAAAATAAATACAAATTAATTTTCGGATTTGGCAACGAAATGGTTATAGATTTTCAATTTGGCTACGAGACTTGAGTGTCACGCCCCGACCCAACCCCCAAGCTAAAGGTTAAGTCCGGACCCGACACATGGACAGAGTCTCCCCTGTACCGTGGACATTCTAAAAACCTATACTCACTCAAACAAGGTCCCAACAATACAATACAAGCTTTTCTTAAATAAACAACAAAGTTCTAAGGCCATCCGAGCCTTATAGTACACAATAGTTCCAAAACACACAAGCATGCGAGAACTTATTATCAACATAGTTTTATAATCATGACATCCTAGGAAATCAATTAAACATAATTGAAAGATCAAACATTTCTACTTTAAGTCATTCACTCCCAAGCAAGCAAAGCGAATAGAAGTAGATCATAAGTTATTACAGTTCATAGGCTTTCAAAGCTACAACACAACCAACTAGTCTTCAACTTATACAACAAGCATATACATAGCCCTTGGGCTACAAAATAGTACATAAAGTAATCAGATGAATCTCCCACATAGCAGCAAATTCATTAACCACCTCAAGCTATCAGGCACAGCAACTAAGGTACAGCCCCACTCTGCACTACTTCTTCCTCAACTCACTCAACAAGCTGGGGATCACCCTCAGCGCCTCCTGAAACAGATATCAAGGTATGAGCAACCACTGTTGCCCAGTGAGGGATATAGTCCCGGGGCGTGCAATGCAACATATAATATAATTATACAACAATAACACTTAGACCATTAAAGAAACAATGATAACTTAAATAACAACACATTTAAAAGGATACATTTCACACAATCCCCTATACACCAATCTTCACAAGTCTTCAATCACGATCCACGAACCACGAGCACGATCACGATAAGCCGGCATAATCCCCAAACACTCCAGTGGGTGTACTCCGGATGTACCCCAAATATCCTACGACCCAACATCCCCTGGCAATCTCCGGACCAGGCGAATGAGGGAATAGGGCACGGAGTTTGAATATCCACCGGCAAGCCCTCTGCCGCCCAGCCGATATTCAACACATCCGCCCCTGACACTATGGTTGCGCAACCACTATGCAATGCACTTAACGATGGCAAGTTAATAGCAATAATATAAGCATTAACACATATGAGGATCAACAAAGTAGGTTGACCTCGATGCAATTAGAATAGAACAATTATATAAGCAAATATGCAGTTTTACAAAGAGACATTAGCAAGATAAGTTTAGAATCATACCAAAAGCTCCAAATCAACTTAAAATCACTTATAAACACTCAAGAAGTCATGACATGGGTTTAGAAGTGTGATACAACCTAAATTGCACCTAAACCCCTTTGTTTTTTGAACTATTTCTCTTCCAAACCAAGGTTAATGATTCCATTTTCAAAGGAAACTCTCCCAACCTTCTAACTAACCCTCAAGGTACCCTCTTAACCCACTAACTCATTCAAATGCCCGCGATTACCCCGAAAGCCCCAAATTCCCTCTTATGGCTTTAAACTACACATACATTGTCCGGGCTTCAAACAAGGGATATCAAGGCATCTATAGCACCTAGGTAGCCTAAGGATACTAGAATTGAAGCCCGAATCCACCCGGATTCGCATTAACCCCGAAAGCCCCAAATTAAAGTCGGCTATTTTCCATTTTAAGCGATTTAAGGACAATGCAAGTGTACGGGGCTATTAGGTTACCTTCACTAGCACCTAAGGCGTCTATTAGAAGCATTGAATCAAACTAATTCGAGCAATTACGCAAAACCCTAGAAAAATGTCACTATTCACCCAAAATTTCAAATTAACGATTCTAACCGTTTAAATTGTGAAACGATGGCTCAAATATGTTCTCTAGCATTCATATACATGGTATAATAGCATAGATAACAATTACAATGGCATTTAATCATATTTTCAACAAATCAAGAAATGAACAACTATTTAAAAATGCAAAAACAAGCCGTGAAATCCCTCACCAATGCGCGTAGGAGCACCTAGGAAGCTTGCAAATACCCTACACTAGTTGCTCAAGGCTTGGAGTGGCTTGATTTGGAGAGTTGATGAGCAAAATCTTTTTTTTTTCTTCTTCTCCTTGCTCTCGGCCCAGCTACAGTGTTCTGCACTCTATTTTTTTTTCTTTTGTTTTGTTTTTTAAGAGCCTTGGTTGATATTTAAGGTGTTTAGTTGGGTGGGGTCAAGCTTGGGTGTTTAAGTGGCTTTTAAAATGCGCGTTGAAAGCTTAGAAGCGAGCCTAAAGGGTGACACATTGGCTAAATAATTAAATCTATAAAGTTATTACGTAACACTATTCACTTGACTACTAAAATTATTTTCTAAACGAGCCCTCCTAACGCCTTTAGCTCAAATGCACATTTTTCCCACTACTTTTACAATTAATATGATTTAATAAAAATGCTAATTAACCAATAGAATGCAGTTTAAAAACGAAGTAAATAGTAACCTAAGAAGACAATTAATAAGGCATAGAAAGAGATGCGCAAACAAAGGATGCAACAATAATTAAATGCATGGCTAAATCTCGGGCGTCACATCCTCTCCCCCTTAAACTAATTGCGTCCACGCAATTCTTACATGATTCGGCGAATAACTCTGGATACCGTTCCCGCATCTGATCCTCTCTCTCCCACGTCGCATCCTCTACTCCGTGATGATCCCACATAACTTTAACCATCGGAATGCTTTTAGTCCTCAGCTCCTGAACTTTCTGATCAACAATTCGAAGAGGTTTCTCTGTGTAGGTCAAAGTTTCACTGATCTCTAGCGGTTCCGGCTCAAGTATGTGAGAGGGATCTGGCTGATACTTCCGAAGCATGGAAACATGGAATACGTCATGAATTCTGCCCAGACTGGGAGGTAAAGCTAGACGGTAAGCCAAATCACCAACAGTTTCAGTTATCTCAAATGGTCCCACATATCGAGGACTGAGTTTACCTCCTTTACCATGCCGAATCAAACCCTTGCGAGGAGAAATTTTCAGAAATACTCGATCCCCCACAGCAAATTTCAGATCACGACGTCGTCTATCTGCATAACTCTTTTGCCGGCTCTGTGCTGTAAGTATTCTTTTTCTGATAAGCTGCACATGATCAATCATTTTGTTCATTTCAGGTAAGAGAGTAGGGTCAACCGTCTTCATTTCACCAACATCATCCCAGTAGAGAGGAGACCGGCATTTACGCCCATATAGTGCCTCATAAGGTGCCATACCAATAGTAGCTTGATAACTATTGTTATAGGCGAACTCTACGAGTGGCAAATACTTCTCCCAACTTTTACCGAAGTCCATAATACAAGCCCGCAACATATCCTCGAGGATTAAGATAGTTCTCTCGGATTGACCATTTGTCTGAGGATGATAAGCTGTACTGAAACTCAAAGTCGTGCCCAAAGCTTTCTGAATCTTCTGCCAGAACTGAGATGTGAATCTGGGATCTCTATCTGACACGATACTCTTTGGAATTCCATGTAGTCGGACAACATTCTCAATATACAACTCTACCAGTTTATCAAGAGAATCGGACTTCCTTTTAGCAATAAAATGAGAAGTCTTGGTCAGTCTATCCACAATAACCCAAACTGAGTCATTACCCCTCGAAGACCTCGGTAAATCTGATACGAAATCCATAGTAATATGATCCCATTTCCAAACAGGAATAACCAAAGGTTGCAACAACCCTGCAGGTCTCTGATGTTCTGCTTTAACTTTCTGACAAGTAAGGCATCGAGCAACATAGTCAGCAATTTCTCTCTTCATATTATTCCACCAGAAATTCTGCTTCAAATCTCTATACATTTTAGTACTGCCTGGATGGATAGTATATCGAGAACTGTGTGCCTCAGCAAGAATATCCTTCTTTAGAGTTGGATCATTCGGAATACAGATTCTACCCTTGAATTTAAGAATACCATCGTCGTGCAGTTTGAAATCCGACTCTCCCCCTTTAGATTTCTCTAAGACTTTCAACAATTGAAGATCAGCCTGTTGAGCTTCTCGAATCCTGGATAATAACAGAGATTGAATCTGCAAACTTGCGAATTGGATACCAGAATTTGAAGTACTAGGCTTCCATAAACATAATTCTTCCATGAATTCCCAATTCTTGATAATCAAGCTAGCAACAGTAGCCTTTCGGCTCAAAGCATCAGCAACAATATTGGCCTTACCCGGAAGATAGTTAATAGTGCAGTTATAGTCCTCAAGTAATTCCAGCCAACGCCTCTGCCACATGTTCAACTTTTTCTGTGAAAACAGATATTTCAAGCTCTTATGATCTGTAAAGATTTCAAATTTGTTGCCCCAGAGATAATGACGCCATTTCTTTAACGCAAGAATGATAGCTGCAAGCTCAAGATCATGAGTCGGATAGTTGAGTTCATAAGGCTTCAGTTTCCTGGAAGCATAAGCAATAACCCGGCCATTCTGCATCAATACACAACCCAGACCTTCCTTCGAAGCATCACTATAGATCACCAGATTATCATAACCCTCAGGTAAAGCAAGAATAGGAGCTGTAGTCAATCTCTTCTTCAATTCCTGGAAGCTGGCCTCACATTTATCACTCCAGTCAAAAACTGTTTTCTTCTGAGTAAGTTGAGTTAAAGGCCCTGCAATCTTAGAGAAATCCTTGACAAACCTCCGATAATACCCAGCTAACCCAAGGAAGCTACGAATCTCCGTGATAGTTTCAGGTCGTTTCCAAGATAACACAACTTCAATCTTCGCTGGATCAACAGAAATACCATCCTGCGAGATAATATGGCCAAGAAAAGCAACTTGCTTAAGCCAGAATTCACATTTGCTAAACTTTGCAAATAACTGATGCTCCTGAAGAGTCTGCAACACAATTCTGAGATGCTGTTTATGTTCCGCCTCAGATTTAGAATAGACAAGGATATCATCAATGAATAGGACCACAAATTGGTCCAGATAAGGACGGAATACCCTCTGCATTAAGTCCATGAATGCGGCGGGAACATTAGTAAGACCGAACGGCAAGACAACAAACTCATAATGGCCATATCGAGTTCTGAAAGCAGTTTTAAGAACATCATCTTTCTTAATCCTCAGCTGATAATAACCCTGCCTCAGATCAAATTTAGAGAATACCCTGGCGCCTTGCAACTGATCAAACAACTCTTCGATTAAAGGCAAAGGATATTTATTTTTTATGGTTACTTGATTAAGACCTCGATAATCAATGCATAGGCGAAGTGATCCGTCTTTCTTTTTAACGAATAGAACTGGCGCACCCCACGGTGAAGAACTCGGCTGAATGAATCCCTTCTCAAGCAAGCCCTGCAATTGAACTTTCAATTCCTGCAACTCAGGTGGAGCCATTCTGTACGGAGTCCTAGAGATAGGTGAAGTCCCCGGCAATAAATCAATCATGAACTCTATCTCTCTATCAGGCGGTAACCCAGGTAATTCCTCAGGAAAGACCCTCGGAAACTCCCTCACGATAGGTACATCATTCAATTTCAATTGATCCCCAGGTTGATTAATCAAATATGCAAGATAAGCCTCACAACCCTTGCTCAATAATTTAGATGCCCTAATAGAAGAAATAATAGGAGTTCCGGTAGATTTTCTACTACCAACTATTTTAAGTACAGGCTGGTCAGGCATTTCTAGATACACAATCTTCTTTCTACAATCAAGCTGGGCATAATATTTACTTAACCAGTCCATCCCCAATATAATTTCAAAGTCATTGAAGGGTAGGATAATCAAATCAGCAGGAAAAACACGACCCTCAATAAATATACTACATGCTCTGCAAATAGATCTAGTAACAAACTTCGGACCCATAGGAGTATAAACCACAATCTCATGCAACAGTTTATCATGTTTCAATTTAGCATTTTGTGCACAAGTAGGAGTAATAAAAGAATGCGAAGCCCCGGAATCAATTAAAACCTTAACTGATTGATCATTAAGAAGAAAAATACCTTCTACCACAGCGGTTGTATCCGGAAGCTCCTCAGCATCCAAAGCAAATACACGAGCCTGACCTCGTGGTGGTGGTGCTGTAGCTGGTGCCCTGGTCTGAGAATTCTGAGCTGATGTCTGACCTCTAGGGTTCTTAAATTTCTGATAGTCTTTAACCCTGTACTGATCACTGCCGCAACCTGTACACTTGTTATGTTTCTTCCAACAAACATCCTCAGTGTGGCCCTGGCGCTGACAGAAGCTGCACTGCTGGTGACGTCTTGCAACAGTGCCTCCCGAAGGAGCTCTGTAAGTAGAGGTAGCTGAACTACCCTGCTGCGAACGGGAAACTGCTGTACGGAACTGACTCTGAGTCTGACTCTGGACTGGTCGTGCCTGAGTCTGAGTAGGCCCTGTGTAACTCTGAGTCTGCCTCGGCTGTGAACTCTGCCCAACTGATACAGCCTGCCCCTGGTACCCTTGACTCTGAGACTGAAACCGTTTACTCGATTGACTGGTCTCGGCTAACACATCGGCCTTCCGTTTCTCATATCTCGAGGCAGCTCGGACTACTGCAGCATAGTTAGGAAAATCATTTGAAGACAAGTTCAGCATAATATCCCTCCTCAAACCCAGGATGAACCTCTGGATCTTTATGTCTTCCGACTGAATCAAAGCTGGTGCATAATGGGAAAGCCAAGTAAAAGTAGCCTCGTATTGATCTACCGTCATACTTCCCTGCTTCAAGTTTATGAACTCAGTTTGTCGCCTCTCGCGGGCAACTACCGATATATACTTGTCTCGAAATTCTCGGACAAAGTCGGCCCACGAATGATGACCTCCCTCAGCTCCCCATTTCTCACTGATGGTATTCCACCAATCTTCAGCATCACCCTCGAGAAGGAAAGTAGCATAAGTAATCTTCCTGTCATCATGGCACTCCAGTATTGCTGCCACTCTCTCGAACTTCCTTAGCCACATCTCAGCTTTCATATCGTCCGGCTCCCCAAAGAAAGTATAGGCCCCATGATGTATAAACCGATCATACAGATTTCCTCCGGTAGGACCACTACCTCCGGCTCTCGCAGCCTGATTACCTCCAACGACCCCTGGCTGACCCTGTTGTGTAACAAACTGGGCGATAGTGTTCATAGCAGTGGCCATCGTGGCCAAGATCTGTGCAGTGCTCGGTTCTTGAACCTGTGGTGCATTTTCGGCCACCTCAGCTTCTTGTCCACGAACCCCCTTGGGTTCTCCACCAACATTCAGATTATCAGCACGACGGCGAGGCCCCATCTCGAATAGCTAGAATGCAAAGTATTATGACAGGTATATATATGTATATATGCAATTTATAAGTAAACACATAAAGAAAAGTCCAATTAAATTCACATAAAGTCAAGTACATAGAAGTTCAAATAGATATTCCACATTCTTGAAGTACACATAAATCGCTAGATCATACTTGACATTCTAGACTCTTGATATTCCATTTCCATGCTAGCATGTTCATTCCTTATTCAAATTTCACTTAGGTCAATCAAAATCAAAGACTCATGTATTCACAAAGTCACATAACAAATCTCTACCCACAGACCGAGAAATTTAACCCGGCTTCATGCAATCTATAGCTCTGATACCACTTAAATGTCACGCCCCGACCCAACCCCCAAGCTAAAGGTTAAGTCCGGACCCGACACACGGACAGAGTCTCCCCTGTACCGTGGACATTCTAAAAACCTGTACTCACTCAAACAAGGTCCCAACAATACAATACAAGCTTTTCTTAAATAAACAACAAAGTTCTAAGGCCATCCGAGCCTTATAGTACACAATAGTTCCAAAACACACAAGCATGCGAGAACTTATTATCAACATAGTTTTATAATCATGACATCCTAGGAAATCAATTAAACATAATTGAAAGATCAAACATTTCTACTTTAAGTCATTCACTCCCAAGCAAGCAAAGCGAATAGAAGTAGATCATAAGTTATTACAGTTCATAGGCTTTCAAAGCTACAACACAACCAACTAGTCTTCAACTTATACAACAAGCATATACATAGCCCTTGGGCTACAAAATAGTACATAAAGTAATCAGATGATTCTTCCACATAGCAGCAAATTCATTAACCACCTCAAGCTATCAGACACAACAACTAAGGTAAAGGCTCAATCTGAACTTCTTCTTCCTCAACTAACTCAACAAGCTGGGGATCACCCTCAGCGTCTCCTGAAACAGATATCGAGGTATGAGCAACCATTGTTGCCCAGTGAGGGATATAGTCCCGGGGCGTGCAATGCAACATATAATACAATTATACAACAATAACACTTAGACCATTAAAGAAATAATGATAACTTAAATAACCACACATTTAAAAGGATACATTTCACACAATCCCCTATACACCAATCTTCACAAGTCTTCAATCACGATCCACGAACCACGAGCACGATCACGATAAGCTGGCATAATCCCCAAACACTCCAGTGGGTGTACTCCGGATGTACCCCGAATATCCTACGACCCAACATCCCCTGGCAATCTCTGGACTAGGCGAATAAGGGAATAGGGCACGGAGTTTGAATATCCACCGGCAAGCCCTCTGCCGCCCAGCCGATATTCAACACATCCGCCCTGACACTATGGTTGCGCAACCACTATGCAATGCACTTAACGATGGCAAGTTAATAGCAATAATATAAGCATTAACACATATGAGGATCAACAAAGTAGGTTGACCTCGATGCAATTAGAATAGAACAATTATATAAGCAAATATGCAGTTTTACAAAGAGACATTAGCAAGATAAGTTTAGAATCATACCAAAAGCTCCAAATCAACTTAAAATCACTTATAAACACTCAAGAAGTCATGACATGGGTTTAGAAGTGTGATACAACCTAAATTGCACCTAAACCCCTTTGTTTTTTGAACTATTTCTCTTCCAAACCAAGGTTAATGATTCCATTTTCAAAGGAAACTCTCTCAACCTTCTAACTAACCCTCAAGGTACCCTCTTAACCCACTAACTCATTCAAATGCTCGCGATTACCCCGAAAGCCCCAAATTCTCTCTTATGGCTTTAAACTACACATACATTGTCCGGGCTTCAAACAAGGGATATCAAGGCATTTATAGCACCTAGGTACCTTAAGAATACTAGAATTGAAGCCCGAATCCACCCGGATTCGCATTAACCCCGAAAGCCCCAAATTAAAGTCGGCTATTTCCCATTTTAAGCGATTTAAGGACAATGCAAGTGCACGGGGCTATTAGGTTACCTTCACTAGCACCTAAGGCGTCTATTAGAAGCATTGAATCAAGCTAATTCGAGCAATTACGCAAAACCCTAGAAAAACGTCACTATTCACCCAAAATTTCAAATTAATGATTCTAACCGTTTAAATTCCGAACCGATGGCTCAAATATGTTCTCTAGCATTCATATACATGGTATAATAGCATAGATAACAATTACAATGGCATTTAATAATATTTTCAACAAATCAAGAAATGAACAACTATTTAAAAATGCAAAAACAAGCCGTGAAATCCCTCACCAAAGCGTGTAGGAGCACCTAGGAAGCTTGCAAATACCCTACACTAGTTGTTCAAGGCTTGGAGTGGCTTGATTTGGAGAGTTGATGAGCAAAATCTTTTTTTTTTCTTCTTCTCCTTGCTCTCGACCCAGCTAGAGTGTTCTGCACTCTATTTTTTTTTCTTTTGTTTTGTTTTTTAAGAGCCTTGGTTGATATTTAAGGTGTTTAGTTGGGTGGGGTCAAGCTTGGGTGTTTAAGTGGATTTTAAAATGCGCGTTGAAAGCTTAGAAGCGAGCCTAAGGGGTGACACATTGGCTAAATAATTAAATCTATAAAGTTATTACGTAACACTATTCAGTTGACTACTAAAATTATTTTCTAAACGAGCCCTCCTAACGCCTTTAGCTCAAATGCACATTTTTCCCACTACTTTTACAATTAATATGATTTAATAAAAATGCTAATTAACCAATAGAATGCAGTTTAAAAATGAAGTGAATAGTAACCTAAGAAGACAGTTAATAAGGCATAGAAAGAGATGCGCAACAAAGGATGCAACAATAATTAAATGCATGGCTAAATCTCGGGCGTCACATTGAGACTACGGACGAAATGGATAAGAAATTTCGTCGCCCGTCCCAGTTTGGCTATGGCCAGACTACGGATTTTGGTTGTTGTCCTAGCATGTTTTTCTTGTAGTAGTAGCTGATTATCTCACGTGTTTTAAAAACATAGTTGAATACTCTCATGTGTTTTATAAATAAATTGATTATCCCACTGTGTTCTAAAACGTAGCTGAATACCCACCCACGTGTTTTTAAAAATGTCACAAAATACCTGCTTCCATTAGAAAAATCTTTCATTTTGACAGGGGCTATTCAACTACGTTTTTAAAAACAGATGGGATATTTAGCTATATTTTTAAAACATAGAGGGATGGGGTAATCAGCTTATCTATAAAACATGGATGAGTATTAAGCTACTTTTATAAAATATATGGGATAATCAACTACATTTTAAAACACAAGAGGTGTTAAGTCGTTTACTCTAAAAAAAACATGTCGATATGTGCTTGTGATTGCAATGTTGGTTTAGCCAAATAAGGATCACTATTGTCTTTCAAAGAGTGAATAACCTTCTACTTGAATTAGTGGCGGACCCAGGTATCGTAGGTCAGGGCATGCACTACAGTGATATAGTAAATAACCAATGATTTGAGTTCACTGATTTATACATAAATTAATATTTATTAAGTACATTTTAGCAATTAAAAAAAATATAAACATATAAAAAGAGAAAAATAAATAAATATTATAATCTATAGCATTATTTATCAAAAAAGGAGATAATTATTTACTAGAAAAATTGATGAGGAAAAATATAATTTTTTTTTTCATTCTATTTTTCATAAACTAAATGGTGTAAGCAATAAAAAATCGAAGTCAGCCCACAAGGAAATAGTGTAAGCAATAAAAAAACACACCACAGTCCACAATGAAATAGTGTAAGTAATAAAAAAAACACAAAAAAAAACACCACAGGCCACAGGAAATGAGTGTAAGCACTAAGTAAGGTTCGAACTCGGGTGGCATAAATTTCAAGCTATCATCTCTTTAACCACTAAGGCGAATCATTTTTCGTTGAGTGTAAGCACTTGCATATACTACTTATCATGTAGGTCTGCCCCTGACTTGAATCATGAAGCATATCCTAGCTAGCTACAACCCTCCTAAACGTACTAATTACTCAGTTTGTATTTCACGTGAGAAGAATTTCTTAGTCAACGTGTTATGCTGTATTAATTTTCTTAATCAGTTTTTCATTTTCTCAATCTTTTTGAATCAATTTAGATACACTTACCTTTTCTGACGGAACACTGTGATGAGAGCTATCTTATTTCCTCTCACCCAATCAATTACTTTTAGGAATTTGCCCAAGTTTTCGTGGGAATAAAATTTCTCAAAACTTTCCAAATGAAAATCATAAACAACTCTTTTTGCACTTAGTAATTAAAACATAATTTCACATACTATTTCTAAACATACACATGCATATTCAGAAACATGTTCTGTAGTAAATGGACTACTCAAACATAGATAAGAACAGAGGAATAGAGAAGATAAAAATGGTGTTTGATTGAATATAACAGAAAAGTAGGGAATTACAGTAGGATAGATCCAATTTTTCGAGCAATTGGAAACTCCAGAAATTAGAGAGAGCTAAGAGCTGATACAACTTTTTGCCTAATCCTCAAGTTACATTTTCTGTATCTATATATAGATTTCTTTTCACATGTTCTCTACCTTCTAACGAACTCCTTCATGTGATATGTCATCATTTTGGTGCGTGAACTTCTGTGTAACATAATTGGATCACCTTACTGATGCGTCTCTATTGCCACATCATTAATTAGAACCTTGTCCACAAGGTTCGGAAAAAAATACAAATCTTCCCATGTAGCTTCCTCAACTGGCAGTCCTTCCCATTGAACAAGAACTTGTTCTACAGATTGACCTTGACGGAGAATAGAACATTGTGAGACAAAGGCAATTGGCTGGAGAAGAGGAGAAGAATTGTGTGACAACTCAGGAAGGGGAACCAAAACAGTGGGATCGTCCCCTTTAAATCGTTTCAACAAGGAAACATGGGATCTTGGAACTTGCTGGTAATTCCAACGTATATGCGATAGAGCCGACTGCTTCGATGATTTTAAATGGACCGTAGAATCTGCGGGAGAGTTTGGCACCACAATTTTCCTGAGTGAGAGTTGGCGATAAGGCTAGACTTTAACCCACACAAAATCATCTATCTCAAAGTGTTCATCTTGGCATTTCTTGTCAGCGTAGAACTTAATTCTTGTTTGAGCAGCAAACAAATTTTGTTGAAGAGTATGAAGTATGGCATCTCGTTGCCACTACGTCGGGGTGTCGCCACAAAGTATCGCAAATAAAGTTCCAACCTCTTGTTTACTATCTCCGTTTAGCTGTCGATTTTGGGATGGTATGTGACGCCCGAGAACTTCATCATATTCATAAATAATTGTTGCATATTTCTTTGCGCATTTCAATATATTTTATTTTAGTTTAAATATGCTTTATTGATGGTTACTATTCAAAAGAAAATCAACTGTCAAATTTGCTCAAATTAGAATTTTTCCTAGGTAGTATATGTAACGCCCCGATCCCTCACGAGACCGGAGGCTCTATGAACCATGTTATTTTCAACCCAATCCCAAACACGAGCACATATTTTAAGGAAAACGGACAGAGTCTCCCATGTACCGTAGACATTCTAGAATCCTGTAAACATAATCTAACCCACAATACAACTGAACTCTAACTCCAACAACTCCAGCTTTTAACTATATCCCAGTTTCAAGGTTGACCGAGCCTTAAGCAAGACATAGAAAACACACTCAAGTATGCATTTAACAATCCTTGAAACCTTATCTCTTTTAATCAGCTTATCATACCACTCTATATTAACCATTAGATTCTCTTATAAACTAAGCCAAACAACTATTAACTTTCATTAATACACAAGCAAGCATGCAAGACAATCAAGCAATAAGGTAAATCGTTAAATTATTGCAGGCCAATGGTTCTTTAGACTTTAATACAGTTTTCCATGATATGTTACAACTACATATAAGTCCTTCACTTCACAAATTATACTGCCTCAGCAAGTAACCCTCCAATGTACAGAAATCTAGACAGCTTGTAGGCATGTCAATTGCTTCATATTAAACCTGAAAGTGTTAATAACGAGGGTGAACATACAAAACACGTATGCCCAGTGAGGGAGGTTTTCGAGACCATTTTCATGCAATGCAATATCTAATCACAGGATGAACAATAAAGCAAAATAAATAAGCGATAGCCAAATATGTTACACTTATTAAATGGATATCGATTCATAATACTTATCCCTCCAAACTCTCGAACCATGAACTATGAACCACGAACACGAACCTCGATTTCGATATGCCGGCATCCCTTACACCACTGGATACTCCGGATGTACCCAATCCTACAACCCAATACCCCATGGCATACTCCATACTAGGCGAGTGAGGGAATAGGGCGCGGAGCTAGAGCAACTAACCCCGGCAAGCCTAATGCCGCCCGGAGAGGCCCATCGCATCTGTCCCAAACAATGAGGTTGCGCAACCACGATGCAATGCAAGTATGATGACAATGCCAATATAATCAATAAACACATTTAAGGATAGCAAAGTAGATTGTCCTCGCACATGAATTTTTATTATCAAGCATTTGTAACCTAGATAACAATTGTACTTCCTAGTTGACATATAAACGAGCACATAACAATACAATTAAAGTAATTAAACAATAATTCATAATCTATACAATAACCATTATAATGAAAATCAATAAATGAGTTAAGATGCCAAGTATGATGCAACCCTCACCTTTACCAAGCTCTAGGACGCAAAATATGGCTCCAATTCAATTTTAAACACCTACAATGAATTCTAACCATACTCTAATCAATTCAAGCGTTAATTTATCATTATGGACATATATGGTACAGTTAGTAACTAGGTTAATCATAGTTTCTGAATACATTCTAGTTCACTTAGATACTACTAGACCTTCGAATAACATTATCACACAAGATTCAATAAGCTAAGCATTAAAATAACCCAACTTCATTATAAACATACATATAACTTTGATTCTCTTTAACTATGATGTTTATTCTCAAAACAGTTAGAACAATAGCAATAACATATAAACAACTAAGTGATTACAAAGGGGCATTAACACATTTCATATAAAACTTTACCAAAAGCTCAAGTATTATTTAAAAACACATTTAAACACCTAAGGAACAGTTACAAGCTCATAGAAGCGTGAGACAACCGATTTTTTACTTTATCCCCTTTGTAACATAAACCATTTTCCTTCCAAACTCAAGCTATTGTTTTAATTTAGTAAGTGGCCTATTCCATACTTCCAATTAACCTATAAAGCACCCGTAGGACCCTCAAGGTTACCCAATTTCCCGTATTTAGCCCAAAAGCCCCAATTTCCCTTTTAAGACTTTGTACTACACGTACCTCAACTGGAACTCAATCGGGAGTTAGCAAAGCTTATTTAGCACCTATATAGCCTAAGAATGCCAAATGTGAAGGCCAAATTAATCCGTATTTGTGATAACCCCGAAACCCCTTTTGAAAAGTCGCCTATTTCATGTTTTAGCCAAGTTTCGAGCAATTCAATGTCACGGGACTATTAAACTATCTTTATTAACATCTAAGGCACCTACTAGGAGCAATGAATCAATCTATATCGCACAATTTCACAAAATCCTAAAATTTCATCACTATTCACACCCTAAAATCAAACCATCGAATTTACCCGTTTAAAAAATGAAACAATTGCATAAATTTAGTCTCTAGCACTTGTATACAATATAGATCATCATATTTGAGCATGCAATAACCATTTAATAGCAAATCTAGAAATTTGATAACTTGACAACATTTTCAAAGAGTGTAAAAACACATGAAATCACTCACCACAAGTACGTAGGAGCTCGTAGGAAGGTAGGGGACCTTTGAAAACACCTAACCATAGCTTGAGAGAGCTTGTAGTGCAAGATTTGAGGAGCAAAAAATTTCCTTTCTTCCTTATGCTGCTGTCGGGTTTGGCTTGGGGACAAATGGGGTATTTTTCTTTTTGTTTTTATGACTATTATGCATATATGTGACTAATATGTATATGTGTAATATGTGTCATCTATTTGTGTGAGCATGTTGGTCATAGAAGTGAAGTAAACTAACTTAAATAGGTCTAATGGTGCAATTAAATGTTAGCTAGCTCAATTAATATATTAGACTACGTAATACTATTCATTGAACTACTAAAACATTTTCTAAACGGACAAACACACATTTTTCTCATTCCTAAAATAATTAATATGATTTAAGAAAAATAATAATTCGAAGTAATTAAGCAGTTGAGAAATATGATAAATAGTAACCACATAAAGCAACAAGTAATACACAGTAAAATGCGCAAATAGTGGATGCAACAGTTTAAAAAAAGTGTACGGTGAAGTTCTCTTGTGTCATAGTATAACTTATAAAAGGAATCGGGAACTTGTGGTTTTGGGTTTTGGATGTCCGGAACACGCGTTAGGAAAATAAAACTTGGTTCGTAGGAATAGTGAAACATTAGAATAGAGTGAGAATTAAACTAGTTAACATTTAAAGGAGTTTTTATGCTTAGTTGACCATGTTAGACTAGCATTTTGTGATTTTGTTGGTTATAGCTTTTGATTTGCTTAAATATTGTGTTATACATGCTTTACATGATATATAGACCATTCTTGAGTAGTTTAATAGCTATTTACATGGTTGAATGCTTGAGATACATGAAAGAGACAATGAATAGTGCCTAAAATTAGGGTTTGGCTTTAGGTTGCTTTTTAGAGTGAATTGATGCTACTTATAGGTGCTCTAGATGTTATTGGAACTAGTTAAATGCTCACGTATAGTTAATTTGCCCGGAATTGAGTTAAAAAGCAAATTTAACAAAAATTTTAAAGATGGGTTTTTTGTAAAATGTAATCCGGGCATGTTTGAACCTTAGATTAGGTATCCACAAGGCATGGAAGCACTTTTGATGCTTTCGTTGCATTATTTTGAGGGCCGGTTAAGGTAGTTGTAGTTAAAACCGACTCGGGGCCTTCTCGAGCTTTTGTCTCCAAAGTGGGTTTTTAGGCCTTGGATATATGCCTTTTAGTATCCTTAGGGATGTAGTATGGCTGGTTTATAGAATTGGAGCCTTGAATTTCGTATGGAAGTAGAATTGGTTAGTTATCAAAAGGGAAAATGTGGGAATTAGATGCTTTAGTGCTTGTATGAGCTTGACGTTGCTTCTTATGTGTCTAAATGCATGACTAAGGTATATTCAAGCTAATTGTAGAGTTTTGTGAAAAAATATGTTATTTTCCCCTTTGTACTTATTCGGTTAATTCATATGTAAAATTTTATATTGTGATTAATTGCGAGGGCGGCCTACTTTGTCGTCCTTCATATGTGATTATTGAGATTCTTGGTTCTTATGAACATGACTCGGTGTTGCGCAACCTTCTTGGACATGGTAGTGTCGAGAAACTCCGGGCAGCATCGGGCTGTCGGTCTTCCTCGACTACTATGGTGCCTATTTCTTTTCTCACTGAGTATACTCCACTACCCCAGAGGCGTGGTTCACCTCATTGGGACATATGGACTTACCTCAGAAGAAATGGGTCGTAGGTTCGGGGTACATCCGGAGTACCCTATTTGGAAGAATAAGGGGTTTACCAGTATTTGTTTTCGAAGATCGTGGTTCGTGGCTCGTGGATCGAGACTTCGTGGAACCATATCCTTTTATAAGTAGTTATTTCATGAACTCATTACTTGTTTACGTTGCCTTATTGTAATACTTAATATCGGGTATTACTTAGATTGTTACTTGTACATAACTGTTGCATTGCACGAATTCCCTTATGAACGCTTCCCGTATATTGTTCCCCTCCCTCACTGGGTATACATGATTGTATACTCACTCCTCATTACCCACCTTTCAGGTATTGCAGTGCTAGAAGGAAAGTTTATGCTTACGGTGCTTGATCTTTGCTTGGGAGTCAATGTATTATGTGGCGTGGGTTGTAAAGATGTTACATGCAAGTTGTATGTATTCAATGAATAAAGAAATATAAATTAAATTTAATTAGGTCATTAGAGTGGTATGATAACATAGTTTAAGTAATAGGTTAGAATTATTTCAATTCAAGCATGGATGTGCATGTCTAAAGAAAAGAGTTAGGGTAGCCTCTGAATTTGGAGATATATAATTGCTTGGGTTTATTTGTTGAGAACCAAGGCTCGGATGGCCTTGAGGAGTTGTTGAATGTGTTGGACACAGTACTAGTCCACTTATATTATGTTTGCAGGTTTTTGGTTTATCTTATAAATAGGGGAGACTCCATCCGTCTTCCCTT
This sequence comes from Ehretia macrophylla, assembly GCA_037974665.1. Classification (NCBI taxonomy): domain Eukaryota; kingdom Viridiplantae; phylum Streptophyta; class Magnoliopsida; order Boraginales; family Ehretiaceae; genus Ehretia; species Ehretia macrophylla. The sequence goes on from CM075769.1 coordinate 63,811,540, forward strand.
ATTTTTCGTGATCTCGGGTATTGGATCGGGGCTCCGGTTTCGTGAGGGATCGGGGTATTACAGGTGGTGTTAGAGCTTAGATGCTCTCAGTCGGGACAGAGTCCTCGGTCTGTCGGGTAGTAACCCTTGCATGTGTGCTTGTTAAGTGTATCTTGAAAGTATGTGCTTGTATGTGAGATTGTGTGTCTTGACTTGAATGTGTACATCCATGTGGTATAGTTGTGTGTTATGTGTTTAATGCGTGTTAAGTGAAGTGAAGTGACTAAATGTGAATCGAATTGACCTCGCAAATGGAAGTGACCTCGTGAATTGTTATTTGCTTGAATTATTGCTTGTAATGTGTGTATTTGAATGTCTTGAATTGGTTATGTTGTGATTCGTACTTGAATGACTTTGTTGAATAAACTGCTTTTATAAACTTTTTTATAATCATGCTTGCATAATAGTTCAAAGAATAATTGCATACATGTGATATTTTGTCATTCATACCTAGCCATTAAAATGGTAAAAAAAAACTTCTTCCTTCCCCTGAAGAGAGGTGATTAGTAGCAGGCCCTCCAAGTTATGTGAATTAGCGGGAATGAGAGGCATTTGATCAGTCCTTTATTTGGGAGTTGGTGTTATAGTTGAAGCTCGATTATTAGAATTCTTTTGAAGCATTCTTCTGTGCTCATCAGTTTTTAAAGGGTGGCTTCTTTTGGGGTTTCTATATGGCAGTTCTCTAGAGCATTCTCTTGATTTTCTTATTGAGTATTCTTTTGGTATTTTCTTATTGGCACTTCTCGGTGGACTGAGTATTTTCTTATCTATGGTATTTATACTCCGGTCTATTATTGGTATTTTCTTGGTACTTCTAATGGGGTTCCCTCTATGGTATTCACATCTAGTGGGATTCTATTCAGACTTCTGGTATGATATTCTTATTTCAAGTACTTAATCGAATATTTATTAGAGATTCTTATCTTGATGTCTCTTGTGGAAGACTCAGGCTAGAATTGTAGCAGACCGAAGCTGAGTTCTCTTGTGGACAAGAAATTGTGAGGACACAATTTGTTTAAGGAGGGAAGGATGTGACGCCGGAGAACTTCATCATATTCACAAATAACTATTGCATATTTCTTTGTGCATTTTAATGTGTTTTATTTTAGTTTAAATATGTTTTATTGATGGTCACTATTTATAAAAAAATCAACTGTCTAATTTGCTCAAATTAGAATTTTTCCTAGGTAGTATAACTTGTAAAAGGATTCGGGAACTTGTGGTTTTAGGCTTTGGAGGCCGGGAATACGCGTTAGGAAAATAAAACTTGGTTCGTAAGAATAGTGAAACATTAGATTAGAGTGAGAATTAAACTAGTTAACATTTAAAGGAGTTTTTATGCATAGTTGACCATGTTAGACTAGCATTAGACTTCAAATAATACAACATACATAATATATATATATATATATATATATATATATATATATATATATAATATTACATATACATGCATAATACTCATCAAACAAAGCAAAAAATAACCAAAATACCCCCCAATCCCAACAGCCCATAGGAAAAAGAAATGGGAAAAACTTCAATATCAATCCATGGAATTGGTGTCTTAGCTTGGTTTGGAGCATCTAGGAGCATCACACACTTGCCTAAACCTTGTACAAGTGATGGAGTTTGCATTTAATCCATTTTAAAGTTTGTGTCAACTTTTGAGATTTTATGATTTAGTGATTATAGCTATTGAAGAGCATAAATATTGTGTTGTACATGCTTTACATGATATATAGACCATGCTTGAGTAGTTTAATAGCTATTTCCATGGTTGAATGCTTGAGATACATGAAAGAGACAATGAATAGTGCCTAAAATTAGGGTTTGGCTTTAGGTTGCTTTTTAGAGTGAATTGATGCTACCTATAGGTGCTCTAGATGTTATTGAAACTAGTTAAATGCTCATGTATAGTTAATTTTCCCGAAATTGGGTTAAAATACAAATTTATCAAAACATTTTTGTAAAAAGTAATCCGGGCACAATTGAACCTTGGATTAGGTATCTACGGGGCATGAAAGCACTTTTGGTGCTTTCGTTGCATTAATTAGAGGGCCGATTAGGGTAGCTGTAGTTAAAACCCACTCGGAGCCTTATTGAGCTTTTGTCTCCAAAGCGAGTTTTTAAGGCTTGGATATATGTCTTTTGGTATTCTTAGGGAGGTAGTACGGTTGGGTTATAGAATTGGAGCCTTGAATTTCGTATGGAAGTAGAATTGGCTAGTTGTCAAAGGGAAAAATGTGGGAATTGGATGCTCTAGTGCTTGTATGAGCTTGAAGTTGCTTCTTTTGTGTCTGAATGCATGACTAAGGTATATTCAACCTAATTTTAGAGTTTTGTGAAAAAATATATTATTTGCCCCTTTGTGCTTATTCGGTTAATTCATGTGTAAAAGCTATATTGTGATTAACTACGAGGACGACCTACTTTGTCATCCCTCATATGTGATTATTGAGATTCTTGGTTCTCGTGAACATGACTCAGGGTTGCGCAACCTTCTCAGACATGGTAGTGTCGAGAAACTCCGGACAGCATTGGGCTATTGGTCTACCTCTACTACCATGGTGCCTATTCCCTTTCTCGCTGAGTATACTCCACTACCCCAAAAGTGCGATTCATCTCGTCGGGGCATATGGATCTACCTCGGGAGAAATGGGTCGTAGGATGGGGGTACATCCGGAGTACCCTATTTGGAAGAATAAGGGGTGTGCCGATATTTGTTTTCGAAGATCGTGGTTCGTGGCTCGTGGATCGAGACTTCATGGGACCGTCTCCTTTTATAAGTGATTATTTCATGAACTCATTACTTGTTTACGTTGCCTTATTGTAATATTTAATATCGTGTATTATTTAGTTTGTTAGTCGTACATAACTGTTGCATTGCACAAATTCCCTTATGAACGCTTCATGTATATTGTTTCCCTCCCTCATTGGGTATACATGATTGTATACTCACTCCTCATTACGCACTTTTCAGGTATTTCAGTGTTAGAAGGAATGTTCGTGCTTGCGGTGCTTGGTCTTTGTTTGGGAGTCAATGTGTTATGTAGCGTGGGTAGTAAAGATGTTACTTCTGAGTTGTACGTATTCAATGAATAAAGAAATGTAAATTAAGTTTAAATAGGTCATTAGAGTGGTATGTTAACCTAGTTTATGTAATAGGTTATTATTATTTCAATTCAAGCATGAGTGTACATGTCTAAAAAAAAAGAGTTAAGGTATATAACACCCTGATCCCTCTCGAGACCGGAGTTCCCGAACCCAATACCCAAGTCACGAAAAACGAGAAAAACGGACAGAGTCTCCCCTGTTTATAGGGCTATCAATTCACCTGCAAGTAGTAACTTATCCTCAAAACCACAATCCAACACCAAGGTACAATCCCATTCACACAAGCATGCAAACTAATTAGGCAATCAAGTAAATCATTGAAGTTATTACAACCCATCTATAGTTACTAACTCATACAAAAATACAAGCTTAATTTATATTACATCCTTTTAGACAATAGAAACATATACAAGGTTTCACAATCTCAAAACAAAACACATACAACCAGCAACTTGCATTTCCTACACATAGCATCCAACCACAGCTTTCCATAAAACATGTTAAAACGAGGAATGAGTAACCGGAGTTACTCAGTGAGGGAGGTGATGCAGTAAACCAGGGTGTGTTTTTGTGAGATGCAACAAGATAAAAACATTAATAATACAAATAAACAAATTAATTAGACAAGTATTTAATCACGTATATGAAGTGTACGGTTCCACTTGTCTTCCATCACGAGCCACGAGCCAAGATCTTCAAGCAAGTGCCGGCAAACCCCTTTCTCCTCCAAAATGGGGTACTCCGGATGTACCCCGATCCAACAACCCTTTCTCCTGAGGTAGGTCCATATGCCCAGTAGGTGAACCACGCATGTGAGACCCCGTACCGAGCCCGTACAGAGCTTCCATGTATGTTATAGTATTTCATAAATTTTTACATCATTTAATATACAATTATATCAATTAACATGTATTTACCTTGATTCACATGCTTTTATTTCGAAATACGCACATTTATATTGTCTTACGTACGCATGTCTCGTTTAAAGTATGTTTAACTTCAATTATGTCTCTTTGAGTAATTTAAGTAATGTAGATAATATTTAAATCATTTAATATGCATATGACTTCTATTATATCCTGCTAAATAAGTTTATGAACATTTACGTCTATTTACGTGCACTTGCATCGCTTTATGAGCAAAAATATTATCTTACGTGCATTTAAGTGTTTTAAGTGTCATAGGAATTAATTAACTACTAATAAGTCAAGACAAGTAACTAACTAGTCAAGATGTAACTAGAATGGCATGCTAGTAGAATTGCATTTAGTTGAGGGGCACTCTTGTCCATAGGCAAAAATAATAAATATCCTACTAACTAAATACACACAACATACCACACACACACACTAAAACACTGCAGCACACACACACACTCTCTCTGATTTTCGACCAAGAGATAAGAGAAAGAAGAAGAGAAAAAGAGAGGAAGGAAGAAGGAGAAGAGGAAGAAGAAAGAAGTTCATCCATTTTTGTGTCATCCTTAAGCTATTTTTTTTCTCATACAAGCTTTCTACCACTTGTTCTTCCATTCAAACTCAAGAGCTAAGGTGAGGGAATTTTTCATAAATGGTTTTAAAATGATGCATTCAAGTTTATTAATGTTCATTGGTGTTTAAATTGCTTTAGCTTGCTTATCTAAGCTTGGATGATGAAAATTTGTGTATATGTGTTGTAGATCTAAGAATTGAAAATGTATGTTGGGTGTTGTGGTTTGTTGAGGATAGGTGATTTGGGTGGAGTTGGAACCCTTATATGATGCCCATAAACTACATTGAACATGCTTGGTTGATGGTAGGAGGTGGTATGGGTTGTTAGGTTGATTTTGGAGAAAATTGGGTCTTTCCCGTCCAGCTATCCGGGCGTTACAGCCCCTATTTGGTCGCCCGGATAGAGGTCTCAACGCCCGGCAGAAAGCTCCGATCCGGGCATTACTTGCTTTTTCCGGGCGCCCGGATAAAGGTCCCAGCGCCCGGATGTTTGTCAGCTCTGCGCAGTGATTTTTCGGAAGCCATATCTCATTCGTTTCAACTCCGAATTGTATTCCGTTTGATTCTAGAGTTATCTACTTTCGATAAGCTTCGATTCTAGACTGAAATAAGATTAATTGGAGTTTGGAAAATTAGTAAAATGTGCCTCCTAAGTTAGGCTATTGCAAATGAGATGAGTTGTTTCATAGCTTCATTTGTGTTTGCATTTTCTTGTCGTTTTAATTAATCTTTTGATATCTTCTCGCTATTTTGTGGTACTTGGAAATTCTTGAGGCTTTAAAATGGCTATATATGTATGATTATTATATGTTTGCTTGACATGCCATTGCCTAATCATTTATTACCGCAAGAGGTTTACATACCTACTTGCCTTATCTTTTATATATTACTGTTGTGACGGAAGCAACCTACTTTGTTGCTATCCTAGTCCCTCTCTCTCTTGGTGACGTCCCTTGGAGAGTTGGGTATTATATATGTATATGTATATGTTATCAAGGTTGCAACCTTCTAAAGGCCTTGGTGCGATCGATGGCCCCAGGGCAGCAGCGGGCTTGCCGGTTTAGTCATGACCACCAAAGGACCTATTCTTTACCTTTGAGGGGAGCTATCCGGAACCCTCGGTTGTTGATGGAATTTGGCATGGGGTTTTCTTTGAGAACTTGATCCTCGGCTGTTGATGAAGTTTGGTGTGGGGTTTTCTTTGAGGACTTGATCCTCGGTTGTGGTGTGGGGTTATCATTATTTGATTCAAGTCAGAAGCTGTCAACATCAGCAATCATTGTATCCTTTTTACTATGTGGTTCCTACCCTCGTTTAGACTCTCAAGGTCCACGGTGGGTAGGGTTACTTGCTTATTGATCATGTTTAATCTTGAATCTTGTTACCTATTCACCTGTTATTTATTTACATGTGCATTCTTATGTGCATGACATGCTTTATCAAATCGTTTACGAAAAGATGAAACCTTTGTGAAAACCTTCCTATTCCATCCTCACTGAGCTAAATGCGAGGATCTAGCTCACCCTCTTTTAACAATTTCAGGTGAGGTTTAGCCGAGCAAGTTCCCACATGGTTGCAAGCATTGTTGAGTTGATGAGATGGATTCTTGCTTCTATGATTCACGTGCTTGGTTGAAGATTTACTTCTTGCTATGAAGAACATGTTTATAATTGATCAATTTATTATGTTGTAATATTATTTTGGTTAACTAGATACCTAACTAGGATTGATCTTTATGCTTTTGAGACCTATAATTAGGATGATGAACAAGTGGTTCTTGGTTTGGTTAATTTGTAATAAGGTGTTGTAACCTTTTAAGGCCGGTGCTTTGGGAGATTGTTGGAAGTCTTTTCAAACTACTTGTGATATTCTTCTAATGGATGTTCAGGTTGTTAATCTATAAACCACAGGTTTTAAAGCTATTAAGTGTTAACCTCAAGAATAAGAGTTACGAATGTCATGTTTCGGCCTTAGTTTAGCGATAGGTCGGGGTCGGGGCGTGACAACGCATCTGGGGTAGTGGAGTATACTCAGCAAGAGAAAAGGAATAGGCACCATGGTAGTCAAAGGAGCACGGAAAGTACGATATCACCTGTGTTTCTAGACGCTACCATGTCCGAAAAGGTTGTGCAACCCCAAAACAAGTCCACGAGAACCAAGATCATCAAATAACACATAAGAGGGACGACAAAGTAGGCCTCTCTCGTAATTAGTCACAATAACATAAAAAGACACAAGATGACAAGTAAAATAATACATATAAACTTTAACAATTACTAAATAATTCAATTTAGAAACAATAAATCAAGTTAAGATGCACAGAAGAGATGAAGACTCTCTCACCTCTACTAGGTAGCTAAAGGATACAAGAACTAGCATCAGTCTACTTTCAATACCTTGGATTGGTTCAATAGATCAACCGTAGCATGTAATAGAATATATACTTATTACAAAGAATCTCCTAGAGACATTCGTAACCAACACAATAAAATCACATTAATGGCTCAACTCACAACTTCTCCAAGTAGATAAACACTCCACACAAGCGTAATTAGTTATTAGTTGACCAATTCCAAGACACTAACATGTAATAAGAACAGTACAACCATATAGACAAGATACAACATATTCTCACATAATACTATGCAAGTAACTTTAAATCATTTATTTGATCTTGCAAGTGACATTCACTACACTAAAATTCTAACATCCTAGGTAATGAATCATTCCACCTCATAGCCACAAAAGTGATTACACTCTAAACTTACAATATAATATAATTATCAAGTACCTCTCATTCTCTAGCATGCATGTAACTCATTAATGCCCTCGCATATAGTTACAATTTAGAAGTAATATAACAATACAATCAAAATATGTTCATATCCTAACAAGGTAGCTAAGCAACTCAAATCACAAACCTCACCAATAGGGTATACACATGCTATACAAATGCATATAAACACTTAATCAATCAATTAGAAAGCAATCTCCAACCTTTAATTAAACTTTGACATTCTTTCCTCTTTGACAACTAAGCTATTTTACTTATACGAGATTCAAGGTTCTAATCCCAAAAGAGGCAAACAACTTATCTTTTACCACAACCTTCTCAAATATCTCAATTACACTTTAGATAATCATATAAGTACATAATAACACATCTACAAACACTTATAAGTATCAAAGTAGTCAAATACTATTTTCCCCTTTCTTTAACCAAGTTATTATTCTCCTATACGCATTTCGAAGTTACAAAACACAATCTAATCATTCTACATCCCTAATGAAGCCAAGGAACACCTATCAAGGCCATGAAAACCCGTTTTGGAGGCAAAAGTTCGGGAAGGCCCCGAGCGGGTTTTAACTACACCTACCCTATCCGGACCCCAATTTCACGCAACGAAAGCACCAAAAGTGCTTCCATGCCTCAAGGATACCTAATCCAAAGCTAGAACGTGCCCGGATTGCATTACGTGAAAAATTCCCTTTTTTAAAGTTAGCTAATTTTGCCTTAATTTCGGGTGATTCAACTCCACATGGCCTCCCAACTAGATTCACTAGAGCGTAGAGCACTTAAAGGAAGCCTCAATTCACTCTAATTAGCAAGTTATAGCAAAACCCTAAATTTCGTCACTATTCATCATCTCTTTCATGCAATTCAAGCTTTCAATCATGAAGTCTACCAACAAGGTACTCAAGCATAGTCCAAACAACATATAAATCATATTTAAGCATTTCAATAGCTAATTCCAACAAATCACAAAATTTAAAAAGATGACATAAACTTTAAATTCAAACAAATACATTTGCCTCACAATTTTGTGGTTGCAAGCAAGTTGTAGATGTTCTAAGGCCTCCAAAAACTCCTCAAGACCAAGCTAGAAGTCCAAGTTTTCATGATTTGATGAAGAAATCTCCTTCTTTTTTCTCCTATAGGGCATCGGGTTTGGGGATGAGTGTTTTCGCAATTTGTGGCTTTTATTTTATGAGTAAATGGCTTATATGATAATATATTAAGTAAATGTATGAGTAGGTTATGATTTATTAAGTCAAATGCAACTAAAATCTTGGTCAAATGATCTAAAACTCAATTTAAATGTTAATTAGTTTAAAAACAATGTTTTTTTTTTCATACGTAACACTATTCAGGTGTCGCAAAAAATATTTTTCAAACGCATGTTCCCGACCCCTAAAGCTCAAAACTACTATAACCCGACTCCTTTTACATGTTATGTGGTATATCAAAAATATTAAATCGAGCATTCAAGACAATTAATTTTCTTATGAATAGTGCCATCTAAGTGAAACAATTAAGCAAGAAAAGGGTATGCACATAAAACGCTCAAAAAGATATGCAACAGTTATTTAAAAAGATGTGATGAAATTCCTGTGCGTTACAGGGTATCCTTTGAATTTGGAGATATATAATTGCTTTGGTTTGTTTGTTGAGAACCAGGGCTCGAATGACCTTAAGGAGTTGTTGAATGTGTTGGACACGGTACTGGTCCACTTATATTCTGTTTGCAGGGTTTTGGTTTGTTCTATAAACAGGAGAGACTCCGTCCGTCTTCCTTTATTTTTTGTGACCTTGAGTATTGGATCGGGGCTACGGTCTCGTGAGGGATCGAGGTGTTATATGGTAAACACTGGACATTGCAAGTGTAGTACCCTAGAGCTTGAAAATTTCTTTCGAGGAAGAACTTATATAGATTGGACCATGATCGCTAATTATGGTACGGGGAAGACCATGTAAACGCATAATTTCAAAGGTGAAGACAACAAATACTTTAGTGCTAGCTAGTAGTGGTGATAAGCTGATGAAATGAGCATATTTCGTGAATCGGTCTACAACCGGCGATATAATTTTCTTCCCATTAAAAGTCGGCAACCCCTTGACAAAATTCATTGAGATGTCTTCCCAAACTTGGTTGGGAATGGGAAGTTGTTGTAACAGACCCGTCAGTATTTGTTGAGCCGTTTTCATTTCTTGATATATGTGACATTCGCTAACAAAGTCGTGCACATCCTATCTCATTTTCTGCCAATAGAAACCAGCAGTTAACCTTTGAAAAGTCCTTAAACAAAAATAGTATTAAATTTTTGTAGCCAATCCGTGGCCATTGGCTACGAATTGGCTACAAACTTCTTCATGTCCGTAGCCAATGGCCACAGATTGGCTACAAATCTTTAAACAAAAATAAAATAGATCTCTTTTAATGTTAATTATGGAAGTACGATTCGATTTACAATGGAGAAAAATGTCACGTGACTTGTAAGGTTTTCAAATAAAAACAAACTTGGTCCATTTTTTATTACCATGCGTATTTTTATAGAAAAATCTCATAGGAATTGCATAACCATTTAAATCAAACTTATCATGCTTTCATTAAATTTTGCGTTAATCTTAATTAACGTTGAATCTAGTAGTTTAAAAACTCTTACATTTGATTTGAACTTCATAAACAAGCAAAATATGAAGAAATTAACATGTTTTTATATGTTTTTCCTATTTATTAACAAGTTAAACATAGATAATATTAAATTTTCGTAGCCAATCCATGTCCATTGGCTACGGATTGACTACGGACTTCTACGTGCCCATAGCCAATTCGTAGCAATTGGCCATGTATTGGCTACAGACCTTTAAACAAAAGTAAAATTGATCGATTTTAATGTTTATTATGGAAGTGCAATTCGATCTACAATGGAGAAAAATGTCATGTGACTTGCAAGGTTTCTAAATAAAAATAAATTTGATCCGTATTTCATTACCATGCGTATTTTTATAGAAAAATCTCATAAGAATTGCATAACCGTTTAAATCAAAGTTAACATGTTTCATTAAACACTGCGTTAATGTTAATTAATGTTGAATCTATTAGTTTAAAAACTCTAACATTTGGTTTGAACTTCATAAACAAACAAAATATGAAGATATTAATATGTTTTTATACGTTTTTCCTATTTATTAACAAGTTAACATAAATAGTATTAAATTTTCGTAGCCAATTCGTGGCATTGGCTACGGACTTTTACGTGTCTGTAGCCAATCCATAGCCAATAGCCACAGATTGGCTATGAACCTTTAAACAAAAACAAAGTATATTACTTTTAATGTTAATTATGGAAGTGCGATTCAACTTACAACGGAGAAAATGTCATGTGACTTCTAAGGTTTCCTAATAAAAACAAACGTGGTTCGTATTTCGTTACATATCTATTTTTATAGAAAAAATTCATAGGAATTGGATAACCGTTTAAATCAAACTTAACTTGTTTTCATTAAACATTACATTAATGTTAATTAATGTTGAATCTATTACTTTAAAAACTCTCATATTTGATTTGAACTTCATAAACAAGTAAAATATGAAGATATTAACACGTTTTTATACGTTTTTCCTATTTATTAAAAGTTAAACATAGATAATATTAGATTTTCAGAGCCAATCCGTGGCCGTTGGCTATGGATTGGCTACGAACTTGTACATCTCTATAGCCAATTCATAGAAAATGGCTACAGACTTCTTCATGTCCGTAGCCAAGCCATAGCCAGTGGTCATAGATTGACTACAGACCTTTAAACAAAAATAAAATAGATCGTTTTTAATACTAATTATGGAAGTGTGATTTGACCTACAACGGATGAAAATGTCACGTGACTTGCAAGGTTTTCCAATAAAAATAAAGGGAAAATCTCACATTTAGTCCCTATTGTTTGCAAAAAAATTTAATTTAGTCTCTATGGTTTAAAATGTCTCAATTTAGTCCCAATTGTTTCCCTAAAAGTTTCAACTTTGTCTCTATTATTTAAAGTTTATCAATTTCGTCCTTATTATTTTCTAAAAGTTTCAATTTCGTTCCTTTTAGTTTTAAAAAGTTTCAAATTCGTCCCTATTGTTTCTCAAAAAATTTCAATCTAATCCTTGAATAATATAGACAAATTTGAAACTTTAAGAAAACAATAGGGACAAAATTAAAACTTTTTAAAAATAATAGGGACGAAATTGAAATTTTTAAAAAATAATAGGGACTAAATTGAGACATTTTGCAAGCAATAGGGACTAAATGTGAAATTTTCTTGGTCCGTATTTCGTTACCATACGTATTTTATAGATAAAAACAAACAGAGGGTTAGGAATCAGGAACTTGGTAGAAACTAATCAAGCAGCTATTATTAGGTATCTCTATAGGCTTTACACAATGTAAGATAATATTTGGTCTAAGTGGGTCAATTATAGATATCTGAAAGGAAGATGTATTTGAGAATTCACAAAACACTCAGATACGTCAAATAATTTGCCCCCCCAATAAATAGACTAAAAGTTGCATATTTTTTCAATATATGGGTTAGCCTTGGTGGTTAGTAATAAATACATTCATATGGTAGGTGATGCGATCAGGTTGAGCGTTATAAATAGGTGTAAAACAACCAAGTTTTAATAATCTGCAAGTGCACGGATCTTGTAGTGTAATGTACTATGAGTGTGGAGTCGAATTCAACAATAAAGCTCGTTAGTTAGTTAATGAAATAGTGTGAAAGTGTTAAAGCACTTTAAGTGACAAGTTTGAAAAGGCGTTTGGAGTAACGTGCATAAATGTAAATTAAACTACAACTAACTAAATTATCTAAGTTATACTAAGTAGTTGTCGAATACGAGGGGAAGGAATCTAGGGAGATGGATATGTAAAGAGGCAGTCAATATAAGCTTAATATCTAAGTTCTCTAATTCTATGTAAGGGTTAAGCTACAAGCATTAACCTAGTCAATTAACTTAGTCTATTAAAGTCCCGATTACTAACTCTGATGTAGGTGTCGTTCCATTTACGAGTCCGTTATATAGCCGTAGTATGGATCTGTTCTTGCAACCTAGTGTAAAAGGTCTATTTAAACTTAAGTAATTAACTGCTCCTTACTAGCCTAGAACTCTGGTACAACCTACAGTTCATGGAATCTAAGATTTTCAAGCTATTGATTCACTAATAAAATATGAATACATGGTACGAAAGTAAAGCAATCATAACATCTACTTAAAAGCATTACGTATGAAAGACATTACTAAATTAAAGCAAGCCATATATTGCAAACTGAATCTGAGACCGTATATTAAAAGACTGTCATTTACAATATTATTCCCTAGATATTAGCTCTACTCAGACATAATAATAAATACAAGTAGTACAAATAAGAGAGTCAAGAAAGGCTTCCCCGTTATGACGACTTTGTATTTCTAATTCCCAAAATTTGAGCAGAGGTTCGACGTAAAATATATATTCTGGCAGAATTAATTTCCCTCAAATAAGAGCTATTGAGGCAGAACTTTCCCTAAATAAGAGCTTTTAATAAAAAAGCTACTTGGGTAGAAGTTCCCCCGTATTTAACTGCTACTACAAAAATTAACTCTAAAATAAACTAAAAATTAATTCTAAAAATAAATATTAAAACTAAAAAAACTACAAATTTCTCAAAGGGTTGAAGCCCTATTGATAGGCAAAATTCTTGGAAAAAGTTGACTTTTGAATTTGTTGACTTTGACCGGACGTTGACCGAGGCATTTTCAGGCTATTTTTAGCATTTAGAGTCTAATTTCGCGCTTGTTTCACCCAAATTCTTTCTCTATAGGCTTCATTGTTCCATTGATTTGTAGAACTTCACGTTCTGACTTCTTGACTTGCAATTTAGATCGTTTTGGGTCTGATTTTCCACTTTTCGATATTATCCTACATTGCATCGAAAGTATATAAGTGTTGCATTTATTCCTAATTTAAGATGCAAATGTAGTACAAATACAGTGGTTTGAGTGCTGCAAACACAGTCACATCAACATCCCCAAATCTAAGCATTGCTTGTCCTCAAACAAGACTGTCTTTAAAACAGATTCAAAGTGAAATTTTCAAAAAAATTTATAAGTCAAAACAAGTGAATGTATCTATCCTAACATTTTGTCAAAAATTTTCCAACATGAAACATGAAAAAGGTAATCTACTATCTATTGTCGATTCATTAGTTAATGATAAAAATGATAAGAGAACCTTTACATAGTTTTATCAAATATATACTCTTTTTGGAAATGAACTACTGATTGCTTCAGAGTATATATTTAGAAGTAAACTAAGCAAATTAAGTTCAAATAATTCCTAACTTTCAAGATTTGCAAACAAATTGGACCTTGACATTCTCGCCTTTATTTGCAATCAAACCCTTGATCATGGCTTAACCCTTTTTATATTTGCTAAAAATATAAAAGTACAACTTCCTACTATTTCTTTGTTAGTGTTCAGTTTCTTTTGCTTTCTGAATATTCCATGTAGCAGGCTTTAAGGCCAACAATCCCCCGCCATTATGACTGAGGTTGCCAGGTTTCAAAGGACCCCTACGTGCCTTAATCATCCGAGATATCCAGGCTCAAAATTTGTCACTATAGTACATATCCCAAATTACAATATCTAGGATAGTGGTGCTTAAGAGATTTACAACATATTTAGACCAAAAATATTCAACAGTAAGAGTATGTACATCTCTTTTTTTTTCTTTGTTTTCTTTCTCTTTCTTCTTTTTTTCAGAGAGTACATATAGACAAAACATACTATACAGACATGACATAAGGGTTTAGGTTTCAATCACAAGAAATTCTCATAACAGATGGTAGTCTTATCTCAGTGATTTCATAATCACATACCTATCAATTAAAGAAAAGAAGATCAACTAAGTTTATTCATGAATACAATACCCCAAAGTTTTTCTTATAGAGTTTTCTCAAAGTTTTTCACAATACATAGCTAATAATACAGATTCTCAAATTATCTAAATCATCTCCTTTTAAATAAGTAAGTTAGCAAAATACTCTTTCTCATGAACAAAAATGGTGTATTTCTTGCATATTTTGAAAAATATTTTCATGAAATATATGCACCCCCACACAGAAAATTTGTTTGTCCTCAAGCAAATAGCAATGTAAAACAGTGAGACTGTAATATACAAGAAATAACATAATGACAATTGCTACATCCCCAAACTTATGGTTTGCTTACTGTTCAGCACATGTTGATCAGGTGTAAAGGGAAATGTAGTAAGAAAAGATCTCACCTGATGTGAAGCATTTCTATGTTGATGTCAAGAATGTATCTACTTATCTTTGTCAAAAGATAAATCATACTATAACTCAGTAAATATTATTAGACAAAAAAATGTAAGATTATCATCAACACAACAAAAATGATTAGCTATACCAAACAAAAAGAGACAAAATAAATATAGGGGGAAACCAAAAAGAAATATGGTCACAGAAAATTACTAATATAATAAGCGAATAATTTTAACTACCCAGACCATTTAAACTCTTGTCTAGGGTTCAAGAGTTAACTATAAATACAAAGGACTAAGGAAATCATAAAATCACACAGACAAAGGAAAATAAACACACATAAGCATTTAAAAATGTAGTTTGCCTCCTAGTAGCGCTGAGTTTTTCGCACTCAGCCAGGCGCTATTGTTAGAGCCATCTATGTTTAAAGCTCTTCGGTACGTATTGCCTAATAATCGTTTCAACACAGATTTTGAAATGAAAAAGGATCATGCAACAGATGATGGTTCATTGTTCGTACAGAACATGCCTTTTCCAAGTCACCTTGAAAAGGTGACACTTTCCATCCCAATGTGATGTATGTGGGTATGTTCTCTACTATGTCAACAGGGGCCATAATATTTTGTGAAACAGTGTGTCCCAAATTCAATTGGTCAACCCATAGGTTAGAAGTATCTAACATATTGTTTAGAAATTGGTCAAATCCAATTTGTGCCTTCATGGGCAATGTTGTGAACTTCATAACAAGAGAAGATACATTTAAAGTAGAATTGAGATGAATTTCAACAGGAGAGATGATGGATGTCAAAACTTCTTTTTTAGTATTATAATCAATTGAAAAGGGCATGGAAGCATTTGACTTATTCTCTCGGTCAGTTTGATACAGAAGTCGTTCGGTCTCATTAATGTCTTTTTCAAGGGTATGGACTCTATGGAAGTGTGTGCACTCATCTTCTTTGAACATGAATCAAAGTCGGGTTGAGTCATAATATTACTATAGTCATTCTTCCCTTCTAAACGAGGCATTACATCATTTTCCTCAAATTCATTTTCCCCATTAGATATCTTCCAAATAATCTTGCTCAAATCATTAGTCTATTCACATGTTATTTCATCTACGGGGTTTACAATAGACTGAATGTGTTGTTTAACCTCAATCCAACTAAGTACATTTTCGACTTGTTGATCTAAAGAGTGAAGCATATGAGCATTTGATTCGACAAGTTGAGAAAGTTGGTCAAATTTGTCATAAGAGTCAATCCAATCATTCTGGTGATCATTTTGTTTAAAAATATTAAATAAAGGGTCACCAGAAGATTCAGATTGATAAGGTGTAGGGACTTGGCTTTCAAAGTTTTGAGAAAAGTGTTCTTGACACCAAGGTGATGACTGGTTTTGCCATTCTGAAGTATATGTCTCAAACATGTTATCTACCTCATTCCTAGTATTACATTCTCTACCCTTATCATCCTACTAAACACTTTTATCACCTCAACCTGGTTTGGGATAGTTTCATAATGAACGAAATTATATTGGTCTTGCGAACTCACGATAGGTTGAACAGGGTACTCGTCTTTTTCCTATTCATTTGTGGTCTCGGCTTGTTGACTGATTTGGTATTGTAGCCTATCTATGGATTAGTGCATGGATTTGACGAGTTGGATAAGTTGGACGAACTTGTCGTCAAAGCTTGGTCCAGGAGAAGTGAATTCAACCGATTTAGGATAACAAAAGTTTTGATTGAAATAATCACTTTGAAAGCTTTCGCAAAACTCAGGAGAATTGAAGTTAGGGTTTTGAGATGAATTTTCAAAATTTTGAGGCAGAAAAGATGAATCATTTTGATGATTCTGCCACTCCGGGTTATATGCATTTGAGTACAAATTTTGGTTTGAAAAATAACCCTGAGTAGTATAATCTTGACTATGTAAAAATTGGGGATTTTGGGGACAATTTACAAAAGTATGCCCCAATTGAAAACAAACTTCACATGTATTTGGGATCGAGGGTTGGGTTGTTTCATTAAAAGCCCATTAATCGGATGAACCATTAAAATGAATCATATTCCAATCAATCAAGATTCCCAAACAATTTATATTTTTTATTTTTTATTTTTTATTTATATTTATATTATTTATTTATTTATTTATTTTTTATAATATTTATTTATTTAATTAATTTATTATTATTATTTATTTATTATTTATTATTATTATTTTATAAATAAAATGGATAAAATAAACATTTTAAATAAGTTCACAAATACTTTTATCAAAAACTAAACTAGACCGTGCTTCCCCGGCAATCACGCTAAAAACTTGATGCTAACCGGTTGTGCGTTATAAATAGGTGTAAAACAACCAAGTTTTAATAACCCGCAAGTGAACGGATCTTGTAGTGTAGTGTGCTCTAAGTGAGGAGTCGAATTCTACAGGGAAGCTCGTTAGTTAGTTAATGAAGTAGTGTGAAAGTGTTAAAGCGCTTTAAGTGACAGGTTTGAAAAGACGTTTGAAGTAACGTGCAGGAATGTAATTTAAACTACAACTAACTAAATTATCTAAGTTCTACTAAGTAGTTGCTGAATACGAAGGGAAGGAATCTAATCGGATGGATATGTAAAGAGGCAATCAATATAGGCTCGACATCCAGATTCTCTAATTCTATGCAAGGGTTAAGCTACAAGTATTAACCTAGTCAATTAACTTAATCTATTAAAGTCCTGATTACTAACTCTGATGTAGGTGTCGTTCTATCTACGAGTCCGTTATATAGCCATAGTATGGATTAGTCATTGGAATCTGGTGTAAAAGGTCTGTTTAAACTTAAGTAATTAACTTCTCCTTACTAGCCTAGAACTCTGATACAACCTATAGTTCATGGAATCTAAGGTTGTCAAACTATTGATTCACTATTAAAGTATGGATACATGACACGAAAATAAAGCAATCATAACATCTACTTAAAATCATTGCGTATGAAAGACAGTACTAAATTAAAGCAAGCCATATATTGCAAGTGAATTAAATAAATTGAATCCTAGACTATATATTAAAAGACTGTCATTTACAATATTCTTCCTTAGATATTAACTCTACTCAGACATAATAATAAATACAAGTAGTACAAATAAGAGAGTCAAGAAAGGCTCTCCCGTTATGACGACTTTGTATTTTTGATTCCCAAAATTTGAGCAGAGGTTCAACGCAAAATATCTATTCAGACGGAATTAATTTCCCCCAAATAAGAGCTATTGGGGCAAAATTTCTCCTGAATAAGAGCTTTTAATAAAAAGCTACTCGGACAGAATTTCCCCCATAAAATAATTACTTGGGTTGGATTTCTCCCGTAAAGTAGCTATTCGGACAAAATTTCCCTGAATAAGAGTTACCTAGACAAGACTCCCCCCGTTTTTAACTACTACTACAAAAATTAACTCTAAAATAAACAAAAAATTAATTCTAAAAATAAATATTAAAACTAAAAAAACTACAAATATCTCAAAGGGTTGAAGCCCTATTTATAGGCAAAATTCTTGGAAAAAGTTGACTTTGACCGAAAGTTGACCGAGTCGTTTTTGGGCTATTTTTAGCATTTTGAGTATGATTTCGAGATTGTTTCGGCCAAATTCTTTCTCTATAGGCTTCATTCTTCCACTGATTTGCAGAACTTCACGTTTTGACTTTTTGACTTGCAATTTGGATCGTTTTGGGTCTGATTTTTCACTTTTTGGTATTATCCTATATTGCATCGAAAGTATATAAGTGTTGCATTTATTTCTAAGTTAAGATGCAAATGTAGTACAAATACAATGGTTTGAGTGCTGCAAATACAGTCATATCAGTAGGTGTGAGTTCAAATCAACATAGTTTTTTTTTTTGGCTAGTTTTTGCCTAGTTTTAAGTAGTTAAAAGGTATATGTTATATATATATATATATATATATTTAAAAAACTATCATTTTCTTCTTAAATCTCAACTTTATTACTTTAGCAATTTTTATCTTCTCTCAAGTCTACCTCAAAAAAATAAAAATATTTAATGGATTTAAAAAAAAAAAAAACAAATTTGCCTCCCCGATAAATAACGAAAAAGTTATAAACACTACAAGAAAAACTATTAAAGGTGATGGTCCGTTTCCTTTTCGTCGTAAAAAAAGTGACGAAAAGAAGACAAAACTTTCGTTACATGAATAGTGACTATTTTGAGATGGTATGGAAACGACTCTGGTATATCGTCTCCAAACTGTCTCCCAATAGAGACGGAACATGAATGTCGTCTCCAATTCGTCTCCTACCGGAGACGAAAAATAATTAATAATTA
Source organism: Ehretia macrophylla (assembly GCA_037974665.1). Classification (NCBI taxonomy): domain Eukaryota; kingdom Viridiplantae; phylum Streptophyta; class Magnoliopsida; order Boraginales; family Ehretiaceae; genus Ehretia; species Ehretia macrophylla. The sequence continues at coordinate 63,830,590 of CM075769.1, forward strand.
ATTATTAAATTTTGTTTAACAATTTACTATAAACTTGTAATTAAATAGTAAATAAATTAATAATAATAAATTACTATTATCTTTATTAATTTAATTCTTCCATAAATTTTTTTAAAGTAGCTCAATACTTCATTTTTTAAAAAAATCCCTATAAATTAAATACTTTATTTTAATCTAAAATTTAAGTTAAATTAATAATTAAAGTATTATTAATATTTTACTCTAAACTTATAATTAAATTATAAATAAATTAATACTAATAAAATAAATAAAAAATCCCAAAAGCAAAAGGAGACGAACCAATGGGTCCGTCTCTAAAAAATGGAGATTGACCCAATGGGTCTATTTTTTTTTTAAGAGACAGACCCATTGGCCCATCTCCATAAAATGTGGTTCAAGTGGTTGTCAGCCACTTGAACTACGCTTTATGGATTGGTTCAAGTGGTTGTCAGTCACTTGAACCAATTCAAAAATCCCCCCAAAATATTTTAGGGGGGAATTTTTTTTTTTAAAGTACATACAAGTCCTTTTTAAAAGGACTTGTACCGGTTCAAGTGGCTGGAAAATCCAGCCACTTGAACCATTTTTTCATTTTTTTCCAAATGAATTTTTGGGGAAAATTCAAAAAAAAAATAAAAATCTGAGCATAACCCCCCCTCCCATTTCTCTTAACTCATACTTTCAAGTGTGAATTCACTATTTGTTTAACTCATTTTAAGGTAATTTATTTATTTACTTTTATTTAAATTTTTGAATTTGTTTTGGTTTAGTTTATTATATATATGTTTGTATATAATGCCAAATATATGTATATAGTATTCTTTTATTATGATTTTAGATTTTATTTTTATACTACAACGCTTGTTTGGATTATATATGTATTATGTATATATGTATGTATAACTAATAGATTTACGTAAATATATATAGTTTTGGTAGGTTTTTTCATGATTTTAAAAAAATTTCAGCTTTATTTAGTTTTTTTTTCCTTTCATATATGTGTGTGTGTGTGTGTGTGTGTGTGTGTGTATAAGTGATAGATTTAAGTAAATATATGATTTTTTTGTAGTTTTATCATGAGTTTAGGTTTTTTTTTTATAAAAAAAAAATCAGATTTATTTTTGTTTTTCTTTCATATTTGTACATATAAGTGTATAAGTGATAAATTTAGGTAAATATATATATATATATATATATATATATATATATATATATATAACTAGTATAACTTTTGGTAAAAAATTTCAAATTTTTATAGTAATTTTGACATTATTTGAATTTATAACTTTTTTAAAAAAAATATTTTTTTAAAATTTTTTTTAAAAATGTGAGGGAAATGAGACAAAAAGTAAGGGAGATGGAACGGAGATGAAATGTAAACAGAGACGAAAATGAGACAAAATTATATGGAGACGAAACGGAGACGAAATGTAAGGGAGACGGAACGGAAACAAAATGTGAGGGAGATGAAAATGTGACGAAATGTGAGGGAGATGGAAATGTGACGAAATGTGAGCGAGACAGAAAGGTGACGAAATATCTTTTCGTCTCCATTTGAGACGAAACGGAGACGAAATTCAAAAAATGAGATGGGTCGAAAGGTGACGCCCAATTTTCGTCTCCGTTCCGTCTCATTTTTCAGATTGGAGACGGAACGGAGACAGAAATGTGCTATCTCCGAACGTGAAATTTCTTGTAGTGAAAAGTTTTCAAAATATGAGTTAATCGTGGTGGTTAAGCACAAGTATGTCTATATGGTTGGTGAGAATTTGAGTCACCACGGTTGTATGTTATTTTTTGCTTGTTTTTTATTAGTCTTAAGTTGGTCAAAAAAAAAAAAAACTAGGGAAGTGCACTTCTTTTGCCAATTTGCCATTGCCGGAAAAACGAAGTTAAGAGGTACATATATTGTACTTTAAAAAAAAAAAAATCTATCATCTAAAAATTGAAAAAGTTATAAAAGTCTTTAAAAATATGGAGTCAGTTGCGGTGGTTAGTCACAACTACTATTGTATTAATGACTAAGTTCAAGTCACTATAGTTGTATTTTGTATTTTGTCAGTTTTTTTGTTAGTATGTGTATGTCTATTAAATTTAAATAAATATATATAATTTTTAATTTTAACTGAAAAATTAAATATTTTTTTTATTAATCAAAAAAAATATTATATAAAAAAAAATTAACTCTTCAATACTCGACTTTTGACTCCGCCATGAGAACAAGGGACAAAGAATTAGACTAGAATAATCGTGGGCGAAGTTGTCTGTAGTGGGAGAGAGAAGAAGGAAGTTGTAGCTTTTGGTATAGGTTTTTGTTTTTTCTGTTTTTGTCGTTCAAAAGCTCTTGTTATAGGTGGCAAAAGGCTTTATGGCTAGGAATTGACGTGAATCAGGTGTAGACCAAGGGAGGAAAAGACAAAGAAGAGAAAAGAAAGCTGAGAGACTTATGAGCGGCTGCGGCTTGGACTGGAAAGACAGCAGGATCGAAGACGTTAGTCAATGTCTTTTGATACTATGAAAGTTTTTTTTTTCCTTTGTCAAAAATACCTTGAAAGAGTTGAGAAAATTAATTTATTGGGGTCCAAGCTATGAACATATGGTGTAAGTCTAAGTATGGTAAGAAATGCGGCAATTATGTAGAGAAATATTTTTCGCTATCAGAGCAAACTTCTTAAAGTTCATCTTGCAAGACCGCATTTTTTCCAGAAAGTGGCAATGGAAAGAATACATTCTTCTGGATGGATCAATGGCACCCGTTACGCACCCTCAAAGATTACTTTGGAGCTGATGCTATCAACGGGTCTGGTGTTGGCATTAACGCAAGAGTAGCTGATCTGCTTCACCATGGCAATTGGGAAGGACCTTATGATTCTGATATTTTTAACAGTATTGAAGAGCTCATGGGAGAGGTGAGGCCAAGGTCTGAAGTTGATGATATCACGCAGTGGAAACCCAGTTCTAAGCTGACTTATTCTTTGAAACTCGGAATACCTGTCGAAGGAGAGGCGAACAAGCAGCATGGTATAATCTGGTTTGGTTCAAAGGTAATATCCCGAAGATGGCATTCTGTTTGTGGCTTGCAATGCATGATCGTTTAAGTACAAAACAGAGGCTTGTTTCGTGGGGAATGCTTAATGCAGGAGGTTGTGGATTTTGTGAATGTGTTGTGGAGAATCGAGATTATATCTTCTTTGAATGTGGATTCTCGAAGAGAATCTGGAATAGGGAACTAAAATGCTAGAAACTTGCAATTTCACTTCGGAAGTGGGACGATATTGTCAATTGGGAAGCAATGAACATGCGAGATGTTACATTCCAAGGATATATCTTTAAGATCCAGTTGGGGGCTTCAGTTTATGCAATATGGCATAAAAGGAACAACATAATTTGTTTGAGTACCGCACTGACTGAAGAACAACTATTCGAGAAGATCAAAAGTGAAATCCGCCATCGAGCTTATAGTAGACAAAAATATAGAGATAGTGTTCTTAACATATCAATCTGCCAAGCTTGGCAAATTGACATGTGCATTCATGTTTAGTTTTTCTCCCTTCAAGGGCATACTTGTAAACATTTATATAGCTTTGAGTGAGATAATGCAAAAAAACCTCATGAATTTAACAATAAATCCCAAACACCCCATGAGCTTTTCAATTTATTCAGATTCCCCCATGGATCTAACTCTGTTATAAAATCTGTTAACTTGAAGGACATTTTGGTCATTTAGTCTGTTTCTAACTTAAAAAAGGAAAACAAATACATAAAACAACTAAAAAACAAAACCCAAACCAAACCCACCACAGCCCCTGGCAACCCCACCTCCCAAATAAATCCCACGCCCAAATCCAATGGTCTTTGCATTAGATTGTTTGATATGGTACACAATTGGATGATCAATTAGACTATAAAAAAGAAGAGTTTGATAATTACTTATATAAACTCATAAAATCTACTTTTATAATTGAAATTTTCCTTGAACAAAGGGATCAAAGCAAATTACTAAATGATCTATTATTTCACTGTTAGCACGTATGAAAATTAGCATTTCAAACCTGAAGATGGCTCTGTCAGTATCAAAATCGACAGAGGAGAATTAGAATCTCGCTTATCCAGAACAACCTCCAATCTGTCTAGAATTAGCATTCCAAATCCTACACCCGGATTTGTTGACTTACCATCAACATCTACTAGGATCCAGAATCAATCAATTCCTGTTGGTATAAACATCAAGACACCTATTGCTAGACCAGTTTACCAAGAATTTGAACCTACAGAATCTGTTGACCATAACCCCACAGCTTCAGAAATGGGATGCAACATGATAATGGAAGAGTTTGAGATCAATAAAGAAGTTCTGAAAATAGAGTTTCTTTCTGATAAAAACACCAGACTTAGGCGATTATTCTTCAATGCCTATAGTGAAGAACAACAAAACCAGTTCAGTGAACAATGGTACAATACCATGAAAATAGTTAAACTCAATATACCATTTTTTCTTTGGTTCAAAGAACGAAACCAGAAATCTCTTGACATCAATGTCTTAGAGATCAAAACTAGACAGTGGAATAAACCAAATTCCAGTGATGTTATAGAATCAGAACATTCCTCTTTTCAGACTGTCCAAATGACGAACAAGGAGGGAACCATAAGTTTAACACCAACAGTTTTTTCTACCCAGACACCCAATATAGGAAATATTGCCGAGCAAGGCAATTGGACCAATCTTTCGTTAGTTACCCTCCAGAAACAAGTAGAACGTATTGAACATACGTTAGAAAAGAAAATCATTAATACTAGTACCATTAAGGAAGTGACACGATCCCATTTTCCTAATCAATGTAATAGTCTCTTATACCGCATTAATGAAACAAGAAGGATTACATTCAACTTACGTAGACTTCCAAATCTGGGATCGTGATGCCACGAGCTTAAGAAGATCACTCATCTTAGGTCCGCTAAAGCACAATATACTAGCAAGAGCTCTAATTTCCATGAACTAAACATCCAAGTTGTTAATTATCACAGTTACTTCACTCATTGATAACCTAATCCTAATAAAATGCATTATACAACTTCATCACTAATAATTAAAATTACAACCAATGAATACTTATTTGCAAGACCGAGATCCTTCAGATTACATCATCTAGGTTCAACTACTGCATCTAGACATCAAAAGAACAATAAAATAATTATTTATAACACGCATATCCAAAAGAATAGGTACAATCCTACAAGTATTCCAATTTACATCATACAATAATATAACATAAGAGAGCACATCATGACATCAAGTAGGATAAAAAAGGCAGAAGATCCAACTTAACAGGGAACTGGAGCTTTCCATCCCATGGCAGGATTAACTATACCTGAAACAGTAAAGAAAGAGCAATGAGCTACAACTAGCTCAGCGAGGGTTAAAGGTCACGAGTGATTTTTGTAAACATTTTTCCATTTCAAAATCCTTTTGAAAACCTTGCCATGCAATGCACATAATAATAAGTTAACATGATATAGTAATAACAGGCTCTAGCAACAGATAACCCAACTCCTAGGGCAAAGGCTCCTATGGGAGTGGTAACACATAATATTAAAAGGATACGGTTGTTCTTGTAGTTGTTGTAGACGGCCGGCCTTGAATCAATCTTCATAAATATCCCCGAACCCCTAGGTGATTTCCGGATATCGACCAGGGAACATGGTAGTCGAGATCGACTGGTAGCCCGATGCTACCCAGAGAAAATGAACACTACTATGCCCATAGTTGTGGTTGCAACTGTCGCGCCCGTAGTGGTTAACATTGTAACCATAACATGAATAATAACATAGAGAGGAGGCAACAAAGTAGGTTGCCCCGACCACGTATAACAAGCAAGTATATCAAGATTTCAATTAGGTATAGTCCACATATAACATGTATAAGCATGTAGTATTAAGCATTCCACTTTAACTCGGTGTTCATGATTGGTACTAGTTTCATGTATACAAGATATTCACATGTTCAAGAGTATTCATGATTCGAGCATAGTCCAAGCATGTTCAAACTTATACATGAGCCAAACTTGTTCATGTGACTTAGCAAGTAAACATGTAAACACCTTGCACGTATAAACATTTATAGTGCCACAATTAATGCTTCTTGATAGTTATTGACCGTGCTAGATATATGACATCAAGACAATATACTAAAACCCCAATTAAATTCCACCATAATAATCTAGGTTTCGACACGGTTCTAACGCTTTCGACTGTGCCTCAATCCGACCTCTGTAGCTCTCGAAATCGTTAAAACAAGTTCGTTGTATTTTTGGTCAAACCGAAGCCTTACCAGCGGATGAGAGGTCCTCCACCGGTCGACCGGTGGGAAGGGGAGGGGTCGTCCGGTCATGCTGTTACAAGAAAAAAATGCAATCTTCTACTAGATCACACACCTAAACTTCAAATTCACCACTCCCAAGCCTCAAGCCTCCTCACAAATATCTATTGTAACAACATTTAGCTACATTACATCACATTTGAACTTAACAACACAATTCCCCTCAAGAACTAGCAACATACAACAATACTCCTCAACTAGAGCTTAGGTCAAGATTTGTGTTCTAGGATTTTAATCTCAACCCTCCTACCTCTAAATCAAGTGCACTACTCATCTCCAAGCATTATGAGAGTCAACTTAAGCATGAGTAAACAAGAGGTAACAAGTTATAAGACCTAAAGACATCAACCATACAATACAAGTTCAAGATGTTCCAAATAAGCTCAAATGCATGGCATAGGTTCATATATTCACCAAATCACACTCAATACACACAAATATTCACAAAGCATGCTTCATATGGCTTTGAAAACCATTTAAGAAAATAACCATCACCTCAATAAATGTTTGAATGCAAGCTTGGTAGTGATGATGCAAAGATGAAGCTTGAAAATGCTCTAGAACCCTTGCCTTCTTCTTCCTATTTCCTTTCCTCTCTTTTCTTTTCTTTCTTTCTCTTCTCCTTGGTCGAATTTCTGAGTTGAGTGTGTGTGTGGTGTGTGTAGTGTTTTTGTGTGTGTATAGTGTGTTGTGTGTGTAATGTATGTATGTATGTGATGTTAGGTAGAAATATCAAGAGGCCCTTTTGACCACGTTGCCCTCCAACTAAAGCCATATATATTAGTTTTACATTTAGTTCTATTTAAACTTATTTAGTTAGCTAGTGTAGTGTAGTGTAATTTATTTGATTCCTACGATATCTAAATCACACAAATACACGTTATACGATACAAATGCGCATCAAACGAGGTAAAGACATATAAAATTACTCAATTGTACATAAATCAATATGAATGCATTTTAATTAATATGATATGCATATGGGATTTCGTGTGGGGCTTCACAGGAGGAAAGACTCAAAGAATAAATAAAGCTTTCTGTTGAAAAACAAAAGAATTCTGCCCCTTTGGCACAATCCTTTGAATTTTTAAAAATTCTTCCTACCTGTACAAAGTATACTCTTCTAGTCTTCACAGAGCATGGACCACAGGTTACTAAGACCACAGTCTCCTCTGTTAAATCCTTACCATTTAAAATATCAAAAATAATTCCAAACATTGTTTATCCAGAAGATAGGAATAACAAGATTCTCCAAGAAATTTATGCTAAACTAAGTAAAAAAACAGAAGCTTCTTCTAGTCAACCTTCACTCTAAGTTTTAAAATAGTCAAATGCTAGTCCTACGAACTCTAACTGTGAATCAGAACAACCTATTCAACAGAAGAATCATCCCCAGAACTTTACCATAAATAAGATAGTTGGACCAGTAACTAAGAGCTTCTACCCTAGACCAACACCTCCAGATCTCCTCATTGAGGAACCCCAGTTCCAAAGAAATTATTATGGCAGTAACATCAATGAATGGAATGTAGATGGGATGATAGAATACCAGATTCTAAATCTTACCAAACAAATGATAATTATTGGTAACATTTACAAACAATCTGTCTCTGAAAGAACAACTACCAAGAACATCATTCTTGGCTTCACCGGCCAATTAAAAGGATGATGGGATGATCATTTTGATGAAGACACCAAAACCCAGATACTTGATATGCAGAAAACCAGACTCGATGGCACCACTATTACCAATGAACAAGGACAGGCAGAGTCATGTGCTCTGGTTGCTTTAGTTTATTGTATCACCTAGCATTTTATTGATGACCCAACCATCTACCAACAAAGAACTTCTGAAATTCTTCAGAACCTTAGATATAGAAAGTTACAAGACTTCCGTTGGTACAAGGATGTTTTTCTTAGTAAATTATACCATCAACCTGATAATAATGCCATTTATTAGAAGTATAGGTTTATAGCTGGACTTCCCAAGCTATTTGCCGAACAAGTTAAGGAAGCTCTATTAGAAGAATTCTCAGGTCTTGATTACAATCAAATGACCTACGGAGACATCATTTCCCAGATAAACAAGACAGGCTTACAGATCTGTACTGATCTTAGATTTAAAGCCCAGTTAAAGAAACATAATTTTTTTTTGAGAAATGAATTAGGATCATGGTGTGAACAATTTGGCATGGAACGAATCCAGACATCACATGCTAGCAACACCAAAAGATTTACCAAGAAATACAAGAATTATTACAAGTCTTTAGGTAAGAAATGTAAGAAACAATATGGTGATAAACCATATGAATCTTATAAGAAAAAAAAAACATTACCAGAAATTTCCAAAAAAAGATGGAAACCAAAATACAATAAAAACAGTAAAAGACAGGAAAGGACCACCAGCTATTTCAAATGTGGCAAACCAGGACACTTTGTAGCAAACTACAGAGTAAGAACAAAAGTTCAACAATTAGAAATAGATGAAGAAACAAAGAGCAAAATTCTCCAGATTATTGACCAATATGAGTCAACATCCAATTCTTTACCAAAAACTTCTAATGAAGATAACATAAACCAAATTGGAACTGATTACTACTCAGTAGTGAAATAGATTCCAAACCAAAATGCTCATGTCCCTCAAAAGGACCATGTTTCTGTCAGAAGAAACTTAATGTTTTGACTGATTCTTATGGTCTCATGCTTGATATGATATGTAAAATACCATACCTCAAAGAGAGACAGGTTTATTTCATTAAGCTCAAAGAGCTTATTGACCAGCAAGAAGAAAATTACACTTCTACCAATATCCCTACAGAAGTTAAGAATACCAGTTATTCTGATATCTTAGCCCTCTTCCATAAGAAAAAACGACAACCAGTTGGAATTATAGATTTACAAAAAGAAATTAACCAGTTAAAGCAAGAAATCCAAGAACTAAGAAAAGATCATAACCAATTACAACAAGAAGTGTTACTTCTTCAAATTGATAGCCAAATTGACTTACAAGAACACCACCAAAATGATGAACAATTAGACAAACAAGCTCAGATTGCTTTAAGTAAGATAAAAAATGGTCAACCAGAATCTAGTGCTACTTTATAACAAGAAGAGAAATTTGTTAATCTTCTTATCAAAATTTCATACCAGAAATGGTATGTTTAGTTAACCATAGTTGTCAATGACTACAAGTTTGAAACCATAGCACTCCTTGATTCAGGAGCAGATATGAATTGTATGTAAGAAGGGCTTATCCCTACCAGGTTTTTTGAGAAAACCAAAGAAAGGCTTTCTACAGCCGATTCCACCAGATTACAAATACAATACAAGATTCCTAATGTACATGTTTGTAATAAAGGAATATGTTTTCCTACAAGTTTCGTTTTAATAAAACATTTGTATTCCCAAGTGATCCTAGGGAATCCTTTTTTGCAAATGTTTTTCCCCATGAACGTCACAGAAAAAAGGATTTCAGCACAAGTTTTGGGAAAACCAGTATGTTCGAGTTTTTCTATCCTTCCATGAAACGAGATATTAACATCGATTCAAAGGAAAAAAAACCAGATCAATTTTTAAAACAAGATATACAGAGTCTTCGTGTTGAAGACCAGATTCTTAAACAACATAAAAACATCCAAGATTTTCAAACCAGATTTGAAACAGAAGTTTGCTCAGACCTTCCTACAGCTTTTTGGGGTAGGAAAAAACACATTGTTTTCTTACCATATGAAAAGGACTTTTCAAAAAAACTTATTCCTACCAAGGCTCAACCCATCCAGATGAGCCAGGAATATTTAGATCTTTGCAAACAAGAAATCCAAAGTTTATTAGATAAAAAACTCATTCGACCTAGTAAAAGCCTATGATCGTATGCATCTTTTTATGTTAATAAACATGCTGAGAAGGAACGAGGAGTTCCAAGATTAGTTATTAATTATAAAACTTTGAACGAGGTTTTATAATGGATTATGTATCATATACCCAACAAGTATGATCTTTTAAAAAGACTTTACAATGCCCATATTTTTTCAAAATTTGACATGAAATCAGGATTTTGGCAAATCCAAATTTTAGAACAACATCGTTACAAGACTGCATTTATAGTTCCATTTGGTCAATACGAATGGAATGTCATGCCTTTTGGCTTGAAAAATGTACCTTCAGAATTCCAAAATATCATGAACCAAATTTTCAATCCTTTTACCAGTTTTACAATTGTTTACATTGATGATGTATTAGTCTTCAGTACTGACTTACATCAACACTGGAAACACTTACATATTTTCTTCAAGGTTATCAAAGAAAATGGTCTTGTGGTTTCTGCACCCAAGATTAAGCTTTTCCAGACAAAAATCAAATTTCTAAGCCATATGATTTCCTTCGAGAACATCACTCCTATCCAAAGAACTCTTGATTTCGCATAAAAATTCCCAAATGTTTTAAGAGAGAAAATACAGTTACAGAGATTTTTAGGATCTCTTAACTATGTTGCAGATTTTTACCCAAGCATTTGCCATATCTGTAAACCATTATTTGAATAACTCAAGAAGAACCCTCCAGCATGGTCTGAGGTTCATACTAGAGCTGTTCAAGATATAAAAAAATAAGTAAAGGTTTTACCAGTTTTGACTTTATGTCATCCAGATGCCCCAAAGATAGTTCAGACTGATGCTTTTGATATAGGCTTTGGAGGAATTTTAAAACAAGTTTTAAATGAAAAAGAACATATTATAAGATTCCATTATGGCACGTGGAATAAAGCTCAACAAAACTATTCTACAGTCAAGAAAGAAATCTTATTTATCGTTCTTTGTATTTCAAAATTTCAAGATGATTTACTCAACCAGAAATTTATAATTAGAGTTGATTGTCAATCGGCCAATGATGTACTCACAAAGGATGTTAAAAATATTGCTTCTAAACAAATCTTTGCTAGATGGCAAACTATTTTATCAATTTTTGATTTTGACATTGAATATATTAAAGGGACTGATAATTTAATTCCTAACTTTTTAACAAGCGAATTTTTAACAGGACATGTCTACCAGTAGACAAGACACGGAATCCAAAATTTTCATTTCTATTCCCCAAAACCAGATTGAAATTCTTTTCAAATCCAGTAAACTAGTTTTAATAAATTTTTGAAGTCAAAAAATTCTTTTTAAAAGACTTCTTACTGATTGAAGAAAACTAGATTTCTCGAGTCTTTTTCTCTGTTTTCTTTCATTTGTTTCAATCTTTCAGATCAACCAGCCACGTCTACGACATCAAAGAAAGACAAAGGGAAGAACACATCAAAGAGCTTTGATATCAGCTCTTATGCCCAGAAAATAGCAACCCCAGTACCAGCATCTTCCTCGTCATCACCAGTGAAGAAGGAAGAAAAACAGAAAACCAATACACCAGAAATTAAACAATCACCCCTAGGAAGAAACCTCACAATTTTGGGGTCTCTCACCCTACCAAAATCACTAACAAGTGTTCATGCAGGTTTTGCAGAAACTTTCTCTTCCCAGTTATCCCAAAGTAACAAGTTTCAACCCCTTGTTACTAAACCAGAAAACAAAATCCCAGAGTCCAGAATTACCCAGAAATCTTTTTACATTTACAAGAACATTTTTGACCAGACCATGATCATCGAACCATCACATCCCAAGATAACACCCATTGAGTTTGCCAAAACATATCTCTATCCACAGTACAATTACATACCAGATAACACATATAAAACCTAAAATTACTATGAGGCTATCCTTGTAGCCACAAAGTCAATTGAATTTCAACCGGATACGACAAGAAAAACCCATCCCAGTACAGTTTCATTAAGGCCAAATTATTACGTATAATTTCCTTTGATGAATGGGGGCAACCTCCACATGTCTCAAAAAATTTACCAATTGACAGACCATACAAAGATTATACATACTATGATTATATCATGGTGTGGCATAGATGTTTCTACAGACAGAATGAAACATTTTCCCTGTCATGGTTTTTCATGTTTAAACCATCTTTCCCAGTCAAAGTCCCAAATTGGTTTTTCCAATGGTGGACTAGTTACAGACCTATCCCAGAAATTTTCCCAAAACCCGTCCAACAAGGATACCAGTTGTTCTTGGAAAAGTGACAGCATTCAGATGATTTGGCCACTATTCCACCATTTTTCATTTTTTACAGAACATTTTTATAACTTGGATCATTATGTTCGAGTTCGCCTATAATAATTCCTCATATAGAATTGAAGACTACCAGACACTACCAACGCTCGGAAGAACATTCAAAGTCAAGTGGTAGGACAAGATGAACAATAATACTTGCTCAGTCCAAGCAGTCTAGTTGTGGCTCAATGCTAATCCATCACAGACAAAAACTATTCAACCAGTTCAGCAAGAATTTCTCACAATCAAGGCATAGCAATTGGTCTCAGACAGTACTTCTAAGTTCCCTGAACCAGATGAAAATAAGGATGATTGCTACGGAATTCAACTCTCACAAGAATAAAGATGGGGTTTTCCTGAGTCCCTCCAAAACGCAGGTGAGAAGGGTTCATTTTCCCATCTAAAGATGACAGTGGTTACTGAAGAATTCTATAAAACTTCAGCTAGTCCAATTCAAACGGCAACTAGTAAAGACATATCAAGTCCGTTCATGGGTGTGGCTTTCCCCAAAAGCCAATTTGGCACAACTTCTACGCATCTTCATCACACCAGAAGATAAGAGATTACCATCAGAGCATTTTTCACTCTTTTACCATCAGCAAACAGTTATCATCACAAGAAGACACCAATAGTGAAAGCATTTCTGCTTTCGGCCATAGTAACCAGACACCATAATCACAAGATGACAAAAGATCTTTCGGCCACAGTGTTTTGCCGACACTATTAATGAATAGTAAAATAGTGTCGAAGTTTTTGACCATCTTTTAAGGGTCGAAGTTTTTTTTTCTTTTCTCTCATTTGTAACCCATATCCTAAATAGTACCATCGTCCCTAAGTTATTACTGTACTTTTATATCCAGACCTTGGTCTAATTCTATTGCAGTACCTCTGTACTACCATCACTGTACTACCACCATTGTAACACAATCTTTTGATCTTCAATACAATACAAGTAAGAAAGTACATATTCTATCTTTCTGCTTTATTTATTTTGTTTACATCTTCTATCTTTTCAATTTTTATTTGTTGTATATATATATATATATATATATATATATATATATATATATATATATATGTTAGCCTGAAGGCCTTAATCCTATGTTTTGATGATAAAGGCATCCTTCAACTAGAATATCAAATCACTTTGTGAATATCAATGTTATACAAGCTCAAGAGTGCTAAGCAAGTTCATGAAAAATGATGTTGATCAAACTCAAGTGAGTTAATCATGAAGATCAAATGAAAAGCTCAATATGATGAAGCTCAAGTGTCGTATTGTCAAGATCTCTACAAGCCTCAAGTTGTAAAGATTCAAATGAAGGTCTTTATAGATGAAGAGGGAGTTATAAAAGGATATGAAAGTCATAAGGGGTATTGGTTGGGACTTGACTGGGGCTTGGGTCTTGCAAATGGTATATGCTCAATGATGATTCTTAAAAGTCATTTTGAAATATATGAAAAACTTCATCTTTGAAAAAAGGCTTTACTAAAGACTTTATAAAAGCGACATCCAAAAAACCCAAGTCTTTGCAGTTTTGATCAAATTGGTAGACCCTAGAGCAACCGATTGACCGGTTGAGCAAGGGTCGACCGGTCGGGCCAAAGCGCTGTTTTAAAAATAGAGTCGTTTGTGAACGTTGCAATGCATTAAATGCACATCTCTCAACATCTATTAATGCCTCTCAACAGCTCTCTTTCAAAGTATTGATTCAAAGTAGTTACTTTTGATTTCTAACATTATTTTCATATTTGAATCATCATTGTGCTATACTAGAGCAAGAAATTGTGAGCAATATTGAGAGAAGCATTCATTGTATTCATTTACCCTAAAAGAGAGCTTTTATTATTTTCCCAAACACTTATCGAAAGAGATAGTTAAACACTTTGAAATGAAGGACTTCCTTGTCAAATGTGTTGGGGTTTAAGCTTTGTATTGAGAATGAATTTTCTATTGTAAAAGCTTGAACTACGGTTGTAGTGGGTTTGTGGACTCACCAACATTTGAAGAGTCACAATAGTGAAGATTGTTGAAATCCTAAGTGGGGAGCTTACGTCGTGGACTAGGTGGGGGCCGAACCATGCTAAATCGCGATTTGTAATCTCTTTCTCTCAACTCTTTCTTAGCATTAATTTATGCACACTAAGTGTTTGATATTTTGCCTCATTTACACTTTACATTGCTAGAGTACATATTTGTTTAAGATTGTTTTTGATTGATCATTGCAAGTATATTGCCTAATCGAAAATGTAGTAGTATTGCCTATATAACCTAATTTATCCCCCTCTTAGGTTCAACTAAGGGACAGCAAGTGGGATCGGAGCTAGGACTTTACATATAGCTTAATATCTAGTAAAGTCAAGATCATGACATATACTACTACATCTCCTCACATTGAATGATATTCAATTGATAGACCTCCTTTGTTTACAGGAACCAATTTTATGAGGTGGAGGAATCATATGGAAACATATATTCAATCCGCGAACTACACGTTGTGGCATATTGTTGAGCATGGGCCATACGAAGTTGAAGATGAGTCAATCGAGCAAAACATTGCCAAACTGACCAAAAATGCTCAAGCTATGCATATTCTCTATTGTGCTTTCAATGATCAAGAGTTTGAACAAATTCGAGAATGTACATCCACTCATGAAATACGGAATCTTTTTGAAAAGCTTTATCAAAAGGAAGAAGATGTTAAGGAAGAAATACAAGAAGAAAATGAAGCATACATTAGTGCATTTGATGAAGGCGTATGTATATCTCATGAATCCAGTTGCTCATCATTTATTGATAATGATCTTACAATTGATGAACTTGAAGAAACCATCTTGGATACTCAAAATGAATTGATATTTGCAATTTTTAAAAATAAAAATTTGCTTGAGCAAGTTGAATGTGCTTTATTTGAGATAAAGGAGATTAACAAGAAAAAATACTATACTTGAAATTGAAAATATTAACTTGACTAACAAATAAAAAGTGTTTGAAAATAAGATTTCATGGTTAAGAAGGATTTGCAATGAATTGAATGAAAAAATAGAAAATTCTAGTAAAGAAAAAGAAAAATGGGATATTATGCGTAATCAACGATACATAGTATGCAAATTAAATGTGTTATGATATAAACCATGTCTCATTCAAAAGATATTAAATAATTGTTTTCTCAAAAGCTCAAATCACGATGTATCACCTTGTGCTTGTACATATTGTGATAAAATAGAATAACTTGTTTCACTATTTCATGATATAAAACAAATTGATGATGGAACAAAGGTTCCGTGGTGGCTAAAATACAAATGGATTGTTAAAGTCACAACAAATGAAACTCACCCTTGAGGACCCAATTAAAGATGGGTACCTAGATCTTGCTTTGTTGTAGGAATATCAAGCAACACCAAAGAAGATAGTGATGCAACTTATGAAAAAGACAAGATCATTGAGATAAAGAAGCAGGGTAACATTGAAATTATTTATTTTTATATGTGTTTCTTAAGAATGGTTTAAAATTCAACTTGATTAGTCAACTATGTGTTATTTTACATGTGTGATTGAAAATAAAAATGATGATGCATTATTTGTTAATTTAGTGAAAAGGTTTATGCTAAATGTAATAATCTTGGCTAGAATATTCATTTTCTTAAAATTTCTTCAATTGGTTAAATTAAGTCATACTTGGTATTTGAATATGCTGTAGATCCAATAAGATAGGAATACATTGGCACAATGGAAGTCATTTTAGTGAAAATGAATTTGAGATACTTCTAAAGAATGATAAAAGATAACATTGAGAAAATTAAGAAACGGTTCTCTTTTGAGGAAGATGAAATGAACATTGATGAAGAAGATTATGAACATGAAAGTGAGGTTTGGGGGATTTTGATGATTTACATGCCTCTTTAATGTTAAAATTCAAAAGATAGATAAAGAAGAAGATGAACTAGCTTCTAGTGGTGGAAGATAGAAGTTAAAAGAACCTTTTTACCCATGTGACTCATGAATCAATGTCTTTTGTTCAAATTTTGTGGTATAAAATTATATTGAATGAATGAATACTCATGTATGAATGTCATATGAAGTGTTTAGAAAGATGAATATCTTACAAATGAATCATACTTGAATTTGATATTATCAAATGTTGAATGTGATAATTGTTGCAAGTGCAAAATAAATGGTTGAATTGTTGAATGACATGCATGATGAAATAGGATGCAACTTATGAGTTTGATTTTATACTTGCTTAAAATGATAGTTTAATTAATGGAAGAAAGAAATGGGTTGAAAGAATAAGTGAATATGATCTTTTGATGCCCAAAAGAAGAATGACATTATATGTTCTTTTCTTGACTTAAATGTTATTACTTTTGTTAGGGATATGCTTTAATGCTAATGATTAGATGGCCTAATTAGGGTTTTAACAAGAATATGTATTTTATACACAATGATGTTTTTGGATGTTCATATTCTCCGTTTTGATATGAATGTGTCCTTAAAATTTATCAGAGAAGTGAGAACATTCTAAAACGGTTTAGAGTATTTCGCTATTTTACTTCGATATGATAAATATTAATAACTGTTCATAACCCTTCAGATTATTCGACCGGGACTAGAATAATCGAGTACGTGTTATCATATGTAATTACCTTTGATTAGCATAGTGATGTTAATGATGAAGGATGGTATGCGAAGTGTCATAATAGCATGAGATGTGGGCTAATTAACATATGAGTGATTGTTAGTGGTACGGATTATTGATTGTGATAATAAATACTGAACTACATGATTACAGGTTAATAGTTTCCTATTTAGTTGAGAATTGTGTAAATTAATCCTCAAACTTGAGAAATTACGGCTGCCAATTATATCAGGGACTAAATATTGCTTCTGGACAATACCCGCCTTTTGTAAATGCGAGTTATGCCCTTCGTATTTTAGTCTTTTGATATAGACTGATAGGTAATTGTCATGATAGGATATGTTAAACCTCCGGTGTGAGTAGGATGTCCTGTGATATCTGAAGTCGGTAGATAAATGAAGAAGTCATTGGCCAAGGCAAGTATGAATTGATGAAAAGAGGTTTTTCCATAGCAGTCATCGTTCATTTCACCATTTTAGATCTATTCATAGTATTGAAAATGGACTTAACCTTTTCATGGTCCTTTTCCCAATCGGGACGTTTTAATAAAAGGATCGAACTGCACGGTAATTCTCGACAATAAATGGATTCATAGATAGACTACATCTTCATTATCGGGTACATTCTCATGGCACGTTTGTTGCTAGTGCATCTCTTATGAGCATGAGGGTATTTTGAGAAATGGATGAGACATTTCCAAAATAAATAAGGAGGTTTATCGATCCCTCATCAATATGAGATTATGAATCTAGAAAGTCACACACTTCTAAGTATGATGAATAAGCGCACCGGAAGCTTGTATTATGTGGTTAGTGGTTTTAAGGTGTTAAGAGTCATCTATGTTGGTATTTGGGCCAAAAGCATAATTTCAGAAAGTTTTGGAGTCAAATTGTAATTACCAAAACTTTTAGGGTCAAACTACAAATTTTAAAAAGTTGTTTCAATATATTTATTCTAATAAAGATTAGAATGGACAAAATATATATATATATATATATATAAAGGTATTTACTTATATATATGTGTGTATTGATGATGTAATTTATAAAATATCACGTCATCAATCCTTGTTGTCAAAAAGTGAAATAAACTATTGGAATATGAATTACATGTGGCGTGTGGAATGACACATGTAGGATGAATGGATTGTCCATGTCATCAATCCTAGTATTTTAATTTGAATTGGATGGTTTAGATTCAATCTAGAATAAAAACAAAAGAATCCTAGCCATAAAGTTAAGATAATTGCTTTTTGCCAAGTGTCATGAGAGAGAAATAAAAAGTAGTTTTTGGATTGTAATGATTACAATCCAAGGTCATGCATGACTTCTCTTTCCTCTTGTAACTAAGGAAGCTATTTTGATTGGCTACCTATATATATTATATTATTGTGTGAATAGATAATATATATATAATTTCAAGATAATTTCTCTCTCCCAAAAAAAACGACCTATTTTCGGCCAACATGAGGAAGAGAGAGAAGATGGTGGTTTTGCCATTAGATTCAAATGATTGCAATCTAATGACATGCAAGGAGATTGTCCAATCAAGCACTCAACTTATCTTCTTTTGATTGAGTACATTTGATATAGAATTATATAATAGTGATTATATAATACATATATCTATATGATATTCTTTCTCTCCTAATTATACTACACACACACACGACTAACATATTGTAAGAAAAAAAAAGAGAAACTTCTTCTTCTTCATGTGGTGACTTTCGGCTATTAATGAGAGAAAGAGGAAGGTTTGCTTTTGCTAAAATCTAACCACACATATAGCTTTGTCTCTTGAATACATTATTAGCACTATAAGTTTTCAAGAGGGTTGGTGATCTTTGGATGCTTGGGTAGACGTAGACTAGTGACTTCAAGTTAGAAGGATCCAAGGAGTTCAATACTTAGCTTGCATCTACTTTGGAAAGCTTCAAGAGGTATACCTAATACTTCTACTCTTTCTTTTAAGTACAGACACACACACACACACACACACATACACACACACACATACATACATATATATATAGTTTTATGGACATATAAAGAAGGTTGCATGTTGAATCTACATTTTGAGCTTGTAAAATTTTTGAAATATGCCTTCATAGGGTTCGACCATGGCTATGTATTCATGTTAATCTTCTAGATCATGGTATATGATAAGTTGTATCATGGTTTCTTTCAAGTGGTATCAGAGTCATGGTCTTGATGTCTATAAAAACTTATATATATGTATATGTGTGTATGGCCGAATGGTGTGTGGTTGCTAGATAGAAGTTGTGACACCCCGAACCCAGCAGTTCATTAATTGCATTAATTAACTGGTTAATTTAGATGTAACTTAGCTAGTTACTTCATTTTTTTTTCATATTTCCATAAATTCAATTGTTTTTTTTTCATGCATTTTATATTTTCATAAAATACTATATATTTTTGGGGGACTATAGCCCCTGACCGTGCGTGCATTGCCTATTGGGATCAACGGAAAAAAATTCGCGAAATGTCTGATGAATAGTACCAGCGAGATTTTTTCCAGATTTTCAGATTTTTGGCATTTTATTTTGCTGAAATTTAATCACCCAAGTGACCTATTTACCCTTACTAAAATGCCCTATTTACTTGACCCACTCTTTGACCATCTCATGAGAACATTATAAGCTAAGAAAAAAAAAAGGGTAAAAAAAAAGGCCAAAAAAGAGTTACGGAAATAGTAACTTCTCCACACAAAAAAATGCTCCTTGCTTCATTCTTGCTTCCATTGCTTCCCAAATTGGTTGTGCTTCATCCTTAGGACCTTAAAACCATTCTTTGATCTTGAAATGAGGTGATGGTGCATTCCATTCTTGTATTAAATTCAATTAAAGTTTGTGCTATTATTTTTGTGATATAATATTATAGTAGTTTAATGCTTGTTCTATTGCTTTTTATATGCTCTGATGACTTCATAGAATATATTTGATAGTTTAAAATGCTTGTTGAATGCTTGAAAATAAAAATGACACTTAGGGAAGATGATTGAATAGTACTTTTGCCATGAAAAATGACCTAGAAAATATTTTTATCTCGGATTTTGAATTTCTCACTCATGTAGGTCCTTGGCATGTTAGATTGACATAATGTGGAAAAAAATTGAGGTGCTCTTTGAGAAAATCATTAAAACAGACCTATTTTAAGTCGGGGCCGAAAAACAGAGTTTTCCGTTTGCTCGTTTTTATTTAGGTCTTTGTCTTAGTAGGTCATGGAAGCACTTTTGGTGCTTTGGTTACGTGAAATTGGGGACCGAATAGGGTAGGTGTAGTTAAAACCCACTCGGGGTGTTTCCAAAGTGGGGTTTCAGGGCCCAGTTAGGTGTATTTTGGTATCCTTAGGGATGTAGTATAGTTGGTTTATAGAATTGGAGTTTTGAATTTCGTATGGAAGTAGAATTGCCTAGTTGTAAAAGGGGACTTTGGAACGAAAGTTTGAATTTGTCATGTTTGAATAGTTAGATAATCTTAGACGTGTTAGGAGGCCTCTATAATGTATTTATGACGTGGTTCAGATAATCGAATTAGGTAACTGTAGTTCAAATCACTTAAGGATCTTTTTGGTGTTTTTGTGTAATCATGTTGGGAAATGCGGTTTCGTGGCATTTAGGTGTATCATAATGTGGCTAAATGTGATTAGTAAAGTTAGATTTGAGGTTTTATATCGTATGTGAAGTTTAGAACCTAATTCGTAAGCAATTAGAAAAGAGTTTTGTTAGAATTTATATGAATTTGTTGAACTTGTTGCTTGGTTAATTATTTGGACTACTTAATTGTTATACTTGATTTTTAATTGAGTTATATATGTTGTATTTGGGTGAATAAGCATGATAATGATTCTTAGAACATATTATAGTTGAATTATGTTTAAGTGTTTAAGTAGTTGTCTTAATTAGACGTTTAACTTGATGTTCCTTGTGGTATAAATGAAGTTAAGTTAGTTAGGGAGTTTAACTTGTTAGATGGTAACGTAGCTAATGCCCTTGCAAGACTAAAGAAATGCTTTAGAGTCATTTGTGTGATTTCTTGGGCTATGTGGCAATATGATATAAAGGTGATTACATATATCTTCTATTGTTGTGAATTAAGTTAAGTTATAGTTAAGTTGAAATTGATATAGTTAATTGTTAAAGTGCTAAACTTATATGAACACATTAGGATTATATATTCGAGCTAATTTGAGGAAGTTTGGAGTAAATCGGAGCTATCTTCTTGCGTATTTAGCCAAACCCAAGGTGAGGGAGTCTTCATCTCTTCTGTGCATCTTAACTTGATTTATTGTTCCTAAATTGAATTATTTAGTAATTGTTAAAGTTTATATGTATTATTTTACTTGTCATCTTGTGTCTTTTCGTGTTATTGTGACTAATTGTGAGGAAGGCCTACTTCGTCGTCCCTCTTATGTGTTACTTGACGATCTTGGTTCTCGTGGACTTGTTTCGGGGTTGCTCAACCTTTTCGGACATGGTAGGGTCGAGAAACATGGGCGGCATCGGACTTGCCGTGCTCCCTCGACTACCATGGTGCATATTTCCTTTCTCTCGCTAAGTATACTCTACTACCCCAGAGGCGTGGTTCACCTGCTGGGCATATAGACCTACCTCAGGAGAGAGGGTCATAGGATCGGGGTACATCCGGACCCCATTTTGGAGGAGTAAGGGGTTTGTCGGCACTTGCTTGAAGATCTTGGCTCGTGGCTCGTGATAGAAGACAAGTGGAACCATATCCTTTAAATACGTGATTAAATTCTTGTCTAATTAACTTGTTTATTTGTGTTATTAATGTTTTTATCTTGTTGCATCTCACAAAAACATACCTTGGTTTACTGCATCACCTCCCTCACTGAGTAACTTTGGTTACTCATTCCTCGTTTTAACATGTTTCAGGAAAAGCTATGGTTAGATGCTATGTACTGGTCTATGTGCAGGAAATGCCAGTTGTTGGTTGTACGTGTTTTATTTTGAGATTATGAAACCTTGTATATGTTTCTATTGTCTAAAAGGTTGTAATATAAAGTAAAGCTTGTATTCTTGTATAAGTTAATAACTGTAGATGGGTTGTAATAACTTCAATGATTTACTTGATTGCCTAGTTAGTTTGCATGCTTGTGTGAATGAGATTGTACCTTGGAGTTGGATTATAGTTTTGAGGATAAGTTACTGCTGGTAGGTGAACTAATAGCCCTATAAACAAGGGAGACTCTGTCCATTTTTTCTCGTTTTTTGTGACCACGGGTATTGGAACGCGGCTCCGATCTCGTAAGGGATCGGGGTGTTACAGAAGTTCTTGTGGAATCGTTTGTTTAGCATGTGTAGATCAAGATAGGATCTTATCTTGGTAGAGTAGATCTAGGGAATATATGTATTATTTTCAAGTTGCATGTGTAGATCTACATCTCCACTTGGCCGAACCATGCATGCTATAAAAGAATAATATTTCTTATTGTTGGATGTGATTACTTGTGAAGGAAAATGGTAGATTTGTTCCTTACATGATTAACATTTGACATTTGAAGAATATTTTATAAGATAGCTAAAAAGGTGTTGATAGAATAGTTGTTTTTAGCTATATGTGAAGTCAAAAGTGTTAAAAAGACAAGTTTGGTTTTTTATGTAGCCTTGGCCGGATCTACAAAGGAGCATGTTAGAAAAACTTGCTTTATGTTAGACATAAAATAATGTAGATAGTTGCTCAAGTAGTCCTCAACTTTTTGGTCAATACAAGTATTGATGACATTTTTGTTAACATGAAAAGTTTAAAAGTTAGTTTTAAACATATTATGATGTTGACATATGTGTGTTATGAGAAAGAGGACTATTTGATGGTTAAAATGTTTAATGATCAAATTACAACTAGTCTATATGTGTTTGAATGACAAGATTTGATTTTACACAAATGAAAGCTCATTTAGATTTTATCTTGAATTTGGAGATAGTCTAATGTGTTATATTAGATATTTCTAAACTTAAGAAAGAGTTAAAATGAATTATATGATGATATAATGTTTAATAGAGGGCTATTAGGCTTACATTAATATGCTTGGGCCAATAAGACATAATTGATTTGGGCTTGGGCCCTATATGCATGTTTTAATGTTAAAATTATCCAATTGGGCCACATTGTGTGTATTGGGCCATGGACTTGTGCTTTTCTATCTTTGGACTTAAGCTTGCATGATTTACGATAAAGTGTTATAAGTAAATGGGCCAAAATGACTTGCATTAATAAAAGGTGTTTTATGAAATATGCAATTTATATGAATAAAGTTTGGTTATTCATAATGATGAGTTAATTAAACTTGATTGCCAGTAAATTATGTGATGATTATTATATGTTTGATATGAATGATCATGCATAAGTTTATGCTTTTGGAATGGTGAATTTGATCATGGATTTGGGCTTTAAGGGTCAATTTGTTGGGTTGTAAATTAAGACATAAGTCTCATATTTATTATTCTTGTCTTTTGAGAGAATATTGTAGTGAAGACAATTATGTAATTCTTCAAGAGAATCTTTTGCAAGAAGGCCCAATGGAAAATCCAAGAAGTTGGAAGCCCAATGACGATTTCAAGGAGTTGAAGATCTTTATTAGGGTAGTTTTATTTCTTAGGCCCAAGCCCGAGCCCATGATCCACCATTTAAGCATTTTTATATTTATTTATTATTAAATGCTATAATTGTGATTGTTAGCTAATAATATGTTGAATGCATGTCTATATGATGAGATCGAAATCAAACTTAAGAACTCCCAACATACAAACTAATATTAGATTGAAACAAACGGTAAAACGAGTTTTATCGTAGTCTTCCGCCATCCTAGGTTTTAATAGAAATTAAATTGAGTACATTCCAACATAGCCACAAAGGTTTGAGGAATTGTTTCACAATAAAGTTTATTAAAAGTCGCTAGAATGAAATATAGAGATGTAGTTATCTTCCAAAATCTAACGGCCAACATAGCCACAAAGCTTTGAGGTTATTGATTCAATTTGTCGGATAACTAAGTGATGGCGGGGATAATCTAACTAGATCACTTAATCAATATAGCCACAAAGGTTTGAGACCAAAGTGATTTAGGGACTAAATTTGACCATAGCCTATTTAGAGAAATAGACAACAAATGAGTTGTTGACCTTTGGTATTCATATTTCCACATAGCCACAAAGGTTTGAGAAATATGTCATATCATAGGCAATTGGTCATCCGACTTAGAGTCTTTTCAGATTCACCATTTTCTCTTTTAGGGAGTTTGAGATCCAAAAGGATTAGTGGGAGTAGCTATTTAATTTGCATAAATTTTATAGCTATATGTTTATATTCTTGTTAGCCTACAATCTTACTATCTGTTACTTTCATTTTCTACAGTTTATATGCTATGGCTTCTTTTATAAATCCGATTGTTTCCATTTTGAACCACGACTACCTAACTGGACCTGTTGGATGTATTATTGATATATTATTTCAGCATTTTTTCACTTAAATTTTGTTAGTTCTTGAGTAATGTATGAGCAATTTGATTGGTTTTGTGTTTGATTTGTGATGTAGGTAATTTCCATGAGAAAGTCTAAGTTTTGAGGCAAAGATTGAAGAGAAATGACAAAGGATTAGCTCTCGTGCAACTTGTGGAGAAATTGAAGAAAATAGAAGTAGCGTAGTCATAGCACAACATCGCAATAAATTTAAGGGCAATTTTGTAAAATGGCGCAAAAAGAAGAGAACCCTAGGATAAAAAGAAGAAACACACGTTCGAGAGAAAGCTTTTGCTGGCGGCTGGTTCTTGGGAACAAAAAGCAACATTCCAGAGAGGGAATAACGTGAGGATTCGCGAGTTGAAAACAGAGAACAATCCGGAGACGGATTTCTGCCACGATTCTTCTCCAAATTCTAGTTTTCTCTATCTCTCTCATAATGAATTACATTAAACTCTGAATTTTATTTAATTTCTTTATGAAATTCTAAGTTATTTTTCTAGGGCTACGATGTAGCCAGATTATGAATATTTGATGCTTTTGGTTTTGATTGATTGATGAACTATTCCATATATGCATTGAGTATTTCATGTTAAGTTTATTGCTTGTGATTGCCTGATCAACAATTGCATGATTCGTGATTTGGTTTGAGACTGAGAAGTGATAACTAAATTAGACCACGTGTGAAATACCATTAAATCGTCATAAGCTAGAGATAATTATGAGGTCTAGTACAACGCTTGAATTTCTAGGGCTTAATGTGTTCCATAAGTTCACAATTATCACAGAGATGTAGTTAGCTTGCTTATTGGGATAGGTTATTGATGCTTGAGAAAGATTAATATCTACCTTAGCAAAATTGCTAGCAACGTAGGGAATATGCGTCAATTGATTTAAATCAATAGTTTCAAGTAGGATTAATCTTGGTGAAATCGGAATCCCTAGAGCTTTTTAACTATTGAATTACCATCTTTTGTTAATTTGTTTTAGTTGCTATTTTTATAAGTTCTATAATTTTTTTAGTCGTTAGTTACAAACTCTCAATTCGTGGTTGTCCAAATAAAGTTAGAGTTACAATAATTACGGTAGTTAATAATCACAGTCCTCGTGGGAACGATATTTACTTATCACTTTATTACTTGTTGCGATACGTGCACTTGCGTTAGAAAACACACAACATGACCAAACTTTGAAAAATAGAACAAGAGTTTAAGAATAGTTCTCCATTATGAGAAAATAGAGTATGTTCTAGATTTTGAACCTTCGACTCCCGTTGACGAAACTGCCTCTGAAGTTGATAAGATCACATACGATACTTGGGTTCATAATGACACACGCTCTAGAGGATACATCCTCTCATCGATGAGTGACGATCTATGATGATATAATGAGAATATGTCTCATTCTGTAGAGATCATTCAATCTTTGAGTGAATCCTTTGGAGAGCACAGTGTCACAACCCCATTTTTTCCCCTTTAATTGCTAAAACGGTCTCTGATATCACAATAATAACATGGAATTAAAATTTAAGCTTACGAATCCTTAAGCGCTCCGGGGTCGTGATACCACGGGTTTAAGAAGATCACTCCTCCTAAGTCCGTTGAGACACGAAACAATAGCCCGAACAATATTAACCATAAGGTAAAAACATCAAACTATATGTTATATCAATTCTAATAACAACATTATACAAGCTTCATCACTAAAAGATAATATTACAACCTCCAAGTACAATGTTACAAGACTTGGATTCACTAAGTTACTCCACACAGGTCTAACTACTACAACTAGGCCTTAAAAGAGTAATGTATCAAGTTAGTTACATAGTTAAGTGTCCACAAGATTAATACATTACATCAAATAAATCACATGCCTAGTTCATTCTATTACAACAAAAGGTTAACTAACACGAGCAACTGCTCATAAGCTCCAGCCCCGAACAACCTGTAATGGTAGAGAAAAGAGTGAGCTACACTTAGCTCAGCGAGGGATAAAGGGGAAGGGAATTTTCACAAAGGTTTTATCATTTCACAAACATTTTAGCAATCGTGCAATGCATAGAATACCATAACGAGTACATTCATTAGTAATCATTAAACATATCTTCCCTCGAGGTATCATTGGTTCCCGACGATTAGATTGATCTGGGGTATTCAATGGCGCTCAACAAGAGAAGGAGTCGACACAATCATAAATCATATCTTCCCCCGAGGTATCATTGGTTCTCGATGATTAGATTGTTATAGGGTATTCAATGGCGCTCGACAAGAGAAGGAGTCAATACTTTGATAATCGAGGTATACCGGTAAGCCCAACGCTGTCCAAAGTTCCCGTCACTACCTTATTCAAATATGGTTGCAACCGACACACTTAAACAATTCAAATGCATTTGCAATTATAAATGATATTGCAAGAAAACATATAGACCTTTTGCGGCAATAAATGATTAATCAATGGCATTTCAAGCAAACATTTATCCATCATGCATATAGCAAGGGGGGGCTTTGCTTTGTCTACTTGAAAATCTTATCTATGCCTTGATATCAAATTCTTACTGTGCTTAATTGCATAAGATTTTGTCATCATAAAAAAAAAGGAGATTGTTAGCCTGAAGGCCTTAATCCTATGTATTGATGATAACTAAATCTTGATTATGAAATTGATCATATCTTACAATGAGTTTATTGTTTGACAATTAGTCAAAACTTGAAGGATATTCAACATATTAGATAAGCTCGTGAGGATTGGAGTGATGATCAAGCTCATGAAAAGTGATGATCAAACAAAAAGCATTCTCCAACTAGAATATCAAATCACTTTGTGAATATCAATGTTATACAATCTCAAGAGTGCCAAGCAAGTTCATGAAGCATGATGTTGATCAAACTCAAGTGAGTTAATCATGAAGATCAAATGAAAAGCTCAATATGATCAAGCTCATGTGTCGTATTGTCAAGATCTCTACAAGCCTCAAGTTGTAAAGATTCAAGTGAAGATCTTTGTAGATGATGAGGGAGTTATAAGAGGAGACGGAAGTCATAAGGGGTACCGATTGGGACTTGACTGGGGTTTAGGTCTTACAAATGGTATATGCTCAATGATGATTCTTAAAAGTCATTTTGAAATATTTGAAAAACTTCATCTATCTTTGAAAAAAGCTTTACAAAAGACTCTATAAAAGAGACATCCAAAAAATCCAAGTCTTTGCAGTTTTGATCAAACCGGTAGACCCTAGAGCAACTGGTCGACCGATTCCAATAGGGTCTTCGCCCTAGACCTCTTCCGATCGACCGGTTGAGTAAGGGTCAACCGGTCGGACAAAGCGCTATTTTAAAAATAGAGTTGTTTGTGAACATTGCAATTCATTAAATGTACATCTCTCAACCTCTACCGAACCACGCTAAATCGCGATTTGCAATCTGTATCTCTCAACTCTCTCTTAGCATTAATCTTTGCACACTAAGTGTTTGATATTTTACCTCACTTACACTTTACATTGTAGAGTACATATTTGTTTAAGATTGTTTTTGATTGATCATTGCAAATATATTGCCTAATCAAAAAAGTAGTAGTATTGCCTATATAACCTAATTCACCCCATTCTTAGATTCAATTAAGGGACAATAATATATATATATATATATATATATATATATATATATATATATATATATGGGGTAGGGGAGAGTGGCTAACAGGAGTGGGGATGGGGTGTCGGGGATGAGGGCTGACGAGTGGGTGGGTGGGTGGGTGGGTAGGGGGTAGGGAAGGGGGGCTGACGAGGGTAGGGACTGGCTGACAGGTTGGGGGTAGGGGGAGGGCTGACATGTGGGGGAGGGTGGGGGATTGAGGAAGATGATTTTTTTTAATTTAAAAAAAAAATTATTTTGTGAAAATGGATGGAGATGAAGGAAAAAAAATATGTATATGTTTTCTCTCTCTTATAAAGTATATTAAAAGAGAGGCAAATCGGTCATTTCATCTATTTTTTTTAACAATGTTAGTTTAAAATAAACGGAGGGGGGTGGTGTGGTGAGTTTAAAAAAATACGGGGGGGTTTCTAATAGTTTTTAAAACATAGGGGGGTAGCGTGATAGTTTTCCATAACACAGGGGGTAACGTAATATTTTCTTTTTTTTAAAAAAAAGAAAAGAAAAACTTTAGCTTTTACCCAAATCTTTTTAAAAGATGGGTCAAACATTTTAGCTTTAGCCTCTAAAGTCACAAAAAATACTTTTATGTGTCTAAAAATTAAGTCAAAAAAAATCAGCTACAAATTTATGTTTCTAAGCCAAAAGTATACATAAAAGAATAGAACATTACATGCTCGAAACTATAAGAATATAGCGAAAATTCATAATCATTGACCTATCAAGATCTCTTAAACCGGACTGGCCATATAAGTAAGCATGAAAAAATTGAAAAAAAAATTAACTTTTATTCTTTCAACAAATTTTCCTTATTTCATAGCATTCCATGATCATTTCCTTATCGAAATTAAACTTTCTTTATAAACCCGAGCGTTCAATGAGTCTGGATACCCAAAAATGTCAAACTCATTAACTTCTTGTGTGTCAATGAAACATGATATAAGTTGTCCATTGATCATCTCTACAAGGATTGCAGAATTTTTCCAACAGGTTATAGGATGCAAGAATTCTGATAGAGGTCCAATAGTAAATTGTTTTGTCCAAGATTTAGAAATGCCATACTCTCTCATTACCCAAACATATATGAACTGTTCATCACATCGACTTTGAGGGTCTGTATAATAAAGAAGGGCTAGGGATTCATGTAGGATTGTGAAAGACTTGCGTTTTCCATTAAAAGGTGGGCAATCATCGGGAAATTCAAATTCTTGGAACACTTCACTAATGAAGTTGAAAGAAAGTACCCTTTCCCCTTCTTCACGCATTGCACGCCAATGAGTGACTCCATGAAACAATACTTCAAAACAAGGCGCATACCATACATTTGGAAGGGCATAATCAATCTCTACCCAAGAATCAGTGCTAAATCGGTATAATTCAGCCTTAGCGATACGAAAAGTGTAGTCATCCTCAT
The DNA here is from genome assembly GCA_037974665.1 of Ehretia macrophylla. NCBI lineage: Eukaryota > Viridiplantae > Streptophyta > Magnoliopsida > Boraginales > Ehretiaceae > Ehretia > Ehretia macrophylla. Next base: position 63,860,325 of record CM075769.1, read on the forward strand.
GTACGAGGCTGAGAATCCTAATAACTTTGTAATCATTAGTATTTGCATCAAATCCAAATCCTGCTCCATTGTAAGAACAATACATATCTTGTGGGCATCCGAAAGGGCGTTCAGGAAGTAATGTAAACTCTCTTGTTGCAGGGTTGGACAAAACAATGGTTTTAAAGCTAGTAATACAAACTAGGCCATTACAAGGACCAAAAACTTTGACTGGTGCATTATGCAAATGTGGGATTTTTAAATCTGGTGATACAGTGCTAAGTGACTCTGTATTAGAGTGGATTGATAGCACATTTGTAACTCTATCTTGAAGGCAGCGTTTGATGAGTACATGATGATCATGTTCAGCAACAGGATGATTGAAATGCATAGAGATGAAATTAGGGCTCTTGATAAAATTGAACCAAGTTTTACAGACGGAGCTGAATCGCAACAATGATGTCACAGGCAAGCTCAATAGAATTTGTATGATGACATCTTCTTGCAATTTGTTTATAACACTGTCCATTATTTTGGTGCTCCTTGCATAGAACTCAAAAGTAATGCCAAGAGCCAACTGTGCCAAATTGGTGTTTATATGATCGATACCTGATAGACCATATGCAATGCACCTACACTATCTTTAGAACTTGATTTCCATGGGAATTGAAAATGAAATCGGAAAGGGGATGTAATGGATTAGGAATTTGTAAGCTTCTGTATAAATGTGGCAATGAGGCTTTGGTTAACAGACAAGGATATCATTTTTTGGTCCCAAAAGGCGGATTAACATGAATGTCTACTTCCATTTTGTGGTTCTATTTCTTTACCCTCATCTCGGGGATGATTGGTATATACTATCTTTCAACCAACACCAACCTTTGATAAAAAAAAAAAAAAAATTTAACACCAACCGAGGGGTAGGACATACATATGCGACTGGTACTAGTAGAGAACCAAACATATCAAAATATCACTGTAAGTGCCTTAGGCTAACTTTTACAGTTTTCTTATTTTTTTCTTTACATGTAGGGAGTTCATAATTGTCTTCTTATCTTTAAGGGCCCCCTATTTCAATTTCACTCCAACAGCTTCTCTATTTATTATTTCAGGGGCTTTCTATTTGAATTTCACTCCAACAACTTACATATTTTAAGAACTTTCTATTTTGTTTTAATCCAATATATTTCTATTTTGATTATACACATCATTTGATTTTTTTATTTATGTTTTTCATTTGTTAATGATGATATTTTATTTTAATTTGTATCATAATTTTCATTTTATTTTTCAATTATTTTAAATTTTTTTTTTGTCTTAATCGAAAAAAGATGGAATCGACTTAATTGAAAAGTTGTCATCTAAACTTGAAATTTTGAAAAGATTATAACAGTCTCCAACGATCAAAAATCGATTGTTTGAGAGATTTTGTATATATAGAGAGCATTTTTAGCTCTCTACATTTAAAGAGCCAAGCAAAATAAAATAAAAAATAAAAAGGGCTCCCAACTTTAGAGAGCCCTATGTAAGGAGTCTGTTGGAGAATTTGCCTCCCTAAAATGGCCAAGATCGTAGAGCCAATCTGAACTATTCCCCCTCCCCGAGGGTGGAAAAGTATTGACTGGGGCAAGCTGTTATAAATGAGATAACATTTTAAATCTTTTGTAACACTTCAATTGAAAAATAATATAAAAAAAAATTGTTGCAAAAAATTAAAAAATCATTGCAATAAGTGTCTTATTGTATTCCTTTTGTGTGTGTGTGTGTGTGTGTGTGTGTGTTTTACTATTTTATCATCCTTGTTTTCAGTCGCAATGATAGAATCCTGTATTGTTACAAATTTGAGCTAGATTTTGGTATTTATTTGAGTATGTTCATTATGAATGTTGAAGATCTAGTTGGATTTGCTTATATTGTTCTATAATTTATATCTGTTTACTTTTAAAAAGCTTGTAGCGAGTTTATACATGTATAATCTACTTGTTTAACTTTCAAATCCAACCGGGTTCGTGCTTAATTGTTTAGTGCTACAATTTTGAATCTTAAATATGCTTGTAGCAGGTTTGGAATATTGCAATACTAGAACATTTATATGAATCGGGCTTAATTCATATAAATCATAGGTTGTACCGTAATTTACCCACTAATCTAATGAACTCAATCTAAAATCGTTTGGACAAACCCACACCTCGGCCTTTAGGGCAACTAGATGAACAGAGTTGCACCTATGTCTAACATTGATTGATTTAGGTTAATTAGGTGAACTCAAATAAGTGGGCTTGTAATTTGGTCAAAGTAATTTGACTATCCGAATCTAGGCTTAAATATAGCGTTATACACATAGTGTAAAGATCTAGACCTAACTTGACTCCTAACTCATCCAATCATTGATTTGATACCCACATACCCATTTAGATTAGGTTAATTAGATTTTTATTTATTTATTTTTATTAGGTTTAGATTAGAGACTTCTTAAACCAATGATCAAATCATTTTATTTTATCTTCTTTTTCACAAGTTTAAACCACTTTTCACACGAGCACACATTAGATAGCACTTAGGAGCCTCCCTATGGAGATTCGACCTCGTACTCTAGCATACTATATTGCATAGATCCGTGCACTTGTGGGTTTAACTTAGTAGTTTTGCACTTAATTTCCTATACACCAAGGAAACAATCAAGTTTTTGGACTTTATTGGAAAAGGATATTGTGCGATGATTTATTATAACCGTCAAAAAAATCCAAATTGTATAAGAAATGTGTGGGTTAACTTTAAGGTTATTTGAAGAGGAGAGGTTTCGTATAACTTCTAAAAGAAATAAGTTTATGCTCAATAGCTTAACCTATTGTGCAGAATGTGCGGGTTAGCTTTGAGGTTATTTGAAGAGGAGAGGTTTCGTATAACTTCTAAAAGAAATAAGTTTATGCTCAATAGCTTAACCTATTGTGTTATTAAGACATGGGTTAGTAACAAATTAACTTTACGCGTAAGTGTAAGCTCAACTTTTTTTTTTTGATTCAAGGAAGGCATATGGTCGTACAACATATATATAACTAGTGGGAATTGATCCCACGATCTCTCTCAAATAAGTAAATAACTTTACCACCAGACGAAAGCCTTAGTGGCTAGCTCAACTTATTTTGATCATAATGATATAGATATTTAGTAATAAATTAACTTTATGTTTAAAGGTAACTTCAACCTATTATACTACTAATACATGGATTAGTAGCAATCTTCCACAGGACTTAACTTTATGCTTGGTGATATATATTTTTTGTATGAGTAGTCTCATTCATGTATTTCAATGAAATCTACGCGATAGAGTTATGAAAGTAGCGATTTGAATTAGTTGAAACATACTTACACCTCTTCGTATATTGCAAAACTTTCGAAGGGCATAACTTTTCACTCGGTTATCCATTTTCAGCGATTTGTTTTTGAAATTGAGAATTTTTTTTGAGATCTAAGCATCTGCAAACAGCCAAAGGGGGTTTGGCCGAATAATTTTGTCAAAAAATTACCATTTCTTAACTTAATTTGCAAATTTAGTATAATTGACACAAGATTCCATAATTAAAAAAAAAAAAAGTTTCAAACTAATAGGATGAAGAAATAAAAACAATAAGGTAATCATAGTATACATGGGAAGTTTAATTTGACACTAATTCTATTATTAGGTCGGATAAACAAACCTTGCAAGTTCAACTTATCATACATATAAGTTATTATTATAAAACATTACTAAGTATCCTTTTGGCCTAGTGGTAACCTTTACAACTTTAAACTCTTAAGGCTGGAGGATAAAGGTTCAAGAAGGATGCGCAAACAAATTTTTTTGGTATTACATATACGAGAACCGCCGCCTTTGGTATGTCTTTTTTTAATAAACTTTTCGTATTTTATTTAAAAAAAAAATTAATTGAGCAAATATGGCAGTTGATCAAACCGCTGTATTTGCTCAATTTCAATTTTTTTTTCAGGTTTTGTATTTCATTATTATTTAAAAAAAAAAAATTGAGTAAATACAGCGATTTATCAAAACTATTTCCGTCACCACTAATGAAAAAGACTTTTTTTTGTACCGCAATTGCTCAATTATTTTTTGCGACACTCGTAAATGCGACGCTTTGCGGAACCGCGACTAAAGGTATCAATAACGGCAGTGAAAAGGACTTTTTTTGTGGTAGGAGACAAAACTATTTCCGCCACCACTAGTCAAAGAAATTTATTTTGACGCCATTAGGGCATTCTCATTGAAATCTCTAAACAGTAATAATTGCTGTTTTAGAGACTTCATTGATCAAAATTCATCACCAATAGGGGTCTCTAAAATATTATTTGATAATTTTTGGCAAAATCATGACATCACTTAAGTTTTGAGTCTTCAAAATAGCACCTAGTCTCTATTTTCATCAACAAATTTATTGAAGAAAATGAAAACTATATAAGAAGACAAAAACGAGTCTCCAAAAAAAAAAAAAAAATCAAATCTGACGATGTCAGATTTGTCTGACATTGTCAAATTCTTTTTTTTTATTTAAAAAAAAAAGTACAAAAAAGAGTACAAACAGCAACAAAAAAGATAGCACAAACAGTAAAAGAACACAGCGGGGAAGGTGGGGGGGTAGGGTGCAACGGGGAAGGGGAAGGGAAAGGGAAAGGGGGAGGGGGGGAGTGAAGAGAAATGGAAAGGGAAAGATGGGAGGGGGTTGGGTGCGTAGGGGGGAGGGGGTTGCAATAGGGAAAGGGGGCTTTTGTATTGCTGCTTTTTTTTTTTTTTTTACTCCCATCCCCATTTGAAATCCCTCATTGTCTATTTGTTAAATTTGAATGAAAAATTACCACAATTACGTTTACACGCGTGAAATCACCTTTCAAAATTTCAACTTGACTTCTTATTATATTTGAAAGTTAACGATAGTATTATTTTACACTTGAAACTTATAATATGAGTTTTGAATTAATTAGAACTAATTAAAAAATTAGAATAAATAATTATATTTTTTAATTAAGGTAGTGTATTTAGGGTTTTTTAATTATAGTTTTGTTTTATTTTTTATTTTAATTTTTTAGTTTAGTTTTTTTGCTTTGGTAAACTTTTTTAGTTTTTATAATTTTTTTATTTTATGTTTTTTGTTTATGTTTTTTTAGTTTAGGTAATTTTTTAATTGTAATTAAGCTTTTTTTTAATTAGAGATTTTTAATTAGTTTTTTTCTTTCAATTTTATAATTAAACGTAGTCCTAATTTTTTAAATGTTATCTTTGTCGTAATTTATTTATTTTTTGATTAAAATATTCGTTCAAAAAGTTGAGATAATCTAAATAACAATTAATTAAAAAACGTAACACACGACAAAAAAATAACACATAATCAAATTATTATGTAAAATTAAAATTAACACAATATAGAGACTCGATTTTATAGAGATCGTCACCGGGGAAATTTTTTTTTTATCTTGGTTTCTAAATGAGTCTCTAAAATAGTTGTCTTGCCTTAGACTCTAAGTGAGTCTCTAAAATTGATCTTGATCTCTATATGGGACTCTAAAATGATGGATATAGACCCATTATAGAGACTTCATTAAAGATAACCTTAGCGACAAAATGTAAAATATTTGTAGTCATCCTGTCAAAGCCATGGTAGAATCTGTCTTCTTTATTTTAATTTATTAATGTTTCTGTGTATTTACTTATACACTATAAATACAAAAATATTATATATTAAATCAATAAAAAGGAAAAAAATTATTATACAAATATATAAAAAAATAATATTTGTATTACAGAAATAAAAATTCTTTTGCTAATAACTAAAACTAACTGTTCTAATATTCATCCTCATTTTCATTATGGTACCTATGCCCATCCTACTACTCAAGTCGAAATTGTGGTGACAGACTCTATAATGCAGTAATTTCCTCCCGCATAAATCGCATCTGCTTAGCGTTATTCTCTGGCATAAATTGCATCTACTTGGCATTCTGCTCTTACAGAGATCACATTTGCTACAGGTTTTGCTCCTGCAGCTAGGTCACTATCTATTGCATCTCTTGCATGAGCTCACGATGAAAGGCTTATGTGGCTCGAGAAACAGCTGCCTACATGGGACTTGACTTCTTTACAACTAGTCTTATACTCGTGCGATGTACGAGTGTTATATAGATAATTTATTTACCAATGCATGTAAATAATTTAAAAAGAGTATGTTTGATTAAGTCTCATTCATCAAAAGTTAAATGTGACTTGGACCCCTTATTTCTACAAAAGTTAGTCTGTTACATTTTTCGTTAAAAGAGCATAAAATGACTATTATACCCTTTGTTTGTTTTCTTTTTCTCTTTTCTGCCCTTACCTTTTTCCTTTCCTTTTTTTTGTGTTCGGAACCTTTTTCCTTTCTATTCCATCCCTTTTATTACCCCACTTATATTCTATATCTGATAACGTTGATCTCTTAGTTGGTATAGATAAATATAGTTTGTTTTGATAACTCAGCTTTATTTGTTATAGTTAGTCAATATTTGTTGTAATCTTTATCTTCACACAGACTCTTAGTCGTGTACATTGTTATAAATACTGTATTGTTAAACACAGTGAAATGTGAAGGAAAAATATTTTTCTCTGTCTTCTTTCATGGTATCGTTAAGGAAAAATATTTTTTTTATAAACATTGTACCCTAATACTGTATCGTTAACGATACAATATTAGGGTACAGTATTTTTACGATCTTTCAACGGAAAATGTGACAAGCTTTAACAGAAGGGGTCTGTCTCTCACTTTAAAAAAAATAAGGATGCAAGTCACATTTTCAATACGCCATGTGTACTTCATATTTAATATGTATATTATTAAATAATCATAATCATGTGAAATGCTTAGTACGGTATAAACACTAAAGATGCTACTGGAGCTGCTCCACCAAATCTTCGCTCATAGTCAGAGGGATCATTCATTCCAAGAAACAATATAGAAGAGGCAGTTCTAATGCTACCTGGTTTTGCCAAGAAAATTGATTCTTCAGAAAATTGGTTGGGACCCTTCTATTTTGCATGACCTTTACTTTGTTTTATTTGTAGCAGGTGAATTTAGGGCCCTTGCACATCAGGTTGAAGAGTTTCCTCCTGGGACATTGGAAGGAACCAAAAGCACACTACTCTAGCCCTGTGTTACCATGGGGAAGGTGATAACGTAGTGGCCTTAAATCTCTTGAGGAACCTGTTGAATAATAAGGAAAATCATAATAGCACATTCGATATGTTACTTGGCTTCAAAGATTTGTGGAGAGGACCCCAACTGTCATGAAGAAGGGTTAGGATATGTCCACAAAGTGTTGTATAAGGTATTGGAAGAATGCAATCAGATAGCCGGTGTTGCAAATTTCTTACTCGGGTCTTACACTCTCAGCTCAATCACGAGTAGTTGCTTCTGATTCTCAGAGAAATTTACAGCAATCTGAAGCTCTTGAGGCACTTGAAACTGCTGAAAGAATGACACAGGAAAGAAGTCCTGATGTTTTATTTCATATTTAGTCTAGAAAATGCCGACCAGAGAAAGTTGGGCGTTGCTCTTAATTATGCAAAGCAGTTGCTGAAACTTGAGGCTGGATCTAGTATTAAGGCATGGACACTTCTAGCACGCGTATTGTCGGCTCAGAAAAGGTATGTAGATGCTGAGAACATAATCAATGCTGCTCAGAAAAGGTATGTAGACACTTCTAGCTCGCATATTGTCAGCTCAGAAAATGTATGTATGTAGATGCTGAGAAAAATAATCAATGTTGTTCGGAAAAGGTATGTAGACACTTCTAGCTCGCGTATTGTGTCTTTCACACACACAGAAACATATATTATGTATTTAGTATGTATATAGAAACATATAGATACAGAGATTCAGCCACATTTCAAGTTGAATAAACGTATATTATTAAATAAAGGTGTCGAGGTTGGGAATCTCACAGTTGAAGTTGGGTGGCTACTACTGCCGAGCTGAATTCTCAGGTCCACCTGCCGAGTTGAATTTTGAGGTCGACTGCATGACCTGCACAAGGAAAGGGAAGGAAAAAGCGGGGTGATGACCTGGATTTTTCCCTCGGGCGTGCGAATGATTAGTATGTCCGAGCTGGTAAAGTAGTTGAGAGCATTAATGACAAGTTACCTCTTAAATGTGGGGGTAGAGCTCTATTCTACTAAATTCGGATTTGACAGTATTTAATATGGTGCAGCTTTATGTCCCATCAGAACAGTTGGCACAGAGGTCGGGGATTTTCCTAAGTTGGGGTATATCCGGGTTGGCATCCAGGTCAGGCATTGACTGACTAGGTCCCTTTCGGCTCGGGTTGGCTTACCTCAGCTCGGTGACCCCCCTCGTCAATCCCTCCCTCCCCAAGTCGAGATCGTGAGGGTGAGATTTGGATTTGGGAGCTGTTCCCGAGCTGGAGATTCCCGATCCCAACGAGGGAACGAGGCCATGTTAGCAAAGCACGTCCTTCAAATGGCCGATACGTCACCCGCTAATTATGACAAGATGTGACATTTGGGATTCCCTAGGCGGTTACAGTGGTTGCCTATAAATAGGGCCATGATGTCCGAAACTCATTTCACATTTTGCCTACAAAACGTCAAGAGATTTAGGTCGGCCACCAGTGTGGTAGGACATTTTTAGCTAGGCAAGCAATTTGCTCGGGGTATTCAGCTCGGAATCCACTAGCTCGGAGTCAATTAGGTCGGGTCATCTTCCACAACTAGAGTCGTAGGTACGTCCCAACTCCCTTTAGATATTCCTACACATATATTTTAATTTGTAAACAGGATAAGGAGGTCGGAGTCCGAAGATTCCTAAGTGATGGAGGCCAGATCCTATGGTGGGGACGAGAGTCCACCGAGCTCGGAGTCCACCTCGGATGGAGGTCAAAGGTGACGACAACACCAATGCACCTCAAGGGTTAGCCCGGTGATTTGAGCCCAGGGAGAGTGATGATGATTGCCAAGTCATCGGGGTTAGGTGAGTGCAGGAGGAGGCTGTGGAGGATCCTTTGGCCGACCTGGGAGAATTAGGAGATAAAGAAGACGGGTCGCCCTTGAACCAATTGGAGAGGGTTGAGATACCGTAGGAATACTTAGCTAGAGCCTCTACGGCAGAGCCGATTGAAGCGATCCCAGTGAGGGCAGTCCGCCCTCGAAGCTCGGCCACGACCAGCGTTTCTTCAGGTCAGGGAAAGAGGATCGAGCAGTTGTTTGCCTATTGTAAGCGCGAGTGCCATTATACTATACAGATGGCTAACGCCAGGCTAAGGAATTGGTCGGTGGACCGACACCACAAGCTGATGGTTTCAGGTCGGCACGAATCCGCTTCCTATCCTCCACTCGACCACTTTACTATCTATGATCTCGCTTTTGATGTTATTCGGCTCCCACTTCCTAATTTCGTCACCAGCATCTTGAACTATTTTAAGCTTAGCCCGTGTAACACCCCGATCCCTCTCGAGACCAAAAGCTCTATCAATCAATCTAATCACAACCCAATTCCAAACCCGGACAAAATTTTTAGGGAAAACGGACGGAGTCTCCCATGTTTTTAGGCAAAAATGCAAACCTGCGACAGTATATAAGTGGACCAGTACCGTGTCCAACCATTCACAATTCCTCAAGGCCATCCGAGCCTCGGTTCTCAATAATTAAACACAACAAGTATATATATATATTTCCAAGTACCCAGACTATTCTAACTCTTTTCCTTTGGACAATACATCATGCATTGAAGTTAAACTATACTAACTGAATACTTCAATAACCTAGTAAAACTTAAATTACATTCTTTTTAACACTAAATACATACAATACACGAAAACATACATCTTTGCATCTTTCTACCACTCAGCCACATAACACGCAAGACAACTCTTCAAGCACGAGCTTTCCAGCTAACATGAAAATTCCTAAAATGTGGTGTTGAGGAGTGAGTATACACAACACGTATACTCAATGAGGGCGAAACAGATATCGAGGTGGAGAGAAAGAAAGTCGTGCAATGCAAATAAGACAGTTAAGCAATATATCTAATAAGAACAACACTCAATATAATCAACAATACAATAACAATTAAAGAAAGCATTAACACAACCCATCAAAGCTATACCACACTTTGATGGCTATGGTTCACTCATACCAGCAATGTACCATTTCACGAGCAATACATCAATCTCGAGCTTGATGTTGACAACGATGACAATAAGCGCGCAACCACCTTACAACTTCCATTGGGTGTACTTCGGATGTACCCCGATACATCTACGACCCAAATCTCTCAGGGCGGCACCCCTAGCGAGAATGGGAATAGGACACGGAGCTAGAGCAAACCAACCCTGGCAGCCCGAAACTGCCCAGAGAGGCCCATCACTCACGCGCCTGACACTATGCAATGCAATACGAGATACAAGCAATAAACAAGCGATAGCACAAAAGTACAGATTAGTGGCGATAAACGAGATATCAAGCATTTACAATCAATATTAGCAATCAATTAACTTTTCAAGCATGATTATCATTAATATCAACAATAACATCAATCAAACAAGTAATAGCAGTTCAAACATGAAGACGACAAATACCACTATTTATTCTCTACCTTCCAAAGGCAATCACGAGCAAACAAGCTACATGATTAGGAAACCAATTTCACTACATTCACTTAGGTACTACAAGGCACGTTTCTATATCACTAAACCTCACTTTCTCAATCGAAGCTCGAAGGTACACCTACTGCGTTTGAACTACAGCTATGTTAACCGGTCACTCAATCAATGCCACAACAGCGCCAAAAGTACTTCCATGCCCTCAATAGGAAAACCCCCAACTCAATTCGAGCACGGTCAACACTTGGTCAAACGATCCCTTTACATTTCTTTGTCTAATTTCCAATTTTAACAAAGGCCGGTCCGTTTTTATTGTACATTTTATCTTTCTATCATTAATGGCACCTATCCAAATCAAGAAATCGCAATTCGGATCAAAATCCGAAATTCTAGGGTTTTACTATTCATTATTCTTCCCTAATTTCAATTTGCATTTCTAGCCATAAAAATCGCTAAATAACTAACAAGCAATGCTCTACGAACCCTAAAGGGGCAATTCCAAGCAATTTCCAGCATTATAACGCATTAAATATCAAATCTAAGAAATTGAATCAAAAATCAATTCAAATATAAATGCACAAAAACGTGAAAACCCTCACAGAGATTGAAGACCAAGACCCGCAAGGACCCGAGCCACGATCCTCGTCCGATTCCACGCAAGATTTTGGCCTAAAAAATGAAAAATCAATTTTTCTTTCTTTTCCTTTGAGTTTTGGCCATGGGGGGGGGGACTTGGGGGGAATTTTTGGTTTTGTTTTGATATAAATTTTGCCTTGTTTTATTTATTTAAAAAGATGACAAAGGCTCAAAGGCATTTTGGTCTTTTGCAAAATCAAGCTTAAGTTAAAAATGGTCAAATAGGCTTATTTTAATTAGCATTTAGTCTAATTCAAATTAAAACAATGCAATTTTAATGAAAACCAACTAAAACTAGCTAAATTAAACTAGTAAAACTATTCACGAAATCCGAAAAATATTCTTCTAACTTTCATTTTCGAAATGCTACGATCCAACGGTCAATAAGCGATTGGTAATCAAATGCTGAGCAATAATATAAAACTATAATTTTTTGAAAATTAGAATAGTAGAGTTGTTTAAAATACACTCCGGCTCGTAGTTACTTTTCTCATTTAATTGAAAACCGAGTAATTTAATGCAAAAAAATAAAACCGAGTAATTTAATGCAAAAAAATAAAACCGATTATTAAAATAATCAAAACAATCAAAATAATCAATATTCATTTAAAAATAATTAATTTAACTATTTCAAGAATATTAAAAAAATTAAAAAATTAATGCTAAGAAACGAATAAACAAGTTAATATAAACACGTAATCAAATGCAATTAAATACTAACATTTAAGATGACACTTAATTAAATACAAGAAAGTAAATCCAATTTCTATAAATAATAAAAATAGGTAATAATCTTTTAATTAATCAATATAAAAAAAATTATTGAATGCTTCTAAAAGAAATATCAAAATAGTGCAAAATGGATGATTTAACTAATTAAACATTTAATTAAATGTAGTCAAATGCTATTAAATGCATGCTGGGTTCGGGGTATCACATCATTCCCCCCTTAAAACAATTGCGTCCTCGCAATTCTTCTTCTAATAGGACTCAACATCATCTGAAACCTAACTCTGACTAATCTTCATCGGTTGCTGACCAAGATAGTGAATAAGGATGCTCGTAGGAAAACCCGAATAGAAATCCTAACCAAAAATGCCGAGATAATACCAATAAAGACTAAAGAAGGGATATTGTAGATAAAATTAACATCACATATTAATGACAAGAAGAATGGCGAAGAAATACCCCACATATGAATCTCCAGTAGAAGTTCAACAAGTACCAAATAAAGAAGTCAAAGAATAGCCAGAGTAGATGCAGCACATAGAAGACCAAACTTCAAGACTTCATCGCCATTTGCCGAGTGCAACTTTATACAACTTACCACCAAGAAAGCCCAAAGTATTCCACAACATACCGTAAGCAATATGAAATAATAAATCTGAACAGGATTCCAAGTGTAAGATTTCCAATAGTGCCAACAAGGAAAATACTAGTAGAATTCCCACTAAAAATTTGAAAGAATACCGTAACTAGTACTATACAATAAGAATGATAAGAATTCCAAATACCAAACCTACTAAGGAACACTAAAGAAAATACCTGAAACAATGCTCCAATAAGAAAGTAGCAAAGATTGCCCAATAAGTAAATACTAGATAAATGACCACTAAGAATTCTATAGAATGCCATTGAAGAATTTCCAATAAGGGATGCCAGTAACACACCAATAAAGACCGAGACACATATGCCATAGATAACAACATGCAGTAAGTCTGATTGAAACCCAATAGCCAAGTCTACCAAAGAGTGCCAACAGAAGTCTCCAAAGAATACCCAATAAGAAAACTAAAGAATGCTCCAGAGAACAACCAAATAGAACCCCAAAAGAAAGCTACTCTTTCACAACTGTTAAGCACAGAGGAGGACCTTAAAGATTCGCCAATAACTGAGCTCCAAAAGCAAAGACCAACTCCCAAATAAAGGCTACTCAAATACTGCTCATTCCCGTCAATCCATATAACTTGGAGGGCCTACTACTAACCACTTCTCTTCAGGGGAATAAATAAGTCTTTCTTACCGTTTCAACAGGACATGTATGAATGCCAAGATATCACATTTATACATATATGCCTTAAACTATTATGCAAGCATGTTTGTAAAACAGTTTATAAAACAGTTTATTCAACAAAGTCACTCAAGCACTACAATCAATTCAAGCACAACATAATCAATTCAAATCACGGCACAACCAATTCAAGACTTTCCAATACACACATTACAAGCAATACTCCAAGTTAATAACAATGCATGAGGTCGATTCGATTCACGATGCCAATTCGATACACGAGTAGTCACTTCACTTTACTTGAGAAACATTTAACACATAACACATAACTATATCACATAGGTGCATACATTCAAGTAAAGACACACAATCTCACATACAAGTATACACTTTCAAGACACACTTAACAAGCACACATTCAAGGATCATTACCCACCAGACCGAGGACCCTGTCCTGGCTTATGAGCTAAACAAGCTCTGATACCACTTGTAACACCCCGATCACTCTCGAGACTGGAATTTCTATTAATCAATCTAATCGCAACCCAATTCCAAACCTGAGCATAAAATTTTAGGAAAGACGGACGGAGTCTCCCCTATTTCTAGGCAAAATGCAAAACCTGCGACAACATATAAGCGGACCAGTACCGTGTCCAACCATTCAAAATTTCTCAAGGCCATCCGAGCCTCGGTTCTCAACAATTAAACACAGCAAATATACATATTTCCAAGTACCCAAACTATTCTAACTCTTTTCCTTTAGACAATTACATACATGCATTGAAGTTAAACTATACTAACTGAATACATAAACTAGCCTTTCATACCACTTCAATAACCTAGTAAAACTTAAATTACATTCCTTTTAACACTAAATACATACCATACACGAAAACATACATCTTTGCATCTTTCTACCACTCAGCCACATAACACTCAAGACAACTCTTCAAGCACGATCTTTCCAGCTAACACGGCAATTCCTGAAATATGGTGGTGAGAAGTGAGTATACACAACACGTATACTCAGTTAGGGCAAGACAGATATCGAGGTGGAGAGAAAGAAAGTCGTGCAATGCAAATAAGACAGTTAAGCAATATATCCGATAAGAACAACAATCAATATAAACAACAATACAATAACAATTAAAGAAGGCATTAACACAACTAGTCAAAGCTATACCACACTTTGAAGGCTATGGTTCACTTATACGAGCAATGTACCATTTCACGAGCGATACATCAATCTCGAGCTTGATGTTGACAATGATGACAATAAGCGCGCAACCACCTTATAACTTCCATTGGGTGTACTCCGGATGTACCCCGACACAACTACGACCCAAATCTCCCAGGGCGGCACCCCTAGCGAGAATGGGAATAGGACACGGAGCTAGAGCAAACCAACCCTGGCAACCCGAGACTGCCCAGAGAGGCCCATCACTCACGCGCCTGACACTATGCAATGCAATACGAGATACAAGCAATAAACGAGTAATAGCACGAAAATGCAAATTAGTGACGATAAACGAGATATCAAGCATTAACAATCAATAATAGCAATCAATTAACTTTTCAAGCATGATTATCATTAATATCAACAATAACATCAATCAAACAAGTAATAGTAGTTCAAACACGAAGACGACCAATATCACTATTCAATCTCTAACTTCCAAAGGCAATTACGAGCAAACAAGCTACAAGATTAAGAAACCGATTTCACTACATTCACTTAGGCACTACAAGGCACGTTTCTGTATCACGAAACCTCACTTTCTCAATCGAAGCCCGAAAGTCCACCTACTGCGTTTGAACTACAACTATGTTAACCGGTCACTCAATCAACGCCACAACAGCACCAAAAGTGCTTCTATGCCCTCAATAGCAAAACCCCCAACTCAATTTGAACACAGTCAACACTTGGTCAAACGACCCCTTTACGTTTCTTTGTCTAATTTCTAATTTTAACAAAGGCCGGTCCATTTTTATAGCACATTTTATCTTTCTAACATTAATGGCACCTATCCAAATCAAGAAATTGCAATTCGGATCAAAATCCAAAAATCTAGGGTTTTACTATTCAAAATCACTATTTATTATTCTTTCCCAATTTTAAATTTGCATTTCTAGCCGTAAAAATCGCTAAATAACTAACAAGCAATGCTCTACGAACCCTAAGGAGGCAATTCCAAGCAATTTCAGGCATTATAACGCATTAAATATCAAATCTAAGAAATTGAATCAAAAATCAAATTTAAATAAAAATGCACAAAAACGTGAAAATCCTCACAGTGATTGAAGACCAAGACCCGCAAGGACCCGAGCCACGATCCTCATCCGATTCCATGCAAGATTTTGGCCTAAAAATGGAAAATCAATTTTTTTTTCTTTCTTTTCCTTTGAGTTTTGACCATGGGGGGACTTGGGGGAAATTTTTGGTTTTGTTTTGATTTCAATTTTTCCTTGTTTTATTTATTTAAAAAGATGACAAAGGCTCAAGGGCATTTTGGTCTTTTTGCAAAGTCAAGCTTAAGCTAAAAATGGTCAAATAAGCTTATTTAATTAGCATTTAGTCTAATTCAAGTTAAAACAATGCAATTTTAATGAAAACCAACTAAACTAGTTAAATTAAACTAGAAACGCTATTCACGAAATCCGAGATATATTCTTCTAACTTCCATTTTTGAAATGCTACGATCGAACGGTCAATAAACGATCGTTAATCAAATGATGAGCAATAATATAAAACTATAATTTTTGAAAAGTAGAAAAGTAGAATAGTTTAAAATTCACTCCGGCTCGGAGTTACTTTTCTCATTTAATTAAAAACCGAGTAATTTAATGCAAGAAAATAAAATCGATTATTAAAAGAATCAAAACAATCAAAATAATCAATATTCATTTAAAAACAAATAATTTAACTATTTCAAAAATATTTGAAAGAATTATGAAATTAATGCTAAGATACGAATAAACAAGTTAATATAAACACGCAATCAAATGCAATTAAATACTAACATTTAATATGACACTTAATTAAATACAAGAAAGTAAATCCAATTTCTATAAATAATAAAAATAGGTAATAATCTTTTAATTAATCAATAAAAAAAAATTTATTGAATGCTTCTAAAAGAAATATCAAAATAGTGCAAAATGGATGATTTAACTAATTAAACATTTAATTAAATGTAGTCAAATGCTATTAAATGCATGCCGAGTTCGGGGTATCACAGCCCGGGTCAGATATCACCTAATGGTTGGGCCATAGTTGTGGCGTTCTATGTATTCTACCTCGTCAAAGAAGTATAGCCGACCCTGCACCAATTTAGGCATTTTTTTGGTGTACAAGCCCAACCCGAAATAGCCTGGGTGATTCTATTTCGTAGCTCGGGCAAGTAACGCCATATTCACCAAGTGGCACTCTTCCAACAAGGGTTGGCACAACGATTACTATTCGGTGGAGCCGGCTGTGAACCCGGGGTGCAGGATGGATTGGAATCTCACCCTGAAGAAAAATATGAATGACGATCCCAAGTTTTCAAACAAAGAACTTGAGGAGGTGGCAGTGCTGAGACCCGAGCTGAGAATGTTGATAAATATCGATAATGTGTTCAAATGGGAGTAGATTTGGGAGTCCAAGTTATTAGGGAGAGAGCCCAACCTTAGAAAGAACCATCCCCATCTACTTTCTGAGCCTAGGGAAGATGAGGTGTCCAGCTCGAAAGTGGGTTAGTTCGAGAGATCAATGCCCGAACTCCCCATCACCTTATCTACTGTTGTTTTTCCCCGCTGGTACTTGGTCTCCTCTCACCTTTTTTTTCCTTTTCCCTTTGCAAATATGTTGGAAGCCGGGAGACTTGCCTACATTAAGAGAAAGAAGGCAGAGGCTAGTACTGAAGGCTCGGCTCGGTCCGGCCATGTTCCTCCCGTCCCTAAAGAGCAGAGGTAGCGGTCCAGTGGCCAAGTTTGGGAAGTCAGCACCGAGGAGACTTCCAAGGGGCCCTTGGAATCCCCTTTGCCGAAGAGACCAACCTCGGGGGTGGTAATCCAAGAGCGTTCGGTGTCCCGCCCTAATAATAGGAAAAGGACCGGACCCGAATATACCAGGAAGGGCAAAGCTGCGGAGGTGGTCCATCATAAAAAGGATTATGTGGATACGGCCTTCGTCGAGTGCGACCCCAAGCTGGCTAACGTTCCCGCCGAGCAGCTTTCCATCGACCTAAGGATGGTCGTGGCCACGATAAGTGAGGCTCGGTTACTCATGTACGATCACACCTTTTGGCTCGGCTAACCGCATTTGTTGTCTTCTTGTGCAAGTTGAGTCCCGTGCTCTCTCCATCCCCAGTCTCCTCACTAAGGCCCAAGCCCACTGCGTCGAGCTTAAGCAACGATGGGCTAAGGCCCGAGCCAAGCTCGATGCCTATAGAAATGAGCATTCTAAGAGGTACAAGGAGGACTCGGGCGAGATCACTCGGCTAAAGGTGGAGCTCTCGGCTAAAGAGAAAAAGGTCGAGACGGAGAAATCCCGACGCCAGTTGTAACGCCCCAATCCCTCACGAGACTGGAGGCTCTACTAACCAAGCTATTCTCAACCCAAATCCAACCCAGTCTCAAGGTTTTAGGGAAGACCGTGGACATTCTGAAAACCTAAAAGCATTCAATAAAGCCACAACATAACAAGGCATACCTTTATAACTAAAGTTCAAAACTTCAAGGTCATCCGAGCCTTGAGACATACAATAGTTCAGAATCACACAAGCATTCATCCAACTTAACTTCTTTACAAAAACCGTTTATCATGCCATTCCATGATAGCATTGAAACATTCTTGGAAGTTGAAAAACTAACATACATCAGAACATTCACTCCCAAGCATGCAAAGTAGCTAGAAGTAGAAACATAAGTTATTACATGCCATGGTTCCAAATCTACTACTACAACATCTATCCTTCAATTTGCAAACTATATAACATACACATAGCACTTAGGCTACAAAATAGAACATAAAGTAAAGCAAACAAGTTCTACTCTCATCAACAAGAACATAGTCCACCTCAGGCAACTAGACACAACAACTTAGGCAATTCCTCATCCAACTGCACCTCATGAAAATGTTAGCAAGGTATGAACAATCACAATTGCCCAGTGAGGGATAAAGGCCAAATGGGACGTGCAATGCAACAAATATAACAGTTAACAAGAAAAGCAAGTAAAGTACATTTGAAATAGTAAAGAACCTCACATATCAAAGGATACGATACACTTAACCCCAAACTCCATGATTCTCTTATCTTTGGCCACGAACCACGATCAATGTGCCGACAAATTCCAATAACCTCAATGGGTGTACTTCGGATGTACCCCGATAATCCTACGACCCAACATCCCCTGGAAATCTTCAGACCAGGCGAATGAGGGACTAGGGTACGGAGTTTGAATATCCACTGGCAAGCCCTCTGCCGCCTAGCCGATATTCAACACATCCGCCCCTAACACTATGGTTGCACAACCAATATGCAATGCACTTAATCATGACAAGTCAATATCAATAATATAAGCAATAACACGTGGGAGGATCAACAAAGTAGGTTGACTCGAAATAGTTAGAATAGAAGCATTTTATATAAGCAATTAAGAAATTTACAAAGGGGCATATTCAAAATTCACATAGAACTCTACCAAAAGCTCCAAAACAACTTCAAACTACATTTAAACACATAAGGAGTCATACCAAGGTCTTAGAAGCGTGAGATAATTGAATTTGTACTTAAACCCCCTTGTAGCCCAACCCGTTTTCCTTCCAAACTCCTCTTATGGTTCTAGATTAACAAGCTGCCTATACCATGCTTCTAGTTAGCCCCTTAGGCACCTTTAGGATGCTCGAAATCACACAAACACCCACATTTAGCCCGAAAGCCCCAAATTCCCTCTTTTAACTTTGTACTACACATACCTCAACTGGGACTCAAATGGGATCTAGCAAAGCTTAGTTAGGCCTTAAATAGCCTAGGATTACTAAATGTGGAGACCAATTCAACCCGGATTCGCGATAACCCCAAAACCCCTTTCTAAAAGTCGGCTATTTTCTTCTTTCGTTAGGTTATGAGCAATTAAACCCTACAGGGCCTTTACACTACTTTATTTAATATCTAAGCACCTATTAGAATTATTAATTCAAGCTATAAAGTCCGATTACACAAAACCCTAACAATCCTGTCACTATTCTTGTCAAATAATCAACGAGCAATTTCAACCGTTTAAACTACGAAACAATAGCATAAATTAGGTCTCTACCACTTATATACAACATACATAAGCATTTTTAGGCATTGCAATAGCATTTGACAACAAATATAAGAATTCAAGAAAGTTGACATACTTTTCAAATGCAAAAATAGCATGCAAAACCCTTACCTAAAGTGCGTAGGAGCTCGGCAAAGGCTAGCAAACACCCTAAAGTACTTGTACCTAGCTTGTCTTGGCTTGGAATGAAGAATTGGTGAGCAAAAATTCCTCCTTGGAAGCACAAAGGGCAATTTGGATTTGCTACAGTAATTTTTGCTTCTTTTTTTGTTTTTTTGCTAAGTTATGACTTGTTTTGTGTGTTGGTTGAGTATATATGTCTAGGTGAGCTATTTTAGTGAGAGTGTATGGTCAAAATATGAGTTAAACTAGCTAAAACCAAGTCCTAAAGTAAAAATTAATGCTAGCTAATTAAAACACAAAGTTAAGTTACGTAACACTATTCATTAGTTTCAACAAGTCATTTTCTAAATAAGCGTTCCTAACACTTTTAGCTCAAATGCACATTTTCTCATTCCTATAACAATTAATATGATTTATGAAAAATGCTAATTCAAGGAAAATAAACAGTTGAAAAATGTGATGAATAGTAGTCACGTAAAGAAACAAGTAAAGTACAGTAAAAATGCGCAAATAGTGGATGCAACAGTAATCAAATGTACGGCTAAGTCTCGGGCGTCACATCCTCTCCCCCTTAAACAAATTGCGTCCACACAATTCTTCTTCACAAGAGAACTTTACATCAACTGAAAACCAACTCCGATACTTAACATCGGTTGCTAAGCAAGAATACCATATACGAATTCTAGTGGGAGCTCATTAAGAAATCCCAGTAGTATTGCCTGTGAACCTCATGTAATATGGCCAAATAAAGGCTCCAATAGAGATGCTACTTCGAAATCCAAATAAAAATCCCGCTGGCACGAATACCATAGAAGATTAGAATCCCAACTGAGAGCGGCGAGAAAATACCAATAGAAGACCCGAGCAGGAGTACTGTAGATAATACCGTATAATAAGGCTGAAAAGAATTCCATATACAAAACCTTCCGAGAGATGTTGACAAAAGAATACCAAAAGAATACTTGATAAGAAAATACCAAAGAAAAATGCTCCAGAGAACCGTCGTATAAAACCACAAAAGAAGCTACTCATTTATGACCGTTAAACACCTTAGAAGAATCCTAATAACTGAGCTCCAACTATAACTACCAACTCCAAATAAAGACTGATCAAATGTTTCTCATTCCCGCTAATTCACATAACCTGAAGAGCCTGCTACTAATCACTTCTCTTAAGGGGGATGAAAAAGTCTTTCTTACCATTTCAATGGGACATGTATGAATGCCAAGATATCACACTTATACATATATGCTTTAAACTATTATGCAAGCATGTTTATAAAAGAGTTTATAAAACAGTTTAATCATCAAAGTCATTCAAGCACGACAATCAAGTCAATCGTAACACAACTCATTTCAAAACATTCAAATACACACATTACAAGCAACAGTTCAAGCAATTAACAATTCACGTGGTCAATTTGATGCACAACTAGCCACTTTACTTCACTTAGCACACATTTAGCACGTAACACATAATTATATCACATAGGTGCGCACATTAAATACAAGACACACAATCACACATGCAGGCATACACTTTCAAGACACACATTTAACAAGCATACACGTAAGGGGTACTACCCGATAGGCCGAGGACCCTGTCCCGGCTTAGAGCTAACTAAGCTCTGACACAACCTGTAATGCCCAGATCCCTCACGAGACCGAAGGCTCTACTAACCAAGCTATTCTCAACCCAAATCCAACCCAGTCTCAAGGTTTAGGGAAAACAGACAGAGTCTCCCTTGTACCATGGACATTCTGAAAACCTAAAAGAATTCAATAAAACCACAACATAACAAGACATGCCTTTATAACTAAAGTTCAAAGCTTCAAGGCCATCTGAGCCTTGAGACATACAATAGTTCAGAATCACACAAGCATACATCCAACTTAACTTCTTTACAAAAACCGCTTATCATGCCACTCTATGATAGCATTGAGACATTCTTGGAAGTTGAAAAAACAAACATACATCAGAACATTCACTCCCAACCATACAAAGTAGCTAGAAGTAGAAACATAAGCTATTACATGCTATGGTTCCAAATCTACTACTACAACATCTATCCTTCAATTTGCAAACTACATAACATACACACAGCACTTAGGCTACAAAATAGAACATAAAGTAAAGCAAACAAGTTCTACTCTCACCAACAAGAACATAGTCCACCTCAGGCAACTAGACACATCAACTAAGGAAATTCCTCCTCCAACTACACCTCCTGAAACATGTTAGCGAGGTATGAGCAATCACAATTGCCCAGTGAGTGATAAGGCCAAACGGGAAGTGCAATGCAACAAATATAACAGTTAACAAGAAAAGTAAGTAAAGTACATTTGAAACAGTAAATAACCATACATATCAAAGCATACGATACACTTAACCCCAAACTCCATGATTCTCTTATATTTGGCCACGAACCACGATTCACGAACCACGATCAATGTGCCGGCAAATTCCCAATCACCTCAATGGGTGTACTCCGGATGTACCCTAATAATCCTACGACCCAACATCCCCTGGCAATCTCCGGGCCAGGCAAATGAGGGAATAGGGTACTGAGTTTGAATATCCACTGGCAAGCCCTCTGCCGCCTAGCCGATATTCAACACATCCGCCCCTAACACTATGGTTGCACAACCAATATGCAATGCACTTAATCATGACAAGTCAATATCAATAATATAAGCAATAACACGTGGGAGGATCAACAAAGTAGGTTGACTCGAAATAGTTAGAATAGAAGCATTTTATATAAGCAATTAAGCCAATTACAAATAGGCATATTCAAGATTTACATAGAACTGTACCAAAAGCTCCAAAACATCTTGAAACTACATTTAAACACACAAGAAGTTATGCCAAGGTCTTAGAAGCGTGAGACAATCGAATTTGTACTTAAACCCCTTTGTAACCCAACCCGTTTTCCTTCCAAACTCATGTTATGGTTCTAGATTAGCAAGCGGCTTATACCATGCTTCTAATTAACCCTTTAGGCATCTTTCGGACCCTCGAAATCATGCAAACACCCGCATTTAGCGCAAAAGCTCCAAATTCTCTCTTTTGACTTTGTACTAGACGTACCTCAACCAGGACTCAATTGGGAGCTAACAAAGCTTAGTTAGGTCCTAAATAGCCTAGTATTACTAAATGTGGAGGCCAATTCAACCTGGATTCGTGATAACACCGAAACCCCTTTCTAAAAGTCGGTTATTTCTTTCTTTCGTTAGGTTATGAGCAATTAAACCCTACGGGGCCTTTATACTACTTTCATTAACATATAAAGCACCTATTAGAATCATTAATTCAAGCTATAAAGTCCGATTACACAAAACCCTAACAATCCCGTCATTATTCATGTCAAATAATCAACGAGCAATTTCAACCGTTTAAACTATGAAAAAATATCATAAATTAGGTCTCTACCACTTATATACAACATGCATAAGCATTTTTAGGCATTGAAATAGCATTTGACAACAAATCTAAGAATTCAAGAAAGTTGACATATTTTTCAAATGCAAAACCCTCACCTAAAACGCGTAGGAGCTCGGCAAAGGCTAGCAAACACCCTAAAGTACTTGTACCTAACTTGGCTTGGCTTGGAATGAAGAATTGGTGAGCAAAAATTCATCCTTGGATGCACAAAGGGCTGTTCGGATTTGCTACAGTAATTTCTGTTTTTTTTTTTTTTGCTAAGTTATGACTTGTTTTGTGTGTTGGTTGAGTATATATGTCTAGGTGAGCTATTTTAGTGAGAGTGTGTGGTCAAAATATGAGTTAAACAAGTTAGAACCAAGTCCTAAAGTGCAAATTAATGCTAGCTAATTAAAACACTAAGTTAAGTTACGTAACACTATTTATTAGTTTTAACAAGTCATTTTCTAAATAAGCGTTCCTAACACTTTTAGCTCAAATGCACATTTTTTCATTCCTATAACAATTAATATGATTTATGAAAAATGCTAATTCAAGGAAAATAAACTGTTGAAAAATGTGATGAATAGTAGTCACGTAAAGAAACAAGTAAAGTACAGTAAAAATGCGCAAATAGTAGATGCAACAGTAATCAAATGTACGACTAAGTCTCGGGCGTCACACCAGTTGGCGGCTAAGCATGTGGAACGCTACAAGTTGGCAGCACGCGAGGCCGAGGTGAAGTTCTAAGAGCTCCTGGATCCGATCGGGCCCCAGGGAAAGAAGGCGGTGGAAGCCTATAAGTCCAGCGAGGCGGCTGTGGAGTGGGTGGCCGCGGAAGGAAAAATAATAGCCAAGTACGCCGAGCTGGAGTACTACTTCCGAGGCCAAGTCACAGCTCAAGAGCAAGCGAAGACCTTCTTTCCCTCCTCCAAGAATGATTACATCGAAATCTTAGAGGCTCCACTGGTAGAGTTCTAGGAGGTTCCTGAGCTACCAGCCGACCTCATGTCCCAAGCCCAAGAGGTGATGGACTTTGTCAAGAAGGGCATGGACCAGGTTGGGGAAGAATCCGACGCTACTGCCTCTACCCCTGCACCTAAATGATTTTTGTAATCTCGCCTGGGTCGGGCTTTTGTAATTTGTATTTTCAATTTTGATGAAATGAATGTTTTAATGTTTATTCACGTTTTGTCCAAGTTCGTACAAGTACACTTTTCTCTTCGCGAATTTTCTTAAGTAAGTGGGATTTGACCAATGTAATGGGCCTTTCAAACTTAAGTAACAAACTTGTATGTACGAACTGAGTTGGACGCGATTAATGAGCTATAATTATTACCCGAGTTGGTAAATTGGACAACTACATCATTGTTGCTGACCTGGACTCGTTAGTCCGATTTAAAATGGGTCAAACTAATGTTGAGTTCGAGTTTAGACACAAACTAACATACTGACCCGAAGCCGGTCAGTACTGAGCTGGACTTTAATCCAAACTAGTAAAGCAAATCAAATTGTTATTGATTATAACCGAGTTGGAACCTGATCCGAACTGGTTTATTTGATTGTTAGCTTGTAATTAAGCGTGGCCACCGCGTTAATCCGAGTTTATTGAAGCTGAGTAGCTAAGGTGCTTGGGCCCAGTTCGGGCTTCACACATTCATACAAAATACATTGTATTGAAATTATGTACAAGGCGTACTTGGCTCTGGGCCTTTACAAAATATTCCAGCTCGGGGACCGTCAGGTAAAATATTTCGGCTCAGGGGCCTTTACAAAATAACAGAACAGCTGGCACAGAGGTCGGGGATTTTCCTGGGTCGGGGTATGCCCGGGTTGGCATTCAGGTCGGGCATTGGCTAACTAGGTCCCCTTTGGCTCAGGTTGGCTCACCTCCGTTCGGTGACCCACCTCGTCAAAGGGGAAAATGAAGAAACAAACTTAAGAAAAATATAAAAAATTAAATAGAAGGACATAGGACTACTACGCGAGATTCAGCCATATTTCAAGACCTTTTGTCATTTAGTATTTGAGGATTTAAAGATCCGATAATGGTAAGCCGTAAAAATCTTGTCAAAAATTTCTAATAACATTATGTGTATCATAGAATCACTCAATTGAAAAGGATTCTTACCTTAAAAAATGTAGCACGAATTCTGAAATTTGAACAATTTTAGATGATAAAAATACAAGTGAAAGTGGAAAAGAATTGAAGAATCTAGAATTTCAGCAGAGTTTAATATACAAGGTAGCATAAAAAAAATATAATTTGTCATGAGAAGCAAGTGTATCAATAGCAAAAGCAAAAAGATAGATGCACCAAGATACACCAAGATAGTGCTCTGCTTTTTACCACAAAAAGAGGTGTCTATGAGAGTCAAATCTAATTTCATAGAAAGCCAACTCTGCATTTACACACACGGATAGGCACAGTTGTACAATTATATACACAAATACGCGTGCTCAGATACACACATAGGAATAGGCATATACACATATTATATACAAATTAAACTATAGAAAGAAGTTCATTTAACTGCTTTTTTTTTATGAAAGTACATCTTTGGTAAGGGTAGTTGCAGGATTATAAGGTGCAATCTGCCATAAAGAATCACATTATGTTATTACGGAGGTACGGTTTCAAGAAATGTTTGAAAATTGTGTGTCACTGAAAGATAAATTCTTGTAAAGTCAATAGAAACTAGAATTTCAAACCTTAAAAGTTTTCAAGAAGGTTAAGCCTAGAGGTTCTATTTTTCACGTAATTGCAAGGGACTTGATGATTCATCTTCAGAGTGAAGCCAATTCAAAAGATAAAATTAGATTGAGATTTCATGAAGATTTCAGTCGAAGTAAAATGCTCAAATAAGTTGGCCTGTAGTTACACCATCGGAAATTAATTTGCACAGATTTTAATTGATATTTATCTATGCAAAATAGTTGGAGAGGTGAAGTTATGCTAAGGCAAACTTAATTAACCTGGCATATTATATGCGTTTTAGGTATGTTTGGAAGATCAAACAAAGATAATATTTGTAATTGCAACCAAATTGTCAAGAATTGCTCATCTGTAACTTTAAAGAAATAAACAATTTATAGCTCAAATTGATCCTAGTGATGCACAAAATCTCATTGTACTTGGGCAAATTTAGCAATATTCAATTAGACAGCATATACAGTCCACAAAGATCATCATGTTCAGCAAATTCGGGATGCATTTGGAAAATGTTTGCCATAGGTTCATCTAATACAACAAATTCGAGTTGTTGAATCTAGTAATTTTAGCATTTATGAGGGAACTTTTCCAATCAACAATGAACAACGGAAGGAAAAGGTAACTGATATATGTCACGGATAGAAACATAGTCGGTGAGAAAAGAAACACGAAGTGGAGAAACCATGAATTCGTAGAATATTTCACTTGATTGTTGTGAGACCCCGGAATTTGCCCTATTTGCAATTACGTGTTTTCACCTATTTAAATGCTATTAGAATTAGTATATATGTTTATATGTGAGTTATTAAATGATCTTGGACTAAATGTGCATTTAAAAGACATTTGAAAAATAAATAATGTGACTTTTTATTTTCTTTTGTAAAATTGTGTAGTATAACTAGACTATATGTAATTAAATGCTTATGAATAAATGTTGTCCCCAAAAATAGTCTACTAAAAATAGTATTTAAGTTGGATGGTATTAATGTGATAACCCGAACTCGGCATGCATTTAATAGCATTTGACTGCATTTAATTACATGCTTAATTAGTTAAATCAACCATTTTGCACTATTTTGATATTTCTTTTGGAAGCATTTAATAATTTTTATATTGATTAATTAAAAGATTACTACATATTTCTATTAATTATAGTAATTGAATTTATTCGCTTGTATTTAATTAAGCGTCATCTTAAATGTTAGTAGTTAATTGCATTTGATTACGTGTTTATATTAACTTGCTTATTCGTATCTTAGCATTAATTTCATAATTCTTTAAAATATTCTAGAAATAGTTAATTAATTATTTTTTAAAATGAATATTGATTATTTTGATTGTTTTGATTATTTTAATAATCAGTTTTAATTGTCTTGGATTAAAATTACTCAGTTTTCAATTAAATGAGAAAAGTAACTCCGAGTCGGAGTGAATTTTAAACTATTCTACTATTCTACTTTTCAAAAATTATAGTTTTATATTATTGCTCATCATTTGATTTGCGATCGTTTATTGACCGTTCGATTATAGCATTTCGAAAATGGGAGTTAGAGAAATATTTCTCAGACTTAGTGGAAAATATTTTTAGCTTAATTTAGCTAGTTTTAGTTGGTTTTCATTAAAATTGCATTGTTTTAACTTGAATTGGATTAAACGACATCAAAATAAACTAATTTGACCATTTTTAACTTGAATTTGACCTTATTTTTTTACCATTTTGCCCTTGTCACCATATAAATTAAAAAACAAGGCAAATTAACTCAAAAACAAAATCACAAATGACCATTTTGTCCCTCCCTTTGGCCGAAGCTCCCAAGGAAGAAAAAAAAAATAATTTTGCTTCAATTTTCTTCTACAATCATGCGTGGAATTGCTCGGGGGTCATGGCTCGGGTCCTTTCGGGTCTTGGTCTTCAATCTTTGTGAGGGTTTTCACGTTTTTGTGCATTTATATTCAAATTTGATTTTTGATTCAATTTCTTAGATTTGATATTTAATGCGTTATAATGCTTAAAATTGCTTGGAATTTCCTCTTTAGGGTTCGTAGAGCATTGCTTGTTAGTTATTTAGTAATTTTTACGGTTAGAAATGCAAATTGAATTTAGGCAAGAATGTGAATAGTAAAAATGAATAGTAAAACCCTAGAATTTCATATTTTTTATCCGAATTGCGATTTCTTGATTTGGATATGTGCCATTAATGATAGAAAGATAAAATGTACAATAAAAATGGATCGACTTTTGTTAAAATTAGAAATTAGACAAAGAAACGGAAAGGGGCCGTTTGACCAAAAGTTGACCGTGCCCGAATTGAGTTGGGGGTTTTGCTATTAAGGGCATGGAAGCACTTTTGGCGCTGTTGTGGCATTGATTGAGCGACCAGTTAGTATAGCTGTAGTTTAAACGCAGTAGGTGGACTTTCAAGCTTCGGTTGGGAAAATGAATTTTCGTGACATAGAAACGTGCGTTGTAGTGCCTAAGTGAATGTAGTGAAATCGTTTTCCTAATCATGTAGCTCATTTGCTCCTAATTGCCTTTGGAAGTTAGGGATTGAATAGTGATATTTGTCGTTTTTGTGTTTGAACTGTTATTACGTGTTTAATTGATGTTCTTGTTGAAGTTAATGATAATCATGCTTTAAAAGTTAATTGATTGCTGTTATTGATTGTGAATGCTTGATATCTCGTTTATCGCCACTAATCTGCACTTTCGTGCTATTGCTCGTTTATTGCTTGTATTTCGTATTGCATTGCATAAGTGTCAGGCGCGTGAGTGATGGGCCTCTCTGGGTGGTCTCGGGCTGCCAGGGTTGGTTGCTCTAGCTCCGTGTCCTATTCTCATTCTCGCTAGGGGTGCCGCCCTGGGAGATTTGGGTCGTAGATGTATCGCGGTACTTCCGGAGTACACCCAGTGGATGTTATAAGGTGGTTGCGCACTTATGGTCATCGTTGTCAACATCAAGCTCGAGATTGATGTATCGCTTGTGGATTCGAATCGCTTGGTACAGTGCTCGTATGAGTGAACTGTGACCTTCAAAGTGTGGTATAGCTTTGAATGGTTGTGTTAATGCTTTCCTTAATTGTTTATTGTATTGTCGTTTATATTGAAAGCTTTCTTATTGATTATATTGCTTTACTGTATCTATTTGCATTGCACGATCTTCTTTCTCTCCACCTCGATATCTGTCTCGCCCTCACTGAGTATACGTGTTGTCTATACTCACTCCTCATCACCACATTTCAGGAAATGCCTTGTTAGCTGGAAAGTTCGTGGTTACGTGAAAGATCATGCTTGAAGAGTTGTCTTGCGTACTATGTGGCTTGAGTTGTCAAAGAGGCAAAGATGTATGTTTCATGTATTGTTTGTATTTAATGTTAAAAGGAATGTAATTTAAGTTTTACTAGATTATTGAAGTGGTTTGATAAGCTAGTTTATGTATATAGTTAGTATAGTTTAACTTCAATGGATGTTTGTAATGTCCAAAGGAAAAGAGTTAGAATGGTATGATAGTCTATTTTATTCAATAAGTTAGTTTAGTTTAGTTGCCAAACATGAATGTACTTGTCAAAGATGAGAAGAGATATGTTAGCATTTAAACTGGAAATGTATATTTAATTGTGTTTAGTTGTTGAGAACCAAGGCTCGGATGGCCTTAAGGTATTTGTATGGTTGGACACGGTGCTGGTTCACTTATATGCTGTCGCAGGTTTGCATTTTGCCTAAAAACAGGGGAGACTCCGTCTGTTTTGCCCTAAAATTTTATGCCCGGGTTTGGAATTGGATTGCGAATTGATTGATAGAACTCCTAGTCTCAAGAGGGATCGGGGTGTTATAGGTGGTATCAGAGCTTGTTTAGCTCATAAGCCGGCACAGGGTCCTCAGTCTGGTGGGTAGTGATGCTTGAATGTATGCTTGTTAGGTGTGTTTTGAAAGTGTATGCTTGTATGTGAGATTGTGTGTCTTGACTTGAATGTATGCACCTATGTGATATAGTTATGTGTTATGTGTTAAGTGTTTCTCAAGTAAAGTGAAGTGCTTAGTTGTGCATTGAATTGACCTATTGAATTGACCTCGTGAATCGAATCGACCTCATGAATTGTTATTTACTTGGAGTATTGCTTGTAATGTGAGTATTGGAATGTCTTGAATTGGTTATGCCGTGATTTGAATTGATTATGTTGTGCTTCACTTGATTGTCGTGCTTGAGTGAGTTTGTTGAATAAACTGTTTTATAAATTGTTTTACAAACTTGCTTACATAATAGTTTAAGGCATGTATGTATAAATATGATATCTTGGCATTCATACATGTTCTATTGAAATGGTAAGAAAGACTTCTTCCACCCCTGAAGAGAAGTGGTTAGTAGCAGGCCCTCCAAGTTATGTGGAGTGACGAGAGTGGGCAGGATTTAACTAGCCTTTATTTGGGACTTGGTGTTTGGCTTTGGAGCTCGGGTATTGGCGAATCTTTAAGGTCCTCCTATGTGCTTAGCAGTTGTGAAAGAGTAGCTTTCTTTTGGGGTTCTATTTGGTTGTTCTCTAGAGCATTCTTTGGTTTTCTTATTGGGTATTCTTTGGAAACTTCTGTTGGCACTTCTCGGTAGACTTGGCTATTGGGTTTTCAATCGGACTTACTGCATGGTATTTTCTATGGCATATGTGTCTCGGTCCTTATTGGTGTGTTACTGGCATCCCTTATTGGAAATTCTTTAATGGCATTTTATAGAATTCTTAGTGGTCATTTATCTAATACTTACTTATTGGGCAATTCTTGCTACTTTCTTATTGGAGCATCGTATTGGTTATTTCTTTTGGTATTCCTCAGTAGGTTTGGTATATGGAATTCCTATCCGACTTGTTGTACAGTATTACTTACAACACTCTTTGGAATTCTTATTGGGCATTCCACTAGTATTTTCCTTATTAGCACTTATTGGAAGTCTTACACTTGGAATCCTATTCGGACTTGTTATCTCACATTGTTTACGGTTAGCTGTGGAATACTTTGGTTTTTCTTGGTGGTATGTAGTATAAAGTTTGCACTCGGCAAATGATGATGAAATCTTGGAGGTTGGTCTTATATGTGCTGCATCTACTCTGGCGATCCTTTGACTTCTTTATTTGGTATGTGTTGAACTTCTACTGGAGATTTGTGTGTGGGGTATTTTTCTTGTCGTTATCGTGCGGTATTAGTGACATCTACAGTATCCCTGCTTTAGTCTTTAGTTGGTATTTTCTCGGCATTCTTGGTTGGGATTTCTATTGGAGTTTTCCTATGAGTATCTTAATCGGTGTCCTGCTCAGCAACCAATGAAGAGTGGTCAGAGTTGGATTTCAGATGATGCTGAGTCCTATTGGAAGAAGAATTGCGAGGACACAATTATTTTAAGGGGGAGAGGATGTGATAACCCGAACCCGGCATGCATTTAATAGCATTTGATTGCATTTAATTAAATGTTTAATTAGTTAAATCAACCATTTTGCACTATTTTGATATTTCTTTTGGAAGCATTTAATAATTTTTATATTGATTAATTAAAAGATTATTACCTATTTCTATTAATTATAGTAATTGAATTTATTCTCTTGTATTTAATTAAGTGTCATCTTAAATGTTAGTATTTAATTGCACTTGATTACATGTTTATATTAACTTGCTTATTTATATCTTAGCATTAATTTCATAATTCTTTAAAATATTCTAGAAATAGTTAAATTAATTAATTTTTTTAAATGAATATTGATTATTTTGATTGTTTTGATTATTTTAATAATCGGTTTTAATTATCTTGCATTAAAATTACTCGGTTTTCAATTAAATGACAAATGTAACTGCGAGCCGGAGTGAATTTTACACTGTTGTATTATTGTACTTTTCAAAAATTATAGTTTTATATTATTGCTCATCATATGATTAGGGATCGTTTATTGACCGTTCGATCGTTGCATTTCGAAAATGAGAGTTAGAGAAATATTCCTGGGACTTAGTGGAAAATGTTTTTAGCTTAATTTAGCTAGTTTTAGTTGGTTTTCATTAAAATTGCATTGTTTTAACTTGAATTGGATTAAATGGCATCAAAATAAACTAATTTGACCATTTTTAACTTGAATTTGACCTTATCTTTTTACCATTTTGCCCTTGTCACCATATAAATTAAAAAACAAGGCAAATTAACTCAAAAACAAAATCACAAATGACCATTTTCTCCCCCCTATGGCTGAAGCTCCCAAGGAAGAAAAAAAAAAGATTTTGCTTCAAATTTTCTTCTACAGTCATGCGTGGAATTGCTCGGGAGTCGTGGCTCGGGTCCTTGCGGGTCTTGGTCTTCAATCTCTGTGAGGGTTTTCACGTTTTTGTGCATATAAATTTGAATTTGATTTTTGATTTAATTTCTTAGATTTGATATTTAATGTGTTATAATGCTTGAAATTGCTTGGAATTGCCTCTTTAGGGTTCGTAGAGCATTGCTTGTTAGTTATTTAGCGATTTTTACGGTTAGAAATGCAAATTGAATTTAGGCAAGAACGTGAATAGTAAACATAAATAGTAAAATCCTAGAATTTCGGATTTTTGATCCAAATTGCAATTTCTTGATTTGGATAGGTGCCATTAATGATAGAAAGATAAAATGTGCAATAAAAATAGACCAGCCTTTGTTAACATTGGAAATTAGACAAAGAAACGAAAAGGGGCAGTTTGACCAAAAGTTGACCGTGCTCAAATTGAGTTGGGAGTTTTGCTATTAAGGGCATAGAAGCACTTTTGGCGCTGTCGTGGCGTTGATTGAGTGACCGGTTAACATAGCTGTAGTTTAAATGCAGTAGGTGGACTTTCGGGCTTCAGTTGGGAAAATGAAAGTTCGTGACATAGAAATGTACTTTGTAGTGCCTAAGTGAATGCAGTGAAATCGGTTTCCTAATCCTGTAGCTCGTTTGCTCGTAATTGCCTTTGGAAGTTAGGGATTGAATAGTGATATTTGTCGTTCTCGTGTTTGAACTGCTATTATGTGTTTAATTGATGTTCTTGTTGAAGTTAATGATAATCATGCTTGAAAAGTTAATTGATTGATGTTATTGATTGTAAATGCTTGATATCTCGTTTATCGCCACCAATCTGCACTTTCGTGCTATTGCTCGTTTATTGCTTGTATCTCGTATTGCATTGCATTGTGTCAGGCGCGTGAGTGATGGGTCTCTCTAGGCAGTCTCGGGCTGCCAGGGTTGGTTTGCTCTAGCTCCGTGTCCTATTCCCATTTTCTCTAGGGGTACCGCCCTGGGAAATTTGGGTCGTAGATGTGTCGGGGTACATCTGGAGTACACCCAGTGGATGTTATAAGGTCGTTGCGCGCTTATTGTCATCGTTGTCAACATCAAGCTCGAGATTGATGTATCGCTTGTGGATTCGAATCGGTTGGTACAGTGTTCGTATGAGTGAACCGTGACCTTCAAAGTGTGGTATAGCTTTGAATGGTTGTGTTAATGTTTTCCTTAATTGTTTATTGTATTGTCGTTTATATTGAAAGCTTTCTTATTGATTATATTGCTTTACTGTATCTATTTGCATTGCACGATCTTCTTTCTCTCCACCTCGATATCTGTCTCGCCCTCACTGAGTATACGTGTTGTCTATACTCACTCCTCATCACCACATGTCAGGAAATGCCTTGTTAGCTGGAAAGTTCGTGATTACGTGAAAGATCATGCTTGAAGAGTTGTCTTGCGTGCTATGTGGGTTGAGTTGTCAAAGATGCAAAGATGTATGTTTCATGTATTGTATGTATTTAATGTTAAAAGGAATGTAATTTAAGTTTTACTAGATTATTGAAGTGGTTTGATAAGCTAGTTTATGTATATAGTTAGTATAGTTTAACTTCAATGCATGTTTGTAATGTCCAAAGGAAAAGAGTTAGAATGGTATGATAGTCTATTTTATTCAATAAGTTAGTTTAGTTTAGTTTCCAAACATGAATGTACTTGTTAAAGATGAGAAGAGATAGGTTAGCATTTAAACTGGAAATGTATATTTACTTGTGATCACTTGTTGAGAACCAAGGCTCGGATGGCCTTGAGGTGTTTGTATGGTTGGACACAGTGTTGGTCCACTTATATGCTGTCGTAAGTTTTGCATTTTTCTTAGAAACAGGGGAGACTCCGTCCGTTTTTCCCTAAATTTTATGCCCGGGTTTGGAATTGAGTTGTGATTAGATTGATTGATAGAACTTCCGGTCTCGAGAGGGATCGGGGTGTTACAATTAATATTACAATTTTTGGTAAAAACAACTAAAATAACTTAAGTTATCAACTTTGACCAAGACTTCTAGCTTTGACTTTATTAAAACCGATTATTGCATTGACTTTTCATCTACCTTGACTTTTGAAAATGTTGACTTTCATTTACTTTGACTTTTTAGAAAATGTTGACTTTTATCATCTTTGACTTTTTGTAAATGTTGACTTTTTTGTCTCCTTTGACTTTGACTTTTTTATTTGACCAAACTAGGTTTATTTAAATATACTCCTGTTACATGATATATGTGCATTCATAAAAAATTTAAAAACATTTTTAGAGAAAATTTCATTTAAAGTGTCATTAAATGGCATTTGAAGACCCGTTCGCTAAATTTTTGAAACTAGCCTTTTAAACAGTTTAAAAACTAGTTCTCCATTATTAAAAGACCCATGATTTACTATAAATTAAATCTGAAACATATTAGGAATTTAAAATAAACTTTTCGGGTGAAAAAGTAGCGTTTTGAGCCAAATAGTGATTTCTACTAAACCCGATTCTTGCGTTAACTTTTTTTAACCAAGTATATATTGTAAATAAATATTTCATCATCTTAAATATTTTACTAAGGTAAAATTTCAAATAGAATTAATAACCAAAGCTAATTTAGACTTTAGTCATTAAAAATCCAAATTTTGGCAACTTTGACCAATTCTTTTTGCATTGACTTTTTACTTAACTTAATATATACTCAAATATCAGTCAAAACGCCACAAAACACACCAAAAACCGTGGCTCCTTGGAGGAGAAAAATGAAGAACATTTTCAAGGTTTTCAAAGCATTTTTCTCATAGGTTTTGTATTTCAAAGCCGAATTGAGTCATTCAAAACTTGATGTCACTTGTTGGGCACCCATTGCACACATTTCTAACATCATTTGGCATCAAAGGTGAGAGAAAAAATAGATCTTGAAATTAAAGTTCATGTCAAATTTTATTTAATGCATGTATAGTTATTGTTTTGTTAAATTGTTTATAGATTATTGCTAAGTAGTTGATAAGGACCAACTTGATGAGTTTATAGCCATTTTGAACGGTTGTAACTTGTATTTTTATTTTTCGGTTATTTAATTGATAATTTGGCTTGTTTGTTGAATAATTGTTGTTGTAATGGTTGGAATTGATTGGTTGTTGCTTCTAAAAGTTTTTTAATTGCGGGTAGTAATGATGTAATGTCGAATTTTTGATTTGGATGTTGTAGCAAAAGTCCAGAAAATTCAGCCTTGTGCATTGCCAAAATTAGGGTTGTCGGGCTTGTTTTGAATGGCTTTTGGTTGGTTTCGAATGGGGTTATTGAAGTTGCAAGTGCGGTTGAGTGTTAGAAAGTGGTTTGGAGGTTATTGGATTTCTAGATTGTAAGTTATGAATTTTAGAAGTTTGTGTAGTCTTTCTTTGAAATGTCTAAGTATTGTCTTTAATTGTTTGATAGTGTTTATGTAGTTGATATTTGGGTTTTTGTGGAGTAGGTTCGAGTTTGAAAGCATGTTGAAATGTGCGTTGATTTGGATGACCTATTTTGTCATCTAACTTAAGTGTTTTGAATTATATAGTTGTTGATTGTTTAAATGTTGTTAATTGATTGTTGAAATTTTGTTTAATTGATTGTTGAATTTAATCGAGGGGCGACCTTCTTTGTTGTCCTCTTTGAGAGTGTTGATTGCATGATTGAGTGATTAGTTGGGCATGCGAATGTTTAAAACAATTGTTATCGGGCTTGGTTGTGTTGTGCTACCCTGGGTAGCCTCGGGTTTGCCAGGCGATAACCCGACCACCATGGCCAATTCCCTCACTCGTATGGACGGGAAAATCCATGGGTGTTGGGTCGTATTACCAAGGTTTCCGGATTCTCTTGAGTGGGAGTAACAAGGTGGAAATGTTAAAGTTCGTGAAAGGATTAGATAGAGTCCAACGACTTCAAAGGAACAAGTGTATCGTATCCTTATTGTGTGTTTACTATTGTTACTATATTTGTATTGTTATCAGTGTTAATTGCGTGTTATTGTTCATAGGATGATTTCCAAGGTGGTAAAGTAAATGATTTTAAAGATCTATTGAATTCCTCACTGGGGCTTTGTTTTATATAAGCTCACTCTCATTCATTGTTTGCAATCAGGTGTTACTAAACTAGATTTTGGGTACGTGCCTCAGGAAGCTGAGAATATGCCTTATGTGGACAAGTCTTATGTGCCGGGTCATATCCCTGAGTTTGTCTTAGCTTTTATATTATGTTGTATTGTATAACTTACATAAGATAACGGTTTGTATTATGCTAGTTTAGTTCTCTTACTTTTGAAACATGAACAGGTTGCTGGACTAGCTTATGTATATTATGCATGTGTATAGTTTGGGTTATGGATGATGTTGGAACGAGGCGTATAACTTATGACTGAATTATTGAATGGTTGTTTAATACATGGTATTTGTGACGATCCAGACCTAGCATATAGACATTTTATTAATTTGCACATATTCATTTTATTTAAATTGTACCATTCTTGAAAAAACGTGCCACGATAATTGTTTACATTCATTTAAATTATATTCAATTGACCTCCCCAAAATAATTTTTATTATTTTTATTATTAGAATTTACTTTACTAATAATTTAAAATGATTTAATTTCACTATTTGAAAGTGAAGCCTCGAATCCAAGTATAATTATTATTTTTTTTATTTTTTTATTATCACCAGTTGTTTTTATTTAAATTATATTTAATTGATTTACATAAAGTCATTAATTTGTTATTTTCATTAATTGTATTTATTTAATTTATATTTAAATGATTTGCCAGGACACTTATTCTATTATTTTAATTATTTAAAATTATTTTACATATCTTTAAATTAATTTATTTTACTGTTCGAACGGGAAGCCCAGGCCCGGACCTGAACGTGTTAGATTATTATGTTTAATAGTTACATTTATTTAATTGACCCGGACCTGAATGAGCTAGATCATTATTTTTAATAATTATATTTAATTAGTTGGTCCGGAACTGAACGAACCATTTTATTATTTTTTTAATAAGTTCAGTTATTTAATTTATATCTAAATGAGTTACTTGGAATAATTATTTCATTAATTTTTATTATGAGAGTTTATTTTGTCTATACTTAATTGACTAATATTTTTCGAGCCTGAAGTTGAGTTCTTTTATTTTATCTATTTTATTTGCTTTCATATTTACCTTACGTGAATTATTCCGTGAATTTGTTCAGTGCAATCTTTATGTGTATAGCATGTCCGAAAATGTAGAATTAATTGTAGTTGTTTCGGGCCTAGTTTGAGATTTTAGTTTGGGCCTAGAATAATGTTTAATTGATTAATAGCCCAAATAACCTTAGCCTTTTTAGTCCATTTCTTATATTAGTTAGACTTGATATTAGTTTAAAAAATAAAAAAAAAGAATAGGAAGTCAAACCGTGAACATTTTTTTTATAAAGGTCTAGATTTAGTCTTTTGTTTTAGTTAGCTTAGTTTTATTATACATAGCCTAGTTTAGTCTAGTCAACAAAGACAAATGAATTGGTGAAAAAAATGGACCGAATTAAGAAAAGAAAAAGAAGCAGATTTGGTGCTTTGGCTTTAGCTTTAGCTTTATATATTATATATTATCAAGAGTCAACAAAGCAAAGCAAACAAAAACAACATAAATTGAAAGAAAGAGAGAGAGGGCCGACGGGTGAGAAAAAGGAGAAAAAAAGGAGAAAAATTAGTGCTTGCTTTGGAGAGTTGATTGAAGCTAGATTGAAGTGATCCAAGGCCACTTCTTGCAATTTCCAAGCTTAATCTTCTTGTATTTGGTGAGGGAAATTTGCATTTCTTTGAGCATGAATAGTTAGGGTTTTATTTGAAATCATTGATTTGTTGTGAAATGTATTATCTATGTTTGTCTATGCTTGAAATGTCTCTTATTATGCTTGTAGAGTAAACTTTTGTGCTTGGATAACATTGTTAATGGTTTAATTGTTCTATCTTTAATTTAAAGTTAGGGTTTGAATGTGAAATTGGAGGTTTTGTGTAATCTTGCTTTATTGCTTAATCAAATGTTATTTAGACTTGATGTGGGAGTAGATGAACATGGATTAATGCCTCAAATAGCTGAGGAATGCTTGAATTGCAAGAACTTAGTTTCAAAGATAGTTCATTGGACACTATTCGTTCAGGACCAACGAAACGTGACCCGATATTCGTTTTGACACTTGATACGGACTCTAGGGGTGTAAAAATGGCTGCTCAATAAAATTTATCAAATTCCGAGATAGTTGAATTTTAAGTCGTTAATTACGTAATAAATAATGGCTTATTAATGTGGGGACCCAGGGAAAAGTTTAGGGTGCTAATTAGTCTTAATTAAGTATAATAGAGCTGAACATACTTTTATAGTACTTAAATGATGCTCGGTAAGGGTACTTGTAGTTCAAACGCACTAAGGGGCTTTTGGGGCTTCCGGGTTAAATGTAGTTAAAGGGTGGTTTTGTAATTCTAAATACTGCCATTAAATGCCTTTTGATGTGATGGATGGTTTGGTTGTGAATCTAGAACATTGTATTTCAATTATGTAATAAATTGCCTTAGTTGATAAAGGGGAAAAGTGGTTAAGTGTACTTTAGTGATAAAAATGGTTTAGGGAACTGTTATTCTTATTGGTTTAATGCTTATTGCGTTACTTACATGTAGTTACTTATGTGTGTTTTAATAGCTTGGTTGTGCTTAGTGTTTGTATAGAAATTTTATAAAGAAGAAAATGTGTTAGTTGAAGATTAAGTGTTTGATTTAGAGCTTAGGCGAAGTGTAGAAGCGTAAGTGTCACCCACATGCTTTGGTAATGATCTAAACTAACTCAAAATGCAAGAAGTAGCAAAATAGAACAAGTGATGCTCAAGAGTGTGTGTGTGATGTGTGTTCGGCCAATGGCATTTTTCTTAGTTCTTGGGTTTTGTGAAAGGATGCATGTTAAGTGTTGTTAATGTGTGTGAACTTGTAGAATTATTATTGTGTCTAAATGGAATAAAGTTCTTTTAACATGTTAGTAGTTGGGCTATGTTAGTACTTAAATGTAATAAAATGAATTGAGTACTTAATTTGAAGAGTATGTGTGATTCATGCCATTTTACGAGTTAAGATGTATATTTTGAAGTTATGTATATGTTAGAGTTCTTCTTCCATTTAATTGAGTTAAGCATGTTATCTAGTTCATATGCATATTGATTGAATAATGAAGTGTTGAATGACATGGAATATTTACAATAGCTTGATTCTTGAACACGAATGTGAATAATGTGGTTGAGTTATCTTTTAGTTGCATGGTATTGTTGTGTTTAGGTAGTAGTCTTGAATGGTATTTGGAAGGTGTTGATGCTTTGGAGTTGAATTGGAGGGGTTATGTGCTAGACTTTTACAGGTTTGGTTTATTAAAGGTGAGGGAGTTACATTCTTTTGTGCATCTTAATTTGTTTTACTGCTCATAAATTGTATAGTTTAATATGATTGCTTATAATTACGTGTACTTTTATATGAATAGACTAAATATACACTTGTCTTTTATTTATATTGTTATATGGCTTATTTTTTGTAAACTACGTGCGAGGGAAATCTACTTTATTGTCCCTCATTTATGTGATTCTTGAATTATATTGTCATTGTTTGAATTATTATCACGCCCTGACCCGACCCCGCAAAAGGCCAAGCCCGGACCCGACACACGGACGGAGACTCCTCTGTACCGCGGACGATCCAAAAACCCTAAAATCAATATAATACTTGCGAAAGCCATAAAATAATCAAAATAGGCTAACTTTCTTTAAAATATACATTCACTTATTAACCAACTTTCCAAACCAAAAATGCCATGCATACTACACAGGTATTTATGCCACTAAACCGTTAGCTATTTGCATGCATTTCTTCACTAGTCATCAGAGTATAAGTTTACAATTTTACAAACTTTAATCCATTACAACATAGGACCATTAAAGGTCTCAAAATAGGAAAATACATACAAGGCTACAAGCCTCAAAATTAAGCGACCTTCACGCAATATACATAACAAGCAAGGTTCGCACAAAAACTGGTAACCAACCACCAACCAAAGCAGAGAAGTGCTATCACGGAAACACCTCCACCTGCTCCTCCTCCTCAATTACCTCGAGAGGGTCTGCTTCAACTACTCCTGTAAAAACATAGTATAGAGAGGAATGAGTAAAAACTATTGCTCAGTGAGGGCAATTGGTCTCAAGGACGGAGATAAGAGGAGTATGCAATGCAATTAGCCAAGCAATACATACAAATCATATAAAGATACAACCAAAGCCAACAATAAAGCAAGGCAAGTATTTAAAGCTGCAAACACTCATTCGAAGGATACGATACTCTTTTCACGAGCAACTTTCAAACACGAATTCGATGACGACGCGCCGGCCCAAACCACCTTATAACACCAGTTTGGAATACCCCGGAAGTATCCATCAACCTACGAGCCAAAACTCCTTGTGCGGCAACCCAAGCGAGAAAGGGAATAGCAGTGGAGCTAGAGCAACCAACACTGGCAACCCAAGGCTGCCCAGAGAGGCCCATCACTCACGCGCGAGACACTATGCAATGCAAGACTCGATACAAGACGAGAAACAAACGATAAAGGCACACGTGGGAGAATAACAAAGTAGGTTACTCTCGCACGCAATAGCAGCAATTTGATAAGCAATTCAATCCAAAACAACTCAAACAAGTAATTCAAGTAATTCTAAGCATTCTATAGGCATAAAGACAAGAAAACACACTAAAACACAAATCGGCCCCAACTATCAAAACGCTACCATTTCTAAACGAGCCACGAGTTCTGAAAACCGACTTCGCCAACCCCCCCTAGGTCACCATAAGGCACGTCTAAAGACCCCGAAACCTTACTTTACCCTAGAACTCGCGCAAAGCCCCGGTTTTCCCCTTTCTCGTTTGAACTACAACTATAACAACCAAACACCCAACCAACGCCATAATCGTACCAAAAGTGCTTTCATGGTTCCCCGAAGCAATGCCAACATGCAAAACGAGAAAATGCTAAAGCCAACCTAAACGACCCCGACTTTCCCAAAGGCTTAAATCTCGTTTTTTCCACTACGCAACCCAAACAAACCACACATTTTAGCATTCTAGCGTACCTAGCACATTTCTACATCAACAGAAAGCATAACAGCGCAACTTCAACGTTTCAAGGTTTTACTATTCATTGATCAATTTAAATTGCAATCACAACATTTAACCGCAGAAAATGTTACAAAGCTATAAATACATGTTCTACAAATGCCAAGGAACATTCTAGAAGCATCAAATCGCTTTAAATAACGATCTACGGATAAATCTAAAAATTGACAAAGTTAACATACACAACGTATAAATGCGCAAATAACATGCTTCCCTCACCTTAGGTACTCCTAGTCGCTAGGAAAACAACGTTGGTTGCCTCGAAAACCACCCCGCACGAGCTCACGCGAAGATTGATCGTTTGGAAGGTGAAAGGTTTTTTTTTTTCTTCAATGAAGCTCACGGCCTGCTGCTCACTGTTTGCTACTGTTTTTATTTATTTATTATGCTAAGTTATAAGCTTGTAAGGTGTTAAATGGTCAAAGTTGGTCAAGGGCTAAGTCAAACTACTTAAGACTTGGCCAAAGGCCCCTATTTTGAGCGTTTTAAAGCCGTTTTAGCTAAGGTAAGGTCAATTAAAGCTAGCAACATTTAAAATATAAAATTTAAGTCATCTAAATACTAGTTTCACTATTTGCTGAGGACTGGAAATCGTTCTCTAGCTATCGCTCCTTAAATGCAATGCACGTTGCGTCGGCGAGAAAATAACAATTAATTCACAAAGAATTTAAGGAAATATAATTTTCAAAATAATAAACAAAGAAAATTCACATTCCGGGCTCGGGTATTACAGTTATTGTGATCGAATATCGGGTTGCGCAACCTTTTCGGACATGGTAGCGACGAGAAACACGGACGACATCGGGCTTGCCGTGCTTCCTCGACTACCATGTGCCTATTCCCTTTCTCGATGAGTATACTCCATTACCCCAGAGGCGTGGTTCATCTGCTGGGCATATGGTGCTACCTCAGGAGAAAGGGTCGTAGGATCGGGATACATCCGGAGTATCCCAACTTGTTGGAGTAAGGGTTTGCCGGCACTTGCGTGAAGTTCGTGGCTCGTGGTTCGAGTTTGAAGACTTGAAGTGGAACCGTATCCTTTTTAATGTGGTTAACTACTTGCTATTTAATCTTGTTGTTTATGTTATATATATGATTTCTTGTATCTGCATATCATAATGCACGCCCGGTATGTTGCATCACCTCCCTCACTTAGTAACTTGGTTACTCATTCCTCTTTTCCACATATTTCAGGAAAAGCTGAAGATTGGATTGCCTCCTGTATGACCTGCTTGCTCTATCAGTGAGTAAAACATGGAAGAATGCGATCATGATACGCTTGTATTGTATTTGAGACTTTGTGCCCATGTATGTATTTATGTTATATCAAGGAATGTAATATTAAAGTTTTAGTTTTGTTTGATGTTTAGGTACTAGTGGGTTTTTAATATCTTCTATTTGCTTTTCTTTATTACTTAGTAGTTTATGGTTGTGTGGACGATGAAAACTAGTTAGTTGGTTGGACACAAATTATAAGAAAGCTTGATTGATAATATAGAGTGGTATGATAAGTAGATTAAAAATATAAAACTTCAATAGATTTAATTTTGCATGCTTGTGTGATATGTTGTTTGGTTCTAATGCTCGGATGGCCTTGAGGAGATGGTTGGCTTTATGAATCTTGAAAGTTAGGTTGTATGAATGGTTGATTGTGATTCAGGATTTGTATGTGATTGCTGGCAGGTTTCTAGATAGACCTATATATAGGAGAAAACGCCCCGAACCAACACCCCCACGCCTGCAGGATACTCCCTGGACTTAGGGCCCAAGCGAGCACCGAGG
This sequence comes from Ehretia macrophylla, assembly GCA_037974665.1. Taxonomy (NCBI): domain Eukaryota; kingdom Viridiplantae; phylum Streptophyta; class Magnoliopsida; order Boraginales; family Ehretiaceae; genus Ehretia; species Ehretia macrophylla. The sequence goes on from CM075769.1 coordinate 63,903,420, forward strand.
CTATGGCAAATGGGTCCGGAAACGCACTATGCACGTATTGTCCGCTTTGGGGCCCATATCCCTCACGGTTTTGTCGCCTCCCAGCCACTGCCAGGAAAACGCGCGTACACGATACAAGGATGTTACCCCTTATATCAAGCAGCCCAAAGACCTCCGCGTCCGATGTGGGATATTACACCCGCCCCCCCTTGGGGACCCAGCGTCCTCGCTGGCCATGCGAACGCGTCGGCTCTGATACCACCTTTGTAACGCCCCGAACCAACACCCCCACGCCTGCAGGATACTCCCTGGACTTAGGGCCCAAGCGAGCACCGAGGCCATGGCGAGTGGGCCCGGAAGCGCACTATGCACGTATTGTCCGCTTTGGGGCCCATACCCCTCACGGTTTTGTCGCCTCCCAGCCACTGCCAGGAAAACGCGCGTACACGATACAAGGATGTTACCCCTTATATCAAGCAGCCCAAAGACCTCCGCGTCCGATGTGGGATATTATAGGAAACTCCGTTCGTTTTTTACTAAATTTTGTGCCCGGGGTTTGGAATTGGATTGAGAATAGTTTGAATAATAGAAGTCCCGGTTCCGTGAGGGATAGGGGCATTACAGTATTAGTTATGTTGTATGTTGTTGAATGTTGATGGAGTTGTTGTTGATCTTTGAAGTTGGTTCTGTGATGTTATTAAGGACTGGTTTAGAGTCCTGATGTCCATATTACAAACGTTATATTGTCAAAATTCCATTACGTACTGACTGATGGTAAGGGGGGTCGAGTTGGGGCGTGACAATTGTCATTGTGGAAACAAACGAATAAATTTTTTGACTTATGAAGTATAAAATGTTGTAATCCTCGGTTTTCATTTGTAACCAAGCAAAAACATGAAGAAACACTACTTATGGAATAAAATAATATTCCTATGAGTTCCAATGTACTTGGGAGAAGTGGAACTCTGTCAATTGCCTGCCATTTGTTATATTGGAAAATTCAGTATACAATAATAATTTTTTCACCATACATACAGAGAAGGAAAAGAAGTGATATGGAGCAAGTACTGAAACAATATTTGCGGATGCCCAAAGGCCAACAATAGCAACAAATCCCAATCCAATCAGTGCAACACGATCTTCAGATTTGTTCCACTGGTCAAACAAGTTATTAGAAGTAATCTTAACAGTCAAAGCAAAGATAATGATCACAAAATGAAAAACAAATGTCACGCATGTATCCCAGGGAAAAAAAAGCAGAACTTAGATATAAATGTCATAAACTCAAGTCATATACATTTAAAAAGCATATAAATACTAAAGAAATCCATGTGTAGATAATGCTATTGTGAAAATATGATTACCTTGATACACAAAATTACTGATGAAAAAGGGCCTTCGCTTCGAAGTCTGGTGCAGTAGCACAAAACTCTTGAATAGGACAACCTGCACAAACGTTGATTTTTTAGCTAACTCTGATTACCAGTACAAAGTAATAATAATGCTATTAATAAAGTAGAGATAACCTTATTAATAAAAAAAATTACTGATAAAGATTAACTTAATTTAAATTTTAAATTAAGATATGATAGAGTATAGGAAAATCTTATCTAAATATAACTTATAAATTTAAATAATATAATTAGGATAATTATCGGTTATATTATAATCTGTAAAAGTCATTTCCAAATTTCCAAATTAATTATGTAGTATATCTGCATCTAATAATATATGTTTACAGATGCTCATAAAGTGGCACATGGCATGATGGTTGTTCTCTTAGAATATACTAGTCTTGTGCCCATGCGATGCACGGGTATAATATGAATACATTAAAAATATTAAAATAAAATTAATTTTCTCAACTATATAACCATACTATCAAAAAGACTATAATATGTACCTACACTGTATACAATACTATTAAATTAATTAATTTATTAAAATAAGTACATATTTTTTTCAGAAATGTTATAGTAAGTACCATTTTACAAAGATCAAGTCTTTCAAAAGATACATATATCTTCTTCAATTAAATTGTTGTCTCTCCAAAATTAACATCAAATTGTTCTAATTTGACTTTATTATTACTTCTTACACAAGTGATACACTTATAAAACCGTTATCTACCATCATAAGTTTAAAGATTCACAGTTATGCGTTACACAAAAGCTTATTATTTGGATATTTGACCATGAATAACATGAATTATACTTCTATCACTTATGGTTCTGCAATGAGTTAAAATTAACACAACTTTCATGTTATTGATTTCGCATCGTGAACTTGTCTCGATAATTTAAAATACACTAACAATATTTGAAGTAGATAAAATATATTTAAATAAGTATATGCAAAAAATTAAAATTCAATCTAAAATTATATTATGAATAACTAAGCTATTAATTCAGAATCTAGAGTTCCCATATATAACAATTTAAAACAGAACTCTAAATGCAAAGAAACAAAGAACATGGTGAAGAAAACTTTGGAAGATGTATAATCTATATTTTGGAATACTTTAGAGCAACGAAGTAAAGTACCTCCTATGTCTTTTATGAATAATTATTTTTGAATAACTCTGCTTGAACACGGATATACACTAATGAATAATGATATTAAATTATGAATCATATATGGTAGTTTAAATGATGTATAAAACTGAATAATACATTGATAACAACCTTCAATATTGACTAAATGTTAGTTGTATATCTTGAATAAGAATATCTACATCATAATAAATAAAAATAAAAATAATTGTAAGTACATAAGAATATAATATTATTGTAGATAACTGATAAGATACATAAGTCGATAATATTTTTAATTGCAAAAATTTGAGAAAAAATACATGAAGATGACACTATCACCACACGAAATATTCCATCTTGCAACACTTGCATCTAATGTAGGGAAATATTGATTTTGTTCTTGGCAATAATAAATATATTGAGCAAAACAAAAGGCAAGACTAAACAACAATATAAAAGTGAAGTCAACAGATATAACAATAAGAATGACAATTTTTGTCAATACCAATTCTCTCATACAGTCGAAATGTTTTGATTAGACTCAAAGATTGACACCTTTTTTAATATGCAAAAATGTCGGGAGATCTTCACCTTTTATTATGGTTATCTATCATGTTTGGAAGGATTATTTTTGCATTTCAAGCATTACAACAAATTACAGAATGACTTGTGCTATTTTTAGACCACATTGCATATCAAAACTATAATCAGTCATCGTATTTGAAAAGGATCTCCCTAATCCTGTTGGAGCAAACATTGCTAAGGTTATAATTTATAACATAAACAACATTTGTTGAATATAAAAAAAAAACAATAATTTCATTGTTGGATGTTCGAAATTACCATTATTAATATTCATGATTCATATTCCATTGAGTCACTTGTTACCAAATTCCTCTTTATGTACATCTTACTAACATGATATGCTAATCTTAATTGGTCACATCTATATTATTGCAGTAAGACCTATTACAGGAATAGCAATAATAAGAGGATACTAAATCAAAATGCATTAAAGAAAGTAAAAGTTTTAGTAAACGAACCAATTGTAATGCAACGATAATTTTACAATGATATTTATAGATATTTAAAAATCAAATATTGTTTGAAGAGATATTTAAAATTTAAGTTAGTGCCTTTATAATGAATATTTCCTAGTCCATTATTCTTTTATAATATTAAGGGTTAAATCTACTTTGTAACTCTATCATTTACATGTCCTAACACTTATTACCCCTCATCTTTAAAAACTCCACTTATTAACCCTCTTGTCAATCTCTGTTAAAAAATTGACAAAATAGTATTACTATTTATATTTTTGGACAAATATACCTTTCCATCAAAACAACCATCAATGAAACACACACGTATACTTCCTTCTTCATTATCAACACAAATTCTCTTATTCTTCATTCTTCTTTATCATCAACAAACATACATATTTGACCCCCAAAAAAAAGAAAAAAAATACAAACACAATCTTTTTTCTTCATCATCAGACACACACAAACATACAGTCACGAAGCCATACATATAGTCACGCAACTACACACATCAAACACACACACACATATAGTCACAGTCACTCAAACACGAACACACACACACATACACACACACACACAAAGTCACAGTCACATATCAGTCAAACACGAACACATACACATACACAGAGTCATAATCACATACACCAACACATACACATAATCACACTGTCACACATACGAACACCAAACACATCTCTCATAGATGCCAAACACACACACACACGACCACCAAGGTCAATAGAGGGTAAATGTGCGTGGGGTGGGTTCAACGTGGTAATAGGAGTGAGGGTAGGGATCATGGTAGTGGTGGATAGGTGTGTAAATCATTAAATTTGGGGGTTAAGAGGAATCAAACGCGGGGTTTAGGGATTAGGATGTTAGGATTGTGGATTGGGATTGAAAGGTGTGGGAAGTTTTGTGTGGTTTTTTTTTGTTCAAGGGTAAAATGGTCTCCAGAAATAATTCATAAGGGTAGCATAGTAATTGCCTCATTTTTATTAATAGAAGTTTAAATATGTCAAAGTTGACTAAAGTCAAAGGTTAATAAGTGGGGTTTTTTAAATATGAGGGTATGGGGAGTTTTGTGTGGTTTTTTTTTGTTCAAGGGTAAAATGGTCTCCAGAAATAATTCATAAGGGTAGCATAGTAATTGCCTCATTTTTATTAACAGAAGTTTAAATATGTCAAAGTAGACTAAAGTCAAGGGTTAATAAGTGAGATTTTTTAAATATGATGGGTAATAAGTGTCAGAACATGTAAATGATAGGGTTACAAAGTGGATTTAACCCTAACATTAATCATGTAATTTATTTATTAGATTTGTTAAGCAATAGTTAACAACATGCGATATGCTTGTTTAAAACAAAAGGTGTCTACTTCAGAAAAAAATAATCTAATTCTTATCCCAAAGTAGCCAAACAAATCTATAGGAAATTGATTAAGATTGGAACATTTAATCCGTCATTCACTATGTCATCCATCTAGGATGATTAGCTATATAAAATGTATTTTTTTGTTTATTAGAAAATTTACTTCAAAAACATCATCCAATAAACATCAACAGAGAAAGAACATAATATTATATAAAATATGTTTAAATAAAATTAAAAAAATAACTCAACTGTAGATCATAAAATATCATATTGACATATAAATTATCATTAAAATAATATGTATAAAGGCTAGCTTCTTGAGTTCTAAGCCTTCTTTTCCTTAATCGCTTTCCTTATCTTAGTATAAGATATCTCAAGTCCAACTTTAGTATTCTCTCAATTGGTTATTTCATCCACACCCCTTTGCAAGGTTTGATACACAAACTTGAACTCACCTCGTCAACAATATTTTTAAACCTACCTCAACTTCCTGCAATACCAAAAAAATGAATAATAGAGATAAGTAAAACAAAAAGAAAACAAAATTAGTGATACTTAACGGGATATAGAATTGATGTCATTATTTCATCAGCCATCTTATCAACAATGTTTGTAGATTTCAAATCCATTAATATCAAATATCTAAAGAAAAAATTGAAAATAAAAAATGGGAGCAGTAAGGTAATTAAATAAGAATAACTTTAACTCATTGAACAAAAAAAACATGATTTATTTCATGAACAATTAAATAACCTTTTTCTACAAAGCTAGAAAAAAATATAATTTTTTAATCATTTTTTACTATTAATATCTACTACCTAAATATTTCAATATTTGCTAAGTCTGTCACACTTAGTCAACAAAGAAGTCAAAAAGATGTTAAATATATTTACAGAATGTTATAAGAAACATGATTCATAAAAAATAACATGTAACAAACTAATCGTATTAGAGAAAGATGTTAAATATATTTTATAGAATATTATAAGAAATATGATTCATAAAAAAAGAATAATTTTTGCAATAAGTTATAAAAGAAGCATAAAATTAGAGGTTTTTGAATATGTATCCTCTTAAATGTTACTGTATGAACACAAGTGCATTTCACGGGGATGATGACACAGAGGAATACAAATTATTTTATTAATCATCAAACCAAAGATTGGTACTTAAGAACCAATTACATAATACAATGAAAATGAAAAGAAATACATAAGGTGAACAATGATATGTCAAAAAAAATTAATTCTACAATGAAAATGATAAGAAATACATACTTTGCTAATTTATTATATAAAATATTTCTTTGAAAATAACATTAGTTGTAGTTTTTAATACTTTGTCAACTCGTCTTTTTTTATCAAAATATGTAATCATCTTTAACTTGTCATTCTTAAAGTGCAACATATAGTAGCTCGTGACTAAAGATAGGTCTTGAAGAAAATAACCTAACATGGAAAAAATTGACCCTGACTAATATTTATAGTCATGGAAGTTAGAATTTAACGGATAAACTTTAGTTAAATGAGATCATAGTCATCTGGGGTATAAATAACAATGTTTCCTATTTTACTCCAAGAAACGAATTTAATATATAAAATATTTCAATAATTTATAAAAGACTTAAAATTAATGTGAAGTACGAAAATGTATAGTCTCAGTATATATGATCATAAAACCTACTCTTAATTCTTGTAAATTTAGAAATCTTTAATCATTTTTATCCAACAACTCTCCATACATGTTCTGGTCTGCTCATATTATATATACTAGTTAAGGCTGCTCGTGCATATGCACGGGCTGAGCCTAATGAAAATAAAATGCAGAGAAATAAAAAAATAATTTGAAATCCATAACAAGATATTGTGAAAAGAAATCAAAAACTAAAATGATTGGAAAAATAATAGGTAGAGTAACGGGATTATATAGCTAACCAGGAACAATTTGAAAATTGATGCATAAGAGAATCATTGATCTTACGAATGAAAAACCATAAAGCAAAAGGAAAGACATGATGCAAAATGCTAAAAAGAAGGGGAGATCCCTGAACAAGAGTATTAAATGAAATCAGAAGGTTGAAAATTACAGGTAAAATGAAATCATTTGAATTTACCGACTTCCATTACAAAATGTAGCTAATTACTTCATCTGATATTTGATTAATAACAATGGAAATCAACATCTTACCTTCCAAAAGTTGATGGTTTTATCATTAGTAAATACAAGAAAGAGGGCACATTAGCTATCTGGCAGCAGCAGATCTTGTTTATTTTCTTCCCAATTTCTAAACTTTTGAGATAGTCAAACTGAACAAAGAGATGCACACCATATCAATTTCCAATAAGAGGACTTTTAAAAGCTAGTAAATGTTTGATTGGATTGAAACTTACCGTTTTCCTATGTCTATCTCTTGTCTGTCAATCATTGATTCTCTCTATGAAGTCAAACTCGTTTATACTTCAATATACTCCAATCAAATACATAGTCAAATCGGTAACCTGTAAAATGAATCATAAGATACAACCATAGTAAATTCCAGATCAACTTTCAGAACATAAACAAAAAACACAGAAGGAATTGGAAGATGTATTTGAACATCATAGACATTTAGAAGTATATTTTTACCCTCGTGAATAAAGAGATCGAGGAAAAGCCTTATTAGGTAGGAATAATCAGGCTTTTCCTCAAACCTCAATGACCAACAATAATGAAAATAAGAAATGAATTATTATGGGTAAAATCTGCAAAGCACCTGTCGATAAGAAATCCAATATTATAGCTACTGAATCTATGAGGTTTAATTCAAAAATGTTAATCATCAAAGGTAAGCAGCTTAAAGGAAAAAAGGAACGATCACAAACCCAAGATGTTATTTTGTTACTACATAAATATATAATTAATGTGACTGTTAAAATTGAAAAAACAAGAAATAGTACCTCTATGCGTGTAAACATCTTATTCTCTCTAATTTTATCATACTTCTGCTTCTCAGTACCAGCTTTCAAACCTAGCCAAGGAAGACTACAAAAGAAAATCAAATATGGTTAGTCAAATTTTAGAAGATCAAAAACCCTAGGAAAGTAGGGAAGAATTATCAATTTCATGCTCAGCCTTCCCCTCCGAAAATACATAAGCACATAGCCAAGAGACTTCAAATTATCCCTTCTACTTTGTTCTGCAAAAAGAGAACAAATTACGATGTCAAAAACTGACAATTCAAATTTTCTTTTTGAAAGGTGAATCTTCTAATCCAACTTGAATACACATTTCTACATTTGGTATGATGATTTCTACACATACTGCTTCATGACCCATTATAGGATGACATCATAGAGAAATTGTAATGTCCTAAAATAAAAATTGGCTTCCAACAAAATACCATAATATGCAGGCAGTGACAGAGTGTTTCAATTCTTAAAGTAGTCATAGATCATATAATATTAGGTAAAAGTATAATTTAGTCCATTATTTTTAATGTAATTTTCACTTTCATCCATTATCTTTAAAAGTGAGCCTTTAGTCCATTATCTTTGGTGTAAATGATATTTTCATCCATTATATTTCAAAATGAACCTTTTAGTCCAATATGTTTTACATTAATGACGCCATTAGTCCAATATGTTTTCTCCAATATGTTTTGAAGTTGGACTTGAGTGACTAATGAGCAACCTCCTTTCTCTCATGGCAAAAAGATTCAAGCAATATGGCAACAGCTAAAACTTGATATGCCTTGAGTGACTAATGAGCAACCTCTTTTCTCTCATTCCCAATCTTAAACTTTGCTAAATATCGGTAATAGTCTTGAATCACAAGGTGGGATTTTATCAACGACTTGGACCTTTGCTTTCCAACTGTGTGTGGTTGGATTTATTTTAAGAATTGGAGTAAATGCTTCCATATTAGGTTGGATCCTGCAAGTATCATATTGTAAATTATAAATTATAAATTAATTAGCATAAAAATTAAAATATGTAAAACACAAACAAAACCCCTGTTAACATCTTGTTAACATTGAAGCTCATGTTTTCACTCGAAAAAACTACACATGTACAGTACCCCTGTTGGAAAAATATACAAAGAACTTCTATAATGAGTAAAATCAAAATTCATCATGTCTATTTATAGTAATTATGAAGGGTAAAAATGGAATACAACCGATATCTTGAACCCAATAATTTCAACATTTTTAGAACCATGATAAGCCTTAGAAAAAATTTCTTTGTTTTATGCAGTAAGTTTATTATTAGTTTTATCTTCTATAAAATCTAGATAGTGTTGTAGTTTTTTTAGACTTTTGGGAATAGTATCTAAATATTTTTTACATGGTAACATGGTAAAATAATAGGCTTTTGTATGTTAATGAGACACTTTAAGATAAATATCTTTCTTGTATTTGTATTTCACTCTCTAAAAAGTTAACTTGTTGCATTACTTCAGCACACGTACTAATTGTCAGAATTGCAAGTGACAAATTTTTTCACTCACAGAATGAAGCAAAATGGTAAGTTAGGCAAAAGTGTTACTACTATCCAATCTTCAAGACTTGATAAGCTATTTTGATCTTTAATCTTTAACATTAAGTGTATCGATTCATTTACAAAATGAAGCAAATATCCGAGTTGTTCTTTTTAACTTTTACTTAGAATAAGATATATTTGATCAATACGGTAGTATAAGGTTTCCTTTTTAAGTTTTCGTTCATATGGATTACTCATGCTATAACTTTTGTTTCAATGCCTCAGCAAAGTATATATCATTCAAGAGGAGTCAACAACATGTGCAAATCATTCAAAACTAAGATTGACCCTTATCTTTGGATATCATTCCACATAATAGATATCTAACTATCCAGTAAAAAGAACAGGCCAAAAAGTTTTTCAGGAATATGTCCTGAACCAAAAGACTCTACACCAATCAATAATGGAGGTATAACATACTGCTATATCAACATTTACAGCATAAATTATAGGCATAAATGCCAATAGTATAATCAACGGATAATGAATGAATATCAGGAAAAAGGTTTTTAAGTTTTATAGCAGAATAAAGTATAACCAACAAATTTTGCCACTTTATACAAAGACATCACGTCACTTCAAAGCAAGTTTTAAAACTGTGTAAAGAAAAATGAGCATCACATATAAAAGCACTAATTACAAGCATCAAGCAAAGCAACACAAAGATAACAAATATTGACTTCAAGGCAACAACTAAGAACCAATGAGACAAAGTCACACATTCTTTGGAGGGAGAAGCGCTTTTGATTAGACATAAGACATGTTAGCTGCAGGAATATCAATAAACAAGAAGGCCAACTCTTCAACAACTTAGGCCCCCAAGCTTCACCTATAGCCATCAACTGACAACCATTCGTGCTGGTTTTTAGTAGGCACCCTTAAATTAGGTGAATAAACAATTTTTTGCCTCTGCTTGTGAATAAGAAATGAGTGAATCATTTTTTTTCTCAAGATTCTTTCATAATATTTCCGTTGTTCGTAATATGGAGCGTGAAGTAGTAAAATACAATGCACACATACCAGACACATACACTCTCTTTGCGAACACACACCACCACGACACACACCCACACAAAACGCACACATAGGCAACGCATAACACATCTACAAAGCTACTATGATGAGAGAAAAAGAAAAAAAAGAAAAAAAGAAAAAAAAAAGAGACGTATTCACTCACCTGATAAAAGGTAGAGAGAAAAATATAGAGAGAGAAAGCTTGGTGTCTATGTCTGCAAAAGAGAGAAACCGTGTGCCCGTCTTTGTTTAATGATCTGGTGAGTAGCCCTAGATATTTCCTACCTGACGTAAGAATCCACTAAAGGCCATTATGGTCATAAAATTAAAAGCATAGCATGTTTAACACATGGTACAAGCTCGTTCCAGCAGCAGACAACCTACAAATATGACTATGAGGACGATTTTCACCTTCCATATGATGTCAGAATCCACTAAAGGCTATTATGGTCATAAAATTAAAAGCATAACATTTTTAACACATGGTACAAGGTCATTACAGCAGCAGACAACCTACAAATGTGACTGTGAGGACGATTTTCACCTTGCATATTCTTTTATGTTATAATAGAGATATATATATATATCAATAAAGTTGCAAAAGGTCTTACCCAAATGTGTTTCATTTATTTTGTCAATATTCTCTATATTATCTTCTAATCATCCCAATGCACATAAAGCTTCCTTGAATGTAAGATACTAAGATAATACACATCCCTTTTGATTAGAGGCATATGTGATATTCTTCTAATAACAAAACCTTTGTTTCCTTACATATCACATATGTTCATCTTCTTTGTAAACAAATTTTGTTTGGAAACTCTGAATACATCAATTCTTCGGCTTCCTCATACCCCTTATTTTCTTTCATCCAAGTTTCAACATTAATTTCTTTTAACTTATCTAATTGATTCATTATCCTGGTAAATAAATGTATTTTTCTTAGGGAATATGAAATGATATCCTTGTACAGTTAGACTGTGACGCCCGAGAATTTGCATCATAGTCATAAATAATTGTAGCATATCTTTTGTGTATTTTAATGTGTTTTATTTCTAGTTTGAATATGTTTACTTGATGGTCACTATTCATATAAAAAATTATTGTCTAAATTGCTCGGTTTAGTATTTTTCCTATATAGTATATGTAATACCCGAGCCCGGAATGTGGAATTTTCTTGATTATCTTTCTGAAAATTTTATTTTCTTAAATTCTTTGAGATTTAATTGTTACTTCTTTGTTGTCGCAAAGTGCATTGCATTTCGGGAGAGATAGTTAGAGGGTGCCTTCTAGTCTTCAACAAATAGTGGAACTAGTATTTAGGTGACTTAAATTTTATATTTTACTTGTTGTTAGCTAGAATTAAATTGGTGATGTTAATTTAGCTTTTAAATGCATGAAAATAAGTCTATTTGACCAAATTTTAAGTAGTTGACCAAGTGCCTTGACCATTTTGACCAACTTGTCACCTTATAAGCCTAAAACAATGCAAAATGAAAAAAAAATTAAAAGCTGAAAATAGCTCAAGAGCAGGCCGTAACTTTGAAGGAAAAAAAAAGAATTTCAACCTTCCAAACTTCCAATCTTTGCGTGAGCTCATACGGGGTGGTTTCCGAGGTGTCCATCGTTGTTTTCCTAGCAACTAGGAGTGACTAAGGTGAGGGAAGCATGTTATTTGCGCATTTAAATGTCAAGTATGTTAACTTTGTGATTTTTGGATTTTATCCGTAGATTGTTGTTTTAATCATTTTGAAGCTTCTAGAATGTTCCTTGACAATTGTAGAACATGTATTTATGGCTTTTTAACATTTTATGTCATTAAATCTTGAGATTGCAATATAAGATTGATAGTTGAATAGTAATTTGTGAATAGTAAACCCTTGAAACGATGAAGTTGCTCTGTTATGCTTTCTGTTGATGTGAAAATGTGCTAGGTATGCTAGAATGCCTAAATGCATGGTTTTTCTAGGCTACATAATGGAAAAAATGAGAAAAAAGCCTTGGTGAAAGTCGGGGTCGTTTAGGTCGAGTTTAGCATTTTCTCGTTTTGCATGATGGCATTGTCTCGGGAGGCCATGGAAGCACTTTTGGTGCGATTATGGCGTTGGTTGGGTGTTTGGTTAGTATAGTTGTAGTTCAAATGAGCAAAGGGGGAAAACGGGGCTTTGCGTGAATTCTAGGGTAAAGTAGGGTTTCGGGGTCTTTAGACGTGCTTTATGGTGACCTAGGAGGATTGGTGAAGTCGGTTTCCAAAACTCGTGGCTCGTTTGGAAGTAGTAGCATTTTGATAGTTGGGGTCGATTTGTGATTTTACTTGTTTTCTTGATGTTATGCCTATAGAATGTTTAAAATAGCTTGATATGCTTGTTAGAGTTGATTTTGATTGGAATGATTATCAACTGTTGCTATTGCGTGCGAGAGTAACTTACTTTGTTATTCTCCCATGTGTGGCTTTATTGCTCGATTGTTGCATTGTATATTGTTTTGCATTCATAGAGTCAGGGGCGGAGTGATGGGCCTCTCTGGGTAGCCTCGGGTTGCCAGTGTTGGTTGCCCTAGCTCCGTGTCCTATTCCCTTTCTCGCTTGGGTTGCCTCCCAGGGAGATTTGGGTTGTAGAATTGATGGATACTTCCGGGGTATTCCAAACTGGTGTTATAAGGTGGTTTGGGCCGGCGCGTCATCATCAAATTCGTGATTGAAAGTTGCTCGTGAAAAGAGTATCGTATCCTTTGAATGAGTATTTATAGTTTTAATGCTTGCCTTGCTTTATTGATGGCTTTGTTTGTATCTCTATATGATATTTGTATGAATTGCTTGGCTAATTGCATTGCATACTCCTCTCATCTCCGTCCTTGAGACCAATTGCCCTCGCTGAACAATAGTTTTGCTCATTCTTTTCTATACTATATTTTACAGGAGTAGTTGAAGCGGACCCTATTGAGGTAATAGAGGAGGAGGAGCAAGTGGAGGCGTTTCCGTGATAGCACTTCTTTGCTTAGCTGGTGGTTGGTTGCCAGACTTTTGTGCGAGCCATGCTTGATGTGTTTAATATTTGGTCGTCGCTTTATTTTGAGGCTTGTAGCCTTGTATGTAATATCTATTTTGAGGCCTTTATGGTCTTTTATTGTAAAGGTTTAAGGATTGTAAAGTTGTAAACATATACTCATATGACTAGTAAGAGAATGCATGCTAATGGTTAATTGTTTAGTGGCATAAATACTTGTGTAGTATGCATATCATTTTTGGGTTGCAAAGTTGGTTAATAAGAAGATGTATGTTTTAAAAGAAAGTTGGCTTGTCTCTAATGTATATTATGGTATTCGCAAGTGTTATATTGATTGTAGGGTTTTCGGATCATCCACGGTACAGAGGAGACTCCGTCCGTGTGTTGGGTCTGGGCTTGGCCTTTTGCGGGGTCGGGTCGGGGCATGACATCTTTAGGTGGTATCAGAGCATGATAGTCTTGCATGAGCCGGGATATGTTTCTCGGTCTGTGGGGTAAAGGTCTAAAATGTTAAAGTGTTAATGTATGATTGTTAAGTGAAAAAAAAAATGTTATAGCATCACTTTGTGAACTTAGAGTGCTTATGTGTTTAAGTGAATTAGTTTGGCATTTCAAACTTGTGTTATGTGAATTGTGTGATAGGATATTTGATTGTTATTGACTTGAGTGTTATCTAATCTTATGTGCTATATTTCTGTCTATAAACTGCTTTTAAATGTTGCCAGCTATTGTGAGTTGCTACTATTCCGCCACGTCGTGGTACTCAAGGTCTAGGGGTAGATGAAGAGGCAGCAGAACAGGGTCAGCAACTGTTGCCTGAGCAGTTTATGGCTACTATGACCACTGCAGTTGACCGGATTACCCAGGTACTGCATGAGCAAAGGCAGGACAGGAATAATAATCCCCAGGGAAATCAAGCTAATCCTGGTGGACAGGGGCATAGGGTTGAAAATAACCAGTTGGAGAAATTCCTGAGGCACGAGCCGGGTAAGTTCTTTGGAGAGCCGGATGATGAGGTAGTCGAGAGATGGATTAACTGTGTTGAGAAAATTTTCACCGCTTTGAGGTACACTGATGAGGCAAGAATAGATTATGCGTCATTCCTGTTTAAGGGCGACGCAGAGCAGTGGTGGAATACTGTCAGGTTGAGGTGGGATTGTGAGGATGTACCGCATTTGTGGGTTGATTTTTTGAGTGAGTTTCGGGACAAGTATATTCCTGAGATGGCTATGGAAAGGCGGGAAGATGAGTTTGTGGCCCTGAAGCAGGGAAACATGACTGTTGCACAGTATGAGGCTAGGTTTGTCAGCCTGTCGAGGTATATGCCTGAGCTGGTGCGGCCAGCTAGGAGGATGATTCATAGGTTTGTTCGTGGGCTGAGAATGGACATACAGTTGCATTTGACTGGGCAGACCTACACTACTTTTCCTGAGGCATTCCAAGCAGCCTTGAAGTTTGAGAAACGGAAGGCTGAGATGATAGCTGAGAGTAGTCAGCCGAGTAAGAAACAGTACTTGGGTCAGAGCAGCCAGAGTCAGCCGAGGCAGTATTAGACTTCTGCACAGGTTCCTCAGCAACGTCCGTATCAGCCTCAGCATCAGATTTAGGGGAGGCCAGCTGTGACTAGACCCCAGCAGGGAGGTACAGTTCCTACCACCGCCAGAGCCCCCGCACCTATAGGAAACACTGTTGTAAGGCAAAATCAGCAGTGTAACTTTTGTAACCGATCGGGGCACGTTGAGGCTAATTGTTGGAGAAAGAATGGTAAGTGCACAGGTTGTGGTAGCGATGACCATAAGGTGAGAGATTGCCCTAAGTATAGGAATGTTCAGGGCCGTACTAGAGGCCAAGAAGTGTAGAACAGGGCTGCAGGTGCAGGTCCAGCATAGAGGGTACAGGCTAGGGTCTTTGTACTAGATGCGGAGGAGCTGCCCGATACTACAGCTATAGTGGAAGGTACATTTCTTCTCAATACTCAGCCAGTTAAAGTTTTGATTGATCCCGGAGCTATACATTCGTTTATAACTCCTGCATGTGCACGATCTGTGAATGTTTGCATTGATAAACTGCCGCATAAAGTTGAAGTTAGTACGTCTTTGGGTGCAAAATTTGTTATTGAGTCTATTTGCAAATCTTGTGATATATGCATTGAGAACCGTAAACTTCCTGCTGATTTAATTATACTGCCCTTCCGTGACTTTGAAATCATTTTGGGAATGGACTGGTTGGGGAAGTACTATGCTCAGTTGGATTGTAGAACAAAGATTGTTTATCTTCAGGTTCCCTACCTACCGGTACTGGAGATTGTTGGGAACTGCAGGGCTGCCCGAATACCTCTTTTATCATCAATCAAGGCTTCCAAGTTGGAGAATAAGGGTTGTGAAGCTTACCTAGCTTATTTGATCAATCAGCCAACTGATAAGTTGAATTTGAATGAGGTTCCGATTGCTAAAAACTTCCCTGGTGTATTTCCCGAGGAATTACCGGGTTTACCACCGTATAGGGAGATTGAGTTTGTGATTGATCTTGTGCCAGGCACTGCGCCAATTTCTAGAAGTCCTTATAGAATGGCATCGGCTGAACTTCAGGAATTAAAAATTCAGCTTCAGAACTTGCCTGAGAAAGGGTTTATACAACCTAGTTCTTCGACGTGGGGTGCGCCTGTGTTGTTTGTGAGAAAGAAAGACGGCACGCTACAGTTATGTATTGATTACAGGGGACTGAATCAAGTCACGATTAAGAACAAATACCCCTTACCGTTGATTGAAGAATTGTTTGACCAGTTGCAGGGTACGAGTGTTTACTCTAAATTTGACTTGAGGCAGGGTTACTATCAACTTAGGATTCGGAGTGACGATATACCAAGGACGGCATTCAGGACTAGATATGGCCACTATGAATTTGTTGTATTGCCGTTTGGATTGACGAATGCACCAGCCGCATTCATGGACTTAATGCAGAGGGTTTTTCGACCTTATCTTGATCAGTTTGTCGTGATCTTTATTGACGACATTTTAGTGTACTCGAAGAATAAGGCTGAACATGAACAACATTTGAAGATTGTGCTACAGACTTTGCAGGAAAACAAGCTTTTTGCAAAATTCAGCAAGTGTGAATTCTAGTTGAATCATATATCTTTTCTAGGCCATATCATTTCAGATCAAGGAATTTCTGTAGACCCAGCTAAGATTGAAGTTGTTTCATCTTGGAAGAGACCTGAGACGGTGTCAGAGATTCAGAGTTTTCTTGGGTTGGCAGGTTACTACCGGAGGTTTGTTAAAGACTTTTCCAAAATTTCTGGACCTTTAAGCCAGTTGACTCGAAAGAAAGTTGCTTACAACTAGGATGCTAAATGTGAATCTAGTTTCCAAGAATTGAAGAAGAGGTTAACTACAGCTCCTATACTAGCTTTACCTGAGGGTACAGAAAACTTTGTTGTTTTCAGTGATGCATCTAGAGAAGGTTTGGGCTGTGTTTTAATGCAGAATGGTAAGGTGATTGCCTATGCTTCTAGGAAGTTGAAACCATATGAAGTCAATTACCCTACACATGATCTAGAGTTAGCTGCAGTTGTGTTTGCTTTGAAGAAGTGGCATCACTACTTGTGGGGTAGTAGATTTGAAATTTTTACTGACCACAAGAGTCTCAAGTATTTGTTTTCACAAAATGATTTGAATATGAGGCAGCGGAGATGGCTATAGCTATTAAGTGGTTACAATTGTTCTATAAACTACGTGCCAGGTAAGGCCAATATTGTTGCTGATGCTTTGAGCCGAAAGGCTACTGTTGCAAGTTTAATTATCAAGGATTGGGAAACTTTGGAGGAAATTTGTTCATGGAAGCCGGAAGCTACTGAGGTAGGGATTCGATTTGCTAGCTTGCAGATTCAGTCGGGATTGCTAGCACAGATCAGAGAAGTTCAAAGGACTGATCCTTACATCTTGAAGATCCAAGAAAAAGCAAAAGGGGGAGAGTCGGAGTTTAAATTACATGCAGATGGTATCTTCAGATTCAGGGACAGGGTGTGTGTTCCTGGTGATCCGACTTTGAAGAATGAGATTCTGTCCGAGGCACATAATTCGAGGTATACGATTCACCCGGGCAGTACTAAAATGTATAGAGATTTGAAACAACACTTCTGGTGGAACAATATGAAGAAGGAGATTGCTGGGTATGTATCCAGATGTTTGACTTGTTAGAGGGTTAAAGTTGAGCATTAGAGGCCAGCCGGGCTTCTACAACCGTTGTCGATTCCGCAATGGAAGTGGGTGCATATAACAATGGACCTTGTGACCGATCTTCCTAGATCTCTGAGAGGATGTGATTCTGTTTGGGTTGTTGTGGACTGCTTGACTAAAGTTACACATTTTATTCCCGTGAACAAACAGGATAGCCTTGATAAACTAGCTGAGCTTTATGTTGCTAATATTGTGAGACTTCATGGTGTGCCACAGAGTATAGTGTCAAATAGAGATCCCAGATTCAGATCTCGTTTTTGGCAGAAGTTGCAAGAGGCAATAGGAACTAAGTTGAGCTTCAGCACTGCATACCATCCACAAACTGATGGCCAGTCTGAGAGAACTATCAAGATCTTGGAAGACATGCTACGGGCATGTGTGTTAGACTTTGGGAAGAATTGGGAGAAATTTTTTCCTTTAGCGGAGTTCGCCTACAATAATAGTTATCAATCCACTATAGGTATGGCTCCCTACGAGGTGTTGTACGGTCGTAAATGCAGATCCCCATTGTATTGGGAAGAGGTTGGAGAGATGAGAACAGTTGATCCGACTGTGTTACCTGAGATGATTAAGATGGTGGATAATGTTAACCTTATTCGCCAGCATATGCTTACTGCTCAGGCTCGTTAGAAAAGTTATGCGGATAAACACCGTCGAGATCTTGAGTTTGATTTGGGAGATTGGGTGTTTTTTAAGATTTCTCCTCGAAAGGGATTGATTCGGCATGGTAAGAGCGGGAAACTTAGTCCCAGGTATGTGGGTCTGTATGAGATCACTGAAAAGGTAAGTCCTTAGCTTACCGGTTAGCTTTGCCTCCGAGCTTGTCAAGACTGCACGATGTTTTCCACTTGTCAATGTTAAAGAAGTATCATCCAGATCCTTCACATGTACTTGAACCAGAGCCTTTGCAGATTGAGGAAAAGTTGACTTATGAGGAGAAACCGATTCGAATTGTGGATGGGAGAGTTCAGGAACTTCGCAGAAAGAGTATTCCGTTAGTAAAGGTTCTGTGGAATCATCATGGGTTTAAGGAAGCGACTTGGGAAAGAGAGGACCAAGTTCGAAATTAGTATCCGGAATTGTTTGTTGACCAGGTAAGAATTGCGTGGGCGCAATTGTTTTAAGGGTGAGAGGGTGTAATACCCAAGCCCGGAATGTGGAATTTTCTTGATTATCTTTCTGAAAATTTTATTTTCTTAAATTCTTTGAGATTTAATTGTTACTTCTTTGTTGTCGCAAAGTGCATTGCATTTCGGGAGAGATAGTTAGAGGGTGCCTTCTAGTCTTCAACAAATAGTGGAACTAGTATTTAGGTGACTTAAATTTTATATTTTATTTGTTGTTAGCTAGAATTAAATTGGTAATGTTATTTTAGCTTTTAAATGCATGAAAATAAGTCTATTTGACCAAAGTTTAAGTAGTTGACCAAGTGCCTTGACCATTTTGACCAACTTGTCACCTTATAAGCTAAAAACAATGCAAAATGAAAAAAAATAAAAGATGAAAACAGCTCAAGAGTAGGCCGTGACTTTGAAGGAAAAAAAAAGAATTTCAACCTTCCAATCGTTCAATCGTCGCGTGAGCTCGTGCGGGGTAGTTTCTGAGGTGTCCAGCGTTGTTTTCCTAGCAACTAGGAGTGCCTAAGGTGAGGGAAGCACGTTATTTGCGCATTTAAATGTCAAGTATGTTAACTTTATGATTTTTGGATTTTATCCGTAGGTTGTTGTTTTAATCATTTTGAAAATTCTAGAATGTTCCCTAGCAATCGTAGAACATGTATTTATAGCTTTTTAATATTTTCTGCGGTTGAATATCGAAATTGAAATATAAATTGTTAGTTCAATAGTAATTTATGAATAGTAAACCCTTGAAACGATGAAGTTGTGCCGTTATGCTTTCTGTTGATGTGAAAATGTGCTAGGTATGCTAGAATGCTTAAATGCATGGTTTGTTTAGGTTACGTAATGAAAAAAATGAGAAATATGCCTTGGTGAAAGTCGGGGTCGTTTAGGTTGAGTTTAGCATTTTCTCGTTTTACGTGATGGCATTGTCTCGGGAGGCCATGGAATCATTTTTGGTGCAGTTATGGTATTGGTTGGGTGTTTGGTTAAAGTAGTTGTAGTTCAAAAGAGCAAAGGGGGAAATCGGGGCTTTGTGTGAATTCTAAGGTAAAGTAGTGTTTCGGGGTCTTTAGACGTGCCTTATGGTGACCTTGGAGGATTGGTGAAGTCGGTTTCCGGAACTCGTGGCTCGTTTGGAAGTAGTAGCGTTTTGATAGTTGGGGTCAATTTGTGATTTTGCTTGTTTTCTTGATATTATGCCTATAGAATGTTTAAAATAGCTTGATATGCTTGTTAGAGTTGATTTGGTTGAAATGTTTATCAATTGTTGCTATTGCGTGCGAGAGTAACCTACTTTGTTATTCTCCCACGTGTGGCTTTATTGCTCGATTGTTGCATTATATATTGTATTGCATTTATAGAGTCAAGGCAGTGTGATGGGCCTCTCTGGGTAGCCTTGGGTTGCCAGTGTTGGTTGCCCTAGCTCCGTGTCCTATTCCCTTTCTCGCTTGGGTTGCCTCCCAGGGAGATTTGGGTCATATAATTGATGGATACTTCCGGGGTAATCCAAACTGGTGTTATAAGGTGGTTTGGGCCGGCGCGTCATCATCGAATTCGTGATTGAAAGTTGCTCGTGAAAAGAGTATCGTATCCTTTGAATAAGTGTTTATAGTTTTAATGCTTGCCTTGCTTTATTGATGGCTTTGTTTGTATCTCTATATGATATTTGTATGAATTGCTTGGCTAATTGCATTGCATACTCCTCTCATCTCCGTCCTTGAGACCAATTGCCCTCACTGAACAATAGTTTTGCTCATTCATTTCTATACTATATTTTACAAGAGTAGTTGAAGCTGATCCTCTTGAGGTAATTGAGGAGGAGGAGGAGCAAGTGGAGGTGTTTCCTTGATAGCACTTCTTTGCTTAGCTGGTGGTTGGTAGCCAGACTTTTTTGTGAGCCATGCTTGATGTGTTTAATGCTTGGTCGTCGCTTTATTTTGAGGCTTGTAGCCTTGTATGTAATATCTATTTTGAGGCCTTTATGGTCTTTTATTGTAAAGGTTTAAGGATTGTAAAGTTGTAAACATATACTCATATGACTAGTAAGAGAATGCATGCTAATGGTTAATTGTTTAGTGGCATAAATACTTGTGTAGTATGCATATCATTTTTGGGTTGCAAAGTTGGTTAATAAGAAGATGTATGTTTTAAAAGAAAGTTGGCTTGTCTCTAATGTATATTATGGTATTCGCAAGTATTATATTGATTGTAGGGTTTTCGGATCGTCCACGGTACAGAGGAGACTCCGTCCGTGTGTCGGGTCCGGGTTTGGCCTTTTGTGGGGTCGGGTCAGGGCGTGACAGTATAACTTATAAAAGAAATGGGAAACTTGTAGTTTTGGACTTTGGAGGCCGGAAACATGCATTTGAAAAATGATTTGTGCTTCGTTGAATAGTGTTACCTTAGTGTGAATAATAGTTTAGTTGATTAGTCTTTTAATTGACAATTTTAGTGTAGTTTGACTAAGTCCTTATTAGTATTTGACTCATAAAAAATAACTTATATCTATACATATACTTAATACACTACACATACATGCATATGCTCATAAAAAACAAAACAAAACTCCCCAAAGCTCCCCAAACCCGTCGATCAAGAGAGAAAAAAAAAAGAAGAACTTTTGCAAGCAAATTTTTTCATTTGACTCAAGAATCATCATCCTACACCTCATTCCACATCTCCAAAGGTCTTCTCCACCCTCCTCAATTCCTCTAAGTGAGGGAGATGCACCATTTTAGCTAAATACAGTTTCTTGCCATTATTTCATATTTTCGGATTTTGAGGTTTTGTGATATAAATTGCTTGATTCTTGCTAGATATGGTATTGTTATATGCTAGAGAACATCCTTATGTAATTATATAGCTTGAAACTAAGTTTTTTAGCAAGAATCACATGAGGAAGATGGTGAATAGTATCAAACTAAGGTTCCAAAAAAAAAGTAGCAATTTAATTCGATTCGAGGCTTCTAGTAGTCGCTAATTAGGTCATTGAGCATGTAAAAAATGTTAGTTGTGCTTACCATGTACAAAATTTGAATAATTTGATCAAATTAGGCTACTTTAATAAGAGGTTTCGGGGTTAACTCGAATCCGGGCACATTTCGAGGTTATGACTAGTCTTTATTAAGTATTGAAGCCTTAGAAGTGCCTTTGTTTCGCTTGTTTGGATTCCGGAATTAGTACTTGTAGTGTAAACTCACAAATAGACATTTTCGGTGTTTTCGTGCACTCGTGTTCTAGGCTGTGATCTGAAGGCTCTAAAAGATGTATTTTTGTATCCTTGGATTGGTAGAATAGCTATATTGCCTAACTTGATCCTTGAATTCCGGTAGGAAGCTATATAGCCTAGTTGAACAAAGGGGAAATGAATGAATTAATAGCTTTAGTACTTGTATTGCCTCATAGTTGCTTCTAGAGTGTTTACCCCTTTGTGTTCGCATAGTTAAATTCATGATAATTGCTTATAATTGAGTAATCAAATGGTCTATGCCATGAATTAACTAGCTATCTTGATTATGGTGATAATATGTGAATTTTATGTGTTGTTTGCTAGCTAAACTTGGAGGATTCTTGATTTAGTTGTTGTTGTTGAATAATGAGAAAATAATGTTAATGCATGTGGTGTGCTTGATAAAATGCTTGAAAGAAGTCTATTTGAACACAAAAATGCATTCAGTATTTGGCATGACCATGAAATGCTAGCTAGATGAACTAAATGAACATTAGTATGTGTGTGTGTGGCTGCCCGTGTGTGTGTGTTGTGGAATGTGGGTGTGTGGATGTGGTAGAAGTGTGCTATGGCTGTCTATGGATGATCCTAGGAGCATGGTTGGATGTTTGGAGTTTGGGTATAAGCTAGTTGAAGAGAAGTTAGTTTATAATGCTGAAATTGTTTTGGTAGTTAGCTGCCAACGATTTTTAGAACCTTTTTGACATAGTAAACGAGCTTAGAATTTAACGAAATTTATATAGAAGCTAGATTAAGTAGTTTAGAGAAAATGTTGATTTCTTGTGCTAAGGCTAATTCTAACATTTTGACCCTCCGATTTAAACATTTTCGAGATATGTCTGAAAATCGCTGGTGCAGGGGCAGTTCATGCAGTTGCACAGAAAAGGTCGTAACTTGTGGAATTTAGATCGGAATTGAGTTCCGCTTGAGCTTGAAGTCATCTACACTCAAAGATCTATGTTTACACATAAAAATCAGTCAGTTTGGAGGTCTATAGCATAAGTAACCGAGTTGATTAAGTTAAGCCTCTGTTAGAGAAATTGAAAAATGTTTTAGTGATATTTTAGGGTTTTTCTGCAAAGTTAATTCTAGGATTGATTCGATGCTATCTATAGGTTCTATAGGTTATAATGAGCATAAATTAGTGATTATATATGATTGGTTTGATTGGAACTTTAGGAAATTTGCATAATTGGCTTAGAATTCAAATGGACTTTATCCGAAAAGTGAATCCGGGTATAATCTAATAATGTAGATAGTCTTTATTAGGTGTGGTAGTGCTTAATGTGCCTTTATGGCACCAAATTGGGGTTTTGTTAGAGTACTTGTAGTAAAACGTACAAAAGGGGATTTTGGGATTTTTGTATTGGATGTTGTAAAGTGAGGTCTTGTGGTTCTAATTGGTGCCATAAGATGTCATTAGAAGTGTCGAATAACTTACTTGTGGATCTTGTACCTTGTGTTTCGTTTGGGTATCAAATTGTTTTAGTAGACTAAGGGGGTCTTTGAAACGAAGTGTTAACTATAGCTTGTTTGACTACGTATATGATCTTAGATATGTTAGGAAGCCTCTAATATGTATTTGTGGCATGGTTTAGATAATCGAATGAGGTAGCTGTAGTTCAAATCACTTAAGGGGCTTTTCGGAGTTTTTTTTGTTTACATGACTTAAATTGGGGTTTTGTTGCGTTTGTATACATCATAATGTGACTATATTAGAATAGTAAAGATAGATTTGGAATTCGTTACCATGTGTGAAGTTTAGAGCTTGTTTTGTAAGTATTTAAAAGGAGATTTGTTGGATTCTTGTGAATCACTTGAATTAGTTGCATTAGTAGTTATTATTGTTATAATTGTTCTAATTGATCATGATTGGGTTATATGTTGTATAAGTGTGAAGTTTATGACCTAAATACTAAGCATGTGGAAAGGGTTTAGTTGGATTTTATGTGAATTAGTTAAGCTTGATGCATATTTAGTTATTGGAATTGATGTAGTTATTATAATTGACTTTTACTGATTTAAATAAGAGTTTAAATGGTATTGGTATGTCGTATGTAGTTGTTTGGAGAAGTTTCATGAAATAGGCTGTATAGCTACTACATTAGAATATGTTTGTATCTTGTTTATATTGCCGTGATGCTTATAATTATTTGAGTTATGTTGTGGGAAATTACTACTTGGAATATATGTTAAGTTAAAGTATATAAAAGTGACATTTTGTTAAAGATAGAATTCTAATAGATATTGTATGCTAAATAAGCGAAATTATAAGTTAACTAACCTAGTTGGGTAATTAATGAATGTTGTAGTTAAAGAATAATTGAAGTAATGTTTGGTCTTAGGTACAAGGTGATCGAGAGTGATGTGAATACAATCTTGTATCTTGGAGCTCGGTAAAGGTGATGGAGTCTTCTTCTTTTCTGTGCATTTTAACTTAATTTATTGTTTCTAGATTATATTATTTAGTAATTGATAAAGTTTATATGTATTATTTACTTGCTATCTTGTGTTTTTTCTTGTTATTTGTATTAATTGCGAGGGCGGCTTACTTTGTCGTTCCTCTTACGGGATTTGATATTATTGGCTCTCGTGATCTTGTTTGGGGTTGCGCAACATTTTCGGACATGGTAGCGTCGAGAAACACGAGTGGCATCGGGTTTGCCGTGCTCCCTCGACTACCATGGTGCCTATTCCCTTTCTCTCGCTGAGTATACTCCACTACCCTAGAGACGTGGTTCACCTGCTGGGCATATGGACCTACCTCAAGAGAAATGGTTGTAGGATCGGGGTACATCCGGAGTACCCCAACTTGGAGGAGTACGGGTTTTGCCGGCACTTGCTTGAAGATCTTGGCTCGTGGCTCGTGATTGAAGACAAACATGGAACCGTATCCTTTTTATACATGGTTAAATACTTGTCTAATTAACTTTGTTATTTTGTGTTGTATATGTTATTATTCTTGTTGCATCTCATGAAAGCATTCTTCGGTTTGCTGCATCACCTCCCTCACTAAGTATACATGTTGTATACTCATCCTCATTTCTAACACCTTTCAGGATCAGTGCTATAAGCTAAAAATTGGATTGCCTCCTGTGTGGCCTGCCTGCTCTATCAGTGTATAGAACAAGGATGAATGTGTACCTTATATGCCTGTATACTATTTGAGACCTTATGGTCATGTATGCATTTGTGTTATCTTAAGAAATGTAATATTAAAGTTTTAGTCTTGGGTGATAGTTAGGTGCTAGTGGTTTGTAATAACTTCAATTGTTTACTTTTCTGTTTAGTTGACTTGCATGCTGATAGGGATGAAACAGATTGAAGTTGTGGACTATGCTCTTGTGGTTGTATGTTGTAGTTTACAGGTTTTCAAATAGTCCTATTAATAGGAGAAACTCCGTCTGTTTTCCCTAAATATTGTGACCGGGTTGAAATTGGGTTGTGATTAGCATGGCTATTAGAGCCGCCAGTCTCGTGAGGGATCGGGGCGTTACAGAAGTTGTATCAGAGCTTATATAGCTCACAGCCGGGATATGGTCCTTGGTCTGTTGGGTAGTGGACCTTGAGTGGGTACCTGTGGAGTGAGTCTTGAATAAGTATGTGCTTGCATGTGGGTTGTGTTTACTTGAGTGAAAATGTGTTCTTATGTGTTATGATTGCGTGAAATAGGAAGATTATGCGATATGTGATTGTGTGTGCACCTATGTGACCTCTTTGTGCAATAAGTGAAACTTAGATTATATGTTTATTTATATGATTAGTTATGCATGTAAGTGATTTCTTGAGTGTTTACCTACCTTAGTTATTTGTAATAAAGTGTATAAGTGTTTATCATATGTGAAATTCAACACATACATGCATTATTCGTTAATATGGTAAGTGGACACTCTTCCCTATAAATAGATGACATAGGCGGCTTGCTTGAAGACGTGGACCAACAGAAAGAGGAATAGTTGATCAATTGGTATCTTCTCGGAGATTCTTATTAGTATTTTCATACGGGGTTCTATAGTAGTATTCTTATTGGAACTCTTGTTGGCATTCTTACTTAGTACATATACATATAAGAGTAGTCTTTTCCGGGATTCAATATGGGGACCCTCAATTGGTGTATTTCTACTGGGCTTCTTATTTGGTGCTCCCGTTGAATTCTTATTTGGCTTTCATTGGCTGGTGACCTGAGAACATTGCTTTGAGATTCTTAATAATATTCTTATTCAACAATAATGATTGATGGTCTATCTTGGAATTCTTATCTGCTATAATTATGGTATTTTTGTTTAGAGATACTCGGTCGGGCTTCTCGTTTAACAACTACATTAGGAATTCCTATGTGATGTTTTTATTCGAAGGGACCCTTATCCGGAGTTTTGGATTGGTATTCTTTTGGCATTCTTACGAAGATCTTTGATGGCATTCATGAGCGATGGGTTTCTTGGGAGTTTCATTTGAAGGCTCTTATTGGAGTGTTTCTTCGGTACTTCTACTTGGTGTTCCCTATGATTTTCGCGTTCGAGCTTCTTATCCAGATTGTTCAAGATGCATATGAGCAATTCACTTGAAACAAGAAATTGGGAGGACGCAATTTGTTTAAGGGGAAAGAGTGTGACGCCCGAGAATTTGCATCAAAGTCATAAAAAACTGTAGCATATCTTTTGTACATTTTAATGTATTTTATTTCTAGTTTAAATATGTTTACTTGATGTCACTATTCATAAAAAAATTTACTGTCTAAATTGCTAGGTTTAGTATTTTTTCTAGATAGTATAACTTATAAAAGGAATGGGGAACTTATAGTTTTGGACTTTGGAGGCCGGGAACATGCATTTGAAAAATGATTTGTGCTTCGTTGAATAGTGTTACATTAGTGTGAATAATAGTTTAGTTGATTAGTCTTTTAATTGACAATTGTAGTGTAGTTTGACTAAGTCCTTGTTAGTATTTGACTCATAAAAGTAACTTGTATCTATACATATACTTAATACACTACACATACATGCATATGCTCATCAAAAACAAAACAAAACTCCCCAAAGGCCCCCAATCCTGTCGATCAATAGAGAAAAAAAAAAGATGAACTTTTGCAAGCAAATTTTTTCATTCCGCTCAAGAATCATCATCCTACACCTCATTCCACATCTCCAAAGGTCTTCTCCACCCTTCTCAAGGCCTCTAGGTGAGGGAGATGCACCATTTTAGCTAACAAAAGTTTCTTGCCATTATTTCATATTTTCGGATTTTGAGGTTTTGTGCTATAAATTACTTAATTCTTGCTAGATATGATATTATTATATGCTAGAGAAAATCCTTATGTAATTATATAGCTTGAAACCAAGTTTTTTAGCAAGAATCACATGAGGAATATGATGAATAGTGTCAAACTAGGGTTCCGAAAAAAAGTTACAATTTAATTCGATTCGAGGTATCTAGTAGTTGCTAATTAGGTCCTTGAGCGTGGGAAAAATGTTAGTTGTGCTTGCCATGTAAAAAATTTGAATAATTTGATCAAATTAGGCTACTTTAATAAGGGGTTTTGGGGTTAACTCGAATCCGGGCACGGTTCGAGATTATGGCTAGTCTTTATTAAGTATTGAACCTTTAGAAGTGTCTTCGGTTCACTTGTTTGGATTCCGGAATTGGTACTTGTAATGTAAACCCACAAAGATGCATTTTTGGTGTTTTCGTGTACTTGTGTTTTAGGCTATGATCTGAAGGCTCTAAAAGATATTTTTAGGTATCTTTGGATTCGTAGAATAGCTATCTTGCCTAACTTGATCCTTGAATTCCGGTAGGAAGCTATATAACCTAGTTGAAAAAAGGGAAAATGAATGAATTAATATCTTTAGTACTTGAATTGCCTCATAGTTGCTTCTAGAGTGTTTAAATGCAGTTTGAGGCATGTGTGAGCTTGTGGTAAAGTGTTAGGAAAGGTATAATATTGACCCCTTTGTATTCGCATAGTTAAATTCATGATAATTGCTTATAATTGAGTAATCAAATGGTCTATGCCATGAATTAACTAGTTATCTTGATTATGGTGATAATATGTGAATTTTATGTGTTGTTTGCTAGCTAAACTTGAAGATTCTTGATTTAGTTGTTGTTGTTGAATAATGAGAAAATAATGTTAATGCATGTGGTGTGCTTGATAAAATGCTTGAAAGAAGTCTATTTGAACACAAGAATGCATTAAGCATTTGGCATGACCATGAAATTCTAGCTAGATGAACTAAATGAACATTAGTATCTGTGTGTATGGCTGCCCATGTGTGTGCGTTGTGGAAATGTGGATGTGTGGATGTGGTAGAAGTGTGCTATGGCTGTCTATGGATGAACCTAGGTACATCGTTGGGTGTTTGGAGTTTGAATATAGCTAGTTGAAGAGAAGTTAATTTATAAAGCTGAAATTGTTTTGGCAGTTAACTGCCAACGATTTTTAGAACCTTTTTGACATAGTAAACGAGCTTATAATTGAACAAAAATTTTATAGCATCTAGATTAGGCAGTTTAGAGCAAATGTTGATTTTTGGTGCTAAGTCTAATTCTAACTTTTTGACCCTCCGATTTAAGCATTTCCGAGATGTGTCTGAAAATCGCTGGTGCAGGGGAAGTTCGCGTAGTTGCACGGAAAAGGTCGTAACTTGTGGAATTTAGATTGGAATTGAATTCCGCTTGAGGCTAAAGTCATCTACACTCAAATATCTACGTTTATACATAAAAATAAATTAGTTTGGACGTCCATAGAATAAGTAACTGAATTGATTAAGTTAAGCCTCTGCTAGAGAAATTGGAAAATGTTTTAGTGATATTTTAGGGTTTTTGTGCAAAGTTAATTCTAGGATTGATTCGATGCTATCTATAGGTGCTATAGGTTCTAATGAGCATAAATTAGTGATTATATGTGATTAGCTTGATTGGAACTTTAGGAAATTTGCATAATTGGCTTAGAATTCAAAGGGACTTTATCTGAAAAAGTGAATCCGGGTGGAATCTAATAATGTAGATAGTCTTTATTAGGTGTGGTAGTGCTTAATGTGCCTTTATGGCACCAAATTGGGGTTTGGTTAGAGTACTTGTAGTTAAACGCACAAAAGGGGATTTTGGGACTTTTGTATTGGATGTTGTGAAGTGAGGTCTTGTGGTTCTAATTGGTGCCATAAGGTGTCATTAGAAGTGTCGAATAACTTACTTGTGGATCTTGTACCTTGTGTTTCGTTTGGGTATCAAATTGTTTTAGTAGACTAAGAGGGTCTTTGAAACGAAGTGTTAACTATAGTTTGTTTGACTACGTATATGATCTTAGATGTGTTAAGAAGCCTCTAATATGTATTTGTGGCATGGTTTAGATAATCGAATGAGGTAGTTGTAGTTCAAATCACTTAAGGGGCTTTTCGGAGTTTTTATGTTAACATGACTTAAATTGTGGTTTTGTTGCATTTGTATATATCATAATGTGACTACATGAGAATAGTAAAGTTAGATTTGAAATTCGTTACCATGTGTGAAGTTTAGAGCTTGTTTTGTAAGCATTTAGAAGGAGATTTGTTGGATTCTTGTGAATCACTTGAATTAGTTGCATTAGTAGTTATTATTGTTCTAATTGATCATGATTGGGTTATATGTTGTATAAGTGTGAAGTTTATGACCTAAATACTAAGCATGTGGAAATGGTTTAGTTGGATTTTATGTGAATTAGTTGAGCTTGATGCATAGTTAGTTATTGGAATTGATGTAGTTATTATAATTAACTTTTAACTGATTTAAATAAGAGTTTAAATGGTATTGGTATGTCATATGTAGTTGTTTGGAGAAGTTTCATGAAATAAGCTGTATAACTACTACATTAGAATATGTTTGTATCTTGTTTATATTGTCGTGATGCTTATAATTATATGAGTTACGTTGTAGGAAATTACTACTTGGAATATATGTTAAGTTAAAATATATAAAAGTGGCATTTTGTTAAAGATAGAATTCTAATAGATATCGTATGCTAAATAAGCAAAACTATAAGTTAACTAACCTAGTTGGGTAATTAATGAATATTGTAGTTAAAAAATAATAGAAGTAATGTTTGGTCTTAGGTATAAGGTGATTGAGAGTGATGTGAATACAATCTTGTATCTTGGAGCTCGATAAAGGTGAGGGAACCTTCATCTCTTCTGTGCATTTTAACTTATTTTATTGTTTCTAGATTATATTATTTAGTAATTGATAAAGTTTATAAGTATTGTTTACTTGCTATCTTGTGTCTTTTCTTGTTATTTGTGATTAATTGTGAGGGCGGCCTACTTTGTCGTTCCTCTTACGTGATTTGATATTATTGGCTCTCGTGATCTTGTTCGGGGTTGCACAATATTTTCGGACATGGTAGCGTTGAGAAACACGGGCGGCGTCGGGCTTGCTGTGTTCCCTCAACTACTATGGTGCTTATTCTCTTTCTTGCTGAGTATACTCCACTACCCCAGAGGCGTGGTTCACCTGCTGGGCATATGGACCTACCTCAGGAGAAAGGGTCGTAGGATCGGGGTACATCCGGAGTACCCCAACTTGGAGGAATAAGGGTTTTGCCGGCACTTGCTTGAAGATCTTGGCTCGTGGCTCGTGGCTCGTGATTGAAGACAAACATGGAACTGTATCTTTTTTATACGTGGTTAAATACTTGTCTAATTAACTTTGTTATTTTGTGTTGTATATGTTATTATTCTTGTTGCATCTCATGAAAGCATTGCTCGGTTTGCTGCATCACCTCCCTCACTGAGTATACATGTTGTATACTCACCCTCGTTTCTAACACCTTTCAGGATCAGTGCTATAAGCTGGAAATGGGATTGCCTCCTGTGTGGCCTGCCTGCTCTATCAGTGTGTAGAACAAGGAAGAATGTGTACTTTATATGCCTGTATACTATTTGAGACCTTATGGTCATGTATGTATTTGTGTTATCTTAAGAAATGTAATATTAAAGTTTTAGTCTTGGGTGATAGTTAGGTGCTAGTGGTTTGTAATAACTTCAATTGTTTACTCTTCTGTTTAGTTGACTTGCATGCTGATAGGATGAAACAGATTGAAGTTGTAGATTATAGTCTTATGGTTGTATGTTGTAGTTTACAGGTTTCCAAATACTCCTATAAATAGGAGAAACTCCGTCCGTTTTCTCTAAATTTTGTGACCGGATAGAAATTGGGTTGTGATTAGTATGACCATTAGAACCTCCGGTTCTCATGAGGGATCGGGGCGTTACATAGACATCTACAATGAATATCAAAGGAAAAAAAGTTATCGATAGCCTCACGAGGGGATATATGTATGTAATCCTAATAAATCTTAATCAGTAAATTGAGATTAATCTCCATTTACAGGTCTATGATATAGAGTGTTGTTACTCGATTGTGACCCTTGGAAATATATTTGAAGAAATATTTATTTGCAATTGTAACATATGTAGTCAACATTTATGTGAGCATAATATTTTAGGAAAAACATTGAGTAATAAAGGATGACATATCAATTATCGCGCTCAATTCCGTTTCTTATAATAGTTCGTCTATCTTTACTTTTTTTATATTGAGAAAATCATTCTCCATCAAGAAGGAAAATTTGATTCTATTTTGAGCAATATTGATTACATTGAAGAAAACAAAAAGTAAAAATAAATAATAACATAAAAAGTAAATTCAATATAAGAAGACAAAATGATAACCATAATAATTTTTTACAATACCATTTCTTTTGTACAGTCGGACTGTTTTCATCAGACTTAATGATTGACACATTTTTTTAGTAGAACAAAGTGTCAGAAATATATTTTTCTAAGATTCAAATGTAATTTGAGAAAAATTTCTGTTGCATAACATCATAAATATATTGATATTTATTATAAAAGATAAAACAAATTAAAGTGTTCGTAAATGATTTCATATATTCTCCAAATGAAATTACTCTCAATGGAGTTCTAATATTTTCGATATTATTAGTTGGATAGACTAATGAAGAAAATGGTGTGTCAAGACATTGAAATGATCAATTAGATTGAATTATCATTCTCCTTCACAAGCGCTTTTATAGCGTTATGGATTTTATCCTCATCCGTACATTTATCATCCTATTTGTGTTTTATCCATAATTAAAATTGAAATACAAAATAGTGAAATTATATTATTCAAAAGATATGACAACAATGGAATTATATACATCAAATAAGTTATATTTCATGAAACTCACTGTATGAATTTTTCCACTCCATTTTGAAATACAACAAACAAAAATCACAAGATTCAAATATGCTCATATAACAATTCTTGAATTTTAAAAATATTACCCAATGAGAGAAACTGGATTAAATGGGGGGATTGCATTGTTTGTCATAAACTAAGTTCAAAACATTGACTAACTCCCAATTGTCCTACTATTCTATATCTCTTATTGGGGATGGATAAGTTAGGACTCTGCTTATCCCATTCAAGCAAGACACTATTGAACTTTCAATTGATTATTAAACTACAAATCGTGCTTTTGAAACTCAATACTTTATTTCAATACTGGATATTAGAAAATGCGTGATGTAGAATTATATAAATAAATTAACACAATTAGACCGATGACACAAGTCAAAGCAATTATATTGTGGTTATCTATCATGTTTGGAGGAATATTTTCAGCATTTAAAATATATTGTAGAATGAATTATCCTATTTTTTGGGCTATGTTGCATTTCAAAATTATAATTATTCATCCAACTTTAAGAGGATTTACAACTCGTATCCTTACAAATACCACTAAAGTAAAATTATCAATGTGAACAACATTCGTTGAACATGGAAAAAAAAATTCTATTATTGGATGTCTAAAGTTATCATTATTAATATCCATCATTGTAACCTAAAAATGATCAAGTTTCATGCATTTAATATGTCATTCAATAGACCACCCCTTTGAAATGATTATGTATATAAAAGGTATTGTAATTCCTTTTCTTTTTAGTTCGTTATTGACTTCCTAAACAGTTTATTTCAAAAACTTCTCCAAAAAGATCGATAGAGACCATACATATATTATATAAAAAAATATCAAAATAAAGTACACAACCAACTTGTAACAGATCATAAAATATATCACATGATATATAAACTATCAAACAACAAAACATAACAAAGTCAATAAATGTCTCATAAGCACTAATCATTCTCTTCCTTAATTATCTTTCTCATTGTAGTAGGATACATCTGAAATTCAACTTTAGCATTATCTCTATCTATTGCTCAACTCAAACCCTCTTGGAAGGCATGAAGCATAAACTTGGACCCCTTAACAATATTTTCAGAGCACTGGGATATTATACTAATTTCCTAGAATACCAAAAAATTAACAACGTTAAATAAAAAATAATAAGCAAATAAAATTAGTAATAATCAATGGAATATGAAACTGATCTCCTGTTATTATATCAACAGTCATCTTGTCAGCAATGTTTGTGGAACTTGATCCAATAGCATTAACATCAAATATCTTGACAATAAAATTAAAATAAAATAAGTGACTAATAAATTAACTAAAGTTTAACAATAACTTGAAGTCATTGAACAAAGAGACCCTAAAAATTATTTTATAAATAAATAAATCACATATTTTACAAATACAGAAGACAAAATCTAAGTTAAAGATTTGGGTCATCAGTATATGAAGATTTACATTGGTTGACATCATTTAGTCGAACTTTAACCTAAAAAAAGAATCCTCACATTTGATTAAATGTCAGGTCCAAATTGCACGTTACCATGTTTTAATTAATGTTTCAAGGAAATACGAAGTGCAAAGCATCTCAACCACTTTAGCGACTGCACAGAAAACACGTTACATCAAGATCCTAATCTAAACGAAGATGCCAAGAAAAAATGAATATCAACAACAGTAACTTAAAAGGAATAATTCACATGTATGAAGGATTGTTGTAAATTACCGTTTCGCAAGCTCCTGTTCTTCAACTCTGGTGGCTGACAATAAAAACCATAGTTCTTCTATAAAGATTAAAATAGGCAAAAAGCTACAAACTTAACGAAATATCATGATAATATAAGAAAAGGTCAATAGGCAAATTAAATTGGCTTAATTTTGGCTTCCAAAATTAAGCCTAATTGTTCGGGTGAACATCCCTAGCAAAGGACTATCAAACACCACAAACACATTTAACATATCAACTACCATTAATAGTAGAACAAATTAAAAATATATACAACTCACCAAACCTAGCTAGAAAAAGGAATTACACACAAACATAATAATTAAAAACTGAAGCTTTATCTCTTTCACATTTTTTTTCTTAAATAAAGATATATGAATGTCAAAATGTACCTTGTAATGTCACCAGAGTCATTGGTGATAGTTTCCATGTCAACTATTCCCATAGCAAATCTACAAATTTCATCCACAATAAATACATCATTACACTACAAAAAGCAATTAAAATATATAAGGAAAATAAACTGATTTTAATGTGACTAATGAATGTCAAAAAAATAAAAAGATGTGACTAATGTACGGTAACATTAATTGATTCTAATCTGATAGTTAGTTGTGAATATGTATTATAGCTATTAGATACATTCAAGATAGTATAAACAGATTAACTTAATTTAAATTTTAAATTAAGATATGATAGAGTCCTAGATAGGGAAATCTTAATTTAAATTTTAAATTAAGATATGATAGAGTCCTAGATAGGAAAATCTTTCCTAAATATAAGTTTTAAATTTAAATAGTACGGTTAGGATAATATTGTATCTAATAATTATCAATTATATTATAATCTGTAAAAGTTAATTCCAAATTTCAAAGTTAATTATGTAGTATATCTACATCTAATAATATGATTATTTAAATTTTTGTAAAAAATATTTACAAATGCTCATAAAGTGACACATGGCAAGATGGTTGTTCTCTTAGAATATATAATGATTTTATTTTGTACAATTTCACGCAATACTTCTTCCGATTAATGCCACATGTCACTATATTTCATCTATAGCCTACATAATTTTTGCTAAACTAGCTTTCCAACTATGGTTAGAAAGCATTAAGTGCTAAAATCTAACTACCATATTTAATTAGCAAAACATATATAAGCCATATTTAGCTTACAAAGCTATACATTTTTTGTACTCCAAAAAATATTACATGACCACTTTTTATGGCAAGTGGTTTTGTGACGCCCGAGAATTTCATCATAAATTCCTTATAATTGTTGTATACCTACTTGAGCATTCTTACGTGCATCATTTTTCTTGCTTAATTACTTTATCTTGAGGTTACTATTTATAAGATTTTCGACCGTCTCGAATGTTGGATTTTATATTTTTCCTAGGTCATATGACATTTAGAAGGAATCGAGACCTTGTCATTTTGGACTTTCGAGCTCGGGAGCATGCGTTTGGAAAATAGTTTTCGCACCATTTGAATAGTGTTACATACATAACAACCTTTAATTTCGACTAGTTAGCAATTGTATGAGTTTTAACTTAGTTGACTAGGATTTAATGGCTTTTGACCACAACTAATTACACATACTCATACATATATATCTTATATAATATATACAAG
This sequence comes from Ehretia macrophylla, assembly GCA_037974665.1. Classification (NCBI taxonomy): domain Eukaryota; kingdom Viridiplantae; phylum Streptophyta; class Magnoliopsida; order Boraginales; family Ehretiaceae; genus Ehretia; species Ehretia macrophylla. Next base: position 63,939,073 of record CM075769.1, read on the forward strand.
CTATTACTCAACCAAAACAAAACAAAAAAAATCCCAACCCCCTCCCCCCCCCCTCCCCCTCCCTCCCTCCCTCGCTCGAACCCGTGAGCCTTAAGGGCCAAAAAGAAGAGAAAAATCTTCATCAAACCTTGGAGTTGATCTCTTGGCTTGCTTCGGAAGGCTTCTAGTGCACTTGGAAGCTTCAACCTCTTGTCTTCATCATATAAATTGTGAGAGAGATGCATTTTATTTGCTTTCAAAGTTTATGCTTACATGTTGAATTTTCTTGATTTGTCAATTATAGCTATAAAACTTGTGAATGCTTATTATATGTTATTTGGAGCCTGTAGAACTAACTTATGTGGCTTGTTAGCAAATTCTATGGTAGAATGCACAATTGAATGAAAGAGATGATGAATAGTACTCGTTTTAGGGTTTTGAATAAAATTTGTAAATTAGCTTGAATTGAGACTTCAATTAGATGCTCTAGGCCCTAGTGAAGCTAGTTGGAAAGCCACGTGAAGTTGAATCAACCAAAACTGAGTTAAATTGCAAAATTAGTCGACTTTAAAAAGGGAAATTTTCTTGTTGTGCAATCCGGGCACGTTTGGGCTTTGATTTGGGTATCCTTGGGTTATGGAAGCACTTTTGGTGCTTTCGTTACGCAAAATTAGGGTTCGGCTAGTATATTTGTAGTTAAAATCCGTTCGGGGCCTTCCCGAGCTTTTGCTTCTAAAACGAGTTTTTATGATCTTAATAGGCGTATTTTGGCTTAATTAGGAATGTAGTATGATTAGAATATGATTTTGAAATTTTGAAATGCACTTAGGAGAAGAAAAACTTTGTTAAAGAAAGTGGAAATGTAGTATTTAGCTTTCTTTGACGCATCTAGAACTTGTTGTTGTATTGTCACGTACTATTGTGTTTATCTAAAGCTAATTGAGCTATTTGAATTGGATTTTGGGTGAAGTTGTGTTGGTTGCCTCTTTTTGGAATTATATAGTTATCTCGTGCATATGTTGATTATAATGTGTTTATGTGAAGGCGACCTACTTTGTCGACCCTCTTATGTATTATTTGATATCTTGAATTCTTGTGGACTTGTGTTGGGTTGCGCAACCTTTTCGGACATGGTAGCGTCGAGAAACACGGGCGGTGTCGGGCTTGCCGTACTCCCTCGACTACCATGGTGCTTATTCCCTTTCTCGCTGAGCATACTCCACTACCCCAGAGGCGTGGTTCACCTGCTGAGCATAGACCTACCTCAGGAGAAAGGGTCGTAGGATCGGGATACATTCGGAGTATCATAACTTGTTGGTGTATGGGTTTGCCGGCACTTGCGTGAAGTTCGTGGTTCGTGGCTCGTGATTGAAGACTTGAAGTAGAACCATATCCTTTTTAATGTAGTTAACTACTTGGCTATTTAACCTTGTTGGTTTATGTTGTATATATATGATTTCTTGTGTTTTCATATCATATTGCATGCCCCGGTATGTTGCATTACCTCCCTCGCTGGGCAACATTGTTGCTCACTCCTCATTTGACGTGTTTTAGGAGAAGCTGAGGTAGACCCCTAGCTAGTAGCAGTAGTTGAAGATGAGGAAGTGCAAGTTGAGCAACCTCTATGACTTTGTGTGATAAGGTGGATCATATATGCAGTTTGCTTGGAGTTCATGTTAAATGTTGTGTTTTGAGGCCTTGGGGTCTTGTATATATGTTGGTAGTTGAAATCTTGTATGATAGAGAACGTCGATGGATTGTAATAATGGATTTTAGATTACATCTTCCATTGCATGCTTGGGTATTTACTATCTTACAAGTAGAACTTAATTATGGTTGTATCTAACTACTTTTAGTTAAAGTCAACTTGTCTCGCATGCTTGTGTGTTTAAGTAGATTTCTTTGCTCCAAGGCTCGGATGACCTTGTGATCATGACTTAACTATATATATATCTTGAATGATAGTTGTAATTGTTGTTGTTGATAAATCAAATACTTTGGGTGGTTAGTTGTAGGTAACCTTTTAGTCCACGGTACAGAGGAGACTCTGTTCGAGTGACGGGTCTGGGCTTGACCTTTAGTGTAGGGTTAGGTTCGGGGCGTTACATTTAGGTGGTATCAGAGCTACTTGAATGCATAAAGTCGGGTTAACTTCCTTGGCATGTGGGTAGTCGTCCATATGTGAAAGTTGAATTAAGTGAACATGTGATTGTTTAATTGTCTAAGTACTTGGATAAAAGACATGCTAGCATGAAAAAGGAATGATAAAGCATGGTATGATTATAATATGAAAAGTCTAGTGTTTAATGTTGTTAAGTGCTTTACATGTTCTTTTATGTGAGTAAGATGTTTTGGAAAACAATGTGCATATTATCTTTGCATTAGTTATTTGCCTGTCATAATATTATACTCTTCTAGCTTCAAGATGAGGAGAATGGGAAGACCAAGGAGAGAGCCGGAGGAAGCTCCAAGGCAAGATATACCTGGGCAAGGAGCAGGGGCAGCAGGAAATGTACCGCTGGGTCAAGAACCGAGTAATGCACAGATTTTGGCCACAATGGCCACCGCCATGAATACTATAGCTCAGTTTGTGGTTCAGCAGGGTACAATAGGTGTTGGCAGAGGTAACAGGCTGCCAGAGCAGAGGGTAGTGGTATTGCAGGGGGTAACTTGTATGATAAATTCCAGCACCACGAGGCATACAGTTTTTATGGCGAGCCAGATGACATGAAAGCAGAGATGTGGTTGAGCAAGTTCGAGAAAGTCGCTGCGATACTTGAGTACAACGATGAAAGAAAGATTACATGTGCTGCTTTTTTAATTGAGGGTGACGCCGAGGAGTGGTGGCGCACTATTAGAGAGAAATGGGATACTGAGAGGGTCTAGCATGTATGGGCTGACTTTGTTCGTGAGTTTTGGGATAAATATGTATCAGTTGTAGCTCGGGAGAGACATCAGGAGGAATTCATAGCTTTGAGATAGGGAAACATGACTGTAGACCAATATGAGGCTACCTTTACTAGACTTTCTCGATATGTGCCAACTTTAGTTCAGCCGGAGGACATGAAGATTCAGAGATTTATCACAGGATTGAGGAGTAATATTATGCTTAATCTGTCTTCGCAGGATTATCCGAGCTATGCTGCAGTAGTCAGGGCCGCATCAAGGTACGAGAAACGCAAGGCAGATGTGTTAGCTCAGTCTAGTCAGTCAAGTAAATGTCAGTATCAGTCTCAGAGTCAGGTCTACCAGAGGCAGTATTAGTAGTCTGTTCAGACTCAGTAACCTAGGCAGACCCAGAGCTATCCAGGACCAGTTCAGGCACAGTCACAGCCAAGACCAGCTCAGAGCCAGCCACAAGGTCAGTCTCAAACCCGACCAGTGACTGCTAGATCTCAGCAGGGTAGTTCTACTACATCCACTTATAAGGCCCCTATAGGAGATGCTGCTTCTAAGAAGAACCTACAGTGTACTCATTGCAACCGCAAAGGCCACACAGAGGCAGAGTGTTGGAGAAAATTGGGCCGCTGTGTGGGTTGTGGCAGTGATCAGCATAGAGTTAAAGATTGCCCCAGGTTTAAACAGGGTCAGGGACAGACTTTAGGCCAGGGTGCTCAGACTAGAGCTTTAGGAACAGCTATTGTACCGCGAGGCCAGGCGCGAGTATTTGCACTCGATCAGGAGGAGCTTCCAGAGATGATGGTGGTGGTGGAAGGTACTTTTCTTATTAATAGTCAGCAGGTAGTAGTTTTAATTGATACCGGGCTACACATTCATTCATTACTCCTGCATATGCACAATCTGTTACATTAAAAGTTGATAAACTGCCGTATGTGATTGAAGTAGGTAATCCTATGGGTACTAAATTTATTATGGAGTCTGTATGTAAAGATTGTAACATTTGCATTGAGGGTCACATGTATCCTATTGACTTGATTATCATGCCATTTCGGGACTTTGAAGTTATCTTGGGGATGGATTGGTTATGATAATATTATGCATGTTTGGACTGTAGAAAGAAAGTTTTAACTTTAGAAGTACCTAACCAACCTGTTATTAAAGTCACTGGGAGTCAAAAATCTATTGGGACTCGTATCATATCTTCCATTAAAGCTACTAAAATGTTGAGTAAAGGTTATGATGTATATTTAGCTTATTTAATTAATCAGCCCGGAGATAAACAGAAATTGAATGAAGTACATGTTACAAAAGAGTTTTCGGGGGTATTCCCTGAGGAGTTGCCTGGTTTACCACCTGATCAGGAGATTGAGTTTATGATTGACTTGTTGCAGAGGACTAATCCTATTTCTAGAACCTCATATATAATGGCTCCCTCTGAGTTGCAGGAATTGAAAATTCAGCTACAGGGCCTACTGGAGAAAGGTTTTATTTAGCCTAGTTCGTCACCTTGGGGTGCTCCTGTGTTATTTGTAAAGAAGAAAGACGGGACTCTACAGTTGTGCATTAATTACCGGGGTTTTAATCAGGTGACGGTGAAAAATAAATATCATTTACCTTTGATTGAGGAATTGTTTGATCAGCTGCAGGGTGCTGTTGTATTCTCTAAATTTGATTTGAGATAGGGTTATTACCAGTTGAGAATCTAGAAAGAGGATATGCCCAAAACTGCTTTTAGAACCATGTACGTCCACTATGAGTTTGTTGTTTTACCATTTGGTTTGACAAATTCTCCAGCCGCCTTTATGGATTTGATACAGAGAGTATTTCGACCTTATCTTGATCAGTTTGTGGTAATTTTCATTGATGATATACTGGTCTATTTTAAATCTGAGTCAGAGCATAAAGAACATTTGAGAATTGTGCTTCGAACCCTGCAAGAACATAAATTGTTTGCCAAATTTAGCAAATGCGAATTCTGGTTGAAACAGGTTGCCTTTTTAGGCCATATTATATCATATAAGGGAATATTTGTGGATCCTGCGAAAATTGAGGTGGTAATGACTTGGAAAAGACCCGAGACTGTTACAGAAGTTCGTAGTTTCTTGGGTTTGGCAGGCTATTATAAGTAGTTTGTTAAAGATTTCTCCAAAATTGCAGGGCCATTAACTTTCTTTACTCAAAATAAAACTGTGTTTAATTGGAGTGATAAATGTGAAGCCAGTTTTCAGGAATTAAAGAAGAAACTTACCATGGCTTCTATTCTTGCATTGCCTGAAGGGATATATAATCTGGTGATATACAGTGATACTTCGAAAGAAGGCTTGGGTTGCGTTCTTATGCAAAATGGTAAGGTGATAGCTTATGCCTCTAGGAAATTGAAACCATATGAAATCAATTATCCTACACACGACCTTGAACTTGCTGCTATTGTATTTACTTTGAAGAAATGGCGTCATTATTTGTGGGGTAATAAGTTTGGGATATTACTGACCATAAAAGTTTAAAATATCTGTTTTCTCAAAAAGATCTGAATATGAGGCAAAGGCATTGGCTAGAGTTGTTAAATGATTATAATTGTACCACTAGCTATTTACCGGGAAAAGCTAACACTGTTGTAGATGCATTGAGTCAAAAAGCCACTGTAGCTAGTTTGATAATCAAGAACTGGGAGATTATGGAAGAACTGTGTTTGTGGAAACCGAAGGCTTCTAGATCAGGTATTCAATTTGCTAGCCTACAAATTCAGTCTTTGTTGCTATCTAGGATCAGAGAGGTGCAACAGTAAGATCCTCAGTTATTAAAACTTCTAGAGAAGTCCAAAGGGGGAGAGTCCGACTTCAACTTGCATGATGATGGATTACTCAGGTACAGGAATATAATTTGCATTCCTAGTAATTCGATTGTAAAAGATGATATTCTTGCAGAGGCTCATGCTTCTAAATACTCGATTCATCTCGGTAGCACTAAGATGTATAGAGATTTAAAGCTGAGTTTCTGGTGGAACATCATGAAGAGGGAGATAGCTGATTATGTGGCTAAGTGTTTGACTTGTTAGAAAATTAAGGCAGAACATCAGAGGCCGGTAGGATTGTTGCAACCATTGGAGATTCTAGTGTGGAAATGGGACCAGGTTACTATGGATCTTGTATCTGATTTGCCAAGATCACTGCGAGGTAATGATTCCGTATGGGTTGTAGTTGACAGGTTGACGAAGAGTTCTCATTTTATTGCTACAAAGAAAACATATTCTCTTGACAAATTAGCCGAGCTTTATGTTGAAAATATTGTGAGATTGCATGGAGTTCCATCTCAGATAGTGTCGGATAGGGATTTCAGGTTTACATCACAGTTCTGGCAGAAACTACAAAAGGCTTTGGGGACTAATATGAGTTTTAGTACTACATATCACCAGCAGACGGATGGTCAATCAGAGAGGACTATCAGGATACTGGAAGACATATTGCAAGCTTGTGTTCTGGATTTCGGCTAGAGTTGGAAGAAGTACCTACCTCTAGCGGAGTTTGCTTATAATAACAGTTATCAGGCTACTATTGGTATGGCACCCTACGAAGCACTTTACAGGCGAAAATGTACGTCTCTGTTGTATTGGGATGAGGTAGGTGAAATGAAAACTGTTGATCCAGTTATTCTACCTGAGATGATTAAGATGGTGGATAATGTGAACCTTATAAAGAAAAGGATGCTTACAGCACAGAGTCGACAGAAGAATTATGCTGATAGATGCCGAATGGACTAGGTATTTTCAAAAGGTGATTGTGTATTCTTGAAAGTCTCTCCGCACAAGGGTTTAATTCGATACAGAAAATGAGGTAAACTCAGTCCTAGATACGTGGGACCATTTGAAATCATTGAGAAGGTTGGGGATTTGGTTTATAGATTGGCATTACCTCCGAGTTTGGGCAGGATTCATGATGTTTTCCATGTGTCACTGTTGAGGAAATATAATTCTGATCCGTCGCACATTATTGAGCCAGAGCCATTGGAGATTGATGAGTCTTTAGTATATATTGAGAAACCTCTTCAAGTGGTTGACCGAAAGATTCAGGAACTTCGAACCAAAAGTATTCCTATGGTAAAAGTTCTTTGAGATCATCACGGAGTTGAGGATGCCACTTAGGAGCGAGAAGATCAGATTAGAGAGAAGTATCCGAAGCTGTATACTGAATCGTGTAAGAATTGCGAGGACGTAATTAGTTTAAGGGGGAGAGGATGTGACGCCCGAGAATTTCATCATAAATTCTTTAGAACTGTTGCATACTTACTTGCGCATTCTTACGTGCATCGTCTTTCTTGCTTAATTGCTTTAATTTGAGGTTACTATTCATAAAATTTTCAACCGTCTCGAATGTTGGATTTTATATTTTTCCTAGGTCATATGACATTTAGAAGGAATCGAGACCTTGTTATTTTGGACTTTCGAGCTCGGAAGCATGCGTTTGGAAAATAGTTTTCATGTCATTTGAATAGTGTTACGTACGTAACAACCTTGAATTTCAACTAGTTAGCAATTGTATGAATTTTAACTTAGTTGAGTAGGATTTAATGACTTTTGACCACAACTAATTACACATACTCATACATATATATCTTATATAATATATACAAGCTATTACTCAACCAAAACAAAACAAAAAAAATCCCAAACCACCCCCTCCCCCCCTCCCTTGAACCCGTGAGCCCTAAGGGCCAAAAAGAAGAGAAAAATCTTCATCAAACCTTGGAGTTGATCTCTTGGCTTGCTTGGGAAGGCTTCTAGTGCACTTGGGAGCTTCAACCTCTTGTCTTCATCATATAAATTGTGAGGGAGATGCACTTTATTTGCTTTCAAAGTTTTTGCTCACTTGTTTATTTTTCTTGATTTTTCAATTATAGCTATAAAACTTGTTATGAATGCTTATTATATGTTATTTGGAGCCTATAGAACTAACTTATGTAGCTTGTTAGCAAATTCTATGGTAGAATGCACAATTGAATGAAAGAGATGATGAATAGTGCTCATTTTAGGGTTTTGTAAAAATTTGTTAATTAGCTTGAATTGAGACTTCAATTAGATGCTCTAGTCCCTAGTGAAGCTAGTTGGAAAGCCACGTGAAGTTGAATCACCCAAAACCGAGTTAAATTGCAAAATTAGTCAACTTTAAAAAGGGAACTTTTCTCGTTGTGTAATCCGGGCACGTTTGGGCTATGGTTTGGGTATCCTTGGGGTAAGGAAACACTTTTAGTGCTTTCGTTACGCGAAATTGGAGTTCAGTTAGTATAGTTGTAGTTAAAACCCGCTCGGAAACTTCCCGAGCTTTTGCTTCTAAAACGAGTTTTTATGATCTTAATAGGCGTCTTTTGGCTTAATTAGGAATGTAGTATTATTAGAATATGATTTTGAAATTTTGAAATGCATTTAGGAGAAGAAAAGCTTTATTAAAGAAAGGGGAAATGTAGTATTTAGCTTTCTTTGACGCATCTAGAACTTCTTGTTGTATTGTCACATACTATTGTGTTTATCTAAAGCTAATTGAGCTATTTGAATTGGATTTTGGGTGAAGTTGTGTTGGTTGCCTTTTTTTGGGATTATATAGCTATCTCGTGCATATGTTGGTTATAATGTGTTTATGTGAGGGCGACCTACTTTGTCGACCCTCTTATGTGTTATTTGATATCTTGAATTCTTGTGGACTTGTCTTGGGTTGTGTAACCATTTCGGACATGGTAGCGTTGAGAAACACGGGCGGCGTCGGGCTTGCCATGCTCCCTCGACTACTATGGTGCCTATTCCCTTTCTCGCTGAGCATACTCTACTACTTTAGAGGCGTGGTTCACCTGCTGGGCATGGATCTACCTCAGGAGAAAGGGTCGTAGGATCGAGATACATCCGGAGTATCCCAACTTGTTGGTGTATGGGTTTGCCGGCACTTGCGTAAAGTTCGTGGTTCGTGGCTCGTGATTGAAGACTTGAAGTGGAACCGTATCCTTTTTAATGTGGTTAGTTACTTGGCTATTTAACCTTGTTGGTTTATGTTGTATATATATGATTTCTTGTTTTTGCATATCATATTGCACGTCCCGGTATGTTGCATCACCTCTATCGCTGGGCAACATTGTTGCTCACTTCTCATTTGAGATGTTTCAAGAGAAGCTGAGGTAGACCCCCAGCTAGTAGCAGTAGTTGAAGATGAGGAAGTGCAAGTTGAGCAGCTTCCGTGACTTTGTGTGATAAGGTGGATTATATGTGCAGTTTGCGTGGAATTCATGTTAAATGTTGTGTTTTGAGGCCTTGGGGTCTTGTATATATGTTGGTAGTTGAAATCTTGTATGATAGAGAACGTCGATGGATTGTAATAATGGATTTTAGATTACATCTTCCATTGCATGCTTGGGTGTTTACTATCTTACAAGTAGAACTTAATTATGGTTGTATCTAACTACTTTTAGTTAAAGTCAACTTGCCTTACATGCTTGTGTGTTTAAGTAGATTTCTTCGCTCCAAGGCTTGGATGGCCTTGTGATCATGACTTTACTATATATATATCTTGAAGGATAGTTGTAATTGTTGTTGTTGATAAATCAAATACTTTGAGTGGTTAGTTGCAGGTAACCTTTTAGTCCACGGTACAGAGGAGACTTTGTCCGAGTGATGGGTCCGGGCTTGACCTATAGCGTGGGGTTGGGTTCTGGGCGTTACAGGTTTAATGTCAACCAATGGTCTTTAAAGTCTTGAGAAAATGATTTTAATTGCTTTAATTTTAGGCTTAACTAAATATGCACAAAGTGTCTAGTGTGAAAAACCAATAATCTTTATAGTCTCTAGAAAATGATATAGAAGTTGGACCAAAAAAAATAAAGCCATTAGATTTTTGCTCCAAGAATTCATACGATTTTATTTTTATATATAAAGAAGTCATATGATATTTGTTTGAACTAACTCGTGTTGATGTTGTAGAGTTAGTAACTTTATTTGCGATTATTTTAAATTTTAGTGAATTGGGGTAGGAATTTGCAAGTTCTGCAAATTAATTACAGTTCGACTACAACATCAGACAACAACATCATAGTAGAATTTGAAAGAGCAAAATATTAAGCGTAGTAAACAAAAACATAAATAATAAAATATTATTAATAAAATTTCTTTACATAAATGATAAGTTCAGAACCATCCTTTGCAAGAATGTACTGGAAGTTTCTCCAAAGTTTATTATGCAATCATAATAGATGAAATTTATATATCAAAATAAGTAGAGCCATTATAAGGTGTAAAATAATATAGCAAGCCATAAATTGATAGAAGCAAAGCAAAAGGTGAACCTGGTTAACACTTGTTTTTCTTGAGTTGAAGCTTCACTGGTGAAATTGGAGCAAAATCGTAGGTCTTTTGTGTGTGTGTGTGTGTGTGTGTGTATTTTTTGTTTTGTTTTGCAATATGGGATTTTTTTTTTTTAATCATATGATTCCATATTTGTTTGCTAATTAAATATGATAGTTAGATTTTAGTATTTAATACTTTCTAACCATAGTTGAAAAACTAGTTTAGCAAAATTTATATAGTCCGTAGATAAAATATAGTGATACGTGACATTAATCGGAAGAAATATTACGTAAAATTATAGATAATAAAATTATAGAGGAGCCAAATCCGCCTACACGTCTTGTTGCTTGAAATAAGGGCAAGTCTAGGTGAGATGGTGTGCTGATCATGCAACTATCCTAACTCCAAAATGCACAAAATCCATAAACCTTTCCTTGATTCTCCCACTAGAAACCGCGTGAACATGTAACGGTTTTTAATCGTTCTATAAACAAAAACTTTTTGCAATGGTTAAAAATTTTTTAATCACTTATCTTAATTGTTTCTCATAATATTATTATTTTTGCAACGGTTTGAAATTGTTAGTGTTTCTTTAAAATGTCGCTTATTATTTAAAGAAACTGTTGTAATAGAAAATTTACAATAAGACTATATGCAACGACTAAATATATTTAAAATAATTTTTGGTATTTCCAATAGTTTTAAATGTTTTTAAATATTATAATAGACAAAAAATATAGTAGTGAAAGAACATAAGACCCAATTGACAAGCATTTTTCTTTGAGTTGGAAGTCTGATCTTAAAAAAAAATTCGCGATCATTCTGATCTCCTCATATATTCGGAGAAATGCTATATGTCACTCCATTTACATCACTCATTATCACCTCCTATGTTGATGCCTTGTTGCCATGCTAAAAAAAGATAGAGAAATAAATAAATATTTGTTATTTTGGTATCTCAACTAAGCATCCACATAAAAGATGAGTAATAAAAATGAGTGATATATAATAATACTTTTAAAACATTAGTAATCCTAAAGATAGCAAATGGTAGACGATTGTCCGCAGGCGAGACTGGTGTTGTAGGGATAAGAAATAACTACTTGAGCTTTTTTTATACTTGGCCAAAATAATTAACCCAAGTTATTACTTATACCCATAATACCCCCTTATAAGTTATTCACAAACACTATATTCCACTGATGTAGGATATTACACACATCCCCGTTAAGAACTTGACGTCCTCGTCAAAGATACACATACTCAGGATCAATAAAGTGGTGCAGGATTCTAGATGACTCATACAGATTCAAAATTTGGTCCCACCCTTTTCTTGGTGTAGCTTTTTACCCCACGTAGCACTTAGTTCCTACATCAACTAGTGATTGACTCTAATATCATTCTATCACACCCCGAGCCCAACACCCCAAGCCTACAAGTGAGACTGATGTTGTAGGCATAAAAAATAACTACATATTTAGGCCCTCTCTTCTACTGGCCCAAAATAGTTAATTCAAGTTATTCTTTATATCCACAACAATCTATTATAAACTACTAACAACCACTATATTTCACTAATATGAGATATTACAATAGCATTGGTGAAAAGCTGGATTATGTAGAATTTATCTTGGTTTGACCTTGGATTTGATAGAGACAAACTTGTACCTAGATCAAGGCTTCATGATTCTAGACTTTAATGGTAAATGTCACCTTATTTTTATCACCCAATTATCTTCTTCTAGTTGGCATGTCTAATTGTCATGCCAACTAGATAAAGCTATTTTATTTCTCTCCCTTCATTTATTAATTATATATTATTTCTCTCTCTCTTCTTATATTAATTTTTCTCTTTTTCTTTTTTTAATTTTTCTCTCTCCTCATGTTTTCTTTTTTGTCTCCCTTAATTAATATTTCCAATCTTTTCCTTCTTTCTCTTTTGTGTAATTCTACTATACATTGATTTTTCTGTTTCTACCATTTACTGCATATTTTTTTAAAAATTTTTTCTTCTTCTAGACAAATTCATAGTTGCGAGATCCTTTTTTTTTTTCTTTTTTTCTTTGCTATAGTAAAAATATACTTTAACACAGTTATAACTTTATAATACGTATGGAATGCATTTGATCACTTGTGGTGGATTCAATCCATGTCATAAAATAAAATATAAAAAAAAAGAAAAGAAAGTAAACCTTCATAACACAAGAAGTTATTAAATGGTATATAATTTCGCTTCTCATGTGTCTTTTGATGTAAAATGTTAAGTTGTTGACTTGAAGAACTCATATAATATAGCTATTTTTCTTACATGAAATATCAGATATACTTATAAATGATGGCTTTTTTTTTTATTGTCTCTCTCATACCAACTTCTGATAACATTAAAATTGCCCTATAACCTTTTCACTATCAATGAGTACTTTTATGTCATGTGTATATTAATTTTCTGAATAATCCTTCTCATGCGTTGTTGTGCTTATATTTATAACATAAAATTCAACTGCATGTCTTGTAATATATTCCATAACACTTTAATGCAAATTTGAGCAGTTTTAATTCTTTCGCCGAGACATAGCACGTTGCATTCCTTTTTCCTTCCCCTCCCTTGCCATGGCGTGCATTTTTTATCTTTAATTTTGTTTTGTTTTCTGAACAATTTCTTCTATTTTCAACGAACATGAGTTTATCAAGAAGAAAGTAGAAAAATCTACAAAAATAAGTAATGAACGGTGGAAAGAGAAAAGTGAACGTCTAATAGGGTTAAATAAAAGAGAAAAAAAGAGAAGATAGGAAACCTTAATTAAGGGAGATAAAAAATAAAAAATAAAATAAAGAGAGAGAATTAATATAACATTAATAAAAGAAAAATGAAAAATAAATTTATCTAATTGATATACTAATTAAGAGATGATAATAAAGTAATAAAAAAAAGATGACGTTTATCATTAATTAATTCTTAATATGAGGGTTTTCAGTTGTATTATCACTCCACTGTCATCTGCCGTCTCATTAAAGACAAAATCTTTTGAAATAGTCAACTTCTTTGATTCGAGCTTATATAAGTGATAACCTTTGGATTCTTTATTATAATCAATAGAGATGTATTTTTCTTTTTCTTTTTTTACGAGCTTTTCTCGATTTACTTTTAGGATGTGCGCCTAGGTCCGTTATACCACCAAAGATTCTCAAATGTTCTACTTCTGCCTTCCTTTTATATTATACCTTGTAGTGTGCCATATTGAACACAGACTTTCCAGAATTTGTTCAAAATATAGATCGTTGGGTTGACTGTGCTTGGCGCAAAAGTATTTTGACAAATTTTTACCTTGTACATACTTTGGGTCATCTCAACAATTTTTGGATTTTTTTGTTCTACAATACCATTTTGTTAATAGTGTGTGACAAATTGTCAATTCTCTTTTTGTCCAAGTTTTTTAAAACAGTTATGAAATTCATGACTTGTACTCCACGATCAATTAATTCCTAAACTTTTTTGTTTTGCTGTGGAGGCCTTGAATTGAATAAACATGGTGAATCACTGAATCTTTACTCCAAAAAATATACCCACAACTTTCGGACAAAATTATCAAACAAATAATAAAACTATTTTCTCACCTAATACTAGATTTCTGAAAGCGCACCAAATATAAGCATGCCAAAGTTCAATAGGGCTTTTCCATCCAAGAGTTGAAACTAAGAATATTATTAAATTACTATATGTCACCCCATTATAATCACTCATTTATTACCTTTTATGTGGGTGTTTAGTTAGCATATTAAAATAATTTTTTTAAAATTTTTTTTAATCTTCTTTTAGCATGTCAACTAAGCATTTGCATAGGAGGTATTGATATGGATGATGAAAATAAAGTGACATATAACATTTTTCATATATTTTAATGTGTTGCATACACTCTCATTAATAAAGAACCAACGCAATATGAAGAAGCTACTAAGGAGAACATCAATGAGGGAAATAGATGAGGAGATCAAAATGATCGACAAAACTAATTAGACATGCGAGATTGGGGGCAAGTCGCATTGCAAGAAAATTATAAGTGTTTATTAAGGTCTATAAACTCAAGTTGATGGGATCGGATTATAAAAAATCTATAAGCCTTTAATAGGTCTCTTGCATTTGAATTCTTTCAACTCTCCGGTGCTAGATCATGTAGCAAATCTCAATAAATTTTTCGTTCTTGATTTTTTAAACTGTGGCACTTATGGTCCAATCCGGCCCTTACATTCCTCAGCTGAATGAACTTTATGTAGCTGAAAACCCAGGAATGACGATTGATCTGAAAGCAATATCTGCCGTTCCTTGGACCAATCTAGAGATGCTTGACATAGAATCCACTCAAGTGAGCGGCTTAATACCATATTCGACTGCGAACATGACATCGTTAGTTTATCTTTTCACGACCAGATGTTCAATTGGGGGTTCTTTACCTTCATCTGCTACAAACTTTTCAAAATTACAAGCCGCGGTGATGAGAATTAAATTACGTCCGTATCTAACTTGAAGAATCTTTGGTATAGGGGCGGAATCAGGATTTGTCATCAATTAGAGCTAAAATTAAATAATTAAACACTCATATAAAATTAATTTTTCTTAATGGAGGCTAAATTGATTTTTTAATTCAAAAATATTTTTAAAATATACACATTTTGAAATAAAATTTAAATTAAGTGAGGGCTGCATGCAACCCCCACACTCTTAGAAGTGGCTTCGCCACTGCTTAGGTACTTTATCTTTAGATTTGAAAAATGTGAACGTTATGTTCCAGAGACAATGTTTAAGCTTCTCGAGGAATAGACCTTTTGCGCGCAACTATCCCTGCACAGGATTATTTTCTGCAAATCTCAAGGCAAATATGTAAGAGACGAACAAGGTCATATACTTTGTGCTGAAATTGTTTCTGAAACTTGTTGAAGAATATATATACTGACATGGAAGTGAAAATAAAGATTAACTGTGTAACATACATGAGTTAAGATTAACTATGTGCTCGTATAATGGTGAGTTTACTACTATCAATCTTATAAATACTCTTTTGACCATATAAATCATCAATCTTGAATTTCCACTTCTATAAAGTTGCTCTTTGACTCCCTAAGATAAGGTGGCCATTTTCCTTATTATTTATCCTACTTGCTAGGTCAATTCCAAAAAAGTTCAGTTACCTAATGAACAATACAAAGCTATAATTGTTCTTCAAACAAACTCTCCACGTTTCTACCGCTCTACGATCATTTCCTAGTTGAAACTAAACTTTCGTTGTACACCATGTCCCGCAACGTGTTTGGATACCCAAAACCATCAAATTCCTTAACTTCTTGCGTGTTAATGACACATGATATTAGTTGTCCATTGGTCCTCTCTATGAGGATAGCAGAATCTTTCCAAGATGTCATTGGACGCGAGATTTTTGACAGACGTCCAATGATAAAATGTTTTGTCCAAGATTTTGAGATGCCGTATTTGCTCATTATCCAAATATTAATAAACTGTTTATCTGGATCACCCCGAGGGCCTGTGTAAGAAAGCATGGCAAGGAATTCAATTAGGACAGTGAGAGACATGCGTTTTCCATAACGGATTGAGCAGCCATCAAGAAAGTCGAATTCTTGAAACACCTCAGTGATGATGCAAAATGAAAGAACTTTTTCAATCTTGCCACGTTTTGCATACCAATGAGTGGCTCCATGAAAAAATTATTCAAAACAAGCCGCATACCATAATTCAGAGAGGACGACATTAATTTCTCTCCAAGAATTAATGCTACATTGGTTCACTTCAGCCTTAACTATTCGGTAATGTATATGTTAATAGTTAGCTCATCTTGAAGTTTAACAATCCTAACAATTTTGTAATAATTCGTACTCATATCAAATCCAAATTCCACTGCTTCGCAAGAATATCGCATATCTGGTGGGCATTCAAAAGGGCGCTCAGGAAGCATTATAAATTCTCTCATTGC
The DNA here is from genome assembly GCA_037974665.1 of Ehretia macrophylla. Taxonomy (NCBI): domain Eukaryota; kingdom Viridiplantae; phylum Streptophyta; class Magnoliopsida; order Boraginales; family Ehretiaceae; genus Ehretia; species Ehretia macrophylla. The sequence goes on from CM075769.1 coordinate 63,955,252, forward strand.
AGGATTGCACAAAACAATGGTTTCATAGTAAGTAATACAAACTAGACCATTGCAAGGGCCCAAAAGTTCGATGTCTTCATGATCAAAATGAGGTATCTCTATATCAGATGATAAAATGTTAAGTAATTTTGTATTAGAATGGATGCATAACACATTTGTATCTTCATCTTCGGAGCAACGCTTGACGAGTACATGATGATCATTTTCAACAATGGGATGATTGAAATGCAAGGCTATGAAATCAGGGCTCTTGATTAGTTTACACCAAGCTATACAAATGCACCTAAATCGCAACAATGACATCACAGGCAACCTCAACATTATATGTATGATCACATCTTCCGGCAATTTGTTCATCAGACTTTCCATCTTTTTTGCAATCCTTCTTTATAAGTCAAATGTAATTGCCAATGGGTCTTTATATAATTGATCACTGATAGAGCATATGCAGTGCAACTACATTACATTCAGAACAAGATCTCTATGGGAATTCAATATGAAATTGGAATAAGGAAGTAATGGATTAGAAATGAGTAAGACCCGTATAAACGAGGCCTCTGTTATCAGACAAGGCAATGATCTTGTCAGCAAAGGTTCAACCCCTTCACAATGTTCGGTTTGGAATAAATATTGACGTGTTGGTGGAGTGAATTTGAATGTCCATTTCCATCCGTTTGGTTATAGAAGTAAGAGGAAGAAACCTAAATGGAGGGTTCTTTTTTACTTTTTTTTTTTCCAACTCACAATTAGGGGATGATTGGTCGTATGCTTTCTTCCAACTAACACCGAACATGATAATGGACCAAAAATGATACCGAATGTTCGGCGTTGTTGTCATCCATTAGTTTGAGTGTCGGATTAAATTAAGAACTGTTTTTCTTTTTTTTCTTGGTTGAAATTGAAGTACTCGGGTTATTGGCAAGGACATTTCTAATAATAAAAACAATTACAATCATTAAGCTCCAGTGGCCTACATGCTATAGTGACTGAATTTCTTAATGGCATATGGAATGTTCAAGAAGGCTTATCCGAGCCTCATGCATACTATAAATAGACAACTTGTGCAGCAATTTTTTTTTTTTCCTTTTTTTGGAGGCCAAAGCTGAGAATTACACAATTTATCAGGGGTGAGAGTCACCCCTTTTATCTCTATCAATTAATGATACTAATATTTTTGGAGGTTGCTGCAGCTCATGAGTTCCCAACTATTGTCCAAAAACAAAATTTGCGAGTCAATCAACACACATATTAGCGTCTCGGTATACATGTTTAATCTTGAACTCATTATGTTCTCTACAAGCAAACTTCTACATTTATCAACAATCGGCTTCAAGGAGTTGCTTACAGATGCATTTCCAGTGACCAATTGCACACCACCTGCAAATCTGATTCAATGAGAAATTCTCTAACTCCCAGATTCTTAGCTCGTTGCATGCCTTCATAAAGGGCCATGAGTTCTGCATCTTTAATTGCAGTCTTTCCCAAATTTATCATGTATCTCGATATCCAATTGCCATCAATATCCCTAAATATACCCCCTGCTCCTGTTAGTTTCGGGTTCCTTTTTGAACAACCATCCACATTTAATTTCCATCCCCTTATCGGTCAAGTCCAGTAAATTTGCACCATTCTTTTAAACACCCGTGTTCTAGCATTATTACTTATTGTCCATGCATCAATAATGCTTCTAGCATTATCCAGCAACATCTTCACTTTTCCATTCACATCCAGACTTTGTTGTTCATCATTTCCATAAGGTTTTTTTATTGCGCCATTTCCATAGCCACCAAAAAGTGGAAGCAAATAGGATATTCCAATCAATCCCTCGTACTTTTTCTTTGTTGCATAAATTTTTTTGCAGCCAGTCAAGCCAATTGTCATTATTTGAATCTTAATGGGTTACATTTAGTCCAATAGCCAACCAAACTTCACGTGGCACGGGGCAAGAACGCATGATATGTATAGCATTATCTTTAACACTCCCACATTCTGGCAGCAAGCTGCGCGAAGGAGGCGATTCTTCCTTGGGCGGCAAGCCAAATAAAAGTCTTTATTCGTTGAGGGTATTTGAGCTTCCATATCAAGTCCCACCTAAAAGTAGATCTTTCTTTCATTGGCCGCATTATGTCATTCGCCGATGCCACTGTAAATTTTCCTTTGACTCCTTGAGACCATGAAAGGAAATCTTGTTGATCATCTTGGTTCCAAATGTCACGCCCCCAAAATTTTCTAAGACAAAACCCAAGGACGCGATGTCGCGAGTCTAAGAAGATTTCTCCTTCCACACCCGCAAGGTGCTAATGCCACAATACATAAATCTAAATCCACGAAATAATTCATCAGAGCAACTAGAACTCTTAACTAAATCAAATCACATTTCCAAATACCTATTATAAGACTTATACATGGTATTTCTTCTAAACTATATTTCTCATAATACTATTCAACTGCAAGGACTGATCTCATAAGGTGGCCTCTAAACCCATGTAACTCGGACAGCCCAAAACCCTTGTCTCTGCATAATTGTAATAACATAATATAATGAGCGAAATAATGCTCAGTAAGAAGGACACCCGGAGTCAAGCTCTGAAGGTTGTCCAAACAAAATGATGCGATATAGAAATCAGAATTAAATCAAAGGCGCGATACGAAGTCAAAGCATAAAAGGGACGAAAATAGCTAATTTACACTAGACCAACTTAACCATAACCTGATCAAGACAGAACATACACACAAAGCTAATACCAAAATTACGTAACCGGATATCACAAAACCTATGCAGTTATCTCACAATCTCATCTGTACTGAAGTATCATACAAACTTAACTGTATTATCAAAATATAAATATCTCAATATCATATATCGCATAAATATCACCTAGAGCCGTGATAGTTATAGCTAAATTACAGAATGGCCACCTGCGGCCTCCGCAAGATAGGGCGTCCCCCACCTACGGTACAAAGCTAAGTATACGTGGCAGTTTCACCTGTCGATGGGTGTCACAGCTCTAGGGATAACACGTAACAATTAATACAATTAATTACTCAAATAACAACACAATCTAAACCTAAACACCACAATTTTTTACTATAAATGAAGTACAAGATTCTGTAGGACGAGCGGATCGGAATGGAGCTAACGAATTACAGAATACGAGACATAAAATTGAAGCAATAGGGAGATAACCAAAGAGGATCTAGGTGTAAGAAGGTTGTCCAACTTACCTCAATCCAGCTTCATATCAATTTAATTTGCTTTTCCAAAAATCTCAGGGTCAGTAATATACTGCATGACAATAATAGATTTATTCATGATTACAATTCTAAAATAGAAAGTAAATCGAGAGGCTCTTTAAAGATTATAAAGTGACACCCTTGGAATTGTTCACTAGTTCATACTTATTTTTGTATTATAGTCACATAGCTCCTTATTATCATATAATAATTCTTAGCTATTGGTGTTTACCTTAGTTTCTTTCTTGTACGTTTCTTATTCGCTTCATCTCTTCTTCCTTATTCCTTCTCCACTAACGTTACTTCTGTCTTATGATATATATGTCTTTGTTTGCCTTTTATTCCTTACAAGTCATCTTTTGTACTTTGACTTTTTCTTTACTTATTTTATTCATCCCAACACATCCACTGCAACCATCTTCATTCACCACACTCTCACCTACAGAGAAACACACACATATATGCGTCTATATCATGTATCCAACTACACACACACACACACACAGAGTTGCACACAACATCATACCTCACCTCTACACACCTATACGACATACTATACACACACATACACGACTAACTTAAGGATACACACACCTCTCCCAAACTTCCTGTTTCTTCATCTTTAGCAACACACACAAACGCCAATATATACATGCACACACGCATATACGAATAACATATACCCCACCATAGTCAATTTTCACTACTCTGCATAACAGTCACAACAATCCCCATAGCTATACTTAAACCTTTTTCTCTGAATCTTTATTGTTTTTTGTTATAAAATTCAATTATCTTGAATTATCATTCCTTTGTATTACACTTATTTTGTTACACCATTAGACATATGATTTAACTATTGGCAAAACCCATAATTTAGCAGTGTAATTAATAACTTACCCAATTGAAATGAGATGAATAATCTGAAGTATAGCGTCTCTCATGAACTGTGATCATCATAGCTAATCCTCACACATACACGAGACACTACATATACATACTCTCTTAGTCATATGCACACACACGAACTAACACCATATCTGTTGGAATATAGAAGAGGCTATTTTATCGTAGAGAGAAATAATATGGTGACTCTAAACAAAATCTTTATTGCTCTAATATTTGGTATGTATTTGGTATGACTACAATTGAAAGGACTGACCCCTATTTATAGATTCACAAAAAACCTATGTCAATTAGGATATGGTTCTAGGAAACCATTACCCACTAGGAAATACTATCTAGTCAAAAACAATTTAAATCTAACTAGAACTTATTTAATAGAGTCTTAATCCAAATCAAGTTTATCTTCTAACATCCCCCTTAAACTTGATTTGACTCTCGTAACTCTGAGCAAAGCTCTAAGCTTCATAAACACGTCACTCTTGAGTGGCTTTGTAAAAATGTCTGCAACTTGATCTTGAGACTTCACATACTCTATCTTCACTTCCTTCCTTGTGATGCATTCTCTGATGAAATGGTAACGTGTGTCAATGTGCTTGCTTCTTTCATGAAATACTGGATTCTTGGCTAAGGCAATTGCAGACTTGTTATCAACATAGATCTCTACTGGCTCTTCTTGAGGCATCTTAAGTTCTTTCATCAAATTCCTTAACCATAGAGCATGACAAACACATGAAGTAGCAGCTACATATTCAGCTTCACATGTAGAAAGTGTGACAATGGGTTGCTTTTTGGAACTCCAAGTGAATGTTGTATCTCCCATGAAGAAAAGATATCCACTAGTACTCTTTCGATCATCAAAATCACCAGCCCAATCGCTGTCACTATACCCCACAAGTTTGAAATCCTCTGAGTGGGAGTATAAAAATCCATACTCAACAGTTCCTTTGATGTAGCGAAGTATTCTTTTGGCAGTCTTCAGATGTGTATTAGTAGGGGACTCCATAAAGCGACTCACAAGTCCTACACCAAAAAGAATATCTGGTCTTGTACAGGTCAAGTATCTCAAGTTTCCAACCAGGCTCTTGAAAAATGTTGGATTTACATGTTCTTCTTCATCAACCTTTGACAATTGTACTCTACATTCAATAGGGGTGTTAACAGGTTGACAATTTTCCATCTTGAATTTCTTGAGAATTTCCCTTGCATAGCCTTCTTGAGAAACAAATATTCCTTCATCTGTTTGCTTCACTTGAATTCCAAGATAATAAGACATGAGTCCAATATCAGTCATCTCAAATTCTCTTGCCATTGTCCTCTTGAAATCTTCAAATAAATTTGGATTGTTGCCAGTAAAAATTAAGTCATCCACATACAAGCAAACAATCAACACATCGCCATTATCATGTTTGGTATAGAGAGTATGCTCGTGCGAACACTTGGAGAAATTATTATGACGGAAATATTCATCAATTCTACTATACCAAGCTCTTGGAGCTTGTTTTAGGCCATATAGAGCTTTCTTCAACTTTAAAATTTTATTTTCACACCCTTTCTCCACATAGCCTAATGGTTGTTGAATATATACCTCTTCATCAAGAAAACCATTCAGGAATGCAGATTTAACATCCAATTGATAAATCTTCCATCTGTGTTGGGCTGCTAGAGATATGATAAATCTTATAGTTTCCAAGCGTGCAACAGGAGCAAATACCTCATCATAGTCAATGCCAGCTCGTTGACTATAGCCTTTTGCAACTAGTCTTGCCTTGTACCTTTCAACTTCACCTTTAGCATTCTTCTTTATCTTGTAAACCCACTTTACTCCAATGGCTTTGTGGCCTTTGGGTAAAGTTGCAAGCTCCCAAGTGTCATTCTTCTTTATTGCCTTGATTTCTTCATCCATGGCTTGTCTCCATCTTTCATTCTCATTAGCTTCCTCAAAGCTTATTGGTTCACAATCAGCAAGTAGACAAAAGAGAGTCAGTTCATCATTTAAATTTCGAGTTACCTCATAAATTTCATCCAAGCTTCTGAAACGGGGGGTCTTTTCATGCGAACTTGAACTTGTTGAAGTTATGTTTCCTTGAGATGAAGTTGGAGCTTGATATGGAGATGGAGTTTGAGTTGGAGTTGGAGATGGATTTGGAGATATAGAGTCTTCATTGACTTCTACTTCTTGCTCTTGTATGGGTAAGAATTTGTATTCTTTTTGCTCTTTGACATTCCAATCCCATTCAGCTTCTTCATCAAATAGGACATCTCTACTCACAATAATTCTCCCATTAGTAGGATTGTAGAGCTTGTATGCTTTGGAACTCTTTTCATACCCAATGAAAACTAGCTTTTGGCTTTTGTCATCAAGCTTGATTCGATTTTGATCAGGAACATGAGCATAAGCAATGCTTCCAAAAACCCTTAAGTGCTTGATTGTTGGCTTTCTTCCACTCCATGCTTCTAATGGTGTCTTGTTAGAGAGACTCTTTGTGACACAACGATTCAACAGATAAACTGCACAATCAACTGCTTCAGCCCAAAATTCTTTAGGCATACTTCTAGATTTTAACATGCTTCGAACCATCTCAAGAACAACTCTATTTTTTCTCTTAGCAACTCCATTCTGTTGAGGTGATCGAGGAGCTGTCAAAGGGCGTCGAATGCCATTCTCTTCACAAAAATTGTTGAATTCTCTTGATGTGAATTCTCCACCTCTATCAGATCTCAAGGCTTTGATCTCCCAACCACTTTCTTTTTCAGCAAGAGCTTTAAATTTCTTGAACTTGTAAAAAGCTTCAGATTTTTCTTTTAAAAAATAAACCCAAGTCCTACGGCTATAATCATCAATAAAAAGGATAAAATATTTATTTTTACCATAGGAGCAAGGATTAATTGGCCTGCAAATATCAGTATGGACAAGTTCTAGTGGTCTCGTTGCTCTTGATGTAGCCTTGTTTGGAAAACTTTTTCTAGCTTGTTTTCCAAAAAGACATCCCTCACAAATCTGTTCCGGATGATTGATGAAAGGCAATCCATGCACCATATTCTTTCTTGACATTAAAGAAAGATTTTCAAAATTTATGTGTCCAAATCTCAAGTGCCATAACCAAGAAACTTCTTTTACACAAGCTTTAAGACATTTTGCAACATCGTTTTGAATATTTAATAAAAACAATCTATTTCTTGTCATGGGCACTTTTGTTATCAAAAAATTATTTTCATCTTTTATTACACAATGTTTATCTTCCAATAAAATTGTGTAATTTTTCTCAAGAAGTTGTCCAAGACTCAAAATATTAGTTTTTAATTTTGGCACATAATAAACTTCAGAAATAAAACGATGCCTTCCGTCTTTCAAACGGATTAAAATTTTACATTTTCCTTCCACTGAGACCATAGAGGCATCTCCAAATTTAACATTGCCCTTGACAGTTTCATCGAGTTCTGCGAATATGCTCCTTTGTCCAGTCATATGATTACTTGCACCTGTATCAAGATGCCATGAAGTATCTCCTCCATCTTGTTCGCCATGATGAGTCATCAACAAGGTAATCTCTTCTTCCCCTTCTTGTCTTTCAGCAAAATTCGCTTTTTCGTACACAACTTTAGGATTACCCCTACATTCATTAGCATAATGACCATATTTTTGACAATTGTAACATTGAACTTGCGATTTGTCATACCTTTGTCTTGAATAATTGCCTTTTCCATGCCCAGGTTTATGCGAATTTTGATTTTTCTCTTCTTGATTAAATCATCCTCTTCTACCACGTCCTTGTCCTCATCTTTGGTTTTGGCCTCGGCCTCTACCACGTCCATGTCCACGACCACGTCCTTTTTGGCTTTTATCATTGCCAAAATTTTCTTCTTTTTTCAAAGCGAGATTACTTTGAAGAACTTTTTCTAGGACTTCTTGGTTCTTCTTTTTGTGTCTTTCTTCATGAGCTTGTAACGAGCCCATGAGTTCATCAACAGACATGTCATCTAAATCTTTTGATTCCTCAATGGCTACAACAATATATTCATATTTTGGATGCAAAGAACGAATGATCTTTTCTACAATACGAATATCTTTTAAATCTTATCCATATTTTTTTAGTTGGTTAGAAACCACCAAAACTCTCTAAATATAATCTGAAATAGATTCACCATCATTCATATGGAGAGATTCAAACTCACCTCTTAAAGTTTGTAGACGAACCTTTTTCACCTTGTCTACCCCCTTTTGTGATTTTTGAAGAGTTTCCCATGCTTGATTGGTAGTAGTCACTCATGAGATTTTCTCGAACATAGTTTCATCCAAACATAGATGGATGATAGAGAGAGCTTGTTGATCCTTCTTGCGATTTTTCACCAATGCGTCTTTTTGATTTTGACTCAAAACTTCATCTTCGTTAGGTTCAACGTAGCCTTTATCTACAATCTCCCAAGCATCTTGTGAGCCAAGGAGAGTTTTCACACGAATAGACCAATTATCATAATTGTCTTTAGTGAGGCGAGGAAATTGAAAAGGAAACATACTATTCCCTATCATCTTTACCTAGCTCTGGATACCAATTTGTTGGAATATAGAATAGGCTATTTTATCGTAGAGAAAAATAATATGGAGACTCTAAATAAAATCTTTATTGCTCTAATATTTGGTATGTATTTGGTATGACTACAATTGAAAGGACTGACCCCTATTTATAGATTTACAAAAAACCTATGTCAATTAGGATATGGTTCTAGGAAACCATTACCCACTAAGAAATACTATCTAGTCAAAAACAATTTAAATCTAACTAGAACTTATTTAATAGAGTCCTAATCCAAATCAAATTTATCTTCTAACAATATCATATCAACTTCTATTTTTGTTGCTCGAGTTATTAAAGCTTCAAACATCCAATCATCTTCATACCCATATTCAGATACATCCATATCATAACTTTTTAAGGTTAAAATCTAATTAGTTAAGTTTATTTTATCACTTTTACGTACATATGAATATTTGTTTATATATAATTTGTAAATGTTAAACCAAGATACAAAATTAATAGAATTAGGCCTTACTGGTATGAAGTTCAATACTTGAGCAGCGAAAACTTTCTTTCCTATTCTCTCCATATTTCTTTGCTTCTTTATTTATCTTCCTCTCACTGGTCTTTCTTTTTCTTCTTATAATTTTCTTTTGTTCTTATCATTTAATATCTCTCCCGTCCTTCTCATCAGCCAAACTCCTAAATGTTGCCAGGCAGCTGCTTGGGGAAACATGTTTAGGCTTATTTACCTTATTCTTATTTCTCTTCCTTTTGTTTCGGTGCATAGTTATCATATAGATACAATTTGTTGTATTGTCTATGGGCCCCATAAGCTGATCTTATTAATGTAACCCAATCAGATTTAGAGACAAACCAAAATCGTAATAAAATAACATCGAAAACTCAATTTGCAACTAGACACAATTTTATCACAATTGGCATAACTTTTTATCATACTAAATTACATATTAGCTCATATGTATTGACATATTATATGACAATTATCGTTAACTGATCTTTCTTTAGTGATTTAATAATTTATTATCAATTCACATTTATCAAGGGTATTACACCAAACCCGAATGGCTGCAATCTCTAATAAAATTTTAGGTGAATAGCCTCAGACCCCTCTGTAATCAAGCGAAACTAGTTATAACCCCCTGTGGTCCAAAAAATATAGTCGGACCCCCCTGTGGTCCACCCGTTGATGCATACCACCCCCTCTGTCAAATTTTATGTCAAAACTGATGAAAAGTGTACCACGCGTGTGACACCCGAGATTTTTGATGTACATTCATTCACTACTGCATCCACTAATTGCGCATTTCTTCTGTGCTTTGCTTGTTGTCTTCTTTAGTCACTATTCATTCCGTTTTTCAACTATATAATTACCATGAATTAGAATTTTTATTAAATCATATTAATTGTTTTAGGAGTGAGAAAAATGTGCACTTGAGCTTAAAGCGATAGGAGCCTTCGTTTAGAAAGTGATTTGTTGAAGCTAGTTAATAGTGTTACGTATGAAACATTATGTTTTTGTTAGCTAACTTAATTTATGCGCATTAGACTCGTTTTTAAGTTGACTAGGCTCATTTTAGTAGGTAATAAACTCACCCAACTTGACCCCACCCTTTAAATACTCAACATATACATATAATATCTCATAAAACAAAAAACAAAAAATAAAAAAAGCTGAAAATACTGTAGCAAATCCGAAAATCAGCATAGGAGGAGAATGAGAGATTTTTTCTCAATAAATCTTCAATCCAAGCCTCTCCAAGCCTAGAGCAAGTAGTTTAGGGTGTGTGAAAGACTTCTAGGTGCTCCTATGCGCTTTAGGTGAGGGATTTGCATGCTATTTTTGCATTTTTGAAATATGACAACTTTTTTAAATTTCTTGTTTTGCTCTTAAATGCTAATGCAATGCTCAAATATGCTTATGTATGTTATATATAAGTATTAGATACCACATTTATGCTATTGTTTCGTATTTTAAATGGTAGAAATCGATGGTTGATTCGTAGAGATGAATAATGACGAGATTTCTAGGGTTTTGTGAAATCAAACTTTTTAGCTTGAATTAATGATTCTAATAGGTTCTTTAGATGTCAGTGAAGGTAATGTATAGGCTCCGTAGGGTTTAATTGCTCATAACATAGCAAAAGAATAAAATAGCCAACTTTTAGAAAGGGGTTTCGGGGTTATCGCGAATCCGGGTAAAATTGGCCTTCACTTTTGGTATTTTTAGGCTAAGTAGACCCTAATTATGATTTGCTAGCCTTCGTTTGAGTCTCGGGTGAGATATTTGTAGTACAAAGCCAAAAGAGAGAATTTGGGGCTTTCGGGCTAAATGCGGGTAATTGCATGACTTTGAGAGTCCTAAGGGTGTCTAATAGGTTAACTAGAAGCATGGAATAGACCACTTATGAATCTAGAATAATGGCATGAGTTTGGAAGGAAAACAGGTTGAGTTACAAAGGGGTTTAAGTACAATTTTGATTGTCTCACGCTTCTAGGACCTTGACATAACTCTTTGTGTGTTTAAATGTGTTTTCAAGATATTTTGGAGCTTTCGTTATAGTTTTATGTGAATCTTGATTATGCCTCTTTGTAATTTGCTTAATTGTTATATGAAATTGCTTCTATTGTTATTGTTATATTTGTTGTTGTTGTTAATTTGTTATCTTTGGACATGTGTAGGCTAGATGTTTGATAAAAATGCTTAATGAAGTGTACAACAGTTATATATGCTTGAATAATGTTTAAAACTAGCTAGGAATGTAAGGGAACTAAGCAAAATTCACGCGTGCACATGTGTGTGTGTTCAACCGTGGCTGTCCAGATTTTTTTAGCAAAACTAAGGCAATTTCGAGCTTAAAACGGTATTAATTGGAGAAGGATTAGGGGTTGAATTATATACCGTTAGAAAGCCATACGAGTCTAGTTCCTAATGCTTTTTACGGTACATTAATCGGAGTTTTCTAGAATAAGTAATGATCATTTTGGTGAGATGTGTTAGAACTATCCTATTGCACAAGAATCTGAATTTCATTGTTATTTTGCTAGAAGTGATGATATATTTCAACTCTAATTGGATATCTTCGTTCAAGACTTTATTGTGTAGTGTTCCTGGATGATTAGTAGCGTAATGGAGCTCTTATAATTATGTAAATTGTGATATAATTAAGATTGAATGAGTAAATAGAAATCATGAGTTAGTATGGAATGCAACTGCCTTTTCCCTTGCCCTTTTACCCATCTTGCTAAAATGTGAACTCATTTATTAAGTCATGTAAATGTTAACTATACCTTGAATGTCATACTACCTACATGAAAATAATTGTTTAGTTATAAATGAATGTGATTTAGATCTATTGTTTATCTTGAATGCTAATTTGATTGGAAATGAAGACAAGTGTTTTGGTGTAGCATCTATTCTTTAAGCTTATGATTTAGTTTTAAATTGAAGAGTTAGTTTAATTGTGTAGGGGTTTAGTTAGAATGTAAGGTAATTGTGAAGTAGTTATTTATTGGCTTATTAAATGCTATCTTTAACTTGAGTTTGCTACGAAAGTGAGATGAAATTATTCTTATTTTAAATTGCTGTCAAGTTAATGTTGAAGTTATTGATAGATAGGTTCCCTATCCCGTGTCTTACTTGTGAAATAATGCGTTATAAGTTATATTAAAGTTTGTTGAGCTAGATAATGATATGATTATGATGGTTTGTTATCAGTTATAAAGTCTTAAGTGAAACACTTATTTCTTGAATAGTTAGCTAACTAAGAGCTGGAATGTTGGTTGCGTTAAATATTATGCACTAACTAATAATCATTGGAAAGTAAGAGAATGTATGATTTAGAAGTCTTTTAAGAAGTAAATGTTTGGAAGTAGATGTTAATGAATGTATTATTGAACAATTAATGGAACTTGTCTTATTTTAGCTATAAACTTTTAAGATGATTCCTTAAATTGAGTTAATTGCTAGTCTATTATTAGGTGGAGTTGAACTAGTTTCACATGTAAGTTATTATCTAATCTAGAATGAAGAAAATCATAAACAATGTATGGTATTATGTTATCTTGGGTTAACTATGTTTTAACTTAAATACACTTTACTTTAATATTCTAGTTGAAACACTCTCTTCTTGAGTTGTTAAGTCATCCTTTTACTTTTAACCATAAGTTTGCTAGTAAGAAGCTTCTAACTTAGATTACTTATTTCAGGATCATGCTATGTAATATTTTCACTTGCTTAACTCCTGAAATTAATGGATTGAAATTGTGAGTTTAATTGTCTACAAGTAAATTGTTATTTATATGTGAATTATTGGATTATTAATGGTTGTTACAAAAAAAAAAAAAGGTATTTGATTGAGCTTGTTATAAGGTTACTTGTAAAATATTAATATAGTTAATGCCATCTAGGAGTTTATGAAATGTTTTATAGCCACAAGAATGCTTCAGTTGACTATCCAAAATGTTTGAGAGTGAAGCCAATTCTTGCATCTTGGAGCTTGGTAAAGGTGAGGGATTTTCATCCTTTTGTGCATTTTGATTCATTTTCTCTTTAATAAATTGTATGATTTAATTGCTTGAGTTATATTCTTTTTATATCTGAATTGTTTTCGAAGACAACCTACTTTGTTGTTCCTCCTATGTATTATTGTCCTATATTCTTGTTATACCGTCATTGGATTTAAGTGCATTGCATAGTGGTTGCGCAACTATAGTGTCAGGAGCGGTTGTATTGAATATCGGCTGGGCGGCAGCGGGCTTGCTAGTGGATATTCAGTCTCCATGCTCTAGTCCCTCACTCGCCTGGTCCGGAGATTTCCAGAGAGTGTTAGGTTGTAGGATATCGGGGTACATCTGGAGTACACCCAGTGGAGTGATTGGGGATTTGTCGGCATATTGATCGTGGTTCGTGGTTCGTGGATCGTGGTTCGTGATCAAAGACAAGAGTATTTTGGAGTGTTGGGGTTAAGTGTATCGTATTCTTTGAAATGTTTGGTTATCTACTATTGCAAATGTACTTTACTTGTCTTCTTGTTTAATTGTTATAACTATTGCATTGTACGTCCCGGGTAGTCCTTATCCCTCACCGGGCAATCGTGGTTGCTCATACCTCGCTAACATATTTCAGGATGAGCAATTGGATGAGGAGTTGCCTTAGTTGCTGTGTGATACTTGCGTGAGGTGGATTTATGGTTCTTGCTGTTATGTGGAGATCTTGTTTGCTCTACCTTATGTTATATTTTGTAGCCTAAGTGCTTATGTACATGTTTGAGTAATTGTAAGTTGAATGTCAGTTAATTGTAGTAGGAGATATGAACTATGACATGTAATAACTTATATTTCTGCTCTTAGCTTCTTTGTATACTTGGGAGTGAATGACGGGTTGTTTTCAATTTCTAAGAATGCTTAAAAGCTATCATAGAATGGCATAATAAGCGGTTTTGTAAAGAAGTTAAGTTATGAATGCATACTTGTGTGTATCTAAACTGTTTGCATGTCTTAAGGCTCGGATGGCCTTAAAGTTGAGATTTTTATTTTGAAAATGGCTTTAGTGTTGTTCTATAGCTTATTTGAATGTTTACAGGTTTTCAGAATGTCCATGGCACAGAGGAGACTCTGTCCATTTTTCTTAAAATTTTGAGACCGGGTTGGATTTGGGTTGAGAATAACTTCGTTTTTAGAGCCTCCGGTCTCGTGAGAGATCGGGGCATTACAACACGCGCGTAAAATGCGATTTTTATTGGTTTTTAACGTATTTAATAATAAAATAATATTAGTAATTAAAAAAATTTAATTTTTTATTTTTTCTTTCATTTTCACCTATTTTTTTATTTATTACTAAATAAATAAAAATATATATTATTTTATTACTAAATACGTTAAAAACTAATAAAAATTGTATTTTACACGCGTGTAGTACACTTTCCGTCAGTTTTGACGGAAAATTTGACGGAGGGGGATGGTGTGCATCAACGGATGGATCACAAGAGGATCCGACTATATTTTTTGGACCATATAAAAATTATAGCTAGTTTCAATTGACTATAGAAAGGTCCAAGACTATTCACCCTAAAATTTCAGCCCGAAGTAAATGCTGAAAGGAGTTCCGGTCCCAACCATATTTTGCCGAAAAAAAGCAGGACACTGTCATCCCAAGTTGATTTTTTTTTTTTTTTTTTGGGTCGACATCCCAAGTTGATGATTTGGGAAACTTGTGCAACATTTGTAAGATGAGCTAAAGAAACTAAAAGCTCCAAGAAAGAGCCATTGAGCTCTATATCCAAGGGGCCCACAAGAGCTCTACAATCATGGAGTCATGAATCATTGAGCTATGATAGCCGAATCAATATCGGAAAGATCTTTCAACACAACATATCAATTATTGTAACCGGTATGCCCCATATTTGATTGAGGTGAGCTATTCCGGCCAATTTAGCGAGGATTGGTTTTGTGGAAATGCTTCTCAGGATTATCAAAAAATTATTGTAATCATCATATCAATCATGTCAATAAAAAAATTCAAAATTTTAATTTTTTAACATGGCATCAAGTCCAGTTGAATCATCAACTGGGCATCATCCAAGACCCATCAACTGGGCATCAGAAGTTATCAACTGGGCTTCAACATCACCAAGCTGTCGAAGTGCTTCAACTAGCTTCCATTAAAAACACTGATCAAGCATCAACCAACTTGAATTGAAAAACATCAACCATGCAAAGTCTATGCTGGAGACGGACTGTTTTGGATCTTAAGAGGTCAAATCATAAACGAAGGTCGCTAGCATCAGCTGGAAGGCACAAATGCAACGTGAAGTCTAGCCTAAAGAATGTGCATGGAGATAGGTACAATTGAAATCGCATTTGGTCTAAATTGTTATGTGCTAAAAGAAAAAAAGTTGCTAGCATCATCAAGAAGGAGCAGCAACATTCAGCAAGGTTCGGGCAAATACAACTAGTATCCAGGCAAGTATTTATTTCAAGACAACCAACAAGCAACAACTAAAACTTGCTGAAAGCCATCAACAAGCACCAGACCATGATCAGTAGGCATCAAGTAATCAACAAGGATCAACTAATTTTTCTGAAGGCTACCAACCGGCGTCATCAATTCCGTTGAAGAAACTGAAGATTCACAAGGGTTCGGAGGAAAGTATTCCAAGCCACCAAACTTTCAACCCTAAAAAAAGAAAAATCTAGCGTCATGAATAACTTGTAGGTATTTTCAGGAAGGCTCTTTTAAGTCCAAAATTCGGAACGCTACACGTAATGCCTGAAGTTACACAAATGAGCACTAAGGGGAGTGTTGGAACGTTAGTTTGTAGTGCTGGACTATTCTAGAGAATGGCAAGGACATTTCTAATAAAATAATTACAATCATTAAGCCCCAATCGCCAACATGCTACAGTGACTGAATTTTTAATGGCATATGGAATGTTCAAGAAGGCTTATCCGAGCCTCATGCATGTTGAAACAATTTTAAAATTTCAGAATTTTAAAATGCGAAAAGTTGTATTGAAACAACACTATTTTTAAAAATCTTTCAAATCACTGTTGTAATTTGGTTTTTTAAACCAAATAAAATATGAATGGACACATAACTAGTCAGAAAAGCTTTCATATCTTTTACGAACAAGCATCAAAATGCTATAAATACCCCGAGGTTTTAGTATTAAAAATATAGAGTTTTTTCATATTATCTTACATATATTCTGCATAATAAAAGAGAGAGAATTATACATTATTTGGTTCGACAAGTTTGAACAGTTTGGAGTACTGCTCCTACCGTCAGACAAAGATAATTATATTCTGGGAGACTACCGCCAGTGACCGTAAGCACCATAGCGGGGCGATTAAGTCTTAAGGACACTGAATCAAATTCAAGCCTCGATCCTAATGCATTTATTCGCTGCATTGCATAATGTTTTGTTCAAACAAGTATGTCTTCTAATTTTGTTAATTGCAATATTTGCTTTCTGATCATGCATTTTATTCAACATGCAAGATTATATTAAATTTCGCCAGCAATCTTAAGACTTAATTGTCCTTCTACAATTTTATATAATTTGCGTGTTGTCCGTATGCTTCTGGAATTTCTTTTAAGAAATTCGTTTTTTGTCTTTTATAAGACAATAACTTTATGCAAAATTATACTTATCATATTTGGAAGCAAAGTACATGCCTATTCAAATTTGTTATTCTTGTCAGAGCAATTATTACAGCAACTTAGGCTTGTTTTCCTGTTTCATGTTGGGCCTAATTTGATTGGCTTGGGAATTGTGTGTTGGGCATGTATATATATACACAATTTATTAGGTCTCCATGATATGGGTTAAAATGAAAAATTATTTGAACATTCATAGTCTTGTCGAAATGATGAATCTAATAATTTGAGCTTCATGCATTTTGGACTGAAAATGAGTGATATATGAATTTTTAAAAAATTTTGTTTCAGTCTGAAATTCTGTTCAATGGCAATTGAAGAAGACAATTGGAATGACGCCGTTCTTATGAATTGCATTGTTGTTCTATAAGATTTTGACCGTGGCTTAGTTAGTTATGAAAGCAAAATGTTTTGTAAGAGACGTGGCTGCCAAGATTCGATCTCATGACTATTGAGGGAAAACTGAAATGTGTTATCCGTCACACTAGCCTTCACATGATAAGTTGCAGTCATTATATTTATTTAACAACTGGTACCTGAATTTCTATTTTGAAACGTGACATATGGATGGCGCCAATATGTGTACACGTAGCACTAGCATGGCAACTTGATTAGGCGTGCACACCAATATGGCATACACGTAAAATGCCACGTGGCACGTGTTGTTTTGAAGAAAATAGTAAAGGATCGGTTTTAATATCACTTTTTGCCACTGATCAAACGTGCCACATAGTATTACACTCATAACTTGGTGTTCTTCGTTGTTCAAATATGATTGTTTTGTCTTGGAAGGCTCAAGTCTTTTGATATTTTTCTTGATAATATGGGACGAAAATATGTATTAAATGCATATAAGAGTTTTTGCACTTTGTGCAATAAGTATTTGGTGGGAATATTCCTGTTGAGAGGTTAAATATAATTCCCTAGTCTAATCTATCCAGAAGAAATTAATTAAGAATTGGAAGATTTTGACCATTTTTCTTCCAATACTTTGAAAATGTGGGGGTATCCAGAAAAGGTAGGAGTTCTTACTCCTACAATGGTCAAGATTAGACCTAAGACGAGTGAGTGTATTTTCATTGGGTATGTGAAAAATTAGCTTTTTATACAAGTTTCTTATGCATGTATTAGAATTTTTTGACATTTATGTTGATACATTTATCGAGTAAAGAATTAGATATTTCTTCAGAGAAATATTTTTTTTTTGGGTAAGAATGCATAAGAACAAAGTTCTTTGATAAGAATGCTTGATACCATTCATAGTAATGATGAAAATGAGATAGTCCAAGTGTCTATACCAAATAATAGAAAGATGAAGATGAAGATGTTATAAGAGCTATAACATCTAAATAATTTTTTAAATATTATTTTTAGAAAGTGAGTCATTTATCTTTCAGGAAGTGGTGTGAACTTCTAAAATTCCATTTTGGAAAAGATAATTAATAGAGAAATTGACTCCATTATTATATCTGGAAACTAGTAGATCTTCCTCTTGAAAATGAACCTTTATGGGTTAAATAAATTTTCAAGTGAAAGATTAAAGTTGATGGATCAATTTAAAATGCAAGGCATGGCTTGTAAATAAAGGTTACAAGTAGATGGAAGGCCTTGGATATTTTGATATGTCACACCAGTTATCAGGATAACATCAATTTGGATGTTAATAGCTTCTACAGATAATCTTTGATTTACAACAAATTGATGTGAACACAACCTTCTTAAATGGTATTTGTTATCCATATAGAATAAATCTAGAGCTTTGTGATTCTTGAAAAAGTAAAGAAGGTTTATAAGTTTGTTAAATCACTTTATGATTTAAAACAAGCTCTAAAACGATGACATGAGGATTTGATAAAGTCATATACCAAATGACTTTAAAATCAATGAGTGTGACAAAATTGGAGTATTCTTATACAATTGGAAGTGTAATATACATCATGAATTGCACAACACTCGATAGCAGTTATACTAGCAATCCAGATAAGAGTTCTGAGATATTTGAAAATAACTTTAAACTATGGGTTGCATTATATTAAATATCCAAGTGTACTAGAGAAGTGCAACGATGCTAACCGGATATTTAATTGTAAAGACATGAACTCTACAAGTATATATGTTTTTATATTGGAAGGTGCAATTATATCTTAGAAATCCCCAATTATATTCGTATTACTAGATTCACTATGAAATCTGAAGTTATTGCTTAATTTGAGAAAGCTAGAAAGGCAGTTGAAAAACTTTGTCGTGAGTTTGAGGATATTCTGAATTGGCCAATACTTGCGCCAACTATTTGCATATATTGCAATAGTCAATTAGCGATTGGAAGGGCACAAAGTATCATGTACAATAGTAAGTCTAAACATACTTGTCATAGACATAATATCGTGAAACAATTACACTCTCTAATAGAGTTATCTATATTGACTATGTGAAGTCAAAGGATAGTTGCGGATCCGCTTACAAAGGTTTATCTAAAGAGTAAGTGTATAATTCGTTGAGGGGAATAGGTCTTAAGCCTATATTTAGAAGAGTTTGTAACGCCCTGATCCTTCACGGAACCGGGACTTCTATTAGCCATGCTATTCTCAACCCAATTCCCAACCCCGGACACGAAATTTAGGAAAAAACGGATAGAGTTTTCCCTATATATAGGATTATCTAGAAACCTGCAAACATCAACTTATAACCACAAGACCATAATCCACATAAACACTCCATTTTATCCTTACAAGCATGCAAGTCAACTAGGCAACAAAGTAAAGATTAAAAGTTATTACAACATTACAAGTCATTCATAACTATCAATACATTATAAACTTAACTTTACAAGTACAAAACTGAATTCAATGACAAAACACGTAAACCAGCAATATCAACACGAAACTTTGAAGCCTTCTTTTCTACCTCTGATAGCATTGATCTTGAAAGGTGTTAGAAACGAGGGTGAGTATACAACGTGTATACTCAATGAGGCAGGTGATGCAGCATACCGAGGAATGCTTTTATGAGATGTAACAAGGATAATAACTGTAACGCCCCGATCCCTCACGAGACCGGAGGCTCTAATAACCATACTATTCTCAACCCAATACCAAACCCAGTCTCAAAATTTTGGAGAAAACGGACAGAGTTTCCTCTGTATTGTGGACATTCTGAACAACCTGTAAACACTCAATAAAGCCACAACAAGATAAGACAAACTTTTCATAACTAAAGATCAAAGGATTAAGGCCATCCGAGCCTTGAAGCATACTATAGTTCCAAAAACACACAAGCATGCTAGTGGCTAGAGTTAGAACATTCACTACCAAGCATGCAAGGTAATTGAGAGCAGAAACATAAGTTATTACAAGATATAGGTTCCCAAATCTACACTACAACCAACTATCCTTCAACTTCTTACAGCAACCAATATAAACAAAGCCCTTAGGCCACAAAATAGATACACAAATACCAAATAGAAACAAGAAGGCACAGCCACTTCAGAATAACACACAGCAACTAGGGCAACTCCTCCAACTGCGCCACCTGAAACATGTTAGCGAGGTATGAGCAACCACTGTTGCCCAGTGAGGGATATAGTCCCGGGGCGTGCAATGCAACAGATAATACAATTATACAACAATAACACTTAGACAATTAAAGAAACAATGAAACTTAAATAACCACACATTTAAAGGATACATTTCACTCAATCCCCTATACACCAATCTTCACTGGTCTTCAATCACGATTCACGAACCACGAGCACGATCACGATAAGCCGGCATAACCCCAATCACTCCAGTGGGTGTACTCCGGATGTACCCCGAATCCTACGACCCAACATCCCCTGGCAATCTCCGGACCAGGCGAATGAGGGAATAGGGCACGGAGTTTGAATATCCACCGGCAAGCCCTCTGCCGCCCAGCCGATATTCAACACATCCGCCCCGACACTATGGTTGCGCAACCACTATGCAATGCACTAAAAAAAATGGCAAGTTTATAGCAATAATATAAGCATTAACACATAGGAGGATCAACAAAGTAGGTTGATCCCGATGCATTTAGGAGAGAAGCAATTATAGAAGCTAATAAGCAGTTTACAAAGGAACATATACAAAATAACCATAGAATCATACCAAAAGCTCCAAATCAATTTAAAATCACATATAAACACTCAAGAAGTCATACCATGGGTTTAGAAGTGTGAGACAACCGAATTTGCACCTAAATCCCTTTATTTTACATACTATTTCTCTTCCAAATCAAAGTTAATGATTTCATTTTCGATGGAAACTCTCCCAACCTTCTAACTAACCCTCAAGGTATCCTCTCAACCCTCTAACTCATTCAAATGCCCGCGATTACCCCGAAAGCCCCAAATTCCCTCTTATGGCTTTAAACTACACATACATTGTTCGGGCTTCAAACAAGGGATATCAAAGCTTCTATAGCACCTAGGTAGCCTAAGAACACTAGAAGTGAAGCCCGAATCCACCCGGATTCGCATTAACCCCGAAAGCCCTTTGTTAAAGTCGGCTAAATCATGATTTATACGATTCTAAAGCAATTCAAGTGCATGGGGCTATTAGACTACCTTCATTAGCACCTAAAGCATCTATTAGGAGTATTGAATCAAGCCATTTCATGCAATTACACAAACCCTAGAATTTTCGTCACTATTCACTCTCACAAATTAACTATCGATTCCTACCGTTTAAATTACGAAACAATAGTATAAATATGGTCTCTAGCACTTGTATATAGCATACATTATCATATTTGAGCATTCCATAACCATTTGTTAGTAAATCCACCAAATCAAGAAAGTTATAACATTTAGAAAAATGGAAAATAAGTGTGCAAATCCCTCACCTAATGCGCGTGAAAGCTCGGGGGAGGCTAGAGAACACTCTAAACTACTTGTACCTAGCTTGCAAGGGCTTGGATTGAAGGATTGAAGAGCAAAATTTCTCCCAAATGCACAAGGAAGGCTGTCGGGTTCTGCACAGTGTTTTTCAGCTTTTATTTTTTTTTTTCTTTGCTATGTGATGAGTTAAGTTGAGTTGTGAGAGTTTATAGTAAGTTGGGGCCTATGTTGGGTGCATGTGTTAACTTCTAAAATGAGTTTGGCTAGCTTAAAATGAGCCTAGGTAGTAAAATGTATGCTAGCTAATTAATTCATTAAGTTATGTTACGTAACACTATTCACTTGACTACTAAAAGCATTTTCTAAACGAGCTCTCCTAACGCCTTAAGCTCAAATGCACATTTTTCCCACTACTTTTACAATTAATATGATTTAATAAAAATGCTAGTTAACTAATAGAAAGCATTTTAAAAACGGAGTGAATAGTAGTCACAAAGTCAGTTAATAAGGTATAGAAGTAAATGCGCAAACAAGGGATGCAACAGTAATTAAATGCATGGCTAAATCTCGGGCGTCACATCCTCTCCCCCTTAAACAAATTGCGTCCACGCAATTCTTCTTCACAAGAGAACTCTGCATCAACTGGAAACCAACTCCGATTATTCGTCATCAGTTGCTAAGCAAGAATACCATACACAAATTCTCGTGGGAGCTCATTAAGAAATCCCAGTTGTATTGTCTGCGAACCTCACGTAATAAGGCCAAATAAAGGCTCCAATAGAGATGCTACTTCGAAATCCAAATAAGAATCCCGCTGGCACGAATACCATAGAAGAATAAAATCCCAACTAAGAGCGGAGAAAAAATACCAATCAAAGTTCCGAGCAGGAGTATTGTGAATAATACCAGATAATAAGGCTAAAAAGAATCCCATATACCAATTCTTCTGAGAGATGCCGACAAAAGAATACCAAATGAATAGCTGATAAGAAAATACCAAGAATATACTCCAGAGAACTGTCATATAGAAACCCCAAAAGAAGCTACTCATTTATGACCGCTAAGCACTGAAGAAGGCCTTAGAAGAATCCCAATAACTGAGCTCCAACTATATCCACCAATTCCCAAATAAAGGCTGATTAATTGCCTCTCATTTCTGCTAATCAACATAATTTGGAAGGCCTGCCACTAATCACCTCTCTTCAGGGGGGAGGGGGGGGGGGGAAGGAGTTTTTCTTACCATTCGACGGGTTATGTATGCATGCCAAACAATTGCATATGTATAATCATTCTTTAAACTATTACGCAAACATGTTAATAAAAGAGTTTGTGAAACAGTGTAATCATCAAAGTCATTCAAATACAGACATTACAAGCAACAGTTCAAGCAATTAATAATTCACGAAGTCAATTTGATGCATAACTAGCCACTTTGCTTCACTTAGCACACATTTAGCGCGTAACACACAATTATATCACATAGGTGCACACATTCAATATAAGACACACAATCAAACATGCAGGCATACACTTTTAAGACACACACTTAATCAAGCACACACGCAAGGGTTACTACCCGACAGGCCGAGGACCCTGTCCCGGCTTAGAGCTAACTAAGCTCTGATACCACCTGTAACGCCCCGATCCCTCACGAGACCGGAGGCTCTAATAACCATACTATTCTCAACCCAATACCAAACCCAGTCTCAAAATTTTGGAGAAAACGGACAGAGTTTCCTCTGTATTGTGGACATTCTGAACAACCTGTAAACACTCAATAAAGCCACAACAAGATAAGACAAACTTTTCATAACTAAAGATCAAAGGATTAAGGCCATCCGAGCCTTGAAGCATACTATAGTTCCAAAAACACACAAGCATGCTAGTGGCTAGAGTTAGAACATTCACTACCAAGCATGCAAGGTAATTGAGAGCAGAAACATAAGTTATTACAAGATATAGGTTCCCAAATCTACACTACAACCAACTATCCTTCAACTTCTTACAGCAACCAATATAAACAAAGCCCTTAGGCCACAAAATAGATACACAAATACCAAATAGAAACAAGAAGGCACAGCCACTTCAGAATAACACACAGCAACTAGGGCAACTCCTCCAACTGCGCCACCTGAAACATGTTAGCGAGGTATGAGCAACCACTGTTGCCCAGTGAGGGATATAGTCCCGGGGCGTGCAATGCAACAGATAATACAATTATACAACAATAACACTTAGACAATTAAAGAAACAATGAAACTTAAATAACCACACATTTAAAGGATACATTTCACTCAATCCCCTATACACCAATCTTCACTGGTCTTCAATCACGATTCACGAACCACGAGCACGATCACGATAAGCCGGCATAACCCCAATCACTCCAGTGGGTGTACTCCGGATGTACCCCGAATCCTACGACCCAACATCCCCTGGCAATCTCCGGACCAGGCGAATGAGGGAATAGGGCACGGAGTTTGAATATCCACCGGCAAGCCCTCTGCCGCCCAGCCGATATTCAACACATCCGCCCCGACACTATGGTTGCGCAACCACTATGCAATGCACTAAAAAAAATGGCAAGTTTATAGCAATAATATAAGCATTAACACATAGGAGGATCAACAAAGTAGGTTGATCCCGATGCATTTAGGAGAGAAGCAATTATAGAAGCTAATAAGCAGTTTACAAAGGAACATATACAAAATAACCATAGAATCATACCAAAAGCTCCAAATCAATTTAAAATCACATATAAACACTCAAGAAGTCATACCATGGGTTTAGAAGTGGGAGACAACCGAATTTGCACCTAAACCCCTTTATTTTACAAACTATTTCTCTTCCAAATCAAAGTTAATGATTTCATTTTCGATGGAAACTCTCCCAACCTTCTAACTAACCCTCAAGGTATCCTCTCAACCCTCTAACTCATTCAAATGCCCGCGATTACCCCGAAAGCCCCAAA
This sequence comes from Ehretia macrophylla, assembly GCA_037974665.1. Lineage (NCBI taxonomy): Eukaryota > Viridiplantae > Streptophyta > Magnoliopsida > Boraginales > Ehretiaceae > Ehretia > Ehretia macrophylla. Next base: position 63,979,914 of record CM075769.1, read on the forward strand.
TTCCCTCTTATGGCTTTAAACTACACATACATTGTTCGGGCTTCAAACAAGGGATATCAAAGCTTCTATAGCACCTAGGTAGCCTAAGAACACTAGAAGTGAAGCCCGAATCCACCCGGATTCGCATTAACCCCGAAAGCCCTTTGTTAAAGTCGGCTAAATCATGATTTATACGATTCTAAAGCAATTCAAGTGCATGGGGCTATTAGACTACCTTCATTAGCACCTAAAGCATCTATTAGGAGTATTGAATCAAGCCATTTCATGCAATTACACAAACCCTAGAATTTTCGTCACTATTCACTCTCACAAATTAACTATCGATTCCTACCGTTTAAATTACGAAACAATAGTATAAATATGGTCTCTAGCACTTGTATATAGCATACATTATCATATTTGAGCATTCCATAACCATTTGTTAGTAAATCCACCAAATCAAGAAAGTTATAACATTTAGAAAAATGGAAAATAAGTGTGCAAATCCCTCACCTAATGCGCGTGAAAGCTCGGGGGAGGCTAGAGAACACTCTAAACTACTTGTACCTAGCTTGCAAGGGCTTGGATTGAAGGATTGAAGAGCAAAATTTCTCCCAAATGCACAAGGAAGGCTGTCGGGTTCTGCACAGTGTTTTTCAGCTTTTATTTTTTTTTTTCTTTGCTATGTGATGAGTTAAGTTGAGTTGTGAGAGTTTATAGTAAGTTGGGGCCTATGTTGGGTGCATGTGTTAACTTCTAAAATGAGTTTGGCTAGCTTAAAATGAGCCTAGGTAGTAAAATGTATGCTAGCTAATTAATTCATTAAGTTATGTTACGTAACACTATTCACTTGACTACTAAAAGCATTTTCTAAACGAGCTCTCCTAACGCCTTAAGCTCAAATGCACATTTTTCCCACTACTTTTACAATTAATATGATTTAATAAAAATGCTAATTAACTAATAGGAGGCAGTTTAAAAATGGAGTGAATAGTAGTCACAAAGTCAGTTAATAAGGCATAGAAGTAAATGCGCAAACAAGGGATGCAACAGTAATTAAATGCATGGCTAAATCTCGGGCGTCACAATAACATATACAACACAAAATAACAAAGCTAGTTAGACAAGTATTTAACCACGTATAAAAAGGATACGGTTCCACGTTTGTCTTCAATCACGAGCCACGAGCCAAGATCTTCAAGCAAGTGACGGCAAACCCCTTATTCCTCCAAATGAGGTACTCCAGATGTATCCCGATCCTACGACTTTTTCTCCTGAGGTAGGTCCATATGCCCAGCAGGTGAACCACGCCTCTGGGGTAGTGGAGTATACTCAGCGAAAGAAAGGGAATATGCACCATGGTAGTCGAGGGAGTACATCAAGTTCGATACCGCCCGTGTTTCTCGACGCTGCCATGTCTGAAAAGGTTGTCCAACCCCGAGTCAAGATCACGAGAGCCAATTATATCAAATATCACATAAGAGGGCCGTCCTCGCAGTTAATCACAGATAACACGAAAAGACACAAGATAACAAGTAAATAATGCATATAAACTTTATCAATTACTAATGAATACATTCTAGAAACAATAAATTAAGTTAAGATGCACAGAAGAGATGAAGACTCCCTCACCTGGAATTAAGCCAAGCATGCAAGAAAATAGCTTACATGTACTCCAATTCTCATTGTGTTAGCTCAACATGCACCCTAACTTGACCATACAATTATAACATTTCTTATTTTGCATGTCATTTATAACTCATAAGTAATTCATAGCATCTAATAAGCATTAACAAGCATGGAGCACACCATATTCAATTCAACAAATGACAAGTAGTTATACACATTTACAAGGCATTTAACACTTCATTACTCAATCAATATACATATGAACTAGATAACATACTTAAACTCAATTAAATGAAAGAAGAACTCTAACTAACTAATCAACTAAACAGTTACATCTAAACATTAACGAAGATTAGTTAACGAACTAATTTCAGGCTTTAAGATCATTAAACACGCGCTAACTACTTTAAATTACAAGACACATTCTTTAACTAAGTTACCATTCACTTCTTCTTCAATACATCTATATGTTTAAGCTCTAACTACACATGCAATCCAAGTTCAAAAGTCTACTCTATAACATCACTAGATAATATATAGAAAGCCTTAGAAGCAAGAAACACAAGAATATAAGCAATAAACATGAAATTAACCATCGGTGCACAAAGGGGATTAACAACATACTTTCATGAAACTTTACCAAACGCTCACGTATACTTTAGAAATGCAATTAAACATACTATAAGCAATTACAAGGCAATACAAGTGCTAAAACACCCAATTCTCACATTCCCCTTTGTCATCTTATGCTATTTCGCTTCCAAACAAAACATGAAGTTCAAGATACACAACCAAGCTATGCTACCTTTCTAATGACATGAAATGACACCATTTAGGACCCTAAAATCACACCTTAAAGTACATCTAACTAAAAAGTTTGAAATTTTCCCTTTTATGCATTTACACTACAAATATCCTAATCGAAGCTAAATTAAGCGAAACGAATGCATTTATAATACTTCCTCACCTATTAACCACTAGTCATAATGCCCAAACATACCTGGATTTACATTTAACCCGAAACCCCTTTGTAAACTCAAGCCAATAAACACATCTACCCAAGTTCCATTCAATCCAAACGCATTTAATCACCAACCTAGGTTCACTAGCACCCATAGCACCCTTAGATAACACACCATCAAGCTTTAATTACCCTACCTCAAAACTCAAAATAAGTCAAGTTAGAGTTCCATGAAAGCATGCCCTTTTTCCAATTCTTCTAACAGAACCCTAACTTTATCAAATTATTTAAATATATTATTGATCTCCAAATTCTCTGATTTTTATGTATAACGTATCTCTTCGAGTGTAGATGACTTTAGCCTCAAGAAGAACTCAATTCCGATCTAAATTCCACAAGTTACGTCCTTTTTCGTTCAACTGCACAAACTGCCCCTGCACCATCGATTTTTAGACACATTTCTGAAATGCTTAAATCGGACGGTCAAAACGTAAAAATTAGCTTTAGCTCTAGAAATAAACATTTGTTCAAAACTTCCTAATCTAGCTGCTGTATAAATTTAATTAATTTTCGAGTATGTTTTCTATGTCAAAATGGTTCCAAAAGTGACAGACAGTGCACTAACCAAATCTGAGTTTTGCTTACTTATCATCTTTTCTTGTTATAAAGCTAAGTTCAACTATTATCTTGTTAAACAATTAAGTTAACACTTCTCTTAGACCTTTTATCAAACATTAGAGCTTCAATATGAATCATAATAGGAAGACATAATAAACAACTAAGATAGCATGCTAACAAGTACTACCACTACTTTAGAGAGTTACCACAACATTATACACACATATTTACTCACTATCCATGCATTTCTTGCTCTTTTGAACCTTTATCTACAACATAGCTCACAAATATACAACAAAATAATCAAATAAAACACAAGCAAAGTTGATTCCTCACCTATTTTTGGCTAGAGCAAGGCTTAAACTTCTCTTTTCCTCCTTCTTTCTTCTTCTTTTCTCCTTCTTCTTTCTTGTGTGTGTGTTTAGACGTGTTTGGTATATGTGTGTGTTTTGATTTTTGTGTGTGTGTGTGTGTGCAGAATCTGATTTTTGTGTATGTTTTGTGTGCTTATGTGTGTTGTAGTAGATTAGTAGGTGTAAATGATAAAAGACAAAAGGCCCAAATAACCAACATGCCCTTCAAATAAATGCTATTAACTAGTTTGTCATTCTAGTTTAATTCTAACTAATTTAGTTACTCTATTGTTTATCAATACATTTATTTATTTACTACAATTTCTAAATCACCTAAATGTTCGTGAATGCACATAAATACACGGTAAACGAAATAGATGCACGTAACTCAAAAATATGATATTTTATGCAAACGAATGTACTTAAATAATTAAAGTAGACATATAAATATATGCACATATATAAAATAATTATATGCACGGGTTGGAGTGTCACAGAGTTGCCATAATGGAAACCCTACATAGTTGACTAGAGATCTCAAGATCTAGGTTTAAAGGGAAAACCGAATTATGTAACTGCGACTCAGTTAAAGCACTATGGGGTAAACCTCCTACCTACTCCTTTGACAAGCAGACAGTGTTACCTGTAAAAGTTTAGGTTAAACTATGCTTTTAATGGTTCTTATATCTTGGAAAACCAAGTTGGGTACCGCAGGATACTCTAAATAAGAAATCACATATGTGAATAGGGAGTGGGTCGCTCCTATGAGAATTTCTAAGGCTGAATTCTCTAGAGTACTCATGAAAACTAGGGAGTTGTTCATGACCAAAACGAACACAACAATAAGAACCTCAAATAATGTCCTAGAGGTACTATGTGAGTTCTATTGTCTTGGTTTACACAAAAAGCTGAATAGTTCAAGATATCGAGTTCACTGGTTAGCAAGTAAATCCGATAATTCAACACTAGAGAAGGTTCAAGGTCTTTGGCTACCTATCTCGATGTAGTATCTTCTAATTGAACTCTCTCTTGTGTCTGCATAGTTTTTTGTATTCTAACTAGTAAATTTCCATTCATGTGGGGGATTGTTGCAATTTGGGTTTTTAAACCAAATAAAATATGAATGGACACATAACTAGTCATAAAAGGTTTCATACCTTTTACAAACAGGTATCAAAATTCTATAAATACCTCGAGGTTTTAGCATTAAAAATATAGAGTTTTTCATATTACCTTACATGCATTCGGCATAAGAAAAGAGAGAGAATTATGCATTATTTGGTTTGCCGGGTATGACCAGTTTGGAGTACTCTTACTGTCAGAAGAAGATCGTTGTATCTTAGGAGATTATTGCCAGTGATCGTAAGCACCATAGAGGGGCGATTAAGTTTTAAAGAGATTGAATCAAATTTAGGCCTCGATCTTAATGTATTTATTCACTGCATTGCATAATGTTTTTTTCAAACAAGTAAGTCTTCTAATTTTGTTAATTGCAATATTTGCTTTCTGATCATACACTTTATTCAACACGCAAGATTATATTAAATTCCACCAACAATCACAACTTTTCAAAATTAACTTTTCTATTTTTGGTCTTATATAAAGTAATTTTTTACTGCAGGAAAAAAACTAACTTTAACATCAAATTCAGATATAAAAATAAACACAAATAATTACTCTCATGCTAGTTTTTGTCAAGGGCAATGATGCAAATTAGGAACTTCATTGTAGCCTAAAGGCTTTTCGCAGGAAATCTTTTGCACGAATTGGGGGCAAAATATCGCTTTAGGAAAGTGGCATTCGCTACATTGAAGTCAGTAAAATGTTCCCAAGTTCTAACATTTTAAAGGAATATTTTCGTTTACAACAATGGCTTCTAACTTGAGAGATTTGGTTACTAATTTTGTGAAACTAGAAAGGTTTTGTAACACCCCGATCTCTCACAAAACCGGAGGCTCTAATAGTCATGCTATTCACAATCCAATTCCAACCCGGTCACAAAATTTAAGGAAGACGGACGGAGTCTCCCCTATTTATAGGACAATCCAAAACCTGTATAAGCAACTATAACCTCAAAACCAAAGTTCAACCTCCTCCGTAACTCCCAACTTCCTCTATCACTACAAACAACAACTCCTCAAGGTTATCCGAGCCTTGGAACACAACAAAAGTACAAAAACAAACATGCATTCTCATAAGTTGTAGAAACACTATGTTACAAATTTAGTTATCATACCACTCATATTCTTTACTCAATCTATCTAAAAATGAAATATTTCCATCATATTCACCATTCCACTCACACAAGCATACAAACTAATTAGACAATCAAGTAAATTATTGAAGTTATTACAGTCCATCTATAGTTATTAACTTATACAAGATTACAAGTTTTACTTTATATTACATCCTTTAAGACAATAGAAATATACCCAAGGTTTCATAACCTCAAAGCAAAACACATATAACCAGCAACTTGCACTTCTTGCACATAGACCAGCACATAGCATGAAACCTCAACTTTCCTGAAACATGTTAAAATAAGGAATGAGTAACCAGAATTACTCAGTGAGGGAGGTGATGCAGTAAACTAGAGTATGCTTTCATGAGATGCAATAAAGATAATAACATTAATAACACAAATAAACAAGCTAATTAAACAAGTATTTAACCACGTATAAAAAAGATACGGTTCCACTTGTCTTCCATCACAAGCCACGAGCCAAGATCTTCAAGCAAGTGCCGGTAAAACCCTTATTCCTCCAAAATGGGGTACTCCGGATGTACCCCGATCCTATGACCCTTTCTCTTGAGGTAGGTCCATGTCACGCCCTGACCCGGTCCCACGGGAACTGAACCCGGACGCAATGACACGCACTCCTGAAAATGCTAGAAACAGGAACATACAACCACACGAGTCTCTCACATATATCTTGAAAGCTCACAATGCGCATAAAAACAACAATAAACAAAATGCAGAAACATAATACTCATTTATAAAAAGATCATACGTAACATTTCATATGAAGCTAGATATGCTCGGAAGATTCAACAAAAGAAGTCTAACTAAGTGTGATCACGAGCCACGTGACCAACCATATAAACAACAAAAGGCTAGACTTAAAACTGAGCATCAAGTACAAAGACTTCAATAGTCTAGTTAACAAGAATTCCAAAAGATAACATCATGTTCTTCTCAAATAAGCATGTCAATCATGTTGCACGTTCTTTAACTCATTAGCAGCATCATCGTGCACATAGTCCACATCGTGAACACCTGTAGCATGCAAAATAAAGGGTGAGCTAAACAGGCTCAATGAGGAACGACACAGAGTTTTGGAAACTTGAACCTGAAAACTCTTTGGCACGTTAGCAACAACAAGTCATGAAAACTATTTGGCACGTTAACACTTGAATCTTATCGCGAACACGTAACATAGCCAACCTTATTCCCGCTTGTGTACTCATGATGTACACGATTCTACGACCACCCTTGATATGATATACGCGGATCACACAAGAGGGACTAGCACATGATAGTCAAGTTAGCACCGGCAAGCCCTATGCCGCCCAGTGTTTCAAGACACTATCATCGCGGACTTGAGTTGCAACTGTACAGTGCACGACCACGTAACATGTACACATAACATATATCATGCATTCGTATCACAACGCATCAACACATCTTGTAACGCATACTCGTCGAGAGAACAACAAAGTAGGTTGTCTCTTTAACACATTAAGCAATTCAACATCATATTCAATAGGTAACCAAGTAAAGATAGGAGCATAACACATTTAGGCATAAAGTGACCATTATAAACACATAGCTAGCAATGGTCCAACTTAATCAAGTTATTTACCTATCTTCCTAACCTCCAAATAATTGGATTTTGGTGTAGAATTAAAGCTCGTCAAAATTAGATAACTCTAGAATCAAACGGAATGCAATTCAGAGTTGAATTGAGTGAGATATGGCCTTTTGAAAATTATTGCACAAAGTTGAAAAATCCATCCGGTCGACATAGCCCTCATCCAGGCAACCGGATCCGACTTGTATTGCCCAACAGAGAGTTGCCATCTGGGCGACATAGCATGCATCCGGGCGACCGAATTCGACTCGTATCGCCCAGATCCAACCTAAAACACACAAATTTCATGATTTTTGCACCAAACTCTTGATTTTCATGAAAAGCTAACTACATATACAACTCCTACACTTCACCTAGCTCAAAAACACCAAACTAGCATCATATTCTCACCAATAGCCATATCACTCATTTCTAAAACAACAAATAAACTCAAGAACACATAAATGGCTCATCAACTCCATTTTTTTCATAGAATCAACTACAACAAACATCAAGAACACATGTTCTAGCATTAACATCACCAAATAAACACAAACATGCAAGAACATGAAATTTTCTCACCTTAGAAAATGTTGAAACAAGATAAAGGAATCTGATAGAAAGCTTGCACAAGTTGAGGAGAGTTCAAATCTATAATATGAGCCATTGGTTCCACTTCTACACCCTCCAAATAGCTCAAAATGCAATAAAAGCACTATTTCTTTCTCTCCCTCACTTTACTTGACCAAACTAGGGCTTCTCTTTGCAATTTTGCTGATTTGTTTGCTATATATAATATTGGCTAAGTTGGTCAATGCAAAGGTTAAAGTATGACAACCCTTGTAGGTGATTTATGACTAAAATGCCTAGTTATTTCATCTTATTACTATTTTACCCTTAATAAATATCCCAAATTGCTAATTACCAGAAACTCTTCATATTTCCCTCATAATACCCTTCTACCCTTTCTAGAAGATTGGCCAATGTGAAAAGACTATTTTACCTTTCCAGCAATTTATGGGTAAAATAAGCTCAAAATTCAATAGAATGTAAATTTGAATGCACAATAAGTTCAAGTAATAGAGTGAGCAGTTTAAATGTATGTGATGCATGTTGGGGTCTCACAGTCCATATGCCCAGCAGGTGAACCATGCCTCTGGGGTAGTGGAGTATACTCAGAGAGAGAAAGGGAATAGGTACCATGGTAGTCGAGGGAGCACGGCAAGCCTGATGCCGCCCATGTTTCTCAACGCTACCATGTCCGAAAAGGTTGCGCAACCCCGAGACAAGATCACAAGAGCCAAGTATATCAAATACCACATAAGAGGAACGACAAAGTAGACCGCCCTCACAGTTAATCACAAATAACACGAAAAGACTCAAGATAGCAAGTAAAATATTACATATAAACTTTATCAATTACTAAATAACTCAATTCAGAACAATAAATCAAGTTAAGATGCACAGAAGTGATGAAGACTCCCTCACCTCTAGACGCCAAATATGCAAGAATCTAGCCAACCTCATAACTGATGGCATAGTTAGCAACTTGCAAGTTCGAAATATATTCAACACTTTACACTCAAACATTATATGTGAACTAATTAACATGCTTGATGACATTTATTACTTACATGGTTCAAATTTATCTTAGATAATCAGCAATAACATTTTTATGACTCTAGAACATTCCATGACTTTTAAATGATATTAACTATATTAACATAAATCACAATATTCACCCTTAAACATTCTTTATCTCTACAACATGCAATTAGACTAAATTCAACGGCCATTAAACACCTTAGCTTCAAAACACCTTGAATTCACAAAAACCCTTAACTAAATCAACCAAAAAGTTAATTTAACTTGTCCAATTATTGCACATTACATTCTAGAGATCAAAAACTCCCTAAAAGACTACCAACAACAAATTTTTTTAAGCCTAACTATCCATTAAAATCTCAAGTGTTCCAAAGAGGCATAACGGGGTCGATCTTCAACTAAGCAAGATTCTTGAATTTCTTTATTTTTCCCTTGTTCATAAGTCATATTTAGCCTAAATCTACCATTCTACACATCATTCAAACAATTAAACAAACACTTAGTCTTCAATTTCAACTAATGCTAACAAACTTTGATCTAACATGCAATTAATCATAAAGACTTGTAAATTTACAAAAGAATGTTCTTGGAACCTATGAACACCAACGAACAAGATAGATATGAAAAAAAAAATCAATACCATTCATAACCACTTAATAATCCCAATTAATAATATCAAATAATAATTCAACTAAGATATTTTTCAATTCCTCCAACAGAAGCTTAACTTAATCAATTTGTTTACCTATGATCTTGTCCTCTAAATTCCCTGGTTTTTATATATAAACGTAGCTCTTCTAGTGTAGATGATCTTAGAACCAAACGGAACTCAATTCCGATCTAAATTCCTCAAGATACAACAATTTCCGTATGACTGCGCATAACTGCCCTGCACCAGCCATTTTTCCAGACACATTTCGGAAATGGCTAAATCGGAGGCCTAAAACGTTAGAATTTGCCTTAGCTCTAGAAATCAACATTTTCTCCAAACTAACTAATCTAGTTGTTGTATAAATTTCGTTAAGTTTCAAGCACGTTTACTAGGTCAAAAGAGTATGTGTGCAGAATTTTGTATGTGTGTTGAACCCCGTGTGTGTGTGTCTGATATGTGTGTGTGTGTTTTGTGTGTCTTATTTTGTTTTTTATTTAGGTAGAATATTAATTAAAGCCCATGGTCCAAATTGCCCTTCTAACTATATAATATTAACTAGTTTGCCATTTGATTCTAATCTAACCAATTTAGTTTCATTTGCCACCCATTATCATATAATTAACATCTACAATACTTAAACATGTAAATGTACTTGAATGCACGCTAAACGAGACAAATGCACGTTTTGCAAGAGAAATGAAAAGTAATAATAATAAATATATGCAAACAATTAAAGTAATATGTAACTGTATATAAATGATTAAAATAAGCATATTAATATATACAAGTAAATAAAATAACTATATGCTCGGGGTCGGGGTGTCACAAGTTTGATGGATGAAACTTTCTCAGATGGCAAAAGAGGGTTCATTTCCTGGTATTAACTTTACAAGTGGTTTATGTGTTGAACACACCAAGGCCAGAAGAGAAAGAGAATAAGGCCATAAATGAAATGAGAAGAAGGCATAATTTGACCATGATGATGAGATATGTCTTGGACATATTCTCAATGCCATGTTAGATTCATTGTTTGACATCTATCAAGGAATTCCAACAGCAAAGCAATTATGGGAGAAACTTGAGATAAAATACATGCAAGAAGACGTCACAAGAAGTTTATTGTTTTTCGCTTTAATTCTTATAAAATGGATAATGATAGACCTGTCATGGAGCAATTACATGAAATAGAAAGGATTTTAAATCACTTTAAGATGCATAAAATGAATATAGATGAAACTATAATTGTATCTACTATGATTGACAAACTACCACCTTCATGGAGAGATTTCAAAAGAAGCCTCAAGCACAAAGGGGGAGATATGTCTTTTGATGATTTGACAAAATATTTACGAGTTGAACAAGAGTTTTGTGTGCAAGATGAACCAAAGGAACCAAAAATTCTAGATTCAAATGTGCATATGGTAGAAGAGAAAAACTCTTCTAAGAACAACAATAAAAGGCCAAATCAATCTAGTAGTGAGTAGAAAGGCAAGCAAAAAGCCAAAGACAATTGCTTTTACTGTGGTAAACCAGAGCACTTCAAGAAGGACCGTCGTTTCTTCAAAAAGAAAAAATAGAAAGGAAATTCCAATGCTGGAAATAAAGACTTAATTGTTGTCATTTTTGAAATTAACATGCTAGATGATGAGTCAATATGGTGGATAGACTCCGGTGCCACAAGACATGTCTGGAAGAACAAAGAATTCTTCAAGACTTTGGAGCCAGTGATAGATGGCACAAAGTTGTTCATGGAAAACTCATCAACAGCTCATGTCATGGGAGTTGAAAATGTAGAGTTGGAGTTTACTTTTGGGAAAAAAATTAATACTTATAAATGTATTTTATATACCAGAGGCTAAGAAGAACCTTGTATCAGGTAGTTTACTGAATAAGTTTGGGTTTAAACTTATTTTTTAGGCTAATAATCTTGTACTATCAAAGGGGGGTACATTTGTTGGAAAATGATATCTTTGTGAGGGTATGTTCAAACTTAATATATCTCTAATAACCAATAATAAGAATGATATTTTTGTTTATATGGTTGAGCCCGAATTTCTATGCCATCAAAGACTTGGGCATGTAAATTTTAGAAGATTGCATGATACGGTTAGGTTAGATTTGTTACCTTACTTTGACAAGAATCATGAAAAATGTAATACTTGTATGCTCACAAAAATAACAAGAAATCCTTTTCTTAAAATCGAGAGAAAAACAAGTATACTAGAGTTAATACATAGCAATGTTTTTTTATTTTCATAGCACTCCTAACATAGGTGGAAATAAGTACTATGTTACTTTCATTGATGATTTCCCGAGGTATTGCTATGTATATTTGTTAAATTACAAAGATGAAGTAATGGAGAAATTTAATGTGTACAAAGCCGAGGTTGAACTTCATTGTGAAACAATCATAAAACGACTAAGGAGAGATAGAGGTAAATAGTACTATAATCCACTGGTATTGTACATGAAATAACTGCACCATACATACCACAAGAAAATGGTATGGCTGAACATAAAAATCGGGTATTAACTGAGATGATCAATGCTTTACTTTCCAATTCTGGTTTAAGTCAAGGGTTTTGGGTTAAGGCATTGCTTATCGCATGCTATATACTCAATCGAGTTCCTAGCAAAAGGAGCAATGCAACTCCATATGAATTTTGGAATAAAAGGAAACCAAATCTAAGAATTTGGAGATGCCGAGCTATGATGAGAGTTCCTGAGCCTAAACATAAAAAGTTAGGTGAAAGAGGACTTGAGTGCATTTTCCTAGGATATGCATAAAATAGCAAAACATATAGGTTCATGGTAATCGAACCTAATAGATCAATTTTAGTGAATACTATGATTGAATCTAGAGATGCTATCTTTGATAAACATAGGTTCAAATCCATTTCAAGGATGAAAGATAATGTTCCAGAAAAAGATGACCAAACAAATAGTAATAATGATAAAAGAAAGGCAGTTATGGAAAGTGAGAATGAGAAAGAGGTCATTGAACTTTGTAGAAGCAAAAGACCTAGAAAATCAAAGACATATGAACCATACTTTTTTATATTCTTAGTGGAAGGAACTAGAGAAATCGTTAGTAGGCAAATAGTTTATTGCTTCAATATTGAAGCAGACCTGAGAATGTTTGACGAAACAATGAAGTCTCATGATGCTGCCTTTTAGAAGGAAGCAATCAATGATGAAATGAACTCTATCATGGGAAACAAAACTTGGAAATTGGTTGACCATCCACCTAGTTCCAAGACAATTGGATGTAAGTAGATATTCAAAAAAGAAAATGAAAGTGGATGCTACCATAGATAAATTCAAGGCAAGATTGATGGCAAAAGGCTTTACACAAAAGCAATGTATTGATTATTTCGATATGTATTCTCCAGTTGCGAGAATAGCTACCATTAGAGTGTTGATCGCATTAGCATCTATATACAAGCTGATAATTCATCAAATCGATGTAAAAATAACATTCTTGAATGGTAAATTACATGAAGAGGTGTATATGGAACAACCAGAAGGATTTATTATCCCCGGACAAGAAAAGAAGGTGTGTAAACTTGTAAACTCTTTGTACGGACTAAAACAAGCACCTAAGCAATGACATAAAAAAATTGATGAAGTTATTTTGGCTAATGGATATAAGATCAACATATCATATAAGTGTGTCTATAGCATGTTCAATGGTGACCAAGGTGTCATAATTTGTTTGTATATAGATGACTTATTAATCTTTCGAACTCAATTGAGCAAGTTGAAGCTACAAAGTAATTCTTGTCAAGAAGTTTTGCTACGAAAGACATGAAAGCATAACACTCTCCCAAGCTCATTATATTGAAAATATACTTTTAAAGTTAATCACTTTAATTGTATACCTACCTAAACTCCATTCGACCCCAACATGAAGTTTACAAAGAATGTTGGAGAACCAGTATCACAATTGGAATATGCCAAAGTGATAGGATGTCTTATGTATGCAATGACATGCACTAGGCTGGACATAGCTAATGCGGTTGGTAAACTCAGTAGGTAAACTAGTAATCCAAGTAATATGCATTGGCATGGTGTAAGACAAATAATTAAGTACCTAAAGAAAACTATGAGTTACGGTATAAGTTATGGGGGATACCTTTCAGTACTAGAAGGATATTCTGATGCAAGTTGGAATACTGATAGTTAAGATCATGCATCAACAAGTGATTGGATATTTATGCTTGGAGGTGGTGCAATTTCTTGGCGTTTCAAGAAATAAACATGCATAACGGATTCCACCATGGCCGTTGAGTTTGTAGCTTTAGCTTTGGCATGCAAAGAAGTAGAATGGTTACGTGATTTATTATATGAAATACCATTGTGGCCAAAACCCTTTGCACCGTTATACATACACTCTGATAGTGAAGCTACATTGTCAAGGGCTTATAGCCATGTGTCCAATGGAAAGTCTACACACATTGGACTTAGGCATAGTTATGTGGACTTAATTACAAATGGTGTTATTACTATAGTTTTTGTGAGATCAAGTCAAAATTTAGCCGATCGTTTAATAAAAGGATTAGCTAGAGACTTGGTGAATAAAACATCAAGAGGAATGGGTCTCAAGCCTACTGATTCAAGTTACTAATGATAGAACCTCGACTCAACGCTTGATACGACGTCAAGTCTTGAGTTCAATGAATCAAAGTGCGTCATCAATGTAATTGCAAGCACTAAATCTATCATGTCATCTCAAAGCTAATTAGTGCTTAGTACCCGAAGATTTAAAGAGAGGTTGAGTTTGACACTCTTAATAGATCTATAGACGTGATTGTTGAAGTGTTAAAATTGAGGGGCACTTTTGATAGAGTCTACCTATGTAAGAGTGAAGTGATACCACTTCAAGGAATTCAAGGGCTTGGTTCTGATACACTCATGAATAGATACGGACACAAGGCCATTTATGTGACATTTATGTAATAAAGTAATATAGTATTTTAAAGTGACATGTGTGATAGTTTGTAGTTAAGAATGACAGCGGTTCGTTTAACCACAAAATTTAAAAAACTGAAACCGAAACCGTTTAATCTAACCTAAACCTGAAACCGAAACTGACACCGAATGGTTTTAAAAACCTTTATCAAAAACCAAAACGGACAAGTGATAAAAAAAAAACGTGAATTACTAAAACTGAAATCAATAATTCAAAAAATAATAATTTAAATAGAAAATCAGTCCAAATTTATGTTAAAAAATAATTTAAATGTTAAAAAAATCTAAAGAGCATAATATGGATTATATAGTCTTAGAAAATCAATACAATAATCCACATATTTTAAAGTATCCCAGATCATGCTTAAGCAGACACGACATTTTCTTCAACAAAGCAGCAACAAGCTTAATCATGTTCCTATGAGGCATAGCTTTACTAAATGACAATATATGTTCTTTGCGGACGTAGAGCGTAAATAAGAGTTGACATTTCTAAGTAGTTAATTTCAACCACATTTGAGATGAACTTTCATCACATTTTCTCATAGTTTTAGGACTGTAATTTAAACCAAAAACAAATATAGCAACCTAACCATTATATAAAACCCTATATAGAAAAGAACATTACATAGATAGAAATATATATAGAGGCACGATGAAACACTAGAAATTGACAGACATACACATATGCCCAACAAATTATTTCACACAATGACCTAAAATAACACTTTTTATTTAACATCACAAGCACGAAAAATTCCATAGAATTTAATCCCAAAATCTTACATAGGACAGTTAGACAAACAATTGATAAGGGTCACTAGGAGCTATTCTAAGTACCCCAACTTGGGTAATCAACAATAAACCCAAAATATAATCACATAATAGATAAAAATCTTCAACTGAAACAACCTTTGTCTAGGACTTAAATTAATCAAATAAATTAACAATCTTTCTATAAAACTAATGCTAAAAAAGTAAAATATGTTGTAGACAATAACAAACACTGATCTCTTGGTCAAGTCATGATATGGCAGCTTGTATTTTTTTTCTTTTTTATTTTAGGGTGAACTGCACTAGACCCCTTTGTGGTTAGGTGAAAGTGCATCGTTGTCCCCTGTGGTTTAAAAACTAGCATAAGTAGTTGATGTGACTGTATTTGTAACACTCAAACCTAGAGATGGCAACGGTCCGGATAACCGCAAATTTTGAAAAAATCGAAACTGAAACTGTTTGGCATAACCTAAATCCAAAACCGAAACTGAAAACTGACGGTTTTGAAAATCATTCTCCAAAATCGAAACCGACAAGTATTGAAAAAACTACGAATAACCGAAACCGAAACCGCTAACTTAAAAAACTAATTTAAATAAAAAATTAGTTCAAATAATATGTCAAAAATATTTCATTTAAATGTTTTAAAAAATCTAAAAATAAAACAAACCAAAATAATACATCATAAGACCATAAACTTAAAAATATACTACACCATTACAAATATTCAAATCTAAAAAAACTAAAAATGAGAAAATGTTTGTCCCTCTGTACAACAAAAGAACAAAGTTTGTAATTAAAGCATCCATCAAATTACATAAAATTGTCTTCACAACTTTTCACTCTTGAAAAAGAAAAACACAAAATATTTATAAATCATTTTATATAAAATCAATGTTGATGGATTGTAAACACAAGATTCCCTCTTAGTGCTAGTTGTTTAGACTTTAACATAAACAAGTTCCGTCCATATCACATTTATATAGCTAATTTCACATATGGTAGTAGTCTTTATAAGCATGAAACAAAATTTACAAGAGATTAATAGAAAAAAATAAGAATCACCTGATGAAGAATACTTGCGAAGATCCAAGAGATATACTGAAATATTAAACAAAATAAGTAAGATATTTACCAAAATATTAAAAACAAAAAAATAAAAAAAAATTACTAAAATATAATTAACAAAAAATACACTAACAAAATTATTATGAGAAGTAATTCAAATAATGTACCTTAGTTGGTGCCTAAGACAGGAAGTTCATCTACTGAAAAAAAGATCAATAAAAAAAATTATGAATAAAACTATATAATCAAAAAAATTAATATAAATATAATACAAAGTTATCATGATATATTACCCTTAACTTTGTTTAGTTATATATATTAATATTACCTTAGAAAATGCGAGAATTGAAATTGGAAAGAATCGAAGAAGAAGAAGAAGAAGAAAAATAATGTAGTTTGGGATCTGAGAAGAAAAAGAAAACAAAGCGTTAGAAATGATCAAATGAAATCTGAAGAAGAAACAGTAAGTAATAGCAATCATTGAAAAAAAAATTAAAAAGTGTTGTTAACGTGTGGGACAAAAAAAAGGTTGATAATCATAAAAGCATATTCAAAAGGACCAAAACATTGGATACCTTGACCCAAAAAAAAAAAAATAATGTATATATATATATATTATAAATTAATAAACGGGTTTCGGTTTTTTTTAACGTCTAAAACCATAACCTATCGGTTTAACCATCGGTTTCAACTTTTAAAAACCAAAACCTACCGGTTTACCCATCGGTTTTTTTTATCGGGTTTTTATCGGGCGGATACTAGTTGGTTTCGGATTAAAACCGCACCTATTGACATCTCTACTCAAACCATTATATTTATACTACATTTGCATCTTAACTTAGGAATAAATGCAACACTTATATTGTAACGCCTCAAACCCAATCCCACGCTATAGGTCAAGTCCGGACCCGTCACACGGACAGAGTCTCCTCTGTACCATGGACTAAATAGGTACCTGCAAATAATCACATACAAGTTCCGAGCCACTAGCCAACATCACATACACTCAAACTTCCATATTAACCATAGTCAACCAACTTCACAAGACTAACCGAGCCTTGATACCACAAATCTAAATATAACATACAAGCATTAACCATAAGAAGCAAGATATAATGATATGCCAAGTTCGACCTTCTAGCTATCAAGCACAAGCATGCAATAAAAGAAAGTAAAACTAGAATCAATTATTCTATGCCCTCTACTTTACCAATCAACACACAAGATTACAATTTGTTACATCCACCAAATATACACAAGACCACATGGTCTCAAAAAGAACACCACTTAACATCTTCACACAAGTTGCACATAAGCCAACCTTAACACACTAACAAGTCACGGAAGTTGTTCAACTTGTTCTTCTTCTTCTTCTACTACGGCTACTAGCTGGGGATTCACATTAGCTTCTCCTGAAACATGTTAAATGAAAAGTGAGCAACAATCTTGCCTAGCAAGGGAGGTGATGCAGCATATCAGGGCGTGCAATATGAAATACAAAATAATATGCAACAAGATAACACATATTCAACACTAAATAACATAACAAGCTAGACAAGTAATTAACCACATAATAAAAGGATACGGTTCAACTTGTTTTCAATCTCGAGCCACGAGCCAAGATCTTTAAGTAGGTGTTGGCAAAACCCTTATTCCTCCAAAAATGGGGTAATCCGGATGTACCCCGATCCTACGACCCTTTTCTCCTGAGGTAGGTCCATATGCCCCAACGAAGTGAACCACGCCCTGGGGTAGTAGAGTATATTCAGCGAAAGAAAGGGAATAAGCACCATGGTAGTCGATGGAGCATGGCAAGCCCGGTGTCGCCCGTGTTTCTCGACACTACCATATCTGAAAAGGTTGCGCAACCTCGAGACAAGACCACGAGAATCAAGATCAACACATAACACATAAGAGGGACGACAAAGTAGGCCACCCTCGCAAATAACCGCAATATGCACAAAGTCATGATATAAACATAAAGGAGACAATAACATATTTTCTTCCACAACTTCCTCCAATAGCTCAATTACAGTTTAGACAAGCATATAATTACATAATAACACATTTACAAGTACTTATAAGCATCAAAATAGTCAATCACTACTTTTCCCCTTTCTTAATCAAGTCATTCTTCTCCTATATGCATTTCGAAGTTACAAAACTAATGTCCAATTATTCTACATCCCTAATGAAGTCAAAAAACACCTATTAAGGCCATGAGAACCCGCTTTGGAGCCAAAAGCTCGGGAAGGCCCCAAGCGGGTTTTAACTACAACTACCCTATCCGGACTCCAATTTCACACAACGAAAGCACCAAAAGTGCTTTCGTGATCCAAGGATACCTAATTTAAAGCCCAAACGTGCCTGGATTATGATTCATGAAAAACCCTCTTTTTAAAGTTAGCCAATTTTGCATTTTAATTCAATTTTGAGCAATCTAACTACACGTGAGCTTTCAACTAGTTTCATTATTGTCTAAAGCACCTAATTGAAGCCTCAATTCAATCTAATTAGCAAGTTTTAACAAAATCCTAAATTTTTGCACTATTCATCATCTCTTTCATGCCAAACAAGCTTTCAACAATGGAGTTCATTATCAAGCTACAAAAGTTAGTTCTAAAGGTTCTAGTGAACACATATCAAGCATCTATAACAAGTAATATAGCTATAACTAACAATACAAGAAATTCAAATAATCAACATAAACTTTAAATATGAAAACTATGCAACTCCCTCACTTGCAAGAGGTTTGGAAGGCTTGTAGGTGCTTAGAACCACTTGAAATTAGGTGTAGAGTGTTTGTGCAAGACCAATTCACCAAGATTGAAAGCAAAATCTTCTCCCTTTTCTTGCTTATGGCCGACGGATAGGGGGTATTTTGGGAATTAGTTACTTTGTTTTGAATGCATTATGCATGTATGTGTAGTATAGTATGCATATAATATATATAAATATGGTATATTGAGTCAATTATGTGTATCGCTTAGTCAAACTTAGCTAAAATGCCAAATAAAGACTAGTTCATTAAATCCAATGTTTCACCTACGTAACACTATTCAACGAAGCGGAAAGACATTTTTCAAATGCATACTCCCGGCCCCTAAAGCTCAAAACTATCATATCCCGACTTCTTTTATATGTCATGTGATTTAAAAAAAATATTAAATCGAACATTTAAAATAGTAAAATTTCTTATGAATAGTGTCCACTAGTAACACAATTAAACAAGACAATAAATACACATAAAATGCACAAGTAGTTTATACAGCAGTTATTTAAATGATGTGATAAAATTTCAGGGCGTCACATATATATTTTCGATGCAATGTAGGGTAATACTGAAAAGTAGAAAATCAGACCCGAAACGATCCAAATTGCAAGTCAAAAAGTCAGAATGTGAAGTTCTGCGAATCGGTGGTTGAACAGATCTTATAGAGAAGAAATTTGGCCGAAACTTGCACGAAATCGAACTCGGAACATTAACCTGGATGATCTTGAATAGTGACCCATGTCCCTTTTTGGCAAATCATACCAGTTTTTCAAGTAGAAACAGCATTCTGAGCAAAACACAGGATTCCTGTGCGCGACAAGATTTTAGCCAAATTCCATCGTTTGGAGGGTCAAAACAGTAAAAAATTATGCGGTCAACATTTGGTCAAAGTCAACAAATTCAAAAAGTCAACTTTTCTCAGAATTTTTCCTATAAATAGGGATCAACCCTTTGAGAATTTGGTAATTAATTTTGGAATATTATCAATATTTTTGACATAATTTTGAGTTAATTATAGTTGGTTTTAATTTTAGTTTTTGTTAATTAATTAGTAGGATACGGGAGAAGTACCGCCTAGGTAGTTCCTATTCGGGGAAATTTTGCCTGAATAGCTACTTTTAGGGGGAAGTCCGACCCAAGTAGTTATTATTCGGGAGAAGTTCTGCCCGAATAGCTTTTAATAGAAAAGCTCTTATTCGGGGAAAATTAGTTTCGCCCGAATAACTATTTTGCGTCGGACCTTTACTCAAAGTTCGGGAATCAGAAATACGCGTTCATCGATATGGGGGAGCCTTTCTTGACTCTCTTTTATTTACGTAATTCGTATTCAATTATATCTTAGTAGATTGATATCAAGGGGAGAATATTGTAAATGATAGTCTTTTAATATATGGTATCAGATTCAGTTTATTCAATTCTAAATTGCAATGTATGGCTTGTTTTAATTCAGTATTGTCTTTCATACATAATGCTTTTAAGTAGATGTTATGATTGTTTTATTTTCGTATCATAATATGTAACGACCCCAACCCGGTCCTTCTCAAGACTAGGTCAAAGTCTGCGTTTAGTGTCATTGCGATTTCATAACTTTCTATAAAAATGAACAATAAATAAAGAATTATCCAATAACAAACCTCTATACAATAATTCCAGTACAAAAGGGTGTTACAACATCTGAGATCCGGCTTATCATACAAACTAAGGTATCAGCACAGTTACCCTTCTACCCGAAAGCCATACAAACAACCTCTAATTTTTACAACTTGAATCGAAACATGACAGACATGGAGCTTTGAGCATGTACACATTCAACATTTAAATTCAATTTCCATTTCAAGCTAAGTTGTACCCGCACTGGGGGGAGAAAAGAGGGTGAGGTATTGGGAAAGCTCAGTGAGGATAGAATAGAAGAGTTTGAGAACATTTCTGCTCGGTCTCTTTTTCAAATCATGATGCAATTCACGTACGATAATACTAACAAATTATTCACATATGGCAAATGCTAATAACATGTAATAACCAGTAAAGATTTCTATCACATTTGATTCATGTGTTAATAACAGTAGTGTTGTAAAGATAAATAGTCCTTCCTCTCCGAGGGCGGTATTAGTCCCAAGCAAGAGCAAGCTCACTAAGGGCGGTAATTGTCCCAAGCGACAGTACTTAAACACACAACAAAAGGATATGTTTCGATATCACCAGAGGTGACCAGCCCCGAATCAAGATCATAACTTCTTATCTCTCCCAAGAGGATACTCCGAATTGTATCCAAAATCTACGACCCAGCTCCCCGAAAGTGATACTAGTCCTAAGCGAGAAAACATCTCCAAGGGCGGTAGTGGTCCCAAGCGGGAGAAGGAATAAGACTACGATAGTCATGGGAACACCAGCAAGCCTTATGCCGCCCAACGTCCGAATGCTATCGTGCTTGAGATTGCAACCCCTAAATTCAAGAGCACACAGGCATGCACTAGCATTCACGTAATCACACATTCGAGAATTAATTGCACAATTAATGATCATGCATTTCGATAGATATTTAGGTGGGAATCAACAAAAGAGGCTGTCCCCAAACAAGTATTCTTAGCAATTAGAAATATTAATATAAATAGGCAACATAATGTAATTCATACTAACTCATTGTTGTCACTTAAAATGATAAATTTCACACCAATAGTTATTTTTCTAGTCCCAGTTAAAATCATACATTATAGTTCTAATGAGTACGAAACTACGTTCCTCTTGAAGACTATCCAAAGTGAATCAATTTCCACGTTTACAGTATCTCGAATTATCTAAGAGGCTACTTATTATTTTATTTCAATTATCTAAGCTTAGGCTTAATAGTTCTATTGTGCATCTTAAGTGTAATTCAACTAGGATAACATGGTTTGGACTATTCTAAGTTCATATTTATCAGTATTAGCTAGTACTTAAAAACAATAAGCTAGGAAACATACAATTATGTGGTCACCATCCAGTTGAAGCCTTTATACATGGCTAGCTTCTATTGTAAACTTTTACAAGTAAAATTAATGTGACCACTTACATGCGAATCTACTCATACACCTACTCGAATTCTGCCCAGCTTGCAGGGATAGCTTTTAACAATCTTCCGAACCAACATATTCATATATACAAATACAAGGAATAAGAAATACAAATAAAGCTTTTGTCAAACTGCCCCACATTAATAGCTAACATATTGGTTAACCTTCATGAGACTGTGGAAGTTTTTCCTCTCATATATTATTTTATTACACCTAAAATTTGATAGTCATGCATGCGCAAAACTAGAATTAACTATTCTTGCATGCCAAGGGTAACATAAAAGCACAGTTAAGATGCAACATATAATAGAAATAATGTGTTTTAAAAACTCCTCACCTTCTTTGCTTGCTAAGCTACAGACGAGAAGATAATATATATATACTAGCTTATGTTTTGTATGTGTTAATCTATTCGACACACAAGGCACACAAGGCTCTTTATATATCAAGACTTTGCTTGGGTAGTTTTTATAGTTGAACTAACTTCCTATGATTTCTTGGCATTTCTGTAAGGTGGCAGCAACGAAGTAAGAATGCTTAGTTTATTTGTTTGCTCGACAACGCTTATGAGCCATCAGTAGGTGATAATTGATCATCGATTGATAATTCTATCATTGAAAGATAATAGTGCTAGAACCTGAAGACAAATGGATGCAACCTAGGAATTGAAAATGGCTTGGTGTGTGAATGTTCATTACCGAGATGAAGATTATTTATAGAGTTGGCCTGGTTAGTTGATTGGATAAATACAATAGCTAATTATCATGACGGTTTCGTTTAGGCTATGGTGATGATGACCAGGTGGCTGAATTTGGTGCTTGAACGTAATGACAATGAAAGCCTATAGACAACACTAGGCAAGTTGGCTGTTCGACGATAGTGAGTGCCAACAGCTTCAAGCTAGCTATGGTAATCATATACTATAGACATTAGCTTAGTGTGGTGGCGGTGATTTGAGCTACTTTTGTGCTGACTAATGTTTTAGTCGAAACAGATGGGTGCAACCTAGAAGTTACCCGTTGCTGATTCACTAAACTTGAGTTTGTGTATATTTAGGATAGTGAATCATTGCAGCTTAAGCAGATAGGTGATATAAGTTTAGGTGGCGAATGCTAAGATAGACACGCTATTTTCTTGGCGGCAAGGTGGCAATAACTGAGATCTAGTCTTACATGCATTGTGACAGCGAATTGGTGAAGTGTTTAATTTGCTTGCTAATTCGTTGGATGGTCTTAGCATGAGGTGGCGGTGATGAATATTGAATCTGCAGGCTAGATAAATCAATGATGGTGTTTAGTTTAGGATAATAATAGAAATATATTAACTGGGCAGTGAAGCTTATATGTTATATTATATTATGTAAATACTACTTCGATTATGAAACCGAATGATAAATCCAAGATGCGATTTTAATTTCTATACAATCTATATATTATCTCTAAAGAATAAATATAGGTACCAATAATTGGTTTAAGCTATTTATTAAGTCAATAAACTAACTAAGATTTCTAAGGGTGGTGAAAGTATCCATGGTAAAGCTAACTAGTGGATTTTAACGAACCATACGAATGGATCATATCTTACACTACTATGTCATTCTAATGAATTAACATCCCCAATTAATTTACCTGTATCTTTCAGTAATAACCTAAGAAGTAATTAGGATCTTCCAATAATAACTAAAGTATTAATCTATTAGATAACTTAGTTTGATATTAACATACTTAAATCATTTAATTAGTAACAATCCTAAATATATTCCTTAGTATTAACATTCTACTATACAACCTTTGCTTCTAATATGCCTAGTTCTATTATCCAAATGCATTATAAGTTACATCCTGGTAGTTTTATCTTTTACTACCGTATCCTATAGAATCAACTACTCAGCTAATATCTTAATTTTCTACTTTTATTTCACAAGCTTTTATTTATCATGTAAAAGAGTTTTTATCATTTTAATTGAAACGAATGCATAGTTTGAAATACGAGGATTTTTATATTTCCTAAGCTTAATTCTATAAATTCATGTTATAAGGACACCCAATAATAGGTTACTATTTATCGTAATACTAATTGATATATGATCTAAATATAAGCAAGTAATTATAAAGGCACACTTTCCAGAAATAATGCTAAGTAATAGTAGATAAATGACATATTATAAATGCGTGACCGACTCGGGTATTACATCCTCCTCTCCTTATAAAAATTGCGCCCTTGCAATTTACTTTTCCACCAGACAACTTCCTTCCAATACACGAAATTGAGTACCGGATACCCGGTAAGAATTCCAAACATGAGTCTTGAATAGGAATACTTGGATCGTCTGCCGAAGAATATCGTACAAGTACACCAAGCAAGAATATGAGTAAGAAACCTCGATAAGAATACCAAGAGACATATGTAATGAGAATTCCCGAAAAAAGAATCCCAAATAAAGGCAATATAAATGCCAAATAAATGCTCTATTTTAGAAATCCAATTCAGAATTCCAAATAAAATCACCTGGAAATAAATCCAGAGAAAATACCAATTAAGAACTCCAAGAATTCCGAGTGAAGATATCAAAGAAAATACCAATGGCCGCGTGAATCAAATATAGTCTACTGATCACCGTAATCAACTGTTCCCTTTTTAGTTGATCCACATTTGAGAAGATCTACTACTGGCCGACTCTTTCAGGGGAGGGGATTACTTACCATTTTACGGATAATGCATGTATGCAGTTAATAATATATTCATTCAATTCTAGTATAATTAAATAGATAAACACACAACAGATAAACACATTAAGCACATATGATTATGCTAAACTCACATCCCTGAGAATGACTACCCACTGACCGAAGATCCTATCTCGGCTTAAGAGCTATCTAAGCTCTGATATCACCTGTAACTACCCCAACCCAGTTCTTCTCAAGACTAGGTCAAAGTCTGCGTTTACTGTCATTGCGATTTCATAACTTTCTATAAAAAGGGACAATAAATAAAGAATTATCCAATAACAAGCCTTTATACAATAATTCCAGTACAAAAAGGTGTTACAACACCTGAGATCCGGCTTATCATACAAACTAGGGTACCAGCACAGCTACCCTTCTACCCGAAAGCCATACAAACAACCTCTAACTTTTACAACTTGTATCAAAACATGACAGACAAGGAGCTTCAAGCATGTACACATTCAACATTTAAATTCAATTTCCATCTAAAGCTAAGTTGTACCTACACTGGGGGGAAAAAATGGTGAGCTATTGGGAAAGCTCAGTGAGGATGGAATAGAAGAGTTTGAGAACATTTCTAGTCGGTCTCTTTTGAAATCATGATGCAATTCATGTACGGTAATATTAACAAATTATTCACATATGGCAAATGCTAATAACATGTGATAACCAATAGAGATTTTTATCACATTTGATTCATGTGTTAATAACAATAGTGTTGTAAAGATAAACAGTCATTCCTCTTCGAGGGCGGTATTGGTCTCAAGCGAGAGCAAGCTCTCTAAGGGCGGTAGTGGTCCCAAGCGAGAGTACTTAAACACACCGCAAAAGGATATGTTTTGATATCACCGATGTGGCCAGCCCCGAATCAAGATCACAACTTCTTATCTCTCCCAAGAGGATACTCCGGATTGTATCCAAAATCTACGACCCAGCTCCCCGAGGGCGATACTGGTCCCAAGCAAGAAAACATCTCCAAGGGCGGTAGTGCTCCCAAGCGGGAGAGGGAATAGGACTACGATAGTCACGGGAATACCAGCAAGCCCTATGCCGCCCGGCGTCCGAATGCTATTGTGCTTGAGGTTGTAACCCCTAATTTCAAGAGCACACATGCATGCACTAGCATTCACGTAATCACACATTCGAGAATTACTTGCACAATTAATGATCACGCATTTCAATAGATATTTAGGTAGGGAGCAACAAAAGAGGCTGTCCCAGAACAAGTATTCTTAGCAATTAGAAATATTAATATAAATAGGCAACATAATGTAATTCATACTAACTCATTGTTGTCACTTAAAATGATAAATTTCACACCAATAGTTATTTTTCTAGTCCCAGTTAAAATCATACATTATAGTTCTAATGAGTACGAAACTACGTTCCTCTTGAAGACTATCCAAAGTGAATCAATTTCCACGTTTACAGTATCTCAAATTATCTAAGAGGCTACTTATTATTTTATTTCAATTATCTAAGCTTAGGCTTAATAGTTCTATTGTGCATCTTAAGTGTAATTTTGTTGGCCTAAAAAGCTTATAATCTTTATTTTGATAATAACAAAATATCTAAATTGTGCTTAAGGACCAACAAATTCAACTAGGATAACATAGCTTCGACTATTCTAAGTTCATATTTATCAGTATTAACTAATACTTAAAAACAATAAGCTAGGAAACATACAATTATGTGGTCACCATCCAGTTGAAGACTTTATACATGGCTAGCTTCTATTGTAAACTTTTACAAGTAAAATTAATGTGACCACTTACATGTGAATCTACTCATACACCTACTCGAATTTAGACCATCTTGCAGGGATAACTTTTAACAATCTTCCGAACCAACATATTCATATACACAAATACAAGGAATAAGAAATACAAATAAAGCTTTTATCAAACTGCCCCACGTTAATAGCTAACATATTGGTAAACCTTTATGAGTCTGTGGAAGTTTTTCCTCGCGTATATTATTTTATTACACCTAAAATTTGATAGTCATGCATGCACAAAACTAGAATTAACTATTCTTGCATGCCAAGGGTAACATAAAAGCACAGTTAAGATGCAACATATAATAGAAATAATGTGTTTTAAAAACTCCTCACCTTCTTTGCTTGCTAAGCTACAGACGAGAAGATAATATATATATATATATATATATATATATATATATATTATTGACAAGGGGTCCCCGAGCTGAGATGAGTTACCCACGCCGAGTTGAGACGGGCTAATCAGAGCCAAGCCCAGCGCGTTCAGCTAAATGTCCAACCTGGATGCTGATCCGATCCCGGAAAACCCCGATCTCAGTGTCAGCTGTTCCGATGGAACATAAAGCATTGATGGGACATAAAGTTGCACCGCATTAAATGCTGTCAGACATTTAGTATAAATAGAGCTCCACCCTCTTCGTTTCGGAGGCAACTCGTCATTAAATACTCTCAGCTACCTTGCCAGCTCGGACATACTAATCATTCGCACGCCCGAGGGAAAAATCCGGGTCATCACCCCGCCTTTTCCTTCCTTTTCCTTGTGCAGGTCAGGTAGCCGACCTGAAACGTTCAACTCGGAGGCCAACCTGAAAGTTCAGCTCGAGAAGCGTAGCCGACCAACTCAACTGCGAGAATCCGACCTCGACAGTTTGGCGCCGTCTGTGGGAAACGAGTTCTTTCTATCACTCTCCTTCACCACTCACTGAGAAACCATTATGGTACAAAGGAGAAGCCACAGCGCACCGGTAGAGGATTCGCCTAACCCGGATGGGGACCTCGAAACCACATAGGTGCCTAGCCAAAACCCAACCCAAGCCGACGTTGGGACGAGCCAACGTATACACTTAACCACTCAAACCAACCACACGACATATGGAGACCTCAACTCCAGCCTGTCACCGGAGATAAGGATGATGCTGAGGATGTTTGAGGAACTTAAAAAGCAGGTAGCCCAGCTAGCTGAGGGCCTCCTAGCCCCGCAAGAAGCTACGCCGCGGCCCTCGCGTCCACAATTCCGCATCCCAGACCCAAGGCCAAAGCGTACGTAGGACAGAGAGGGCTTCCTAGAGTCGGTGGCAAGACTCGGCAAGGCGAGAGGTCAAATGGCGGCTCAAGCCAACCCCGAGCAGTCCAAGACCGCGGCTGCCATAGCCAAGGTCATCAACCAGCTCGGCGTAAGCCCACTCTCACCCGAGGTACTAGCCACGCCACTACCCAC
This sequence comes from Ehretia macrophylla, assembly GCA_037974665.1. Lineage (NCBI taxonomy): Eukaryota > Viridiplantae > Streptophyta > Magnoliopsida > Boraginales > Ehretiaceae > Ehretia > Ehretia macrophylla. The sequence continues at coordinate 64,008,142 of CM075769.1, forward strand.
CGGCAACCGGATGCCCAACCTGGCCGTCTATAATGGAGATGGAGACTCGGCCAGCCACTTGCTCAACTTTGATCACCACATGACTCTGCATGACATGTTTGACCTCATGAAGACGAAGACATTCCCGACCACCCTGGTTGGCAATGCATTGGATTGGTTCCAGAAACTTCATCCCGGCTCAATTGCAAGTTTTCATCAGCTGGCTGAGGCTTTCCTCTCTCGCTTCGCGGGGAGCCGGCGCGCCACCCGCCACACTTCTATATTACTGCTGGTGAAGCAACATAGAGGGGAAAGTTTGAGGGCTTATACAACCAGATTCAATGAAGAGTCCCTCCGAATCCCTAACCTAGAGGACTCCATGGCGTTGATGGCTTACCAGAGCGGGCTCAGGTCGGGCCCCCTTACATCCTCATTGGCAATCGACCCCATGGATACTGTATCCAAGTTGATAGTATAACAGAAGGGTACATACACTCGGAAGAAATCCATCAGGCAAAGAGGGATGATGACAAGGAGAAGGAAGCTAGCAGGAAGGGAGAGACAGCCTAAGCCCAACCTGGGGGTAAAGTCCAAAACGACCGAGGCAAGCAGCCCCAACAGCCAAAGCAGAACCCCCGGTTCACTATGTTCACTCCCCTCAACACCACAAGGGAGCAGATCCTGATGGAGATCCAGCACCAGAACCACCTGCCTCCAGCTCCAAGGATGAACGACCGACCCGAAAATCGCAATAGAACCAAGTATTGCCGCTACCATATGGACTACGGCTATACCACCGAAGAGTGCAAAGACTTGTAATAGGAGATCGAGGCACTGATAGCCTGAGGTCACCTCCGAAGGTACATAGACCTACAGCCGACTCGAAATTATGATCAAAGAGATAGAGAGATGAGTCTATCCAGGCGCCAAGCTGGGGGCGGACATTTGGCTGTGATTGAAACCATTGCAGGAAGACTGGCTTCGGGATGCGAGACCTCGGCAGGCAGGAAGGGTTACGTTCGGGCTGGGAGGGAGTATGGACCGGTGCGGGGTCCGGCCCCGGGGACGGATGAGCTCACCTTTTCCTCAAAAGACTTGGATGGGGTAATATTGCCCCATGATGACCCACTGGTGATCAGCGCTGAAATAGCCAACTTCACCGTAAAGAGGCTGATGGTGGACACCGGGAGCTTGGCGGAAGTCTTATTCCTCAGTGCTTTTGAACAAATGGGGTTGGACATGAGCCGATTTAGGCCATTGAGGGGCACTTTAGCTGGTTTCACTGGGCAAGCCCACCGAGCTGAAGGAGTCATTAACCTTCTGCTGAAGCTGGAAGACGGAGATAAGCGGGTTTCAATGCAAGCCAACTTCATTGTGATGGATTGCAACTCCACTTACAACGGAATTTTAGGTCGAGTGACACTCAACCATTTCAGGGCCGTCCCTTTCACCTACCATCAGGCCTTAAAATTCCTGACCCCGGCCGGCACGGCCACCATCCGCGGAGCCCAGCTCTCAGCCCGGGAGTGTTATGAAAACTCCCTCTGACCTAAATATCAGTTTGGCTGGGGACTAGATTTGCCCGAAGAGAAGAGGGATGCTAAGAGAGGCAGCCCGGCTGAAGACCTTCAGGAGGTGGAACTCTCCGATGAAGCAAAGAGAGCAAAAATCGGAAGTGAACTCTCTGCCGACCTCAAGAAAAGCATAAGCCAATTTCTCCTAAAAAATGAACACATATTTTCGTGGTCTGCCTCTGACATGACAGGTATTGACCCGGGAGTGATTGAGCATCAACTGAATGCCGACCTGAATCACTATCCGGTGAAGCAAAAGCGCAGGCACTTCCATTATGATAAGCAACAAATCATAGCAGAAGAGGTAGACCAATTGGTAGACGCCGGCCACATAAAGGAAATCCAGTACCCAACCTGGCTATCCAACGTGGTGCTGGTAACCAAGTCCTCAGGAGGATGGAGATTGTGTATTGATTTTACCGACCTCAATAAAGCCTGCCCTAAGGACTGTTTTTCCCTATATCAGATTGATCAAATGGTGGATGCTACCTCCGGGTTCGAGCTACTCTCCTTCATGGATGCCTTCAAAGGCTACAACCAAATCAAGATGGCTCTCGGAGACAAAGAGAAGACTGTCTTCACCACCGATAAAGGTCTCTACTACTATGAGGTCATGCCTTTTGGCCTCAAGAATACTGGAGCTACCTATACTCGGATGGTGAACAAGGTTTTCAAAAATCAGATTAGCCGAAACATGGAGATCTATGTAGATGACATGTTGGTCAAGAGCAGAAGGGCGGAAGATCATGTAGCCGACCTGGCTGAAGCCTTCGGCGTAATAGGGCACTTTGGGATAAAACTGAACCTGGAAAAGTGCGTATTCGGTGTCAAGGTAGGAAAGTTTCTGGGCTTTATGGTCACAGCCCGTGGAATAGAATCCAACCCGGAGAAGGTTCAGGCGATACTTGACCTGGCGCCGCTGACCTGCGTGAAAGACGTCCAAGTGTTAGCAGGCAAGGTCGCGACAATCAGCAGATTCATGTCCAGGTCGGCCGACAAGTGTGCTCCCCTGTTTAAAATATTGAGGAATCGTAAGAACTTTGAATGGACTGCGGAATGCCAGAACGCCTTTCAAAAGCTGAAAAGGTATCTAGCTTTGCCACCCCAGCTATCCGGACCTGAGGTGGGGGAGGAATTGGTACTATACCTAGCATGCTCGGGGACAGCAGTGGCAGCGACGCTAGTCCGAGAAGAAGGGAAGGAACAGAAGCCGGTCTATTATGTCAGCAAAACCTTGCAAAGGGCCGAGGTGAGGTACTCCTCCTTGGAAAAACTTGTCTCGCGCTCATCACAGTGGCAAGAAAGTTGTAGTCGTACTTTGACGCTCACCCGATTAAGGTCATGATGGATGCCCCACTCAAGTCCATCATGCACAAGCCGGAGGCGTCGGGCAGGCTGCTGAAATGGGTAGTTGAGTTGAGTTGAGTCAATTTGACATCAACTACCAGCCCAGAACGTCCATCAAAGCCCAAGTCATCGCAGACTTTGTGGTGGAATGCACTGGCCGGGCCGAGCATGACCCGGAGGACGTGTAGAAGGTCCATGTGGATGGGGCCTCAGGGAAGTCTGGCAGCGGAGCTGGGGTGGTCATCCTCAACCCGACCCGGCATGAGCACCAATACTCCCTCAAGTTCACATTTCCGGCATCCAACAACGAAGCGGAGTATGAAGCGGTGATTGTGGGGCTGAAAATTGCAGCTCAGCTCGGGGCACAGACAGTCGACCTGAGCACCGACTCTCAATTGGTTTCTAGTAAGATATCGGGAGAATTCGAAGCCAAAGACAGTAACATGCTAGCCTACCTCAACAAAGTCAAGAATTTGACCTCAGGGCTCAAAAGGTTTACGATACAGCAAATTCCGAGGGAGAAAAATGTGAAGGCTGACGCCCTGTCCAGGTTGGCCCTGGGTGAGAGCCGACCTGCCCTAGTCCATGTGGAAGAAGTGTCCGAACCGAGCATTCAGTTGGGGGTGCAAGCCGTAGCCGAGCTCAATCTAAGTCCAGATTGGACCAAACCAATCATGGACTACTTGGAGGGGGTATGACCCCAGAAGATGAAAAAGTAGCTCGAAAACTCATGAAACAGGCCTCAAGGTTTGTCATAATTGTCGGGCAACTCTATAAGAGAGCCTACACTTGGCCTCTTTTAAAATGTGTTGGACCCGAGGAGGGAAACTATGTACTCTGTGAGATCCATGAAGGGGTATATGAAAACTACTTGGGAGGCAAAGCTCTGGCTCGAAAGGCATTGAGGCAAGGCTATTTCTGGCCAACCTTAGAGCAAGATACCAAGGAGTATGTAAAAAAGTGCGACACCTGCCAAAGGTTCGCCAGCATACAGAGGAAGCCTGCGGTAGACCTCACGGTGATGATAAGCCCGTGGCCATTTTACCAGTAGGGTCTAGATATCATCGGCCCATTGCCAACCAGTGTTGGCCAAAAGAAGCACGCTTTCGTAACAGTAGACTACTTCACCAAATGGCCTGAGGCTGAAGATGTTGCTAGAATAACAGAAAAGGCAGCTTGAGATTTTGTGTGGAAAAACATCATTTGCCGGTTCGGGGTGCCAAAGGTTATCATTACTGACCACGGCAAGCAATTCGACAATGCATATTTTCAAGGCAAATGTGTTGAGATTGGGATCGACCTTAGATTCTCATCTATTGCTCATCCTCAAAGTAATGACCAAGTTGAAAGGACTAACCAAATCATTTTGCAGGGCCTGAAAACCAAGCTGGAGGAAGCAGAGGGCCAGTAGGCATCGATTCTGCCCGAGGTGTTGTGGACTCAACGGACCACCACCAATTCGGCAACGGGAGAAATTCCCTTCGAACTGACCTTCGCTACTCAAGCAGTGCTGCCAGTGGAGATCGAGTCTTCGACCAGTAGAACCCTCCACCATGATCCAGAAATAAATGGAGCACTGATCCGTGAAGAGCTTGACCTCGCTGAAGAGCTTCGAGCTAAAGCTCAAATTAGAATGCTGGCCAGTAAAGCTGCCATGCAAAGAGCCTTTGCCAAATAGGTCAAGCCTAAAGCCTATTAAGGTTGGCGACCTCATACTCAGAAAGACCATCTTTTTGCCGCGCTCGGGTAACAAGCTCTCCCCGACCTGGGAGGGACCGTATGAAATCGTGAAAGAAGTTCGACCTGGGACCTTCTACCTCCGCGACAAGAACGGGAAACTAATGAAGAACACATGACACTCGGAACACCTGAAGCGGTATTTTATCTAAATAGGCCCCGAGCTGAAATTTTTTGTAATGGCCCTGAGCCGGAATATTTTGTAACAGCCCTCTCTTGTTAAGGCCCCGAGCCAAAACATTACTTGTGATCGGCCTCCGAGCCTAAGTATTTCGTATACAAATTTAATACAATACATTTTGATTAGCTTTGCCAGTGCAATGCCCGACCCAGGCCCAAGTGCCTCAGCTACAAAGCTACTACCAACTCGGATTAATACTGTGGCCATGCTTAATCACGAGCTAATGATCAAGTAAACCAGCCTTGGAATAATCAACAACAATTTGATTAGCTTTGCCAGTTCGGATTGAGGTCCAACTTGGTTTAATCCGGCTTCGGTCGGTATATTAGTTTGGGTCTAAACTCGAACTTAACATTCGTCAACATTAATTTAACCAATTTTAAATTGGACTAACGAGTCCAGGTTGGCGACGATTATACAGTTGCCCGGTTAACCAGTTCGGATTAGGATGATAATTCATTAATCGCGTCCAGCTCGGTTCCTTTTACTTAAGTTCGAATGGTCCATTATATTGGCCCGACCCCACTTACTTAAGAAAAATTTGCGAAAAGAAAAGTACAAGTACGAACTCGGATAAAACGCAAAATATTCATTTCATTAAATTGAAATACAATTACAAAGAGCCCAACCTGGGCGAAATTACAAAAGCCCGACTCGGGCAATTTTACAAAATCTACTTGGGCACAGCGGCAGAGGTGGTGGCTTCGGCTTCATCCCCGACCTGGTCCATACCCTTCTGGACAAACTCAATCACCTCCTTAGCCTGGGACGTCAGGTCGGATGGAAGCTCAGGAATTTTCCAGAACTCCGGCGGCGGAGTCTCCAAGATCTCGATGTAATCGTTCTTGGTGGCTGGGAAGAAAGTCTTCGCACTCTCCCGAGCTGTGACTTGACCTCGGAAGTAGAATTCCATCTCGGCATATTTTGCCATGGCCCCGCATTCCATGGCCAACCAGTCCACAACCGCATCACTAGACTTGAAGGCTTCCACTGCCTTCTCTCCTTCGACGCCGATCCGGTCCCCCAGGTCCCAGAGCTTCGTCTCGGCCTCACGCTTCTCCAGCTGGTAGCGCTCGACGTCCTTGGCCACAGCTTCGCGCCGGGTCTTTTTCGCATCAAGCTCTTTCTTTAGACTGTCGATCTCTGTCGTGTCTGCCTTGTGCCTCTGGGTGGCCTCCTCCCTCAGAGTCTCAAGCTCGGCCCGGGCATCCACGTATCGCTGCTCGAACTCGATGCAATGAGTCTGAGCTCTAACAAGAAAGTCGGGAGCCGAAAGGATGTGGGACTCGGCCTGTTTAGAAGAAAGCAAAAATGATCAGCCGAGCTAAAAAACAACCTTACCAGAAGTTAGAGGGGACTCACCGTGACTATGGTCGTCCTTAAGTCGAGTGAAAGCTGCTCTACCGGGACCGTCGCCAGCTTGGGGTCGTGGGCCACCTTGGACGCCTCTATGAAGTCCTTGCTGGGAGGGCTCACCTCCGCGGCCTTACCTTTTCCGGAGTATTCGGCCCGAGGCTGCTTTCTACTCTCAGGTCGGGATGAAGAGCGCTCTGGGATCGCTATTCTCGAGCCCGATCTCTTGGGCAAGGGGGACCCCGAAGCCCCCTTGGAGGAGACCTCGGAGCCGACCTCCCGCACTTGGCCGCTGGGCCGCTGCCTCTGACCCTGAGCAGCACCTCCCAATCCAGACCGAGCTGAAGCCTCGCCGCTGGCCTCGCTCTTCTTTCGCACCTGGGCATACACGAGTTTTCTCATGTCCGCCATACCTGCAAAAGCTAGAGGAAAGAAATGAAAAAGAGCTGAAGGCCATCCTAAAAATACTAGTAGACAGAATAATGGGGAGGTCGGACGCCGATCCTGCAAACTCACCCTCTTATGAGCCAGACCCCGCGTCCTCTTCAGGCTCGGGAAGCAGGTTGGGATGATCCCTCGAGAGGTCGGGTTTCTTACCAAATAGCTTGGAATCCCAGATCCGCTCCCATTTGAGCACGCTGTCAATATCTATCAACATCCCGGGCACGGGCCTGAGCACCCTGACTTCCTCAAGTTCCTCCTCTGAGAGCTTGGGGTCATCATTGACGGTCTTCCCCAAGCTTGGAATCCAAACCAACCTACACCCGGAGTTCACCGCTGGCTCCACCCAATAATAGTCATTATGCCAGCCCTTGTTAGAAGAGTGCCACTTGGTGAATATAGAGTTGTCGACCCGAGCTGCGAAGTGGAACCACCCTGGCTGCTTCGGGTTGGGTTTGCACACAAAGAAATACCTGAACCTGCGTAAGGTTGGCTCCACATTCTTCTCTAGGCAGAACACATAGAAGGCCACCATCACGGCCCAACCATTCGGCAACATCTGACCTGGGCTGAGCTTGAAATAGTTCAAGTTGTCGACAACAAAACCGGGGAGAGGGAGCTGAATGACGTTGAATGCAAGATCGTATATGGTGAAGTGGTCGGCCGGAGGATAGCAAGCCGACTCGTGCCGTCCTGGAACCTTCAGCATGCGATGACGATCCACTGACCAGTTCCTCAGCCTGGCGTTGGCCATTTGCACCGTGGAATGACACTCATGCTTGCAACAGGCGAACAACTGCTCAATCCTCTTCCCCCGAGTTGAAGAAACGCTGGCTGTGACCGAGCTCCGAGGTCGAACAATACTAACCGGGACTGCATCGATCGGCTAGGTGGCAGAAACCCCATCTAGGAACTCTTGTGACATCTCGATGCCCTCCAGTTGATTTAGTAGCTCCTCATCCTTTCTATCTTCCAGATCTCCTAGGCCGGCCAAAGGATCCGCCTCAGCCTCCTCTTGTGCCAATTTGACCCTGATAACTTGGCAATCATCATCGCTCTCCCCGGGCCCAGATTTTTTAGCCGATCCTTGAGACACACTGGTGCTCTCTCTACCTTGGTCTGTATTTGAGGTGGACTCCGAGATCGACGGACTCTCATCCCCACTATAGGACCTCACCTCTATTGCCTGGGAATCTTCCGACTCTAACCTCCCATCCTGTCTACAGACTAAATATAAATGTACAGGAATGACTAAAGAGAGTCGGGACGTACCTACTGCTCTTGGCTGCGGAATATGACCCGACCTTGCTGGCTCCGAGCTGAAAATCCTGAGAAGATTCTTTCTGAGCTAAATGCGTCCGACCACTCTGGTATCCGACCTAAAACTCTTGAAAGTTGAAAGCGAGGTGTGAAATGAATCTCGGATGTCAAGGCCCTATTTATAGGCACTTCTGAAAATCACTTCGGGGAGTCCAAACGTCGCGTCTTGTCAGAACCGCCAAGTGATGTATCAGCCATCTGAAGGGCATGCACCGCTGACGTGGCCATCCCTCCTCTACCGGGGGAGGGCACCTCCAGCTCGGGAGAAACTCCTAATTCTAGATCTCACCCCCTCGATCTCGACTTAGGGGGGCGGATTGACGAGGGGTCCTCGAGCTGAGGTAAGTTACCCACGCAAAGCTGAGACAGGCTAATCAGAGCCAAGCCCAGCGCGTTCAGCTAAATGCCCAACCTGGATGCTGATGCGACCCCGAAAAACCCCGACCTCAGTGCCAGCTGTTCCGATGGGACATAAAGTATTGATGGGACATAAAGCTACACCGCATTAAATGCTATTAGACCTGAATTTAGTATAAATAGAGCTCCACCCTCTTCATTTCGGAGGTAACTCATCATTAAATGCTCCCAATTACCTTGTCAGCTCAGACATACTAATCATTCGCACTCCCGAGGGAAAAATCCGGGTTATCACCCCGCCTTTTCCTTCCTTTTCCTTGTGCAGGTCAGGTAGCCGACCTGAAAGATTCAACTCGGAGGCCAACCTGAAAGTTCAGCACGGCAAGCGTAACCGACCAACTCAACTGCGAGAATCCAACCTCGACATATATAATAGCTTATGTTTTGTATGTGTTAATATGTTCGACACACAAGGCACACAAGGCCCTTTATATATCAAGACTTTGCTTGGGCAGTTTTTATAGTTGAAGTAACTTCCTATGATTTCTTGGCATTTCTGTAAGGTGGCAGCAACGAAGTAAGAATGCTTAGTTTATTTGTTTGCTCGACAACGCTTATGAGCCATCAGTAGGTGATAATTGATCATCTATTGATAATTCTATCATTGAAAGATAATAGTGCTAGAACCTGAAGACAAATGGCTGCAACCTAGGAATTGAAAATGGCTTGGTGTGTGAATGTTCATTACCGAGATGAAGATTATTTATAGAGTTGGCCTGGTTAGTTGATTGGATAAATACAATAGCTAATTATCATGATGGTTTCGTTTAGGCTATGGTGATGATGACCAGGTGGCTGAATTTGGTGCTTGAACGTAATGACGATGAAAGCCTATAGACAACACTAGGCAAGTTGGATGTTCGACGATAGTGAGTGCCAACAGCTTCAAGCTAGCTATGGTAATCATATACTATAGACATTAGCTTAGTGTGGTGGCGGTGATTTGAGCTACTTTTGTGCTGACTAATGTTTTAGTCGAAACAGATGGGTGCAACCTAGAAGTTACCCGTTGCTGATTCACTAAACTTGAGTTTGTGTATATTTAGGATAGTGAATCATTGCAGCTTAAGCAGATAGGTGATATAAGTTTAGGTGGCGAATGCTAAGATAGACACGCTATTTTCTTGGCGGCAAGGTGGCAATAACTGAGATCTAGTCTTACATGCATTGTGACAGCGAATTGGTGAAGTGTTTAATTTTCTTGCTAATTCGTTAGATGGTCTTAGCATGAGATGGCGGTGATGAATATTGAATCCGACCAGCCTGTACTTAAAATAGTTGGTAGTAGAAAATCTACAGGAACTCCTATTATTTCTTCTATTAGAGCATCTAAATTATTGAGCAAGGGTTGTGAGGCTTATCTTGCTTATTTGATTAATCAACATGTGGATCAATTGAAATTGAATGATGTACCTATCGTGAGGGAGTTTTCGGGGGTCTTTCCTGAGGAATTACCGAGGTTATCGCCTGATAGGGAGATAGAGTTCATGATTGACTTATTGTCATGGACTTCACCTATCTCTAGGACTCCGTATAGAATGGCTCCACCCGAATAGCAGGAATTGAAAGTTCAATTGCAGGGCTTGCTTGAGAAGGGATTCATTCAGCCGAGTTCTTCACCTTGGGGTGCGCCAGTCCTATTTGTTAAAAAGAAAGACGGATCTCTTCACTTATGCATTGATTATCGGGGTCTTAATCAGGTAACCATAAAAAATAAGTATCCTTTGCCGTTAATTGAAGAGTTATTTGATCAGTTGCAAGGCGCCAGGGTATTCTCTAAATTTGATCTGAGGCAAGGCTATTATCAGCTGAGGATTAAGAAAGATGATGTTCCTAAAACTGCTTTCAGAACTCGATATGGCCATTATGAGTTTGTTGTCTTGCCGTTTGGTCTTACTAATGCTCCCGCCGCATTCATGGACTTAATGCAGAGGGTATTCCGTCCTTATCTGGACCAATTTGTGGTTATATTCATTGATGATATTCTTGTCTATTCTAAATCTGAGGCGGAACATGAACAGCATCTCAGAATTGTGTTGCAGACTCTTCAGGAGCATCAGTTATTTGCGAAGTTTAGCAAATGTGAATTCTGGCTTAAGCAAGTTGCTTTTCTTGGCCATATTATCTCGCAGGATGGTATTTCTGTTGATCCAGCGAAGATTGAAGTTGTGTTATCTTGGAAACGACCTGAAACTGTCACAGAGATTTGTAGCTTCCTTGGTTTAGCTGGGTATTATCAGAGGTTCGTCAACGATTTCTCTAAGATTGCAGGGCCTTTAACTCAACTTACTCAAAAGAAAACAGTATTTGACTGGAGTGATAAATGCGAGGCCAGCTTCCAGGAATTGAAGAAGAGATTGACTACAGCTCCTATTCTTGCTTTACCTGAGGGTTATGATAATCTGGTAATCTATAGTGATGCTTCGAAGGAAAGTCTGGGTTGTGTATTGATGTAGAATGGCAGGGTTATTTCTTATGCTTCCAGGAAACTGAAGCCTTATGAACTCAACTATCCGACTCATGATCTTGAGCTTGCAGCTATCATTCTTGCATTAAAGAAATGGCATCATTATCTCTGGGGCAACAAGTTTGAAATCTTTACAGATCATAAGAGCTTGAAATATCTGTTTTCACAGAAAGAGTTGAACATGAGGCAGAGGCGTTGGCTGGAATTACTTGAGGACTATAACTGCACTATTAACTATCTTCCAGGTAAGGCCAATATTGTTGCTGATGCTTTGAGCCGAAAGGCTACTGTTGCTAGCTTGATTATCAAGAATTGGGAATTCATGGAAGAATTATGCTTATGGAAGCCTAGTACTTCAGATTCTGGTATTCAATTCGCAAGTTTGCAGATTCAATCTCTATTATTATCCAGGATTCGAGAAGCTCAACAGGCTGATCTTCAATTGTTGAAAGTCTTAGAGAATTCAAAAGGGGGAGAGTCGGATTTCAAACTGCACGACGATGGTATTCTCAAATTCAAAGGCAGAATCTGTATTCCGAGTGATCCAACTTTGAAGAAGGATATTCTTGCTGAGGCACACAGTTCTAGATATACTATCCATCCAGGCAGTACTAAAATGTATAAAGATTTAAAGCAAAACTTCTGGTGGAATAATATGAAGAGAGAAATTGCTGACTATGTTGCTCGATGTCTTACTTGTCAGAAAGTTAAAGCAGAGCATCAGAGGCCTGCAGGGTTGTTACAGCCTTTGGCTATTCCTGTTTGGAAATGGGATCATATTACCATGGATTTCGTATCAGATTTACCGAGGTCTTCGAAGGGTAATGACTCAGTTTGGGTTATTGTGGATAGATTGACCAAGACTTCTCACTTCATTGCTAAAAAGAAGTCTGATTCTCTTGATAAGCTAGTAGAGTTGTATATTGAGAATGTTGTCCGACTTCATGGAATTCCAAAAGAACATTGTGTCAGATAGAGATCCCAGATTCACATCTCAGTTCTGGCAGAAGATTCAGAAAGCTTTGGGCACAACTTTGAGTTTCAGTACAACTTATCATCCTCAGACTGATGGTCAATCCAAGAGAACTATCTTAATCCTCGAGGATATGTTACGGGCTTGTATTCTGGACTTCGGTAAGAGTTGGGAGAAGTATTTGCCACTCGCAGAGTTCGCCTATAACAATAGCTATCAAGCTAATATTGGTATGGCATCTTATGAGGCACTTTATGGGCGTAAATGTCGGTCTCCTCTCTATTGGGATGATGTTGGTGAGATGAAGACTATCGACCCTACTCTCTTACCTGAAATGAACAAAATGATTGATCATGTGAAGCTTATCAGAAAAAGAATGCTTACAGCACAGAGTCGGCAAAAGAGTTATGCAGATAGACACCATCGTGATCTGAAATTTGCTGTGGGGGATCGGGTATTTTTGAAAATCTCTCCTCGCAAGGGTTTGATTCGGCATGGCAAATGAGGTAAACTTAGTCCTCGATATGTGGGACCATTTGAGATAACTGAAACTTTTGGTGAATTGGCTTACCGATTAGCTTTGCCTCCTAGTCTGGGCAGAATTCATAATGTCTTCCATGTATCTACACTTCGGAAGTATCAGCCAGATCCTTCTCACATACTTGAGCCAGAACCGCTAGAGATCAGTGAGACCTTGACGTACGCAGAGAAACCTCTTCGGATTGTTGATCAGAAAGTTCAGGAGCTGAGGACTAAAAGCATTCCGATGGTTAAAGTTATGTGGGATCATCACGGCGTAGAGGATGCGATGGAAGAGAGAGAGGATCAGATGCGGGAGCGATATCTAGAGTTATTCACCGAATCATGTAAGAATTGCGTGGACGCAATTAGTTTAAGGGGGAGAGGATGTGACGCCCGAGACTTAGACATGCATTCAATTACTGTTGCATCCCTTGTTTGTGTATTTACTTTTGTGCTTTATTAGCTGTCTTCTTAAATTACTATTCACTCCATTTTTAAACTGCATTCTATTAGTGAATTAGCATTTTTATTAAATCATATTAATTGTTAAAGTAGTGGGAAAAATGTGCAATTGAGCTAGAGGCGATAGGAGAGCTCGTTTAGAAAATGATTTTAGTAGTTAAATGAATAGTGTTACATAACTAACTTAGAGATTTAATTAGCTAGCTCACATCCTTCACTTTAGGCTCGTTTTAAGCTTACTACGCGCATTATATTAGACCACTTAAGCACCCAAACAAGACCCCACCCTAGCTTAGTCAATATATAGTCATTTAAGCTTATAAAATGCAAAAGAAAAAAAAAAAAAAGCTGAAAAGAAGCAGTGAAGGCCGACAGCAGCAAACAGTGGGAAAAAAATCAATTTTGCTCTTCAATCCTTCAATCCAAGCCTCTCCAAGCCTTGAGCAAGTGGATTAGGGTGTGTGCAAGGTTCCTAGGTGCTCCTACGCGCATTGGTGAGGGATTTCACGGCTTATTTTCGCATTTTTAAATAGTTGCTATTTTCTTGATTTGTTGAAAATGTGATCAAATGCTATTGTATTAATTATCTATGCTATTATACCATGTATATGAATGCTAGAGAACATATTTGAGCCATCGTTTCGCTTTTTAAACGGTTAGAATCGTTAGTTTGATTTAGGAGGTGAATAGTGATGTTTTTCTAGGGTTTTGTGTAATTGCTCGAATTAGCTTGATTCAACACTCCTAATAGAAGCCTTAGGTGCTAAAGAAGGTAGTCTAATAGCCCCGTGCACTTGCATTGCTCTAGAATCGCATAAAACATAAAATAGCCGACCTTAACAAAGGGCTTTCGGGGTTAATGCGAATCCGGGTGGATTCGGGCTTCACTTCTAGTATTTTTAGGCTACCTAGGTGCTATAGAAGTTTTGGTAACCCTTGTTTGAAGCCCGGATAAGGTATGGGTAGTTTAAAGCCATAAGAGGAAATTTGGGGCTTTCGGGGTAAACGTGGGCGTTTGAATGAGTTAGAGGGTTGAGAGGGTTCCTTGAGGGTCAGTTAGAAGGTTGGGAAAGTTTCCTTTGAAAATGGAATCATTAACTTTGGTTTGGAAGAGAAATAGTTTGAAAAACAAAGGGGTTTAGGTGCAATGTCGATTGACTCACACTTCTAAACCCATGGCATGACTTCTTGAGTGTTTATATGTGGTTTCAAGTTGATTTGAAGCTTTTTGTATGATCTATGCTTATCTTGTATATGTTCCTTTGTAAAACTGCTTATTAGCTTATATAATTGCTTCTATTCTAACTGCCTCGAGGTCAACCTACTTTGTTGATCTTCCTATGTGTTAATGCTTATATTATTGCTATTAACTTACCATTGTAAAGTGCATTGCATAGTGGTTGCGCAACCATAGTGTCAGGGACGGATGTGTTGAATATCGGTTGGGCGGCAGAGGGCTTGCCGGTGGATATTCAAACTCCGTGCCCTAGTCCCTCATTCGCCTGGTCCGGAGATTGCTAGGGGATGTTGGGTCGTAGGATTATCGGGGTACATCCGGAATACACCCATTGGAGTGTTTGGGGATTTTGCCGGCTTATCGTGATCGTGATCGTGGTTCGTGGATCGTGAATGAAGACCAGTGAAGATTGGTGTATAGGGGTTATGTGAAATGTATCCTTTTAAATGTGTGGTTATTTAAGCTATCATTGATTCTTTAATTGTCTAATTGTTATTGTTGTTTAACTATATTACTTGTTGCATTGCATACCCCGGGACTATATCCCTCACTGGGCAACAGTGGTTGCTCATACCTCATTATATGTTTCAGGAGACGCTGAGGGTGATCCCCAGCTTGTTGAGTTAGTTGAGGAGGAGGAAGTCCAGATTGATCCTTTACCTTAGTTGTTGTGCCTGATAGCTTGAGGTGGTTCAAATTCTTGCTGCTATGTGGAAGGCTCATCTGTGTATTTTATGTCCTATTTTGTAGCTTGAAGGCTATGTATATGCTTGTTGTACAAGTTAAATGATAGTTGATTGTGGTGTAGATTTGGAAGCCTATGTTTTGTAATAACTTAGGTTTCCGCTTTTATTCACTTTGCATGCTTGGGAGTGAATGGCTTAATGTAGAATGTTTATCTTTTAAGTATGTTTTAATGTTATCCTAGAATGTCATGGCTATTAGACTATGTTGTAAACAAGTTACTTGCATGCTTGTGTGGTTTTGGTACTGTTATTTGCTTCAAGGCTCGGATGGCCTTGAATCTTTAAATTTTTATAGCCATGAAAAGTTTGATTACCTTGTAGTTACCTTATTTGCGAGTTTACAGGTTTTCAGAATGTTCACGGTACAGGGGAGACTCTGTCCGTGTGTCGGGTCCGGACTTAACCTTTAGCTTGGGGGTTGGGTCGGGGCGTGACATAGTCTGTGTGTAAAGATTGTAATATTTGCATTGAGGGTCACATGTATCCTATTGACTTGATTATCATGCCATTTCGGTACTTTGAAGTTATCTTGGGGATAGATTGGTTGGGATAATATTATGCATGTTTAGACTGTAGAAGGAAAGTTTTAACTTTAGAAGTACCTGACCAACCTGTTATTAAAGTCAATGGGAGTCGAAAATCTATTAGGACTCATATCATATCTTCCATTAAAGCTACTAAAATGTTGAGTAAAGGTTATGATGCATATTTAGCTTATTTGATTAATTAGCCCGTAGATAAATTGAAATTAAATGAAGTACCTGTTATAAAAGAGTTCCTGGGGGTATTCCCTGAGGAGTTACCTAGTTTACCACCTGATCGGGAGATTGAGTTTGTGATTGACTTGTTGCCGGGGACTAATCCTATTTCTAGAACCCCATATAGAATGGCTTCCCCTGAGTTGCAGGAATTGAAAATTCAGCTATAGGGTTTACTTGAGAAAGGTTTTATTCAGCCTAGTTCGTCACCTTGGGGTGCTCCTGTGTTATTTGTAAAGAAGAAAGACGGGACTCTACAGTTGTGCATTAATTATAGGGGTCTTAATCAGTTGACGGTGAAAAATAAATATCATTTATCTTTGATTGAGGAATTATTTGATCAGCTGCAAGGTGCTGTTGTATTCTCTAAATTTGATTTGAGACAGAGTTATTACCAGTTGAGAATCCGGAAAGAGGATGTACCCAAAACTGCTTTTAGAACCAAGTACGGCCACTATGAATTTGTTGTACTGCCATTTGGGTTGACAAATGCCCCAGCCGCCTTTATGGATTTGATGCAGAGAGTGTTTAGGCCATATTTGGATCAGTTTGTTGTGATTTTCATTGACGTATTATTGGTGTATTCTAAATTTGAGGCAGAACATGAAGAATACTTGAGGATTGTGCTGCGAACATTGCAAGAACATAAATTGTTTGCTAAATTTAGTAAATGCAAATTCTAGTTGAAACAAGTAGCCTTTTTAGGCCATATCATTTCACAGGAGGGAATATCTGTTGATCCTGCGAAAATTGAGGTGGTTTTGTCATGGAAAAGACCCGAGATTGTCACAGAAGTCCATAGTTTCTTGGGATTTGCGGGCTATTATGGGCGATTTGTTAAGGATTTTTCAAAGATTGTAGGGCCATTAACTTCCTTAACTCAAAAGAAAACTGTGTTTAATTGGAGTGATAGATGTGAAGCCAGTTTTTCAGAATTAAAGAAGAGACTTACCACGGCTCTTACTCTTGCATTGCCTGAAGGGACCGATAATCTGGTGATATACAGTGATGCTTCAAAAGAAGGCTTGGGTTGCGTTCTTATGCAAAATGGTAAGGTGATAGCTTATGCCTCTAGGAAATTGAAACCATATGAACTCAATTATCCTACATACGACCTTGAACTTACTGCTGTTGTATTTGCTTTGAAAAAATGGTGTCACTACTTGTGGGGTAATAAATTTGAGATATTTACTGATCATAAGAGTTTAAAGTATCTCTTTTCTCAAAAAAGATTTGAATATGAGGCAAAGACAATGGTTAGAATTGTTGAATGATTATAATTGTACTATTAGCTATTTGCCTGGTAAAGCTAACACTGTTGCAGATGCATTGAGCCGAAAAGCTTCTGTGGCTAGTTTGATAATCAAAGACTGGAGACTGTGGATGAGTTATGCTTGTGGAAACCAAAGGCTTCTAGAACATGTATTCAATTTGCTAGCATACAAATCCAGTCTCTATTGTTATCCAGAATCAGAGAAGCTCAACAATCAGATCCTCAGTTATTGAAGCTTCTAGAGAAGTCCAAAGGGGGAGAGTCCGACTTTAAGTTGCATGATGATAGATTACTCAAGTACAAGAATAGAATTTGCATTCCTAGTGATTCAACTGTGAAAGATGAGATTCTTACTGAGGCTCATGGTTCTAAATATACAATTCATCCCAGTAGCACTAATATGTACAAGGACTTAAAGCAGAGTTTCTGGTGGAACAACATGAAAAGAGAGATATCTGATTATGTGGCTAAGTGTTTGACTTGTCAGAAAATTAAGGTGGAACTTCAGAGACCGGCAGGATTGTTGCAATCATTAGAGATTCCGGTATGGAAATGGGACCAGGTTACGATAGACCTTGAATCGGATTTACCGAGGTCACCGCGAGGTAATGATTTCGCCTGGGTTGTGGTAGATAAGTTGATGAAGACTTCTCATTTTATTGCTGCAAAGAAGACAGATTCCCTTGATAAATTAGCCGAGCTTTATGTTGAACATATTGTTAGATTGCATGGAGTTCCATCTCAGATAGTGTCGGACAGGGATCCCAGGTTTACATCACAGTTTTAGCAGAAACTACAGAAAGCCTTGGGAACTAATCTAAGTTTTAGCACTGCATATCACCCACAGACGGATAGTCAATCAGAAAGGACTATCAGGATACTAGAAGACATGTTGCGAGCTTGCATTCTGGATTTCGACAATAGTTGGGAGAAGTACCTACCTCTAGCGGAGTTTGCTTATAATAATAGTTACCAGGCTACTATTGGTACGGCACCCTACGAGGCACATTACGGGCAAAAATGTAGGTCTTCATTGTATTGGGATGAGGTAGGTGAAATGAAAACTGTTGATCTAGCTATTCTACCTGAGATGATCAAGATGGTGGATAATGTGAAGCTTATAAAGAAAAGGATGCTTACAACACAGAGTCGACAGAAGAATTATGCTGATAAACACCGATAAGACTTGGTATTTTCAAAGGGTGATCGTGTATTCTTGAAAGTCTCTCTGCGCAAGGGTTTGATTCGTCACGGAAGATGAGGTAAACTCAGTCCTAGATACATGGGGCCATTTGAAATCATTGAGAAGGTTGGTGATTTGGCTTATAGATTGACATTACCTCCGAGTTTGGGCAGGATTCATGATGTTTTCCATGTGTCACTATTGAGGAAATATAATCCTGATCCGTCGCATATTATTGAGCCAAAACCGTTGGAGATTGATGAGTTTTTAATATATGTTGATAAACCTCTTTGAGTGGTTGACAAAAAGATTCAGGAACTTCGAACTAAAAGTATTCCTATAGTAAAAGTTCTTTGGGATCATCACGGAGTTGAGGATGTCACTTGTGAGCAAGAGGATCAAATCAAAGAGAAGTATCCGGAGCTGTTTACTGAATCATGTAAGAATTGCGAGGACGCAATTAGTTTAAGGGAGAGATGGTGTGACGCCCGAGAATTTCATCATAAATACCTTATAACTGTTGCATACCTACTTGAGCATTCTTACGTGCATCACCTTTCTTGCTTAATTACTTTACCTTGAGGTTACTACTCATAAGAATTTCGACCGTCTCGAATGTTGGATTTTATATTTTTCCTAGGTCATATGACATTTAGAAGGAATCGAGACCTTGTCATTTTGGACTTTCGAGCTCAGGAGCATGCGTTTGGAAAATAGTTTATGCGCCATTTAAATAGTGTTACGTACGTAACAACCTTTAATTTCAACTAGTTAGCAATTGTATGAGTTGTACGTAACAACCCTTAATTTCAACTAGTTAGCAATTGTATGAGTTTTTAACTTAGTTGACTAGAATTTAATAGATTTTGACCACAACTAATTGCACATACTCATACATATATATCTTATATAATATATACAAGCTATTACTCAACCAAAACAAAACAAAAAATCCCAAAAACCCCCCCTTGAACCCGTGAGCCCTAAGGGCCAAAAGAAGAGGAAAAAAAATCTTCATCAAACCTTGGAGTTGATCTCTTGGCTTGCTTGGGAAGGCTTCTAGCGCACTTGGGAGCTTCAACCTCTTGTCTTCATCATATAATTTGTGAGGGAGATGCACTTTATTTGTTTTCAAAGTTTATGTTCACATGTTGAATTTTCTTGATTTGTCAATTATAACTATAAAACTTGTTATGAATGTTTATTATATGTTATTTGGAGCCTCTAGAACTAGCTTATCTAGCATGTTAGCAAATTCTATGGTAGAATGCACAAATTGAATGAAATAGATGATGAATAGTGCTCATTTTAGGGTTTTGAATAAAAATTTCTAATTAGCTTAAATTGAGACTACAATTAGATGCTCTAGACCATAGTGAAGCTAGTTAGGAGGCCACGTGAAGTTGAATCACCCAAAACTGAGCTAAATTGCAAAAATTAGTCGACTTTAAAAAGAGGATTTTTCTCATTGTGCAATCCGGGCATGTTTGGACTATGGTTTGGATATCCTTGGGTTAAGGAAGCACTTTTGGTGCTTTCCTTACGCGAAATTGGGGCTCGAATAGTGTAGTTGTAATTAAAACCCGCTCGGAGCTTTCCCGAGCTTTAGCTTCTAAAATGGGTTTTTATGATCTTAATAGGTGTCTTTTGGCTTAATTAGGATTGTAGTATGAGTAGGATATGGTTTAAAAATCTTGAATTGCACATAGGAGAAGGAAAACTTGGTTAAAGAAAGGGGAATAGTAGCAGTTGGCTGTATTTGGTGCATTTGGATCTTGTTGTCGAACCGTCATGTATTATGTTGTTTATCTACAGTATAATAAAGCTATTTGAATTGATTGTGAGGAAAAGTTATGTTGATTGCTACTTTTGATACTATAAAGCTATTTCGTACTTATGTGAGCTTATATTGTGTTTATATGTGAGGGCGGCCTACTTTGTCGACCCTCTTATGTGTTTGTGGTATTTTGATGCTTGTGGACTTGTCTCGGGGTTGCGCAACCTTTTCGGACATTGTAGCGCCGAGAAACACGGGCGACGTCGGGCTTGTCGTGCTTCCTCGACTACCATGGTGTCTATTCCCTTTCTCGCTGAGCATACTCTACTACCCCAGAGGCGTGGTTCTCCTGCTGGGCATGGACCTACCTCAAGAGAAAGGGTCGTAGGATCGGGATACATCCGGAGTATCCCAACTTGTTGGTGTTTGGGGTTTGTCGGCACTTGCGTAAAGTTCGTGGCTCGTGATTGAAGACTTGAAGTGGAACCGTATCCTTTTTAATGTGGTTAATTACTTGGCTATTTAACCTTGTTGGTTTATGTTGTATATATGATTTCTTGTGTTTTCATATCATATTGCACACCCCGGTATGTTGCATCACCTCCCTTGCTGGGCAACATTTTTGCTCATTCCTCATTTGACATGTTTCAGGAGAAGCTGAGGTAGACCCCCAGCTAGTAGCAGTAGTTGAAGAGGAGGAAATACAAGTTGAGCAGCTTCCGTGACTTTGTGTGATAAGGTGGATCATATGTGCTATTTGCTTGGATTTCATGTTAAATGTTGTGTTTTGAGGCCTTGGGGTCTTGTATATATGTTGGTAGTTGAAATCTTGTATGATAGAGAAGTCTATGGATTGTAATAATGGATTTTAGATTACATCTTCTATTGCATGCTTGGGTGTTTACTATCTTACAAGTACAACTTAATTGTGATTGTATCTAACTACTTTTAGTTAAAGTCAACTTGCCTCGCATGCTTGTGTGTTTAAGTAGATTTATTCGCTCCAAGGCTCGGATGGCCTTGTGATCATGACTTAACTATATATATCTCTTGAAGGATAGTTGTAATTGTTGTTGTTGATAAATCAAATACTTTGTATGGTTAGTTGCAGGTAACCCTTTAGTCCACGGTACAGAGGAAACTCTGTCCGAGTGACGGGTTCGGGCTTGACCTTTAGCGTGGGGTTGGGTTCGGGGCATTACAGCATTTCTATCCCGTTTTGCCGGGAGCCGACGTGCTACCCGCCATACTTCATTGCTGTTAATGGTGAAGCAACAGAAGGGAGAAAGTTTGAGTACTTACACCGCCCGATTCAACGAGAAGTCACTTAGGATTCTCAACTCGGAGGACTCTATGGCCTATCAAAGCGAGCTCATGTTGGGACCTCTCACCTCATCCTTAGCCATGAGTTGATCCGTTTGTAATTGAGCACCACTTGAATGCCGACCCTAATTACTATTCGGTAAAATAGAGTGGTAGATAGTTTCTCCACGACAAGCAGAAGATCATTGCTGAAGAGGTCAAAAAATTAGTGGACACTGGGCATGTATGGAAAATCCTATACCCGACTTGGCTATCCAATGTAGTATTAGTCTCCAAGAGTACAGGAAAATGGAGATTGTGCATTGACTTTATCTACCTCAATAAAGCTTGCCCGAAAGATTGTTTCCCACTGCCCCAGATTGACCAGTTGATAGATACTACCTCGGGATTTGAGTTGATGTCTTTCATGGATGTCTTCAAAGGCTACAACCAGATAAAGATGGCCCTTGGGGACAAAGAAAAAACAGCTTTTGTTACTGACTGAGGGCTTTATTATTATGAGGTCATGCCATTTGGCCTCAAGAATGCAGGAGCCACCTATACTCGGATGGTACACAAAGTTTTTAAAAACCAGATCGAGCGTAACATGGAGATCTACATGGATGATATGTTGGTGAAAAGTAAGAGCGCATAAAACCATGTAACCAACTTAGCTGAGGCCTTCGGCGTAATGGGACAATTCAGAATCAAATTGAATCACGAAAAATGTGCATTTGGTGTTAAAGTAGGCAAGTTCCTGGGGTTCATGGTCACGGCTCGAGGAATAGAGGCAAACCCAAAAAAAATCTAGGTGATATTGGATTTATCACCAATGACCTGCGTGATTGACGTCTAGGTGCTTACCGACAAGGTAGCAGCCTTAAGCAGGTTCATGTCCAGGTCAACTGATAAATGTGCCCTGTGAGACCTTGTACTGAGCCGTCCAGAGCTGTACAATAGCCCATATACATTTCATAGCATTTCATATAACTTTACATCATTTAATATGCATTAATATAAATTAATGTACATTTTCATCATTTAATGTGCATTCGTCTCGTTTTACGTGTACTTGCATCAGTTAACACGCATTTGAGTAATTAATATAGCGTAGTTAGTAATTAAAACCTATCAAATTCAATAGCTAACCAGAGTAATTAAATTAGAACTAAAACAATTAGATTAATGCTAGGATGACAAACTAGTAATAACAAGTTAGTTGAGGGGCAAGGTGGTCTTTTGGGGCTTTAGATATTTTTTCCTACCAACTAAAACATACAACACACCATACACACACACAAAAATATTGTAGCACACACTCACACACCTCAGAAAACATACACACCCATACAATCAAGAGAGGAAAGAGAGAAGAAGAAGAAGAAAGAAGGAGAAAGGGAAAAAGGATGAAGAAAACAAGGATTCTAGGGCATTCTCAAGTTATCTCACCAAGCATTTGCTTGTTTTCAAGCTTCTACTTGCACTTATTCTTGCATTCAAGGTGAATGATTTTTCATAAATGGTTTTAAAAGATTCATTCAAGTTTATTAATGTTCATTTGGTGTTAGTCTTGTAATAGCTTGCATATAAAAGCTTGGATAATGAGAAGGTTGGGTTTATGTGTTGTAGATCTAGGAATTTTAATTTCATGTTGGGTGATTGTTGATTGTTGAGGTGGTTGAGTTTGAATTCTTGAATGATGCCTAATAGCCACCTTGAACTTGCTTGAGTGTTAGTAGGAGGATGGGATGTTGTTTGGATGATTAATGAAGAAATTGTGTCTTTCCCGTCCAACTATCCGAGCGTTACAGCTTTTATCCAGTCGCCCGGATAGAAGCCACAACGCCCTGCAGATGTTACATGCTTCATCCGGGCAACCGGATGAAGGCTATAACGCCCGGATGTTTGACAGCTTTGCACAATATTTTTCGAAAGGCCAGATCTTGGTCAATTCAACTCCGAATTGCATTCCGTTTGATTCAAGAACTATCTAATTTCGATAAGCTTCGATTCTAAGCTAAAATCAGATTCATTGGAGTTTAGGAAGGTAGGTAAATTACTTGATTAAGATAGACTAATGTAGAAGCATTGAAATGGCTCCATAGTTCCACTTGTGTTTGTATTTTCTTGTCATTTTATGTATATAAAGGTTGCAACCTTCTAAAGGCCTGAGTGCGATCGATGGCCCCCGAGCAGCATCGGGCTAGCCGGTTTAGCCACGACCACCAAATGACCTATTATTTACCTTTGAGGGGAGCTATCCGGAACCCTCGGTTATTGATTGAGTTTGGGGTGGGGTTTTCTTTTAGGACACGATCCTCGGTTGTGGTATGGGGTTGTTATACAAGATTCGAGGCTGAAATCGCCATCATCAGCAAATACAATTACTCAAGTATCCTTTTTACTATGTGGTTCCTACCCCTGTTTAGACTCTTAAGGTCCACGGTGGGTAGGGTTACTTGCTTATTAAGCATGTTTAATCTTGATTCTTGTTAACTGTTCACCCGTTGCTTATTTACATGTGCATTCTTATGTGTATGGCATGTTTTGTCAAAATCGTTTACGAAAAGATAAAAACTTTATGAAAACTTTCCATCCTCACTGAGCTATATGCAGGATTAGTTCACCCATCTTTTAACAATTTCAGGTGAAGTTTAACCCGAGCAAGCTCCCATATGGTCGCAATGCTTCCTTGATGTAATGAGTTGGATTCCTGCTTATGTGATCTACATGCTTGCTTGTGAAGATGTACTTCTTGTTGTAATAAGAATGATTTTGTATAATTGAACTATTTAATCTATTGTAATATTCTTTTGGTCAATTAGATACCTAGCTAAGTTGATTATTCTACTTAGTAGACCTATGTTTGAAATGTTGACAGGTGGACTCGAGTATTGGAACATGTAACAAGGTGGTGTTATCCTTTAAGGCCAATATTTTTGGGAGAATTTTGGAAGTCTTTTGGAACTTCTTGTGGGATATTATAACTATTCGAGTTTCTATTTTCAAATCTTTACAGGGGATAAGCATTGACACGTCACATTTCGGCCTTAGCCTAGCGATAGGTCGGGGTTGGGGCGTGACACCTAAAAGTGGTATCAGAGCTTAGCTAGTTAGTTAGGCGCAAGCTGGGCGTAGAACCCCTAGTCTGTGAGTAGGAGACCTAAGATAAGAACATGCTTGGAAGTCTATGTATGCTTACGTAGACTTATGTGTTTAATATGCTTACATAAACTTACGTGCTATACGTGCTTGTGTGAATCTTATGTGACTTCCATGACATAACTGCTTCTTGATTATATGAAATCTATATGTTTGGTGTGATTATAATATTTGCATGTGTGAGTTGACCCATACTAATCTCTTAAGGTCATAAATGGCTAGAACAATAGGCAATGATCCATATGACTAGATAAATGTGATGCTTAAGATGAATACTTAGTTTTGCGAAGGACTAAGCTATTCATAGAGTTTGAGTGTGAGATTAATGTTTGGATATTGGGTAGACCATGTAAGTTGATTTCTTTCGGACTCAGTCGATTTAATGGCTTGAGCAATATTGTAGATGAATTATACATGTACATAGGTGCATTTAAGTAGTTCGACTTAGTAGGAGTAGATGGTGATATTAGGACCACCTAAAGGAACAAATAAAGTGGCATTCTCATATGACGTAGGGAGTAGGTTATTTGATATGTCGAGTTACTTATTTTGGTCAATCGAAAAGATTACGAGAATGACCTTGATATTGTGTGGATCGTAACTCCCGATCTTGAAGTATTTATAATAACTAATAATGGTTGAGATATATTTGGAGATGTTCTATCTTTAAATGTCACTTATGGATTTATCTATAGATTATAAGGTTTAGATTGGATTAAGTTACATTAAACCTTGTGGATCCTTTGGAGATTAATAAAATGTCGGTAAGAGTAATCTTGACCCTTATAGTTTACATCAGTTGTGCAAAGGTTGGTGACTTTATGGTTATATAGGGATGTGATTGAGAGTTTAATTCCGTAATAATTATGTGTAGCAGATGGTAAGAATGATCTAGGGCTCTGATAGATTTAAGTTCATGGAGAATTGGAGCTTTGATGAGGTAAATGATGAATTTCCCTCTTGCTATGTATTTTTCCTGTAATTCTTGCTTCACCTTAGGGTATAACTCTGTTAAGTTAGTCTTAAGATTTTGACCTTGTATCTAGGCATTAAAATTCCAAACGGTAGTCTAATGTTACCCAATATATAAAAGTTGAATTATTATTATGTGGACAGTATATATGTGTAATTGTAAGGATGATCATTGTTACGCCCTGACCCAACCACACGCTAAAGGTTAAGTCTGGACCCGACAAACAGACAGAATCTCCCCTGTCCCATGGACATTCTGAAAACCTGTAAACGCTAAATAAAGCCACAATATAACAAGACAAACTTTTATAACTAAAGTTCAAAGGTTCAACGCCATCCGAGCCTTGAGACATACAGTAGTTCAGATTTACACAAGCATGCATCCAACTTAACTTCTTTACAAAACCACTTATCATGCCACTCCATGATAGCATTGAAACAATCTTAGAAGTTGAAAACAAACATACATTAGAACATTCACTCCCAAGCATGCAAGGCAGCTAGAAATAGATACATAAGTTATTACATGCCATGATTCCAAATATACTACTACAACATCTATCTTTCAACTTGCAACTACATAACATATACATAGATCTTAGGCTACAAAATAGAACATAAAGTAAACAAACGAGTTCTTCATTAAACAACAAGAACATAAACCACCTCAGCCAACTAGACACAACAAGTAAGGCAATGGTTCAGTCTGAACCTCCGGTTCTTCTCCTTCAACCAATTCTAGCTGGGGATCACCCACAGCGTCTCCTGAAACATGTTAGCGAGATATGAGCAACCACTATTGCCCAGTGAGGGATAAAGGCCAAACGGGATGTGCAATGCAACAAATATAACAATTAACAAGAAAATCAAATAAAGTACATTTGAAATAGTAAATAACCACACATATAAAAGGATACGATACACTTAACCCCAACTCCATGATTCTCTTATCTTTGGCCACGAACCACAATCCACGAACCACGATCAATGTGCCGGCAAATTCCCAATCACCTCAATGGGTGTACTCCAAATGTACCCTGATAATACTATGAGCCAACATCCTCTGGCAATCTCCGGACCAGGCGAATGAGGGAATAAGGTACGGAGTTTGAATATCCACTGGCAAGCCTTCTGCCGCCCAGCCGATATTCAACACATCCGCCCCTGACACTATGGTTGCGCAACCAAAATGCAATGCACATAACAATGGCAAGACAATATCAAAAATATAAGCAATAACACGTGGGAGAATCAACAAAGTAGGTTGACCTCAAAACAGTTAGAATATAAGCATTTTATATAAGCAATTAAGCCAATTACAAAGAGGCATATTCAAGATCCACATAGAACTATACCAAAAGCTCCAAAACACCTTGAAACTACATTTAAACACACAAAGAATCATGCCAAGGTCTTAGAAGCGTGAGACAATTGAATTTATACTTAAACCCCTTTGTAACCTAACCCGTTTTCCTTCTAAACTCATGTTATGGTTCTAGATTAGCAAGCGGCTTATACCATGTTTCTAGTTAACCCCTTAGGCACCATTAGAACCCTCAAAATCACGCAAATATCCGCATTTAACCCGAAAGCCCCAAATTCCCTTTTTTGGCTTTGTACTACAAGTACCTCAATCGGGACTCACATGGGAACCAGCAAAGCTTAGTTAGGTCTTAAATAGCCTAGGATTACTAAATGTGGAGGCCAATTCAACCTAGATTAGCATTAACCCTGAAACCGCATTTTAAAAGTTGACTATTTCACATTTTATACAAGTTTAGAACAATTCAAGGGCACGGGGCTATTGGACGACCTTCATTGGCACCTAGGGCGTCTATTAGAAGCAATGAAGCAAGCCAATATGCACAATTACAAAAAAGCCTAAAAATCCATTACTATTCACCTCATATAATCAAAGTAACAATTCCAACCCGTTTAAAATGTGAATCAATAGCTTAAATGTGTTCACTAGCACTTATATACAATGTACAATAGCATGGATAAGCATTGCAAAATCATTTGATAGTATGTCTAACAATTCAAGAAAATAGCAACATTTCTAAATGCACAAATAATCATGAAAGCCCTCACCTAAAGCGCGTAAGAGCTCCTATGAGGCTTGTAGACAACCTAAAACACTTGATCCTAGCTTGCAAAGGCTTGAAATGGAGATTTGAATAGCCAAATTTTTTTCTTTCTCTCCTATGTTGCTGTCGGGTTTGGCACTGTAGCTTTCAGCTTATTATTATTGTAACGCCCCGATCCCTCACGAGACCGGAGGCTCTAATAACCAAGCTATTCTCAACCCAATTCCAACCCGTCTCAAAATTTTAGGGGAAAACAGACGGAGTCTCCCCTGTTTATAGGACTAAACTGGTACCTGCAAAAGACACCTATGATGCTAGATCCACAAACAGCAACTCTTATAACCAATCCTCCAAGATTTTTATGGGCCACCCGCGATCACAAGGCCATCCGAGCCTTGGAACAACAATTACATATAACACACAAGCAAGCAAAGCATTTCTAATTTTAATTATAGGTAGTTAGATACAACAATAGCCAAGTTCTACTTCCAAGTTTGTTAATCACACAAGCATGCAAAAGAATAAGTTTACTATGGATTATTACATGTCATTCCACTTTATATCCAACATACAAGATTACAAATTATTACATTCACCAATTATACTCAAGACCTCAAGGTCACAAAAAGGCAATCAACAACAACTCCACGCAAGCTTCTCATTTTAGACAACCTTATCACACAAGAAGTCACTGAAATTGCTTAACTAGCACTTCTTCCTCTTCTTCTATCAGCTGAGGATTCACCTCAGCTTCACCTGAAACATATTAAATGAGGAATGAGCAACTAAGTTGCCCAGCGAGGGAGGTGATGCAACATGCCAACGTGCAATATGATATGCAAACACAAGAAAACATATATAATCCACATAAACCAACAAGACAATAAGCCAAGCAATTAATCACTTTAAAAAGGATACGGTTCCACTTCCAAGTCTTCATTCACGAGCCACGAACCACGAGCATCACGAACATGCCGGCAAACCCCAAACACCAACAATTGGGATACTCCGGATGTATCCCGATCCTACGACCCTTTCTCCCGAGGTAGGTCCATGCCCAGCAGGTGAACCACACCTCTGGGGTAGTGGAGTACGCCTCAACGAGAAAGGGAATAGGCACCATGGTAGTCGAGGGAGCACGGCAAGCCCGACGCCGCCCGTGTTTCTCGACGCTACCATGTCCGAAAAGGTTGCGCAACCCCGAGACAAGACACAAGCATTCAAGAAATCACATAACACGTATGAGGGACGACAAAGTAGGCCGCCCTCACAAATATGCACGATATAAGTTCACATAAGCACGAGATTAGTTTAAAGATACCAAAAGAAGCAATCAACACAATTAATTCCCATAATCTACTCAAATAGCTTAATTTTATCCTAAATATTCAATACAATACATGATAACTTAAATACAAGTGCCAATTGCATCAAATATAGCCAAAACTACTTTTTCCCTTTCTTTAACTGAGTTTTCTTTCTCCTATGCATGGTTCAAGAGTTCCAAATTATATCCTAGTCTTTCTATATTCTTAATTAAACCCAAAGGCACATTTTAGGATCATAAAAACACATTTTAGCAACAAAAGTTTGGGAAAGCCTCGAACGGATTTGACCTACAACTATACTAACCGAATCCCATTTTCGCGAAACGAAAGCACCAAAGGTGCTTCCTTAGCTCAAGGATACCTGAATCAATGTCCAAACTTGTCCGGATTGCTTAACGAGAAAAGTCCCCTTTTTAAAGTAAGCTAATTATGCAATTAAGTTCAAATTCGAGTGATTCAATCTAACGTGGTTTTTCAACTAACTCCTCTAGGGTCTAGAGCACCTAATTGATGCATCAATTCAAGCCAATTAGCAAATTTTCTCAAAACCCTCGTTCTAGGCACTATTCATCATCTCTTTGATCAAATTCAACATTCAACCATTAACTTTGTTATCAACCCTCAAAAGTTAGCTCTAGAGACATTAAATAACTTATAGCAAGCATTCATAACAAGTTTTATAGCTAATATCAACAAATCAAGAAAATTCAACATAAGAGCATGAACTTTAAAAGAAATGAAATGCATCTCCCTCACAATTTTTGAAGACAATGAAGCTTGTTGAAGGTCCTAGGATGCTCAAAACCCTCCCAAGATCAAGCTAGGAGCTCAAGATGCAAGGTTGTTGAAGCAAAATCTCCTCTTTTCCTTCTCCTTTGGTATTTTCGGCCCTGCTACAGTAATTCCTGCACATTTCTTCTCTTTTTTTTGTTGTGTTTTTGAGCTTATTTTTGCTATATAATGAGTAGGCTATGGGTGGGGTCAAGGGGGGTGCTTAAATGGTCTATTAAAATGAACTTAGTTAGCTTTAAAATAAGTTCATTGCACATAAATTAAGTTAGCTAACTAAAACATTATGTTTCATACGTAACACTATTCACTAGTTTTCACAAATCATTTTCTAAACGAAGGCTCCTATCGCTTTAAACTCAAATGCACATTTTTCCCACTCCTCTAACAATTAAGGTGATTTAATAAAAATGCTAATTCACTAATAGAATATAATTTGAAAACGGGATGAATAGTAGCTAAAGAAGCCAATTAATAAGGCACAAAAGGAAATGCGCAAACAATATATGCAACAGTAAATAAATGTACGGCTAAAATCTCGAGCGTCACATCCTCTCCCCCTTAAACAAATTGCGTCCACGCAATTTCTTACACATACAAGTGAGTTACCCTCATACATAAAACACATTGTTTCACATAAACATGCTTAACACATAAAACACATTGATCACGTTAGCAATTTATAACAAGTAAAGTCACATAAGCAACAAGTTCACATACACAAATTATAAACTACTAAGTCATTTAAACAACAACTTCACATAAAACAAGTTAATCACATACTCACATTAGTCATATAAAGCACATCGGGCACTCAAGTACACAAAGCACATAATTCACACAAGGCACGTTAATCACATAGCTCGCATTAATCATGTAAACACATTGAACATATAAACACATCAAGCACGTTAACCACATCCATTTCATTTATCACACAAGCACATAAACCACAACTAGTTCACTCAACAAATAAAACATGTTGATCACATAAGCACATTGATCACATTAACTCTCTTATCACATAAGACATGCACATACACTTTCTAAACACATTGACACTAAGGCCACTACCCTACAAGCCGAATACCCTATCCCGGCTTGCGCCTAGCTAACTAGCTAAGCTCTGATACCACTTCTGTAACGCCCCGATTCCTCACGAGACCGGAGGCTCTAATAACCAAGCTATTCTCAACCCAATTCCAACCCAGTCTCAAAATTTTAGGGAAAAACAGACGGAGTCTCCCCTGTTTATAGGACTAAACTGGTACCTGCACAAGGACACCTATGATGCTAGATCCACAAACAGCAACTCTTATAACCAATCCTCCAAGATTTTTATGGGCCACCCGCGATCACAAGGCCATCCGAGCCTTGGAACAACAATTACATATAACACACAAGCAAGTAAAGCATTTATAATTTTAACTATAGGTAGTTAGATACAACAATAGCCAAGTTCTACTTCCAAGTTTGTTAATCACACAAGCATGCAAAAGAATAAATTTACTATGAATTATTACATGTCATTCCACTTTATATCCAACATACAAGATTACAAATTATTACATTCACCAATTATACTCAAGACCCCAAGGTCACAAAAAGGCAATCAACAATAACTCCACGCAAGCTTCTCATTTTAGACAACCTTATCACACAAGAAGTCACCGATATTGCTTAACTAGCACTTCTTCCTCTTCTTCTATCAGCTGAGGATTCACCTCAGCTTCACCTGAAACATATTAAATGAGGAATGAGCAACTAAGTTGCCCAGCGAGGGAGGTGATGCAACATGCCAACGTGCAATATGATATACAAACACAAGAAAACATATATAATCCACATAAACCAACAAGACAATAAGCCAAACAATTAATCACTTTAAAGAGGATACGGTTCCACTTCCAAGTCTTCATTCACGAGCCACGAACCACGAGCATCACGAACATGCCGGCAAACCCCAAACACCAACAATTGGAATACTCCGGATGTATTCCGATCCTACGACCCTTTCTCCCGAGGTAGGTCCATGCCCAGCAGGTGAACCACGCCTCTGGGGTAGTGGAGTATGCCTCAACGAGAAAGGAAATAGGCACCATAGTAGTCGAGGGAGCACGGCAAGCACGACGCCGCCCGTGTTTCTCGACGCTACCATGTCCGAAAAGGTTGCGCAACCCCGAGACAAGACACAAGTATTCAAGAAATCACATAACACGTATGAGAGACGACAAAGTAGGCCGCCCTCACAAATATGCACGATATAAGTTCACATAAGCACGAGATTAGTTTAAAGATACCAAAAGAAGCAATCAACACAATTAATTCCCATAATCTACTCAAATAGCTTAATTATATCCTAAATATTCAATACAATACATGATAACTTAAATACAAGTGCCAATTGCATCAAATATAGCCAAAACTACTTTTTCCCCTTTCTTTAACCGAGTTTTCTTTCTCTTATGCATGGTTCAAGAGTTCCAAATTATATCCTAGTCTTTCTATATTCTTAATTAAACCCAAAGGCACCTTTTAGGATCATAAAAACACATTTTAGCAACAAAAGTTCGGGAAGGCCCCGAACGGATTTGAACTACAACTATGCTAACCGAACCCCATTTTTGCGAAACGAAAGCACCAAAGGTGCTTTCTTAGCTCAAGGATACCCGAATCAATGTCCAAACTTGCCTGGATTGCTTAACGAGAAAAGTCCCCTTTTTAAAGTAAGCTAATTATGCAATTAAGTTCAAATTCGAGTGATTCAACCTAACGTGGCTTTTCAACTAACTTCCCTAGGGTCTAGAGCACCTAATTGATGCATCAATTCAAGCCAATTAGCAAATTTTCTCAAAACCCTAGTTCTAGGCACTATTCATCATCTCTTTGATCAAATTCAACATTCAACCATTAACTTTGTTATCAACCCTCAAAAGTTAGCTCTAGAGACATTAAATAACTCATAACAAGCATTCATAACAAGTTTTATAGCTAATATCAACAAATCAAGAAAATTCAACATAAGAGCATGAACTTTAAAAAGAAATGAAATGCATCTCTCTCACAATTTTTGAAGACAATGAAGCTTGTTGAAGGCCCTAGGATGCTCAAAACCCTCCCAAGATCAAGCTAGGAGCTCAAGATGCAAGGTTGTTGAAGCAAAATCTCCTCTTTTCCTTCTCCTTTAGTATTTTCGGCCCTGCTACAGTAATTCCTGCACATTTCTTCTCTTTTTTTTGGTGTTTTTTAGCTTATTTGTGCTAAATAATGAGTAGGCTATGGGTGGGGTCAAGGGGGGGTGCTTAAATGGTCAATTAAAATGAACTTAGTTAGCTTTAAAACAAGTTCATTGCACATAAATTAAGTTAGCTAACTAAAACATCATGTTTCATACGTAACACTATTCACTAGTTTTCACAAATCATTTTCTAAACGAAGGCTCCTATCGCTTTAAACTCAAATGCACATTTTTCCCACTCCTCTAACAATTAATGTGATATAATAAAAATGCTAATTCACTAATAGAATATAGTTTGAAAACGGGATGAATAGTAGCTAAAGAAGCCAATTAATAAGGCACAAAAGGAAATGCGCAAACAATATATGCAACAGTAAATAAATGTACGGCTAAAATCTCGAGCGTCACAATTATTATTATTTTTTTGCTAAGTTATGACTTGTTTTGTGTATTGTGTGAGTATATGATTGGGTAGGTCATGTTGGGTGCATAAATGATCTTCTAAAATGAGCCTAGGTAACTTTAAAACGAGTCAAATGAACATATTTCTCACTCCTAAAACAATTAATATGATTTAATAAAAATGCTAATTCAGTAATATTATGCAGTTGAAAAATGAAAAGAATAGTAACTAAAGGATACAGTAATTAAAGCACAGAAGAAATGCGCACATAGTGGATGCAACAGTAATCTAGAAGTACGACAAAATCTCGGGCATCATACCCTCTCCCCCTTAAACTAATTGCGCCCACGCAATTCTTACATGATTCGACGAATAACTCTGGATATTTCTCTCACAATTCCTCATCTCTCTCCCATGTAGCATCATCCAACCCCTGATGATCCCACATAACTTTAACCATCGGGATGCTTTTAGTTCTGAGCTTCTGAACTTTCCAATCAACAATTCGAAGAGGTTTCTCCGTGTAGGTCAAAGTTTCACTGATCTCTAATGGCTCGGGTTCAAGAACATGAGAAGGATCTGGTTGATACTTCCGAAGCATAGAAACATGGAAGACATTATGAATTCTGCTCAGGCTAGGAGGCAAAGCTAGTCGATAAGCCAATTCACCAATTGTTTCAGTTACTTCAAACGGTCCCACATAACGAGGACTGAGTTTTCCTCCCTTACCATGCCGAATCAAACCCTTGCGAGGAGAGATTTTCAGAAATACCCGTTCACCTATAGCAAATTTCAGATCACGGCGACGTCTATTTGCGTAACTCTTTTGCTGTAAGCATTCTTTTTCTGATAAGCTGGACATTATCAATCATTATGTTCATCTCTGGCAATATAGTAGGATCAATAGATTTCAACTCACCAACTTCATCCCAATATAAAAGAGATCTGCATTTACGCCCATACAAAGCTTCATACGGTGCCATACCGATAGTAGCTTGATAACTGTTGTTATAAGCAAATTCTGCAAGAGGTAAGTATCTCTCCCAACTCTTACCGAAGTCCAGAATGCACGCTCGTAACATATCCTCAAGTATTAGAATAGTTCTTTCAGATTGTCCATCAGTTTGAGGATGATAAGAAGTACTGAAGCTCAATGTCGTGCCCAAAGCTTTCTGAATCTTCTGCCAGAACTGAGATGTGAATCTGGGATCTCTATCTGACACAATACTCTTTGGAATCCCATGAAGTCTGACAACATTCTCAATATATAACTCCGCCAGCTTATCAAGAGAATCAGTCTTCTTTTTAGCAATAAAATGAGAAGTCTTGGTCAATCTATCCACAACAACCCAAACTGAGTCATTACCCTTTGAAGACCTCGGCACATCGGAGATAAAATCCATGGTAATATGATCCCACTTCCATTCAGGTATAGCCAAAGGCTGTAATAACCCTGCAGGTCTCTGATGCTCTGCTTTAAATTTCTGACAAGTAAGACATCTAGCAACATAGTCAGCAATTTCCCTCTTCATGTTGTTCCACCAGAAGTTCCGCTTCAAATCTTTATACATCTTTGTACTACTTGGATGGATAATATACTTAGAATTATGAGCCTCTGCAAGAATTTCTTTCTTTAAAGCTGGCTCAGAAGGAATACAAATTCTGTCTTTGAATTTAAGAAGATCATCATCATGCAATTTGAAATCCGACTCTCCCCCTTTCGATTTCTCTAAGATTTTCAACAAATGAGGATCCGTTTGTTGAGCTTCTCTAATCCTGGATAATAATAGGGATTGAATCTGCAAACTTGCAAATTGAATACCATAATCTGAAAGTCTTAGGCTTACATAGACATAATTCTTCTATGAACTCCCAATTTTTTTTTATTAAACTGGCAATTGTAGCCTTTCGGCTTAAAGCATCAGCAACAATATTGGCCTTACCTGGTAGATAATTGATAGTGCAATTATAATCCTTAAGCAATTCCAACCAACGCCTCTGCCTCATATTCAACTCTTTTTGAGAAAAGAGATATTTCAGACTCTTGTGATCAGTAAAGATTTCAAATTTATTAACCCAAAGATAGTGACGCCATTTCTTTAGTGCAAAGATGATAGCTGCAAGATCATGCGTCGGATAATTAAGTTCATAAGGTTTCAATTTTCTAAAAGCATAGGCAATAATTTTTCCATTCTGCATCAATACATAACCCAAGTCTTCCTTAGAAGTATCACTATAGATTAGCAGATTATCAGTACCCTTAGGTAGAGCAAGAATAGAAGCTGTGGTTAATCTCTTCTTCAGTTCCTGGAAGCTAGCCTCACATTTCTCATTCTAGTCAAATACAGTCTTCTTTCGAGTAAGCTGAGTCAATGGTCCAGAAATTTTAGAGAAATCCTTGACAAACCTTCTGTAATAACCTGCTAAGCCCAGAAAACTGCGAATTTCTATAACAGTCTCCAGCCGTTTTCATGCCATGACAATCTCAATCTTCGCTGGATCAACAAAAATTCTATCCTGAGAAATAATATGGCCCAGAAAAGTAACTTGCTTAAGCCAGAATTCGCATTTGCTAAACTTTACAAATAATTGATGCTCTTGAAGAGTCTGTAGTACAATCCTGAGATGTTGTTCATGTTCAGCCTTAGATTTAGAGTATACAAGGATATCATCAATGAAAATAACCATAAACTAGTCCAGATATGGACAGAAAACTCTCTGCATCAAATCCATGAATGCGGCAAGAGCATTAGTTAACCCAAATGGCAGAACAACAAATTCATAATGACCATACCAAGTTCAAAAAGCAGCTTTGGGAACATCATATGACTTAATCCTTAATTGATAATAGCCCTGCCTCAGATCGAATTTAGAAAATACCCTGACACCTTGCAGCTGATCAAATAACTCCTCAATCAAAGGCAATGGATATTTGTTTTTGATAGTTACCTGATTAAGATCTCGATAATCAATGCATAAGCGAAGAGATCCGTCTTTCTTTTTAACAAATAGAACTGGTGTATCCCAAGGTGAAGAACTCAGTTGAATGAATCCCTTCTCAAGCAAGCCCTGCAACTGAACTTTCAATTCCTGCAATTCGGGTAGAGCCATTCTATTCGGAGTCCTAGAGATAGGTGTAGTCCCCGGCAATAACTCAATCATGAACTCTATCTCTCTATCGGGCGGTAAAATAGGTAATTTCTCAGGAAAGACCCCCAGAAACTCTCTCACAATAGGTACATTAGTCAATTTCAACTGGTCCATAGGTTGATTAATCAAATATGCATGATAAGCCTCACAACCTTTGCTCAACAGTTTAGATGCTCTAATGGAAGAAATGATAGGAGTTTCAGTTGATTTTCTACTACCAACTATTTCAATTACAGGGTGGTCAGACATTTCTAATCTCACAATCTTCTTTCTATAGTCAAGTTGTGCATAATAACTTCCTAACCAATCCATCCGCAATATAATTTCAAAGTCATTGAAGGGTAGAATAATCAAGTTAGCAGGAAAAACACGACCCTCAATAAAAATATTACATGTTCTGCAAATAGATCTAGTAACAAACTTCAGACCCATAGGAGTGTAAACCACAATCTCATGCAATAGTTTATCATGATTCAGTTTAGCATTTTGTGCACAAGTAGGAGTAATAAATGAACGCGAAGCTCCGGAATTAATTAAAACTTTAACCGATTGATCATTAAGAAGAAAAGTACCTTCTACTACAGTAGTCGTATCCAGAAGTTCCTCTGCATCTAAGGCAAATACTCGGGCTTGACCCCATGGCACTGGTACTGCAGCTAACGCCCTGGTCTGATTGCCCTGACCAGATGTCTGACCCCTAGTATTCTTGAATTTCGGGCAGTCTTTAGCCTTGTGTTGACCACTGCCACATCCGATACATCGGCCCAATCTCTTCCAACAATTCTCCTCAGTATGACCCTGGCGTTGACAGAAGCTGAACTGCTGGTGACATCTTGCAACAGTGCCTCCGGAATAAGCTCCGTAAGAAGAGGTAGCTGAACTACCCTACTGAGATCGAGCTGCAACTGGACGAGATTGCCCCTGAATCTAACTCTGAACCGGTCGTGCCTAAGTTTGAGTAGGCCCTACATAACTCTGTGCCTGCCTCGGCTGCGGACTCTGCCCAACTGAAATAGTCTGCCTTTGGTACCCCTGACTCTGTGACTGGAACTGCCACTTACTCGATTGACTAGTCTCGGCCAACACATCTATCTTGCATTTTTCACACCTCGAGGTGGCTCTGACCACTGCAACATATTTAGGGTAATCATTCACAGATAGATTAAGCATAATACCACATCTCAACCCCATGACGAATCTCTGCATTTTCATGTCCTCTGGCTGTACCAAAGCCGGCACGTAACGGGAAAGCCTAGTAAAAGTAGCCTCATACTGATCCACTGGCATATTTCCCTACTTCAAGGCTATGAACTCTACTTGGCGTCTCTCACGGGCAACCATTGATATATACTTATCTCGGAATTCACGGACGAAGTCAGCCCACGAATGTTGAACCCTCTTTGTTTCCCATTTCTCACTAATAGTACTCTACCACTCCTCGGTGTCACCCTCCAGAAGAAATGTGGCATAGGTAATTTTTCTCTCATCACTGCACTTGAGTATTTGCAGCTACCCTTTCAAACTTTCTCAACCACAATTCAGCCTTCATATCATCTGGTTCTCTGAAGAAACTGTAGGCCCCATGATGTAAAACCCTATCATACAAATTACCTCCGGTAGTCAGCTCTTGTAGCCTAATTACCACCAGCAGCCCATGTATGTCCTTGTTGAGTCACGAACTGGGCAATGGTATTCATAGCATTGGCTAATGTGGCCAAGATCTGTGCGGTACTCGATTCCTGAACTTGTGGTGCATTTCCTGCCATACCGGCTTCTTGCCCGGGAGCCTCTTTTGGATCTCTATCAATATCCTGATTCCCAGTTCGACGGCGGGGTCCCTTTCCAGACAACTAGAATGCAAAGTATTATGACAAGTATATGTATAATTCACAATTAAATCACATAAGAATAAGTTCAAATAAGTTAACATAAGATCACATATAGGGTCATACAAACACTTTGCATACTAAAGACACAAGTAAAACAATTAATCAAACTTTCGATTCTTAACTTCTCACTTTTAGACAACAACTCATAAAAGACCTTTCACATTCTTGCTTTCATCCTAGCATGTGCTTTAACCATTCAATCCTTCCCTTAGCCAATCAAAGAAACATTTATTCACGCAATCATGCCTTAACTTAATAGACTCTTACCCACAGGCCGAGAAAATTAACCCGACTTTATGCATTCTATAAGCTCTGATACCACCTAAATGCCACGCCTCAACCCAACCCCACGCTAAAGGTTAAGTCTGGACCCGACAAACGGACAGAGTCTCCTCTGTACCGTGGACATTCTGAAAACCTGTAAATGCTCAATAAAGCCACAATATAACAAGACAGCCTTTTATAACTAAAGTTCAAAGGTTCAAGGCCATCCGAGCCTTGAGACATGCAGTAGTTCAGATTCATACAAGCATGCATCCAACTTAACTTCTTTATAAAACCGTTTATCATGCCACTCTATGATAGCATTGAAACAATCTTAGAAGTTGAAAACAAACATACATTAGAACATTCACTCCCAAGCATGAAAAATAGTTAAAAATAGCAACCTAAGTTATTACATGCCATGGTTCCAAATCTACTACTACAACATCTATCTTTCAACTTGTAACTACATAACATATACATAGCTCTTAGGCTACAAAATAGAACATAAAGTAAACAAACGAGTTCTTCATTAAACACAAGAACATAAACCACCTCAGACAACTAGACACAAAAACTAAGGCAATGGATCAGTCTAAACCTCCGTCTTTTCTCCTTCAACCAATTCTAGCTGGGGATCACCTACAGTGTCTCTTGAAACATGTTAGTGAGGTATGAGCAACCACTATCGCCCAGTGAGGGATAAAGGCCAAATTGGACGTGTAATGCAACAAATATAACAGTTAACAAGAAAAGCAAGTAAAATACATTTGAAACAGTAAATAACCACTAATATCAAAGGATATGACACACTTAACCCCAACTCCATGATTCTCTTATCTTTGGCCACAAACCACATTCCACGAACCACAATCAATATGCTGGCAAATTCCCAATCACCTCAGTGGGTGTACTACGGATGTACCCCGATAATCCTACGACTCAACACCCCTGGCAATCTCTGGACCAGGAGAATGAAGGAATAGGGTACGGAGTTTGAATATCCACTGGCAAGCCCTCTGCCGCCCAGCCGATATTCAACACATCCGTCCCTGACACTATGGTTGCGCAACTAATATGCAATGCACTTAACATTGACAAGACAATATCAACAATATAAGCAATAACACGTGGGTGAATCAACAAAGTAGGTTGACCTCGAAACATTTAGAATAGAAGCATTTTATATAAGCAATTAAGCCAATTACAAAGAGGCATATTCAAGATCCACATAGAACTATACCAAAAGCTCCAAAACACCTTGAAACTACATTTAAACACACAAGGGATCATGCCAAGGTCTTAGAAGGGTGAGACAATCAAATTTATACTTAAACCCATTTGTAACCCAACCCGTTTTCCTTCCAAACTCATGTTATAGTTCTAGATTAGCAAGCGGACTATACCATGTTTCTAGTTAACCCCTTAGGCACCATTAGAACTCTCGAAATCACACAAACACTCGCATTTAGCCCGAAATCCCCAAATTCCTTCTTTTGGCTTTGTACTACAAGTACCTCAATCGGGACTCACATAGGAACTAGCAGAGCTTAGTTAGGTCTTAAATAGCCTAGGATTACTAAATGTGGAGGCCAATTCAACCCGGATTAGCATTAACCCTGAAACCCCCTTTTAAAAGTCGGCTATTTCACATTTTATACAAGTTTAGAACAATTCAAGGGAACGGGGCTATTGGACTACCTTCATTGGCATCTAAGACATCTATTAGAAGTAATGAAGCAAGCCAATAAGCACAATTACACAAAACCCTAAAAATCCATCACTATTCACCTCATATAATCAAAGTAACGATTCTAACCGTTTAAAATGCGAATTAATAGCTTAAATGTGTTATCTAGCACTTATATACAATGTACAATAGCATGGATAAGCATTGCAATAGCATTTGATAGCATTTTTAACAATTCAAGAAAATAGTAACATTTCTAAAATGCACAAATAAGCATGAAAACCCTCACCTAAAGCATGTAGGAGCTCCGAGGAGGCTTGTAAACAACCTAAAACACTTGATCCTAGCTTGAAAGGGCTTGAAATGGATATTTGAATAGCCAAAATTTCTTTCTTTCTCTCCTATGCTGCTGTCGAGTTTGGCACTGTAGCTTTCAGCTTTTTTTTTTGTTTTGCTAAGTTATGACTTGTGTTGTGTGTTGTGTGAGTATATGTTTGGATGGGTCATGTTGGGTGCATAAATGATCTTCTAAAATGAGCTTAGGTAGCTTTAAAACGAGTCAAATGCGCATAAACTAAGTTGGCTAACTAAAACACTTAGTTAAGTCACGTAATACTATTCATTATATTAGCAAAAACATTTTCTAAATGGGTGCTCCTATCGCTCTAAGCTCAAATGCATATTTTTCTCACTCCTAAAACAATTAATATGATTTAATAAAAATGCTAATTCAGTAATATTATGCAGTTGAAAAATGAAAAGAATAGTAACTAAAGGATACAGTAATTAAAGCACAGAAGAAATGCGCACATAGTGGATGCAATAGTAATCTAGAAGTACGACAAAATCTCAGGCGTCACAATCATGCTTAAGGGTGAGTTATAAATCTTGATGACTACCAACCTACTTGAGACATTAGTTTATAGGATGCTAAGTAAGAATGTATGTGTATAAAGAGTTGGAATATTGGTAAAGGAGGAGTTTATCTAGTGTGTTTAGGCTAAAATATGTATTATACATGAAATGGGTTGTGTTAGTTATAAATGATTAAGTCTTGAACCATTAGTATATTTAGTGTTGCAAGTGTACCTAGGAGTACAAGTTAAGTACAATGGAGTGATAAGTGGATACGAGGTCTACATATATCCTTGATCAGGATTCTCATATACGGTTACTAAGGTGTTACCAGTGTTAGGAAATCTTGATGGATAATAGACATGAAGTAATATACATGAATTTGGACTTGAATGAAACCCCATACCTTTTGTGCTACTCTTATGTGTGTAACTTATAATTGTACCGCAATTGCTTATGGATTATGATATAGATGTCATTGGGTTTTGTTTCAGTTTTACTAAGTTGATGTTAAGATCATGATTTGATATCTAAAAAGTGAATTGTGGAAAAAAAGCCAGTGATGTTTAGTTGTAAGAGTGGAATTAATTATGATAGAATAATTATTTATCGAAGTTATCTCCCTGAAATTGATTGAAGTGACAAGCTATTCAAATGTTAATAGACTAATTGGAAGTAGTTGCGCGTCATTATAAGAGTGAAGTCGTGAAGGGTAGGTCATGGTGAAATAGGCCGTGATCTTAGAATTATCATAATATTACAAGTGTATCCTTGGGATCTTGATTATTGTACTTGTGGAATTTAATCTTGGCTAAAGTGTTGGAACTTGAGGTTATTCAAGAATGAATCCATTTGAAATATTATTGATGCACGTACAAGAATGAAACAAGTTGTGCTATAAGGTATGTATATTACTATTGACTGGGATCGACATATTAAAGTTCGTTTGGAGTTTAAATTTTAAACCTAGGAGCCATAGTTGGATGAATCTATGACTAAGGATATTTACCTACCTATTTAATGGTAAGAGATGAAATCATTTGAGGGATTAAGGATAAAAGTTCAAAGCCTCTTGGTGTTAGATGGTATCTTGATGAACTCTATGTGTTACTTGATGTGCAGGAGACTCTTTGCTTGGTTTTAAAAAGGGTAGAAGTGTTATGATTAGTGAAAATTTAGAAAAGGTGATGAATGGGTTCTTGGCTTAAGTGATTGATTAAAGTAGATATATGTGTATGCTAGAAATGTTAAGCTACACTTGATTAACATTTGAAGGTAATGGGTTTCGAGAGCTTGGACATCTATTTTGAGGCTATTTGATAAGTGTAGAAACTACTTCCGCTTTATGGTATTATAAATATTCTTGTAAGTTAATGATAGAGTTACTATTATCATGTTCACAGAATGCCTTTGCAGTATTTAACAGGCCTTACAAATAAGAAGAAAATCATGTACCATATGTTGAGGATTTTATTTGATGATTGAGTTCTAATAGCCTTAGAATAAAGAAGGAACTGCAAGGGTGCAATTCTATTAAAGATGGGAGGATGTGAGACTCCGTACCGAGCCGTCCAAAGCCATACAAGAGCCCATATGCATTTCATAACATTTCATATAACTTTACATCATTTAATATGCATTAATATCAATTAATGTGCATTTTCATCATTTAACGTGCATTCGTCTTGTTTTACTTGCACTTGCATCGGTTAACGTGCATTTGAGTAATTAATATAATGTAGCTAGTAATTAAAACCTATCAAGTTCAATAGCTAGTTAGAGTAACTAAACTAGAACTAAAACACTTAGAATTAACACTAGGATAGCAAACTAGTAATAGACAAGTTAGTTGAGGGGCAAGGTGGTCTTTTGGGCGTTTAGATATTTTTCTACCAACTAAAACACACAACACACCACACACACACACAAAAATACTGCAACACACACTCAAACACCTTAGAAAACATACACACCCACATGATCAAGAGAGGAAAGAGAGAAGAAGAAGAAGAAAAAAAAAAGGAGAAAGGGAAAAAAGAGGAAGAAA
Organism: Ehretia macrophylla; assembly: GCA_037974665.1. NCBI lineage: Eukaryota > Viridiplantae > Streptophyta > Magnoliopsida > Boraginales > Ehretiaceae > Ehretia > Ehretia macrophylla. Next base: position 64,051,065 of record CM075769.1, read on the forward strand.
ACAAGGATTCTAGGGCATTCTCAACCTATCTCACCAAGCATTTGGGTGTTTTCAAGCTTCTACTTGTACTTATTCTTGCATTCAAGGTGATGATTTTTTCATAAATGGTTTAAAAAGATTCATTCAAGTTTATTAATGTTCATTTGGTGTTAGTCTTGTGATAGTATGCATAAAAAAGCTTGGATGATGAAGAGGTTGAGTATCTTGTGTTGTAGATCTAAGAATTTTAATTTCATGTTGGGTGATTATTGATTGTTGAGGTGGGGTGGTTTTGGTTGAGTTTGAGCTCTTGTATGATGTCTAATAGCCACTTTGAACTTTATTGAATGTTGGTAGGAGGATGGAGGTTGTTTGGATAATTATTGAAGAAATTGGGTCTTTCCCATCCAGCTATCCGGGCATTACAGCCTCTATCCGATCACTCGGATAGAAGCCACAACGCCCGACAGAAAACTCCCATCCGGGCATTACCTACTTCATCTGGGCGACCTGATGAAGGCTGTATCTCCCGGATGTTTGATAGCTGTACGTAACATTTTTCGAAAGGCCATATCTTAGTCAATTCAACTCCGAATTGAGTTCCATTTGATTCTAGAACAATCTACTTTCGATAAGCTTCGATTTTAAGCTAAAATCAAATTAATTGGAGTTTAGGAATGTAGGTAAATTACTTGATTAAGATAAGCTAATGTAGAAGCATTGAAATGGCTCCATAGTTCCACTTGTGTTTGCATTTTCTTGTCGTTTTATGTAATCTATTGATATCTTCTCGCTATTTCATGGTACTTGGAAATTCTTGAGGCCTTAAAATTTCTATATATGTATGATTATTATATTCTTGCTTGACATGCCATTGACTAATCATTTATTACCACAAGAGGTTTACATACTTACTTGCTTTATCTTTTATATTATTGTTGTGACGGAAGCAACCTACTTTTTTGCTATCCTAGTCCCTCTCTCTCTTGGTGTCTTTCTTTGAAGAGTTAGGTATTATTTATATATATATATATATATATATATATATATATATATATAATTATCAAGGTTTTACGTGCTTACTCACTACATCTTGTTATTACTGCTGTGACGGAAACAACCTACTTTGTTGTTATCCTAGTCTCTCTCTCGTTTGGTGTCTTTCCTTGGAAAGTTGGGTATTATTTATATATATATATATATAATTATCAAGGTTTTATGTGCTTACTCGCTATATCTTATTATTACTGTTGTGACATAAGCAACCTACTTTGTTACTATCCTTGTCCCTCTCTCGCTTGGTGTCTTTCCTTGGAGAGTTGGGTATCATTTATATATATATATATATATATATATATATATCAAAGTTGCAACCTTCTAAAGGCCCGAGTGCAATCGATGGCCCTCGGGCAGCATCGGGCTTGCCGGTTTAGCCACGATCACCAAATGACCTATTTTTTACCTTTGAAGGAAGCTATCCGGAACTCTCGGTTGTTGATGGAGTTTGGTGTGGGGTTTTCTTTGAGGACTCGATCCTCAGTTGTGGTGTGGGAGTTTCTTTGAGGACTTGATCCTCGGTTGTGGTGTCAGGTGATTATACAAGATTTGAGGCTAAAACTGCCATCATCAGCAAATACAATTACTCTAGTATCCTTTTTACTATATGGTTCCTACCCTCGTTTAGACTATCAAAGTCCACGGTGGGTAAGGTTACTTGCTTATTAATCATGTTTAATCTTGATTCTTGTTAACTGTTCACCCGTTGCTTATTTACATGTGCATTATTATGTGCATGGCATATTTTGTCAAATCGTTTATGAAAAGATAAAAACTTTATGAAAACTCTTCCTATTCCATCCCCACTTAGCTATATGCAGGATTAGCTCACCCCTCTTTTAACAATCTCAGGTGAAGAGTAGCCCGAACAAGCTGCCATATGGTTGCAATGCTTCCATGATGTGATGAGTTGGATTCCTGGTTATGTGATCTATATGCTTGCTTGTGAAGATATACTCCTTGTTGTAATAAGAATGATTTTGTATAATTGAACTATTTAATCTATTATAATATTCTTTTGGTCAATTAGATACCTAGCTAAGTTGATTACTCTACTTAGTAGACCTATGTTTGAAATATTGATAGGTGGACTCGGGTATTCTAACATGTAACAAGGTGGTGTAATCCTTTAAGGACAATATTTTTGGGAGAATTTTGGAAGTCTTTCGAAAGTTCTTGTGGGATATTATAACTGTTCAGGTTTTTATTTTCAAATATTACAGGGGTTAAGCATTGACACATCATGTTTCGGCCTTAACCTAGCGATGGGTCGGGGTCAGGGCGTGACATGCCCCCTTGTTCAAGATCCTGAGGAACCCCAAGAACTTTGAGTGGACAGCGGAGTGTCAGAATGCCTTTGATGAATTGAAGAGGTACCTAGTTTCGCCACCTCTACTTTTCCAACCTAAGGAGGGGGAGGAGCTAGTATTGTATCTAGCCTGTACGAGAACAGCAGTAGCGGTTGCACTAGTTTGGGAAGATGGTAGAGATTAGAGGCCAGTTTACTATGTCAGCAAGACTTTTCACGGGGCTGAGATGAGATACTTCACGTTGGAAAAGCTCGCCTTTGCACTTGTAACCATAGACAGAAAACTCAAACCATACTTTGATGCCCACACAATCAAAGTCATGACGGATGTTTCGCTTAAATCTATCATGCATAAGTCGGAAGCCTCGGGCAAGCTACTCAAATGGGCGGTTGAACTAAGTCAATTTGATATCACTTATCAACCAAGAACAGCCATAAAAGCCTAGACAATTGTGGCCTTTGTCGTTGAGTGCACAGGCCGAGTCGAGCATAATCCAGAAGAATTATGGAGGGTCCAGGGGACAACGCATCGGGAAAGTCGGGAAATAGAGTTGGGGTAGTAATCCTGGACCCAATGGGTCATGAGCACCAATATTCCCTCAAATTTGCATTCCCGACCTCCAATAATGAGGTCGAGTACGAAGCGGTGATTGCAGGTTTGAAGGCCAAAGACACTGCCATGATCGCCTATCTCAATAAGGTCAAGGACTTGATCTCAGGGTTCAGGAGGTTTGCAATACAGCAGGTTCCGAGGGAGGAAAATACCAAAGATGATGCATTATCAAAATTGGTTGTGGGTGAAAGTCGATCTGCTCTAGTCCACGTAGAAGAAATTTTCGAGCCTAGCATTCAGTTAGGGAATCGGGAAGTAGCCGAGATAACCATGAGCCTAAATTGGACTCGGCCGATCGCGGACAATTTGGAGGCGGGTATAGTCCCAGTGGATGAGAATGAAGCTCAAAAATCAAAAAATAGGCCTCAAGGTTTGTTATAGTTATAGGTCAGCTTTATAAAAGGGCCTACACCTGGCCCCTTTTGAAGTGTGTAGGACCCGAGGAGGGAAACTATGTACTTAGAAAAATCCACGAAAAAATATGTGGAAATCACCTAGGCGATAAAGCCCTAGCAAAGAAGGCATTAAGGCAAGGCTACTTTTAGCCGACCTTAGAACAGGATGCCAAATATTATGTGAAAAAATGCGACATATGCCAGAGATTTGCCAAGATCCAGAGAAAACCCACAGTGGACCTGACGGTGATGTTGAGTCCATGGCCGTTCTACCAGTAGGGATTGGACATCATTGGCCCATTGCCAAATAGCCTCGGACAGAAAAAATATGCTTTTGTAGCCATGGATTACTTCACCAAGTGGCCCAAGGTCGAGGGAGTAGCCAGAATAACCGAAAAGGCAACCTGGGACTTCGTATGGAAGAATATCATCTGCCAATTTGGGGTGCCTAAGGCCATAATCACTGACCACGACAAACGATTCAATAGTACATATTTTCGAGAAAAATGTGCTGAAATTGGGATCAACCTCAAATTCTTGTCTATTGCTCATCCTCAAAGTAATGGTCAAGTTGAAGAATTAACCAAATTATTTTGTAGGGACTGAAAACAAAGCTGGAAGAGGCAGAAGGACAGTGGGCAACAATCCTTCCCGAGGTATTGTGGGCCCAGCGCACCACCATCAGCTCGGCGACGGGAGAGTCGCCCTTTGAAATGACCTTCAATACTCAAGTAGTGCTCCCAGTGGAGATCAGGTCCCCCACCAATAGGACCCTCCACCACGATCCCGAAATAAAAGTAACCCGAATCTGAGAAGAATTAGACCTGGCTGAAGAGTTGCGTGCCCAAGCTCAGGTCTGAATATTGGCTAGAAAATCCGCCATGGAGCGAGCCTTTGCCAAACAAGTCAAGCCAAAGTCTATTAAGGTCGGCGATCTGGTCCTACAAAGGGCCATCATTTTTCCATACTCAAGAGGCAAGCTTTTCCCATCTTGGGAAGGGCCATACGAACTTGTGAAGGAAATCTGACCTTGAACCTTTTACCTTCACGACAAGTACGAGAAATAGCTCAAGAATGCTTGGCATGCAGAACATCTTCAGCATTATTTTGTGTAAGGCCCCCGAGCCAAAAATATTATCCTGAAAAGCACCGAGCTTAAGTATACATAATGTACCAAGATATTTAATACAATTCCTATTTTTTGTATGCAATTCCCTTGTGGCTGGTTTAATTTCATCGATTTAAGGATTAAAGTGCATTTATCGATTAAAACCAAAGTTAATAGACTTGGATTATAGATTCAGTTCGGTTCTAATCAACAAAGTTTGATTCATTTGTTAGCTCGGACTGACGAGTTCAGCTCGACTAAATCAAGATATTGGTTTATTAAGTTAATTTCACTATAGCGATTGATTCGAGCTTAATTAAAAGTTCTTAAAAGGGCACAGACCCCAACTACTTGATTTTGCAGAAGAAATGAAACATATACGAGCACGCCACGTTAAAAAGTGTAAATTCTCAAAAAGCAAAATCACACCATCAATTAATGATAAACGGATTGTTCTATTAATAGAAGCCCATGTCGGGCATATACATAAAATAACAATAATAATAATAATAATAATAATAATAATAATAATAATAAGTCTATCTAAGGTGCAAGGGTAACAGAAGCGGCACTATCACCTACAGCCTAATCCCCGACATCAGAGGACTCATCTCCGGCTTGCTCCATCCCCTTCTTGATGTAATTCATCACCTTATGAGCCTAGAGCTTCAAGTCGGCGGGAAGACCGAGGATGTTGAAAAATTCAGGGGCAGGGGCATCTAAAATCTCCAAGAATTCGGTCTTTGAAGGAGGGGGGAAAGTTTTCGCCCGCTCACGAGCCATAACCTGGCCGCGGAAGAAGTATTCCATCTCTGCAAACTTTATCATTGCCTCTCATTCCTTCATCAGCCAGTCTGCGCCTACGTCACTAGACTTGAAGGCTTCTACTACCTTATCTCCCTTTGGCCTGACCTTCTCTTGGAATTCCTAGAGATTGGTTTCGGCTTCACGCTTTTCCTTCTTGAGCTGCGTTATATCATTGCTGGCCTGAGTCTTCCGAGACTTCTCAGTCTCGAGTTCCTTCTCCTTGAGCTCTAGCTCCTTCTTAAGACGGTTGATTTCATCACCATCTTCCTTAAATATCTTATTGGCCTCCTCTCTCTGTACCTCTAGCTAGGCCTGGGCTTCATTATATCTATGCTCTAGCTCAGTACAGCGGAACTGCACCTTGCTGATAAGGCCGAGGACAGAGAGGGCATGGGACTCAATCTGCAAGGGAATCACAGTTAGACCAACTGCGATTTGAAAAAAAGAATTGATTAATCGAGGAAACAAAAACAATCACTCACCGTCGCCATGTCGGTTTGTAGGTCGAAGATGAGTTGGTCCACAGGGACCTTGGACAACCCGGGGTCACACTCTGCGGTGGCGGATGTGTCAACTACTTGATCCTTCTTGGACCGGATCACCTCCGCTACCTTTCCCTTGCCCAACTCCTTGGTGGGGGCCTTTTCTTTGGGTCTGCTCGAGCTCTCTAACGCTCAGTAATCGTCACACCTGACACCTTCTTCTTGGAAGTGACTCTGAGACTTTACTTTTCTTGGAGGAAACTTCTCTCTCTCTTTCAGTCTCTTGGTCACTTGGTCTCTTCTTGGATCCTTTAAGAGCTAGAGAGCCCTTAAGCACCTAGTCCTCACCGCTCTCCTGGGCCTTCTTCCTTTTGAGATAAGCCATCTCCCCAACGGTCGGCATTTCTGAAAAAATTATCATTAATCAAAAGAGTGGGTTAGAAAAATCAAAGCAAAGTCAAGATTCGAGAACATAAGCTAGGAAGGTCAAATCCGGTCCGAAGACTAACCTTCTACTTGATCCTTTTTCTTCTTCATCGTCTGAATTGGAAAGTAAACTGGGATGATCCTTGGTCAAGTCAGGCATTCGGCCGTACAACTTGGATTTCCAGATCTTGTCCCACGTGAGGACGCTCTCAATATTAATCAACTGATTTGGCCCCGGCTTGAGTTCCTCGGCATCATTAAGGTCCGAGTCAAAAACTTTGGACGAGTTGTTAAGCTTATTCTTCAAAGACGGAGTCCATTCACTCCTGCACCCCAAGGCGAGCGAAGATTCCACCCAGTAGTATTTGTTGTGCCAACCCTTGTTGGAAGATTTATATTGGGTAAAAAAAGCCAGGTATTTCCTGGCCGAAAAGTGGAACCACCCGGGTTGCTTGGGGTTGGCCTTGCAAACATAAAAGTGCCTGAACAGTGTAAAGGTTGGTTCTACTCCTACCTCCCAACAATACACGTAGAAGGCCATGATCATAACCCAGCCATTGGAAGTCACTGGCCGCGGACTAAGTTCAAAGTAATCCAGAATAGTGGTGATGAAGCGGGGAAAAGGTAGTTGGATCACATCGAAGGCCAAGTCGTAGATAGTAAAGTGGTCGGCAGGATGGTTGCAAGCATGATCGAGCCGACCAGGAATCTTTAGTTTGTAAGTCTAATCAATCGACCAGTTCTTCAACCTACTATTTAAAAGCAACTTGGTGGTGTGGCATTCGCGTCGGCAGTAGGCAAAGAGTTGCTGAATCTTCTTTCCCCGACCTGAAGAACCACTGGCCGTAAGGGAACGATGATGCGGAGTTACCCTTGTGGGCTCGACGTCAGTCACCTTGGCTCTGAAGAATTCGGCTATGAACTTATGAGGCATCTCAAGACTTACCAATTGATTAAGATGCGAGCCATCCCTGTCGTCGCCTAATTCATTCAGACCAGACAAAGGATCCTCTACGGCCTCTTCTTATACCTTCCTGACTTCAACAATCTCATACTCATTATCGCTCTCTGCCTAAGTATGCTAATGCTCCGGCCCCTTCTCTTGAGAGATGCTTGAGTTGCCCTCATCTGGACCCCGCTCTGATGATGACTCAGAGCTCGTGGGGTTCTATTCCCCTCCCCCATACGATCTAACTTCCATCGCCTAGGAATTCTCGGACTCCGACCTCCCCATTATATGTACGTATGTATGAAATAAAATATACAAGAATATCTAGAGGGAGTCGGGATGTACCTAATGGATGACTAAGTTGAACTAAGCTAATGGGGCTGAGCTGTCGGTCCTCTGAGCTCACTGATCTCTGAGCTTCTAATCCTTCGAGCTGAATTCTCTGATCTTGAACGCCTTCGGATTCTTGGAAGTTTAGATGCGAAAGTTGAAATGAATTATGAAACATTGGAGCCCTATTTATAGGTGCGAAATATAACCGTCTTGATAATACCAAACATCGCGTCCTGTCAAAATTAAGGCATGACGTGCCGGTCTCTCAGGTGAGACACCTGCATGACGTGGCACTTAACCCTGGTCGGTCACATCCAGCTCGGGTATACACGCTACCTGCCTAGACCCCCTTCATATCTCTAGACTTGGAAGGGGGATTGATGAGGGAATCCCTGAGCTGAAGACATCGAAACCAGGTCACTTCCTAACCTGAAACGCCTGACCCAACCCGAACTTGATCCGAGTAAACACCAACGGTCATGCCAACTGTCCAAATGGGACATAAAGCAAGGTACACAGCTCAGACCAGCGGATAATGACTTTATTCGTTGGGTAATAGCTTTGTTCACTAGATATACAGTGCGGGCAGCCGGTGGCGTGTCGGGTAGCTTTGCACATTAACTACTAACCTAATCCGAGATTAGTATAAATAGAGCATTTTCATGTATTTATGAAGGTAACTCGTACATTAAATACTTCAAACCACCATATCAGCTCGGACAAACTAATCACTCTCGCACCTGAGGGAAAAACTCGAGTTATCACCCTTCTTTTTCCTTCTCTTTACTTATGAAGGTTAGGTGCCCGACTAGGAAATTCACCTCGGCCAGATCAAAACTGTCCGACTCCAATTGTTGAGCTCTTACCCTTAACAATGTGTAAGGTACAAAATCTACGGGCTATTAATCCACATTTCCATTAGTATCTTCAACCCAATTGTAGTTGATGATGACCAATTTATCACATAGTAGGCAGTTTTGCCTGCTTCTTCCCAGAATGACTTGGCTAGACTTGCAATTTCCAACATAGATCACGTTCTTTCAAGTAGAGTTATGTTCATCTACTCTACTACAATGTTTTCCTAAGGTGTATATGTATCAATAAAATGCCTTTAAATACCTTTCTGTTTGTAAAATGTCAAAAAGTTCTTGCCATCATATTCTCCTATGTTATCTGTCCACAAACACTTGATCCTTTTCCTAGATTCAAGTTCCACTCGTACTTTGAAGTCTTTAAATATTGGGAACACATCCAACTTGTTATTTATTAGGTACACCCACAATCTCATTGAGTAATTGTCAATAAATGACACAAAATACTTTGCTCATCCTAGGAATAAAACAAGTGATTCCCAAACGTCTAATGAATCAAGTATAAAATGTGTTAGCTTCTGACAGTAGATTTATCAAATTTCAATCTATGCTACTTACTAGTAATAAGTGCTCACAAAAAGGTAAATTTACCAATTTGAGCCCAAGTAGAAGATTACATTCTAAGAGAATCTTCAAACCTCGTTGTGTTATGTGGCCTAGTTTGTTATGCCACATTATTATTTTTTCTTGGCTGGCTGATACAACTGATAAATCTGCTTCTTGTAACGTGTCTCCCAAAAGCATGTACAGATTTACCGTGATATTTTCTACCTTTATCACCACAAACGTGCCTTTGATGACCTTTGTGATCCTACTCTCAATATGGATCTTATAACCAAGGTCAACTAATTGTCTAAGGGACAATAGATTTTTCTTCAAGCTCTTCACATGTCATATACCTTGAATGGTGCAAATTGTACCATCGTACATTTTTATCTTAATGGTACCAATACCAGCAATCTCTAAGCCATGGTCCTTACCCATGTTGATAGGTCTTCTATAGACAAGTTCACATGTATAAAACTATTCTTTACTAGGGATCATTTTCCATGTCGCCACCAAATCCAATATCCAAATATCAATGAGCTTCTTTATGCCTTTAGATACAATTGTTGCTCCATTCTATAAGATATCTCCATCAACAGATGTACTCACTATATATCTATGAGAATTTGTTACCTCGGGATTCTATGTGTTACTCCAATAATCTTTCTTGGTTTGTCCCTTTATAATTATTGCATTTAAGATGTTTTATGCTTCTTGACTTTGATCTACCATGGTTGTTATTCCCACTCAAGCTACGTTCTATTGATCTACCTCTCACCATCGATAGTGCCTCTAGCTACTTGTTCTGAACTTTCAAGTCATCTCTCTTATTTTTGTGCTTACATTCTTCTTCCAAAATAATGATTGTGATGATATTGAAGACTATATAATTTGAAAGAGCATTATTGGTGTAATTGATGATTAGTTAATCATACGAATCAGGTAGATTTTGAAGTAATAGCTCAGTACGTTTAAGCTTTGCTATTATATGACCCAACATACTAAGTTAGGAAAATAACAAATTTGAAGTATTTGTGCTTCCCCCTCCTTCATCCATTTGTTACTTTCCACTACCCTATCAATCACAATAAGAAATCAATTAACCAAGGTGAATTCAATGACTTTATGAGATAATCGGTATTACCTATTGCGATTCACTTATTCGAAAAATATAGAGTCTCTTCTTTAAAAAGATCTTGTTGTGTAGTGACTTGACCTCATACTATCTGGTTAGTGCATTCCAAATTTATTTTGTAGACTTTTCTCTACAATGGTTGATAACATTAAATCTGCGAATACTAGATACAGATTGACAATTGTAACGTCATCCATCTATTTCCACTTGTCATTTGTCACATCCGCTGGTTTGTCTCCAACTACTGCTAATCAATTGTCCTTTCTCAAGATTATCTTCATCTTCAATTTCCATAGGGTGAAATTACTCTAGTTGAACTTCTCAATTTCAAAATTTGCCATCATATTATTAACAAAGACTTGCCTCTTAACTTGAACTCCATCCCACTATTTCACTTAAAATAGTACCATAGTTAATTAATAGTACCACTATATAAATAGTATTTTATATATGAACAATATTGTATATATAAATTGTACAATAACAATATATAATAAGACGTAAATAGTAACATGAATAGAAACCCATAACCTGGCTATTATACCATTGTTGGGTGATAAGTAGTATCACGTTGTTAAAATAAGATTGAAAAAAGTGAATAATTGATACACAATAATATTACGTGAAAAACCCTCAAACAAATTGAGATAAAAACAACGAGCAAGTATTGGAGACTATAACGTAAAAGTATTTTACAACACATTCTCTCTAATATAGAGAGATAACAATTAAAGTTTCCATTTAATTATAGGAGAAACTACTATTCACCAACCTTCTTTATGAAGAGGACCAACTCGTACTGAAAATAAGACAACAAAAGAGAAAGAGATCTAATCAGGAGAAATCTATATTTTTCTCTCTAATCTCGAATGCTTGTTGATATTTTCCTTCATCCGAATCCATCTATTTACAGTTGAGATTGGAGGGAATCGGTTAAACGTTTCGACAAATTTAATCATCCTATAACTGTAGGTGCATCACATTTCTTTTCAGTGTTAAATGACTTGCGAAAAATATAATGAGATACACATTTGTTGCTTTTTCATTCACTTCTTCTGTTTGCATGCAAAAATTGTTGACTTACCAAACAAGTGGACTAACTTTGTCTCATCAAAAGTGAGACTTTATCTTTCACAAAAAAAAATTATCTTAGAAAGACAACATGAAATGTGGTAGATCGAATTGGAGGAAGAATTGATCGATCGTAAAAGACCATATGAAGAGGTAGCATAGTCGTCGATCAGGCAAGCATAAGGGTCTCTTGATTGACCCAATCGAACCACACAATGCAATAGAGGGCAAAACTTTGAACATTTAATTCTAGGAGTGGAGCTAAAAATTTAACATTGGGCAAGCCAAAATATTTTCTAATAATACTGTATAGATTTTTTTATAAAAAAAATAGGGAGATAAATAATTTTTTTTTAACGATACTATATATAAATTTTTTAAAACATAAAAATCTTGTGGGGACCGACCCCCTTAGTGTCTCCTCTATGTAATTCTACCCCGAAAAGCAAGAGAAAAACAAGGAAAATAAAAATGTTAAAAGGAAAAATAAATAAACCCGAGTAATAGTTTCTGATTATTAGCTTGTTGTAACAAAAGTTAAACAAACCAAAATATACGAATGCAGAAAGTAAGGACACCGAGATTTAACGTGGTTCAATTGTGCGGTCTACATCTACAGGACCTCCCCTGGTCCAACAAACCTATTCATTAATAAATAACAAGTTACAACATCAATAGACTTACACAAGTAAAGACTCAATGTTGACCTTTGACGCCTAGATAAAGAACTCTTTAATGAACCTTGGTTTGGCGAGCTTCCCTCGACTTGCAACGTTCTCTCCCGAGAACTACACCTTCTTCTCCCGAAGAATGAACAAAACAATAAACAGAATAAAAACTCTTTCTCTCAAAGATTAAAACAATATGTATAGCAGAAACATAAATAAACTGTTTGTATCGTGGTTTGCTGCAGCAACACATGCTCTATCAGATTCTTGCGTTCTTGTTACAGCACGATATCAATCTGCTATAGCAAAACTTGATAGTTCAAAATATTAAAGAAATCTTCTTTTTCAACTCTGTTTCGCACTCCCCTTCAGTTGCGTGAGGCTCTGTATTTATACTGAATTAATTGCCTAAATCTCCACAAGGTAATCCGTGCTTGGCCTTGAGTTTTATGGATTGACTTTGTCTCCAAACAATTCTTGAATAAGGCAACCTTCCTTTTTGAATAAGGAGATTTCAAATCTTCAATTGAATAAGGAAATGTCAATTTGCCTTTTAAACTCTCTTGTAAATATGGTAAACTTGCTAATCAAAGTTTTCCAAACAGATATGCATATACCATAATTACATTTAGGCAAAGCATAATTTTGGCAAAACATAAACCAATTAATTTCATAGCTCTTGTTGCAACAAAGGGCGTAACAAGCTCCTCATTTGGCTTTGTTTTGGCAAAACTGAATATCAGAGTAATAACACATTAGAGATAAAGACAATGTATCATCAATGTAACTATGTATCAAACAGAGCCAATGAAAACATAACACATAATGTATCAGAGGATCAGAGTAAAGATTAAAACACCCAAACAAACTATATCAGAGCAAGAGTATAACAATAGTAAAAAGAAACAGACCAGAGCATAAAAATATCATAGCAAAACTAGCAAAAAAAACATTAGATAATCCTTATTGATCTCTCCCTTTTTGACAAACAAAGGCAAGGGATTAAGGATCTGATGATGCTGGAGGACGGATGGTAGCAAGAATAGTAAGAATCTGTTGTTGCCCTTGTAGAATCTGAGCTTGAGTTGCCTGAAGTGCATCCTGGGCAGCCTTAATTTGTTACAGCTCAGCTTGGATATGTTGTAACACTGTCCTCACATTAGCACTTGAGCTTGAGGCAGATCCTGTGCTACCAGGTGCTGTAGCACCATGCTTCCACTGAGCATCAGCTCCTATTGCAACAGAACTGGGAACTGGAGTACGCTCCCCCTGAGTACCTACTTGATGTTTGCCCTACAAATATTTCTTAGAAAAATACAAAGAAAGAGGAAGCTTGACGAGTACCTCATCCGACTTCTTGACCTTGTGCTGCAAGCTCAAAACACCATAAATCACAGAAGAAAATAGGAGATATAATGTGGAAGTATTCTTGTCAGCTCCTTCCATAATCCTATTAAAAATTACCTGCCCAATGTTCAAATTTATACTAGTTCCAACTTGAAACAATAGTGTGGCCATCTCAGCATTCACCGTAGTTGCATGTTTCCCTAGAAACCAATTGGCTAATGCAATTCTATGCAAGGCAGCATATGTCGTGGTAAGTGTTGTAGCATCTAACCAATTACCCTGAGGCCATGTTGCAGTATGCCCTGACAGTTCTGTTGCGACATGATCAAGGGTAAAGTTAACATCTACAACATCTTCCTCCGGCTTCTCAAAACCCACAAACTCATTTATCACAGTATGAGAGAAAATGAACATATTACCCCTAACATAAGCCTGATGATAATATGGGGAAGTAGGGTCTCTTGTGGCCTTAGTCAAATTGGCATAAAACTCATGAACAATTGCGGCAACATATGATGTGACAATTTTAACTGTGCCTAGCAACATCCTTTGTTCTAGCAGCTCAATTATACATGTGCCCTTATATGATTCAGTATGTAAAGTTCTTTTGTCCACAAAGGGTCTTTTATTAACCAAGTCCCAACGTGCAAGAGAGGCAGAAAAGTAAAACTTTTTGGAATGAGCAAGACTAACCACATACCCAGCCTTCATAATGCGCTGCATCTTGTTACGGCTTACTGAAGAAGAGGCTGTGGACTTTCTCTTTTGTGCTATACAATTGGTTCTGTGGCGTTTGAGTGGGCTTGACTCACTACCTACTTCAGCAGCTTTAATACCAAGTATATGTTCTGTTTCAGCATTAGTTGCAGCAGTATGTGCAACATCCTGTGGGGTGCTTGGTTCACTCATTGCTGTAATATGTACTAGAGATTTTGTAGCAGAATCATCTGCAACATGCTCAGGTGTGACAATACTAGGCATAGCATGAGAATCGGATGAATATGTGGAGGATGCATTTCATCGAACAGGTGGTAGGTGGTCTGCTGGTGGTGCATCACCATTATTTGAGTTAGCAGCAACCATGTTCTCGTCATTCATGGCAAGTTGTACATGTGAAGTTCCTTCTGCTGCAACATTAGGCATAGCCTTCTTATTACCAATAGATGGTGCTGCAACACCGGGTACAACAGTGGCTTGCTTTGCGCAATGACTCGTGCCAAGAAGTGGCGATTTCGTCTCTGTGCCAACAGACTCAAACACGACTTCTTGAGAGAAATATTCAGAGCTTGAGTCTGGCTCAGAGGTAGAGGAATCAGAGACTCAAGATTTTTCTTTATGATCCACGGCAGGAGTGGTATCAATAGTAGGTTGTGGTGGCTAATTCTCAAAATTGGTAGTATCAACGGTACTTGATGATGTATCCTCACATGTAATGGGTTTGTCCGGATCACCCCCAGGTGCGTTGCGAGGAGGTTGTGGCCAACATCGTGTTCCAGTGCGTGTTTGTGCCATTGTTGTAGCACCTGTGATATATGAGAAAGACAAAGTAGAATGCTTGTATTGTGATGTGAACAAGTAACAGAAAAGAGAAGAGAAGTTAAGGATTTAAGATAAAATTGGTAAGCAAAAAATAAGGCTAATGAATGGTTAACAAGAAAAGAAATAAATTAAAGCACAATTTTTCAAGCAAGAAGGAAGTTGAACGGTTTTGGTAAGTTATTTCTCTCTCCTTCTTTTGAAAGAACGTGCCATTAATTTCCCGCTCAGAATTTTAGTTATGAAACATCAGCATAAAGTGGTAACTGCTCTAGCTCCTGCTGCAACACTGGTTAATAGAGAGAAAAGCTTTGCTGTAACAAAACACTTAGTCCTTCAACATTGATGCAACAAAAACATGACAGACAGATAGGCAAAATTTGTGCTACAACAAATTATGACCAGACTTTAGCTCCAAAAACTTGGTATATGAGATTATGCTGCAACATACGTCAACCAAGCAAATTCTACACTTTGACATTCAACTCTCAAGATTTTTTTTTTTTTGACTTTTTGAAAATTTCAGAATTCAAAAACAAACATATTCTCATGAGTATGAACTTTGATTCACCACTCGAATTTCTACTGATCATATGCATAAATCAAACAAGAATTTCAAGTGTGGACCATGTGTGTGTGTGTTTCATGTATAAGTCAATCTAAACGGTCCTCAACATCCACCACACCAGGTTAGATTAGAAGCAACATTTGTTCCAACATACTTGGTCCTCTAATCACCCCTGCAGGATTTTCTATAACTTTTTTCCAAACAAGAATTTCAAGAATTTTTTTTTCTTCTTTGTATGGTGGCTTTCACTCGAGAACCATTCTTTGTGGTCTTAGGTAGCCCTTTCTATTCCAACTTTTGCTGCCATATCCTGCATATGATTTTTTCTTTTGGCCAGGTGAATAGAATTCAGGAATGAATCTCAAAGAGACTTCTTTTTGTTAGATCCCCAGTCATCAATCAAGTTCACAATCT
This sequence comes from Ehretia macrophylla, assembly GCA_037974665.1. Lineage (NCBI taxonomy): Eukaryota > Viridiplantae > Streptophyta > Magnoliopsida > Boraginales > Ehretiaceae > Ehretia > Ehretia macrophylla. Next base: position 64,066,679 of record CM075769.1, read on the forward strand.
TTTCCTATTGAGACTTCAATCTAAGATTCATCAGAATGACAAGTATATGATGTGCATTGATAATATGGTTCTACAAATGAAATCACTAGCTGATTTATACATATAATTTTCAATGCTCTAGTGATGAACCAATGACATACACACAAACCATTGTATCTTATAGAGAATAGATGCTTAAGGTTTTTCTGAAGGTCTCAAACCTTACAGAGTCTAATGCCTTAGTGAAGATATATGCTAGTTGATTTTCTGTTGCAACATAGTCTGAAACAACATTTTTATGCTCTACTGGACAAGGTAAAACTGATTTTCTTACCCATATTTGTTTAACTTTTTGTTGCGACAAGTGCAGATAAGTTCTATTTCTTCTTTTCAATGTTCTCATAAGCTTGAAGCAATGAGGTCTGATATGACCAGGAGTGAAGCAATAATGACAAATAGGAATGAACTTACTTACCTGTGAAGTTCCTGCTTTTGTGCCAAGTTCTGTTGCAACAGATTGATCCACCTTTGATTTTCCAGCTTCTTTAACAAAAATCGTTTGACTTGTTGTTGCTCCTCCTTGATAGCCTAATCCAATGTGATATCTGCAATACTTTTGAATTGATAACATATAATCAAGATTTTCAGTACCTGAGTTCATCATCTTGAAACCTTGTTGGATCTGTGACAGTTCCTGCTGCAGCATGTAGGTTTTTTGCTGACTCACTCCCAAAAAATTTTGCAACTCAGCCTTTTCCTTTTCAAGTTCGGTAATCTTGGTTAGTTGATCTTGATTCACCTTACACACGATCATCCATTTTTGGTACATCATTTTGTAAGTCCTTATGAACTTGTCCTCTTCTTCATCACTGTCCAATTCAAAATCAATTTTACCATATGACATAACCAATCTTGTTGCTGATGTTGTTGTTAATTCTGTTGCACCATTTTCAGTTTCTGTCTCAGCATCTGTCTCAGTATCTGATTGTACTGCTACAGCACATAACGCAATATAGTTACTCGCGTGCTCTTCATTACCGCTGCTGCTACTTTCTGATTCTTCATTGCTTCATGCAACATTCATGGCTTTCTTCCTTCTTTTCAAAAAAATGGCCAACTCAGATTGAATGTGGCCAAATCCTTCACATTCCCGACATTGAATTCATTTTTTCTTTTTCTTTCCATCAAACATTTTTTCGTTTTGCTTCTTTGAAGTTTCAACACTTGCTGCAGCATGTGAGTTGTTGCCAAAGTTGGTGAATTTTGGACATTTCTCTTGATTCTTCCATCTTTTAAACACCTTTTTGAAATTCGTTATTAAAAAGGGCCAGAGATTTCGTCAATTCATCATCATCAGAAGGATTTTCATCCTCTCGCTTTTGAATTTTTGCTTGCAGTGCAATGCCATTTTCTTTTCTTTTCTGCTTGAATTTCAACTCAAAGGTTTGCAAAGATCCCATTAGCTTATCAAGCTTTATGCAATCTACATTTTTTACTTCTTCTATTGCTGCAACCTTAATGGCAAACCTGTCCGGAAGTGACCTCAATGTTTTTCTCACCAACTTTGAGTCTGAGTATTTTTCTCCCAATGCAAAAGCTTCGTTTGCTATGTCACAAAACTTAGCATTAAATTCAGCAATGGTTTCATCCTCGTGCATCCGTAGTTCTTCAAACCTTGTTGCAAAAATTTACAATTTTGAAACTTTTACTGTAGCAGTACCTTCATATGCCATTTGCAAGATTTCTCAAGCTTTTTTCGTTGTTTCACAAGATGAAATAAGCTTGAATTGATTCAGATCAACGGCATTAAAAATTGCATTCAATGCCTTGGAATTATTGGTGGCTGCCAAGTCTTCAATTTTGGTCCATTGCAATTCATATTTTTTCTCAACAGTTCCTTCAGTAGTTGTGGCAGTATGGTGTTCCCATCCACTTAACACTACTCGCCAAGTAGCTTTATCAATAGCTTTAATAAAAGCACTCATCCGTGCCTTCCAGTACTGTTGGGTGTATTATTGATATATTATTTCAGCATCTTTTCACTTAAATTTTGTTAGTTCTTCAGTAATTTATGAGCAATTTGATTGGTTATATGTTTTATTTGCGATGTAGGTAATTTCCATGAGAAAGTCTAAGTTTTGAGGCAAAGATTGAAGAGAAATGGCTAAGGATTAGCTCTCGTGCAACTTGTGGAGAAATTGAAGAAAAATAGAAGTAGCGCAGTCATAGCGCAGCTGCGCAACATTGTAGGAAATTTAAGGGTAATTTTGTAAAATGGAGCAAAAAGAAGAGAACCCTAGGATAAAAAAGAAGAAAACACACGTTAGAAAGAAGCTTTTGGAGGAGGCTGGTTTTGAGAGAGAAAAACAACGTTCCAGGGAGTGAAACACTTGAGGATTCGCAAGTTGAAGACAGAGAAACAATTCGGAGACAGACTTCTACCACGATTCTTTTTCAAATCCTAGTTTTCTCTATCTCTATTATCATGATTTATATTAAGTTTTAGATTTTATTTATTTTCATGATTATGTTCTAAGCTATTTTTCTAGGGCTATGATGTAGTCAGATTATGAATATTTGATGCTTTTGGATTTGATTGATTGATGAACTATTCCATATATGTGTTGAGTATTTCATGCTAAGTTTAATGTTTGTGATTGCCTAATCAACAATTGTATGATTCGTGATTTGGTTCGAGACTGAGAAGTGATAACTAAATTAGACCACGTGTGAAATACCATTAAATCATCATAAGCTAGAGATAGTTATGAGATCTAGTGCAGCGCTTGAATTTCTAGGACTTAATGCGTTCCATAAGTTCACAATTATCACAGAGATGTAGTTAACTTGTTTATTGGGATATGTTATTGATGCTTGAGAAAGATTAATATCTACCTTAGCGAAATTGCTGGCAACATAAAGAATAGGCGTCAATTGATTTAAATCAATAGTTTCAAGTAAGATTAATCTTGGTAAAATCAAAATTCCTAGAGCCTTTTAATTATTGAAGTTCCATGTTTCGTTAAGTTAGTAATTGCTTTAATTGCTATTTTTTATAAGTTTCATAGTTTTTTTAGTTGTTAGTTACAAATTCTTAATTCGTGATTGTCCAAATAAAGTTAGAGCTAAATCAATTTCGGTACTTAATAATCACAGTCTTCGTGGGAACGATATTTACTTATCACTTTATTACTTGTTGCGATACGTGCACTTGAGTTAGAAATTACACAAGAAGTTTTTGGAACTGTTTCCAGGGACTGTGTCAATTATAATATCGATACCAAATAGCTTTAATTTTACTTTGGATTTTATTTTATTCTATTTGTGTTTTCTTATCTTGTGCTACTTGCGTTTTAGGAATATATTTCTCTAGGTGTATGCGAAAGTTGGGAGGTAGCAAGTTGTTGCCTTTCGATCCTGAGATAGAATGGACTTGTTGGAAGAACATAAATGAAAAAAAGAGCTACTACAACTACCCATCATTTGAAAGGAAATATGGCTGACATCATGGTAGGACAAGAAGGAAATCATCAAGCAAATCCACCTAGAACACTACGAGACTATGTTTTGCCACCCACTGGAATTTAACCTGTGATTAGAAGGCCAGCGATTCAGGCGAATGATTTTGACTTGAAGACAGTGACGCTGCAGTTGATTCAGAATATTCCATTTCATGGACTATCTACTGAATATCCTAATTAGCACATCGTGAATTTTCTAGAAGTCTGCAAAATTGTTAAGTATAATGGAGTCACTGAGGAATATTTGCGCCTTCGCTTGTTTCCTTTCTCCTTGAAGGATCAAGCTAAGGAGTGGTTGAACTCACTACCTTCGGATTCAATCACCACTTGGAATGATTTGGTGCACAAGTTTTTGTCAAGATTTTTCCTACCTGGGAAGACAGCAAAGCTGCGCATAGAAATTAATAATTTTGCGCAACATGAAGGAGAAACTCTGTGTGAAACGTGGGAGAGGTATAAGGCATTGTTGAGGAAGTGTCCTAATCATGGAGTACCCAAGTGGATGAAAGTTCACAATTTTTATAATAGGTTGGTAAATTCAACAAGAACTTTGATTGATGCATCAGCAAGAGGATCTCTAATGAATAAAACTGCAGACGAAGCTTATGAGTTACTTGAAGATATTGTTTTGAACCACATGTAGTGGTCGAGTGAGAGAGTCACACCAAAGAAGACAGTTGGGATCCATTAGATTGATGCCATAACTACTTTGGCAGCAAAAATTGATAAACTCGCGAAACAGATGCAAAATAATCAAGTAACTACTAATGCTGTCCAAGCGACAGTGGTGTATGAGTTTTGTTGTGGTTCACATTATAGTACAGAATGTCAAGTTGGCAATCCATTTGCGCAAGGCACAACAGAACAAGCACAGTATGTGGGGAACTTTAATGGACAACAACACAATCAATATCCCAACAGATATCATCTAGGATTGCGTTATCATCCTAATCTATCTTGGAAAAATAATCATAATGTATTGTAGCCTGAGCAGAATAACCCACCACCAGAGAAGAAGGTAAACTTGGAGGATGCATTGGCTCAGTTGGCGACTTCACAAACTCAGTTTAAAAATGAAACTAGGACTGCCCTCCAAAATCAATTTGCATAAATCAGAAATTTAGAGGTGCAGTTTACTCAAATGGCCACTTTGTTTTCTGAAAGACAACAATGAAGTTTACCTCGTACTTTGGAGGTGAATCTCAGAAGAGATGGCATGGAGCATTGCAAAGGGATCAGTTTAAGAAACGACAATGAGTTAGAGGAGCCAGTGAGAACCAAGAAGGTTGAGAAAGGTGAAGCGAAAAATGAGGAGAAAGATGAAGATAAAACAGAAGAGTAGGCATAACCTCCTCAAGAACCACCTCTGAAAGTTTCTTTTCCACAACGCTTGAAGAAGAGCAAGCTTGACAAGCAATTTGCTAAATTTCTTGAAGTCTTCAAGAAACTTCACATCAACATTTCATTCGCAGATGCGCTTGAACAAATGTCGAGTTATGTGAAGTTTATGAAGGACATCCTTTTGAATAAGAGGAAGCTTGGAGATTATGAGACAGTTGCACTTACTGAAAAGTGCAGCGCTATTCTACAAAAGAAACTACCACAAAAGATTAAAGATCCAGGGAGTTTTACTATTCCATGTGAAATTGACAATGTTATTTTTGAGCGAGCGTTATGTGATTTAGGTGCTAGTATTAATTTGATGCATTTGTCTATTTTCAAGAAACTTGGTTTGGGAAAGACAAGATCCACTACTGTAACACTACAGTTAGCTAATCGGTCGCTCAAGCACCCTAGATGAGTAATTGAAGATGTGCTCGTTAAAGTTGATAAATTCATTTTTCCTGCAGATTTCATAGTACTTGATATGGAGGAAGACAAGGAAATTCTTATCATTCTTGGAAGACCTTTTCTTGCAATTGGGAGAGCACTTATAGATGTTCAAAAGGGTGAGCTACGTCTGCGGGTACAAGATAAAGAAGTAACCTTTAATGTTTTCAAAGCTTTCAAGTACCCAGAGGCAAGTGATAGTTGTTTTCGCTTTGATACCATACAAGTTATAGTGTCTAACCATGGGGGTTAATTGGATCCCTTAGAGGCTAACTTGTTACAAGATAATTCTTTTATTCCGGTGGGATTGGAGCACAAAGAATATTGGTCTATTAAACAACTAGCCATGGGTATACAAGCAGTGTATGAGAATGAATTCTTGCAATTGAATAAGCTAAAAGAATTATGTGATAAAGAAAATGAGAATGCAAAAAGTTATAAGGAGATGACAAAAGAGTGGCATGACAAACCTGTTTTGGGAAAAGATTTTTCTCCTAGGCAGCAATTACTTCTTTATAACCCACGGATTCCTGGAAAATGCAAGTCAAGATGGTCGGGGCCTTTTGTTGTGACTAAGGTGTTTTCCTATGGAGCTGTTGAAGTAAATCATCCAGAAAATGGGACATTCAAGGTCAACGGGCAACGGTTGAAGACTTATTGGGATGATGAGTTTGACAAGCACAAGACCGTTGTCCACCTCAACTCATCATGAAGAAATAGCTCTGTCGGGCTGTCAACGTTAAAACAAGCGCTTTTCGGGAGGCAACCCGAAGTTTCTTACTTTTTTTGATTTAATAGTTTTAATTGTTTTTAGTTAATTTTTGAGTTATAGTTGTCGTAACTAATTGTTAATTTTTATTGTCATGTTGTTGATATATGTCAATATCCACATCTTCATAATAAGTATCGTTAATTATATGGTAGCATAAATTAATGATTCCGACTTAAACGTCGATGAGGTCAAAAGAGATCGCGATGGCTACAAGAAAGAAGTTCGGGAATTTGGAATTACCTAAGATGACGTCGGGTTGATGCAATGCTAAAGTTAGCCAATTTGACCAAAGGAAACTTCCTAGAAGTTGACTTGGATGCTAGCCACCCATGTGGTCAATTGTAGCCACCCATGTGATAAATATGGGTGGCTAATACTTAGAACATGGCTGGAAAAGCCGACCAAGAATGAAATGTTTGATAGGAAAGTCTCCTATGGCGGGCTAGCTAAATTCTATAAATAGGCATACATTAGTTCATCATTTTCATCCACAACACAACTCCAAACACAATCCTAAGTTAGTCTTTCTTTCTTGTATTCTTCTTGTAAGTCCATAAGCCATTGAAGCTCTAATCTTGAGAGCGCACGGTGGGACAATTATCTTGTAAGTGTTATATTGAATTGTTATAACGAGTAATGTTGTCTTTCTACTTGATTGTTGTTAAGACGTTTCTGGGAAATTGGTTATATTCTTACATGGTATCAGAGCTTAAGGGGCTCTTAACAACAATCTTGTCTAGTAAAGCTCAACAACTATGACTACTCAAGGTGCTAGTTCTTCTTCTACCAGTTCTAGTTCCGGTTTAGTACCGACAATTTGTATCCGTCCCCCTACCTTCACAGAAGGAAAGCTTGATGGCACGAACTATCTTTTGTGGAAGTTCAAAATCACTACAGTTCTGGACTCCTACGAACTCCTTGATACAGTGTTAGGCACAGATGCAGAACCAGTTGCAGTCCGTGCTGAAGATGACACAAAAAAGGTCACACCTCCAGATCCTCAGCTTGTCAAAGAATGGAGGAGACGAAATGCTGATGCACTTTGTGCAATTGTAACAAGTGTTCAGGATTATGTCCTTACTCTAATTCAACACACAACCAAGGCAACTGAAGCTTGGAACATACTGAGAAATCAGTATGAAACAAGGAACCAGACTCGCATTCAGAACTTGGAGAATCAGTTAGCTGCTGAGAGATTAAGTGAAGATGAAGCAGCTGGGTCATTGATCAGGAGGATAAAAAACCTTCGTGATCAAATGGCTGCAGTTGGTATTGCCAAATCAACTGAGGAACTAGCTCGAAGGTGCATTAGAGTGTTGCCTCCAAAATTTGACGGCCTTGTGACAGCCCTCAATACACAAGTTCGCACTCCTCCTTTGACGCTTGAAGAATTCACTGCCATGTTGATGGAGGAGGAGATGAGGCTGAGGAACAGAGAAAATCAACTTGACTCTTCCTTTACAGCCAAGGCGAGGAGTAACCAAGAAGAAAAGAAGAAAGCAAAGAAGAAGACGTTCTCTGGATCGTGCTACTACTGCAATAAGAAAGGCCATGCTATCAAAGATTGCAGGAAATGAATCCATGACGAGAAGAACGGAACTCTAAAGCCAAATTGGAGAAATAAAGAATCTGCCAATATGGCTGAAACGGAAGTGCATCTGTTTACTGTAACAGATGTATCGGAGGAAACGTGTACTAGCGCACATGTACATCAAACAAGTGCATGGGTGTTAGATAGTGGAGCTTCCCGACACATGACCAGCAAGAAGGAGTTATATGACTCCATAAAACCTCTACAAGAACCAATGAATGTTGTCGTCGGGAATAATGCGAGGTGTCCCGTTGAGGGCACTGGAACCATCTCGCTCGTGTCTAAAGATGGAGGAAGCAAGAAGCTGTCCAACGTACTCTTTGTACCCCAGATCACCAGAAATTTGCTATATGTAGCTGCTATTACAGATAATGATCTAGAAGTGCGGTTCAAGAAGACGGAAGCTTTGATTCTTGACAAGGATCAAAATATCGTAAGTAAAGGTATTCGCAAAAATAATCTTTACGAAATCAGCTCTCTTTCTGCTGTCGTGGATGCCAAAACAAGTGGCATGAAAGGTTCGGGCACATTTCATATCCTGTGTTAAAGGAAATGCAAAAGAAGAAGATGGTGGCCGACTTGCCTTCAATTGAAGAAATTGAAGGACCATGTGAAGCTTGTATGCTGGGCAAGCAACATAGACAGTCATTTCCCAAAGAGAGTCATAACCGATCAAAGGCTCCTCTAGAGTTGGTACATGCTGACCTCTGCGGAAAAATGACTACGACGGCGTTGGGAGGATCTTCCTACTTTATGCTGTTAGTCGACGATTATAGTAGGAAGATGTGGGTGTACTTCCTTCGGGACAAGGCTGATGCTCTTGAAAAATTTAAAGTGTGGCACAAACTTATGACAAATGAGAACACAACTCAATTGAAGAAACTTCGTACCGATCGTGGGGGGGAATTCTGTTCTACAGAGTTCACCAACTACTGCAACAAGCTTAGGATTAAGCGCCAATTGACTGCTCCATACACACCACAATAAAATAGAGTTGTGGAACAAAGAAATCAAACAATTGTAGAAATGGCTCGATGCATGTTGAAAGGTACTGGCCTACCTGACATATTTTGGGCTGAAGCAGTCAACACAGCAGTATACATCCTCAATCGGTACTTAACCAGGGCACTCAATGATAAGACTCCTAATGAGGCTTATTATGGTACGAAACCTTCTGTGTCTCATTTAAGAAAATTTAGGTGTGAGTGTTTTGTACATATCCCAAATGAAAATCGAAAGAAATTGGATGACAACAGCAAAAAGCCCATTTTCTTGGGATATAGTGAAGAGTCTAAAGCATAGAGAATCTATGATGTAGAAGCCAAGAAGGTGATCATAAGCCGAGATATGGTGTTTAATGAGCGACCACACACGATAGAGGATAGCGGTCCTGCTATTTCGTCATCAATCGATGAAGTAATCCACCAAGTGCCTGAACAACGACCGTTGAACAATGAAGAAGTCTCTAACGATGAGGAGACTGAAGACCAACCTGTTGTACCCACAAGGAAGCCACAACCGAAGTGGTTCCAACAGCTCTTTGATGGAAGAAATCCAGGAATTACTGATGATAGTCCACGTCCTGATGGACTAAGACGATCAAAGAGAATAGAGGAGCATAACAGATCAGGACAACAACTAGTAAACATGGCTTTGATGACCCAAATCATCAAGACAATAAAAGAACCGGTAACTGTGGAGGAAGCCATGTCAGATCCAAATTGGAGAGCAACTATGCAAGCTGAGTATGATAGTATCATAAAAAATGATACTTGGGAGATCGTTGAAAAGCCACCGAACAGAAAAATTATCAGCACCAAATGGATCTAGAAAGTGAAGTACAAGGCAGATGGAAGTCTTGAAAAATACAAGGCACGCCTTGTAGCACAAGGATTTTCGCAAGTCGAAGGTTTCGATGTATATGAAACCTTTGCTCCAACAGCAAAAATGTCAACAATCAGGCTAGTTGTTGCAGCGCCGCGCATTATGAATGGATTGTACATCAAATGGATGTCAAGTCAGCTTTTCTTAATGGGAAACTTGAAGAAGAAGTCTACGTTGCACAACCCCCTGGCTTTCAAATACCAGGTGAAGAAGAAAAAGTTTGCAAATTGAAAAAGGCTTTATATGGGTTAAAGCAAGCACCACGAGCTTGGTACAAACGTATAGACTCTTTCTTCTTGCAACATGGTTTCTGTAGAAGCAAATCAGAGGCCAACTTGTATGTTCTAAGTGAACAAGGAAAGAAGGTAATTGTAGTCCTATATGTGGATGATCTTGTAATCACTGGTAACCATGAAGATAATATTCGGAAGACGCAAGAATGGTTGAGCCAAGAATTTGAAATGACAAATCTTGGTCTTCTTCATTATTGCTTGGGAATCGAGGTATGGAAAAAACCTCATACTATCTTCATCTCACAGCAACGATATGTTCGTGAGCTCCTGACTGCATTTGGTATGTCCGAGTGCAAACCAGTTGTCACCCCGATGGAAGTGAATACAAAGTTATCAATTGACGATCCTTCAAAACAAGTTGATAACAAGCTCTACAGAAGGTTGGTGGGAAGTTTAATCTTCCTTTGTAACACAAGACCTGATATTAGTTATGCTGTGGGAGTTCTCAGTCGGTTTTCAAATAAACCGAAACAAAGTCACTGGCAAGCAGGGATGCGGATCCTCAAATATCTCAAAGGCACGTTGGAGTATGGGATATCATACAAGTCTGGAGATACTTTATCTGGATACTGTGACTCAGACTGGGCTGGTGATATTGACTCAAGAAAATCTGTTACAGGTTACGTATTCACATTCGGTGGTGGAGTCATCTCATGGGCTAGTAAGAAGCAACCCACCGTTGCACTTTCATCAACAGAGGCAGAATACAAGGCTGCTTGTGTAGCATCCTGTGAAGCTGTTTGGCTACGACGCATCATGACTGATATTGGCATTCCAATAGAGGAAGCAACGATGTTGAAATGTGACAGTCAGAGTTGTATAGCCATGTCAAAGAATCCGGTATTTCATGCTAGAACAAAACACATAGAGATTCAGTATCACTATGTGAGGGAACTGATCGAGGAAGGTGAAATCTACATGGAGTACTGCCCTACAGAAGATAATTGTGCAGATATCTTCACTAAAGCGTTAGGGAGCGTCCAATTGAGCAAGCATCTTCAAACATTGGGTGTTGGCCCAATAGTTTAGTCAACATGAGGTGAACATTGAGGAGGGGTGTTGATATATGTCAATATCCACATCTTCATAATAAGTATCGTTAATTATATGGTAGCATAAATTAATGATTCCGACTTAAACGTCGATGAGGTCAAAAGAGATCGCGATGGCTACAAGAAAGAAGTTCGGGAATTTGGAATTACCTAAGATGACGTCGGGTTGATGCAATGCTAAAGTTAGCCAATTTGACCAAAGGAAACTTCCTAGAAGTTGACTTGGATGCTAGCCACCCATGTGGTCAATTGTAGCCACCCATGTGATAAATATGGGTGGCTAATACTTTGAACATGGTTGGTAAAGCCAACCAAGATTGAAATGTTTGATAGGAAAGTATCCTATGGAAGGCTAGCTGAATTCTATAAATAGGCATGCATTAGTTCATCATTTTGATCCACAACACAACTCCAAACACAATCCTAAGTTAGTCTTTCTTTCTTGTATTCTTCTTGTAAGTCCAAAAGCCATTGAAGCTCTAATCTTGAGAGCGTACGGTGGGACAATTATCTTGTAAGTGTTATATTGAATTGTTATAACGAGTAGTGTTGTCTTTCTACTTGATTGTTGTTAAGACGTTTCTGAGAAATTGGTTATATTCTTACACATGTTAAGTTCCAAAATAAGTTTGGGGGGAGCCAAGAAAAAGAGAAGTACTACCAAGTCAATTAAGAGAGAAAATATGGAGAAATTGGTGTTTAGAGTAAATGGGATGCTTGCATGGAAGAGAAAAAAACAAGAAGAAATAAAGCTGCGAAGTAGCACTGTTGCGCTAAATTCTAGCGCAGCTGCGCTGACGGTGTCAAAATTTACATTTGAGAGCTATTCAGGAAAAAAAAAAGCAGCGTTGTTGTGATAAAAAAAAAAGTGCAGCTGCGCTGGCGTCTACAGTAACGTTCGAGAAAAAAAAATCAGCCATTTTACCAAGCCCACCAACCTATGTGACATATCCAAACCCATCTTAAGCCCCAACCTAACCCACATCATATCAAAACCAATTCATACACTCAACCAATCAGATCCGACCCATAGCCAACAAACACACCTATCCAAACCTACCACCAAAATCAAATACCAATCACTTCAGACTCCACAAAACAAAATCCATAACCCTTACAACTCAAAGCTCACAGCTCATTCTCTCTCAATCTGACTCGCTCTTTCGCGTCACCTCAGCCACCATAGTTGCGACACTCGGCATCACCCCCAAACGAACCAAGCCCCAGCGTCCTCTGTATGCCACGAGCATTGACAGTGGAGTCCTACAAGCTCACGCCGACGAGCTCCTAGCAGCGACGACATCAGTGTCGATAGTGGCGTTTCTCACATTTTGCTTGCATCGCGTCGTTCTTCTCACACAAAATTCAACAAGGCTCGACTCCTCTTCGTGACGCCACCTAGTGTTGGCACGTATGTAAATCAGTTCTTTTCTTGTTTTGCACTGTGGGATCCATCTGACAAAAAAAAAAAAAAAAACGGTTGGTTGGGTCCGAGTTGGTGTCGTGACAGTGATTGGGGTGAATTTCTATTTGTTGGGTGGAGTTTATTGAGAATCTTGTGTGACTATTTTTTGTTGTTGTGGCTTTGGATTATCTGATAGCTGGACTGAATATTCTCACCAAAGTAAACATAAAAGTTGAAATTTTGTGTGTTCTGAACTTTTATCTTTGTTACCCGCCGTTGTGAATTGTTGATTTGTGCTGCACTTGGATTACTTGGTTGAAGTACAGTAGCTAAGGGTTTGTTGTGAGTATCTCTATCTTTAGGTTTATTGAGTGACTGGTGGTGAGTTGTGTTTGTTGAGTGGAATAGTTTGTGGATTCGGATTGAATGTTATCTGTATGTTCAGGCTTTCAGCCAAGTAGACAACATTGTTGCTCCCTTTTGCGCATTCAGGACTGTGGTACCTCTAGTGATTAGTTGATGATTGGTGCAACTATTCAGGGAAGTCCTCTGATTTCTTTTCTTTTGTATTTTCATATTGAGGACAATGCCTAGTTTAAAGTTTGGGGGTGGTTATTATGTGTTTTCCTATGTGAATTTGTTCTTTTAGTATTCGTATTATGTGTTTTTTATGTCTTTTGTTATTTTTATTATGTTAACAAAAAATTGAAATAAAAATAAAAAATAAAACAAAAATTTTGAAAGTGATGCTGAAAGAATAAGAAATTAGACCGATGATGAGTAACATATGAATGACATGATAGTAGTGTGGATAATTGACTGAAACATAACTTCGTTTTACGGAAAATCCCTACCTATTGCGCATTTAGCCTCGCCTAGTTATGTTGTTGCTTAGAGAAGGTTTATATTGAGTTTAAGTGAAAAGAAAAATGATTATAGGACTTTAGAACTTGCTTGATTGTCACTCGAGGCGAAATCCTAGGTTGCATAGCATTAGAGAAATGATTTAGGTCATCTTTGAATCGTTTGAGCCTTTTAAGCCAACCCTTGTAATAATTGAACATTCCTAGTTCACCCCTTTGAGCCTAAGATAGCCTTTTCTTTCTTATGCAACTTGCAATATCTTCCTTAACTTGTCAAGTTTTATTTTCCCAGATTATGACCCTCCTACCTGTAACATATGATTGTTCTAGGATGATTATATAGAGCTATGTTTTGTATTGAATGATGAGAGGTATGATGATTGGGTGATATGTTGTTTTGATTTTGAAAAATATACAAAAAAAACAAAGAATGAAAAAGAGCAAAGAATGAAAAGAAAAGAGAAGAGCCACACTCCTTGTAGTTAATATCAAAAGGCAAGTTTGGGGGAGTGTGGATTCTTTATGCATTTGGTAAATGTTGTGGATGAATGTTGAGGAGGTGAAATGAAAGAAGAAAGAAAATAGATATGTTGAATAATTGTGGTGGTAAGAAGTAGAGTTGGCATGTGCTCCATTGAACATCTCGAATAATTGTGTGCTTACAGGTAGTTTAGCCTTGTTTTATATCCATTATCCTACCTTGACCCTGGCCACATGTTACAACCAAATGTAAAGTCCTTCTGATCTTTAATGCTATGATTGACCTAAATTAGTGGAAAGTGACATGAAAAGTGAGCTTATGAAGTTATAAGTGATTGAAAATAACAGATTCACATTGGAAATTCGCTTAACTTGCATAAACTCATCCGGGTACAATTGATTAGGATAGAGGCTATACACACACTCACTTGGAGGATTTTAAGGAAAATGAAATTTATGTGAAGTTGAAATTTCTCATGCTTATGGTTGAAAATTACCTTTTACCTTTTAAGGTTGAGTTGTGAAAGGTTGCTACTGAGGCCGTGAAAAATTTACTATCTCACAGCATTGCTTTCATAAGTTGTCTTGTGTCGAGCTTTTAGTTTTTAGGTTGTTTCTTTCTTTAGTTGTGTCTTTTACTTGGGGACAAGCAAAACTTAAGTTTGGGGGTGTTTGTTGGGTATATTATTGATATATTATTTCAGCATCTTTTCACTTAAATTTTTGTTAGTTCTTGAGTAATTTATGAGCAATTTGATTGGTTTTGTGTTTGATTTGAGTTGTAGGTAATTTCCAAGCGACAAGCTAAGTTTTGAGGCAAAGATTCAAGAGAAATGACAAAGGATTAGCTCTCGTGCAACTTGTGGAGAAATTGAAGAAAAATAGAAGTAACTCAGTCATAGTGTAGCTGCGCAACATCGCAGGAAATTTAAGGGCAATTTTGTAAAATGGCGCAAAAAGAAAAGAACCCTAGGATAAAAAGAAGAAAACACACGTTAGAAATGAGCTTTTGGAGGCGGTTGGTTTTGGGAGAGAAAGCAACGTTCCAGAGAGAGGAAAACTTCAGGATTCGCAAGTTGAAGACAGAGAAGAATATGGAGATAGACTTCTACCATGATTCTTCTCCAAATCCTAGTTTTCTCTATCTCTATTATCATGATTTATATTAAGTTTTAGATTTTATTTATTTTCTTGATTGTGTTCTAAGCTATTTTTCTAGGGCTACGATGTAGCCAGATTATGAATATTTGATGCTTTTGGTTTTCATTGATTGATGAACTATTTCATATATGCGTTGAGTATTTCATGCTAAGTTTAATGCTTGTGATTGCCTGATCAACAATTGCATGATTCATGATTTGGTTTGAGATTAAGAAGTGATACCTAAATTAGACCACATGTGAAATACCATTAAATCGTCATAAGCTAGAGATAGTTATGAGGTCTAGTGCAGCGCTTGAATTTCTAGGGCTTAATGTGTTGAATATGTTCACAATTATCACAGATATATAGTTAGCTTGCTTATTTGGATAGGTTATTGATGCTTGAAAAAGATTAATATCTACCTTAGCGAAATTGCTGGCAACTTAAGGAATAGGCGTATTTAGATCAATAGTTTCAAGTATGATTAATTTTGGTGAAATCGGAACCCCTAGAGCTTTTTAATTATTGAATTACCATTTTTCGTTAATTTCGTAATTACTTAGTTGCTATTTTTTATAAGTTTCATAGTTTCTTTAGTTGTTATTTACAAATTCTCAATTCGTGATTGTCCAAATAAAGTTAGAACTACATCAATTTCGGTACTTAATAATCACAGTTCTCGTGGGAATGATCTTTACTCTCTACTTTATTACTTGTTGCTATACGTGTACTTACGTTAGAAATCACACAACAAGTACGAATAGTTTGTGCTATCGAGAAGAGGTGGTTTATTGATTGATCCACCATCTCGCGAAGTATTCATATCTGCAAAAATAACCAGAAAAACTCTTCCAAAGATCTAACTGAGTTAGTTCAGTAACCTGCTCTTGATGCCACTTGATGGTTTCTGATTATTAGCTTATTGTAACAAAAGTTAAACAAACCAAAATATACGAATGTAGAAAGTAAGGACACCGAGATTTAACGTGGTTCAACCGTGCGGTCTACGTCCACGGGACCTCTCTTGGTCCAACAAACATGTTCATTAATAAATAACAAGTTACAACATCAATGGACTTACATAAGTAAAGACTCCCTCTTGACCTTTGACGCCTAAATGAAGAACTCCTTAATTGATTTGACAAACTCCCCTCGACTTGCAACGTTCTCTCCCGAGAACTACATCTTCTTCTTTCGAAGAATGAACAAAACAATAAATAGACTAAAAACTCTCCTTATCAAATATTAAAACAATATGCATAGCGGAAGCATAAATAAATTGTCTGTATCGTGGTCTGCTGCAACAACACATGCTCTATCAGATTCTTGCGTTCTTGTTACAGCACGACATCAATCTGCTACAGCAAAACCTGACAGTTCGAAATATTAAAGAGATCTTCTTTTTCAGCTCTGTTTTGCACTCTCCTTCAATTGCGTGAGGCTTTGTATTTATGCTGAATTACTTGCCTAAATCTCCACAAGGTAATCCATGCTTGGCCTTAAATTTAATGGTATGACTTTGTCTCCAAGTAATTCTTGAATAAGGCAACCTTCCTTTTTGAATAAGGAGATTTCAAATCTTCAATTGAATAAGGAAATGTCAATTTGCAGCAAGGGGCGTAACACCGAGAATGGCTTCGCATATTGTAGGAGATAAAATGAAAGTTTAATTTAAATCGTTGTTAATAAATTAATGAAGTGGATAACCACGGAGAATTTTCATAATCGATTTGAATAATATAAAGCTTGCCACATAGTTTTAGTAGTAGGAGGCACACAATTTGCATAATCACTACAACGTAAATCTTTCAAGGAGATGGGAAATCCACAAGGATATAACCCTTTTTAATCCTTTTTTTTTTTTCGTCAACAGCATCCTTTCCTTCTCCTTTTTTCTTCGAGTCAACAGCATCCTTTTCTTCTCCCTTTTTTTTAGGGTCATCAGCATCCTTTTTTTCTTTTTTTTTCTTCTCCTTTTTTTTTTTTGTCAACAGCACCCTTTTCTTCTTTTTTCTTTTTAGCCTCCTGCTTTTGTTTCTTTTTTTTCCTCCATTTCCGATAATCCTCTTCGTGTCCACATTTCCAGAATCTTGAAAAGTATGGGCAATCGATGCAATGGCGTCCGTTTGGAGCATAGCATATTATCAACTCTAACAGTTGGTAGTTATCTTCTGAGATTTGCTTACAATGTATGTCAGCTTCACACGCTGTGGAACGTTGGATGGCATCGGTGAAGTTTTTAGCTAGATAACGAGATCCTGGAGTAATATCGTATTTTTGGAGCATGTCCATAATGTCGTGTTTGTCCTTTAGTTTAATCGCTAGATTAAAGTACTCCTCTTGGGGATAAACATGTGCTGAGCAGGTGCCATGCATTTGCCATTCATGCTCCCAGAAAACCTGATTCTTAAAGGCCGCAGCAGTATCTTTTACCTTCAAATTTGTCCAGTGGCTGTCCAGCCTACTGACAAAGTCCGGTTTCTGCAAGACCCAAAGCCAAAGGTATCATAAGAATACCATGCATAATAAGAAGTGCACGTACGAAATCAGTGGTATCCATCTTTTCGTGGCAACCAAAACTGTGCAACGCTTCTGTTTGCTGTCGTGAATGAACTCTCTCAAACTCCTTGCATAGAGCAACACAATTACATATTGTTGAAAGTACAATAACCCTCTCTAAAAGTTTAGATGAAGTGGTAATCTAATCTGGTGTCAGAACCTAAGTTACTTTACAGTTTTGGATTCGAGGCTCGCTACTATTCTTTAAAAAAAAATTACTTTTTACGCGCAGTTCTCGATCAAAACAAATCTTAGGACATGTTAAAAATAATAAATTAATATAATTAAACCCTCTTTAAAAGTTTAAAATTCTAAATACGGTGATAATCTAACACATATCAAAAAGAGGTGGAAAGAGTTTAGCTTACTTTGAATTTGTCGTACTCTGGTTCCGTAGAGCAATTATATAGAGGTTGATCTGAATTGAATTGATCTGGCCAGAGCCCATGCAGCGTAAAATAGTTAGGGAGCGGATGTCTATTACATTTATCATTACCATCGCAGTAAGTCATGGGCCATTGTTGGACCAACTGGAAGTAGTCGAACTTTACCTCTGCAGCTAACATTGGCATCAGAACAAGACCCACAAAAATTGTTGTTATTGCCATGTTGTACTTGTGCATCAAGCAAAACTTACCTCCTTTTATAATGATAACCTTGGAACCGATAATTTAATAAAACCTTGCCAATTGACAATATGATATTTTGGACGATAGTGATGCAGAATTCCGAGAAAATAAAAAGGTAAATTACAACAGAGATCACTAAACATTTACCAAAATTCAAATAGACCACTAAATTACTTTTTTAATTCAAATCTCTCTCGAAACTATGCAGCTGTTCCAAATGAACCATTATGTCCAATTTCAATGTTAAAACTAATGAACTGAAGGCAAGCATGTTCTAACAAATTATCCATAGTAAAGCTAATTTTGAAATCGTTAATATTAACTCCCCAAATTAACGGAAAGATTTATTTGGAACGAACATAAAGTTAGTGAATGGTTTGCAACGAAGAATGTTTTTTGAAACTAATGAACTGAAGGCAAGCATTTTTTTTTTTTTTTTGCTAAATCAACAACAGAACTTTTCATTCCAAGTCAATATTCAAAAACATGTCCAGAACACAAAAACTAGTTCTTAATTAGCTACTTAATTACAAGTCAAACAAAACTACGAAAGTATACCATTATCTATCTTCCATGCTAGACCTGAAGCACTATTCAAGGGATCTAGGCTAAATTTCCTTCCTATGCCAATTGTGAGACTAATGTCCAGCCAACTTGTTACTTCTCCTTCAAAGCATTTCTCGTCAGAACACCCTACGAACTTCAGTATTTTATAAATTTAGTGACCTTTAGCATAATTTACCCAATAAAATTACTATCTATAATGGATTAGTAGTTAAATAGTCGTATTCAATGGTCTTTGAATGAATACTTTGACATGGTAATATCAATTGGACGGAAAGTTAGCAAATAAAAAAATAAAAAAGGAAGATTTTGTCTACAGTTGGATGATCGCATATGCATAATTGATATTTTCCTTAACCAAGGGGAGCGAAGGAAATCAGGAAAATGATTCAGCTTTTATTGTACACCATCAGAGAAAAAAAAAAAAAAAAAAAAAAAAAAAAAAAACCAGGAAATAAATTCCAATTTTATGTTCTAGCCGAAAGTTTGTGATTTCGTAGAATTCACATCTTGCATGGAAAAAAAATATACCTTTTAGATATAACGCTTTTTCTATTATATTTATCACCTCCTATGTGTAGACTGCTGGTTAGCATAACAATTAACAATTTTTTTAAATTTTTGTCTCTTAATTAATTTTCTCTATCTTCTGTTAACATATCAATTAGGTATATATGAGGTAATAAAAGGATGATGAGAAAAGGGGTGACAATAGTACTTTTATAGAAAAACAGAGAAAGGCTACTTACTATAAACACTAAGTTTGGATTTGATAAGGAAACGAAAGAAGAGGAAGCTAGAGAATTGAATCATAAAATGAAAGAAAAGTATATTTCCTCATTTGGATAATACAGAAAAAAAAAATGATTTTCTATTTCACATTTGGATAGGAGGAAGTACTAAGATAATCTTTTCAATAATGTTTTATGTTAACCAGTCAGGAATATTTTAATCTTTTCACGCACCATCTTTTGGTTTCCTTCTACGTTTTTCTAATTTGAAGAAAAAGCAAAATTCTCTTTAGTAAAAGAAAATGAAAGAATATTCCTAATCCCTCCATTCTAATTTTTTGCCCCTCCCAAAAAAGAAGAATCCAAAACATTTCATTTTATTTCCTTTAAAACTATGAATCTTAACAATCACCAATTGAAGATCTTTCGGCCCCGCGTCCGATGAAAGCACGGTTCGAGAATCACATTTGAGAGAAGTAACATTTCACAGAAGTATTGGATATATAACTTTTAGAAAATGTGGGTTATACTTCTCTGTTCGAGGCTAAACACCCACGTGGATTTGAAACAAAACAGGTAACATATAACATGTGAGGTCGTTCATTTTTTATCGTTTGTCAACTCTCTAATTTTATTGAGACAAATGCACAAGCCAATAGGCATAGACTGTTTATATGATTCCATTAGCATAGCTATATTGGCTCTTGTCACACTCTCGCGCAGAACTCCAAGACTGCAAATATTTGGGAATTTGCAGTTCTCACCGTCGTCACAAAGTTGTGAAGAATTATGGGTTTTTATCTTAATCAATTGGTATCTAGTGGAATAGTCTAAAATCTTATTAAGTGGTCTAAGAGTTTATGATTTTTCTATGTGGGACAAGTGCATATTTTAACACTCCCCATCACGTGTGACCTGATTTGAGAGAGGTCACACGTGGAATATTGAACACGCGTGTACCTTATTTTGAGATGGTCACAATTGAAAGATTGAATACATGTGGACTTATTTTTTTTTTTTTTTAGATGAGTCACACATGAAAGATTGAACACGCATGTGGTAGATAACACATGTGTGGACTATGCACACGCGAAAGATTAAAGACAAGTAAACCTGATTTGATATGGGTCAGTGGAACGATATAAAGCTCGTTTGGTGGCCAAAGGTTTTACTCAGGAGTATGGTATTGATTATGAGGAAACATTCGCACCTGTTGCTCGTCTCACTTCAGTTCGAACATTCATTGGTGTTGCTACTGTTAAACAATGACAGTTGTTTCAGATGGATGTCAAAAATGCATTCCTCAATGGGGATCTTACGGAAGAAGTCTTCATGAAACCTCATCCCGGGTATCCTCATCCTCCCCATAAGATGTGGAGGCTCCGTCATGCCGTTTACGGTCTCAAGCAAGCCCCGCATGCCTGGCTTTCAAAGTTCAGCTCAGTTATTACTGATTTTGGGTTTATCTCCAGTAATCATGACTCTGCATTTTTCATCCATCACTATGGTTCTGGCGTGATTCTGTTACTCTTATATGTGGATGACATGATCATCATTGGAGATGACTTGGTTGGTATTACGGATTTCAAGTAGTTTCTAGTCAGCATTTTGAGATGAAGGATCCTGGCATTCTTAGTTACTTTTTGGGTATTAAAGTCTTCTCTGATTCCGGTGGTTATTATCTCCCTCAGGCCAAGTATTCCTTTGATCTTCTTGCTCGTGCAGGCCTCACAGGCAGTAAGACTACTTCTACCCCTCTGGACCCTAATATTCGTCTCACTCCGATGGATGCGACACCTTTTCCGGATGCATCTCTGTATCGTCAGTTAGTTGGCAGTCTTATCTATCTCACAGTGACACGACCTAACATTGCCTATGCCGTTCACTTGGTCAGTCAGTTTATATCCTCTCCTACTACTTCACCTCCCATCTCTACCGAGTCATCTCTCCATCGATCCACACGAGTAAGATCAATTCCTTCTCATCTTCTTGATTACCATTGTTTTTCCACTATTATTTCCCTCCATGAGCCTCAAACTTATCGTGAGGCTAGATCTGACCCTTTATGGCAGCAAGCTATGACAGATGAATTGCAGGCCTTGGAAAATAAGAACACTTGGGATTTAGTCAATCTCCTTGCAGGGAAAAATGCTATGGGATGCAAATGGGTTTCTATCTTGAAATCAATTGGTGCTAAGTGGAGTATCCCAAAATTTTATTAAGTGGTCTAAGAGTTTATGATTTTTTTATGTGAAAGAAGTGTATATTTTAATACTTCCCATCACGTGTGACCTGATTTGAGAAGGGTCACACGTGGAATATTGAACATGCGTGAACCTTATTTTGAGATGGTCACACTTGGAAGATTAAATACATGTGAATCGATTTTTTTTTTGAGATGAGTCACACATGGAAGATTGAACACACATGTGGTAGATAACACATGTGGAAGATTAAAAGTACATGGACTATGCACACGCGAAAGATTAAAGACAAGTGGACCTAATTTGAGATGGGTCGCACGTGAAAGATGAATGAGACTAGACCATGAGCCTAGTTCTGATACCATGTTAAAAATCATGGGTTTCTGTCTTAAAACCAATTGGTGTCAAATGGAGTAACCTATGATCTTATTAAGTGGTCTAAGAGTTTATGATTTTTCTATGTGGAACAAGTGCATATTCTAACAAAAGTAATTCAAAGTATAAGAGTATTTTTAATTAATTAATTAACCCTCACAATTAATTGTGGCATTCAAAATCGAATGGTTTCGATCGGATTAATTTTATAAATTCTTGATTTGGATAAAAATAAATCCCTTCGTACAAGGCTAGGCTCTGCAAATAAAATATTAAACATGTAACTCATGGATAATTTAGCCTTAGATAGGGGTTATAACCTTCACAGACTACATGAAAATCCTTATAATTTAATAATTATCAGAAATTGCTCCCCAATCCAACTCTTAAGTAGATTGTCAGGAAAGAAGCAAACTAGGTGTGACGAGATCATGTCAATTATGAACTATATTTCGCTTTGGTGTACGTACTTCTTGGTTTCATGTTATCCCGTCTATTTATATTTCTTTGAACTTAAGAAGATAAAAAAACTTGACCCTAACACTATGTTGCATTTCATTTTGTTCTTCTCTAAGTTGTCTCCATTTCTTTTTTTCTTCTCTTATCGTTATTTACTTATATTTGAGATGCAACAAAGCCGAAAAAGTTTATCACAATCTTTACCTTACATTTTAGATCCTCACATCCATTGAATAAACCAAAAAATTGCAATTAGTTTTTTTTTTTAAGTAGGGTTTTGTTTACTTTTTTCAATATTCACTGCTTAGAATATATATTTTAATTTATTTCTAGAAAACAACTATCCATTCACTTCTAGTATTTCAATCTACAATAGAACCTCTTTAAATTAATACTCGATAAATTAATAATCCCTTTTAAATAATAAAAATATCCAGTCCTTACTTGGGACCAGTGTAAAATATTAAAAATCAGTAAAATTATAAGATAACACAATTAAAATAATTTCTTTGTATTTTATCAACCCAAATATTTCATAAATTAATAATTAGTTAAAAAGTACATAATACATTGACTACAAAATATGAATTAAGAGTATATTGTCTTTTGTTGAACTTCAAATTAATCTAGTTGAATTGCATCTTTAATTGTACACAATGTGCCTAAAAAATCTGGGGTTGCTTTCATAAAATATGAGTTACTTTTCAAAAAGGATACCATGAATATAATATGTAACATTAGGCCAAGAAAACTAAAATATCTCGATAAATTAATAATTATTAATTTATCGATAAATTGATATCTCGCTAAATTAATAGAATTTAGTGGTCCTAATACTATTAATTTAAAGAGGTTATACTGTAGCTTTTAATTCCATTAAGATTCTTCAATAAAATTTGCAATATTAGTTTTTTCCTTCAAAAAGTTCATTTCGATGGAAAAAAACAAATAGGGACTCTAATTTGGAACAAAAAGAGTATTGATCCATATTTTAAATTATTGAATATAATTAATAACTTATATTTTATGTACATATATACTTGTACCTTGTCACAAAAATAAAAATAAAAGAGAGGGAGACTAACAAAAACCACACTTTATTCTATATTTCAGTCCCCACTAACAAAAATTTCTTAATCCACCTCGGCTTGTGAAAGAGACTTCACAATCTTCCACTTGCACTTTAAATACTAGTATCTATTGAATAAACCAAGATGTTGCAATTAGCTTTGTGTATTTTTTTCTTTCCTTTTTTGAGTATGTTTTTATTTACTCTCTTCAATATTCGCTTCTCATACTATATATTTCAATTTTTTTTAGGAAAAATAAATACACATTCACTTCATAGTATTTGCAATCTAGCTTTTAATTCTATTGAGATTTTTCAATAAAATTGGTACAATATAATTATTTCCTTGAAAAAGTTTAATTTGATAAAAAAAAAAAAATCAAATAAACTTTGTTCAGGGACAAAAGGAGCATTAATCCATATTTTGAATTATTTCATAAAATAACTTACACCTTAAAGGACACATACTTGAGAGAGAGAGAGAGAGAAAACATTTTATTATACACATTCAGCCTCTACTACCAAATTTTTTTAGGTGTGTCACTCCCTGCAAATAAGACTAGTGTCATAGACTTAAAAGATAACTACTTAGGCCTCAAATTCATTAGCCCAAAATCATTAACCTAAAGTATTGCTTGAACACGCAATGCTCACTTAATGCATCTCTACAAAGTAGGTCATTACAGTCGCCCCTTGTTAAACACCTAATGAATCAGTTAGGATGAACTAGGCGGTGTTGAATTCTAAAAGTAGCTCGCATGGGCTCAAAATGTGGCTCCGATCATGTTCACGCAATGTAGAGCTTTGTTTCACACAACACTTAGTTTTCACATTCGGATGGTGGCTGGCTAATACCATTTTATCCTCGTTCCATGTCCAGAGCATTGGGACAACAAGCGAGACCAATATTATAGGTTTAAAAAATAACTATTAGACCTCAAACCATTTGCCCAAAATAGTAAATCCAATTTATTGCCTAAACGCATAATATTCACTATTAAACTACTCACTTAACATATCTTACACCAATATGAGACATCCTGGTCTTCTCTTTGTTTGGAAAAATGTCATATGACTATCTTCTAATGGAAATTAAAGATTTTCTACCAACATGCAATGTGTTTTTGTTTTTTCTACCAACTTTTGTTTTTTTCCCCCTTTAGCAAAAAACTTTTGTTTTTTCGTTGCCGGGGTAAATGGTGGGGTCAGTAAGGGCTGGCGGTAGGTCCCATTGCCAACCCCCCTTACACAAAGTAATTCAAATTATGTGGATTTTTAATCCCAAAAAAAGTAATTAGGTCCAACGGTGCAATTAATTCCGGTATTATTACATTGTTTCGTTGGGTTTAATTCTATTCCATCCAAATCAAATTGTACAGATCAATAAAATATTAATTTATTTGTATTATAAGGCTCTACAAACCAAAAATCAAACATGGAAGTCATGGATAAATTTAGCCTTAGATATGGGTTACAACATTTGTTGACTCCATATGAAAATTCAAAGAATTCATAGGTATCAAAGAAATTGCTCCAAACCCTACATTTAAATAGACTGTCATTGAGTTAAGCAAATCAGGTGTAATGAAATCATGCCATTGTGAGCTATACTTCGTTTTGGTGTGCCTATTTCTTGGTACATGTTATTCAGTTTGCTTTTGTTTCTTTGAAGTTAATAGGATAAAAACACTTCGATTTGACTCTAGCGTTTCATTTTGTTTTTCTTGTTCTCTCAAATGTTTCCGTTTCTTTTCTTCTTCTCTTATCTTTATTCATTTATTTTTGGAATCGATCAATATGTTGAAATTAGTTTTTTTTTTTTTTTTTGAGTAGTCTTTTTGTTTATTCCCTTTAATACTCACTCCTCATGATATATATTTTATTTTTTAAAAGAAATTTTATTTGTTCACTTTATAGTATTTTCAATCTAAGTTTCTATTCTATTAAATTCCTTCAATAACATTGAAATTTTCATTCAAAACGTTCAATTTGATAAAAGAAATATTCAACTAGGGACTCTATTTGGAACAAATGGACTGTTAATCAATATTCTTAAATTATTGAAATAGAGATAACTAAGAATATGTAGTTGTATCTTTTTTTATTAAAAATGAGAGAGGGAGAGGGGGGGGGGGGGGGGGGGGTGGGGGGGGGGGGGGGTGTTTTGGGTTGTAGAGAGAGAGACAAAATTATCGCACTTTATTATACATATTCAAACCCCATTGAAAAAAAAAAACTTTAGGTAGCGATTGGTACATTAGAATGAATTTGGGTAGGAATGGAATGAGGCAAGGAATAAAATGAAATTGAGAATGGAATGAACTTGGGAATGAGAATGACATATTTGGTATGCTCTAAGAATTAAGAGTAGTAATGTGAATGACTTGTATAATATGACAAGATTGACATTTTATTATTATAGCATTAAAAAAAAGAATAAATATAAATATAACCGTAAATAATATAAACATAAATAATAATAATAATAATAATAATAACAACAATAAATAATAATAATAATAATAATAATAATAATAACAAAATAAAAATAATAAATAATAATAATAATAATAACAACAACAATAATAAATAATAATAATAATAATAATAATAATCTATTATTATTATTATTATTATTATCATTATTTATTGGTATTATTATTATTTTACTTTTTTATTATTATTAGTATTTATTATTATTTATTTATTTTTATTTTTTATTATTATTATTATTATCATTTTTATTATTATTATTATTATTTTAATAATATTATTATTATACTTTTTTAATTATTTATTATTATTATTATTATTATTATTATTTTTATTTTTTAATCACTATTTTTTATTATTTTATTTTTATTTTTATGTTCATAATAATAATAATTATTATTTTAATAGTTATTATTATTATTTTTATAATTATTATTATTATATTTTATTATTATTATTATTATTATTATTATAAAACAAATTATTTATAAAAGTTATGTTATATAATAGGGGTATAGTAGTCAAGTCTATTCCCAAACACATAGGAATGAGTCATTCTCATATATTTGGTCTGGAATGGCTATTCCCATGTATGTGGGAATGAAATTCTTAAGTTTATTATCTCGTACCAAACATAGAATTAAAATAGAATTGGGAATCTTATTTCATTCTCAACTTATTCTCACATACCAATCGCTGCCTTAGATCCACCCCTGTTTACAATGAAAGAGAATTATTAAACCCAAAGTATTACAAAATGAATTTATTAAGTCCTGACTAGCTAGTTGCAATCTGCAGGTTCTTGTGCTTTATTCTGCAGTCTTAGTTACTTTCATTTTTCTTCTAAAAAGATTGCGGAATCAAAATTCCATCAATGGAATTGGATCAATGATTATGACAAGAACCAAGCCCGGCGGATCTAAATTTTTTGGGACAAATCAAAGGTTTTGGTTTCAAAGTCGGCTCCTCGGAGCAAGCTATTGTCTGTTGCATTAGGAATACTGATAACTCATTCGTATGCAATGCTATTTTTGTTTATGCCAGTAATGAGGTGGAAGATAGGAAGCCTTTTGTGGAAGAATGAGACTTGGAGTCTGAATCTCGGTGATAAGCCACTTTGTATCGGGGTTGATTTTAATGAAATTATTCAGCTTGAAGATAGAATCAGATGCCGCCATCGGTCATGGTACAAGGGACTTTATTGATTGTATTGATAGAGCAAATATCTTGGAGCATCGTAGTGTTGGACCACACTATACTTGGACCAACCGTGGGAAAGGCGATGGTTTTAAGGCCAGCAGACTTGATCGTGTATTAATCAATGGAGAGTGGTTTACCGGCTTTTGTGATTCGGCCCTTGTTGTGGGTAATCCTGGCCTATCGGACCATTGTCCCCTTATTTTGCATTTCGTTAATTCGTCCAGAAAGAAGTTGAAGCCCTTCAAATTCTTCAACATTTGGACCCAGCATGAAAAGTACAGGGAGATTGTGCAACGAGTTTGGGCTGCACCTATTCAAGGTTCACCAATGTTTGTTCTCTACACCAAGCAGAAAGCACTCAAGAAAGAGCTCAAAGTGTTCAATGATAGGCATTTCCATGACCTCTCTTTCAAAATTTCTGAACTTAGGAAATCGCTGGATGATATTCAAACTGTTATTATGGAAGACAATGCTACTCAGAGCCAACTGTTGGAAGAAAAGAAAATATGTAGAGACATTGAGAAAAAAATAATGTTATATATCATCTCTTTTTTTATCACTCTTTTATCACTATCTACGTAGAATCTTACATGGCAGACCAAATAAACTATTTTTATTTCCTTTCTTAATAGATTATTTTTATTTCCTTTCTTCTCTTCAGTTCCTTTTTCTCTCTCTTAATCAATATTTACTCAAAATACTTGTCTTTCTTTATTTAACCCTATCACACCTTTCAACCAAAAAAAAAATCATATCAGACCCCAATATTAGAAAAACAACAATAAATCAATCAGCCAAAAGAAGAGAATCAGTTTTAAGCAATTCTTTTTTTCTTTCTTGGTATGTGTCGTTCTCAAATAATTCTTGAAGCTCTAGAAAATTCTTTTTTTTTTTTTTTTGAAGAATAATTTCGGCTTTTGCTATCATGCTGTATTTGCTTTTCACGTTTTCTTTCTAATTTTAGAATTACTATTTGTTAATTGCATTTTGGAGTACTTCTTTGTTTAGATGCATTTGGACAAGAGCAAAAAGTTCGAAATTAAAGACTAGAATGTTAAAGCTAATTGGTTCCACCACAAGTATAAGAGTCTCATTGTTTCTTTGATTTCCTTTCTTTATTCGTTTGTCGTTCAGTTTGAAGTAGTTGGCTTGGGGGCAAACTTTTAGAACCGCGAGATGGTATTTTATCACTTTAAAAAATACAAAGTTTGGTGTGTAAATTTAAATATTACATTTTATTTGTTCTTTTATCTTGGTCTTAATGAATCTTAAATCATAAAAATCTCTTGATATGAGAACATTAGTAAATAATATCACAAAGAAAAAAAATAACAAATTGTTCAAAATTGATAATGGGATGAGGGAGGAAAGGGATGGAAAAAAAATGAAAGGATGCATACAACTATAGCATTTTGGTCTTTGATTCAAAATTAAGACCCATAATCCTTGAAACTCTAGAAACCCTTGCACCTAATTAATATTAATTCTTCAATGAGAATAACACATAACAAGAAAAAAAAAAAAAAAAAAAAAAAAAAAAAAAAACTTAAAACTGATTCTCTTTTTTTGAACAATAGATTTATTGGTTTATATATATATATATATATATATATATATATATATATATATATATATATATATATATTTTTTTTTTTTTTTTTTTTTTTTTTTTTTTTTTGGTCAAGGGGTCTGATATGGTTAAATAAAGAAGGGTAAATAGCATCACAGCCTCCTGTAGTTAGCCGAAAGTGCGCAACACCCCCATATACTTTTAAAAGTGCATCGGACCCCCTTATGGTTTGTGTAGGTCCAAGATATCCTAAGAGGGAGGTGAATTATGATAAATGGACAATATTACTACTTTTTCGGAAAGGATAGACACTAATAAATTCAATGGATCAATTTATCAAACACTATGTATGCACAAATAAAAGAGATAAGGAGAGAAGAGAGAAAGAGATGAAGTCGTCGATTTTTAGGTGGTTCACTAATCTATTCCACAAGCCAAGGTCTTCCTCTCCTTAGGCATTCTACTAACTCCACTAGTAGTGCTTCTTCATAAGTTGGTGAAGCACAAACCAACACTACAAGACATTTTGACTCCACAAGAGTTTGTACAAGTCTCTTTACTTCTTTGAATTCACAAAGAATATTTCAAGCACTCTCTATACAATGTTTCTCTCAAAGTTATAGTAGTGCTTATCTTACAATAAGAGTGAATAAATGATGAGTACAATGAACTCTCTTTAAGAGTGGATAAATACAATTTAATACTCTTGAATGCTTAATTGATTTGCAAGTTAAAGCTCAATAAATGTTAAAGCAAATGTGTTTTGAAGATATGAAAGCTATTGAGTAATTTGTTTGTGGTTAGAAAAGGTGATTTTTGCAAATGGTGTGTTTGAAAATATATAGAAACCCTTTCTAATGGATTTCTAATGGCTATATTTTTCAAAAGTCGGTTGATGGGTTGGTTGGTGGCCTTGCCCGACTTCCTTGACCGATATGGTCTGGAAGTGCCGGTTGAGAAATGCTGGTGGAGGAGCTCGCCCGGCTTTCCTCGCCCGACATACTCTGGAAGAGCCAGTTGACTAATACCGGTTGAGGGACTCAATCGGCATTGCTTGACTGGCTTGTATTATTTTAACTAGCCAAGCAACACCATTTAAAAGCCTTTTTAAGTTCAAGAACAAGCTCAATATTTCTTAAAAGAAACTCTTCAATAAATCATTTTAGACTTTCAAAATGATTTTCTCAAGTAAATCTTTAAAAAGGTTTTTCAAAGGGAATGCATTTTTTAGCTTTACTTAGCGTTTCAAAATTGCCAAACAAATAATTAGTCGGTACCCCTTATGACGCCACGTATCCTTCCTTGTAACTCCTTCTTCTCTTCATTCCTTCTTGGAGAGATCTTCAATGATGCTAACTCTTCAAAGCTTTTATAGATCTTCACCAATCATAGAACTTCAAACTTGATTTGCATTGATAAGCACGTGCTAGAAATTTCTTCATGAGCATTCTAATCTATAACTAATCTCGAACATATATAACTTATACAAGCTTTATTAGTCAATAGATAATAGTTTATTTAAGATTTAGTTATCATCAAAATATGAGATTAAGACTCTCAGGCTAACAGTTTGAAAAACGGAGCACCACATCCCTTTCCATCAAAAAAACTGTTACTTTTAACGGAGAGTATGTTGCACGCGCATTAAATGCAATTGTTTATATTTTTTGGCTTAAATTATTACTCTTTGGACAACAATACCCTTATATATATAATATGTGCTTTTTTACTTTTCTTTTATTTTTAAAGATTAAAGAAAATAATAATAATAATAATAATTAAAAACAAAAAACAAAACAGTCATCTTCCCCACCCACCCCCCACCCTACACACATACATCACACCCCACCCACCTGACCCCCTAAACCCATCCTAGCCCCCACATCTACCCCTAGTAAAACCCACCCTCAGCCTACACCGTATCCCACCCTTCCACCCCTCCCAAACCTAGCCGCATCGTACCCCCAGCTGCGTTGCACCCCTACCCCTTAACCTAACCGCGTCAAACCCCATCCCTCCTACACCAGCGCCGTCATACCCCTCCACCCCCCCTGACCCTATCAAATGTATTTGTATATATATGTATGTGTATATGTATTATTTATAAAAATTTGTTTCTTTTTTTTTGGTTTCGTGTGTATATATATAATTTTTTTCCTTTTTTTTCTTGTGTGGTGTGTGTAGATATATTATTTTTTTTGTCCAATATATATATAAAAGAAAAAAGGAGAAAAGAGAGAAAATAAAAAGAATCGAGGATATTTATGTCTTTTAGCTATTTCCGTTAAGAAACTTGACGGAAAAAAGACAGAGGGGCACATGTGTTACTTTTTCAAACCACAGGGGGGTCCCGTCCACTTTTAAAAGAATAAGGGATGTTATGCATTTTTGGCTAACCATAGGGGGTTGTGGTGCTATTTACCCAATAAAGAAAGAAAAGTATTTTGAGTAAATATTAATTAAGAGATAGAAAAATGAATTGAAGAGAGAGAAGAATAACTAAAAAGAAGAATAAAAATAGTCTAGTTGGAGGCCATATAGGATTCCATGTAGAAAGTGATAAAGGGTGATGAAAATATGGGTGATATATAGCATTATTCTAGAGAAAATGCTGATTGTCGAATAAAATATCATGAAGCAGAAAGCTCGACTAAGCTAGTTGAATGATGGTGACTCAAACACCTCATTTTTCTTCAAATATGTTAAGGGACGAGCTCCTCATAATGCATTGGTTAGGCTTCAAAATTCAAATGGTGCAATTCTTGATACAGATTATGAGATTGGTCTTGAAGCTGTGGAGTATTTTGAAAACTTTATTGGGAGTTCGAGTCCAAATGATTACTGGCTTAAAGCTAGTCATTTGCATTGTCTTGAGCCTCCGCAATTGTCCTCACATGCAGTTCATGAGCTTACCAAACTTGTTACTGTCAAGGAGATCAAAAGAGCTATGTTTTCGATTAACAGTAGTAAGTGTCCGAGACCTGATGGCTGTCACTTCTACAAGAATGCTTGGGATATCATCTTACATGACTTTATCAAGGTTGTTCAGTCTTCTTTCAGATCCGGAAGAATCTTGAAGGAAATTAATGCTACCATTATTACTCTTATTCCAAAAGTGTAGAATCCTTCAACCATGAATGATTTCCGCCATTTTTCTTGTTGTGTTATGGAGAGCCCAGAGAATCTGACAACAAATAACATACATGTGTAGAACTCACTATTGACCCAAAAGCTTAAGCTATTGGGTCTTGAGCCTACACATGTTTATTAATAGCTCATTATTCTCCTAATCTTTCCATATGTGAGAAATTTTTCTCTTTACTTTTTAGTTCATCATGTGAAACTCTTAACAAATCTCTCTATTTTCACATGTGAACTCCAATTGGGCCTTAACTCTCCCTTGATCCACATTCATCACCGATGAATCCATCTTCACCACTCTCACAAGCTATTTAGATCTTATTTTCGCACCTTAGCTACTACCATGTCAGCCCTAGTAGCTCTTCTCCGTGCACCCCAGATCAACCATGTACCTCCCTGTGTACCCCAAATTAACCATGCACTTTTAGCTACTACCATGCCAACTCTAGTAGATCTTCCTCGTACACTCAAGATCAACCATGAGGCTCCGTAATCTTACTCTTATACGAGCCCGCTTAGAATCACACAGATCAACCAACCCTTGCTCCATTGCGTTACTGTACCTTATACAACTTTAAGAGTATAGTCCAAGAATTATACTTATCGCTACTCCATCCTCCGAGCCCTGCTGCCAAGCTCCACCGAGCCCTGCTACCAAGCTCCACCGAGAGTCTATCACGATAGTCCACCATAATTCTTCGAGAGTTCGAACCAAGATCGTCAAACCATTGGCTCTAATACCAGTTTGTAATGGAGAGTCCAAAGAATCTGAGAACAAATAGGCTTTAACACACATGTGTAGAACTTACTATTGACCCAAAAGCTTAAGCTATTGGGTCTTGAGCCTACACATGTTGTGTAATATTCCACATCAGTTGGTTACGAGCTGGGACCATTGAATATATAGTGGAGGATGCTCCCTTATATTCGTGACGATGCGTTTTCCAATCCAAAGTTGGACAGTGAGAAACAAACCCGTGAGGGGCCCAATGTGGTAACCCAAAGTGGACAATATTTTCATATGTGGCGTCGTTGGTGGGCCTCTGCTCTTCAGGGTATTCGCTTAGCCAGGGCGTTACATGTTAATTAATAGCTCATTATTCTCCTAATCTTTTCGTGTGGGAGAAATCCTACTCTTTACTCTTTAATTCAATACAATGTACAAGTATATATCGAAGGTCCTCACAAACAGAATGTAGGAATTTATGGGTGAAATGGTTTCTGATGTGCAAACTGTTTTTCTCAAAGGAAGATCCATCACGGATAATATCTTGATCGCCCAAGAACTTTTGAGAGGCTATAGACGGAAAAACATCCCACCTAGATGTACCATCAAAGCTGATCTTGGAAAGGCCTATGACATGATGAATTGGGAGTTTATCCTTGCAGCTTTGGAAGTTTTCAACTTCCCACCTTGCTTCATCAAATGGGTTAGTAATTGCATTATCACACCTAAGTTTTCAGTTGCAATCAATGGTAATATGTATGGCTTTTTTTATTCTAAGAGGGGGTTAAGATAAGGGAATCCCATCTCCCTGTATCTGTTTGTTATTTGCATGCAAGTGTTGGCTCTAATTCTTAATAAAGCTGCTGGTTGTAAGGACTTTAAGTTCCATCCCAAATGTAAGAGATTGTATTTGAGTCACTTGTGTTTTGCGGATAACCTTTTAATCTTTGTTAAGGCAGATATTACCACACTCAAGATCATCAGTGATGGACTTCAGCTCTTCTTGAAGAACAAATTTCTAGCCTCCTGAATTTCAACATTGGTACATTGCCAGTCAAATATTGGGCATTCCACTAATTGTTGGACAACTCTACATTAACGATTGCAGGGAACTCATTGACAAAATTATGAATTGAATTGAAAGTTGAGCTCTGAAGTGGCTTTCTTTTGCATGTAGAAAGCAGCTCATTGATTTTGTGCTTACTAATATTCAAGCTTATTAGGTTCATATTCTTGTTCTCCCTGCTACAGTTATCAAGGAAATTAAGAAAACTTTCAGCCTTCCTCTGGTCTTGCCATGAATGTAATGGAAAGAAAGCTAGGATTGTTTAGTACCGGGTGTGCTTACCCAAGGAGGAAGGAAGATTGGGTATTAAAAATCTTAGCTTAGGAGGCTATCATGAAATTACTTTGGCAGGTGTTGACTCGACAAGACTATATTTGGGTTCATTGGGTTTTTGTTTACCATCTTCGGAACAAGGGTCTTTGGGAAGTCAAGACTTCGAAGGACACTGCCTGGTACTGGCAGAAGATGATGAAATTACGAGACGAACTCGAACAGTTCACTTTCTACAAAATTGGTAGAAGTACGAATACTTACCTGTGGTTGGATAATTGGCATCCCCTTGGCATTCTCTCTGATGTATTTGGCAATGAAGCAATTTTGGATACTGGAAGCTCTTTATTTGCCAAAGTGGAAAAGTTTGTTGATAAGGATTATTAGTGTTTACCTTCTAATCATTTGATCTTTAGAGATATTGCTCACAATATTGAATCGCTGCATCCGAATTGTTCTAGGCCTGATGAATTTATTTGGCTTGGTGGTCTCGAGGATTCTTGACACATTCAGCATGGGAACTTCTCAGACCCAGATCGGTAACAGTTAATTAGGACCATGTTGTTTGGTTCAAGTATGTTATCCCCAAGCATGCTTTTCGGCTTTGGCTCTTTTGGCACGATAGGAATCCAACGAAGAATAGGATGATCGCATGGTGTCTTCAAGTTGATTTGTTATGTTTGTTTTGTAGACATTGCATTGAATGTCGAAATCACTTATTTTTTGATTGTGGATTTAGTCGAAGAATTTGGAAGGAGGATATTAAGTGGTCCAAAGCTCCTTTCTCTTTTCACAATTGGGATCAGACTACCGTTAGATCTTGCATCATTGTGATAATGGTTCTTTGGAAGCTGTTGTTGTTCAACTCTTTTTGGGAGCAGTTGTTTATCACATTTGGAGCGAGAGAAATAAAAGATTGCACCAAAGAGATATGCTTACTGAAGATCAATTGCTCCAACATATTTGTTTTGATTTAAAAATACTACACTAAACAGATCTATTGTAAGAGCTAGAATGTAGATAGGAATATCTTACGTTAGATAGATCTATGCTTTCGCTAGTTGTATATCCGTTTTTTTCTTTTATTCTAATGAAAACACTTGCTTACCTTAACAAAAAAACAAAAACAAAAAAATTGCAAATTTCCCATTGGTAACTCGACCATTAATGGGACTGTCTTGGGCTTGGCGGATTTGTTTTCGCAAAGAGTGGACCGCTTTCAATCTAAATATTCAAGAAATGCTTATAAGCACAAAAAGCCTATGCTAGTGAAGTTGTAAGTATAATTAACTGCAAGATACTATGACGAAAGGATCATTGTTTTGGACAACATACGCTAAGGCCTTAACTGCAAGATACTATGACGAAAGGATCATTGTTTTGGACAACATACAGTACTTGTGAAATGCAAATATCACTTGTTCAACTTGTGGCAACTTTGTGATGCTATAGATTTCAGATGACATTTACTTGGAGCCTAATAAAACACTTCGCAAAAAGGAAACAAAGAAAGAACTTGTGGCAGCTTATACAATTTATTCCATCAAGAATGCATTAACATCATGTCTGATGTACAAAAACAAGATCAATTTTACGTTTAGATGATTTCCAGCAAGTGAATCACTATAATTGCTTCATGGTTTACCAATCGATGCCCAATTCTTTCGAGATGAAGAGTTTGTCAATATATGTGATAACAGGAGCTGATGAGGCTATATAATTTTGCATGTAAATCCTTGCCGAGCTCTCTGAAAGTTCAAAAAAGCAGGAAACAGGCAAACATGAGAAGCAAGAAAAGATTTTTTATTAAACAATGCATCTGCGTCTCTACAGCAACAATACTTTCTGTGTTTTACTTCATTGATACTAGTGTTCCGGATCAAATAAAGAAGGTCTCAAGACATCATTAAATAACCAAGCTAATAAGATGATAAGTCCAAAATCTAACTGAAAAGGTTGTTGAAGGTGCCTCATGTTAATATCTGTCCATTCCTTGAAGAAAACTCAATGCATCTATTACTACATGCTGAAGTAATCGAGCTTCTTTTTATCTTTTCTTTTTCTGGTCGTGGTCAGATTCTGTTATTAACATCCAGTACTGAGGGTACTAGGAAGTGCACACCAGGGCATGGACAGCCCTTTGCTATCATCCAGCCAAACATGGTCCAAGGCCAAGCACCTCATGACTCTAATAACAAAGTAAGCCATCTTGTATATTCAAAGGAAATCCACGCTAACATTGTCAGAAACTGGGATATAAGCAAATTTTTCCACTCTTAAGCGTGCCCATTTTCAACGAGCACCCACTTAGCGGGCGGTGGATGGCAAGACTAGTTATTGCTCCACTGGACAATAAGATAATTGATAATAGTTCAAACTTCAATTTCCCCAGATGCATGAAGAGCTTTCTTGGTTAGATGTTAGACGACAATCAATTTTACTCTTTTGAGATTTTAATAAACCGGAAAAAAAAAAAAATACAAAGAAAGAGAAAAGAAAAATCACAAGACATCAGTTAACAAAAAACTCACCCTCTTCATTGAGCTTTTCCAGTAACTGCGCTTTTGTTGGAAGAACATACATTCCTGCAGCAATGGCTTTCCGGATAGCCCATCCGTGGTAAGGAGCAAATACCTGAGCATAAGCTGTTGAAGCAGGATCCTTCAGGAAATTACTCCTACAAAAAGGAAATTTCT
This sequence comes from Ehretia macrophylla, assembly GCA_037974665.1. Classification (NCBI taxonomy): domain Eukaryota; kingdom Viridiplantae; phylum Streptophyta; class Magnoliopsida; order Boraginales; family Ehretiaceae; genus Ehretia; species Ehretia macrophylla. Next base: position 64,103,245 of record CM075769.1, read on the forward strand.
ATCTCTTAAACAACCATTCATATAATTTTAAACTAATTTCAACAGTAGTACAAAAGTGTAAAAATGCATAATAATTTCTTTTCTTAAATTCATTGTTTATCGGAGCATCATTCAGTTTTACAATTCATAAAGGAATAAATAAAAAAAGAATATAGAGGAAATGAGCATTTACATTACTGTTCATTTTTTAGTGTCACCGCTAATTGATCCTAATATCAAAAGCTTATACACCTTACACCTTACACCTCTTTAGGAGAATCCTTTTTTCTTCACTTTTTATATCGAGCATTCCAGACAGATAGCTATTTTAAGCATTTATGTAAAGCACAGTACTGCTTGCCCTTAAAGATCAAGTCACGTTTGAAATATGACCAAAAAGAAAAGTGTCATGTTTGAAATATTATAAATTGTAATTAATTTATGGCATCTTTAGGTTTTAAATTAATTTACTAACGATAAATTGGTTCAGTAATTGGTCCAGCATTTCCTCTTCAAGCAAAAACTGCTGTCTGTATGTGTAGGATGTTTGTGCCTCTTTAATGATAAACACATGATTCATGCAAGATTCAAGACTTCTCTAACCCTTCTCGTGATAACTTCGTAATCCGGTACCTTAATAAAAATTCATGTGGACATGCGTTTACAGAAGAAACAGAAAATGCCCCTAGGCCTTAGGAATCAAAGTAAGAGTTTACCATAAAAGCAATGTAGGGACCATCTACAGTACATCAAAGGGCTTGAGCTTATCAAAGAAAAGCCTATCTCCAAATACTCACTAATATGCTTTTTTCAAAAAGAACACATCCCAGGTCCCATATGCATTCCTTATAAAGCATTACTAACACCTAGCATGCTTTACAACATTTGACAAATAGCCGTAAGACCATTATAATGCAAATGCAAGCAGTTGACTCTCTGGCTCCTTATGTATAAGGCCCCAAAATTGAAAGCCTCTTGACTGTTCTTTGCAAAATGTTGTGGGGGAAATTTTCTTCCAGAAATCACCAATAGTTTAAGAAGAGCAACTTCAAGAGGAACTGCTCATTGGAGATACAGATTTGACTGAGATTTTTTACTTCCGTTGCTAGGTCATTCCAAAAGCCGAAGAATTTCAAGCTAACAGGAAGAAAGCTACTGCAACTAGGTATTTTTCTAGACTCATTGTCTATATCTAGGACTCCATCCACTTTAACTCATAATGACAATATTATTAGCTATATAGGTATGGCTATCAGCATCTGGATTCTTGTATCATTCGGAGCAGGTTTAATATGATAAAATTATGTTCAATTCTTGACACCTAGCAATCAAATGTTGCAGTCAGAAGTAGCCTGATCACTTTAGCATAAACCTATGAGTCCAAATACGATAACGCACAAAATGAATTGTTCTTGTAAATGCTCCAAAGTCTTTTCTGTCTTCTTTATCCCTACCATAAGAAACTGGGAGTACAATGGAAGCATCAAACTTATCCGCCAAGGCTTTATGCCACATCGAATATCAGCTACATCCACATCCGGATGGATCTATGGATTTCGAATCCCACCTTACCAACTTGTAGCGGTGGAGCACGAATTTATCTTTTCTACCAGAGTTACCAGTTTTTTTCACCCTCAGGAGTTCTCCCTCATCTAGGAAGCTAACAGGCCACAAGTATAAATATGAAGCAATCTCGCGATGAAAGGTATGCAAAAAATATCATTCACTTACTGCCTACGAGCTTCTTCTCACCGTCAACTGACTTGAGCGTCGGAGTGGGCACTGTGGGCACCCCCCTCGGTTCCTTTGTTTTGCAGGTTCAGGTCTAGCCGAGGAAGCAGCTCAGGACAGTCAAAGTTTTACCTTAGCAGTTTGGCCCCGTCTGTGGGAACCGAACTAGTAATTCCACTGAGATACCACGATGGTTCACACACGCAGTCAGGCCAATTGTCACGACCCCATTTTCTTAATTGCTAAAACGGTCTCTGATACCATAATATTGACAAGGAATTAAAATTGAAGCTTACAAATCCTCAAGCGTTCTGGGATCGCTTTGACTCTGCTTGCTTCTTCTTTCCTATGAGCCATTTTACGACCTTATTTTTTCAGAGGGTCGACGGGACATGGGAGCCTCAGTTCATGCATCGATTTACCGAAATCACCCCCGCTCTCCCACTTTCTTCTATTCAAAAGGTGAACAACCCTTAAACAAAAACGCCCTAAGAGGGCTCTTCTTTATATATTACATACATAAGCCCTATTTCAGGAACATGGTCCAACATCCCTATGTAAACTTCAAGCCAACCATCTAAAACTTGCAACACATTAATTCAAGACAAACTTAGATCTTCAATTTCAATAATTATCTAAGGCATATCACCATCAGACATCCCAAAAGTCATAATTTTCCAGCCCTAACAATTAAACAACTGACTCAGTGTCCCTGAGCAGTCGATGGATGTTACAATATTCTTAAATATCACTTCCAAAATTCGATAAATTCTCCTAACGCGTCAAAACCCAATTAGAAACCATAAAGTGAAGATCAACCCTCTTCAACCTATAAAGTTTTCTCAATCAACTACCTCATCTTATAAGAATATGTCATATTTCACTGTTAAAAATCCATCACAAAACAACAGATTTATCTTTCCATATTGCACCTACACAAAGTATAGTACCTTTCTATTCATCGGGGGTGCCATTAAGATTTTTCTATTCTTTAGATCAATGTATAATCAATATGAAACTTAGGTCTATATCATCAACTGTGCATATGTTACCTACAAAAGCAGTTGGCTAAGTTAATAGTCATTATTTCCATGCTAAGAGACCTTAATTCTTTTGCAGGTGTAAAAGTAACATTAAAGGGGTCAAAGCGTCCATTACCTTAATAGGTCTCAATAGTCAGCCATACAGGCTGCAGCACGAGGTTTGTGTAGCAACATTGTCAAAGCAGATATAATCATTGTTAGCTCATATAAAATTTTAGGCCATCATATCTAAATTGGAGATAAAAAATTGAATCATCTAAATAAGTAACTTGAGAAAATAACAGAATCACAAAAAGTGAAGTACAGTAATCAGATTAAAGGCATTACTATAGACGGTAACATACTCTGAAGCCAAAATCTGCTCAAACAAAACCTTAACCATATCAAGCCCACGCTTCACTCTCAACAGATTCCTTGTATGACTCCCAGTCCTCTTCACACAATTTGCTTCAACATCCAGATCAATCATCCCCTGTAATGTGACAATTGATTTTGATGCCTCTGCTAGGTCATCAACCTATCATGAGCATGAAAACAGTGCATTATATCTCTCAATTACAAATAAAGGATTTGTAGGATTGGGGCATATAAAATGAGGTAAGGCCCCTCAGTCATAACAGATCCTAAAATTGTGGACAATCTGTTTATGCATAAACAGTAACATACATATGTTCATGTTTTTCAAAGACATGCACGTATTTATGTGTATGACAAAACATAACTCTCAATGATTTCAGTACATTGTAAATAAATTCACATCTATTTACACAAGCAGATTGAATTTATCATCTAGAGTCTAGACCAAGCATTTGTCCATTACACAAGCACCTAAATTCATGCACACATAACCATTACATTAAAATCTACCTCCAGATATATATCGTCAACGTAAGACCCTTCAAGATTGGAGCTTGATCTAATTTTAGTCGCTATTCATTACAACGAAAAATTCGACATTTTTCTAATTAATTGTTGAACTAAGTTTTTGTCTACATATACTGTTGGACCAACGTCTCCTTATTAAAACGAGCAAAAGTTATCATATATGGCCTTAAAAGTTAAGATGCACAACAAGTTTCGTTCATCAAATCCTATTTAGATGTTGGTCACCTCTAATATTCTAGAGAATCAGCAAGAGGCTCCCACCAAATTGCATTGTTCCTTCTCCAAAAGACTCTCTATCCCACTTCTTATGTTAGGTAGCTCCCTATTCTTCTCCTTACTCGCTATGTTTGGAGGGGGAGGATGGCTCCCTATCTCACTCACTATCATTATTTTAATTTTGTCTTCTTCTTTAGTATAGTTTTTGTGTTTTAATTTATCAATTTCAATAAAATGTAACTTTTATATTGAAAATGTTAATAACATGATGATTAATACTATAATATTAGTGTCCCGAAATTTCTTTTTGTTTTTTTCCTCATGAATGAGCAAAATGGTAGAAAGAATATGAATTTTATGAGTATAACCGTTAAAAAGAATATGATAACCAAAAAAACATAAATTTACAAAATCTAAATGCTGATACATAAAAAAGTAAAAAAAAATATTAAAAAAAAAATTAATGTGTAAGCTGAAATAAGAAGAGTAAAATGCACCATACTTCAAGCTTAAATAAGAAGAGTAAAATGCACCATACCCCTTTGTGTTTTCATAAAGTTGCATTATAAACTCCGTGTTTTAAAAAGTCACGTTATAAACCCTATTTTATAAAAAACGTTGCATATGACCCCCTGCTGTCTATTTTTCTGTCAATTTTAACGTGAAGTGTAATACACACATTTATGATTCTTGCACATACTTATCAGAAGTGATTGCAATTTGGACACAATAAAAAATCGTGCAAAAATTAGTTACATCCTGACTCCCCCTTGTTTAAGGTATTTTCTCAATCATATTACAAAATGAAAAATATTATAAATACCTCATTCTGATATTAAAAAGTGACAAATTTCCCCTTCTTATATTAAAAAAGTTACAAATACCCCATCTGATAAATATCATATTTGCATTATAGGCGTGTGTATTATGCTCCATGTTAAAATTAATAAAAAATTAAACGGCAAGGTCATATGCAACGTTATTTATAACACAAGATTTATAACGCGACTTTGTAAAACACAAAATTTATAATGCAGCTTTATGAAAGCATAGGGATATGGTACATTTTACTCAAATAAGAATTATAGACCGACATAGAAACTCTTTAAAATAAGAAAATCCAATTTTAGTTATTGAGAAAAGATAAGAAATCCTAGGCCTAGCGAAGATATCAATAACGCATTCCAATCAAGTCCTGCTGTTGAGGTTAGAATTGATTGTCCAGGGCACTTTCCTTAACCAAACTATCATGTAATACTTATGAAGGTATATGTATCAAGGCCAATCAATCAACAATAAGAAATTATAATTTCATCCAAACATAAACTATATTGGTCAACTATATTACTCAAGAAATGTAGCAACATTTCTTTGTTTAATTCTTTTTAGCGGAGCATAAAAAAAGAAAAGTTTAAAATAATTCCAAAATGAATATGTATGCACAAGAGAAGAATTACTTTGGCAACATAATCGAGCTCAGCAAACTTGAAGGCGATGCCAAGGCAGCGGAAGAGAGGGGAGACCAAAGAGCAGGCCTGTGAGAATGGCCCAACTTCCAGCTGGGCCCCACCAGCACCTTGACCTTCAGCTTCGATTTGATTGGCCAGGCCCTTGAAGGCCTCCGCCATTTTCCTTAGCGGCTTCTCTTCTTCTGCACAGCTACTGTTCGCCATTCAACGCCTTGCCGCGGGGCTGGAATGTTTCTGGAAGTGTCAGATATAGGTCGTCGCAATTTCCTTTTTTTCTTATCGCGGTGTTTGGCCGCGAACTATGAGGCTGTTCTTGGCAAAAGCGAGAGTGGGAAAAATATAAAAGAGAAAAACTTCAAGACTGCAAATGACCAAAAAATAGTAAAAAAAAAAAATATATATATATATATATATATATTCAAAACCGTAGTTATGTATCCAACGACAATGTTGTCATTAAGACTTTCGCTCAGTAGTAAATTACTCATTATATATATAAAATATTGTGAACTCAATTCTTGTTAACTACATATTATACAACTTTAAATTTTTTTTGAGACGACAATGTTTACCAAAATAAAATAGCTACAATGACGTTGACCGAAAAAGCGTAGCGACCCCAAATGGAGATGGTTTTGCAAGTAGCCCTTTTGTTTTCGCTTCGATGGAGAGACTGTTGGGACCGAATAGAGGTGGCATTTGAGTTAATTCGATACGGTTCGATCGAATTGTAAATTAAAAATAAATAAATTTAATTTAGCACAAATATTTAGTAGGTTGAGTTAGATTAAATTCATTTATTATAATATAGGACTTAGCTCGGCTTACAAGCTTGCTACCACAAATAACAAGCTGGGCGGGCCAATCTATTTTTTTGTGATTAATGTATTCTAAATATAATATATATATATATATATATATATATATATATATTAATAATTAAAAAAATAAAATTTAAACATAATTTTTTAAGAAACGTTAATTTAACCATTAACGAGATAGTATACAAGTTGATTGACAACATTAATAATTAATATAAATAATGAGACATGACAAATTACAAGTTAATAAGATACGAATACATTAGTGATATAAACATGAAAATAAAATATTACATAAATGTTTGAGGAAAGCCGGTGCAAAAGTTCTTTATTTTGTTATGCTCCTTGTACGGGTGTTAAGCCTACTGGTAATGGTAATGGGTTTGGCAGTGGCGACAGTTGAGTAACTACTTCAGGATTAAAATAATTTGTGACTTTGGTTGTTGAGATACAAGGTGTCTTACAAGTGTCTTAGTTTCAAATTTACGTTGAAATATAAATTAATGTTGACAATAGTTACAAATTACATACCTATTCTTCAAGTTACATAAGAAGATTCCAAACTTTTGACAAATGTAATCGTCGTGAAAGATTTTATTCTTCCAGGGATATAGTTATATATAATGTTGTAAACTTGTAGTAAAATAAAGTTGAATATACTAAGTGACTAAAGCATTGCCACTAAGTATTTATAGAAAAAATTATATGTACAATTATAAAAATTGTACCTAAAATCTTTTTTAAAAAATTGTATGAAGGGACTTAAAGTTGCAAGTTGCAAACTTGCAATATTATAAAAAAAATGTTTGATAACAAGTTATTTAATATTAACTTTAAATATACATTGCTACTTTTTATTATTAGTTTGTCAAAAAATATAATTACTACGAATTGCTAGTTTGTTTTAAAAAAAGTAGTTACTATGAATTGCATTGTATGTGTAAAGCATAATATTTTAATTTCTTTTAATAAATGAGCTCAAATTATGCTTAATTTGTGCTAGGCCCAAGTGGGGCTCGAGATGGGCCTTATCTGGGCTCAAGATGAACCTTATCTGGGCTCCGAGCTAGGCCTATATTGGGATCGAGTTGGGTTGGGCTCTGAGTTGGGCCGTGCTTCGAGTTGAGTTGGGTTTATGAGCTGGGTTGAGTTGGGCCTGAACTCAAATGTGTTTGGACTCAAATTAGCTGGGTCAGAAATTATATAACCTAACTCGGCACACATATATGTGGTGGGTTGGCCCGAGTCGAGCTTCCTATCAACTAAGTTGGGCTGGACTCGAATTTTCCTGTGTTGAGATGAGTTGGGCCTGTGTCGGCCCAACCCAAATACCACCTCTAGGACCGCAAATGGGGACACATTATCTTGTTTATCCCCTACTTTGAGAAAAATTGTTAGTTTACCTGATCAGTTTACATCAAATGGATGAAATTGTCCTCCTCTTATATGATTGAGAAAATTTTTCCGCGCTAGTGAAAGATGTCGATAATTATATATAATGAATTTTTGAAAAAATATATCGATTTTCAGTGAGTATTCAGTTTTTCTTTTTTTTTGGTTAGAAGCAAACATTTACCAAATAGGTCAACCAATTCTAACTTGTGAAAATTGTTGAGATAGGAAACAAAGAAGGGGGAAGGGGGAGTAAAAGTGTTATTCGTGTGGGCTTTTTAGCTTTGTGTATAAATTTATGTTTCCTACTTTCCCTTGTCAATATTTTTTCAATTCGATATGTTCATTATAAATATTACTGTACGGGTTGTTGAAGAGATCTCAATCTTTTCATGGTTAGATTGTTGATGCATATCAATTCATTCTGCACACTTGGATGGTATAATGTTTGAAGATATGATTAGAATTAATTTACCCAGTCTATCAAATTAATATATTATTAATAATAAAATTGACAATTTAATTAGTGAATATTCGTGTTTTGTTTGTAAAGTAAAGGAGGTTAAGTCGTGGTTACAAATATATTATCTTAAATGTTTCAGTCTTTTTGTCCTTCTTTATGAGCACAAGCAACTGTAATAAGAGATGTACGATATTATAACTGATAGGGGTAGATCTCGAGCCCCAGAAAGATCCGACCTACGGAGCTAGGGTAGCCACGCCAATGTTCGGACTTGGGCTCACAAGGAGCTCTAGGCAGCATACGGAAATATCTAGACCACGGAGCTGGGAGCCCTACCAGCGTCTTGACCTGGGCTCACAAGAGGTAGCCCCACCAGCATCCTGACCTGGGCTCACAATGGATAGCCCCGTCAACGTCCTAACTTGGGCTCACAAGGGTAGCCCCGTCGATGTCCTGACCAGCAGACGAAAAACAAGGGAGTTTTTTTATAAGGATAGGTACAGAGAGATTTACCTAGATCCCTGAAGATATGAGATCTAGATATTATCTCCTTGAGCCTAAAGATAAGGGGTTTATCTTATCTCTTTTGATATTATCTCCTTGAGCCTAAAATCGTGGGATTCACCTCTATCATATCTTACAACTCCATATTTCAGCAATTATAAATACAGGTAGACATGAAGAGTACAGGTATCTCATTCTAACGCTTACAAGTTCTCTCTTAATTGCTCCTAAGCAACCACTTTGCTCTCATGCAATACTTTAATGCTATTAAACAATCTCTTGCTCCCATAACTGACTTGAGCGTCGGAGGGGGCCTTGGGTCCTTGTTTTGCAGGAAATAAGCTGGTGGAGCCTCAAATAGTAGATTCCAGCTCCTACAGTTCATACAGCCCAGGCTGACGGGGCTCGGCCAGCCCCGCCAAACAGGTTAGCCTAGGCCATCGAGCATCGACCAGGGACAGAAGGTCAAACCTCGGAGCTCTAGGACAACAAGACTTGATGCACAAATCTGATATGGCCCTCGCTGATATGGTAACGAGCAAGGACCTAGTAGAACACTTAGCAGGAGGGGGTAAACCCTTAAGACAAGGGCAGACGTGCCAGCCCCGACCATCAAGCCCCATCAGGAATAACAATTGTAGCCCTGGGAAAGGTCAGCCCACGAGACTGATAACAGCTTTGCTAGTAGTCTGCCCCGAATTTACAAGGATTGCAAGGTGGACAGAGCATACAAAATATTATTCAGATAAGGGAACTCGTCCAGCCCTAGAAGGAGTTTGGGGCTGCCAATTTTTACCTTAACAGTTTGGCGCTGTCTGTGAGAACAAAGGATTAACCCACTGAGAAACCACCATCAATACGAGTAAGATGATAACTTTAATACTCGTGTCATGGTAATTGCTATTCGTCTATCGCTTGATACTTTAGTGTTTCCATTTTTATGTGCATTCTTGACAATGCATCGTAGTTCACGATAATGTTTGTGCTATCGTAGTTGATTATATGTTTACCATATCCTAGCCTTGCATATCGTAGACTCTTAGCCAACTATGCATATCTTTAGATCAATGTTTCAAGAATTATGAAACCTAGTCAAAGACTATATTCAAGAGCATATTCAAAAGTCCACGCAGCACAATTCACAAGCATGGATAAAAAGTGCAATATTCTAATCATTACATTGTTCATTTTAAATATGGATGCACTTCCTAAATCCGAGAACATGTAGACACAGTAGAGCTTCTGATTTGAATGCCCGTGCTAAATATTTTTTTGAACAAAAGGCTTTTCATAAGATGCACTTAACGTGTTCGGAAAAATGCCAAGGTGAACTTGGCATCAGGAAACTTAGACACAAATTGTATATCTGTTATGTTATGTGTCAAAGATGTTTGATCAAATCTCCATGTGCAATTTGCATGGAAAAAATTATACAAATACATGCCCTTCATCATATGCACTCAGGGTGTTTGATAAAACACCTGAGAGAAATAAGTGCTTCAGGGAACAATATATCTGAGCTAATTTAAGTCGCCTATAATTATGGTTCAACCTGCTGTGCATATATTTGACATGCATAATGACAACCTAGCTGGTCATACTACTACATGTTGAGGTAGTGTAAGAGGCAAAAAAAATTAAAGTATGAAACATAGCAAGTATCGGAGCTCTCCCAAAATCAGCAGAGCTCTCCTTGCCTCAAAGGGCAGGAGCTCTCCTCAGCCCAGCAGAGTATCGGAGCTCTCCTAAAATCAACGGAGCTTTTCTTACCTCAAAGGACAGGAGCTTTCCTCAGTCAAGCAGAGTATCGGAGTTCTCCTAAAATCAACGGAGCTCTTCTTACCTCAAAGGGTAGGAGCTTTCCTTAGTCCAGCAGAGTATCGGAGCTCTCTTAAAATCAATGGAGCTCTTCTCAGCCCAACTGAGCATCGGAGCTTTTCGTACCTCAAAAAATAGGAGCTCTCCTTAGCCCAGCAGAGTATCAGAGCTCTCTTAAAATTAGCGGAGCTTTTCTTACCTCAAAGGGCATGAGCTCTCCTCAGTCTAGTAGAGTATCGGAGCTCTCTTAAAATCAGCAGAGCTCTTCTTACCTCAAAGGGTAGAAGCTCTCCTTAGTCCAGCAGAGTATCGGAGCTCTCCTAAAATCAACGGAGCTCTCCGTACCTCAAAAGACATGAGCTCTCTTCAGCCCAGCAAGGGTATCGAAGCTCTGCTAAAATCAGTGAAGGTCTTCTTACCTTAAAGGGCAGGAACTCTCCTCGGTCCAATAAGGTATCGGAGCTCTCCCAAAATTAGCGGAGCTCTCCTTAGCCCAACTGAGCATCGGGGCTCTCTGTACCTCAAAAGGCAAGAGCTCTCCTCAGCCCAACAGTGTATCAAAACTCTCGTAAGATGAACGAAGCTTCCCTTAGCTCAAAAAACATGAGCTCTCTTAAGCCCAGTAGATCAACGGAGCTCTTCCAAGATCAGTAGAACTTTCCTTAGCTAAAGAAGAATGAGCTCTCCTAAACTCAGTGAAGCTCTTCCAAGATCTGCAGAGCTTTCCTTAGCATGAAAAGTAGGAGCTCTCTTAAGCTCAGTGGAACTCTCCCAAGATTATCGGAGCTTTTCATAGCTCAAAAAGCAACAACTCTCCTAAACTCAGTAGAGTTCCTCCAACGTCAGTGGAACTCCTCCAGCATCAACAAAAATGGGTGACCAAGTCAGCTTAGTCACAATAGAAGTCTCACAAGCTTCTCCACGCTACGAGAGCCAGCCTATGAGCCATAAGAGCTCAATACTATGAAGGGTTGCAGTACCCTGAAGGCCAAGACAAGAACCCTCCGGGGTCTCACCAGCCACTATCGAAGACATTACTCCCTAGGCCAAAACGAGAACCCTCTAGGGTCTCACCAGCCACTACCGGGGACATTACTCCTTAAGCAAAGACGAGAACCCTTCGGGGTCCCACCAGCCACCATATAGGACATTACTCCCTAGGCCAAGATGAGAACCCTCTAGGGTCTCACCAGCCACTACCGGGGATATTACTCCCCAGGCAAAGACGAGAACCCTTCGGGGTCTCATCAGCCACCATATGGGACATTACTCCCAAGCCAAGACAATATCCCTCCAGGGTCGTACCAGCCATCACAGGGGATATCACTCCCCGGCTAAGACAAGAACCCTCTCACTTCTCATTACTACCATCGGGGTCATTATTCCCCAAGCTTAGATAAGAACCTTTCGGGGTCTTACCAGCAATTGTTCGGGTCATCATCCCTCAGGCCATACATCGAGGCCCGACAATGGACCAAATGATAGAGGGCATAGCCACAAGCATCCAAGCACCAAATGGAGCTCGACATAGCCTATTTAGGTCACGATGCTCATTGAGCTCTTCACTCCAAAAGTCAAGCATGGCCTGGAACAATTAAGCACCGAGTGGAGCTTGGTTTCGGCCCACTTAAGTTGCAACATTTGATAAGCACCACAGCCCTATAGGTCCTACCAGCAAGAAATGACCTCCATTAAGGCCTAAAACATCCTTAGCAAGTGTGCAGGAAGCTAACTAAGGAATTCCTAAGCTAAGTAACCAAGAGTCTATGCTCAAGTACCAGGTCCGAAATCAAAGGATCATCAGCATCCTCACTTAAGGAGCTGCAAATTGTTGGTCCAAAAGCAGGGAGGCTTATTTCACAAGCAAGAGATTATATAATGGTCCAAAATACTGAATAGCACCAACTTTCGAGCCAGCCCCCGAGGTTGTAAGAGCTCAAGGCCGACTACCCCTAACTATCGAGTCAGCCCTCGAGGACGTAAGAACTCAAGGCTACTTGAGTCAAAAAGACTTAAAGATGGTGGCACTAATTTAAAGGTCATCAAGAGAAATTGGGACAAACGTGACGCCCATATCTTACCCAAAAGACCAGTGGACATGCCAAAATGCTCCTCAAGCCTCAAAATAAAAGGGGGTTGAACTTTAGCACATTCTCGAAGAGGTAGGGACTAGCAGAACTATAATTACATAAAAGACCTCAGCCAATCCGGTCTGGGGGCAATTGAGATCTAAATAAAGAGATCAAAGAAATAGTCAAAAGCTGAAAGGAGTCAAACCATGGCAAAAAGGCCTTTCGCCAAAAAGGTGGATTCTACAACAAAAATATAATGAGCTCGAGGTCATAAAAAGGGCCCCCTATAAGTCCCCGGACCTTGGAAAAGCTTGCTTAAAGCTGAAGAAGGGCTTCACGCAAATCCCTAGGCCTCAATAAAGCTAGCAAGAAGGTTGGAACAAACCTTTAAATTCCCTAAGACCCTAAGAAGAACTTAAAAAGAGATTGATGAAGGGCCTCCATGAGACGCCTAAACCTCTCTGAGCTCGGAAGGAACTGAAATAAAGTCGATACAAGACTAACTAAAGCAAGCCGAGTTGGAACCCAACTCGCGATAAATCAAGGCTAAGCACAATGACCAAGCCAATCCATACATGGACAAGACCAAATCCCAACATATCTCAAGGGCCAAGAGGAACATGTCAAGATCCAAGAAAGGCCAAAATAAGCCTAGGCCAAGGGTCGGAGAATGGACCCCAAAAGCCTCTTAGACTTTCGAAATCAAAGGTAAGTTTGGGAAAAACCATCGAAAGGGCTCCCACAAGTCCCAAACGCTAAGAAAACTTAGCTGAAGATAGAGCCTGGTAGTGAGCTCCGAAAGAGCCAGGGCTGAAAACCAAAATCAAGTTAAGTAGAACAAAGTGTTCAACGCTCCCCTCTCATCAAGAAATACCAACTCAAAAAAGTTTCAAAGAGCTCAAGTATGAGTAGAACCTAGGGAATGCTCGGGAAAGTCGAGCCCAAACTCAAGCACAAGGCAAGGTCAAGAGCCATGTCAAACATAAGAAGAGCCAAGGGAGAAGTTGAAGTGCCATTCTCAGGTCGGATATATGCCGGAGGCCAAAAAGCCAGGGCTGAGCCGAAAATGGCAAAGTCAAACTACCCTTAGCTAAAATGTCATTTCGAGCCAAACACTCGAGCGTTGCAAGAGTAATAAAATACTAGAGGTGGGACCGTAAGAGCCCAAGACAAACAAGGGATGATGGCTAAAATCAAGCTTAAAAGTTAGCCCTAACATCATATGCTTGTACTTACAGGCTCGTAATACGAGATCCCATTGAAGAGGCATGCGCCTCGAATTTTTCCATTGGTCGACTTCTCTTCTCGATCTCACAGCGCCTCTATATCCAACTTTAATAGTCACAACAAACTCTCCAACCTCTCTAAAGAAGACTTGGAGGGGCATACCAAAGCTCCACCAAAATATCAGTAAGAGCGATTTCAAAATTGAATTCACTGAAATGAGGGTCTGAGGGCTTACCGGCTAGACCACAAAAATAAAGCCATGAGCTAAATTCAAAAATAAGGTCATTAGCCTGAGTCATGCAAAAACCATGTCATGAAGGAAATATTTTTGACGACGTGAAGTAGGGGGCATGAATCTCAAGGTACGTAGACCAACTGAGATGATGGTATATCTAGTTTGCAAAGTGGCGATTACAATAGCTAAACTGACGGGGGAACAAAGGAGCTCTACCCACATGACAATCCCCTGACTTCTTGCGGAGCTCAGAAGATTGGGGGGCAATTGATAGGGGTAGATCTCGAGCCCCAAAAAGATCCGGCCTACGGAGCTGGGGTAGCCACGCCAATGTTCAGATCTGGGCTCACAAGGAGCTCTGGGCAACAAACGGAAAGATCCAGCACACGGAGCTAGGAGCCCTACCAGCGTCCTGACCTGGGCTCACAAGAGGTAGCCCTAACAACATCCTGACCTGGGCTCACAAGGGATAGCCCCGTCAACATCCTGACTTGGGCTCACAAGGGTAGCCCCGACGACGTCCTGACCTGGGCTCACGGGGAGCACTGGGCAGCAGACGAAAAACAAGGGAGTTTTTGGATAAGGATAAACACAGAGAGATTTAACTGGATCCTTGAAGATATGAGATCTAGATATTATCTCCTTGAGCCTAAAGATAAGGGATTTATCTTATCTTTTTTGATAATCTCCTTGACCCTAAAATCGTGGGATTCACTTCTATTATATCTTACAACTCCATATTTCAGCAATTATAAATACAGGTAGACATGAAGAGTACATGTATCTCATTCTAACGCTTACAAGTTCTCTCTTAATTGCTCTTAAGAAACCACCTTGCTCTCACGCAATACTTTAATGCTATTAAGCAATTTCTTGCTCCCATAACTGACTTGAGCATCAAATGGGGCCCCCGGGGACCCCCCAAGGGTCCTTGTTTTGCAGGAAATAAGCTGGTGGAGCCTCAAATAATAGATTCCAGCTCCTACAGTTCATACAGCCCAGGCTGACGGGGCTCGTCCAGCCCCGCCAAACATGTTAGCCTAGGCCATCGAGCGCCAACCAGGGATAGAAGGTTAGACCTCGGAGCTCCAGGACAACGAGACTTGATGCACAAATCTGATGTGACCCTTGCTGACATAGTAATGAGCAAGGACCTAGCAGAACACTTAGCAGGAGGGGGTAAACCCCTAAGACAAGGATGAGGAACAGGGCAGACGTGTCAGCCCCGACCATTAAGCCCCATCAGGAATAAAAGACCGGGACTGTAGCCCTGGGAAATGTCAGCCCACGAGACTGATAACAGTCCTGCTAATAGTATGCCCCGGATTTACAAGGACTGCAAGGTGGACAGAGCATACAAAATATTATTCGGATAAAGGAACTCGTCCAGCCCTAGAAGGAGTTTGGGGCTGCCAATTTTTACCTTAACAATAAAATCTCAAAAAATGAACTAACCTATAATTTATGAGTTAATCAATACATCAGTTAGTTTCTCAATAACCATGAGCCACATAGAACTCTCAAGAGAGCATGAAAACACACTTAAGTCTTTATAAAGGGTTTGACAGAATTAGTGCTAGGAATATCACTATAGGTTGCAATGAGTTGAAAATCTATTTTCATTTTGAGGTGCTCAAGACCCAAGGGAAGGGAAGGAGGAATGTCCGAGCTCTAATTAAGTGGGAGTTAATGAGTATTCATGTTGGGCCGTTGGCTTTAAAGTTTTGCATAATAAATATACATTTCCTATTTTTCGTGTTTAAATATGTTTTTGTCCAATTCGAGTTTTCCATCATAAATATTATTGTGTTAGCATTCAATTCCTATAAATAAGACTTTCTAGATTGTAATTTCTTACTAGAAGAAGTCACACCCAATGGGGGTGTAGGAGGGTGAGCCAAGGAGATGAGAGTTTTTCATTTTTTTGCTAGAAAAGGACAAGTGTGAGAGGGTTTAGACTTTAGCCGTGTTTAAAGTCATGTGAGTGAGGAATTAGGCTTTACCTTGCATGTGCATATGTGGGAGGCTTTAGATCTTTTTCCGTATAAAAGTATGTTGTAACCATTATTGTTGAATAGTGAGATTTTCAATTTTGGGTCATGGATGTAAGTAAAGGGTTAAATCACATTAAATTGTGAGTGTTTTGATTGTTTCTATTATTCTATACATGTGTGTGCCCGATCCAGTTCCCAACATAAGTCTCTTGAGCATTGGCCCTAGAAGAGAAGAGATCGAACCTAATAGCACCAAAATCAGCAGAAATCAGATATACGACTAAGTGTATACTAGTAAGAACTATATGTGACTTACAGCCTAGTAATAGGCCGATTTCCTTTTTATTCGGATCTTACAATTAAAATGACACTTTTTCATGTTTTCAGAGGGAATGAATATTTTATTACTTGTTATGTGTTTGAATCGGAGTATATATTTTGAAGTGTTGGAGCTTGGACATTTTGATTTTATAGCATTATTGGGGATCCATTAGTTCAAGCCACTGAGGAGTCATACGAGGAATATGTTGAGAGTGAGATGTGTGCTTGATATGGTTAAGGTTTTATTTGAGCAGATTTTGCCTTAAGAGATGTACTGTCACTTTGTAATTCTGTTAGTTACTTCGTTAGGTGATTCAATTGTTGATCTCTTTTGTCCAAAAAAAAAAAAAAATTGTTGATCTCTACTTAAGATATGACGAATTAAAGTTTCATCTGAACAAACAACTATTAATATTTGCTTGGACAATGTTGCTACACGAGAACTCTACAAGGGTAATCATGTGGTTTAAGTAAGGCCAGTTGTTAGTTACTAAAACTATAGTCGGTTATCTTAGTGGGGCTTAATAAGAAGCAAAATCTCTTCTTGCTAGAATTAAATAAAAATGTTTCTTTATCCAATGGCCCTTACAGGAGTACCATTTGCAATCTCTTTGCAGCTACAAAAAAAAAAAAAAAACACGTACAATCAATATAATTAAATAAGTTAACAATATGCAAGTATAAATAATCTACATAAAGTATAATAAATATTTATCACATTAATTTTTATATATATACACCTCAAATGGGTAAAACCATCGCTGCTTCTTGATATGTGTTAAAACCTCTCAATATGTGATCCATGTGTCTGAATCTGCCAACGAGAATGTTCCTGAACTCATCTTCTGTTAATAATAAAGTATATCTAAGTTAGTTTCATTTGTAATAATGATTAATTTGTAGAATAATAAACTAAACTAGTCCATATTTAGATTGAATTGCATTTTTACCTATTGTCAGCCTTGTCATATAGTCATCTAGTGACTGAAAACCAAACTTGTGCCAATCTGTAGTACCCCCAACAAGTATTCTGTGTCGGTCAACATGGTCGAGTGATATCCCAACCTTGGATTTTGATATTCTTTAATAGGTGACAAGGAGGTACCCGAGCCGAAGATAGCGTATTCGGGTCATTTTATGACTTAGAGCGCCTGACTCGACCCATACTTGACCCATGTGAACCCCAACGGTTATGCTAGCTGTCCGGATAGGATATAAAGTAGGGTACTCGGTTCGGACCAGTGGACAATACCTTTACCCATCAGACAATAGCTTTTTCCAGCGGATACACGGCGAGGGGCAGCCGGTGGCGTGTTGGGCAGCATCATGCATTAATTGCTGTCTGAATCCGAGATTAATATAAATAGAGCTCATTCCCGCATTTATGAAGGTAACTCGTGCAATAAATACTCTCAACTACCATTGCTCAGCTCGGACAAACTAATCATTCTCATACCCGAGGGAAAAATACGGGTCATTACCCCCGATTTTCCTTCTCTTACTTGTGCAGGTCCAGGTATTTAGATCAGATAGTTCAGCTCGGGCAATTGGGAGTGTTCCCCTTCAACAGTTTGGCGCCGTCTGTAGGAATCGAGTATTCCTATTCTCTTCCCACCATCCACTGAGAAGCTATCATGGTACAAATTAAGAGCCACAACCTGCCGGTAGAGGACTCGCCCATCTCGGACGTAGGCCTCGAAACTGTATAGGTACCTGGCCAAAACCTAACCCAGACCGACGTTAGAACGAGTCAATGCATACACTTAACCTCACAAACTATCTCCCCTGAATACGTCAATTTCACCGCCAACATAGCCCCGAAAATGAAGTTGATGTTCCAGATGTTTGAAGAGTTCAAGGAGCAGGTAACGCAGCTAGCAGCAGACTAATCAGTGCCATCAACCGCGGCACCCCAACAGGAGTGGCCCCAGTTCTGCATTCCCCCCCCCCCCCCCCCCCGGGACAAAGCCGAGCCCAAAATGGTGAAGAAGGCTCTCCAGAGCCTATTGGCCGACCTGGGAGTATCAGGAATAGAAGGGCTGCCCCCATCGACCCCAAACAGGCAAAGACTACGACAACCATAGCCAAAGTCATAAACTAGCTCAGAGTCAATCTTTTTTCCCCTGAGGTCCTGGCAACACCCTTGCCCACGGGCAACAGGATGTCTCACTTGGCGATGTATAATGGAGACGGCGACCCTGTCAGCCATCTACTAAACTTTGACCACCACATGACTCTTCACGACATGACGAACCTCATGAAGACGAAGGCAATCTGGACCACCTTGGTGGTTAATGCACTGGACTGGTTCTAGAAACTTCATCCCGGTTCGATCGATAGTTTTCATTAGATGGTCGAGGTGTTTCTATCCCACTTTGCCTGGAACCGACATGTGACCCGATATACTTTATCATTGCTGTCAATGAAACAACATAAGGGAAAAAGCTTAAGAGCCTATACCGCCCGATTCAACGAGGAATCCCTTAGAATCCTTAACTTGGAGGATTTCATGGCCTTGATAGCCTACCAGAGTGGGCTCAGATTGGGGCCGTTCACATCTTCTTTGGCCATTGATCCGGTGGACACGGTTGCCAAACTGATGGTAAGAGCTGAGGGGTATATTCACTCCAAGGAAATCTACCAGGCAAAGAGGGATGATGATAAAGAGAAGGAAGGTAGGAAGAAAGAAGAGTCTTCATCTAGGGTCCAGCCCGGGAACAAGGTACAAGGTGACCCAGGCAAACAGCAGCAGCAAAAGCAAGGCCCGATGTTCACCATATTCATGCCACTCAACATTCCAAGGGAACAAATCCTGATGGAGATCCAATACCAAAACCACTTGCCACCGGCTCCCAAGATGCGAGGTCGGCCTGAGAAGCGCAATAAAACTAAATATTGCCGCTATCACATGGATTATGGGTACACCACCGATGAGTGTAGGGACATGAAGTAGAAAATAGAGGCTCTGATAGCTCGAGTCTACCTTGAGAGGTACATTGACCAGCAGCCGCCCCGGAATCCTGATCAGGGAGGGGACAGAGATAGGGAAAGAAGCCCCCCGATGCACCACGCTGGGAGATGCCACTTGGTTGTGGTCAAAACGATTGCAGGAGGACTTGCATCAGGTGGAGAAACCTCAGCAGATAGGAAAGGGTATGTTCGAGCTGGACGTGAGTAAAGGCCTATGACTAGGTTGACCAAAGGGTCAGTGTAAGGCCCATCTCGAGACCACATGTGCATATAGATCATGTCATATATAATTAAATCATTTTATATGCATTTACCTTGTTTTACATGCTTTTATATAGATTAATATGTGATATCTCGATTTATGTGCATTTCATTGCCTAACATACTATTACGTGTTTTAGATGTCGTAGGAAGATAATTAATTACTATTGGACTAAGCCTAGCAACTAACTAGTTAGCATACAACTAGAATGACATGGAATAAATAACTTTAAGTTAGAGGGGCAAGGTGGTTTTTTGGGGGCTTGGATATTATTTACATACATATAATACACACAAAAACACACACTAAATCTCTACACACACACAAATCTGAAAATATACACACACTCTCTAAACTTTTGATTAAGGGAGAAGAAGAAGAAGAAAAGAAGAAAGAGCAAGCAAGTGCAACCATCTTCCACCATTTTCTTGCATTCTCAAGCTTCTACTTCCATCTTGAACATCACCTCTTGTATCCAACTCCACATCTAGGTGAGGGTTGTTTTCATCTAAACCCATGGCTTTAACAAATTCATATCGTACTTGTTTATGATCTTTAACTACCATTGTAGCTTAATCTAAGTATGTATATGCTTGTGAGATGATTGAGCTCATATATTGTTGGATATTAGTTGCTAAAGCTTTTTGTGGTGTAATACTTGTGTTGTAGATCTAAGAACTTGTCTAACTTGTGTAGTAGAGTTGGAGGAGTAGAATGAGGGGATAGATATGGTTCTTATATAGGATAAGATGCATTTAGCTTGTATGTGATGTTGAAATTGAAAGACAAGCCTATTAGGTTTAGTAGGTGTTCTTGGTGGTTAGAATGACATTTTGTTTGATCTTTGGTTTCTTGGATTATTGGTTGAGTTAATGGAATGCTAAACATGGGTTTAGATGTCACTTTAAGGTGTGGTTTGTGTGCTTGTTCGTGTATGGCATGAAGGAGAAGAGAATGGATGTTGATTTGGGGTATGTGGCAAAATTCTGGATTTCCCGTTCAGCAATCCGGGCGTTACCTCCTTCATCCGATCGCCCAGATAAAGCATGTATCGCCCGGACCAATACTCTATGCCAGGTATTGTGGCTTCCATCCGATCGATCGGATGGAACATGTATCGCCTGGATGACCCAAATTGCTAGGAACTTGTTTTAATGATTCCAGAAGCTACTGATGTTGGATTGAGGCACAGTCGGATGCGTTGGAACCGTATCTAACCCGAGTTTGCCACATTAGTATGTAATTGAGGTTTTGTTCCATGGTTTAGGTGCTATATTGATGTATTTTGGCTATTCCTTCATATTTGACATTACTTGAAGCACCACAAATATATATATATGCATAATTATTATATGATTGCTTGACATCCATTGATAATTACAAATGCATTCGAGTTGTATATGTGCGGCGGTTATAACCATTGTTAATGGAGGAAGTGACGGGACCTTTGAATTTGCCGGTATATCTCGACCCTCCCATTATTAATAGAGGAAGTGACGGGACCTCCGGGTTTACCAGTATATCTCGACCCTCTCATTATTGATTGAAGGCTTGTGGTATGGATATTTTCCTTGGTTGTGCATGACATATTTTTATCAACCATTTCCGAAACGATAAAACCTTTACGAAAACCTTTCTTGTTCTCCCTCATTGTGCTATACGTGAGGATCTAGCTCACCCCTCTTTTCATATTTCAGGTGAGGTTGAGCTTGAGCAGGCCATCCAAGATGATGACAGAACTCTTTGGTGTGATCCCGATGACTTCTGCTTTATGTGATCACTACTTGTTGATATACTTGAGATATAAATGATGTATAACTTATTCCTTTGGACAACTCTAATGTAACTACATATTTATATTCTTTTGAGATCTAGAAACCTAATCGTTGGTTAGCTCTTAAGTTTGAACAGGTGGTTCGAGGTCTTGTATATACGTAACTAGTTATGGTTTCCTTTTATAAGGCCGATGTAAATGAATGACCCTTAAACTTTTATGGAGTATATGAATGTATTGGTTATTATGCTATCAAATTACAGATTTTAGTGTTACATAAGTCACGTACCGGCCTTAGCCTTAACAGGTGTCCAGGACGGGGCGTGACAGTCAGAGATGGTCATTTTTTCCTTGGATGACCTCGACGGTATAATATTACCCCATGATAACCCCTTGGTGAGCAGCGCCGAGATTGTCAATATAACCATGAGAAGATTGATGGTAGACACAGGAGGCTCAACAGAGGTCATCTTCTTGAAGGCCTTTGAGCAAATGGGGTTGGACAGAAACTGGCTGCGGCCATTGAAAGAGACTATTGCAGGATTTACCGGGCATGACCACAAGACTGAAAGGGTCATCAACCTCTCCCTGACTTTGAGAGATGGTGGTAAATGGGTTTCTATGCAGGCCAACTTCATTGTCATGGATTGCAATTTGGCATTTAATGGTATATTGGGACGAGTCACCCTAAACCACTTCAAGGCGGTCCCCTCCACATACTATCAGGCCTTGAAGTTCCTGACTCCGCATGGCGTGGCTACCATAAGGGGAGCCCAACTTTCAGCTTGAGAATGCTACAAAAGCTTTCTCCGACCAAAATACTAAGTAGGATGGCGCCCCGACTTACAAGAGAAGAGGGATACAAAGAGGGGAAGCTCGACTGAAGATTTGCAGGAGATTGAGCTTTCAGAAGAGAGCAAGAAAGCCAAGATCGGGAGTGAACTTCCGGAGGACCTCTAGAAAGGTATAAGTCAATTCCTTCTACAAAATGAACATATCTTTGCTTGGTCTGCTTCTGACATGACAGGTATTGACCCTTCCGTAATCGAGCATCACCTGAATGCCGACCCCAACTGTTATCCTGTAAAACAGAAGCGCATGCACTTTCATTATGACAAGCAAAAGATTTTTGTTGATGAGGTAAACAAATTGGTTGATGCCGACCACATACGGGAAATCTTGTACCCGACCTAGTTTTCCAATGTGGTATTGGTCGCTAAAACAACGGGGAAATGAAGATTATGCATAGACTTCACCGACCTCAACAAAGCTTACCTAAAAGATTGCTTCCCCTTGCCTCAGATCGACTAGTTGGTAACGCCACCTCGGGATTTGAGTTGCTTTCTTTCATGGACACCTTCAAAGGATATAACTAGATAAAGACGACATTCGGGGACAATGAAAAGACAGCCTTCCTCACCGATAAAAGTCTCTATTACTATGAGGTCATGCTGTTTGGCCTCAAGAATGTCGGAGCCACATATACTTGGATGGTAAGCAAAGTCTTTAAAAATTAAATCAGGAGCAACATGGAGATTTATGTGGATGACATATTGGTCAAGAGTAAGAGAGCGGAAGACCATGTGACCGACCTGGCAGAAGCCTTCGCCGTGATGAAGCAATTCAGAATCAGATTGAATCTGGAGAAATGCGCATTCGGCGTCAAGGCAGGGAAGTTCTTGGGTTTCATGGTCACAACTTGGGGAATCGAAGCCAATCTGGAGAAGATTCAAGCGATATTAGATTTGTCACCACTGACCTGCATAAATGATGACCAGGTGCTCACCGGCAACGTAGCTATTGTGACACCCGAGCTTGGGGTTAAATTTTTACTATTTTATTTCCTTTATTTTACATTTTTCCTATGTTCGTTGACTTATATGTGGCATATGTTTATCGTTACTTTGTGCATTGCATGTCAGGGGAGTGTGTTAGGAAAATGGTTTTTGTACTGAGTGAATAGTAAAAACATAGTTTTATGGGCTAGCTAATTTAATTGGACTTTTGGGCTTAGAATTAATGTAGTCTTGCAATTATTGGCCCAATTTAATAATATATACATTATACTACACATATACAATACATAGCTTATAAAACAATTGCAAAAATTCCTCCATTGTCCCCTTGCAAACCCGTGAGCTAAAGAAAGAAAAAAAAGGAAAATTTCATCTTCAATTTTTCTTTGTGTGTGTATTTAAGATAGTTTCAAGGGAATTCAAGCTATCCTAGGCCTATATCTAGCATCTACAAGTCTATTTGGTGAGGGATTTAGCATAATTATGTGATTTCAAAGTTTATACATTATTTATATATTTCTAGATTTGATGTTATTTGCTTATAAAATGCTTGATTGTTGTATAATTAAGTGTTTACATGTTATGGAGACTAGATTTGTGTAGTTAAATGGCTTGGTTAATGATTTATTGTATAGGGTGATTTGGAAAAGATTATGAATAGTAGATTTTTAGGATTTTTGTTAAATTTTGATTGTAAGCTTGATTTTATGCTATCTAATGATGTCATAGGTGCTAATCAACCTAGGTTAGTGATTAGAATGAAATAAAAATTGAGTAAACTTGATTGAACTTATAAAATCGGCTTGAATTCAAAAGGGGCTTTGCGTAAATTGGTTGACCGGGTGTAATTGAACGGCATTGTTAGTGTTTATTAGGTGTGGTAATGCTTAAAATGCTTTTATGGCATCAAATTGAGATGTGGTTTGGGTAGTTGTAGTTCAAAGTAACTATGGGGCCTTCGGGGCTTTTGTGAAAGACATAGTTAAAAGGAAGGTTTCTTGATTTTAAATGGTGTCATAAAGTGTATTTAGAAGCATAGGATAGTTGGTTTATGGATTGTGTGAATTATGTTTCGTTTGTACTCTAATTTGGACTAGTTGACTAAAGGGAAAATTGATAAAATTGGCTTGAATGTTGTAATTAGCTTGGAATTCTATTTCTTAAGTTGTTTTAATGGCTATTGAGTTGCTTGTATATTGGAACTTGCGTGCGAGGGCAACCTACTTTGTTGTCCCTCGATTATGTGTTTATGATTATCTTGTTATATTATTGTTGTTATTTCTATTTGTGTTATTGAATCGATGGTTGCGCAACCTTATCATCGGCACAGATGTGATAGGCCTCTCTGGGCAGCATCGGGCTTGCTAGGGTTGGTTGCTCTAGCTCCGTACCTATTCCCTCGCTCACCTGGTTTGGAGATTGCCAGGGGGTGCTAGGTCGTAGGTATCCGGTACATACGGAGTATCCATTTGGTGTTTGGGATACTGACATATTGAGATTGAGTTCGTGGTTCGTGGATCGAGGTTCGTGATTTGAAGAATTGGGGTGATAAAGGCTATCAAAATGTATCCTTTTAAAATGTGTGGTATTTAAATGTTTAATTATTTTTTTTATTGTATAGTTGCTATTTCTTTTGTTTAACTGTTGCATTTGCACGAAAGGATTTTCGAAAACGCCCCGGTTAACTGTATCCCATCTTTCACTGAGCAATTGTGTGTGCTCATTCCTTTTTTTAACATATTTCAAGAGGTGCTGAGGTTGAGCCCTCGCTGTTAACAGTAGATGAGGGAGATGAGGTTCGGATTGATCAGTTGGCTTGAGTTGCTGTGTAGCTTGTTTACTTGCTGAGGTTGGGATGGCTTATGTAAAGAATGTGAACTTGTTGTTGTGTTCCATTTTGAGACCTTTGGGTCTTGTATGTATTTGCGTTTGCTTTGAAGGATTGTAATATGAATGTAAAGTCTTGTATAATTAGATAGTGATAGATGACATGTAATAAGTTTAAAGCTTTACTTTGCTGCCTAGTGGTTTGCATGTTTGTTTGGTTTGAATAGAAGTTGGTTGGTCGACTTAATATATAAGAAAGCTAAGTAAATAAGATTAGAGTGGTATGATAATCGATTTTATAACATAATATTTCAATAGTTAATGGCATTGCATGCTTGTATATTATATTTTGTTATAGTAGAAAGGCTCAGATGGCCTTATATTCTTGGAAAGTCATGTTGTGAATGTTGGTATATATTGTTTGTGACTATTTATTCTGTGTGCAGGTAACCAGTTAGTCCACGGTACAGAGGAGACTCTGTCCGTTTGTCGGGTCCGGACTTACCCTTTATCATGAGGCTGCGTCGGGGCGTGACATTTAGGTGGTATCAGAGCTTATAGAATGTATGAGCTGTGATAGGTTTCTCGGTCTATGGGGTAGAGGTCTTTATGTGAAAGTGAAATTGTGTGATAGTATGATTGTTTAATTGTCTAAGTGTATGATTGCCTAAGTGAAAAGCATGCTAGCATGAAAATGAGAATATGAAGTGTCTATTGCATAAAATTGTGTGTATGTAAAAAGTGTAGAATGAAAAGCATGTTAAGTGTCTTATATGTAACTTTTGTGAACAAGGTACCTTGTATGACTTTGTATTAACTTGTATGAGTTTGTTTTATGTGATATATCTATGAACTGCCTGTGTATCTGTCATAATACTCCTGTATTCTAGTTTTTGCTATGAGGCCTCATTGACAAACCAGAGCTCAGAGTGCTGATCAGGCAGATTTGGGTTGGTAACCGACTAATGAACAGGTCATAGCCAGTATGGCAACAACAATCAATAGGATTACTTAGTATATTGAAGAACAGAGGCAGGGAGGTAATCAGCCTACAGGTAATCCTGGACATGTCCGAGGTAGAGCAAAGGGCAGTGGTACAACTGGGGAAAACAGTAGTAGTACTCAGCTTGAAAAGTTTTTAAAACATGGGTTGACAAGGTTCCTCGGTGAGCCAGATGACAAGCAGGCCGAGTTGTGGATTAATCGGGTTAATAAGATCTTTAATGTTTTAGAGTACAATGATAAGAGACAAATCTCATTTGCTACATACCTGCTTGATGGTAACACTGAATAGTGGTAATGGACTATGTAGCGGAAATGGGATGCTGAGGCAGTACAACATACTTGGGCCGACTTCATGAGAGAGTTCAGAGATAAATATATTTTTGAGGTAACCCAAGAGAGGCGAGATGAAGAATTTGTCTCCCTGAAACAGGGTAACATGACCGTCACATAGTACAAGGCCATATTTGACAGGTTGTCTCATTATATGCCTGAGTTGGTACGGCCAGAGAGGTGGAGGATTCAGCGGTTTATTCGGGGTCTGAAGGGAGACATTCAGTTGAAGTTGTCCACTCATCAATTTGCTACCTATACAGATACAGTGCAGGCAGCCTCGAGGTTTGAGAAGTATAAAGTTGAGTTGTTAGCTGGTTACAGTCAGCCTAATAAGAGGTAGTTTGTATCTCAGAGTCAGGGGGCACCGAGACAGACTCAGTCAGCCAGCTAGGGACAGGGTCAGCAACAGAGGCAGTTTCAGACATAGAGCTACCCTGGGCCAGTTCAGCCATAGTCTCAGACCAGATCAGTGCAGAGTCAGTTACAAAGCCAGACTGAACCTGTTATAGCCAAATCACAGTAGGGTAACATTGCTACCTTTACATACAAAGCTTCTACAGGAAGCACTGTTGCAAGTAAAGACCAGTAGTGCAGCTTCTATCAACGCAAGGGTCATACTGTGGAAAATTGCTGGAGAAAGATGGGTCGGTACACTGGATGTGGTAGTGAGTAGCACAGGGTTATAGACTGTCCTAAATACAAGAATACTCAAGGGCAAGTTTCAAGTCAGACTGGTCAGACCAGAGCATCAGGTGCAGTGCCAGCTCAGCGGGCCTAGACTCGAGTGTTTGCCTTGGATCATGAGGAGTTTTTGAATACGACTGTAGTAGTTGAAGATACATTTCTTCTTAATAATCAGTCAATCACAGTTTTAATTGATACCGGGGCTACACATTCTTTCATTACTCCTATGTGCACATAGTCTGTTGCTTTGAAAATAGATAAATTGCCTTATAAAATTGAGGTAGGCACACTTATAGGCACAAAGTTTATCACTGAATCTGTATGTAAAGCATGTAAAATCTGTATTGAGGGTCGCACACTCCCTGCTGATTTAATCATTCTGCATTTCTAAGACTTTGAGATTATTCTGGGGATGGATTGGTTAGGAAGATATTATGCACAACTTGATTGTAGAAAGAAAATTGTAAAATTGCAAATGCCCGACCAACTTATAATTGAAATAGTGAGGCCGAATATGAAGCAGTGATCGCTAAGTCAATTCAATATCACTTATCAACCAAGGATAGCCATTAAAGCCCATACAATTGCAGACTTTGTTGTTGAATGCACTGGCCGAGCCGAGCACGACTCGAAGGAGTTATGGAAGGTCTACGTAGACGGGGTATCAGGGAAGTCAAAAAACGGAGCCAAGGTAATAATCTTAGACCCAATGAGTCATGAACACCAGTACTCTCTTAAATTTGGCTTCCCGACCTCCAATAATGAGGCCGAATATGAAGTAGTGATCATGGGTTTGAGGATCGTGGCCCAGCTCAGAGTGCAAACCATCGAGATGTGTACTGATTCCCAGTTGGTTGCTAGCCAAGTATCCGAGGAGTTTGAGGCCAAAGACACTGTTATGATCGCCTATCTCAACAGGGTCAAGCATTTGATATTGGGTTCAGAAGATTTTTGATACAACAGATTCTGAGGGAGGAGAACACGAAAGCTGATGCTTTATCTAAATTGACTGTGGGAGAGAACCGGCCCACCTTGG
Source organism: Ehretia macrophylla (assembly GCA_037974665.1). NCBI lineage: Eukaryota > Viridiplantae > Streptophyta > Magnoliopsida > Boraginales > Ehretiaceae > Ehretia > Ehretia macrophylla. The sequence goes on from CM075769.1 coordinate 64,131,102, forward strand.
TCCATGTAGAGGAGATTGCCGAGCCCATCATCCAGTTGGGGAAGCAAGTAGTTGCCGAGCTAACTGTGAGCCCAGATTGGACCCAACCAATCATGCACTATCTAGAGGGGGCATAGTCCCGGAGGATGAAAAGGCAGCTCGAAAACTTGAAAAACAAGCCTCAAGGTTTGTTATAGTTGCTGACCAGCTCTACAAAAGAGCTTACACTTGGCCTCTTCTGAAGTGTGTAGGACCCGAGGAGGGAAACTACATACTAAGAGAAATCTACAATGGCATATGTGGAAATCACCTAGGCGGAAAAGCCTTAGCACAAAAGGCATTAAGGTAAGGCTATTTTTGGCCAACCTTAGAGCAGGACGCCAAGGACTATGTTAAAAAGTGCAACATGTGCCAAAGATTCGCTAAAGTATAGAGGAAGCTCATCGTGGACCTGACGGTAATGATGAGTCCGTGGCTGTTCTACCAGTGGAGTTTAGACATCATCGACCCATTACCAAACAACGTCGGTAAAAAAAACATACTTTTGTAGCTATTGATTACTTCACCAAGTAGCCCGAGGCTGAAGGTGTTGCTAGATTAACTGAGAAAGTAGCCTGGGACTTTGTATGGAAGAATATCATCTACTGATTTAGAGTGCCCAAGGTCATAATCACTAACTATGGCAAGCAGTTCGATAATACATATTTCTGAGGGGAATGTGCTAAAATCGGGATCGATTTTAGATTTTCATCTATTGCTCATTCTCAAAGTAACGACTAGGTCGAGAGAACTAACGAAATTATTTTGCAGGGCCTGAGAACAAAGCTGGAAGAGGTAGAGGGCCAGTGGGCAACGATCCTTCCCGAGGTGCTGTGGGCTCAACGCACCACTACCAGCTCGACGATGGGAGAATCGCCCTTCGAACTAACTTTTGGTATTCAAGCAGTGCTGTTGGTGGAGATCGGGTCTCCCACCAGTAAAACCCTCTACCATGATCCAGAAATAAACAAAGCCTGGATTCGAGAAGAGTTAAACCTGGCTGAAGAGTTGCGTGCCAAAGCTCAGGTCAGGATGTTGGCTGGAAAAGCCGCCATGGAACGAGCCTTTGCCAATCATGTCAAGCCTAAATCTATCAAGGTTGGCGACATGGTCCTATGAATGGCTATCTTTTTGCCGCGCTTAGGAGACAAGCTCTCCCCACCTTGGGAAAGGCCATACGAAGTTGTGAAGAAAATTTGACCTGGAACCTTTTACCTTCGTGACAATTATGGGAAGCAGTTGAAGAATACTTGGCATGCAGAGCATCTTAAGCACTACTTTGTGTAAGGCCCCGAGCCAAATGATCTGTTGTCAAAAGCCCCCGAGCTTAAGTACATTCGATGTACCAAAATGTTTCAATACAGTTCATATTTTTGTACGAATGTATAGATCTGCCCCCGATCCAAACGTATTGTTATTAGGTGTTCAGCTCTAGCAAACCAAACTAACGCTTAAAAAGTGGCAACGCTTGGTCTAGGATTGAATAGGCTAAAACCGCGCCTAAGACTATATTACAGGTTCAATTTAATTAGTCCAAGGATACTAGTACATTTGTCGATTGTAACCTAGTCAACCAATTCGGATTAGCAAATCCAGCTTGGTTAAATCAATACCATTTGATTCATTAATCAACTCGGGTCAAAATGGGGAATTCCCAATGTTATATGTCCAGCTCAGTTTAATCAATATAGTTTGATAAAATTAATTAATTCCATCATGGCTATTAATTCGAGCTTATTTTAAGTTCCTAAAAAGGGTACGGACCCCAACTACTTGAAGATTTGAGCACGACTCAGTAAATGTGTGACGAATTTTAAGCAAATCCAAAAAAAAGGGGAGCAAAGAAAGAATATACAATGATAAAGACTCAAACAGTCATTTCATTAATCGATGAAAAAAAGTACAAAAAGTCCATCTCGGGTGTCCTACAACTCAAAAACAAAAGAATAAGGGAATACGCCAAAGGCTCAAGATGGGGGTAGAACTCCAGTAATCGAGGTAGCACCGTCCCCCGCAGCTCCTTCAACATCAGGAGACTCATCCTCGGTAAGGTCCGTCCCCTTTTTGATGTACTTCATGACCTGGTCCGCCTGAAATCTTATGTCGATCGGGAGACTGGGGATCTCCCAAAACTCTAGGGCGAGAGCCTTCATGAGTTCTAGGAAGTTGGTCTTACAAGGAGGAAGGAATGTCTTCGCCTGTTCCCGAGCTGCGAGCTGACCTTGGAAGAAGTATTCCAGCTTGGCGAACTTGGTCATCACTTCCTTTTCCTTGATCAGCCAATCCACGCTCGCGTCATAGGACTTAAAGGCTTCTACAGCCTTCTCCCCATTAGGTCCAACCTTCTTAAAAAGGTCCAGTAGCTTCACCTCGACCTCACACTTCTCAGATTTGAGTTGGTCCACATCTTTGCTGGTCGTGCTCTGCCTAGACTGCTCGAGCTTGAGCTCATTTTCCTCGGACTTCAGCTTATCCTTGAGGAGGGCGATTTCCTCGCCATCCTCCCTGAAATTCTTGTTCGCCTCCTCCTTCTGTACCTCCAGCTCGGCTTAGGCTTCATTGTACCGGTGCTCGAGCTCGACACAACGAACCTGCACCTTAAAAATGAGACCGGGGATGGAGAGAGCATAGAACTCGATTTGTAAATGACCACGACATGGTTAGGCAAGTGGAAAACCAGATTTTGGGGAAATAAGAAAGCTCAACACTTACAGTGATAGTGTCTGCCCGCAGGTCAAAGGTTAGTTGCTCGACAGGGACCCGCGTTAGCTTTTTGTCACGAGGGATGAAGACCGTGGCCTCAATGACCTGATCCTTCTTGGAGAGGATCACTTCTGCTGCCTTCCCCTTGCCAATATCCTTGACTCAAGGCCTTCTCCTGTGCCCTGCGGCGTCAGCACGGGAGCTCGAGCGCTCAGTGATGGTTATGCCCAATGTAGGCCTCCTTTTGGAGGAAGAGTCTACGACCTTACTCTTCTTGGAGGAAACCTCTGTCTTGCCCTCAGCCTCTTGGCCGTTGGTTCTCTTTTTGGATCCTTGGGGAACTTGGGAGGCCCCGGGTACCGAGCCCTCACCAATTACCTCGGTCTTCCTCAACTTAGCATAGGCGATCTCGACTGCAGATGGCATATCTGAAAACCAAGGGAAAAAAAGTTAGCAATAATCAGAATAGCAGGCAAAAAAGAGCTCGGGAGGGAAGGGGGAGAGGTCAGATCCGATCCCAAAAAACTTACCCTCTTCTTGATCTTCTTCCTGCTTATCTCTTTCATCTTCATCCTCCGAATCAGGAAGCAACCCAGGATGAGCTTTATTCAAATCGGGCATCCGGCCAAATAACTTCGAATCCCAGATTCTGTCCCACTTGAGGACACTGTCAATATCAATTAGCTTGTCTGGCCCCGGCTTGAGCGACTCCACGTTGCAGAGCACCGAGTCAGATAGGGTGGACGGGTCATTAAGCTTCTTCTTCAATGAGGGAATCCATTTGCTCCTGCACCCTGTGGCGACCGTAGACTCCACCCCAATAGTACATGTTGTGTCAACCCTTCTTGAAGGAGTTCCATTTGGTAAATAGGGCATGGTCCTTTCGAGCCGCGAAGTAAAACCACCCCTGCAAGTTGAGATTCGGCTTGCAAACGAAGAACTGTCTAAACAAATTAAAGGTCGGCTTCACTCCCTTCTCAAGGCAGAACACATAGAATGCCACCATTATAGCCTAGCCATTGGGAGCCATTTGACCTGGGCTGAGCTCGAAGTAGTCCAGGATGTGAGTGACAAAGCTGGGAAGCGGCAATTGGATGACGTCGAAAGCCAGGTTGTAGATGGTGAAATGGTCAGCTGGAGGATTGCAAGCATGATCAAACCGACCGGGAACCTTCAGTCTGTATGTCCAATCGATCGACCAGTTCCTTAGCCTGCTATTTGCTAGAGTTGGGGTGGAGCGACACTCACGCTTGTTGTAACGCCCCAAAACCAACACTCCCACGTCTGCAATACTACCTGGCCTTAACGGTCCAAGCGAGCACGAGGCCATGGCGAGTGGGCCCGGAAGCGCACTATGACAATATTGTCCGCTTTGGAGCCCATACCCCTCATGGCTTTGCTTCTCCCAGCCACTGCCAGGAAAACGCGTTGTCATGATATACGAGCGAACTTTATATATCAAGCAGCCCAAAGACTTCCGCGTCCGATGTGGGATATTTCACCCGCCTTTCCTTGGGGACCCAGCGTCCTCGCTAGCCATGCGAACGCGTCGACTCTGATACCACCTTTGTAACGCCCCGAAACCTACACTCCCACGCCTACAATACTCCCTGGCCTTAACGGTCCACACGAGCATGAGGCCATGGCGAGTGGGCCCAGAAGCACACTATGACAATATTGTCTGCTTTGGGGCCTATACCCTTCAAGACTTTGTTTCTCCCAGCCACTGCCAGGAAAACGCGTTGTCACGATATACGAGCGAACTCTATATATCAAGCAGCCCAAAGACCTCTGCGTCCAATGTGGGATATTTCACTTGTAACAAGCGAAGAGCTGCTGAATTTTTTTTCCCCGACCTGAGGAGCCACTGGCTGTATGGGAGCGAGGGGGTGGCACTGCCTTCACGAGCTCGACATCTATTACCTTAGCCTTGAAAGATTCAGCTATAAACTTGTGAGGCAGCTCGAGTCCCACCAGTTGGTTGAGCGGCGAGCTGTCTCTGGCCTCTCCTAAGTTATTCAGGCCGGACAAGGGATCCGCTTCGGCTTCCTTTTGTACATGCCTAACCCCAGTGATCTGACACTCGTCACCGCTCCCTATACAAGTGGACCTGCACTCCAACTCTTCTTCCTGATAAATGCTTGAGCCACCTTCCGTTGGCACCCGCCCTGATGACGACTCCAAGCTCGTGGGATTTTTCTCTCCTCTGCCATATGACCTAGCCTCTATCTTTTGGGAATCTTTGGACTCCGACCTCCCCATTATATATATATTTATATGGAATGAAAGATGTAAAAGTATCTAAAGGGAGTCGGGACGTACCTAACAGGGAACTAGTAAACAGGTCTAGAGAGTTTGAGCTAATTGATCTCCGAGCTCATTGATTTCTGAGCGAACTGTTCTCCGAGCTGAAATGCCTTGGGATTCTTGAAAGCCTGGATGTGAGAAATGAATGAACCCTGAAACACCAGAGCCCTATTTATTGGCAAATGGTATAACCGCCTCGAGAATACCAAACATCGCGTCCTGTCAAAACTAAGGCATGACGTGTCGGTCTGTCAGGTGAAGCACCTACGTGATGTGGCACCTTAACTACCCCAGGTAGGACATCTCCGGCTCGGATATATGCTCTACCTATCTAGATCCCCTTATGCTCTCTAGACTTGGGGATGAGGGAATTGACAAGGGGGTACCCGAGCCGAAGACAGCGTATCCGGGTCGTTTCCCAACCTGGAACACCTGACCCGACTCGTACTTGACCCATGTGAACCCCAATGGTTATGCCAGCCGTCCGAATGAGACATAAAACAAGGTACCTGGCTCAGACCAGTGGACAATGCCTTTACCCATCGGACAATAGCTTTGTCCAGTGGATATACGACGCAGGTAGCCGGTGGCGTATCGTGCAACATCATGCATTAATTGCTAATCCGAGATTAATATAAATAGAGCTCATTCCTGCATTTATAAAGGTAACTCGTGCAATAAATACTCTCAACTACCATTGTTCAGCTCGGACAAACTAATCATTCTCACACCTGAGGGGAAAATACGGGTCATCACCCCCGTTTTTCCTTCTCTTACCTGTGCAGGTCCAGGTATTTAGCTCGGATAGTTCAGCTCGGGCAATCGGGAGTGTTTCCCCTCAACAATAGGCACTTAAGATCTTTTGTTTATATTTTTATTTGTTGACAAAAAAGAAGTTATTATTATTATTATTATTATTATTATTTCATACTACGTTGGAATACATTGATTATTTTGGAGAATCAAATTTAATGAATAAGATCTTTCTATACTATGTTGGAATATATTGATTATTTTGGAGAATCAAATTTAATGAATAAGATCTTTCTAGGGATCTAGATGCTCTAATTGTTTGCTTTTATATTTAATAAAAATTTATATTCTATTGTTCTTGAGGTTTTGAGGACTATATCTTCTTAGATGCGTGGCCTGTTATAGTCCATGATTGGGACAAGGCATACATGATGCCTGCTCAATAGATCCTTATTTCCAACAAATGCACTTTAATTTTCACCCAAAAAAGGTGTACTTTGATCCAAACCCAAACTAAAGGAGGACAACGAGAGAGAGAGAGAGAGAGATATATATATATATATATATATATATATATATATATATATATATATATATATATATATATATATTTTTTTTTTTTGTTGATTTAGTCGAGATGTAAGACCGTACAATGTAACTAGCGAAACTTAAACTCGTTAATTCTAGCATAATAACGAGTAACAGAGGACAATGACATTTTGAACGTAGATCGAATATACTATGTCATTCCTGGTCCACAATCTCGTAATTTGTCATTTCCCTTGTTTGGCGTTGGTTGCGAACAAGTAATGACCAATCATCCCCGAGTTGTGAGTAAAGGAAAAGAACCCTCCATTTAGGTTTTCTCCTCTTACTTTATAACCAAACAAATGGAAGTGGAGATTCAAATCAACTCCACCAACCCATCAAAATTTGTTCCAACTGACATTTGAAGGGATTGAGCCTTTTTCTCCCAAGATCATGGCCGTTTGTGTTAACCGAGGCCTCATTTATGTGAGGCTTACTCATTTATAATCTTTTACTTCCCCATTTCAATTTCTTATGCAACTTCCACAGAGACTTGTTCTTAATTAAATATAATGTAGATGCACTGTATATGCTCTATCAATAATAAAATACATATAAACCCATTGGCGCAATGGTGTGTGGCCATTACATTTGATGTCTAAATTAGAAGGATCGCAAAAAGATGGAAAGTGTGATGAACAATTTTTCGGAAGATGTGATCATACAAATTCTATTGAGGTTGCCAGTAATGTCACTTCTGCGATTTAGGAGTGTTTGTAAAGCTTGGTGCAATTTAATCAAGATGCCTGATTTTATCGCGATGCATTTCAATCATCCTATTGTTGAACAAGATCATCGTGTACTCATCAAACGATGCCCTCAAGATACAGTTACAAGCATGTTATCTATCCATTCTAATACGGAATCACTTAGCATTATATCACTAGATTTAAAAGTGCCCCATTTGGATATTGCTTTTGTCCATGTTTTGGGTCCTTGCAATGGCCTAGTATGCATTACTGACTATGAAATGATTGTCTTGTGCAACCCCTACAATGAGAGAATTTATGTTACTTCTTGAGCGCCTTTTTGGATGCCCACAAGATGTGTGTTGTTCTTACGTAGGAGCCGGATTTGGATACGATGCAAGTAATGATGATTATAAAGTTGTTAGAATTGTCGACCTTGAAGATGAGGATAATGATTATTATATCCAGTATTTTAAAATCCTCAAGGCTGAAGTATATCAATGTAACACTAATTCTTGGAGAGAAATTGATGCCACCCTACCAGATTTATGGTTTAGATCCCATTATGCAATCTTGTTCGACGGAACCACTTATTGGGATGCACAACATGAAGGTTGTGAAAAAAATTCTTGCATTTAACATCAGTACTGAGGTATTCCAAAAATTTGACATTCCCGAGAATTGTAAAACAAGATACAAGTATCTTACTGTCCTAAATGAATCCCTTGCCATGCTTTCTTACACAGACTCTCGGGATAAACCTGGTCGACAAAATATTGATGTTTGAATAATGAGAGAATATTGCATCTCGAAATCTTGGACAAAACAATTTTCCATTGGACCTCTATCAGAAGTTCAACATCCAATAACATTTTGGAAAAATTCAGCTCTCCTTCTACAGTCTACAGAGGACCAATGGACTACTTATATCATGTGTTATTGACACACTAGAAGTTAAAGAATTCGACATCTATGGGTATCCAAGAACATTTAGGGCTTTGGTTTACAAGGAAAGTTTAGTTTCGATTAAGAAAATATCATGTATTTTTCATGAGCTAGAAAAGAATATAGGTTTGGGAATATGAAATTCATAGATGTGATTTTTGTTTGTACATTGTTGATTATATAGCCCCAAGAGTAACTTAAATAAGGAAATAAGAGAGTTATTGTTCCCAACAATCAGGCTAACATATTAAGAAATGACAACTTCAAGCTCATATTGAAGTTCAGCAATATGAGCTTGAAGTTGACTATAATTTAGTGGGGGTAGGGTTGATTCTAATGGAGCAGAAGTGGGTGCTACCTCAACCATAGCTCAGTACGAGGAGTACCTTCTTGTTGTCCACCACTATGGTTAAGAGAGTATTGTAGTTTTAATAAACAAAACAACGGTCAATTAGATGACAAGTGTTATGACAATGTTGGTAGTAAGAACGAGTTCCTATTGACTTAAAACCGAAGGGAACGACTAACAAAATCAAGTTTGGAACTGAATAAGTGGGTTCAGGTACGGTGTAAGGAGAAGACGGTCATTGTCAATCACCATCCATAATGGCAAATACCTTATATAGGGAGGACAGAGGAAGTTTATTTAAAATTTGAGTTTGAAGATTCTCGAAGCTTTAAACCCATAAAGAATTGATATTCGGCAGAGATCACGACATTTAGCCTCAGTTGCAACAACATTTAGGTTATTTTTAATGAAGTTTTTATAATGGGTCTCTATCTATCATTTTAGAGACTCATATAGAGACTAAGATCAATTTTAGAGACCCATTTAGAGACCAAGACAAAAAAATTATTTTAGAAACCCATTTAGAGACCAAGATAAAAAAATTGAGTCTCTATAAAATTGAGTCTCTTGTGTTAATTTTAATTTTACATAATAATTTGATTATGTATTATTTTTTCTCGTATGTTACTTTTTTTTAATTAATTTTTATTTAAATTATCTCGACTTTTTTAACGAATATTTCAAGCAAACAATAAATAAATTGCGACAAAGATAATGTTTAAAAAATTAGGATTACGTTTAATTAAATTTATGCTCCGAAGTGATCTTGTTCAACATATTAATATTAAAAAAACTCGTGTTCTAACTAATTCAATTAAAACATATATCTAACTAATTAAAATATGAATTACAAACACAAATTTTGCTAACTAATACAAATACGTCAATGGTTCTTCGTTAAGTGAAGTCATATTAGGATGATATATGTCATTATCAAAGTTAATCGAACGGGATGCCCTTTTTGCCATAATTGTATTTTGTTCTTCAATCATCCACGCTCTTCTAGCCGGAGTTTCGATTGCCGAAGTCTTCGTTGTCATAATCTTATAATCGTTAGAAGTTTCTAAACTCTCTTTGTACTCCTTTATCATTTTTGCCATGTCTTTCGCTTGTTCATTAAGATCTTTCGCAATGGCCTTACCCTTTACTTCTTTTCTAGCCGCAATGGCCTTACCATTTGCTTGTTTTCTAGCATTTTTGTTTCCAATCGGCCTTGACGATCTCGGGGTTTTTGGCACTGACTCTATGGGATCGTCATTGTCAAGAGAAAAATCTGTCTCGGGTGGACTCATATTCGCCGTTGGACTCGCAACATCGATTATTGACCGCCATTTTTTTTCGTGTTGTAAAATTGACCAATAGTGTTCAAGGTTGAAATTGTGACACATAGCTGTGTATAAGAGTCTTGCGTCATCCATCTACAAAACAATTCAATATCTCTCAAATTTTAATTTAAAAAATTGTTAAGTATTAAATACAATATATTCTATAAAAATACAATATATAGTATTAAAAACTCACATTGTCAATGACATTTGCTCCGCTTCTTGGTCTCATATTTACTTGAGCAAGACACTCTGCAAATTTTGTGCATTTTTTGTTTATTTGCGTCCATCGGGATTTAAGGCTCTTTGTTGTTCTTTTTTCACTTGGATTGTTGGTAGGGGGGGGGGGGGGAGGGTTGAAACTCTTCATATTTTTGCAGAACTCGATTCCACATTGTTCATGATATTTGGTTTATTCCGATCAAAGGATCTTCGCTAATCGCGATATAAGGCCGGCATAAAGCCTTATCATCTTCATGCGTGAAATTGCAACCCCTAGAAATTTCGTCCGTACATTCCATAACTGCTAATCCATAAAAAGAAAAAAAGGATAGTTAGGTTGATTTATTTAAACATATACTAATAAAAACTAATAAATAAAACTATATTTTAAAAAAATATAAGTGCCTAATTTAAAAAAAATCCTAATTACAAATAAAAAAATATATTATTCACTAAAAAAGTTTACCAAACCAAAAAAGCTAAACTAAAAAAATAAAATACAAAACCCTAATTAAATATATTAAAAAACTTAATTAAAAAATATAATTAAAAAAATAACCTAAACTAAAAAACATAAAAAATAACCTAAACTAAAATAACATTAAAAAATAAAATATAAAACCCTAATTAAATATATTAAAAAACTTAATTAAAAAATATAATTAAAAAAATAACCTAAACTAAAATAATATTAAAAAATAAAATACAAAACCTTAATTAAATATATTAAAAAATATAATTAAAAAAATAACCTAAACTAAAAAAATATAAAAAATAAACTAGACTAAAATAATATTAAAAAATAAAATACAAAACCCTAATTAAATATATTAAAAAATATAATTAAAAAAATAACCTAGACTAAAAAAACATAAAAATTAACCTAAACTAAAATAGCATTAAAAAATAAAATACAAAACCCTAATTAAATATATTAAAAAACTTAATTAAAAAATATAATTAAAAACCCTAACTATAAAAGCCCCCTCCCCTCCTCCCCCACCCCATTCCCATTTTTTCCCTTCCCTGCACCGCACAAGCGCCCCCCCTCCCTCCCTCCTTCCCTCCGTCTCCCCTTCTTTTCTCTGCTGCGCAGCAGCACCCCCTTCCCCCCTTCTTTTCCCTATAGCGCAGCAGCGCCCCCTTCATCTTTTTTCCCTACAATGCAGCAGCGCCTCCCTTTTTTTTCCCGGCAGTGCCACCCCCCTTCTTTTTCCCTTTCCTGCCCCCCTTCCACTGCCTTTTTTTTCTGTTTATTGAACAAAATATGAGCTTTTTGTTTCAAATCTTTGGTATGTTGAAAATTTTGTGATATGTGTTGACGGATTTGTGAGGCTGTTGATGGTATTTTTTTTTTCCAGATTTGCTTGCATATATACAAAAATTTCAACGGTTCAATTTTTTTTTTTTTCAGTTGAAACGACTCTATTGTCAGAATTTGTTGAGTTATTTTATTTTATTTTTTTCTTGTCTGTTGAAATGACTCTATTGTCAGGCTGTTGAATTTTGTACCTTTTTATTTATTTATTTATTTCAGATCTGACGATGTCAGACAATCTGACATCGTCAGATTTGACATTATATTTTTTAGAGGCTCGTTTTTGTCTAGGTGCTATTTTGGAGACTCAAAGCTTGAGTGATGTCATGATTTTGCCAAAAACTATCAAATAGTATTTTAGAGACCCCATTGGTGATGAATTTTGATCAATGGAGTCTCTAAAACAGCAATCATTACTGTTTAGAGACTCCTTAGAGACTTCATTGAGGATGCCCTTAAAAAGTAGTTTAGAGGGTCATTGTTACGCCCCAAATTCGTCGAGACAAATTTGGAAATGAGACCGCAACAAACTTAAGATTATCTACTTCTTAAGTCCGCAAGGCATCAAACCACAAATAAAATAAGAAAAAAAAAACCTTTCAATGATAACAACCCAAGGCTACAAACATTTATACTTGTAGCAAATAAGCCTTGAGTACATAATTCATTACTCTAGATGGAGTAAGTTTCAACTTACATAATCCTCAAAATAATGACTATTTAAAAAGAAGAAAAAAAAAACTAAAAACTAAAGTCAAGGGCTAATCACCAAAACATAACATCCAAAGATTCGCAATCTTGAAGGTCAACCACGCAACAATACTCGATTTTTACTTTAATCGAATTTATTCACAATCTAGTTCCTGTCATCTGCAAAAGATTAATTGAAAAGGAAAAATGAGTAAAACACTCAGTAAGCAGAATCTTCCCCAAATATAACATGGGACCTTGTCATATTTTAAATAAAGTTGTTTTCTTATAGATAAGTGCAATGAGTAAACATATACATTTTAACAAAAACCATGCTATAGCTAAGTTTTTGGAAATGCATTAAACAATTTAACTATAACACTTTTATGATCCAGAAGAAATCACTATCATAAAACACAATATGTCATTCAATTTCCGAAAGACTGTGGCTACTTATATTCCAACAACTCGGACCCACTCAATATGCCCAATCATTATGGGCGAAGAGATCCCATATGTAGTGCATTACCCCATTCACTGAATCAATAACAATAGTCAATGTATAACCCCCAATCGACAGGGTCCACTTAGTCAATAACAGTTACCGATGTATAACCCCTAATCGACAGGGTCCACAAGACACAATTTCACTGAAATCATTGTTCCAAAAAAAAAACTTAACAAACAAAATCCTTTTCCAAAAATCTTTATATGCAAGAATTGACTTTTCTATAAAATGTTTATTTTCAGACACTCAATGAATATTTTGAAGACCACATGTATATTCCATTTTCATGGCAGCTACAACAATAAACAGTCCCAAGTTTGCATTTCTTTAGTAGAATTAGAGCCAAAATAAGTTTAAAAATATTTACTTGAAAAAAGAAATTGATAAAGCATGCACTTTTAGTTTCAAAACAAGATAATACAGTGCATAAAGATAGTTTTCGTACATTTTTAGCTCGTATTTTTCCTTTATTACTATAATTATTCATAAATCAATTTCAAAGGTTTCAATACTTGCATATATATACATGAATTCAATTTTTCAGAGTTTAAACATAGTTGTATAGGTAATATTGAAGATGGAAAGGATTCCAACTCACCTATATTTGCACAATATCCAACAGTCTTTAAAATTGTAGTAGAAAAGCCTAGTGCTCCAAAGACCCTAGCATCTATTGTAACTCCCCGATCCCTCATAGAACCAGGACTTTTATTAATCAAACTATTCTCAACCCAATTCCAAACCCGGACACAAAATTTAGGGAAAATGGACGGAGTCTCCCCTGTTTATAGGACTAATCAAAAACCTGCAAGCAGTAAATATAACCACAATACAACACCTTAATCTTTTCATCCAATCCTATCCTTCAACATCAGCACAACAACAACTCCTCAAGGCCATTTGAGCCTTGGAACTCAACAGAAGTATATCATACAAGCATGCAAGACATATCTTTAGAACTTTGAGTCGTAAGACCACTTCTCATAACACTCTAACATTATCTACAAGCTATACTTATATATTAAGTTCATCATTCAACTTTCCTTAACACACAAACATGCATTCAAAGCGGTAAAGCCTATCTTCAATTATTACATCCCAACTACCAATAACACGAGCTTAAACTTTACATTACAACATAAACTCCTTCAAGCCTAACAAATATATACAAGGCCAAGCCTCAAAGTAGATCATAGAACAACAACTTCACACAATTCACACGTAGGCATTCAACCTCAGCATGATAAGCAACCAGCAACACGACACTCAAGGTAGTCGTTCTAACCACACCTGTAACATGTTAAAACGAGGAATGAGTAACCAAAGTTACTCAGTGAGGGATGGATGCACTAAGCCGAAGCGTGCAATCATGAGATGCAACAAAATAACAACATATTCAACACCAAATAACACAACAAGTTAAACAAGTAATTAACCATATATAAAAAGGATACGGTTCCACTTGTCTTCAATCACGAGCCACGAGCCAAGATCTTCAAGTGCCAACAAATCCCTTATTCCTCCATAATGGGGTACTCCGGAAGTACCCCGATCCTACGACCCTTTTTCCTGAGGTAGGTCTATATGCCCCAACGAAGTGAACCATGCATTTGGGGTAGTGGAGTAAACTCAGCGAGAGAAAGGAAATAGGCACCATGGTAGTCGAGAGAGAACGACAAGTTCGATGCCGCCCGTGTTTCTCGACGCTACCATGTTCGAAAATGTTGTGCAACCCTGAGTCAAGATCATGAGAACCAAGTATATCAAATCACGTAAGAGGAACGACAAAGTAGGCCGCCCTCGCAGTTAATCGCAAATAACACAAAAAGACTCAACATAGCAAGTAAATAATACATATAAACTTTATCAATTACTAAATAATACAATCTAGAAACAATAAATCAAGTTAAGATGCACAGAAGAGATGAAGACTCCCTCACCTTTAATAAGCCAAACCTGTAAGAGCATAGCTTAGGTTTACTCCAAACCTCTTTGAATCCACTCAAATGTGCAACCCCTAATTATTCATTTAAGTATAACACTTTCATTATCCATTTCAATTCTATTATCATGATTAGCTCTAATATACATATAGCCCAAATATACAACTTAACTCATAAGATAGCATGAATCACATATCCTTCAAGTTAAACACTTAATACATGCTACTATGCTTACACACTAAGCATTACTCAATTACTAAACATGTTAAAAGAACTCTAACATGCATTATCCAAAGTGAAATCATGTACAAGATTATCTATATTCTCTAAGATCATTAAACATACACTAACTACTTTAGATTACAAGACATATTAAAATGACACTCTTATTAACACTAAAACACAATAAGCAACAAATTCACATTCTTTAATCAAGTTACTATTCATTTTCTTCTTCAATTCACTTATACACACAAGCTCATATTCCACATGTAATTAAGCTAGAAAATTCACTCTACCATATCATTAGTTAGCATAGAAGGCATTAGAAGCATCAAAATATCATTAAGTTAAGATTATAAGTTATAAATTCCAATTACTTTACTACAACAATCAATAATCATCTAACTAGATAAGCTAACTTTATAGTTTACTTAATTAACAATCAAATGTAGCAACTATAGCAATTCAAATAACTAATTATGCAATAAGACTAAACAATTGACAAGAAGTCCAACATATTTATTTCCAAATGCTTAATAAGCATGCCATAAACTTCACACAAGATAAGGAACTTCAAGTATAACTTCACTAATCTCATGTAACTACTTATGATGCAACTAAATGCCATGAAATCACATTTTAAAGCACATTCACTCAAAAACACCGTAAAGCCCTTTAGGTGATTTTAACTACAACTACCTATTCCAATTAGCCAAACCACGCCATAATTACATTTCAAAGGCTTCCTAACACATCTAAAGCTAACTACATATTCAACAAGTCAAGTTCCCCATTTCGTTCCAAAGTCCCCTTTAGCTCAAGACCCAAATCAAGTCACATACAAACCACAAGTTTCCCAATTCATATACCAACTATACTACACATCTAAATACACATTATGGCACCATTTAAAACTATGAAACCACCCTTTAACCTGCAGTTACCTCAAAAGTCCCGATTTTTCCTTTATGCGTTTGTACTACAAGTACCTTTACTAGTGTTCAATTAAGTGTCATAACTACTCATTTAGCACTACCTCACCCTATAAACACTAAATGCAGCGTTCAATTCCACCCGAATTTAAATTTCACCCGAAACCCCTTTGATTCCAAGCCAATTAAGCACATCTACCCAAGTTCCATTCAATCCAAACACATTTAATCAACAACCTAGGTTCATTAGCACCCATAGCACCCTTAGATAACACACCATCAAGATTCAATCACCCTACCTCAAAACTCAAAACAAGTCAAGTTAGAGTTCCATGAAAGCATGCCCTTTTCCAATTCTTCTAACAGAACCTTAAATTTATCAAATTATTTACCTATGCTATTGATCTCCAAATTCTCTTATTTTTACGTATAAACATATCACTTTGAGTGTAGATGACTTTAGCCTCAAGAAGAACTCAATTCCGATCTAAACTCCACAAGTTACGTCCTTTTTCGTGCAACTGCGCAAACTACCCCTGTACCAGCGATTTTCAGACACATTTCTGAAATGCTTAAATCAGAGGGTCAAAACGTTAGAATTAACTTTAGCTCTAGAAATCAACATTTGCTCTAAACTGCCTAATCTAGCTGTTGTGCAAATTTCGTTAATTTTTTGGCACATTTACTATATAAAAATGGTTCCAAAAGTGACAGGTAGTGCACTAACCAAATCCGAGTTTTGCTTACTTATCATCTTTTCTTGCTTATAGAGCTAAGTTCAACTATTTTCTTGTTAAACAACTAAGTTAACACTTCTCTTAGACCTTTTATCAAACATTAGAACTTCAATATGATTCATAATAGGAAGACATAATAAACAACTAAGATAGCATGCTAACAAGTACTACCATTACTTTAGAGAGTTACCACAAAAATACACACATATTTACTCACCATCCATGCATTTCTTGCTCTTTTGAACTTTTATCTACAACATAGCACACAAATATACAATAAAATAATCAACTAGAACACAAGCAAGAATCACCCCTCACCTATTCTTGGCTAGAGCAAGGCTTAAACTTCTCTTTTCTTCATTTCTTCTTCCTTTCTCCTTTTTCTTTCTTGTGTGTGTGTTTAGACATGTTTGGTGTGTGTGTGTGTGTCTGATTTTTGTGTGTGTATTGGTGTATTTGTGTGTGTTGTAGTATATTAGTATGTGTAATTAATAAAAGACAAAAGACTCAAATGACCAACATGCTCTTCAACTAAATGCTCTTAACTAGTTTGCCATGTAGTTTAACTCTAACTAATTTAGTTACTCTAATGTTTATCAATACATTTATTTATTTACTACAATTTCTAAATCACCTAAATACTCGTGAATGCACATAAATACACGTTAAATGAAATAGATGCACGTAAACCAAAAATATGATATTTTATGCAAACAAATATATATAAATAATTAAAGTAGACATATAAATATATTCACATTAATAAAATAATTATATGCACAGGTCAGGGTGTCACACTCTCCCCTCATTCAAACAAATTGCGTCCACGCAATTCTTCTTTCAAAAGAATCTTCGTAAGTATTCTGAATACTCTGAATAAGTACTTCAATTACAAATACCTCAAGAACTCCAATGATGAATACTGAGAAACATACCAATAGGAGTCTTACAATAAAACTCCCAAAGAAAACCATCAAACATGAATGCTAGTAAGAATCCTCCCGAGATTCTCCACATGAAGACCAATGGAAACACTATATGTGAAAGCCAGAGATAAGAACTCCAAATAAAGGCTCCAATTAGAATACCAACATGGAATCTTGAAAATGTATCCCCTTGAAGATAAATACCGTGCAAGAATTCCAAATATGACATAAACTATGACTGGTTCTGTTGGTTCACATCTTCAGGAGACCTGCTTTTGGCTTTCTCAATAAGGAGAGTGTTTACTTACCATTTTCAAAGGGGTAATATATGTATGCAATTGATTCTATTTAAATTAAACTCTTAATGCACATTATTACAAGTAACTAAAGCAAGTAGATACTTAAGAATTCAATTAAATGTTCCTACCACATAATCTTCACATAACTGCGCATACACACCACATAAATGTACTCATAGTCACATAGTACACATATCACATATTTTCCTTTACTACATGAATAAGTCATCTAGGTGCACACGAAATTACACATTTACACATTCTGCACATTCGTCAGGTTAACACAGTGAGGTACAAGAGTACATATTTTCATACAAAGATACACACAAGGATTACATTCAAGCACATTCCTATTCAAAACACATTCCACATGCACGCACTCAAGGGTTGCTATCCGACAGACCGAGAACCCTATCCCGGCTGAGAGCTAACTAAGCTCTTCTACCACTTCTGTAACACCCCGATCCCTCACGGAACTGGGATTTCTATTAATCAAACTATTCTCAACCCAATTCCAAACCCAGGCACAAAATTTAGGAAAAACGGACGGAGTCTCCCTGGTTTATAGGACTAATCAAAAACCTGCAAGTAGCAAGTATAACCACAATACAACACCCCAATCTCTTCGTCCAATCCTAACCCTCAACATCAGCACAACAACTCCTCAAGGTCATCCGAGCCTTGGGGCTCAACAGAAGCATATTATACAGGCATACAAGACATATCTCTAGAACTTCGAGTCGTAAGACCACTTCTCATAACACACTAATATTATCTACAAGCTATACTCATATATTAAGTTCATCATTCAACTTTCCTTAACACATAAGCATGCATTCAAAGCGGTAAAGCCTATCTTCAATATTACATCCCAACTACCAATAACACGAGCATAAACTTTACATTACAGCACAAACTCCTTCAAGCCTAACAAATACATACAAGGCCAAGCCTCAAAGTAGATCATATAATAACAACTTCATACAATTCACATGTAGGCATTCAACCTCAGCATGATAAGCAACCAGCAACACGACACTCAAGGTAGTCGTTCTAACCACACCTGTAACATGTTAAAACGAGGAATGAGTAACCAAAGTTACTCAGTGAGGGATGGATGCACTAAGCCGAAGCGTGCAATCATGAGACGTAACAAAATAACAACATATTCAATACCAAATAACACAACTAGTTAAACCAGTAATTAACCACATATAAAAAGGATATGGTTCCACTTGTCTTCAATCACGAGCCACAATCCAAGATCTTCAAGCATGTGCTGGCAAAACCCTTATTCCTCCATAATAGGGTACTCCGGATGTACCCCGATCCTACGACCCTTTCTCCTGAGGTAGGTCCATATGCCCTAACGAGGTAAACCACGCCTCTAAGATAGTAGAGTATACTTAGCGAGAGAAAAGGAATAGGCACCATGGTAGTTGAGGGAGCACGGCAAGCCCGATGCCGCCCGTGTTTCTCGACGCTACCATGTTCGAAAAGGTTATGCAACCCCGAGTCAAGATCACGAGAGCCAAGTATATCAAATATCACATAAGAGGAATGACAAAGTAGGCCGCCTTCGCAGTTAATTACACGAAAAGACTCAAGATAACAAGTAAAATAATACATATAAACTTTATCAATTACTAAATAATTCAATTTAGAACAATAAATCAAGTTAAGATGCACAGAAGAGATGAAGACTCCCTCACCTTTAGTAAGCCAAACCTGTAAGAGCATAGCTTAGGTTTACTCCAAATCTCTTTGAATCCACTCAAATGTGCAACCCCTAATTATTCATATAAGTATAACACTTTCATTATCCATTGCAATTCTATTATCATGATTAGCTCTAATATACATATAGCCCAAATGTACAACTTAACTCATAAGATAGCATGAATCACATATCCTTCAAGTTAAACACTTAATACATGCTACTATGCTTACACACTAAGCATTACTCAATTACTAAACATGTTAAAAGAACTCTAACATGCATTATCCAAAGTGAAATCATGTACAAGATTATCTATATTTTCTAAGATTATTAAACATACACTAACTACTTTAGATTACAAGACAAGTTAAAATGACACTCTTATTAACATTAAAACACAATAAGCAACAAATTCACATTCTTTAATCAAGTTACTATTCATTTTCTTCTTTAATTCACTTATACATACAAGCTCATATTCCATATGTAATTAAGCTAGAAAGTTCATTCTACCACATCATTAGCTAGCATAGAAGGCATTAGAAGCATCAAAATATCATTAAGTTAAGATTATAAGCTATAAATTCCAATTACTTTATTACAACAATCAATAATCATCTAACTAGATGAGCTAACTTTATAGTTTACTTAATTAACAATCAAATGTAGCAACTATAACATTTCAAATAACTAATTATGCAATAAGACTAAGCAATTGACAAGAAGTCCAACATATCTCTTTCCAAATGCTTAATAATCATGCCATAAACTTCACACAAGATAAGGAACTTCAAGTTTAACTTCACTAATCTCATGTAACTACTTTATAATGCAACTAAATGCCACGAAATCACATTTTTAAGCACATTAACTCAAAAACACCGTAAAGCCCTTTAGGTAATTTTAACTACAGCTACCTATTCCAATTAGCCAAACCACGTCATAATTACATTTCAAAGGCTTCCTAACACATCTAAGGCTAATTACATATTCAACAAGTCAAGTTCCCCATTTCGTTCCAAAGTCCCCTTTAGCTCAAGACCCAAGTCAAGTCACATATAAGCCACAAGTTTCCAAATTCATAAACCAACTGTACTACACATCTAAATACACATTATGGCACCATTTAAAACTATGAAACCACACTTTAACCCGCAATTACCTCAAAAATCCCGATTTTCCCTTTATGCATTTGTACTACAAGTACCTTAACTGATGTTCAATTAAGTGTCATAACCACTCATTTAGCACTACCTCACCCTATAAACACTAAATACAATGTTCAATTCCACCCGGATTTGCATTTCACCCAAAACCCCTTTGATTCCAAGCCAATTAAGCACATTTACCCAAGTTCTATTCAATCCAAACACATTTAATCACCAACCTAGGTTCACTAGCACCCATAGCACCTTTAGATAATACACCATCAAGCTTCAATCACCCTACCTCAAAACTCAAAACAAGTCAACTTAAAGTGACGGGCAGTGCACTAACCAAATCCGAGTTTTGCTTACTTATCATCTTTTCTTGTTATAGAGCAACGTTCAACTATTTTCTTGTTAAACAACTAAGTTACCACTTCTCTTAGAACTTTTATCAAACATTAGAACTTCAATATGATTTATAATAGGAAGACATAATAAACAACTAAGATAGCATGCTAACAAGTACTACCACTACTTTAGAGAGTTACCACAACATTATACACACATATTTACTCACCATCCATGCATTTCTTGCTCTTTTGAACCTTTATCTACAACATAGCTCACAAATATACAAAAAAATAATCAAATAAAACACAAGCAAAAATGATTCCTCACCTGTTTTTGGCTAGAGCAAGGCTTAAACTTCTCTTTTCCTCCTTTTTTCTTTTTTATTTCTTCTTCTTCTTTCTTGTGTGTATGTTTAGACGACTTTGGTGTGTGTGTGTGTCTGATTTTTGTGTGTGTGTTGTAGTATATTAGTATGTGTAATTAATAAAAGACAAAAGACTCAAATGACCAACATGCCCTTCAACTAAATGTTATTAACTAGTTTGCCATTCTAGTTTAATTCTAACTAATTTAGTTACTCTACTGTTTATCAATACATTTATTTATTTACTACAATTCCTAAATCACCTAAATGCTCGTAAATGCACATAAATACACGTTAAACGAAATAGATACACGTAAACCAAAAATATGATATTTTATGCAAACAAATATATATAAATAATTAAAGTAGACATATAAATATATTCACATTAATAAAATAATTATATGCATGGGTCGGGGTGTCACATATATAGTATCAACAGCAAAATATGTGGTGAAGTCTTGCACAAGCCAATTATCATTTTATGAATAGCCTAGTTTTTCAATCTAATGTCGCTTTGTCTTCTGTTGACTCACGTTGTTGGGCTACCTTCTCTCTCTCCCTTTTTTTCTCTGCTTTTTATAAAAATTGATTGAGGTCCATTTGCTAATAGAGTTGCTTCAATCGTTTAATAATCGTTCATCCTAAAGTCATGGAAGATAGATAACCCATACTGATAGCTTCTAGAATCCTTGTATTGCTAAACTTTGACAGTTTTTCTTTTTATTTATTTTCTCCTTTTTTTCTGACTAATTCAAAATGTGATTGCCTCAATTTACAATTTTCCCAATTAAGGGTCATTAATGGCCTAAAATCATGCCCCCACAATTCTAGCACTTACCCCAATAAAAGTGAGGGTAATTACAATTTTGTCATGCCCCCAAATTCGCCGGGACAAATTCTGGAACGAGACCGTTGTGAACTTAAGATTATTTACTTCTTAAGCCCGCAAGGCATCAAACCACAAATAAATAAATAAAAAAATAACCGTTCAATGATGACAACGCAAGGCTCCAAACATTTATACTTGTAGCAAATAAACCTCGAGTACATAATTCATTACTCTAGATGGAGAAAGTTTCAACTTACATAATCCTCAAAATAATACTATTTAAAAAGAAGAAAAACAAAACTAAAAACTAAAGTCAAGACTAATCACCAAAACATAACATCCAAAGATTTGCAATCTTGAAGGTCAACCACGCAACAATACCTGATTTTTACTTTAATCGAATTTATTCACAATCTAGTTCCTGTTGTCTGCAAAAGATTAATTGAAAAAGGAAAATGAGTAAAACACTCCGTAAGCAGAATCTTCCCCAAAAATAACATGGGACCTTATCATATTTTAAATAAAGTTGTTTTGTTATAGATAAGTGCAATGAATAAACATATACATTTTAACAAAAACCATGCTATAGCTGAGTTTTTGGAAATGCATTAAACGATTTAACTATAACACTTTTATGATCCAGAAGAAATCACTATCATAAAACACAGTATGTCATTCAATTTCTGAAAGACTGTGGCTACTTATATTCCAACAACTCGGACCCACTCAATATGCCCAATCATTATGGGCGAAGAGATCCCGTATGTAGTGCACTACCCCATTCACTGAATCAATAACAATAGTCGATGTATAACCCCCAATATGCAGGGTTCACAAGACATAATTTTACTTAAATCATTATCCCAAAAAAACACTTAACAAACAAAATCCTTGTCCAAAAATCTTTATATGCAAGAATTGAATTTTTTTGTAAAATTTTTATTTTCAGACACACAATGAATATTTTGAAGACCATATGTATATTCCATTTTCATGGCAGCTACAACAATAAATAGTCCCAAGTTTTCATTTCTTTAGTAGAATTAGAGCCAAAATACCTTTAAAAATATTTACTTGAAAAAAAAAATGATAAAACATGCACTTTTAGTTTCAAAACAAGACTATACAATGCATAAAGATAGTTTTCATACATTTTTAGCCCGTATTTTTCCTTTATTACTATAGTTATTCATAAATCAATTTCAAAGGTTTCAATACTTGCATATATATACATGAACTCAATTTTTCAGAGTTTAAACACAGTCGTATGGGTAATATTGAAGATGGAAAGGATTCCAACTTACCTATATTTGCACAATATCCAACATTTTTTAAAACTGTAGTAGAAAAGCCTAACGCTCCAAAGACCATAACATCTATAGTATCAACAACAAAAGATGCAGTGAAGTATTGCACAAGCCAATTATCATTTTGTGAATAGCCTAGTTTTTCAATCTAATGTCGCTTTGTCTTCTGTTAACGCACATTGTTGGGCTACCCTCTCTCTCTCCTTTTTTTTTCTCCGCTTTTTCTAAAAATTGATTGAGGTCCATTTGCTAATAGAGTTGCTTCAATCGTTTAATAATCGTTCATCCTAAAGTCATGGAAAATAGGTAACCCATATTGACAGCTTCTAGAATCCTTGTATCACTAAACTTTGACAGTTTTTCTTTTTATTTATTTTCTCCCTTTTTTGACTAATTCAAAATGTGATGGCCTCAATTTACAATTTTCCTAATTAAGGGTCAATACTGACCTAAAATTATGCCCCCACAATTCTAGCATTTACCCCAATAAAAGTGGGGGTCATTACATTCATAGTGCGCTAGCTCCTCTTATCTACTTTAGAGATATCCAAACTATCCACCAAAGAGATAGCCCTAAGGTTTCTTGAGAAGCTCGAATAAATAATTAAGAGTCATGATAAGCATGTACATACATCTTTGGCAAGGTGGTCCATAGGTTATGGACTATCCTATAGTATATAAATTTATTATAGATCCAATCTCCCATGGAATAAGAACATCCAACTCAAGATAACGCAATACTCTACCTCTAGTTGAGTAAAATTAGGATAAGTTTTTTGGGCTTGGTCTTATTGCCCAAAATTTATTCAGTTGTGCGTTTTTCTCAAAGATAAAGACGAAACGAATGTGATCATGTATGGAAATTTTTTCAATGCAATAACACACTTGTGACGTGTTGTATAGGAGCATTGGGTTTGTGAGAAAGGTCCATACAAGAAACATTAAGTTTAGAGAGAAAGAAAAGAAGGAGATATGTATTTTGCTAGAATTGGATATAATCTTCTGATTTTTATTTACTCTCTTTCTCAAGTATGAAAACTTTCTTTTTTGTCAATTTTTTTTTTTGGCACAATAGAGGTTGAAATCGTAATTTGAACTTGAAATCTTTAATTACAACTGCTATTTTACCCATTTTTTTGTCAATTTTTTTCAAATACATAAATACATGTATATGCCTTTTGTTTGGGAAGTGTTCCAAACCATATGGGTTTTTGGATGTGAAATGGATAACTCTTTACACTAGCATAATGCGAATCTTATAATTAGATTCCACTACAAGAAAAATCAGTTTTGGCAACGGAGCGTCGTCGTGCCTTCACTTTTCGGCGAGGGTTGGGCGAGGGAGGCCATTCCCTCGCCGTTTCGGTGAGGGACATGGCCTTCCCTCACCGATTCAATAACGAACATGCCTTGCCCTCGCTAATTTGAGCAAAGGACAGCGTCGTTACTCACCGTTTGAAATGGTGTCTGCGTGTGTATTTCAAGGCAAGGGGCGGTCTTATTCGATTAAAGTGAATATGAAAGCCAACATTATTGATTGTACATGAAAATTGTCGTAATTTATAATTAATACAAACGATTAGTTCTAAGTTTATGTTTAACAATTACGATTATTTCATATAACACTTTATTAGTGTTTTAAAAATATTAAATTTAATAAGATGAATTATTTGTTTTAAATAATTATACATACAACTAGTGACTAATATTTTTCCTTCTTAAAATGACTTGGAATGTCGTCTACATAACTAAGTCATCCACATTTCGACTATAAGAGTAACACCAATTTATTCATCATTACTTACAAAACAAAATATGGCTTTTACTATAAATAAAAACATGAAGAAGACGTTAAACAATCCGTCGGACAAATTGTTGTCTCGGTGAAAAATAAATTATATATAACATTAATATTTAACATAATGCAAAATATAAACAATTACTTCTTTGAAATCAACAAAAGCATTTTATTATATTAGTTAACGCATTACAAACATAAACATAATTTTACATTGATAATTAATAAAGGATTACATATCATCCTTTTTTAATACAGCAACACAGCGACTTAATACCTAACATAATTAAATATTACAAATTATTTGCTCGAAATACATAAACACACTTACTTAATACCTAACATAGTACATCGTGATCACTAATACATAACTGGCGGACACTACACATCAGGCAGAAGAATGTAGTAACATTGTTACGTCTAGTAACAAATTGTACTAATGTCGATGCTTCCAAGATGATAAAAAGATATAGATATTAGGGGAAAAAGTTTGGTAACTGGATCTGCATCATTTCGTCTTGAACGAGTGGTGTTGTTGATCCTTACTCATCCTTCAAACAATTTAGATGAAATCTACAATTACAAATTTGAGATGCTTTGAGAAAACGCAATGCCAAGTACTATTTATAGAAACTAGGTCATTGAGTGCGAAGATTTATAGCTTGGTGAGCGTATGAAGACAACTCTTCATACGTTACAAGGGTCAAGATATCGACGAATGGTTCGCTGACACGTGATTGCTTACCATTGGTCTTGGCTAGGTCAAATAATTGGGGACATGGCGTGCACGCTTGTTTGGAGATTTAAAAGCTGCTGTGTCCATCTCCTTTGCAAAACGGGGCCCTATCAGTTTATATGACATTCTACCCTATGGTAGTGTATAACATGTTCTCATAGTACTCATGACAAGATTGATCAATGGTCCGCATGACAGCGCGTGACAAATAATATTATTGACGGGACTTCACAGCATTTATGAAAGTTTTAAAAATTGTGATGATGTATACGTTAATTATTACAAAGAAGAAAAAAAATTATTTTCCTTGGAGTCGTAAATGTAGGGATGTCAATATGTCAAATCATTGTCCATATGGCGCGCATGCTAACACAATGCATTCAAAACTGGTATTTTGCCATGTCTATTCCAAAACGGGGCCTTGGCATTTCATTATAAGTTGCCCCATGGCTCGTGGCCATATGACTGCGTCCCATTGCTCTTGGATCGGTCCAATAATTGGTGACATGGCATGCATGCTATTCTGGAACTCATAAAAGTTGCTCAAGCCATCTCCCTTGCAAGACGGGGCCCTGCAAGTTCGGATGATTTTATGCCCTATGATAGCGTATAACATGTTCTCTTAGTACTAATGACAAGATTGATCAATGTTATGTTTCAATTTTCATGAACAAAAATTTAATGGTGACGGGACTTTACGGCATTGATAAAACTATTTATAATTCAACTTAAATAGTTTAATTAGACAAAATGCTTTTACAATTATAACATATTCTATTTATATACAACTACATTAGTTAATTAATTGTTTAATTCAATACTTTTAATATTTTAATAACTATTTAAACTATTGTGTTTATATAATTAATTATAAAATATTTATGGATTATTAAATTTTTTTACCACTGACTATACCTTGAAGATTCTATATATCATCCTACTTGAGAACTAATTCAATAATATAATCAGTTTATTAATATTCTATGTAAATTGAGAACAAATGTTTGCTTTGCATAGGTAGTGACGCTGCTGTTGTTATTATAGAATAGTGCTTAGGGTTTCTGAAAAAGGTGTTTTTATTAACTTTTTAGCTAAAAAAAGAGAGTGAAACATTAAAAACATGCCCCAATAGTCTAGCCATCCCCTTAGCCATAGTTGAGAGCTCGCCAGTCATCTCCCTTTTGCTATTGCTTTTTCTTGGTAAACTCTCACCGCTTTTGGTAATTTGACTTTTTGTTTAAAAACAACAAAGTTAAAGCTAATTAGTATACCAATTAGATGGTGAAAATATGAAAAAAAAATTAATTAAGAAAAGAAAAAATTTAAGATAATAAACAAAAAAAATAAAGTAATAGCCAATTAATATACTAATTATGATAAAATATAAAAAAAACAAAATAATATAGAAAAGGAAAAAGTGAAGATAATAAACCCAAAAAAAGTGAAAAAAAATAAAACAAAGTAATATCTACTTAATATACTAATGTATATCAAAAAATATAAGTCATCCTTCATTAAAAAAAACAAAATATTAGAGTTAATAATAGTTAAAAAAAATTAATTTTTTTTAAAAAAAAGAAACATATTTCGGCGTGGGCCAACCGCTGTTAGGCCCTCGCATAAAATGTATTCAAATCGAGGGCAACATCAGCTGCCCTCGATTTGAATAACAAAATTCCCAAAAAAATCCCCTACCCCCTTTTCAAAATTCAACGAAGCCAAACCCCCTCCCCCCTACCCCATACCATTACCCCCTCCCCATACGCATTCCACCTCCGATTTAAGTGGTAATATTCTTGTTTTTACACTTTTTTTTCATTTTATATGTATACATATGTGTATATATATCCTATATGTATATGTATGTATATATATGCATAAATACATATATATACAATATGTATTTACATTTATACATTTTTATATGTATATATATTCATTTATTTATAAATATATATATATATATATATATATATATATATATATATATATATATAGAAAAAGAAAAGTCAAAAGTAACTTTTCTTAAAGTGAATAGTAAAAAGTGATTTTACTATTCATGAATAGTGGTCGGCTTTTACTGTGGCCGAATCTTGTTTTGTCGTGACTTGATGATCATGTCTGCCTTTTACTGTGGCCGAAAGCCCTCTTGTCGTGACTTGATGATCATGTCTTTTGACTGGATTACTTTCACTGTGACCGAAAGTAATTTCGTCGTCTTGTGATAATGATGTCTGATGATGGAATCTTAACTGTAGATTCATTTTCTTCATTGTCTCTGAATTTGACTGGTTCTGTGCTATATATATATATATATATATATATATATATATATATATATATATATATATACATATATATATATGCATTTATTTATTTTTCGTAATATGTTGTGTTTTAGTTTTTGTATTTATGTTCTACCTTTGAGTTTATTTTTTTTTTATTTTTGAATTTTTAAATTGATGAATTTAGAAAGAAAATTCATATTTTGTTTTTTTTTTTCAATTTTTGGATTTTTATAATAGAAAATTTTAATATATTTGTTTTATTTTTGGTTTTTTATTTTTAGGTTATTAAATAATTTTTATTTTAATGTTGTATTTTTAAAGTATTAATAGTTAATTTGGTGTGTTTGGCTTTTCTTTGTTAGGTTTGGGGCATCCATCATTTAGTTGCAACGCTTAAAGATTTCATAGGCTCAGGTTAATGTTTTGATTGAAATAGTAAGTGTTGTACAATATATTTTTTTGGGCTTATAATTTCATTTCATTAAATTAAAGATATTGTGTTCTCTTTGTTATATTCATGTTGAAAATATTGTGTAAATTGAGTCGTTGGGTTATTGTCAAGATGGATGTTTGTGTGTTGGATGAAAGGGTGTGTTGGTCTTTGTAGTTGCATTTGTGAAAATGAAGTACAAAGTAAACAAAGTTAACTAAGTAAAGTAAGATAAGTTAACAAGCTTAAGTTACAAAGATATTGTGTTAAATTAAAGTTAACTAAGTTAAATATGAAGTATTATTATCTAATATTAAGAAGTAAGAAGACTAAGGTTAGTAAGAAGGCGTCTTCCAAATTAAGTTAGTTAAGTTAAGTAAGAGGGTTAAGATAGCATAATAAGAAGTAAGTTAAGTTAATAAAGTAAATTAAGTAACCTAATAATTTTGTTATGTAAGAAGTTTAGTAAGAAGTATGTAAAATTGACTAAGTTAATAAACTAAAGTTAAGAAGCATATTAAGTAAGTTAAGTAATATGAAGATTATCATGAGAGTAGGATAAATTAAGTAGTTAAAAAGTAAGTAAAGTTAACTAAGTTGACAAGTTAGTAAAGTTAACTAAGTTAAGAAGCTTAGCTTAAGAAGTAGTTAATTAAGATAATTTAAGTAAGATAAGTTAAATAATATAATTTATTTACGTTTATCTAGGCTTAGTTTATATGAACGTGTTCAATTTAATAATTGGTTGAAATTAACTTAAGTTGTGTTGAGAAGGGTTACCTAGGCTTATTTTTTAGTCTTTCAATATTGTTTATAATTTTAAATTCATATTTGTATTGCAATGTATCAATCATAATGGCATCATCACGTGAATTGATGTATAATCAATGGATTGATGGATACATCAATGAGGGCTTTGTTGAAGGTGTGAATGAATTTATAACATTTGTAAGTCGTTAACCATATTACATGGACGGTGTAAAAATAAGATGTCCATGCATCAAACGCAAAAACTTGTGATATCTTACCACTGACATTGTGATCAAACATCTTTATAGTAAAGGTTTCATGCCTGATTACTATGTATGGCTTGCTCATGGGGAATATGTGTCAAACAACATAAGGGTCACTAAACAACATGTTGGTAATAATATGCTACACAACTTAGATGGTGGGAATAATTATCGGATAATGGTGTTTGACGCTGCTGGTATACATATGGTAAGGGATCAGAACGTGACTGAAGAAGTACCAAACATGGAAGCACATAAATTTTTTGATTTGTTGAATGTCTCTGAAAAACCATTATTACGGGTTGTAGGAATTTTACCCAGTTGTCTGCTGTGGCTCGTTATCTAAATATGAAATCATATCATAATATGAGCAACGACCTATTTGACCGTGTCTCAGAATTTATGGATTTGATGCCTGTATAAAATAACCTACCTGAGAACTTATACAGGTTTAAGAAAATGTTCAAGCCATTGGGGTTAGGTTATCAGAAGATAGATATATGTGTAAATGGATGTTTTTTATTTTACAAGCACAAAAGTTCACTAGATAGTTGTTCCCGATATGGCCACTAACGTTTCAAG
Organism: Ehretia macrophylla; assembly: GCA_037974665.1. Taxonomy (NCBI): domain Eukaryota; kingdom Viridiplantae; phylum Streptophyta; class Magnoliopsida; order Boraginales; family Ehretiaceae; genus Ehretia; species Ehretia macrophylla. Next base: position 64,161,145 of record CM075769.1, read on the forward strand.
ACAACAAAAGGGTGTCAAAAAGATTGTACATGTTGAGGGCTACGGCTGCGCACATGCAATGGCACAACAAACACCAAACAGATAATGGTCATATTGGTCACCTATCTGATGCTACTGCATGGAAACACTTTGATTCCGTATATCCATATTTTGCTAATGAACCAAGAAATGTTCGGCTTGGTCTGTGTTCAGATGGGTTTACACCTTACAGTTCCAATGCTCAACCTTATTCCTGCTGGCCAGTGATATTAACACCTTACAATCTGCCACGATGGAAGTGCATGAAGGATCTTGTCATGTTCTTGACATTGCTCATCCCTGGTCCGACAAATCCTAGTAAGAAAGTAGATGTGTATTTAGAGCATCTCATTGATGAATTACAAGAATTATGGTTGGAGGGAACACCGTGCTATGATGTTTCAACAAAGACGAATTTCCAATTGAGGGCAGCCTTGATGTGGACCATAAATGACTTCCCAGCTTATGGTATATTGTCTAGCTGGAGCACTCATGGCAGACTATCGTGTCCATATTGCATGAATAACTTTGACGCTTTTCGATTGCAAGAAGGAATGAAGAATTCATTCTTTGATTGTCATCGTAAATTCTTACCAAGAAATAGTTCTATGCGACGTGACATGAAGAATTTTATAAGGGGTAAAAGAGAGACTTCTGGGCCTCCGCCCATATTAGATGGTGATCAAATATGGGAAAGAGTGATGAATTTGCCAAAGATCCAACAAATGACGAGTAACATGAATAAAATGAAGTTGTATGGGTTTGGGGAGTATCACAACTGGACGAAGAGAAATATTTTTTGAGACTTACCTTATTGGAAGACGCATCTCGTACGCCACAATTGGGATGTCATGCATGTAGAAAAAATGTTTTCGACAATGTTTTCAACAGTGTGATGGGTGTCAAAGGAAAAATGAAGGACAATCTAAGAGCGAGAAAAAACATGGATGTGTATTGTGACCGTCCCGAATTATGTGGAGATTACACGAATGTGATTGCTGTTTATACTCTCCCCGTGGCAAAGAGAAAACTACTTCTTGAATTGGTAGAGAATTAAAATTCCCCGATGGCTATACGTCAAATTTAGCGAGATGTGTGGACATGAAACAACTAAAGATGTCACACATGAAAAGCCACGATTGTCATGTCTTCATGGAGAGATTGCTTGTGATTGCATTACTCGAGCTGATGCCTAAACAAGTTTGGGAGGCTTTTGCTAGGCTAAGTTTGTTCTTTAGCAACATATGTTGCACAAGTCTTCAAAGGTTAGATTTGGAGAGGATGCAAGAAGATATTGTCGTCACTCTTTGCAACTTGGAGAAGTTGCTACCTCATGCATTCTTTGATTCAACGGAGCACTTGCCTGTTCATTCGGTCCACGAAGTGATTTGTTGTGACCCTGTATAATATCAGTGGATGTATCCCTTTGAGAGGTTTTTACAGGGCTTGAAGAGGAAAGTAAAGAATAAGGCACGTGTCGAAGGATCCATTTGTGAAGCCTACCACATACTCGAAACGTCAACTTTTTGTTCTTATTATTTTGAAGAGCACGTGGCTACTAAAAGTAGAAGGCTTGGTCGGAATGACCAATATGACGATGTGGACTACCCCGATGGATGTTTGGCTTTATTTACTCACCCGGGCCGCTCAATAGGGAAATGGAAAGAGATCATAATAGTGAAAGAAGACTTGTATTTGGCACACCGCTATGTATTGATAAATTGCGCAAATGTGCAACCTTATATCAGGTAAGACTATGACAAGTTGTCAATATGTTAAGGTGTTTGGCATTAACTATACAAATGCAATTGACTAATATTTGTCTATTTGCTAGCATGTTCGAGGAATACCTTCGCAACCAATATGACCCATTGACTCCGAGAGAACTCCAATTGCATGTTGACAAGTTTTTCCCAAAATGGTTATATGATTATTTAAGTACATGTTTCATTAATTAAATTCATTTTATCCCTTATGGTATGCATACCTTAAAACAAGAGTGATATATATTTGTAGGTTAAGCACAATAATGATGTAGATCATCATGTACAATGTCTTTCAGTATGGCCTTATAGATTGGTTAGGATATCGTCAAGATACATGGTGAATAGATACAGATTTGCTACACACGAATATGCTACATCGATGACAACCAATAATGGTGGATTATACGTGAAATGGATAAACGATGTCAGAACCGGGGATATTGGCTACTATGATATGTTGCACAACATTATTCAACTTGAATATAATAATCCAACTTTACAACATACAGGGGTAATTCTCTTGAAGTGCAAGTGGTACGATACCACGAATGATAGAGGTGCGAAATACCATCGTAAGTCTAGTTTGGTTGAAGTGAATATGAAGATAAAGTATCCCAAATATGAACCATTTGTGTTGGCCACCCAAGCTCAGCAAGTGTATTATTGTAGATAGCTAGGGGCCAAGGAGCATCGAGCAAATTGGCAGGCAGTAGTTAAAGTACGCCCTAGAAATAGCTATGCCATGTTTGAAAAGGAAAGAGAGGTGGAACAAAGAACAAGTTTTCAGTCCGAAGAGATGAATGTGCCCGTAGCATAACCAATTGATGAAAATTTGCCAACAATCCTTCGTGATTCGGGTGAGAACAACAAAATATTAGAAGATGATCCTAATGACATACATGGTCAGCCTCTCATTGATGAAAATGAGGGCGAAGAAGATGAAGAAGAATATGAAGATGAGACTGAAGATGAAGAGGAATATGAAGATGATACTGAAGATGAAGAGGAATATGAAGATGATACTGAAGATGGCGATGATGATGATAATGGTGATGATTATGATGAAAATAGTGATGAAGATGCTGAATATTAGTCTTTGGTAAAGTCATTAGTTGTTTTATGAACTTATGTAATTTGTTTGATCACAACTGATGAAACATTAGATTTTTAATAAACATAAATATGCTTGTAAGCTATAAACTTAAGTAATATATTAAGTGAACTAATCATAATTGTATTTAATTTTAGATGGGAGGTGGTAACGATAATAACCCAAAGGGAAAAAAAATTAAATTGTCAAATTTATTAGGTGCACATGCTAGGCGCAGAGATCGTGGGCAAGTTCCAAGCACATGGACAGGTTTGTAATGTATACGATATTATTATTTTACTCATTTAAAATTAATACTTGAGTTCCTTGTTTGGTATCATAGTTGACAAGTTTACATGGTCTACAGGAATAGGTCAGCCATCACTTGGTCGAGGACAAACAGATGGTCAGCCTCCGAGTGTTCGTCAATGTATAGGTACACATGGTTTACCCGTGCATAACTCCAGCCCTTTCTCTATTGGTACGGAGCAGCGGGTGGCAGACAATCCACTTCTGCAGCAGGCAATGCCTCGTTAATGTTCAAACTCATATGGAGCTCCTGTTGACCATGTAGCTTACCATACGACTCCAAACCTTCGACATCACCCTCACGCAACGGATACCCAAACCACTACCTCCTCCGGATTGTGACAAGGTTTTGATGATCTACATGTTGAGAGGGATGGCACTCCTGCACATGGTGACACACAATGTCCCCCGATGGCTGAGTTATCGAGAGTTGTAGAAGATCGAGCTGATGGCGTTCCGGACTAGATAAGATATGGATTCTCATCTATGGAAGAATTTTCAACATGGGCCACTGATTCACGCAAGCATCTGAAAGTTAAAGGTGCTGGGTAAGTAGAATTATTCATTAACATGCGTTACTCTTTTAAAAGTTAAGTGTCATACCATATAACACAACGGTTTCTTTTATAATTTGTAGATGGGATCCATATAACGCCACTAGAGATATTAGGAAATCACTGCATGCAAGGTATTTAGAGCCTTGGACAACTTGGGGAGAGATTTCGCTTGATGTGAATGATAAATTTTTTGATTACTTTAAGGTTTGAAAAACGCATTCAATTTATATATTATACAAACATACAATGTACTTGAGATATATATATGATGTACATTCTATATTTTTATTATATGATTCACAAAGGATGTACAGGTGGTATCCCTGCGATGAAGCAACCATTTATGAGAGGTTCAATTTTTTCGGGCAAAAACGAGTAACAGATAACTTAAGCAAAGCCCGTAAGGTAGATAAGAAGCCATCTTGGCTTTCGCAGGATGTATGGGAATGAATGAAAGTGGTGTGGAGTTCCTTAGCATGGCAGGACAAATCTAAATGGAACTCTGATAATAGAAAAAAAATATGTCTACGCACCATTTGAGATGTATCCCTGGACACGAATGGACAAGGAAGATGGTAAGAATTAAGCTGACTGTACTGCAATAAGTGATAAATAATGAACAATTTTATCTTGTACATTACATGTCGAGTTGTTTGTTTTGGTGAATTTTTATTGTAGGCTACGGACCTTACACAAACGCTCGGGCAGAATAGACAGTGGTAAGCTAGTTTCTTTAAACTTTACAACATTGAAGATTGAAAAAATACAGAGTTTAGACAAATGTTTTATCCAAAATGCCGTCAAAGAAGACCAATTTTTTAGGGAATTTGTTAATTGTTGATTACACCCCTAATTATATGAAATGTAATAATGCCAAGTACATTATTGAACTTAGGTTAGTATGTTGAATGGAAAAAACTTTAGTAATCTCGCATTCTTGTTTGAAACTAAGTTAAAGTTGCTTGAATGATTTAATATCTAAGAAAATTGAGTAAAGAGTATTAGAGTGGTATGATAATCAAAATTATAACCATAGTATTTCGATAGCAAATGGAAATGCATACATGAATGTCTTATTTTGTTTAATAGAGGAGACTTTGTCCGTTTGTCGGGTCTGAAAATTTTAAAGGAATTTGTTAATTCTTGATTACAAGCTTAATTATATGAAATGTAATAATACCATAGGTGTTATTGAACATAGGTTACTGTTTTGAATTTATAAAAACTTGAGTAATCTTACATTCTTGTTTGATACTAAGTTAAAGTTAAGTAAAAAATATTAGAGTGGTATGATAATCGAAATTATAGGCATACTATTGAAATAGGTAACAGAAATGCATTCATGACAAACTATTTTGTTTAATATTTCATTGTGTTTTAGTGTGAATGCTTGTATATTGCGTTGTGACTATTTCTCATGAGTGTAGGTAATTAGTTAGTCCATGGTACAGATGAGATTCTGTCCATTTTTTGGGTCCGAACTTACCCTTTTAGCATGGGGTCTTGACAGACCGTGACATTTTCTGACAGTATATGTATGTTTTCCTTGGTGCTTGTTTTGTTTGTTTCTCTGATAGTTTGTCAATTTATTTTTTTGGTATCACTCCTAACTGTGCCAATATTATTCATGTCTCTATATGTTGATATATGTGCATTACAGGCTCAATACGAGGAACTGCTTCAACAAGCATCACAACCATCAAAGGCATTCAAGTCTGATTCAGCTCTAACGCTTGTTGATCGTAACGCATTATTCTTGGAGGTTGTTGGTAGACCACGCAAGGGCCATTTATACGGGGTCGGATCATAGGTGTATATGGCGTCTACATCAAACAGTTACCCGGTTGCCAGAAGCCACATAACGCAAAAAGATCTCCAGGAGGCAGTTGTTCGAGCCACAACATCTTTGGAAAGCAAGCTGGAACAAAACAACAAGGCGTACTGCAAGCTACAAGACAAGCTAGATAAGAATAACGAGGTGTACTGCAATCTGTAAGACAAGTTGGATAAGCAGAACGAGGCGTACTACAAACCCCAACAAGAAACTTCATCGCAGCTACGTGATCTCCAAACGCAGTTAGCACTACTTGCTTTTAAGTTACCTGTTCCTGTACATGCACAACAACAGTCTTCCTCGTCTTCGTCTTCGTCTTCATCTTCGAATGATGGTAAAAAGGAATAGAATTTTGAAGACATTATAAAACTCTATTACAATCAGACTGTAATAACTTTTGGGGTGACTTTGAACAATATTTTAAGATTTTTATTAGCTAATTTTATAAATATGTGGTTTATAACTTGTTTTGTAGTAAAAACTATTTAATTGATAGGTCAAACAACTTATTATAATGGAAATTTTTAAAAATATAAATTTACATTTGTGCAAGGGCTTTGAGTGGGATCGGCGAGGGAAAAATATTCAAGGGTCTGGCGAGGGACGAAAAAGGCAAGGGCATGGTGAGGGACGAAAAAGGTGAAGGCATGACGAGGGACGATTTATGCGAAGGCTCGGTGAGGGACAATTTATGCAAGGGCTCGGCGAGGGACGATTTATGCGAGAGCTCGGCGAGGGACGATTTATGTGAGGGCTCGGCGAGGTCGTATTCAGCGAGGGCTTATTGTCCTCGCATAATCGTTGCCAAAATGGTCTTTCGCCGAGCTGTCGCCGAATGGCATAGGGTCAGCAAAGGACCCCAATTCACCGACGAAGTTTTCCGCGATGGACGATTCCCCTCGTCGGGCCCTTGCCGAGACCCTTTGGGCGAGGGGAATCGTCTTTCGCCGAACACAATTTTTGCTGTAGTGCTTATGATATGCCCGAAATGATCGATGTTTTGACATAGTCACCATTTCAAATAAACCCATTCTTTTATAAAAACATCCTTGATCATGTTATAGATTCCAAAACATTTTAACTAACTTCTAACTAATATAGAAGTTCTTTGGATCTCGTTGTGCTCTCTGGCTATTAAAGTGTGATTAACATTTCAATTGACTAAAATATAACACGTTTTTAAATTTTCTTCTCTTTACATTTTAATTTTTTATTAGAGCAAAAAATATTTAAGTATGGGGAAAGTAAATTCAAGAATTATGTTTATGAAGAGTTTTCTGTTAAGAATAATGCCCAAAAGTCAATAAATTGTATTTTTAGAATTATGAATAATGTGTTATTTGATTTAATATGGGCAGTTTATTTATTTATTATAAATGTTTTGATTAAATAAATAAAATCCTTAAAATATTATTTATACATTCTATCTTTAGAAGTAAGGATATGAGTAACGGAATCTATAATCATAAATATATTCTAAAAGTTGTCCCCGATCATAGGATAAACTAATTGAGCGTTAGTTTATCCGAATAGATCGGATTACAGTCTACTAACCAAATTATATGAGATATCAGTTTGGGCGATGTATAAGTACTTATTGTGAATAAATAATTGGACTTGACCACCGATATAACAAATTACATGGAATGTCAATAATTCGTTGTATCATGTAATTATGCAATTAATCCTTAGACTTGAGACACTACGATTATTTCATGATTAGAAATGTCACGATTTGGTGGTGCAAATAAGCTAGTCATAATCATAGATTAGACAATGTATTCAGTGGTTGTGTTTTATTCCGTCATGCAGAAATGTACGTGTAGATACGGAAACTGTCAATTGGGTGTCCTATGCAATCTGATTAATTGAGTGACTTGAAATCCTTGGCCAAGGTGGAATAGTGGAAGTCGTTTTACAAATTATTCATTAGTCACTAATTAATTGAGTTTTGGCATATAGTCAAGTAAGAGAGTTTGACGACCCAATCTATGACTCTGGCTCGATCGGGATAATTGAAACAGTAGGATTTAATTGCATATAAATTATTATTTGGGTTCGTATGCTTGCACTTCATCTTTAATTGGGTAATTGCGATATACTACTAGGTGTCACTCGCGATTTGGGAATTAATTAGAAAGAGTTCTAATTTAATTAATTAGTGGAATTAATTATTCGCTACCGATTAATTATGAACTCGAGAGGTCACACACAAATGAAATTTGCAGATTAATTGGATTAGAGAAAAGATTAAATTAAATTTAGGATCGTCCTAAATATTAATTTAATTGGGCTCGTAGTAATTAGATGGTAATCTAATTATTATGAAGCCCAAGACTGGTAAGTTTAAGACCAGTCCATATATGATCCTAGGTCATATGTGTTTCATATATATAGAACTATTCTGACAGAGAAATTGCTAGCACAATTTTATCAGTCAGAAAAATATATAGGATTTCTCTAGAAAATCTAGAGGGGATAGAAATCCAATTAGCAAGTACGGATTCTGTGTGGATCAATCTTGGAGGCTTCACACATGGGGAACTTGATTCAGATTCTACATCGAACTACGCTTCAAGAGGTAACCCTAGAACTATTGCAAGTTTAATTTAATTAGATTAAATTATTATCTGATTTAGATCTGCATAATTAAACATAGACGGATACATGATTAATTTTTCCGCTGCGCAATTATTTTGATTATCATATATATTTCTCAACATTTTCTTAATGCAAGAAGTTTGTTATCAACATTGGAATTTCTTTAAAATCAAAATATGTTTTTTTTTTTTTAACCATACAAGTTATTAGTTAGCATTAGCCACTTATAACTATGCAAAAACTTATATCTTTGAGTAGATGAATGTGATTAATCCACATAGATTACAAAGGTTATTCTATACATAACTTTAATCAAATCTTTATGAAATTCTTTTATTTCTCATCACACAGAAGTTGCATATTAATCACCAAATAAATCTTATGAACAAAAAAGATATTCTAGAAAATAGAAGATACCCAAAAAAATTGTAGAGAAAAGAAGAAATTTAGAAGCACTTGAATTTTTTTGGTATAATTATTTGGGTAAATAGCATCATAGCCTCCTATAGTTTGTCAAAAGTGTACAGGACCCTCTCTATAGTTTAAAAAGTGCACTGAAACGTCCTGTAATTTTAAAAACATAGCACCACAACCCCTTCCATAAAAAAATCCATCTATTTTAACAGAGAGTGTGATGGACGCGCATTAAGTGCAATTATTCAAGTTTTTTGGCTTAAATTATTAATTATTTAGATAAAAATGCCCTTATATTATACCTATTTTTTTCCTTTTCTTTTCTTCTCCCTCCCCCCATTCTTTTCACCAAAAAAAATTAAAGAAAATTAAAAAAAAAGGTTGTCATCATATATCAACTCTCTCTGTGTAAAATTCCTGAAATTATATTCACTCATCGATGCTGCAACAACCAGCCAGCCATATATATATATATATATATATTACACCATTGAAGTCTCATTGGAAACACTAAAGCACAGTTCACAAAAAATTTACCAAAAGCACTTTAACTCATCAACATTGCACTACCCATATTGACATGAAGTAACAGAACCGGAGATGGAAGTGATCATTTTTTCATCCTATCTGCCTCTTAAAAAAGTTCTAGCAATAAGGCAAGAGATCGAGTTCTGATGTAGTGTACATTGCCTCGTGGTTTGCTGCCCTTTGACGTCCAAGACAAAAATTTACACTTCATTAAGACGGATTTTATATATACTTCTGTTTTTGTGTATATATATATAACACCATATATATAAAGATATTTCATTTTTTTTATCTAATATGTATAAACAAAAAAAAAGGAGAAAAGAGAAAAAGAAAAAAAGAATTGAGGGGTATTTAAGTTTTTTTTAAATAATTCTGTTTACTTTGTTGACAAAATGGTGGGGAAGGGGTGCATAAGCACATTTTTAAAATCATAGGGAGTTTTGGTGTACTTTTTAAACCACATGAAGTCCTATGCACTTTTGGCAAACCATAAAAGATAACGATACTATTTACCCTAATTATTTTTATGTTCTTTACTCGTATGCTAGTTGCCTAATTGCTTATCGACTCATATGTCTATATTCTGGTTTTAGTTATACATTAATGTGATTACAATAACCGAAATACATAATTAGAATAATAAATTTCTTATGAAGAATTCTACCATTTATTCATCTGACAATATATAATTTAGAGATGGAATTGATGATATTATGAGAAAGAAAGATTCTCTCAAAAGAACACTCCTAGAATAATCCAAATTGAAAGTGACATTGCTTCTGCAACAGCAAGGTATTGTTAGAATATGTGCTTATTTCACATAAAAAAATTATAAATTTTAGAACCACTTTATAAGATCATAGACTACTGCACTTGGCACTAATTGATTTTAAGACGAAATCTTAGGATTCTTAATATGGTATCAAAGCACCAATTGGTTTTATGATGGAACCCCAAGATTCTTACTTTGGCTTCAGAGTTAGGTCCATAATCTAGTCTTATTTATCTTCCGTGTGTGTCTCACGCGTGTTTAATCTTTCACGTACTGGCCTTTCCATGTGAGTTCAATCTCTTCCACGTGCGGCCCTTTCCATATGTGTAATTCAATCTTTCACGTGTGACATCTCTTAAATCAAGTCTCACGTTAGGGAGAATGTTAGAATATGCATTTATCCACATAGAAAAATCATAAACTTTAAAAACACCATATAAGATTTTGAGGTACTCTACTTGACACCAATTACATGAAACCTCAGGATTCTTAACAGGTTCATGTTTGTTGCTGTTTATTTTACCAAATTGAAGGGATCGTGAGATGAGCTTTCTTCCTATAACGACATACTAATAATTTCTCATGGGTCTCAGGGATTCTTATATTGCTACTCGAGACCAAATTCTTCTTATTCAGACTCTTCGTCTTGATAGAGTGTTTGTTCTATGATTCTAAGTACGATTGCACATTCCGAGTTTGGGTGCCTTGGTAACAATTATTCTCGCAGAACAGAATGGGACACTATAATTGGGTTTCTTAAGCACTGGTATTACAGAAACAAAGGGAGATGTTATAAGTCAGTCTATTCCTTCTTGTAGTTCCTCTCAAATTAATTGTCAAAATTTCAGTAAATCTGTAAATGGATGATTGGTAATAGAGCTATTGGCCATGTTGTTTCATCACCTGATTTATTGCATGAAACAATATTTTCTTCATATCCCTCTGTTGGACTATCTAACAAGAAAAAGGCACAAATCACTACCATTATATTGGTTCTGCTAAACTTGGCACTGAATTTATTGTTCTATGTTAAATGTCTCACATGATACTCTCAGAGATGAGATTTCCTGGGATGAAGAAAATGGAAAAAAGGTTTCGACCAAAAAAAGAAAAAAAAGAATGGAAAAAAGTTCATGAAGCAATTTGCAACTTTGGATAAGTCAGCAGAATTTATTAGTCTTTTGGAAACATTTTTTATCCTGAAAATAATTACTTGTTTCATATCAATTACCTTATACTTGATTTTCAAAATAATGTAATTATTCCAAACTAAGATAAACATCATGCCTATAACATCTTTCTTCTTTTCGCTGCGAATTAATCCAACTACGTACTGTATTGTACTTTTGTGATACATTTTACATGCTCGAAACAACAAGAAGATGAACTTTTTTTTGTTTTTTCTTTTTCTGTAACTAGAAAGAAAATAGAAATGTTTGAAGATGTAAATGTTAGTAAGTAATAAGTAAATCCAGGCATCATGAAAAATACAAAGCAATCATTATTTGAACAGCAAATTTTCCTTATTTTATAGTGCTCCATGATCACTTACTCTCTCAATCGAAACTAAACTTTCTTTGTAAATCAGGGCCCTTAATGTGGTTGGATACGCCACAACGTCAAATTCCCTAACTTCTTGTGTATTAAGGGCACATGAAATAAGTTGCCCATTGGTCTTTTCTAAAAGAAGAGAAGAATTCTTCCAAGATGTTATTGGATGTTGGATTTCTGATAGAGGTCCAACGGTTAATTGTTTTATCCATGACTCTGAGATGCCATATTCTTTCATTACCCAGATATCAATGAATTGTTGATAAGTTCGAATTCTAGGGCATATGTAATACAACATTGCAAGGGATTCATTAAGGACCGTAAGAGGCTTGCGTCTTCCATTACATTCAGCGGGAAAGTCAAATTCTTGGAATATCTCAGTAGTGACGTTGAAAGAAAGAATCTTTTCATCATACTCACGCCTTGCATACCAATGAGTGGCTTCATGAAAAATTGTCTCAAAACAAGGCTCGTACATTATATTTGGCGGGTCGTAATCAATTGCTTTCCAAGAATCAGTGCTATGTTGGTATAATTCAGCCTTGATGACATTGAAAGTAAAGTCATCCTCATCTGAGATCTCAACAAACCTAACAACTTTATAATTATTAGTGTTTGCATCAAATCCAAAACCGATTGGGCAGTATAAATACTCCATATCCTGTGGGCATGCAAAAGGGCGATCAGGAAGTAATTTGAATTCTCTAGTTGCAGGGTTGCACAAAATAATAGTTGCAAAGTCAGTAATACAAACTAGGCCATTTGAAGGGCCCAAAACTTGGACGTACTGACAATGATTCATATAGGGTATTTGTATATGTGGAAAAATAATTCTAAGTGATTCTGTATTAGAATGGATGGATAATACATTTGTAACTCTATCTTGTTGGAAGCGTTTGATGACTACATGATGATCAATTTCAGCAATAGGACGATTGTATTGCATGTTGATGAAATCATGACTTTTAATTAAACTGCACCAAGCTTTACAAATGCAACTGAATCGCAACAATGACTTCACAGACAACCTCAATAGAATTTCTACAATGACATCATGGGGAAATTTGTTCATAACACTTTCCATGTTTTTGGGGCTTGTCTAGATGTCAAATGTAATGCCTTCTCAAGAATATCTAAGGGTGTTTATGTGATTGATCCCTAATAAAGCAGATGCAGTGCACCTACACCGTAAAATTGGAACCGATCTTTATGGGAATTCATCCATTATAAAATCAGAAAGCAATGGACTAGAAATAAGTAAGCCTTGTGTGAAGGAGGCATTATTTGGTAACAAGGCCATGATTTGTGTGTATGTATGTTCGCTATGTTTGGTTGGATATAAATTCTTACGGGGAATGATATCTACCTTTCGTTTCCATATAGTAAGGCATGCCTTCACCTCCTACTTGTGGACCAAGCATATCGAAATTTCACCGTCAGCGAATATTACCAAGACTATCGAGACAGCCTCAATCGTTATCTCCCCTTCCCCTATTCGTAGGAAACAAACAGTTCAGGTTACTTACTAATCTCATTAAGGCAGTAGAAATTAGTATGTAGGTAATTAATAACCTCAATATAGGTATATAAGCCTATATTTATTTTCTTTCCTTTTTTGAGGTGGGGATGGGGATGGGGAGGGGGAGGGGGAGGGGGGTGGGCATATTCATTTAATTTTTATGTTACTAAAGAGAGAAAAGGAAAAAGGAATATAATGAATTTCTTTGCCTGGACCAAAGAAAGGATTCTTTTTCGTTTTTATATTGCTATAAATGAAGGCCATTGCAGGGAAATAAAATTGATTACCTGATCATGTTTTAGACAAATTTCTTTAGGCCTTCGTTCCCAGACCCGATAAGTTCATTTGGACTAAGACCCAATCTGATATCTATACAGTTCAGGCAGGATATTTCCAAGACACTACATAACAAGGTTTCTAGCCTTTCTCAGTCTGCTCAATTATCTACTCACCGTGCAGATTGCTTTGGAAATTAATTTGGTATTCTAATGTCCCTCCTCGTGCTAAACATTTCAAGTGGATGACAGGTTATAATTCCCATGCATCCCAACACAAGAAATCATATTTTTAAGTCAAATTTACAAAGATACAATTGAGTGGCCGTTATCTTGAGAGAAGTTCATAAGAGCCTCGGTCGAGAGGGTCTCTTCCCGGATCGGATAGCTATCAGTCAATCTGCTAGTTGTGGGATCTCGTGATAGAATAAACACTGTCAAATTCTAATAATGCGAAAAGTAACTTGAAGGATCGAAATTTAGGAGCGTTATTAGCGTAACTCGATGTAGGAAACTACTTCTAGAGAAAGAATCCCGACTCCCTTCTTCGCTCTATTTCTAATTAATACCAAACTTAAAGAGATGATAAAAAGCGTATGTAATAAATGCAATTTATGTCTTGCAAATGCGCCAGAAAATTAAACATATATTGGTGTCCTTTCATAGAGGAGAGAAGAGGATTAAAAAATTACCTACTATGCCATAATGTCACCCACTAAGACATAAAGTCACCCACTATGCCACTATGACAAAATTACCCTCTTATGGAAATAACCACCTATCATGGTTCATAACTCCACTTAATTAGTGGGTTAGCGGTTTCATTCTTTCATTAATTGGTAATGTAATACCAACATAATTTAATGATAACTCTAAGTCAAAAACGTCGATATTGAAACAAGGCTAGTAAGTCACAATAATAGAAAAAATATTTACATTCTCCCACTTGGACTACTAAACCGATTAGGTTTTTTAAAAATAAAAAGAAGATTTGACTCACTTGGACTTATAGTAAAAGACTTTGACACGTGATCATGTATTTTCAATTTCAAAATGAAATACTGGTGGACTAATTAAATGACACTGTAATATTGTTATTATCTTAGGTTACCAACATGAGTCGTAACAATTATACAAAATATATGTCATATTCCCTTCCATGTACCACAATATTGGCAACATTCACTAATAGAATCTTTTATATTGTAATGGCCCCTACATTTTGTCTTGTTAGGGTAATTTATGTTCATTAAACAACGATAATTTGCAGGGGCGGAGTTAGAACTCTAATGTTGGAGGGGGCCAATTTTTCTTTTTTTTGTACAGTGTCGATCCTTCCTAATGGGACAATGCTCGATTTGATTTGGTTTCATTTAGTATTTTTTTGTACAGTATTTTTCAAGTTAGTAAAAAAAGACTCAAAAAATATCTTCCATTTCTAATTAACATAATAACACTACAAAAAAAATTAGATTTTGCGACGGACTGTCGCCATACCATCATCGATATGGCGATGACTTGGTGAAAGGAAATGTTGATGCAAGTTTTGTGAACGGACAGTGCCGGCACAACGTTAGACAAAAAAAACCGTCACCAATAGTGACGGCAGTCTTGGCCGACTCCAATTCAGTGACGGCCAAGCTATACCGTCACGAAATTTGACGACGGTTCAGTGCGAATTTTGGCCGATTTGAAGATGTGGAGACGGCTTAGTGATAGTATGGTGATAGATTCCCTCACCATGCCGTCACTATAAATGGTGACTATAAGGTCCAATACAAGACCACATGTGCATATAGATTATATCAAACATAATTAAATCATTTTATATGCATTCACCTTGTTTTATATGTTTTTATATTGAATTATGCGCATTTATCTCGATTTGTGTACATGTGCATTGTTTTACGTGCGTTTAATTATTTATATGTTGTAGGCATTGATTAAGCGTAATTGAATTACACTAGCAAACTGGAGTAACTAAACTAGAACTAGGATAATTAGAAGTAAGGCTAGAATAACATGCTAGTAAATACCCTTTTAGTTGGAAGGGCAACTTAGGCATTTGGGCTTTAGATATTTGCTACCTAACACACACATTACACCACCCACATACACAAAAATACTACAACACACACACACCCAGAATCAGCCCACACAACACACACATACATGTTGGAGCTTGGGAGAGAAAAGAAAGAAGAGAAGAAAGAAGAAAGGAGGAAGAGGAGGAAGAACAAGTCATTTTTCAGCCATTTTCTTGCTTCTACTCTAGCTTGCTAGTATCCTACTTACTCCATTTTCATATAGGACTCAAGGACAAAGGTGATGGATGTTTTCAAAAGCTTTTCTAAAGCCATATGATTCATGGTTATGTGTTCATCTTGTTGTTGAGAATGATTAAGATGTACATGGATTTATATTGTGCATTTGAGCTTTATTTGATGATTTAGGATTTTATGACTTAGTATTGTATGGTTATGGCTTATGGGTAATCTAGCATGCTAGATTAATATTTAAATGTGGTGTTACTCTTGAAGTGAAGTTGGTTAAGAGATGAGACCATTTAGAAGACAAGTCTTGAGCCTTGAGTGTTGTTGAGGTTTTGTTGTTGCTAGTTGTGCCCTAATGTGTTTTGGATGGAATTGAATCTATATGTAGGTTATAGTATGCTTGTGTGATGTTGGAAATATGGTAGAAGAATGAGGATTAGTGTGTGTGCAAAAGAGTTGCAAGGGTGGTGGCAAAAATGGGTTGAGTTTGAGGTTGAAGATGAATTTGGTAGAGAAATCGTGTCTGTCCAAGGGTGACACCATAACACGACCGGAAAAAAGTCAGTAACATCCGGACGTGATACCCGGTCGTGATCCATATGACTGGATATCACGACCGGACTACCCGTTTTTCTGTTTGACAGCTTTGCGCAATAATTTTTCGAAGACCATATCTTGGTCAATTTAACTCCGAATTGAGTTCCGTTTGATTCTAGAACTATCTAAATTTGATAAGATTTAATTCTATACCAAAATCAAGTTATTTAGAGTTAGGGAGAGTAGGTAAATTAACCATTTAAGTTAGTCTAATGCAAAAGCTTTGGAGTTGCTTAATGTAACTAATGGTTACCATGGGTATCTGTTATTATTAAGTGGCCAACTTGCAATTTCTCCTCATTACATGATAATCATGTATTTGAATTGTTAAACGCGGCGGTTGAAACCATTGTTGATTGTAGTAGTATCGGGGCCTCCGGGCAGTGACAGGTTTGCCGGTATATCTCGGCTACCAAGTTATTGATTCCTTTTTTCGCTAAGACCCATTGATCCTCCTTCGATTGGGATCCAATGATATCTTGGGAAAGAACGGTTACATGATAGAAATTGTTTGTACTTATTATGATCATTTACTCATTCTTGTGTACATGTCATGTTTACCAAACCGTTTTCGAAATGATAAAACCTTGCGAAAATCCTTCATAATCAATCCTCACTGAGCTATATGTAGGATTAGCTCACCCCTCTTTTGATCACTTACAGGTGAGGCAGTGCCCGATCTGGCCCCTCAAGTTGATGATGGAGAACCATGGTTCGATGAGAATGACTTTTGCTTGTTGTGACCAGCTTGTTTGTTAAATGAAGACAATTACTGTTTGAACAACTTATATATGTAATATTCTTTTGGTCAACTAGATGTAATTAAGTGAATACTACTATTCATTTGAGACCTAGATACCTGATTGTTGGCTTTTCCTTATGATTGAACAGGTGGATTGAGGTCTTGTATATATGTAACAGGTTGTAATTAACCTCCAAGGCCGATCTAATTGGCAGTCTTTTGAACTTTTATGGGATATAAAAGATTGTACAGGTTATTAAGCTTGCAACTTACAAGTTTTATGGTTACGAACGTCGCGTTCCGGCCTTGGCTTAACGATAGGACGAGTTCGGGGCGTGACACCTATTTAGGTGGTATTAGAGCTAGCCTTAGTTAGTATAGAGCTAGCTTGTGTTAGCGTAGTCCGGGTTTTGAACCCCTGGTTAATGGGTAGGACCTTGGAACGAATATGCTTTAGTACTATACGCGTTTATGTGAACCTATATGTTTAACGTGCTATATTTGCTTATGTGCAATCTATGTGCTAGGTATGCTTATATGTATTAAATTTATTTGGAGTAATGTTGGTACCTATACTAACCCTCGTATAATAGTGCATACATGTCATATAACCATGAGTACTATAAGGTGTCAGAGCTGTTGCAGCTTCGGGAGAACTTGTCTTATGAAGAGAAACCTATTCGGATCCTAGACCAGCAAGATCGGGAGCTGCGCAACAAGTCTATACCGATGGTAAAAGTGTTGTGGGATCACCATGCAGTTGAAGAAGCAACGTGGGAAAGGCGAGACTTGATGGAGCAGCAGTATCCGACATTATTTCAAAGTTAATATTGAATTTCGGGACGAAATTCTTTTAAGGAGGGGAGGATGTGATGCCTGACCTCGATTTGCATGCGATACCTCGATTCGTGTGCCCTAATCTTGAACTGCGTGCCTTAACCTAGGTTTAAGAATCGTGCATTGATTTACGTGCATTCATTTAGGGTTGCGTGCATTTACTTGGAATACATGCATTTGTCTCGTAGTTCGTGCCTTATCTCGTAGTGCGTGTCCTAGACCTAGGAAAGAGTACTTGCACGCTAATCAAGAAAGCATCCTACACGAAACACTAGGCTATAGAATAATCCTACAAACTCCACTAACTCTTATTTTAATCCTAAGTCAAATTCAACTCAATATTTTAATGTTCAAATATTCTTTATTCTTATTCTTTATTCTTACTCTTTTGCAAAACCCATGCACCTACAATAAATTATTCCTAAAACAAGACAAAAAATTCAGAATTTAACATCACTTCGCCAACCATACCATTGTATTTGGTCAAACAGTGCATAATTTCAAATCATCCTAGACAAACTATGACAAATCATTATAAAATGCCAATGCTTTTCCTTGCATTTATGCAAGCTTTGCTAACATCTAAGCCTCATTCCTTCTCTTTCTCGGCCACATCACCATAAGCATGCTAACAATTCAAACAATGTTCAAAAGATGACAAAAAATTAGAATTTAGAAGCTCAAGGCCGACACACTCACACACAAAACACCAAACACTCTCAAAATTCTCTCAAGCTCTCATCTTCTCTCTCTCTCTCTCGGCCATGGAAAATATTTAAGCTCCATAGCTCAAGCTCATCTTCTAAGGCTCACCTAGGCTCTCAAAAACTCTAAGGAACTTGACCATATCAAGCAAAGCAAGAAAAACGCATGCAAGCTCACAAAAACTCTTCATTCTCGGCTATAGGTATGTTTTGCTAGTTTTCTTCCATTTCTTTTGATTTCACCCTCATGCACGCCATCCTCACATGCTAACTCAGTTAGGAATTAAAGGAAAACAAGCCATCTCTCGGCCAAAGCAAGGGAGAAGCTCCATTTGTGCATCTTCAAGAACATTGTGCATCTTCATCTATTAACTTGCTAAGGTAGGGTTAAACTCTTTTAAAAGCTTTCAAAAATCACATGCATGCCTTCATATGACTATATTTACCTCTGTAGTTGTTGTATATGTGTGTACATGAGCTTATATGACCATGCATGGCTAGATTTTTGGCTAGAACTTGAAGATAGGTAAAAACGTTTTTGCTGGCAGTTTTCTGATCTTATAGTACGAGGTGCATTTGGCTTATTAAACCTTGATAAAAATGTATAAAAATTTGTAGGTTACTATTTTTGCCAGTTCTGAGCATTTTCCGTAGAAATCGGCCAAGAACAATTTTGACTCTAAGGCCTCCAAAATGGTCAAACATCGTGAGGTGTCTAAATCTGGAAGAATTGGGAAAATGAAATAGGTTTCTGGCAGATTATTGGCTATGTAGAACGAAGATTTTTTGACCCAGTAAATATTGGTAAAAATGCAAAAAATTGGTAGGTTGCTAGATTTTGCAGCTCTGGACATTTTTGCCAGAAATAGAACAAAGCCAATTCTGACTTTAGACCCTCAAAAATAGCAAAAAGTCGTAATGTGTCTAAAACTGGACAGTTTTGCATAGTCTCACGGTTTTGGCCATAACTCCTAAGTCCGAACTCCAAATGATGCGAGGTTTGTTTCTAGATTTAATTAACTCATTAAGATTCAATTTGAAATTTTGTTCACTGAATTTAGAGATTATTTTCTTGGATAATTGAATGTGAGAAAACAGACTATTGCAGTAGGGTTTTGCTTAGCAAAATGCTTTGAAACATGTTGTAACTTCACTTGTGGTATTGAATGCTTGGAATTGTGGCACGTAGATGTTGTGTGAACTGTTGTGGTTGGTTGAGGTTGTTTAATTTGGTTGATGCATGGCTTGGGATCATTAATTGATGAATGGTTTGCTTAATCGCATGTGTAAGCACAGAATTAAGGCCCTATTGCTTATGAAAACCTGTTAAGTGATGATCCTATGACTAAATGTGTTCAATTGTGTGGTTAGTAGGCTGCCTAATAAACGTTAAGTATGCTTGAAATGGTTTAACTGTTACTTGTGGTGCTTAGCAAACAAAACCAACCCCAAGCATAGCCTTATAAACCCTAATGGCCCCGTAGACTCCCAAGTCATAGACTACTCTTGTGTGAATTATAAATTTATGTTGAGGAATATTAATGGGCCGCCCGGAATTGTTTTTATAACTCTAAATATGATTCCTGATGATTACATGTTGATAAGTAAACTCTTCTTGCACCCGGTCTCATGTAAACGTCGGTGCATGCTTGTATAATCTTAATACTTGATACGTGAACCCCGAAATGAGTTATATGACTTGATTTACATGTATTACATGGCTGCCCATTTAATGTTCATATAACTCTATGTGTTTTACAAAGTGAAAATTCGTGTTAAGCATGCCTCGTTCGTTTACTTGTCAATATGTGATCTTATAATTGCTCGGAGGCAACCTACTTTGTTGACCTCCTAATGTGAATTGTTAAAAGACATTCTATGGTTTATTTGAACATGATTACTTGGCTGCCCATGGAAGTTTAATTGCTTTCAAATTGATATATGAAATGATTACATGTTCTTATAATGCCTTATATGCCAATATGTCAAAATGTGATCATATACTTGCTCGGAGGAAACCTACTTTGTTGACCTCCCAATATGAAATGTTAAATGGCATATATGTGCATTGCATACAAGGTTGCAACCTTTCATTTTGGCATGGTAGCGTTTCACGCATGCCGGGCGGTATCGGGCTTGCCAGTGCTACCGTGACTACCATGGTCCAATTCCTCTCTCACTTGGGGGCTAGACTTCTTCGGAGAGTTGGGTCGTAGAATTTTGGGGTACATCCGGAGTGCACCCATTTGGTGTGATAAGTGGATGATTGAAGTTGGTCACAACAACTGTTATCCGAAATGATCTTGAGAGCAAATGCTCACCAATCGATCTTGAGAGCGAAAGCTCACCGTATCCTTTTCACTATGTGTTTAAGTATTTTCGCTTGGTTCCTAGAGGATCTCAGGGAGAAAAGACGGGTAAATGTGTTCATTTATATTTATGTTATGTTATGTATTTACTCATTTTATATGACATGTTTCCAAATGAGTTTAAATAAGTTTAACCGGAAAATGATTTCAAAACGTTATCTTTCGTTCCCCCTCGCTGAGTTCATAAGGACTCACTCTATTTTTGTCACAGGTGAAGCAGATTTGGAATAGGTACCCAAAGTAAATATGCTTGTTGATGATTCCTTGGAGTGACTACGTGCTTTTGTGTTTTTCCTGAAAGTGGTTACTATATGGATGTTGTGTTTAATTGCAAACTGTTCATTTTGTTGATGTAAATGACCCTGTTGTAATTTGGGTCTAATTTTGGCTTGTACTGATTATAACCGGACGAACTCTTTATTGGTTGTTTGTTTTCATTATCTTGATTAGTAGTTATCATAGGTGTTTAAACCACTAAGTGAAGAAGCATATAATGAAACTCTATCTAATCTCACTTAGGTGCTTATGCGTAAACTAAGGGATAATAAGTACTTGCAAGACAGGAATTGGCAAATAAACGGAATATAGTTATCATGCTAGGCTTGTCAATCAAACGAGACTATCGAGATAAATTAGTAGGCATATCTATTGATAACAAAATAGGAAATTTTAGTTGGAATTTAATTAATGATTAAAGGTTTTGAGGTGTTTTAGAAAATTAGGTCAAGCCAAAAGTCCTAAATATAGCCGTCATGTTGCCGATTTTCCGAAAAAACTTTTGGAGTTCTAGGCCAACGTTAAGCATTAAATTATAACAAAAGGCTAAGACTGTGAAATAGTATAAATGAATTAGGTCATACCCTAGTCTAGCCTCCTTAGGTCGGGTTGGGGCGTGACAAGTACTGTCTATTCCATATCTATAAATGGCAGGACCTAACACCCACAATAATACTGGATCTCAATCAACGGGAAATGCAGATCAAGCTAACCCTGGGGTAGCTATGTTCAATTTGATGGCTACTACTGTGGATACAATAAGTCGGGTAATGGAACAGCAAGCAGCAACATCAGCAGCGGCGGTTAATAATAATAACAACAACCATCAAGGTGCTGGTAGCAGTGGCGGGAATAGAGCCAATAGGGGAGGTGATAACCTCAAGGATTTCTTGTATTACAGCCCTTCGAAGTTCATGGGCCAACTGAGTAGTGAAGAGGTAGAATATTAGCTGTCTCAGATGGAGAAGATTTATACTGCACAGGACTATGCAGAGGAGAAAAAGGTTGCCTATGCAGTCTTTCAGTTAGAAGGTGATGCTGAGACGTAGTGGGTGATGCTTACGAGGTGGTCGTGTGAAAAGTGTGTAAAATAACCAAGTTTAAATACCCGCAAGTGCACGGATCTTCGTAGTATAGTGTGCTTTGAGTGCGGAATCGTACTACAGGGAACCTCGTTAGTTAAGTTAGTGAAGTAGTGTGAAAGTGTTTAAAATGCTTAAATGACAGGATCGCAATTGGAGTTTAAGTAACGTGCGAAAAATTAAACTAACTAAATTATCTAAGTTAAACTAACAAAGTATGGATACGAGGGGTAGTGATCTAGGGGTTGGAATACGTAAATGAGGCAATTAATATAGACTCGGTATCTATGTTATCTAATTCTGCAAGGGCTTAAGCTACAAACATACACCCGGTTAAGCTAAACGCTATAAACCTAGTTAATCTAGTTAGCTTATTTTAACCAAGTACAACAAGGCAAACTAAACTAAGGAATTAACCTTATAGATAGAAACTATGGTACAATCTATAGTTCTACGGAGTCTATGGTACAACCTATAAACTCATGATTAAAACAGTTATATGGCACTAAAGTAACACAATCATAATATCAACTACAAGTATAATATTATGGTACGAAAGTAAAGCATTCATAACATCTACTTTAAAAGCATTACGTATGAATACTGAATTAAAACAAGCCATATATTACAATATGAATTGAATAAGCTAAATTCGAGACCATATATTAAAATACTATCATTTACAATATTCACCCCTAGATATCAATCTACTCAGACATAAATGAATACGAGTTATGTAAATAAAAGAGAGTCAAGAAAGGCTCCCCCGTATTGATGAACGCGTATTTCTGATCTTTGAAATTTGAGCAGAGGTCTGATACAAAGTAGCTATTTGGGTGGAGCTAATTTCCCCCGAATAAGAACTACTAGGGATGAGTTTCTCCCGAATAAGAGCTTTCCTATTGAAAGCTATTCGGGCATAACCTCTCCCGGATAATAACTACTTGGGTCAGACTTCCACCTAATAGTGGCTATTCGGGCAAAATTTTCCTGAATAATAACCACTTAGGTGGGATTTCCGTATCCTACTAATTCATTAGCTATTAAGGCAAAATTTTCCTGAATAAGAACTACCTAGGTGGGATTTTCCCCGTATCCTACTAATTAATTAAGTACAACTAAAACTAAAACAAAAACTAATTAGAATTAACTCAAAAATTGATTAAAAATAACCAAAATCCAAAATTAATTACTATTTTCGGAGCGAAGGGGGTCTATTTATAGACAAAATTTCAAAGGCATGCTCCTGGTCTTCATCTGTTGGCAGCACGACATGTGGCGGCTTCTAGAAGGCTTCGGAAGGTGCAGATGGGCACTCGAGTGCCTTTCTGCTCGTCGTATTATATTGCGTCACTTGGCGCTTCTGAAAGATAGTGGAAGATTCGAGCAGGGCGCTCGAGCTCCAGGAAGGTGCGCTCGAGCGCTCTTTTGTTGACTTCTTGGGCTGGAATTTTGACTTTTGACTGGGCTTTGACAAAGCATTGACCGAGACATTTTCGGGCTATTTTCAACGTTCCAAGTCTAATTACGCGCCTGTTTCGGCCAAGTTCTGACTTTAAGGACTCCATTTTTCCACCGTTCCGCGTGATTTTCCCATTGTCCACTTCTTGACTTGCATTTTGGATTATTTTGAGTCTGAACATTCACTTTCTGATATTCTCCTACATTGCATTGAAAGTATCAAAGTGTTGCAATTATCCCTAAGTTAATGTACAAATGTAGTACAAATATCAAGGTTTGAGTGCTGCAAATACATCATATCAACATTCCTAAACCTAAACCTTGTTTGCCCTCAAGCAAGACTGTCTTTAAAATAGATGTGAAAATGAAATTTGCAAAGATTTTTACAAGTCAAAATAGATGCAATAATCTATCATATCTTTTTGTCAAAATATTTTTCAATTATGAAACATGAAAAATGCAATCTATTATCTTAAACCTATTCAGGAGTTAATGACAAACATGATAAGAGAACCTTTTACAAAGTTTTCACAAATAGGTACTCTTATTGGAAATCGACTATTGATTGCTTCGGAGTACATATTTAGAAGTAAACTAAGCAGATTAAGTTCATGCAATTCTCAACTTTCAAGTTATGTAAACAGATTAGACCTTGATATTCTTGCCTATATTTGTAATCAAACTCTTGATCATGCCTTAACCCTTTAACATTTACCAGAAATATAAAAGCACAACTAACAATATCTCTATATAGTATTCAATTTCCTTTGTTTTCTGGATATCCCGTGTAGCTGGCTTTAAGGCCAACAATCCCCCGCCATTATGACTGAGGTTGCCAGGTTTTAAAGCGACCCCTACGTGCCTTAATCACCCGAGATATCCAGGCTCGAAACCTTACACTATAGCACATATCCTAAATTACAATGTCTAGGATATAGGTGCTTTTAGAGATTTACAACATATTTACACCAAAAATTTATTCAACAATACAGGTATGTACAACTCTTTTTTCATTTTTCTATTTTTTTCTTTCTTTTTCTCTTTTTTTTTTTTTTCTTTTTCTTCTTTTTTTCAGAGTGTACATACAGATAGAGTAACATAACATACTGTATAGACATAGCATAAGAGTTCAGGTTTCAATCATAAGAAGTTCTCATAACAAACGATAATCTTGTCTCAGTCCTTTCATAATCACATAGCTATCAATTGAAGAAAGGAAGAACAACTAGGTTTACTCATGAATACATTACTCCAAAGTTTCTTTTACAGAGTTTCCTCAGAGTTTTTCACAGTACATAGCTAACAACACAGGTTCTCAAATCATCTAAATCATCTTCTTTAAACAAGTAAGGTAGCCAACTACTATTCTCATGAACAAAAAAATGGTGTATTTCTGGCATATTTTGAATTTTTTTTTTCATGAAATGTTCGCACCCCCACACCGAAACTTTGCTTGCCTTCAAGCAAATAGCAATGTAAGACAGTGAGAGTGTAATATGCAAGTAAGAACATAATGACAAATGCTACATCCCCAAACCTCTAATTTGCTTACTCTATAGCGCAGGTTGATTAGGTATAAAAGGAAATGTAGTAAGGAAAGATATCACCTGATGTGAAGTAACTCTATGTTGATGTCAAAGCTTTTCTACTAACTTTTGTCAAAAGATATATCATTCTACAATTAGAGATTAGTAGACAAATCATTTTATAGATTATCATTAACACAACAAAAAATATAGTTAGCTATACTAAATAAAAATAGACAACACAAATATATAGGGGAGAAACCAAAAAGAAATATGATCACGGAAAATAAATAATATATTAAGCAAACAAATAAACTACCCAAACCATTTAGACTCTTTTATGGGGTTCTAGAGTTATGACAAAAATTTAAACAAACAGTAAAGTATTAAAGATAACATTAGGTTGCCTCCTAGGAGAGCTAAGTTTATCATCTTCAACCAGACTGCAAAAATCTCACAGATAGAAAATAAACACACATAAATATTTAAAAATCTAGGTTGCCTCCTAGTAGCGCTGAGTTTTGAGCCCTTAGCCAGGCGCTAGTGTTAGAGCCATTTATGTTTAAAGCTCTTCGGCACATATTGTCTGATAATCATTTTAGCACAGGTCTTGAATGAAAAAGGATCATGCAATAGATGATAGTACATTTTGCTTATAAAACATGCCTTTCCCAAGTCACCGTAAAAAGGTGACAATTCCCATCCCAATGTGATGTGTGTGGGAATGTTCATGGATATGTAAACAAGGGCAATTTTGTGTTGTAAAACAGTGTGTCCCAATTTCAATTGGTCAACCCATAAATTAGAAGTATCTAACATATTGTTCAAAAATGGGTCAAATCCAACTGGTGTCAAGAAGGATAGAGGAATTAAAGTAGACTCAATAGACTCGTCCTGAAAGAGTGAAGACTCTAAAGAAGTGTGTACACTCATCTTCCTTGAAGAAGACTCAGAGTCGGGTTGAAAGTCATCATTTCATTCTATGTGAGGAATTTCCTCCAAGTCATTTTTCTCAAATTCATTTTCCTTATCAGATGTCTCCCAACTAATCTTGCTCATATCATTAATCTGTTCACATGTTATTTTTATCAAAGGTGCTCGTAACAGATTGAATGTGTTGATCTAAAGATTGAAGCATGCGAGCATTAGATTTGGCAAGTAAATAAAGTTGGTCATACTTGTCATTGGATTCGGGAGGAGCAGAGTCAATCAAATCATCTTGTTGATCATTTTGTTTGAAAAAATTAAGGATAGGGTCAACAGAAGATTCAGATTGAAAAGGTGCAGGGACTTGACTTTCAAAGTTTTGAGAAAAAATTTCTTGATCCCAAGGTAATGGCTGGTTTTGCCAACCTGAAGTGTATGCCTCAAACATGTTATCTACCTCATTCCTAGTGTTACATTCTCTACCCACATTATCTCCACTAAACACTTCTTTTTCCTCAACAACCCAGTTTTGGATAGGTTCATGATGAACGAAACTATATTGGTCTGGTGAACTCATAACAGGTTGAATAGGATGCTCGTCTCTTTCCCACCCATTTATGCTTTCGGCTAGTTGACCGATTTGGTCTTGTAGC
The DNA here is from genome assembly GCA_037974665.1 of Ehretia macrophylla. NCBI lineage: Eukaryota > Viridiplantae > Streptophyta > Magnoliopsida > Boraginales > Ehretiaceae > Ehretia > Ehretia macrophylla. The sequence continues at coordinate 64,187,829 of CM075769.1, forward strand.
CTTTCTATGGATTGGTGGTTGGATTCGGCGAGTTGGACAAATTGGCCTAACTTGTCATTGAAGTTCGGTTTAAGAGAAGAAAATTCAGCCAAGTTGGGATAACAAAAGTTTTGATTGAAAGAATTATTTTGAAAGCTTTCGCAAAACTCAGAATTAGGGTTTTGAAATGCATTACCTCCAAAATTTTGAGGTAGAAAGGATGCAACATTTTTATCCCAAAATAAATTTTGATGATTCTGCCACTCCGGGTTATATGCATTAGAGTACAAATTTTGGTTCGAAAAATAATCATGAGCCGTAGAATCATGACTATGTAAAAACTGGGAATTTTGGGGACAATTTACAAAGGTATTCCCAATTTGAGAACAAATTTCACAAGTATTTGGGATAGGGGGTTGGGTTGTTTCATTAAAAGCCCATTGTTTGGATGAATCATAAAAATGAGTCATATTTTCATCAATTCAAATTTTCCCAACAACATTTTTTTTAAAGCAAGCAGATAAAATAAACACTTAAACAAATTCGCAAATACTTTTATCAAAAACTAAACTATACCATGCTTCCCCGGCAACGGCGCCAAAAACTTGATGCTTACGAGGTGGTCGTGCGAAAAGTGTGTAAAATAGACCAAGTTTAAATACCCGCAAGTGCATAGATCTTCGTAGTGTAGTGTGCTCTGAGTGCGGAATCGTACCACAGGAAAACTCGTTAGTTAAGTTAGTGAAGTAGTGGTTTAAAATGCTTATGTGACAGGATCGCAATTAGAGTTTGAGTAACGTGCAGAAAATTAAACTAACTAAATTATCTAAGTTAAACTAACTAAGTATGGATACGAAGGGTAGTGATCTAGGGGTTAGAATACGTAAATGAGGCAATTAATATAGGCTCGGTATCTAGGTTATCTAATTTTGAAAGGGCTTAAGCTACAAGGATACACCCGGTTAAGCTAAACACTATAGACCTAGTTAATCTACTTAGCTTATTTTAACCAAGTACAACAAGCCAAACTAAACTAAGGAATTAACCTCACAGATAGAAACTATGGCACAACCTATAGTTCCATGGAGTCTATGGTACAACCTATAAATTCATGATTAAAACAGTTATATGGCACTAAGTAACGCAATCATAATATCAACTACAAGTATAATATTATGGTAACAAAGTAAAACATTCATAATATCTACTTTAAAAGCATTACGTATGAATACTGATTTAAAATAAGACAAACATTGCAATATGAATTAAATAATCTAAATCTAAGACCATATATTAAAATACTATCATTTACAATATTTGCCCCTAGATATCAATCTACTCAGACATAAATGAATACGAGTTAGGTAAATAAAATAGAGTCAAGAAAGGCTCCCCCGTATTGACGAACGAGTATTTCTGATCCCCGAAATTTGAGTAGAGGTTTGACATAAAGTAGCTATTTGGGCGGAGCTAATTTCCCCCGAATAAGAACTATTAAGGATAAGTTTCCCCCGAATAAGAGCTTTCTTATTGAAAGCTAGTTAGGCAGAACCTCCCCCGGATAATAACTACATGGGTCGGATTTCCCCCTAATAGTAGCTATTCGGGCAAAATTTCCCCGAATAAGAACTACCTAGATGGAATTTCCCCCGTATCCTACTAATTAATTAAGTACAAATAAAACTAAAACTAACTAAAATTAACTCAAAAATTGATTAAAAATAACCAAAATCCAAAATTAATTATTATTTTTGGAGGGAAGGGGGGTCTATTTATAGACAAAATTTCAGAGGCATGCTCGGTTTTCATCCGTGGGCAGCGCAACATGTGGCGGCTTCTAGAAGGCTTCGGAAGGTGCAGATGGGCACTCGAGCGCCCAGAAAGAGCGCTCAAGTGCCCTTCTACACGTCGTATTGTATTGCGCCACTTGGCACTTCTGGAATTTGGTGGAAGTTTCATGCAGGGCGCTCGAGCGCCAGGAGGGCGCGCTAAAGCGCCCTTTTGTTGACTTATTGGGCTGTAATTTTGACTTTTGACCGGGCTTTGACTGAGCATTGGCCGAGGTATTTTCGGGCTATTTTCAGGATTTTGAGTCTAGTTACGCGCTAGTTTTGGCCAAATTCTTACTTTAAGGATTCTATTGTTTCACCGTTCCGCGTGTTTTTCCTATTCTTCACTTCTTGACTTGCATTTTGAATCATTTTGGGTATGAACTTCCATTTTTTGGTATTCTCCTACATTGCATCGTAAGTATAAGTGTTGCAATTACCCCTAAGTTAAGATGCAAATGTAGTACAAATATCAAGGTTTGAGTGCTACAAATACAGTCACATCAGTAGGATACTGTGAGAGATCAATGGAAGGATCAACACACTCCCTTTACATAGTGGAACTTTGTTAGAGCATTCAAGAGTAAATATATATATGAGGCTTCTCGGGACAAGAAGATGAAAGAGTTCATGTACTTGAAGCAAGGAAGCATGACGGTGGCAGAGTATAGGGAGAAATTTGATAGACTCTCCTAGTATGCACGGCATATGGTCCAGACACTGACCACCAAGATATGGAAGTTTAAACAAGGGCTGAGATTCAAGATTCAAGATCGGCTGGCAGTAGCGGAGTTTGACACTACAATGCTATCTTTGCAGCTGCATCGAGGGTTGAGGAGATGAAATTAGCAATAAAGGTTGGTCTATCTCAACCGAACAAGAGGCCCTTTCAGACTCAATGTCAGTCCAGAGCATTCCAGACTCAGAACCCCGAAGGCCAAGGCCAAGTGAGGCCAGCTGTTCCTAGACTACAGCCTAATGCCTCAGCCAATCAACTAGCTCGTGGTACAACAGGTGCTACTACTGCCACTCAGGGTACCTTGTGCAACTATTGCAAAAAGATAGGGTATGTAGAAGCCCAATGCTGGAAGAAACTTGGCACGTGTTTGGGGTGAAGAAGTGATAAGCACCAAGCTAGGGATTGCCCGAGGTGGTAGAATAAGGGTGTGCAGAATCAGCCTACAAGAAATGCCTCAGGCCAAGGAATTCAAGCTCGAGCTTATGCCATGGATCAAACAAAGATTCTAGATGATGTAGCTGTTGTTGACGGTACTTTCCTAATTCAAAATCAATGTGTTAAAGTGCTTATTGATACTGGAGCCACGCATTCATTCATAACCCCCAAATATGCATTTTGTACTAAGTTGCCGGTGGAAAACTTACCATATCATGTAGAGGTTAGTACTCCAATGGGATCCAAATGTGCTACTAGATTGGCATGTAAAGCATGTAAGCTTAGGAATCGAGAGTTTTTGGCCAATCTCATAGTACTTATTTTTAGAGACTATGAGATTATTTTAGGAATTGACTGGTTGTCGCGATATCATGCACGACTAGATTGTCGGTCGAAGGTTATAGAGTTCCGGGTACCAGGACAACCTGTGCTTAAGGTGAAGGGAAAACGTGATTTGTTAGGAAAGGTCGTGATATCTTTAATCAAAGCTGTAAAGTACATGAGGAGAGGTTGTAGTGGGTATTTGGCTTATCTAATCAACAAGCCAACAGACCAAGTCAAGTTAGCAGAAGTGCCAGTGGTTAGGGAATAAAGAGATGTGTTCCCAGAGGAGTTTCCTGGATTGCCACCAACGAGGGAGATTGAGTTCATGATTGAGACGCTGCCGAGTACATAGCCGATCTCTAAAACTCTGTACCGTATGGCTCCGGCCAAGTTGCAAGAGTTAAAAGTTCAGTTGCAAGGGTTACTAGAGAAAGGATTCATACAACCTAGTTCATCTCAATGGGATTCACCAGTCCTATTTGTGAAGAAGAAGGATAGAACATTGAGGCTTTGTATTGATTACAGGGGGTTGAACGAAGTAACCATCAAGAACAAGTACCCGTTGCCATTGATTGATGAGTTATTTGATCAACTTCAAGGAGCCAAGGTTTACTCAAAGTTTGACTTGAGGCAGGGCTATTATCAACTCCGCATCAAGCAAGAGGATGTGCCTAAGTTAGATTTCAGAACGAGGTACGGGCATTATGAGTTTGTTTTAATGTCATTCGGATTAACAAATGTTCCTAGATAAGGCCGGAACGCGGCGTTCATAACCATAAAACCTGTAAGTTGCAAACTTAATAACCTGTACAATATTTTGTATCCCACAAAAGTTCAAAAGACTGTCAATTAGATCGGCCTTGGAGGTTAATTACAGCCTGTTACATATATACAAGACCTCAATCCATCTGTTCAATCATAAGGACTAGCCAACAATCAGGTATGTAGGTCTCAAAAGAATAGTAGTATTCACTTAATTATATCTAGTTGACCAAAAGAATATTACATATATAAGTTGTTCAAACAGTAATTGTCTTTATTTAACAAACAAGCTGGTCACAACAAGCAAAAGTCATTCTCATCGAACCATGGTTCTCCATCATCAATTGGAGGGGCCAGATCGGGCACTGACTTACCTGTAAGTGATCAAAAGAGAGGTGAGTTAATCCTGCATATAGCTCAGTGAGGATTGATTAGGAAGGATTTTTGCAAGGTTTTATCATTTCGAAAACGGTTTGGTAAACATGACATGCACACAAGAATGAATAAGTGATCATAATAAGTACAAGCAATTTCCATCATGTAACTGTTCTTTCCCAAGATATCATTGGATCCCGATCCGAAGGAAGATCAATGGGTCTTAGCGAAAGAAAGAATCAATAACTTGGTAGCCGAGATATACCGACAAGCCCGTCACTTCCCGGAGGTCCCGACACTACCACAATCAACAATGGTTACAACCGCCACGCTTAACAATTCAAATACATGTGCTATTATCAATGGTATAATAGATATTCATATAAGCATCTTGGTATTAACATGTAATGAGGATAAATTGCAAGTTGGCCACTTAATAATAACACCTAGCAATGGTAACCATTAGTTACACTAAGCAACTGCAAAGCTTTTGTATTAGCCTAAATTAAATGGTTAATTTCCCTACTCTCCTGAACTCTAAATAACTTTATTTTGCTATAGAATTAAATCTTATCAAATGTAGATAGTTCTAGAATCAAACAGAACTTAATTCGGAGTTAAATTGACCAAGATATGGTATTCGAAAAATTATTGCGCAAAGTTGTTAAACTGAAAAACAGGTAATCCTGTCGTGATGTCCTGTCGTGTTGATCACGACCAGGTATCACGTCCGGATGTTACTGACTTTTGTCCGATCGTGTTACCCGGTCGTGATAACACGACCGGGTATCATCCTGGACAGACACGATTTCTCTACCAAATTTATCTTCAACCTCAAACTCAACCCATTTTTGCCACCACCCTTGCAACTCTTTTGCACACACCCTAATCCTCATTCTTCTACCATATTTCCAACATCACACAAGCATACTATAACCTACATATAGATTCAATTCCATCCAAAACACATTAGGGCACAACTAGCAACAACAAAACCTCAACAACACTCAAGGCTCAAGACTTGTCTTCTAAATGGTCTCCTCTCTTAACCAACTTCACTTCAAGAGTAACACCACATTTAAACATTAATCTAGCATGCTAGAACACCCATAAGCCATAACCACACAATACCAAGTCATAAAATCCTAAATCATCAAATAAAGCTCAAGTTCACAATATAAATCCATGTACATCTTAATCATTTTCAACAACAAGATGAACACATAACCATGAATCATATGGCTTTAGAAAAGCTTTTGAAAATATCCCTCACCTTTGTCCTTGAGTCCTATATGAAAATAGAGTAAGTAGGATGCTAGCAAGCTAGAGTAGAAGCAAGAAAATGACTTGTTCTTCCTCATCTTCCTTCTCTCTTCTTTCTTCTATTCCTTCTCTTTTCTCCCAAGCTCTAACATGTATGTATGTGTTGTGTGGGTTGATTGTGGGTGTGTGTGTAATGTAGTATTTTTGTGTTTGTGGGTGGTATAATGTGTGTGTTAGGTAGCAAATATCTAAAGCCCAAATGTCTAAGTTGCCCTTCCAACTAAAAGGGTATTTACTAGCATGTCATTGTAGCCTTACTTCTAATTATCCTAGTTCTAGTTTAGTTACTCCAGTTAGCTAGTGTAATTCAATTACGCTTAATCAACGCCTACAACATATAAAATAATTAAATGCACGAAAAATGATGTATATGTACGCAAATCGAGATAAATGTAATTCAATATAAAAACATATAAAACAAGGTGAATGCATATAAAATGATTTAATTATGTTTGATATAATCTATATGCACATGTGGTCTCGTATTGGACCTTATAACCTCCACTCCTTAAAAGAATTGTGCCCTTGTAATTCCTTAATTACCTTGCAAACAAGAACGGGTATCGTTGTTCTATTTGATCACGTTTCTCCCATGTTGCATCTTTAACTCCATGGTGATCCCAAAGCACCTTCACCATCGAAATACTCTTGTTATGCAATTCATAGTCTTGCTCATCTAGAATTCGCACGAGTTTCTCTTCATAGGATAAATTCTCCCGAAGTTCTAGCGGTTTCGGTTCCAAAATGTGAGATAGATCAGCGTAATACTTCCTTCGCATTGAAACATGAAACACATTGTGAATATTGGAGAGATTTGGTGGTAGATCCAACCGATATGCCAACTTGCCGATTGGATCCACAATCGCAGACGGGCCCAGATACCTTGGGCTCAACTTCCCTCATTTCCCATGCCTGATTAACCTTCTTTGGGGTGACAACTTTAGGAACACCATATCTTGGTCAATTTAACTCCGAATTGAGTTATGTTTGATTCTAGAACTATCTACATTCAATAATCTTTAATTCTATACAAAAATAAAGTTATTTAGAGTTCAGAAAAGTAGGGAAATTAACCATTTAAGTTAGGCTAATGCAAAAGCTTTAGAGTTGCTTAGTGTAACTAATGGTTACCATTGGTAGGTGTTATTATTAAGTGGCCAACTTGCAATTTCTCCTCATTACATGCTAATACCAAGATGCTTATTTGAATATCTATTATACCATTGATAATAGCACATGTATTTGACTTGTTAAGCGCGACGGTTGTAACCATTGTTGATTATGGTAGTGTCGGGACCTCCGAATAGTGATGGGCTTGCCAGTATATATCAGCTACCAAGTTATTGATTCCTTCTTTCGCTAAGACCCATTGATCCTCATTCGATTGGGATCCAATGATATCTTAGGAAAGAACGGTTACATGATGAAAATTGCATGTACTTATTATAATCATTTACTCATTCTTGTGTGCATGTCATGTTTACCAAACCGTTTACGAAATGATAAAACCTTACGAAAATCCTTCCTATTCAATCCTCACTGACCTATATACAGGATTAGCTCACCCCTCTTTTGATCAATTACAGGTGAGGCAGTGCTCGATTTGGCCCATCAATTTGATGATGGAGAACCATGGTTCGATGAGAATGACTTTTGCTTGTTGTGACCAGCTTGTTTGTTAAATGAAGACAATTACTGTTTGAACAACTTATATATGTAATATTCTTTTGGTCAACTAGATGTAATTAACTGAATACTACTATTCTTTTAAGACCTAGATACCTGATTGTTGACTAGTCCTTATGATTGAACAGGTGGATTGAGGTCTTGTATATATATAACAGGTTGTAATTAACCTCCAAGGCCGATCTAATTGGTAGTCTTTTGAACTTTTATGGGATATAAAAGATTGTACAAGTTATTAAGCTTGCAACTTATAGGTTTTATGGTTACGAACGTCGTGTTCCGGCCTTGGCTTAGCGATAAGACGGGGTCGGGGCATAACAGTGACGACTCAATTTCCTCTATTTTTTTGAAAGAACAAGGCCTTCAATCTCAAATTCCACAACGAATCATATCAAATTTTGAATTAGCAGTACCAATTCAAACATGTACTGTTAATGCGAAATACTGTCAAACACATGTCATAGTAATAAAATAGTATGTTATTTTACATACTAACTACAATATGAGACAAATTTCCTAATATAATATGCAAACGACAATGTTTTATTTCATAATCATACGATAACTAGGGATTACATTCACGAACAGTTAAGATAAGACATTACATTACAAAAGTACTTAACAAAATACACACAGATAATTAGATAATACATTTCATATTATTAACCTTAATTTCCACTTTTGAATATAAGTTTCACGAGAAGATGTGATGCCCGAGAATTTCATCACACATTTTGAAATAACTGTTGCATAAACTACTTGTACATTTTATGTGCATTTCTTGTCTTCTTTAATTGTTTTACTATTAGACACTATTCATAAGAAAATTTATTGTCTCGGATGTGCGAATTAATATTTTTCCTAAGTCATACGACACATAATAGGAATCGAGAACTTTTCATTTTGGACTTTCGAGCTCGGGAGCATGCATTTAGAAAATATTTTCCGCTTCATTTGAATAGTGTTACGTATATAACAACATCAATTTCAACTAGTTAGCAATCAAAGGAGTTTTTAGCGTTGTTTGACTAGGATTTTATAGCAATTGACTTTAATTAACATAACATACTCATACATATATACCTTATACATCACATACATGCAATTGGCTCAACAAAACAAAGCAAAAAAATTCCCTTTTTACCCCCTATTCTCGACGACTCAAAGGAAGAGGAAATGAGAAAAAATTGCTTCAATTCTTGGTGGTTTGATCTTTGGCTAGCATCCTACATCTAGTTCCAAGCTTCTCCAAGCCTCTACAAGCCTTCAAATCTTCATACAAGTGAGGGAGATAGCATTTTCATTGTTTTAAAGATTATGTCAAGTTTTGCATTTTTGTGATTTGTTGCTTATTCCTTTAGATATGCTTATATATTATGAAATACATGTTGTTTATGATCTCTAGACCATGATTGTGAGGTGCGATAGCTAAAGTCATGGTTGAAAGCGTGGTTGCATTGAAAGAGATGATGAATAGTGCTCAAGGTTAAGGTTTTGTTAAAATTGGCTAATTAGATTGAATTGAGGTTTCATTTAGGTGCTCTAGACTCTAGTGAAGCTAGTTGGGAGGCCACTTGAAGTTGAGACACCCGAAACTATGCTAAATTGCAAAATTAGTTAACTTTAAAAAGGGGTTTTTTCACGTTAAGCAATTCGGGCACTTTTGGGCTTGGGATTAGGTATCCTTGGGGGCATGGAAGCACTTTTGGTGCTTTTGTTGTGTGAAATTGGGGTTCAGATAGGGTAGTTGTAGTTAAAACCCGTTCGAGGCCTTCCCAAGCTTGTATTAAAGGCTGAGGCAAAGTGGAAGTAATCATGACATGCACTCATTTCTTATGACAAACTACTTCCACACTCTAATGCATTTTATTCTCTTCTTTGTTTGCTTGCTTATAGTCGGCCCTCTCTCTCTCTTTGAATCTGATATGAAGTGTTTTCAGTATATTAGATAGTGGCAGTAAAGGCTGAAACATGTGGGGTGATTGTGGCCGTTGATGGTCAAGGTAATGATAACTACATGACAAAGCACATTTTACAATTCAAGCAACCATCATGCCTCTCCTTTTTTTCCTCTTGTGCAGCTGGCCAACATGGCCAATTCAGACCACTTTTCAGTTGTTTTAATTGTCATGTGAGGTTGTGTAAGAGTTAAATGCAAGTGGTGATGAGGTGCAATGATTAAACTAGCAAGTGGACAAAATATCCTAACCAAAACCAAGCTAACATTCAAACCAAGTCTTTTCCTTCTCTTTTCTTGTATGGCCGGCCAAGTGACCTTTTCATTTCAGATTTTGTTGCGTTTTAAGTGTAATTCAAGTTAGTGCAAGAGTCCAATGCAAGTGGTGGTGGTTGGAGGTCAAAGGCAAGACAACAAAAACATGATTGCACCTTAAGACAAGCTATGATTGCACTCAACTTTTGTTTTTATCTCCTGATTTTCCTTGCCTCCTTTGGCCGTGTACCCCACCCCCTTTTGTCCTCTAGTTGTTGCTTTTTAAGTGTGGTGAGGAATGGTGACAGTGTACAAGGTAAAATACAAGTCAAGTTTTAGTGATAATAATGAACTTTAGGACAACTAGGCTTATACTTAAAAGCAACATTATTCTTTTCCTTTTCCTTGTACATGGCTGGCCACTAGGCCTTGCCATTTGCTATTTCCTTAGCCAAGTTAAGTATTAGTTGGAGCTAGTGCCTAGGTTAACTCAATAAGTTAGATGGTGACTAGGTTAATGCTAGTTAATTAACTAAAGTTAGTGATTTAGCTATTACTATGAAATGAAGTAGGAATTAGTTGGTTAAATGATTAGTTACTAAACCCTATTGGAATCAGAAGATAACTAATCTAGCAAATATAGTTCAATTGTCAAAGAAACTAAGCACAAAACATACACGGCAAGCATCTAATACAAACATGATTACTCCTCAAGGCCAACTGTCCCCTTTTCTTCTATCTTGCTACGGCCGGCCATTAAGGCCTTTTATTCCTTGTTATTTTATCTTGTTATACATACTACTTAAGGTATATAGTAGTAATTGGTCAAATGGTCAATCTAAGTGAAGGTATTGGTCAAACCTAGGTTAAAATATGGTCTTCCGAGTCACGATTGCTAAACCGAGAATCAAGGTCATTCTAGATAAGCTAATTAGGTTATTTTAAAGTTCTAGAAGACTACTAGATTATATATAGCGTGCTAGGTAGTAAGTGGGGTGTCACACCCCAACCCGGCCTATAAAGGTTAGACTAGGGTGTGATCTAACATTCAAGTCATATCACATACTTAATCGTTTATGAAGATTTAACACTTAACGTTTTGGCCTAAACTCCAAAATTTTCTGGAAAACCGGCAGCGTAACGGCTGTAATTGGGCTATTTGGTTTGACCTAATTCTCTAAACACCTCAAATTTACCAATCTCAATTTCATTTCCAACTAGGATTACTATTTACCATCAATTGAAATACCTACTGGTTATCTCAATGTCTCGTTTGATTAAAAACCTAGCATGATACTATGTCTCGTTTGTTTGTTTATCCTCATTACAAAAGTACCTGTTGATCTTAGCTTAACAACGAGTACCTGCTTGAGATTGGATAGGTTCATTTATTTAGTCCTTACCTGTTATGTCATAATCCTATGATAGATACTTGCAGTAATAATAGCAAAACGATCATAGTAGTGTCTAGCGTTTGTCTAGTAAATATCAGTACAAACCAAAATTAGACCCCAAATTATAACGGGGGTCTTTTACATTACAAACATTGAGCAACATGAAAGAAACAGTCTTCAAGAAGCATAGTTTTCACAAATAGCCATAATCACGCAAAGCACATAGGACATGCAATCACTCCAAGGAATCATCGTTAGACACGTCGTCCTCGGGTACCTGTTCTTGATCTTCTTCACCTGAGATGATAAAAGAGGGTGGGTCCTTATGAACTCAGCGAGAGGGAATGAGAAATAGGTTTTGAAACTCATTTTCTAGTTCAACTTATGAAAATCCTTTTGCAAGCATGAATATAACACAATTAAGTACATAACAATAATATAAAAGTAAAGGAACACAATTACAAGTCTTTCCTCCCCGAGGTCCTCTAGGAACCAAGTGAGAGTACTTATACATATAGTAAAAGGATACAGTGAGCTTTTGCTCTTAGTTGTTGCGGCCGACTTCAAATCATCCCCTTATCACGCCAAGTGGGTGTACTCTGGATATACCCCGAAATCCTACGACCCAACTCTCCGAGGAAGTCTAGCCCCCAAGTGAGAGAAGGAATTGGACAATGGTAGTCACGGTTGTACCGGCAAGCCCGATGCCGCCCGGTGTGCGTGAACGCTACCACGCCAGAATGAAAGGTTGTAACCTTATATGCAATGTACATTTATGACATTTACTATATCACATTAGGAGGACAACAAAGTAGGTTGCCTCCGGACAGTCATAAGATTGCACATTGACAAGTAGACAAGTGAGGCACGATAAGACAAGTAATTCACTTGAAAGGCATATGGATTATATGAACATTAAACGGGCAGCCATGTAACACACGTAAATCAAGTCATATAACTCATTTCAACATTCACGTAATCAAATAATAAGATTATTCAACATGCAACAACACCTACGTGGGTTCGGATGCAAAAAAAAAAAGGCCTATTTGTCAACATGCAATGATCAAAATCACACTTAGGGCTATAAGGAAACTACGGGCAGCCTACTAAACATATAATTACACACAATATCCAAAGGATCAACACTTAGCAAGTTTACCTAGTCACTAGGGTTTCCATTTCGTGCTTACCCGTGCGATTGAGCCCCAAGTCAACTCAAAATCAATCTCAAGTCAAGCATCAATTAATTCAAACATCCCCAAGTACTCAAAACAGTCCACACAACATTTCAATGCCACAATCCCAAGAAATTGATACCACAAGAGAAGTTACAACAAATTTTCTAAGCATATAACTAAGTGAAACCCTCACTGCAATAGGCTGTATTCTCACAATCATTAAGAGAAGCAAACAATCTCCAATTCCAGTGAATAAGATGTCAAATTAAATCTTAAGAAGTGAACTAAAATCAGAAACAAACCTTGCATCATGTGGAGTTCAGGTCCAATAGTTATAGCCAAAACTGTGGGATTGCACAAAACTGTCCAAATTTGCACACATTTCGATACTTTTCGTTTTTGAGGTCCTTAGGTTCAGATTTAGCCTTAGTCCATTTCTGACAAAAATGTCCAGACTATATAGTAGTACACCAAAGTTCATGCATTTTGGACATCATTTACTAAGTAAAAACTGGTTCGTTCTACAAGGTCAGTGCATCTGCCAAAACCTGCTTCATTTTTTCCAGACTTCCAGATTTGGACACATTTTAATGATTTGCCATTTTGAGGACCTTAGAGTCAACATTAGCTTTGGCCTATTTCTGTGAAAAATGTTCAAAACTGGAAAACATAGTTACCTACCAATTTTCATGCATTTGTAACATCATGTTCCTAGACAAACTCACCTCGAAACAACAAGACAGAGAGTTGTCACCAAACCCGATTTCATCTATCATCATCTTCAAGCCAAAATCTTGCCATGCATGGTTGTAAAAGCTTATGAACACACATATAACTCAAGTACAGAAGCAAAGACATACATTTAAAAGCATGCATGTAGATTTTTGAAAGATTTTCAAGAAGTTTTAGCCCTCAACTTAGCAAATCAACAAGAAGATGCACAAAAATTTGATGAAGCACAAATTTCTTCTTCTTCCTTGCTTAGCCAAGACTCCAACTAGATTTTCTCTATTTTTCCTAGCTTAGTGGCCAAGTTCTTAGTAGATGCATGTGGTTAGAACAAGAAGAAAAGAAATGGAAGCTAGTAAACTCACCTAGGCCGAAATGGTTGTTCAAAGGGCTTGCATGTGTGATTCTTGCATCCTAGCTAGCTTGGTCGAGTTCCTTTGCTTGTTGCTTGTCTTGATGCACCATGGATTGATGAAGATGAGCAAAGGTAAGACGAAACTCGGCCAAGGCTGAGAGAGAGAGAGAAGAATGAGAGGGAGAGAGAGAAATGTGCGGAGAATGAGAGAAAATGACAAAGAATGAAGGCCTTGCAATTGATGAAGCATGTTCGGCCTTGGGCATAGCAAAAATCAGATTTGTGTCTCCAAGAAGCTTGAATTTTGAAGTGTTTAGCATGGGCAAGGAGTATTTGGTCGAGAATGGTGGAGTTTTGAGGAGGTCTTTGAGCAATTTTTTTTGCATTTGTATCATAGAATTGTCATAAGTTGTCTAGAATTAATTTGAATTAAACAAGCAAGCACAAATGCTCATGTGGTGGTCGGCCAAGGCAATAAAAAATCTGATTTTTTGTCATCTTTTGAGCATTATTTAATTGTGTGTTGAAAGTGCAAAGAGAATAAAGAATAAAGAATAAGGAATGTCTAGCTTTTTGTGAGATTTTATCTTCTAGTGGGTTGAATTAGTAATTTAATAATAGTTAATGGAATTTATAGGATTAATTAATGATCTAGTACTTCATGTAAGATACTTTCTTGATTGGCGTGAGGGCACACTTTCCTAGGTCTAGGGCACGCAAATCTAGATTAGGACACACGAAACAAGGTATCGTACGCAAATCCAGGTCGGGCCTCACATCCTCCCCTCCTTAAAAGAATTTCGTCCCGAAATTCAATATTACCTTTGAAATAAAGCTGGATATTGCTGCTTCATCTGGTCTCGCCTTTCCTACGTTGCTTCTTCAACTCCATGATGATCCTACAACACTTTCACCATCGGTATAGTTTTATTGCGCAACTCCCGATCTTGCTGGTCTAGGATCCGAATGGGCTTCTCCTCATAAGACAAGTTCCCCCGAAGCTGCAACGGCTCTGGCTCCAAGATATGCGACAGATCAGGATGATACTTCCGCAGCATTGAAACATGAAAGACATCATGAATATTGGAGAGGTTTTGGGGTAGTGCCAGGCGATACGCCTACTTGCCAACCTTCTCAATTATCTCAAATGGTCCTACAAACCTCAGGCTCAACTTTCCACCCTTGCCATGTTTAATCAGTCCCCTCCGAGGTGATATCTTCAAGAACACCTTGTCGCCGACCTCGAACTCTAGACTCCGTCTCCGTCTGTCTGCATAGCTTTTCTGCCTACTTTGGGCGGTAAGCATCCATTTCCGGATAATGTGGATATTATCAACAGTCTTCATAAGTTCAGGTAGAAGGGTCGGGTCAAAAGTCTTCGTCTCACCTACTTCATCCCAGTAAATTAGGGATCGACACTTACGTCCATACAACGCCTCAAAAGGGGCCATCCTGATAGTGGCCTGATAACTATTATTATAAGCGAACTCCGCTAGAGATAGATATTTCTCCCAACCTTTTTCGAAATCTAAAACACATGCCCTCAGCATATCCTCCAGAATCTGAATAGTTCTCTCTGATTGTCCGTCAGTCTGAGGGTGATAAGCCGTGCTAAAACTCAACTTCGTTCCCAAGGCTTCTTGCAATCTCTTCCAAAATCGGGAAGTAAAACGAGGATCCCTATCCAATACAATACTCACAAGCATCTTATGCAATCTTACAATCTCCGCCACATACATATCTCCCAATCTCTCAGGACTATCCTCTTTGTTCATCGGTAAAAAGTGCGCCGACTTAGTCAATCTATCCACTATGACCCAAACGGCGTGATGATCCTTTTATGACCTGGGTAGGTCCATAACAAAGTCCATAGTGATATGTTCCCATTTCCATTGATGAATCTCTAATGGCTGAAGTAAACCTGCTGGTCATTGATGTTCCGCTTTGATTCTCTGGCAAGTCAAACACCGTGCCACAAACTCCGCAATCTCTCTCTTCATGTTATTCCATCAATAGTGTTGCTTCAAATCTCGGTACATCTTTTTTCTACCGGGGTGAATAGTGTATCTTGAATTATGGGCTTCTTCAAGAATCTTCTTTTTCAGCTCTGGCTCATTGGGAACACAAATCCAATTCCTAAACCTCCAAACACCATCATCATGGAACTTGAAATCTGCGTTGCTTTCCTTAATCTTCTGAAATTGTTGGTCCTTCTATTGAGCCTCTCGTAACTCAGACAACAAGGTCGATTGGACTTGCGCAGTGGCAAAAAGTAACCCTTTTCGAGTCAATTGTAGTTTCCACAAAAATGCTTCCTCCAACAACTCCTGCACTTTGATTTCCAGTTTTGCCATACTCGCTTTCCTTCTTAAGGCATCTGCAACTATATTCGCTTTACCGGGCATATAATTGATTGTGCAGTTATAATCATCCAAAAGCTCCATCCACCACCTTTGCCTCATATTCAACTCCTTTTATGAGAACAACTATTTCAAGCTCTTGTGATCGATAAACACCTCAAACTTGTTACCCCACAGATAATGCCTCCATTTCTTGAGTGCAAACACAATAGCCGCTAATTCCAAATCATGCGTCGGGTAGTTCAATTCATACGGCTTTGGTTTCCTAGAAGCATATGCAATCACTCTTCCATTTTGCATCAACACATAACCCAATCCTTCCTTCGAAGCATCGCTATAGATTACAAAACCTTGACTCCCTTCAGGCAATGCAAGAACAAGTGCGGAAGTCAATCTTTTCTTCACCTCTTGGAAGCTGTTCTTACACTTATCATCCCACACGAACTTTGTTTTCTTTTGAGTGAGCTTTGTAAGCGGTCTTGCAATCTTAGAGAAATCCTTCATGAATCTCCGATAATAGCCGGCTAGACTAAGAAAACTCCGAACCTCCGTAACGTTTTCTGGCTTCTTCGAAGACATCACTGCTTCTATCTTTGCTGGATCCACTGCTATTCCCTCTTGGGATATGATATGCCCCAAAAATGCAATCTATTGCAATCAAAATTCGCACTTGCTAAACTTTGCATACAATTGATGCTCTCGAAGTTTCTGCAGTACCAACCGCAGATATTGTTCATGCTCAGACTCGGATTTCGAGTATACCAAAATATTATCAATGAAGATCACCACAAATTGGTCCAAGTATGGTTGAAACACTCTGTGCATCAAGTCCATAAAAGCTGCAGGGGCATTGGTTAGTCCAAATGGCATCACCACATATTCATAATGCCCGTATCTCGACCTAAAAGTCGTTTTAGGCACATCCTCCTTTTTGATCCGCAACTGATAATACCCTTGCCTTAAGTCGAGTTTCGAGTACACTTTGGCTCCTTGAAGTTGATCAAATAACTCGTCGATCAGTGGAAGTGGGTATTTATTCTTGACAGTCACTTGGTTCAATCCTCAGTAATCGATGCATAGCCTCAACGTTCCGTCTTTCTTCTTTACAAATAGAACTGGTGCGCCCCTTGGTGAAGAACTTGGTTGAACAAATCCCTTCTTCAACAATCCTTGTAATTGGTCATTCAATTCTTGTAGCTTGGCCGGTGCCATACTATAGGGAACTTTAGATATCGGCTGGGTGCCAGGCAGTAACTCTATAATGAACTCGATCTCCCAATTTGGGGGTAGACCGGGCAATTCTTCTGGAAACACATCCGCATAGTCTTTGATCACTGGCATCTCCTCCAACTTAGCTTTGTCCGATGGCTTGTTGATGAGGTAAGCTAAGTATCCGCTACACCCTTTTCTCAAGGACTTCACTACTTTCGTAGATGAAATGATGGAACTCCCAGTGACATCTCTTCGACCCATTACCTCTAGTATTGGTTGACCAGGTACCCAAAATGTTATAATCTTCGTCCGAAAATCTAGTTGGACATGATGTTTTGCCAACCAGTCCATCCCTAAAATGACCTCATAGTCTCGAAAAGGTAATACAATAAGATTGGCAGAGAATTTCCTATCCTTAATTTGGATTTTACATGCTTTACAAGCTGAGCTAGTAACAAGTTTAGAACCCATCGGAGTACCAACTTCTACTTCATATGGCAAACATACAACTTTCAGTTTCACACGTTCCACACATAAGGGAGTAATAAATGAATGAGTAGCACCCGGATCAATTAGCACCCTAACAGGTTGATTCAGTATGAAGAATGTACCTTCAACAACAGCGGTCTCATCTGGAAGCTCCTCGCACTCAATAGCATAGGCTCGAGCCTGAACTCTAGGAACTGGAGTCTTGCCTCTACCAGCTGGTTTACCCTGATTCTGTCCTGCCAGCCATTTAGGGCAATCCTTGATCTGATGCTGATCACTGCCACATCTCACACATCGTCCTGACTTCTTCCAGCACTGGGCCTCGGTATGCCCCTTCTTGTCACAATAAGAACAGTTGACAGACTGAGTAGCAGGTGAACTACCTGTGGATCCACGGGTGGAAGAGGCTGATAGCACTTCATCATTCGTGATACGCGATCCATGGCATTTGCCATCATGTTAAACATAGCTATACCGGGATTAGTTTGATAGGCATCTCCGGTCTCTTGGGGTTCACCGCTCCTATTAGTAGTGCGGGTACTAGGGCCAGCCATCTATAGGTACAGATTACGATGCACAATTTATTGAAATACGACAAGCAAGAATTTTAATGCATAAGATATGCAACATAATATAGATACATAATTCTAGAAACAATTAAGACATGTTAATCACTTAAGCACATAGAACATAGAAGGCACAATTAACATTATCACACAACAACATATAGACAAGTCATCCTAATTATCTTAGGGCTCTACCCATGGTCCGAGAGTTAAACCCGGCTTAAGTAATCTAAGCTCTTATACCATTCTTTTTAATTATAAGGTGTCACGCCCCAACCCGGCCTATAAAGGTTAGACTAGGGTGTGATCTAACATTCAAGTCATATCACATGCTTAACCATTTATGAAGATTTAACACTTAACGTTTTGGCCTAAACTCAAAATTTTTTTGGAAAACCGGCAGCATAACGGTTGTAATTGGGCTCTTTGGTTTGACCTAATTCTCTGTACACCTCAAATTTTCCAACCTCGATTTCATTTCCAACTAGGATTACTATTTACCATCAATTGAAATACCTACTGGTTATCTCACTGTCCTGTTTGATTAATAATCTAGCATGATACTACGTCTCGTTTGATTGTTTATCCTCGTTACAAAGTACCTGTTGATCTTAGCTTAATAGCGAGTACCTGCTTAAGATTGGATAGGTTCATTTACTTAGTCCTTACCTGTTAGGTCATGATGCTATGATAGATACTAGCAGTAATAATAGCAAAACGATCATAGTAGTGTCTAGTGTTTGTCTAGTAAATATCAGTACAAATCAGAATGAGACCCCAAATTACAATTGAGGTCTTTTACATTACACATTAAGCAACATGAAAAAACAGTCTTAAAGAAGCATAGTTTTCACAAATAGCCAAAATCACACAAAGCACATAGGACAGGCAATCACTCCAAGGAATCATCGTTAGGCACATCGTCCTCAAGTACCTGTTCTTGATCTTCTTCACCTGAGATGATAAAAGAGGGTGAGTCCTTATGAACTCAGCGAGGGGGAACGAGAAATAGGTTTTGAAACTCATTTTTCGGTTCAACTTATGAAAATCCTTTTGCAAGCATGAATATAACACAATTAAGTACATAACAATAATATAAAAGTAAAGGAACACAATTACCCGTCTTTCCTCCCCGAGGTCCTCTAGGAACCAAGCGAGAGTACTTATACATATAGTAAAAGGATACGGTGAGCTTTTGCTCTCAGTTGTTGTGGCTGACTTCAAATCATCCCCTTATCACGCCAAGTGGGTGTACTCTGGATGTACCCCGAAATCCTATGACCAAACTCTCCGAGGAAGTCTAGCCCCCAAGCGAGAGAGGGAATTGGACAATAATAGTCACGGTTGTACCGGCAAGCCCGATACCGCCCGGTGTGTGTGAACGCTACCACGCCAGAATGAAAGGTTGCAACCTTATATGCGTTGCACATTTATGACATTTAATATATCACATTAGGCGGACAACAAAGTAGGTTGCCTCCGGACAGTCATAAGATTGCACATTGACAAGTAGACAAGTGAGGCACGATAAGACAAGTAATTTCACTTGAAAGGCATATGGAGTTATATGAACATTAAACGGGTAGCCATGTAACGCACGTAAATCAAGTCATATAACTCATTTCAACGTTCACGTAATCAAATAATAAGATTATTCAACATGCAACAACACCTACGTGGGTTCGGATGCAAGAAAGGCCTATTTGTCAACATGTAATGATCAAAATCACACTTAGGGCTATAAGGAAACTACAGGCAGCCTACTAAATATATAATTACACACAATATCCAAAGGATCAACACTTAGCAAGTTTACCTAGTCACTAGTGTTTCCATTTCGTGTTTACCCGTGCGATTGAGCCCCAAGTCAACTCAAAATCAATCTCAAGTCAAGCATCAATTAATTCAAACATCCCCAAGTACTCAAAACAGTCCACACAACATTTCAATGCCACAATCCCAAGCAATTAATACCACAAGAGAAGTTACAACAAATTTTCTAAGCATATAACTAAGTGAAACCCTCACTGCAATAGGCTGTTTTCTCACAATCATTAAGACAAGAAAACAATCTCCAATTCTAGTTAATAAGATGTCAAATTAAATCTTAAGAAGTGGACTAAAATCAGAAACAAACCTTGCATCATTTGGAGTTCGGGTCCAATAGTTATAGCCAAAACAGTGGGATTGCACAAAACTGTCCAGATTTGCACACATTTCAATACTTATCGTTTCTGAGGTCCTTAGGGTCAGATTTGGCCTTAGTCCATTTCTGACAAAAATGTCCAGAACTGAAAAATATATCATTACACCAAATTTCATGCATTTTGGACATCAGTTACTAGGTCAAAAATGGTTCGTTCTACAAGATCAGTGAATCTGCCAAAACCTGCTTCATTTTTTCCAGACTTCCAGATTTGGACAGATTTTAATGATTTGCCATTTTGAGGACCTTAGAGTCAAAATTAGCTTTAGCCTATTTTTCGAAAAATGTTCAAAACTAGCAAAACTAGTTACCTACCAATTTTCATGCATTTTCAACATCATTTTCCTAGCCAAACTCACCTCGCAACAACAAGACAGAGAGCTGTCACCAAACCCGATTTCATCTATCATCATCTTCAAGCCAAAATCTTGCCATGCATGGTTGTAAAAGCTTATGAACACACATATAACTCAAGTACAGAAGCAAAGACATACATTTAAGAGCATGCATGTGGATTTTTGAAAGATTTTCAAGAAGTTTTAGCCCTCACCTTAGCAAATCAACAAGAAGATGCACAAAACTTTGATGAAGCACAAATTTCTTCTTCTTCCTTGCTTAGCCAAGACTCCAACTTGATTTTCTCTATTTTTCGTAGCTTAGTGACCAAGTTCTTAGTAGATGCATGTGGTTAGAACAAGAAGAAAAGAAATGGAAGCTAGCAAGCTCACCAAGGCCGAAATTGTTGTTCAAAGGGCTTGCATGTGTGATTCTTGCATCCTAGCTAGCTTGGTCAAGATTCTTTGCTTGTTGCTTGTCTTGATGCACCATGGATTGATGAAGATGAGCAAAGGTAAGATGAAACTCAGCCAAGGCCGAGAGAGAGAGAGAAGAATGAGAGGGAGAGAGAGAAATGTGAGGAGAATGAGAGAAAATGACAAAGAATGAAGGCCTTGCAATTGATGAAGCATGTTCGGCCTTGGGCATAGAAAAAATCAGATTTGTGTCTCCAAGAAGCTTGAATTTTGAAGTGTTTAGCATGGGCAAGGAGTATTTGGTCGAGAATGGTGGAGTTTTGAGGAGGTCTTGGAGCAATTTTTTATGCATTTGTGTCATAGAATTGTCATAAGTTGTCTGGAATTAATTTGAATTAAACAAGCAAACACAAATGCTCATGTGGTGGTCGGCCAAGGCAATAAAAAATCTGATTTTTTGTCATCTTTTGAACATTATTTAATTGTGTGTTGAAAGTGCAAAGAGAATAAGGAATAAAGAATAAGGAATGTCTAGCTTTTTGTGAGATTTTGTCTTCTAGTCGGTTGAATTAGTAATTTAATAATAGTTAGTGGAATTTGTAGGATTAATTAATGATTTAGTGCTTCGTGTAAGATACTTTCTTGATTGGCGTGAAGGCACGCTTTCCTAAGTCTAGGGCACGCAAATCTAGATTAGGGTACACGAAATGAGATATCGCACGCAAATCGAGGTGTGGCCTCACATGGGGCATTGGTTAGTCAATTGGTCAACCTTGGAGAAGGACCGGGTTAAACTAGGGTCTTCTAAGCTAAAACTGTTAATCAATGGTCAAAGTTACTAAAAAGGTCCAAACGAGTGAATTATCATCTTTTTCGTTTCTAACTTCGATTATAAAGCTCTATTAAGTGTCTATAGTGATAAAAGATGCAATTAAGCTTATTTTTAAATAATATATGCAACTTAGACCCTACATGGTCAAGGAATATGAAAAGACACATTTTGAAAATCAAATAAATTTCAAATACTTTTTTAATCAAATAAACTTTTGTAAAACATATAATTATTCATATTAAATGCTCAATTGAATAACAACAAACTTTTTGCACATAGGCTAAATGCAGGGCCTTACAGGGAAACATGACTGTGGATCAGTATGAAGCTACTCTTACTAGACTTTCTTGATGTGTTGGCCCAGTCTAGTCAGTCAAGTAAACTGCAGTATCAGTCTTAGAGTCAGCAGCCGAGACAAACCCAAAGTTACCCAGGACTAGTTCAGGTACAGTCTCAATCGAAACCAACTCAAAGTCAGCCACAGGGACAATCACAGACCCGACCAGTGATCGCTAGATCTCAGCAGGGTAGTTCCGCTACATCTATTTTCAAGGCTCCTACGGGAGGTGCTGCCGCAAAAAAAAACCAGCAGTACAGTCATTGCAATCGCAAGGGCCACACGGAGGCAGAGTATTGGAGGAAATTGGGCTGATGTGTAGGTTATGGCAGTGATCAACATAGAGCTAGAGATTGCCCCAGGTTTAAACAGGGACAAGGTCAGACTTCTGGCCAGGGTACTCAGACTAGAGCTTCAAGAGCAGGTACTATTCCACGAGGCCAGGTACGGGTATTTGCACTCTATCAGGATGAGCTTCCAGACACGACGGTGGTGGTGGTATGTACTTTTCTTATTAATAGTCAGCCGGTAGTAGTTTTGATTGACATCGGGGCTACACATTCATTCATTACTCCTGCATGTGCATAATCTACTACTTTAAAAGTTGATAAACTACCGTATGTGATTGAAGTAGGTAGTCTTATGGGTATTAAATGTGCTACGGAGTCTGTGCGTATAAATTGTGATATTTGTATTGAAGGTCGCATGTATCCTATTGACTTGATTATTATGCATGTTTGGATTGTTGAAGGAAAATCTTAACTTTAGAAGTGCCTAATCAACCTGTTATTAAGATTACTGGGAGTCAAAAATCTACTGGGACTCGTATCATATCTTATATTAAAGCTACTAAAATATTGAGTAAAGGTTGTGATGCATATTTAACTTATCTAATTAATTAGTTTGGAGATAAATTGAAAATGAATGAGGTACCTATTATAAAAGATTTTCCGGGGGTATTTCCTGAGGAGTTGCCGGGGTTACAACCTGACCGAGAGATAGAGTTTGTGATTGATTTGTTGCCAGGGACTAATCCTATTTCTAGAACCCCGTATCGAATGGCTCCCCCTGAGTTGCAGGAATTGAAAATTTAGCTACATGGCCTACTTGAAAAGGGTTTTATTCAGCCTAGTTCATCACCTTGGGGTGCTCCTGTATTATTTATAAAGAAAAAAGATGGAACTCTGCGATTGTGCATTGATTATCAAGGTCTTAATCAGGTGACTGTGAAAAATAAATACCATTTGCCTTTGATTGAGGAATTGTTTGATCAGCTGCAGGGTTCTGTCATATTTTCTAAATTTGATTTGAGACAGGGTTATTATCAACTGAGAATTCAGAAAGAGGATGTACCCAAGACTGCTTTCAGAACCAGGTACGGCCACTATGAGTTTGTTGTATTACCATTTGGGTTGACAAATGCTCTAGCCGCCTTTATGGAATTGATGCAGAGAGTGTTTAGACCATATCTGGATCAATTTGTTGTGATTTTTATTGACGATATATTAGTGTACTATAAATCTGAGGCAGAGCATGAAGAACATTTAAGAATTGTATTGCAAACATTGAAGAACATAAATTGTTTGCTAAATTTAGCAAATGCGAATTTTGGTTGAAACAGGTTGCCTTTTTAGGCCATATCATTTCACAGGAGGAAATATATGTAGATCTTACAAAAATTGAGGTGGTGATGACTTGGGAAAGACCTGAGACTGTCACGGAAGTTCGTAGTTTCTTAGGATTTGCGGGCTATTATAGGCGGTTTGTTAAAGATTTCTTAAAAATTGCAGGACCATTGACTTTCGTAACTCAAAAGAAAAGTGTATTTAACTGGGATGATAAATGTGAAGCCAATTTCCAGGAATTGAAAAAGAGACTTACCATTGCACCTATCCTTGCATTGCCTTAGGGGACTGATAATTTGGTGATATACAGTGATGCTTCGAAAGAAGGTTTGGGTTGTGTTCTTATGCAAGATGGCAAGGTGATTGCTTATGCCTCTAAGAAATTGAAACCATATGAACTCAATTATCATGCGCATGATATTGAGCTTGCTGTTTTTGTCTTTGCTTTAAAGAAATGGTGTCATTATTTGTGGGGTAATAAATTTGAAATATTTACTGATCATAAAAGTTTAAAATATCTGTTTTCTCAAAAGGATTTGAATATGAGGCAAAGACGTTGGCTAGAGTTGATAAATGATTACAATTGTACCATTAGCTACGTGCCGGGAAAAGCTAACACTATTGCAGATGCATTGAGTCGAAAAGCTACTATGGCTAGTTTGATAATTAAGGACTGGGAAACTATGGAGGAATTATGTCTATGGAGACCGAAAGCTTCTCGAACAGGTATCCAATTCGTTAGCTTACAAATCAAGTCTCTATTACTATCTAGAACCAGGGAAGCACAGCAGTCAGATCCTTAGTTGTTGAAGATTCTAGAAAAGACAAAAGGGGGAGAATCCGACTTCAAGTTACATGATGATGGGCTACTCAGGTATAAGGGTAGAATTTGTATTCCTGGTAATTCAACTATCAAGGATGAGATTCTTGCTGAGGCTCATAGTTCTAAATACACGATTCATCCTGGTAGTACTAAGATGTATATGGACTTAAAGCAGAGTTTCTGGTGGAACAACATGAAAAGGGAGATAACTAACTATGTGGCTAAGTGTTTGACTTGTTAGAAAGTTAAGGCGAAGCATCAGAGACCGGCAGGGTTGTCGCAGCCATTAGAGATTCCGGTATGGAAATGGGACCAGGTTCCTATGGATCTTGTATATTGTTTGCCGAGGTCACTGCGAGGTAATGATTCTATTTGGGTTGTGGTTGATAGGCTGACAAAGACTTCTCATTTTATTACTGCAAAGAAAACTGATTCCCTTGATAAATTGGCCGAGCTGTATGTTGAAAACATTGTGAGACTGCAGGGGGTTCCAAGTTGTATAGTGGCAGACAGAGATCCCATATTTACATCCCAATTCTGGCAGAAACTACAGAAGGCTTTAGGGACTAACTTGAGATTTAGTACTGCTTATCACCCGTAGACGGATGGTCAGTCAGAGAGGACTATCAAGATTCTAGAAGACATATCGCGAGCGTGCATTCTGGATTTTGGTAGGAATTAGGAGAAGTATTTACCTCTAGCAGAGTTTGCTTATAATAACAGTTACCAGGCTACCATTGGTATGACACCCTATGAGACACTTTATGGGAAGAAATGTAGGTCTCTGTTGTATTAGGACGAGGTAGGTGAAATGAAAACTGTTGATCCCGCTATTCTACCTGAGATGATCAAGATGGTGGATAATGTGAAACTTATAAAGAAAAGAATACTTACAGCACATAGTCGATAGAAGAATTATGCTGATAGACGTCGACGAGACTTGGTATTTTCGGTGGGTGATCGTGTATTCTTCAAAGTTGGAGATTTAGCTTATAGATTGGCATTACCTCCGAGTTTAGGTAGAATTCATGATGTATTCCATGTGTCGCTGTTGAGGAAGTATAATCCTGATCCTTCGCATGTTATTGAGCCAAAACCGTTGGAGATTGATGAGTCTTTGGCATATGTTGAGAAACCTCTTCGAGTGGTTGACAGAAAGATTCAGAAAATTCGAACCAAGAGTATTCCTATGGTGAAAGTTCTTTGGGATCATGACGGAGTTGAAGATGCCACTTGGGAGCGAGAAGATCAGATAAGAGAAAAGTATCCGGAGCTATTTGCCGAATCATGTAAGAATTGCGAGGACGCAATTAGTTTAAAGGGGAGAGGGTGTGACGCCTGAAAATTTTATCACACATTTTGAAATAACTATTGCATAAACTACTTGTGCATTTTATGTGCATTTCTTGTCTTCTTTAATTGTTTTACTATTAGGCACTATTCATAAAAAATTTACTGTCTCGAATGTTCGATTTAATATTTTTCCTAGGTCACATGACACAAAATAGGAATCAGAAACTTGTCATTTTGGACTTTCGAGCTTGGGAGCATGCATTTAGAAAATGTTTTCCACTTCATTTGAATAGTGTTATGTATGTAACAACATCAATTTCAACTAGTTAGCAATCAAATGAGTTTTTAGCTTAGTTTGACTAGGATTTTATAGCAATTGACTTTAATTAACATAACATACTCATACATATATACCTTATACATCACATACATGCAATTGGCTCAACAAAACAAAGCAAAAAAATTCCCTTTTTATCCCTCATACCCGACGGCTCAAAGGAAGAGGAAATGAGAAAAAATTGCTTCAATTCTTGGTGGTTTGATCTTTGGCTAGCATCCTACATCTAGTTCCAAGCTTCTCCAAGCCTCTACAAGCCTTCAAATCTTCATACAAGTGAGGGAGATAGCATTTTCATTGTTTTAAAGATTATGTCAAGTTTTTCATTTTTGTGATATGTTGGTTATTCCTTTAGATATGCTTATTTATTATGAAATTCATGTTGTTTATGATCTCTAGACCATGATTGTGAGGTGTGATCCCTAACGCCATCGTTGAAACCTTGGTTGCATTGAAAGAGATGATGAATAGTGCTCAAAGTTAGGGTTTTGTTAAAATTGGCTAATTAGATAGAATTGAGGCTTCCTATAGGTGCGCTAGACTCTAGTGAAGCTAGTTGGAAGGCCACTTGAAGTTGAACCACCCGAAACTATGCTAAATTGCAAAATTAGTTAACTTTAAAAGGGACTTTTCCATGTTAAGCAATCCGGGCACTTTTTGGCTTTAGATTAGGTATCCTTGGGGCATGAAAACACTTTTGGTGCTTTCGTTGTGTGAAATTGGGGTTCAAATAGGGTAGTTGTAGTTAAAACCCACTCGGGGCCTTCCCGAGGTTTTGCTTGTAAAACAGGTTTTCATGATCTTGATAGGTGTCTTTTTGGCTTAATTAGGAATGTAGTATGATTAAGATGTGATTTTGTAACTTTGAAATGCACATAGGAGAAGAAAAGCTTGGCTAAAGAAAGGGGAAAAGTAGTATTTGGCTATTTTGATACGTCTAGTGCTTGTAGATGTGTTATCATGTACTATTATGATTATCTAAAGTGTAATTGAGCTATTTGAGTAGATTGTGGGAAAAGTTATGTTGTTTGCCTCTTTTGAGACTATAAAGCTATCTCGTGTATATGTTGGCTTATATTGCAATTAAATGCGAGAGCGGCCTACTTTGCCTACCCTCTTACTTGTTATTCGTTGTTCTTGAATCTTGTGGTTTGGTTTCGGGGTTGCGCAACCTTTTCGGACATGGTAGCGTCGAGAAACACGGGTAGCGTCAGGTTTACCGTGCTCCCTCGACTACCATGGTGCCTATTCCATTTCTCGCTGAGTATACTCTACTACTCCAGAGGCGTGGTTCACCTA
Source organism: Ehretia macrophylla (assembly GCA_037974665.1). Lineage (NCBI taxonomy): Eukaryota > Viridiplantae > Streptophyta > Magnoliopsida > Boraginales > Ehretiaceae > Ehretia > Ehretia macrophylla. The sequence goes on from CM075769.1 coordinate 64,215,283, forward strand.
CTGGGCATATGGACCTACCTTAGGAGAAAGGGTCGTAGGATCGGGATACATCTGGAGTATCCCACACTTGGAGGAGTAAGGGTTTGCCGGTACTTGTGTGAAGTTCGTGGCTCGTGGTACGAGATTGAAGACTTGAAGTTGAATCGTATCCTTTTTAAAATATAGTTAATTACTTGACTATTTGATCTTGTTGCTTTATGTTATAATTATGGCTTTCTGTGATTACATATCATATTGCATGCCCGGTATGCTGCATCATCTCCCTTGCTGGGCAACGTTGTTGCTCACTCCCCATTTAACATGTTTCATGAGAAGCTAAGGTGAATCCCCAACTAGTAGCAGTAGAAGAAGAAGAAGAAGTGCAAGTGGATTAAATTCCTTGATTCCTGTGTGATAAGGATGATTGAAATGTCAAGCTTGCGTGGAGTTGTTGATTGTTGTCTTTTATGACTTTGAGGTGCTTGTATATAGTTGATAGTTGAAACAACTTGTAGTCTTGCATGATGGATGGCAAAGTTAGATGGCATATAATAATGAATTCTAGTTTACTTCTCTTATTGCATACTTGTGTGTTAATAACTTGGTTATAGTTGTAACCAACTACTTATAGTTAAAGTTAGCATTGTCTTGCATGATTGTGTGCTATAAGTAGGTTTTTGTTGCACCAAGGCTCGGATGGCCTGGAGATCTTGGCTTGACTATAAATATCTTGAATGATAGGTTGTATGTGTTGTTATTGTGAATCAAAGATTATATGTGGCCGTTTGCAGGTAACAGTTTAGTCCACGGTACAAAGGAGACTCTGTCCGAGTGACGGGTCCGGGCTTGACCTATAGAGTGGGGTTGGGTTCGGGGCGTTGCAGAATAAGTTTTGCCAGAAAGAGTTCGGAAAAAGGATGTGATACATTTTATCCACAACCATTTGCTTGTGTTGAGCTGCAGAAATGTAACCCTCTTCCTTTGGTGGTTCATTCAGATCAAAACGAGATTTAACTTTGCTGCTGCTTGCCTTGAATGTTTCACCTTTTGTTGTATGTTTCTCCTTTTTAACGGTAATCACTGACCTTGTACCTCCTTACTCATTGTTGATAAAATGTGGATGCAATGAGTTTAAGTTTATGTAAAGATGGAAGACAACAAGTGGATTGGTGCTTTCTTTATATAGAAGTGAAAGTGGCACAAATTTGGCGACAGATCCTGCTGGGTCGTCTCCAAATTAATTACTCCGTATATGTGTGACTCTTCGTACGATCACCACAGCGATATGTCTAGTCATGATGACTTTTTAAGCGCAATACGAAAAATTGTACGTTTAGTTGGTATATCATGACATATTGGAATTATTTTCACCAAATTATTTATGTTTTTTTAATTTTCACTGACATTTAACTTTACGACCATTAATTTGTCTATATGCGCGTGAATTTTACAACGATTACCACATCGAGTTGTCAAATCATGATGACTCAAAAAATGCATGACATATAATTTATGTCTAAAGAGCTATCGAGTTGTCCAATCACGATATACAATTTCACTAAATTATATTTTCATCTTATTAATGTAATATAGGAAATTAAATCTTCTTCCACTTCATATATTTTTGTAAATTATAAATTTATAATTATTCAACAATTGTATGTCTTCTATTTTTTATAAAATAAAACATTATATTTATATATATACTGTTTATTAATAATTTTTTTATTTACTAAGATTAAATTTTATAATTATATTTTTCAATTTTATAATTTTTAAAAATAAGAAATAATAATTTTGTAGGGTCTCCGTATTAGAGACGGGGGCCTAGCCCGTCTCCAATTGAGACAGGGGATCAATCCCATTTCCAAAGTTGGAGAAGGGAGATGAACCTCGTCTCTAAGATTGGTGACGGGAGCCAAGCCCATCTCTAAAGTTGGAGACGGGGGCCTAGCCCATTTCCAAATTGGAGACGGGAAACCGTGCCCTTCTCCAACAGCCCGTCTCCAACTTGGAGATGGGAATTAGAGACGGGTTGTAGCCCGTCTCAAATTTGAAGACGGGGCCTATGCCCATCTCCAATGAAGATGGGCACAGGTCGTCTCCAACAAGTGGGCCTCTTGTGGAAACGGGTTGTTGGCCCGTCTCTATGTTGGAGACGAGAAACCGTGCCCGTTTCCATTCGTCTCCAACAAGAGGCTTAGAGACGGGCTGTTGGCCTATCTCCATATTGGAAATGGGGCCTGTGCTCGTCTCCTATAGAGAGGGGGCCTGTGCCCATCTCTAATAGAGACAGGAACAGTCTGTCTCCACCAAGAGGCCTACTTAGTGGGCCTTTTTTATTTGGGTGACGACCCTGGTTCACACCGGGCCGTCGCCCAAATTGGATTTAATAGAGGGCAGCTGTCCTCTGTTATTTTTTTTTTTCATAACCCCCCACCCCTTCAAACACATACCCCCCACCCCCACCCCCCACATTCGCACCCCTCTATAGGCCCCTCTACATCATTTTATTTGAGGTAATTTTTGTTATTTTTTATTCTATTTATATATGTGATATATACATATATATATATATATATATATATATATATATATATGTATATGTATATATATGTATATGCATATATGTATATGTATATGCATCTACATATACATATATATATATGCACATATATATATATATATATATATATATATATATATATATATGTATATATATGTATATGTATATGTATATGTATATGCATATATGTATATGTATATGCATATTGTGCATATATATATATGTATATGTATATGCATATACATATACATATATGCATATACATATATATACATATACATATACATATACATATACATATACATATATATAGATATACATATATATATATATATATACATATATATATATATATATATATACATAAATAACATGTCAAATCTGAAAATTTTTGAGGTGGGGAAGAGGGTTATGGTTTGGGGAGGTGTATAGTTTCGTATATTTATATGTATATTTATGTATAGATCTAGCTAACTCCACTACCCCCACGAAACTATACACCTCCCCAACCCATAACCCTCTTCCCCACCTAAAAAATTTTCAGATTTGACATGTTATTTATGTATATATATATATACATATACATATATATATATATGTATATGTATATATATATATATATATATATATATGTATATCTATGTACACCTATGTATAATATATGTATATATTTAAACATTTTCTTATATCAAGATTTTAAAATATACATTATGAATAAATATATTAATTTAGGTTATTTTTTTATTTTCATATTTTTTTCCGGAATTTATTTATTTATTTTTTGGTTATCATTTCTTGTTTTGGATTTTTGTTATGTTTAAAATATAACTTTTTTGTAGTAATATTTACTGTTTTTTTTTTACAATTTTCAAAAAATTTTTTTTTTGGAAATTTTGTTATGGTTTTTTTATGATTATCGTTTATTTTTTTAAAAGAATTATATTTTTACATTCAATTTATAATTTTTTTATATAGTTTAAATACTTTTGTAGTTTTTGATTTAAAATTCGAAAAATTGTAAACCATAAAATTAAAAATTCCAATGTGACGTCCAAGCCCAGAGAAAATATTGAAATGTTTTATTGAATTTTTCTAACTTCATATTGACTTATGTGGCATATTTATGTTGAGTAACCTTGTAGATTATATTTTGTGCCATTTTGTATAGGTCATTATGCTAGAAATAGAACTAAGTGAATGTCTTAGAGTATTGTAGAGTATTGTTGTTGTGAAAATCTTTTGAGTGCAAGTATCGGATTATTCACGGTATAGAAGAGACTCTGTCTATTTGTCGCGTCCGGATTTGACCTCTATATTGGAGTTTAGTTTGGGGCGTGACATTCAATATTTTCAAAATGTATTTTATTCATATATTTTTTGTCTCTATATTTTTCGGAAGTTTGCTAATATAGGTAATTTTTGTGGATTTTCAGATAAAAGGTATGTGTCCATCTCTAAATTTGAATAGTACTTTTGGAATTTAATTCAATGTTAATTTGATAGCAGTTTTAAGTTGCAAAATTGTTGCGTGTTGAATAATATGTTGAATGTTGGATGATTTTGTTTTGTATATTTGTCATGTTGTAAAGCTCATGTGTGCTAATTCTCACTCATAGAATGTAATAGATCTTTTAACTAATAACTTATTACGTATTTTTTAAGATGCAATAACATTTATCAAATAATTCAGTGCATCATTTCATGGAGTCAAATCGTGAATGGATGTATCAGAAATGGATTGATGGTAATCTTAATGAGGCCTTTATCCAAGGTGTTTCAGATTTTGTATCTTTCACAAGCAAACATCATTATTATATGGACGACAACAAAATAAGATGTCCATGTGTAAGATGGCGGAACTTAAAATTCCAAACAATAGGAAATGTGGTAGATCATCTGTATCATAAGGGTTTTATGCCTTTTTACTATCAATGGATTGCACAAGGGAACATGTGTATAACAATTATGATCCAAGTGCACAAACTTTCACGTGTAATCAAGGGCAAGGTGTTGGTGAAACAAATAATTACAGGACAATGGTTTTAGACGCAGCTGGTCTGCAGTTGCCTCTAGATCACAATGTGGCATTTGAAGAACCTAACATGGAAGCACTGAAATTTTTTGAGCTGTTGAATGCCGCTGATAGGCCATTATTTGATGGTTGTGAGAAACTTACTCAATTGTCAGCTGTGGCTCGTTACATGAATATAAAGTCCGAGCATAATATGAGCAACAGACGCATCTTGTTCGTCACAATTTGGACGTGATGCATATTGGGAAAAATATTTTCGACAATGTCTTCAATACTATCATGGCTGTTAAGGGTAAGAGTAAAGACAACCTTGAAGCTCGGAAAGACATGTCCACTTTTTGCAATCGTCCAGAATTGTGCTATGACAATACCCACAAGATCGGTATATACACACTTCCCACATAAAAGAGAAAAGTGCTCTTACAATGGGTTGAAGGCATAAAATTTTCCAATGGTTATGCTTCTAATTTATCAAATTGTGTCGACATGAAGGATTTGAAAATGTCACACATGAAGAGTCACGATTGTCATATCTTTATGGAGATTTTGTTTTCCATTGCATTACGTGAGCTCATGCCGAAACAGGCTTCAGAAACATTTGCTGAACAAAGCTTATTTTTTAGCAATCTATGTTGTTCAACTCTGCAAAGAACCGAATTGGAAAAGATGCAAGATAATATCGTCATGACGCTATGCAAATTGGAGAGGATATTGCCTCATGCATTTTTTGATTCAATGGAACATTTACCTGTCCATTTGGTGTATGAAGCGTTATGCTGTGGACCTATTCAATATCGATGGATGTATCATTTCGAGAGGTTTTTGTAAGGCCTAAAGAAGATAGTTAAGAATAAAGCCCGTGTGGATAGATCTATTTGTGAAGCCTATCACGTCTTATAAACTTCAAAATTATGTTCATATTATTTTGAACAACACGTGTCAACTAAAAGCAGAAAGTTAGGTCGGAACAGCCAGTATAACGAGGTGGACGATCTTGAGGGTTGTTTATCTATATTTACTTGCCCGGGTTGTCCAATTGGGACGGATGCAGAAATCTCACTACCGGAAGATGATCTGCAATTGGCGCACTTATATCTACTCATGAATTGCCTAGAGGTGCAGCCTTTTATCAAGTATGTTTGCATCAATTTGGATATGCAATCAGGTTGTTGGGATTATCACACACACTTTTATAATGAGAAGCTTAAAAAATTCAGATTGTTTGAGAAATACTTGGGACAATAATACGGCCCTTTGAACCAAAGAGATATCCAGTTGCATATTGACAGATCTTTCCCGAGATGGTTATATGGCCAAGTCAGTACATATGCAATTGTCATCTATTTATTAAGGGCATTGCCATTTGTGTATTAACCAAATGTCACCGTATTGCAGTTAAGAGACAGGTATGACGTAGATGATCATATGAAATATCTCTCCAAATGGCCACATAGAAAGGCATGCAGATAGTGTAAATACATGGTCAACGGATACAGGTTCTCTACGTTCGAATATGGGTCCTCAAAGTCTCCGAACAATAGTAGAGTGTTTGTAAGAGGTACAAATACTGGTACAACTAGGGAAATACAGTACTATGGTGTTTTGAAGGACATTATTGAACTTGACTATCCTAATCCAATGTTGCAACATGCAAGAGTTGTTCTTTTTAAGTGCGATTGGTATGATACCATAAATGATAGAGGTGTGAAGTCTAATCACATGACATGATTGGTTGAGGTGAACGTGAAAAGAAGATATCCCAAGTATGAACCGTTTGTCTTGACAGGTCAAGCCCAACAAGTGTACTATTGTGTATATCCAAGGGCAAGAGGGAACGAGTTGATTGGGTGGCCGTCGTCAAAATCCATCCAAGACATTTCTATGATATGGTTAGGCAAGAGATAGATGTGGATGATAGCACAAGTTTTCAATCGGATCACATGAATGTACCCACATTTAAACCGAATGATTTAGATTCAAATTCACATATTAATTATTCGGTTGTAGACACTGAAATAATAAGAGAAGATCTTAATGCCGAACATGGAGATGTAGAACAATATATAGATGACGAAGAAGATGAGCATGGATTAAATGATGATGATGATGATGATGATGATGATGAGGAGGAGGAGAAGGATGATGATGACAATCATGACGGTGACAATGAGGGATATGATGATTATTGAAAAAGCGTAGGTTAGGAACAAATATTTTTCATGTTTTTCTTTCAAATTATCAACTTTGATTGTAATATTGTTTGTTATCTCTAACAGCTTGATAGTAATATGCATAATTATATTTTTTCACTATGTATTTTATTTATATATTCTAATTCTAATGTGTCAAAACAAGTAATGGGACGGTGAAGATCCAAATCGGAAGGGAAAAAGTAAACTGACGCAGACCAGCTTATTAAAGAAAATGAGAGATTCTACTCATACACTGAACACGGTGGCAGATAGTCAGCAATTCTCTCTGGCCGGCTACAATGACACTATGCCATTGGGTGGTCGTGGATCTATAAGAACACAGTATGCGAGTGGTCGTGGATCCACAAGTGCACATGCAACTGCTGGCCGTGGATTTGGCAATGTCCTTCTGGTCATTAGGCGTGGTTCGTCAACTTCGTCAGTAGGAATGCAGCATCGGATCTAGTTGATACGCATCCCTCACAAGAGCAGCCATATGTACAGGGCCCGTCAACATGTCATAATGCGCAACAGAGTTCATCATCTGGATTACCACGGGAATTAGAGGACTTATGTGTAGCTAGTGATCACTCTTCAATACCTAGTGGTGCGCAATTTTCTAATATGCCTGAGTCTTCGAGCGTTGCTAACAGACGGGCTGTAGGCATCAAAGATTGGCAATTTTATGGATTCCAATCTCTAACTGATTATACGGTTTGGCAAAATGACAAGCGACATTGTTTGAATGTCGTAGGAAATAGGTATGTATTACTTTAAATTATGAATTTAAAATCTTCTACATTTTTGTCCCTAATTTACATATTTTGATTATGTTATATTGTATAGATGAGATCCATATAACGCAACCAAAGGGGTTTTAAGAGTACTACATGTCGGGTATGTAGAGCCTTGGTTGATGTACACAGAGGTCCCAAGTGATACAAAGAAATTATGGTTCAATTATTTCAAGGTATGAAATGTTATCGCAATATATATTATAAAACGATTGTATAATTATCATAGTAATTGTTGAATTACTGTTACACAATATTAACGTTTTCAGAGGGAGTACAAGTGGCTTCCAATTGATGAAGTTGAAATTTGGCGCAAGTTTGAATCTACGGCAAGACGCTGAATTACAGATTTGACAAACAAAGGATGGACTAGAACGAATAAGCCAGACTTCATACCACTTGAAATATGGAACCAAGTGTTGGAGCTATGGAAAAGGCCACAATGGCAGGCCATCTCAAAGAGAAATTTAGACAATTGAAAAGCAAATCCGTCTACTCACTATTTAGGTTCAATCCTAACCCATGAACCAACTAGAAGAATGGTATTGATTTAGTAATAGAATCTCGGTTAATTATATATTATGTGTATGACTCAATTTTTTTCAAAATACACATTTATATGTTGTTAGATTTGGTGAATTGCAATTGTAGAAAAAAGAATTAGCGAGGACAGTGCCTTATGTAGAGGTTTTCTAGAAGGCTCATCGCAAGGGGGCTGACGGACCGTACACAGACTCTCGGGCCGAAAAGACTATGGTATGTAATATTCATGGAATTTCTGGTAGATGCAGCAATGCATAAGGTATTTGTTGAAGATAATTTGGGATTCACAGTTTTGCATAAAAGGTATAAGATTGCAAAAAGTATTTACAATTGCTAAAGTTAATATTCCATAGGGAAAAGATACTTATTTATGTGTGAGCATGAATGTACCTATGATGTGAACAAACATGGGTGCTTATGGAACATGGTTACTTGTTGGAAGTGTATGTGTTGTACAACGTTTGAAAATGTCTCTTGAGGGATGTAGTAGTTGATTGCAATGTTGAGGTTAAATTTGGTTCATATCAAGTTATAAATTGTATTATGTTGGCTTTATCTTGTAACAGGTTATTGGAAAAATTCTGAAATACAAACGAGATGTTGTCCCTTTTTTTATTGACGAGTAAATGCATGAAAGAGTAATTTAACACCAAGCGGATTGTGTGTTTGAATATTATGTTTGTATACACCATAAATTAATGTTTGTGCAACTAATCAGTTTTGTAATACTAACTTATTACTAATGTTTGTAGGTGCATTACGAAGAATTGCTTCAAACGGCCATCAATGCATCAGAATCAGACTCAAACCCCACGCCTGTGGATCGCAACGCAGTCTTTTTACAGGCTGTCGGCCCACCACGCAAAGGTCACATATATGAGGTAGGTTCACAGGTATCAGTTGAGTCTGTTACAAACACTGGTACCCAGCCTAGGCGTGTAATCACAGAGCAACAACTGAATGGCAGCAGTCTCCAAATTGGTGACGACTTGGTGAGGGGTACGATTTTGGCGACCACCTTGTGTCTGATGAACGTTTCCCCTCACCGTGCCGTCACAAATTCCAAATTGGCGACGACACGGTGAGAGAAATCGTCATTCGCAAAATCCATTTTTTTTTGAAGTGTAAGTCCTAATAAAACCTAATTAAAAATTTAATTAAATAAGAATTATATATTTACATTTGATCAAACTTCGTACCTTTTAACATTATAAGTTGATTTTTATTGTATGCAACTTAAAATTCTAAATAAAATAAAACATAATTTATGTTAGGATAATTAATAGCTTTTAGCATAAAAGAATATTAGTACATACATTATTCAGGATAATAATCGAAATATGAAACTCTAAGCAACTTAATGTGCGGAAAAAATATATGATTAACAAAATTATTAAAGATTGCCATTTGAAAAAGCAAAGGTCAAAGGCTAGTTAGAGCAGGGTGAACAAGAAGAATAGTATTTTAGTCATTCTAGATAGGGAAGCAATAAAGAGAGATTGACCGAGTGTTTTGGTTATAATTAGCAAATATTGACCCTTTCAACTTTGAATTGAGTGTTTTGGTTACAATTAGCAAAAAATATAATGCTGATGCAAAGATTTGAACCAAACCAACAACTTGAGTAGATTTGGGACTTACCATCGTAACTAACTCTATTTTCTTGATAGTTTCCATAACGTTTTTATTTTGTACTTTTGGGGAGCCAAGTCTATTTTTTCTAAAAAATTCCATTAATTTTTTTTTTTTTTGGAGGTTGGCGGCCCCCCCTTACCCCCTCCCTCCGCCCCTGATAATTTGTACATACATAATTGATGAACAAAATAGACAAAAACATATAACATAATTGTCCATAAGTATCAATATTATCATCACAATTCTAGATTGCTTAAAAGACTCATTCCTAATAACATGTTCCTTGTAAGCCTTAGGAGTCAACCCCTTGGTCAATGGGTCAGCATAGAGGTAGTACTGATGTTTTCAATTGATAATTGATGTTTTTGGACTTTTTCTCTAACGATCAAATATTTCAACTCAATATGCTTTGCCCCATTAGAGTACTTGTCATTTTTAGAGAAAGAAACTGTTGCGGTGTTATTGCAATATATCTTTAGTAGCTTGACAATCAAGTCTACAACATCAAGTCCTAAGATAAATTAAAATTCCATAGCAACAAAGCATGACTTGTTGCCTTAAAACACGTTATAAACCCAGCCTCCATCATAGATGAAAAAATGATTGATTGTTTGGTACTCTTCTATGAAATCACCCCACCAGTTAGCATCAATACATATCCTGATGTGAATTTCTTATTAATTATGCAACAGGCAAGGTCCGCATCTAGGTACCCGATCACTTAAAGGTGAACAGATCTTTTATGTGGGAATATAATCTTCTGTCCATTGTAGATACCTCATAACATTCTTTGTTGCCTTCCAGTGTTCGATCCCTGGGTTGCTCTAGTATCTAGAAAGCATTCTCATCGTAAAACTAATATATGCCTTGTACAAGTTTGAGCATACATCAAGTTCCAACAGTAGACACGTATGGAAATTTCTTTATTTTCTCTCTTAAGTACTGGTATTACAAACAAAGGCAAATTATAAGTCAGTCCATTCCTTTTGTAGTTCATCTCAAACTAATTTTGAAAATTTCAATAAATGGATGATTGATAATAGAGCTTGTGGGCATATTTTTTCATCTCACCTGATTTACTGCACGAAACAACAAGAAAGCACAAATCACCACCATTTGTTCTACTAAACTTAATTGGCACGAAGTTTCTTATTCTATGTTAAGTCTCTCACATAATGCTCTTAGAGATGAGATTCCTGCAGGGATGATTGATGAAATCAGTAGCCTAGGGTCATTGTAGTTATGTGTTTAGTGTAACATGCTTCACTTTTAAAAAATATGCTTATGCCTAAGTACAGGAGCAACATATGCTTATGCCTAAGTACGGGGGAGACTGCAACTTACCCAAGCTATAAATACTCGCTAGAATGGATTAATTAAATAGGAGATTATTTATTATCAATGACTTTGCAAAGAATAATGATTTAGCTAGCCTAAAGATAAGAATACGAGTTAGTTAATTGACTTAGATAAACACAAACTCTACTTTTAAAATTGAAATTTTACTCAACTAAAGGGAGTAAAGAAAATTAGGAACATGATTCGCACACCACATCAGCCAAATAATATGACATAATTGAAGTGAAGAATTTATTCTCTTTATACTAGTAAATATGCCACGATTCAATCACACACATGCGAGCACATTACATGCTTGAAACTAGACAAGTTCAATAGCAATTAAAACTACAAAAATCTATATAAAAAATAAGTATTAAGGATATAAAACTACAAAAATCTATATAACATTGAAACACACAAGTTATTCTGCCAACATATTCTTCTTGTGTCATATATAGTTCTCCATGATCACTTCCTCATTGAAACTAAACTTTCTTTGTAAATCAAGGATCGTAATGTGCTATGATAAGCAAAAACGTCTAACTCCTTAACTTCTTGTGTCTCAAGGGCACATGATAGAAGTTGTCCATTGGTCTTCTCTATAAGGAGAGCAGTGTTCATCCAAGATGTTATTGGATGCAAGATTTCTGATAGAGGTCCCACGGTTAATTGTTTTGTCCAAGATTTTGGGATGCCATATTCTCTCATCACCCAAACATTAATGAACTGTTGATCAGTTCGAGTCCAAGGATCTGTATAAGAAAGCATGGTAAGGGATTCATTTAGAACCGTGAGAGACTTGCGTTTTTCATCGCCAAATGGACAACCGTCTGGAAAATAAAATTCTTGAAACACCTCAGTGTCAATGTTGAATGAGAGAACCTTTTCACCATCCTCCCGTTGTGCATTCCAATGAGTACATCCATTAAAGAATATTTCAAAACAAGTGGCATACCATACACGTGGTATGTCATAGTCAATTTCTCTCCAAGAATTAGTGCTATGTTGGTATACTTCAGCCTTGAGGATATGAAAAGTGTACTCATCCCTATCTACGAGGTCAACAATCCTAATAACTTTGTAATCATTAGTATTTGTATTAAATCCAAATCCTACTCCTTCCCAACCACAGTGCATATCCTGTGGACATCCAAAAGGGCGCTCAGGAAGCAACGTGAATTCTTTGGTTGCAGGGTTGCACAAAACAATGATTTCATAATCAGTAAGGCAGACTAGGCCATAGCAAGGACCTAAAAGTTGGACGGTCTGATGATCCACATGAGGTATTTGTAAATCTGGTGATACAATGCTAAGCGATTCTTTATTAGAATGAACAGATAACACATTTGTAGCTCTGTCTTGTAGGCAACGTTTGATGACTACATGATGATCATTCTCACCAGTAGGATGATTGAAATGCTTGGCAATGAAATCAGGGCTCTTGATTAAGTTGCACCAAGTTTTACAGACGCACCTGAATCGCAGTAATGACTTCACAGACAATCTCTGTAGAATTTCTTTGGTAGCATCTTCTGGCAATTTGTTCGTGACGCTTTCCATGTTTTTTGTGATTTTTGTCTAGACGTCAAAGAACCCCAGTGTACATTTTGGTGTTTAAAGATTGATCCTTAAGGAAGCAGATGCAATGCACCTTCACTATGTTTGGAACTAGATCTCGAAGGGAATTGATAGTGGAAGTAATGGATTGGAAATAAGTAAGCCTCGTATAGATAAGGCCTTAATTAATCGATATTCGGTCTAAAAGGTTCAAGCCCTTCATATAAATACGTATAAGTTGGTAGAGTGGTGTAAAGGTTCCACTTGTGTAGTTATAGATCGATATGAGAGAAAGTAGAAAGGGAGGGCCTTCCCTTTCCTCAGAACTCTCGGATGTTTGGTCTTGTACTTCCTTTAAACACACACCAAACAACACAAGCGGAAGGATGTCCGTAGACCTTCCATTTCTATACCTTCCCTTCCCACTTCTGCTTGTGCCAAAAGTAATCAAATTTCACCGTAATGAGTGAAAATCTTACTCCTTTATTTCTTATTCTTGTTTACGCGTCCGTCCCCACCTGTCCCCCACCCATAACATTCAAACCACAGGGTAAGGGATAACTCACTATTAGACTATTTCACAATCTCAAATCTTACCCTGAATCTTTTTCTTCTTCTTCTTACTCTGTCCTTGGAGCCCGAACGTGGATAACAGTGATTGCAAGATCTAAAAATGGAGTTTTTGGACATATCTCTTATGTTGTTGACCAACCAAAATACCATTGGGAGCGAAATTTATTACTACTACTACATAGAAAAAGAAAAAGAAAAAATAGCAGTGGTAAAAGAAATAGTAATGCTAGATGTGACTCTCTTTTCATCACCCGAATATCACCTTTTAGTTGGCATTCTTAAATGACATGCCAACTAGATAATTTTTTTTTATTTCTCTCTCTTATCTTCTTTAATTTTTCTCTCTTCTTTTTCCTTTTTCACTCGTCAATTAACGTTTCCTCATTCCTCTTATCTCTTACTTTTGTTTAACCCTAAAATACATTCTTATCTTTTTTTCTACCATTCAATAAAATCTTATTTCAGACTTCTTCTATTTTTGACGAATTAATAGTTTTCGAAAATGGATGAAATTGTTGATGTTGACGCATCAAATGGCTTGGCGAAAATATCAAGCCATGGTAAGTCTTTTTTCATTATTTTCATTTTTATTGTTCTTTCTACATTTTTTTTTCTTTTTTTCTTTTTATGAAATATACTTAGTAACTCCAAATTTCTATTGCTTATACATTAGATTCAGCTATCCCCCTTCTCCAAATTTACGAAGCTTGATTTTGGAATTGATAGAGTAATATAAATTTAACTGAAGATTCTTATTGGTATCGAACAATTTGAAAAGTATTTATGCAAAGCTCAAATCAGTTAGACTATGAGAATTTTCTGAAATTTAACAAATTAAGGTTCAAGTATCCTACTTGAAAATTATGAACGTAATTCACTTAACAAATTCTCTGCCAACATGAAAGGTCACTGTTTTCTTGTTGCAATTTTTTTTTTTGGTTGGTCGAGTTGCAGTTTTGGATTACGATAAAGGCGGTTCATGTAAGGCCCAGCCCGAGACCACATATTCATATAGATCATGTCATATATAATTAAATTATTTTATATGCATTTACCATGTTTTATGTGCTTTGAAATTGATTTATGTGCATTTATCTCGATTTACGTGTATTTCATTGTTTAACGTGCCATTACGTGTTTTAGATGTCGTAGAAAGATAATTAATTACTATTGGACTAAGCTTAGCAACTAACTAGTTAGTATACAACTAAAATGGCATGAAATAAATAGCATTAAGTTACAAGGGCACTTTTGTCTTAAAGTAAAATAACAAAATATCCTACACTATTCTTGCTCAACCAAAAACATACAAACACACACCAATACACACTCACCCACTCGACACACAAATACTACACACACATACCCAAATTTTCGTCCATAGGAAGGAGGGAAAGAAGAGAACAAAAAGAAAAAGGAAGAAGGAGAAGATCTTCAAGCCATTACTAAGCATTTTGCTTGCATTTTCCCTGGCTTCTTTCAAGTGTTCTTGTTCCACTTACATCTAGAACTTAAAGCAAAGGTGAGGGATTCTTTTAAAAAGCTTTTCTAAACTTATTCAAGATCATATGATGCTTGCATTGGGTTGTTTTAGCTTATGATGCATTCATTGAAATTTTGATGGAAGATTTGGGTTTTTATGAGTTATTGAGTTGGGTCATTACCTAGTTAACTTCTAATGATCTTGAGGAGTTGGGTGATGAGTTTGAAGTTGTTTATACATGTGTTGTAAGATGTCTAGCCTGTGAACAAAGGGTTAAACCAAGATTCTAGCATTTGAAACTTGAGTGGTGCCATTGGTGTTCTTGAGGTTTTTGAGAATTCTTGAGTGTTCTTAGGTTGTTGTTTGATTCAAGAATATTTTGGTGTTGTTATTAAGCTTAAGAATGTTACCTAGTAAACCTCTTTGGGTGTGCAAAAGGTTTGGTCGAGTTAGGAGTAAAACAACAAACAAATGAACAAAAATTGGTGTTTGGGTCGTGTCTGTCCGGGTGTGAGGTCCAGTCGTGTTATCACGACCGGATAACACGACTGGACAGCTGGGTAGTGGAATGTCCAAGTATCCGGACGTGATACCCGGTCGTGTTAACACGACTTGACATCAAGTCCGGATCCCCCGTTTTTTAGATTGTCAGCTTTGTGCAGTAATTTTTCGGAGGCTATATCTCATTCGTTTCAACTCTGAATTGAGATCCGTTTGATTCTAGAATTATCTAATTTCAATAAGCTTTAATTCCATACTAAAATAAGATTATTTAGAGCTTAGGAAGATAAGTAAAATAACTGTTTAAGTTGGGGTTAATGCGAAGGCGTGGAGGTTGCTACATATTATGTTCCAATATTAAAGGCAACCTACCTCGTTGACCTCCACTTGCATAATTATGTGTTATATGAACTCTATTTGGACCATGGTTATATTATTATGTCTTTGATTACTGTTACTAACCGGTGACAACCTATTTTGTTGCCTCCGAGCTTGTTCTACATTTGAAATCCACTCTCGCTCAGTGCATTCTCCTTGAAGAGATAGAAGGTGAATAAATGATAAGGATAAGTTAATGAACCCACAGTAGAAGTTTTGGGCCGCCTGGGAGGCATTGGGCTTGCCAGGACGGACTTGGGCTACTGTGGTTTGGGTTGTCTCCGGAGTACCCTCTCTTAATTGGTGTGATGAAGATGATTGTCAAGAAAGCTCGAGACTGGCCATCTCCACCAAAGTTCATGATATTGTATCCTTTTACTACATGGTTCTTGCTCTCGCTGGGTGTCTCGAGGTCCTCGGAGAGTAAAGTTGCTTGATTAAGATTTTGTCTATCCCGTATTTGTTATACTTGGTATTTTGACTATATTAATTATATGCATAGCACGGTTTTATAAAGATAATTTCGAAATGATAAAACCTTTGTGAAAACCTTAATTTCTCATCCTCACTAAGCTATACGCAGAATTAACTCATCCTTCTTTCTAATACTTACAGGTGAGACCGAGGCCGAACTAACTGTACATGTTTAGGACGATGAGGCTTTATGTGATGAAACTGACTTCTGCCTTTGTTGATCTCCATGCTTGTGTAGAAGACATAGCTTGTAAATATAAACTGATGATGTACTTTTGAATAGCCCTGTGTTATGTAATATTCTTTGGACTATTAACTTCACACTAAGTTTGATTACTATTCTTTTGAAGCCTAGATATCTGTATTTGGCCACGTATGAAGTACAAACAGGGATACTAGGTCTTGTAATTATGAAACAGGTTGTTGTGGCCTTTTCAATGCGAAAAGCCATGTGTATTCTTTTGAAGTTACTTACGGATGTTAATGAATATTTAGCTTGTTAATTAATGATCTTATTGGTATTAAGTTGATTGACACGTCGCGCTTCGGCCTTAACCTTCGCGGGTCTTGGTCCTGGGGCATGACAATTCATGCTTCAATGGGGAGTAAGAAGTTATTTGATATTTTCACCAAGCTATGTGATGCATGAATATCAACAATTTCATCCATTATCGAAAATTATTAATTCGTCAAAAATAGAAGTCTGAAAAAAGATTTTATTGAATGGTAGAAAAAAGATAGGAATGTATTTTAGGGTTAAACAAAATTAAAGAGAAAGATCATAAGAGGAACAAGGAAATGTTAATTGAGGAGTGGAAAAGGAAGAAGAAGAAGAGAGAGAAAAATTAAAAGGACAAGAGAGAGAAATTTAAAAAAAAAAAATTATTTAGTTGGCATGTCAACTAAGCATTCTAACCAAGATGTGATATTTGAGTGATAAAAAGAGGGTAACGTCTAATATTACTCTAAAAAAAATTCAGTACCACCGGGCGCCAATCTGGTAAAAAAAAAAAATGGACCCCTTTTGAGCCTCATATGGTTCCTTGTCATTGAAAGCTTTTGTGAATTTCAATCTTGATTTGTAACATGGACTTCGAGGATGCTCCTTACCTTGTGGTATCCCTTGTTGCTTAATCTGGTGCGTTGATTTTTTAACCTTAATTATGTTGAGCTTAATGAAACACTATTTTAGGACACCCTGTTGCTTAGTTGAATTCCTAATTAAATTAGATTTCATTGTTACAACAATAAGATTATAAGTCGTTAATGTTCCATAGAATCTCCTACGTTGAGCTATCCTGTCATTTTACCTTCAAATTTGGACCCAAAAAAAAATTGCTTTTATAACTTCGATTTTGTACCTTCTCATTCCATCTTTTCTCAAACAAATTAAAGAAAATGATCGATTTTATACCTTTTCATTCAATCTTATTAAAAGATCAAACAAAAGAAAATGTTTTAGGCTATTTGGAAGTGTTTTTAAAAATAATTTTTTGTTTTTGAAAACAAAAAACTAAAATGATTTATTTGGTATCAATTGTTTTTGACGATTATTTTTAAAAACTATTTTGAGAAATATGTTTTCGATAACAAGAGGATGGGAACATATTTTATATGATTTCATGTGTTCTTGTCCCCACCCACCTCTCAAGCCCCCCAACACCGACACTAATTAATTTTAATTCAACTAATCACTAATTTATTTAATTAATAATTAGTAAAAATTCTACTTAATACCCAATACATTAACTAATGAAATAAATAAATTAAGTCAACTATATTTATTAATTAGTAATTAATTTATTATTTACAATTAAATCTTTTACTAATTATTAATAAATTAGTATTTTAGTGATTCTAATTAGCTAATTAATTAATTTAACAAATAAATTTCCTATCATTTTGTTCTTAAAAATTATTTTTAAAAACTGTTGTAAAGAATTGTTCTAAAAAATTAAAGAAAAAAAGAAGAACATTTCCAAACAAGTCCTATACTTTTTTTTTTTGCTAAGTAAGAAAATGTATTCATTTTATTCCAACAAACGCAAACCAAAATACAAAAAGTTTGTACATCAATTTTCTATCTTAACAAAACTTAAATATTCCACTTTTTACATATTTTTCTATTCATGTCACAATTTCCTATACTTTTTCTTATCTCTCTTTTGTCTCTTTCGACGTTGCATGTATATCAACTTATCCATTCAATGCAAAAAATGTTTTCGTGCCTTTATCATGGTTTACATCTACGTACGAGCTATTATATTTGGCATAATTCTGACTCACATGGTATCGAGTGATCACGTTCATAACAAGATAGGGTAAATTACATGTAAGTGGTCCTCAATGTTAACATATTTTTTCAATTTAGTCACCGTTGTTTTAAATAGCACATAAAAATTTGGGGTAGGGGACGCCGGGATTTAGGCTATGCTAGGGGCTGGGGACGTGAGGATGGGCACTTGGGTGGCGGGTTATGGGTTGAGGGTGGGGGTTCAAGTGAGAAAAATGGAACAAGGGGGGAGGGTGGTGGGTTAGGGGATGTCGGAATTGAGGCTGCGCGTGCTAGGGGTCGAGGACATGAGGATGGGCACTTGGGTGGCGGGTTATGAGTTGGGAGTGGGGGTTCAAGTTAGAAAAATGGAGCAAGGGGGGAGGGTGGTAGGTTGGGGGTGGGGACCTATTTGAATGTTTTCAAACAAAGGAGATTAAACTGAAAAAACATGTCAATATTGAGGCAAATTGGTATTATGTATATATATATGTATGTATATATATATGTATGTATGTATATATATGTATGTATGTATGTACGTATGTATATATATATTTTGATGTTAGAGAGGATAAAAAACTAGCTAAGGATGAACTATTCGGGGTGAGAAATTATCTATCTTATCTTTTTCCAAGATGATCCAAAGAGGTCTCGAGATGTCATCAATTTTGAAAGAACCAAACAGATGTTGGAGACCAAAATTCGCAAGTTAATCCGCGCAATAGTTCAGCTCACAGTAGATGTAGATCAGTTTATACTCAAGAATCTACCTACAACCTTGCACCAAAGGCCTTGAAGGGCTGAATAGAGGGAGGTTACCGTAGCTCAGGTTATATACAACCGAAAAATCAGTTTCGATTAACAAATTTGTAGCATTTAAGGACTCTGCTAAACGTAAACATTTCCAAAGGGCAATGATCTATTTTCACATTCATGTGTTCATTGTTTGAGCACTCCTATTGATGGCAAGACTTGTCCATCACTCGAACCAGTGCACATTTGGTGTATTGCACAATTTCGAACTCTACCATTTTTGTCCTCACATGCCCATTTTCATTTAGACCTATTAATTCATGTTTGACATCTTTATATTCATATCTAGCCAACTTTTAGGGTTAATACTTAGATTAGTCCTTTATTTTTGGCGTGTTTTATATAGTGGTCTCCTATTTTTAAAAGTGGCACATTGCAGTCTTTTATCTTTTGGATATATGAAACCATTAGTCTTTTTCACTATTTCGTTTAAAATTTAACAGTATAAACAATATTACATATAATCACGTGGCAACCATGTGCTTTATCTATTTCCTTTTGGATCATTGTCATTATTTTTTGAGTAATGTTATATATTATTCCTTTTTCCATCACTTTTTTATCACCTCTTATATGGAATCGTACATGGCATGCCAGCTAGACTATTTTTACTTCTCTTTCATTTTTTTAAATTATTTTTCTCTCTTCAATCCCTTTTTCTCTCTCTTAATTAATATATACTCAAAATACTTTTCTTTCTTTATTTAACCATATATTAGACCCCTTGATCCCCCCAAAAAAAAACTATATCAAATCTTAATATTAGAAAAATAACAATAAATCAATCTGTCAAAAGAAGAGAACTAGCTTTAAATAATTTTTTCTTCTTTCTTACTATGCATCGTTCTCATTAAAAGATTAATGCTAATTTTAACATCTTTCGGTGAAACTATATTGACCAAAAGGCAATCTTGACTGAATTTAGACAATAAAATTTTATAGTGGTACGCTTCTAGGAGGTATCTTAACTATGTGGGTCTCATATTTCTTGAAAAGGGTCATGCTTAATTCTCATTTTTTTATAATATCCGTTTACTTATGGGTGATAGTTTTTTTCAAAATATAAGAAGTAATCAGATTTATTTGTTGGTACAACTAATATTTTTCTATACTCTAATTTCCAAGTAAACACTTATCTCATGAAAATTGGAAAGTCTAAAAAATGAAACAAAGGTTTTTTGTTGGCCGAGAACAAAAAATAAAAAAACAACTAGCTCAACTCTTCGGTTTTTGCACTAACTTTTCAGTAAGAAAAAAACAACTAGCTGAAACCATATTGACAGAAATTATGTAAAAATTAGTATTAATTTTTCAATGAGAACGACACATAGCAAGAAAGAAAAAAAAATGCCTAAGACTAGTTCTCTTCTTTTGACTGATTGATTTCTTGTTGTTTCCTCAATATTTGGATTTGATTTTTTTTTTTTTTCTTTTGTGTCAAGGGGTCATGATATGGTTAAACAAAGAAAAAAAAGTATTTTGACTAAATATTAATTAAGAGAGAGAAACAGGAATTGAAGAGAAAGAAAAATAATTAAAAAGAAAAAAATAGATGATATATAGCATGCCATATAAGTAAAAATATGGCATGTCATATAAGAAGTAAAATATAATTAAAAAGTAAAAATATTATAGTTGGCATGCCATATAAGATTTCACGTAAGAGGTGATAAAATTCTGATGAAAAAATAGATGATATATAGCATTACTCTACAAAATAACAATGATTCTTCCACCTGTTTTTCCTTATTTCATAGTGCTCCATGATCACTTTCTAATCGAAATTAAACTGTCCTTCTAAACCAAGCTCCTCAATGGTCAATGTGGTTGGATATCCAAAAATGTCAAATTCTTTAATTTCATTTGTCTCAATGGCACATGATATAAGTTGTCCGTTGGGCTTTTCTACAAGAATAGCAGAATTTTTCCAGGATGTTAATGGATGATCCATTTCTGATATAGGTCCAATGGTGAATTGTTTTGTCCATGACTCTGACACGCCATATTCGCTCATGATCCAAATATCAATGAACCTTTCATGAGATTGAGCTCGAGGATCTGTGTAAAATAGCAAGGCAAGGGATTCATTTAGGACTGTAAGAGACTTGCGATTTCCACGATGGGTTAGACACTTATCCGGAAAGTCGAATTCTTGAAACACCTCATTGGTCATACAAAATGAGAGAACCTTTTAATTAGACCCCCGTTTTCCATACCAATGAGTAGCTCCATGAAAAAATGTTTCAAACCAAGCCATATACCATAAAATTGGTAGGTCGGCATCGACTTCTTTCCAAGAATTAGTGCTATTTTGGTATACTTCAGCCTTGAGAATTCGATAATCTATCTCAAAATAGTCAACATCATCTTCAATGTTAACAAACCTAACAATTTTGTAATCATTAGTACTCGCATCAAATCCAAATCCTACTCCTTCATAAGAACAACGCATATCCTGTGGACAACCAAATGGGCGGTCAGGAACTAATTTAAAATCTCTCATTGCAGGATTGCACAAAACAATGGCGCTATAGTTAGTAAAGCAAACTAGGCCATTACAAGGACCAAAAACTTGGACCGAATGCGAATTGAAATGGGGTATCTGTAGATCTGGTGACACAATACTAAGTGATTCAGTACTAGAATGGATAGATAACACGCTTGTACCTCTATCTTGCAGGCCGCGTTTGATTAGTACATGATGATCATTTTCAGCAACTGGATGATTGAGATGCATGGCGATGAAACTAGGGTTTTTTATTAAATTGCACCAGGCTTTACAGGTGCACCTAAACCGCAACAATGATCTTACAGGCAAGCTCAATAAAATTTGTACGAACAGATCTTCTGGCAATATGTTCGTCAGATTTTCCATCATTTTTGCAATCGTGGTTTAGAAGTCAAAAGTAATGCCCTAACCCAACAGTGTGAATGGTTGTGTATATAATTGAACCCTATAAGAGCATATACAATGCACTTACAGTACATTTAGAACTAGTTCTCTATGGGAATTGAATATGAAATCGAAACGGGGAAGTAATGGTTTAGAAATAAGTAAACCTCGTATAAATGAGGCCTCATGATAACAGATATGGACATCATCTTGGGACCAAAAATTTCATCATTTTCCCTGGTTTGGTTGAAATAACTGTTGACGGGTTGGTGGAGTAAAATATCACTGTCCACTTCCATTTGTTTGATGATTAAATACGGAGGAGGACAGCTAAAATGGACGGCTCTTTTCCTTTCCTATCTACTCGGGAATGAGTGATTGGTCATATAATTGCTTCCAACCAACACCAAACAAGGGAAGAATTGTATACCATTCTTTTCTATATAATGATGTATACGTACCCTATGACATGAGAATCAAGTGGGGCGAAATTTCACTGCAAGTCCATATGAGCGAAAATCTAACTTGGACTATAGAGTCAATCTCAACTATCCTCCCAGGGAAGGGGAGGGGAGGGGAGCGAGAAATCTGTATTTTTTAAAAATAATTTAATGATTTTTTATGTCACATGGGTGTTATGCATTTATATCAAATCACATGAGAGTTTGGTGCACTTCACTCTATTTATAGTAAAACATAGACATAAAAGGGATATCTCTTCTAACATCTACAATTATACCTTGCAGGTCTTAAAAATGGTTGTCAGCCTTACATTCATTTTTAACACGTAACTTCACACGCTGATGAGACCAATAGTTGTATTAGATGAACCTTTTTAAAACGTTCACTGTTTCTAAGATTTTTCTGACAAATTAAAGATATGTTGCACATAAGTGAAAAAAAAAAAGGAAGATGCTCTGTTTGTCCACTTTAACTGTCATCATTTCACATCACCATCACCACCAAGTGCACCATCTCCATCTCTCTTTTCTATAGGTAAATAGTTTAGGGTTTACATTTTTCCTCTTTTTTTGTCTAGAATACTAATATGTATATATATATGTGTGTGTGTGTATATATATATATATATTTATGTGTGTAAATTTTATATTTTTTATTTGTTCAATCTATAGTTTTTGTATTTAATTTTATGTTTATTTCTAATTCTAATGATATTTGTCATAAATATTTGGTAGTATTTTTTGCATAAATATGGTGTGAATTAAAAATATTGTATTATAGTGATATTTGATAGTGTAATATGAAATGTTATATTTGTCATATATGTATATGTTTATGTTTATTTAATCTTCATATAATATGTATTTTATGGAGTGATGTATTTTGTTTGACTTGGAGTGATTAATTAACAATAGATTGCACTAGTGGACCACTAATTTAGTTTAATAAATTAAGGGATTAATACCACTTTTGGTCTTTATCTTTAACATCATTGACACTTTGATCCCTTATGTTCAAAATTGAGACATTTCAGTCCCTTATCTTTTAAAGTTGGAACACCATTAGTCCTTTTCGCTCAATCCGTTAATTTTTTAACTCAATCCATTAATTTTTTTATCGGGAGAAGCACATGTGCAACATATGTGTTTTATTTTTCCGTTAAAAAACTAACGGATTGAGCGAAAAAGACTAACGGTTTTCCAACTTTAAAAAATAAGAGACTGAAATATCTCACTTTTGAAGATAAGAAATCAAAGTGTCAATGAGGTCAAAGATAAGGGACAAAAAGTGGTATTAATCCTAAATTAAGCCTATTAATTTCATTATTAAATTTAACCTATATTATAATACAGAATTTGCTAAAATAGAAACAAACCGTCAATAGTGGATGCCCTATCGTTTAACACCCGAGAGAGCATTGAATAGTTGTCATAATATCTCCTCATTTATAGAATATATTGTACATATGTGTGTATCTTATGTTATTTTTTAGGCAGGCATGGTTAAAGGTAGATCGCAAGCAGATCAAGCACGATTTGACATCCCATCATCTTCATCGTCTGCAGTACGTGCTGAAGCTGATAGTGATATTTGACATAAATATTTGGACTTATATTTGACATAACTATTGTGTGAATTAAAAATATTGTATTGTAGTCATATTTGGTGGTGCAATGTGAAATGTGAAATGTTATTTGGTAGTGCAATATACTGGTTAAATATTTTGGGCCTTTAGTGTTAATAGTTGAGAATGATACTAGTTTATTTGGGAATGTTATTTGGTAGTGCAATATACTAGTCTATATTTGTGTGTGTGTGTATATATATAATCTATATTTTATTTGTAATTTATTGAGTCTATTTATTTATTTATTTAATGTTTATTTGTCACATTCTTTGTTTTTCGATGAACATGTATATGTATTGAATGTTTATATTGTATTATTTACTTTGGATTTGTTGCACATATATATTATTTAGTTGTAACAAGTGTTTGATTTTGAAATATCTACTTTGTGTATTTTATGGAGTAATGTATTACTTTATTTGACTTGGAGTGAATAATTTACAATAGATGTTACTTGTGAGCCATTAATTTAGTTTAATTAAGCATATCTTGGGTGTATTTAAGCTGTCTTGATTGTTATTACCACTTTAAGCTCTCACGTTCCCTTCTTGTTCGTAATTGTGGTGATTGTTATAGCCTAAAAACCTTGCGAATAAAGTGGATGAACCTAAAAAGAAAAGCAGTTGTGGCAACTTTGTTTCAATTGTTCCAGACCAAGGTGTGTTTAGTTGAAACTTTTCGTAATTATGGACTATTACTAACTGAGTTATTCTATTATTTTACAAACTTGTCACTCGAGTTTGGGTTTTAATAGTTAGCTTATGTTTGAAGGTTGAACAATTGATTGGTAAATCTTATAATATCATAATTTTTTTTTTCATTTAACTCAATTCAGAAATATAAATTTTTTTAATTCCAGTAACTAGATAGGTCACACTTTCACTTTAACCCACCTTTTTCAGGTTCAGCAGATCGAATTGTAAAATTTTAGGATTTGGAGACATTTAAGATGATTGGATCTACCAGACGTGAGGTATTTGATTACACTAGTCTTTATGTATTTATCACGCATTTTCTACATCAAGTTTTGCTCTTTACTATATTAAACATGCATCATATACATATGTTGCGTTTTTGTTCATTTATGATACTATAATCATCAATTTTGTTTAAGGTTCATGTAAATGTATATGCATTACCATAAACTTTTGGCTTTTGTTCTTCTCGATTTTATATGTTGTAACTTTGAAGTGGTCTTCAAAGTGCCTTGCTATATTTTCTCTTTTTTTGTCAATATATGCAGATCTCTCACATGGGCTTCTTGTATTTTTTGTTTCTTTCTATTAGATAGTGAAGTTTTTAACCAAGATCATAGTTAAGAATCAAGTTAAAATTTATGTCTGATAACAATATAATCATTGGTTTTTGTGCTTTTTGTTTTGTGCTTTCTCTTTAGTTTTCTTCAATAGTGCACATTAATCATGTGAAAGATCAAATAGTGGAAGCATGCAAAGTAAAAATACAACTTGCACATTGAAGAGTTGGGTGGAATATTCGTCGAGCAATAATTAAAAGTTTTAAGTTCTAACCACAACTTTGCCTTGTTGTGAAAGGGGAAAAAAAGAAAAAGAAAATGCAACTTGCAAGATTGGAAGTGAAGTATATGTTAATTGAGAAGCTTTAATGTCATGTTAATTACAAGAGTTTTATCATTTCTTGCTTTTATGATTACTTTGTGTAATTCTAATCTCTATACTTGATGTATTGATCAATGGGTTGGTCACTTTGATGTTGTAGATTGATTAGATGTTGATAAGTTGCAACTTTAATGCCAGTTAGATTATAAGTTAATGATTGAATTAGCTCTTCTGATTAGGCAAATTAATGTAATGAGTTTTAATTATGTTTCTCGAGTTTTTATATGCCACAATATTGTTATTTATTGCATATCTGTTTGTTAGCGTAATAGGAGATGACTTTGGAAAAGTACGAGAAAATATTGAAAGAGAAAATGAAAGCTTTGTAGGTATTGAAATTACGTGAACAAGATAATTAGAAAACAATAGTAGTTCAATTTAGGTCTTATGTAAATTTAAAATATTATGTTTGTACAGAATTTGTGTTTTTTTGCTTTGTACAGAATTTGAGTTTTTTTTTTTTTTTTTTGTAAATAGTTTAACTTTAGCGTAAATATTAAATTTTTTTATAAATTTTAATTTGTATATTTCATTTTAATTTTTTTCTTTTATATTTTAATTTTATAATTTCTTATTTTTTTAATTAAATAATTAATTGCCTACGGATTACTTACGGATATTTGGCGACAAAAGGCTATGGATATTTGGAGACAAAAGGCTACGAATTGGCTACAAAATGTTGGCCATCAAAAGGCTACGGAAAAATTGGCTACAGAATGTTGGCCATCAAAAGACTACGGATTGACTACCGAAATAATGGCTATAGAAAAGATGGCTACAGAAATGGCTACGACTTTGCTACGGACATTAATAATTAAAAAAAATGTGGTAGAATAATTTGGCTACGGACTAGTTACGGAAATTTGGCGATGGAATAAAAAATAAATGCAAATTAGTTTTCGGATTTGGCTACGGGGCGTGAAGGGACGAATCGAATGGCTACAGAAATTCGTCGCCCATCCCAGTTTCGCCACGGCTAGACTACGGATTTTGTCCGTAGCCCAGTGGTATTTTTCTTGTAGTTTGTGTTAGGGATAACGTAATTTGCTAGTACAATAAAACTAGTCCTCATCATGGATTAAACAATGTATTCAGTGGTTATAATATATTATGTCATGAAGATAGGTGTGTGTAGATACATAATCTATCAATTAGGAATCTTATGCGATCAATTAATCAAGTAACTAGAAATCATTGGACAAGGTAGAATAGTGGAAGTCATTTAACGGATTATTCATAGGTTATTGATTAAATAGATTTGGACATATGATTGAGTAATAGAGTTTGACGACCTTATCCATAACTTTGGCTTAATCGGGATAATTTAGACAGAAGGAATTGATTGCATAATATTTACTTACGGTTCGTATTTTACACTTCATCATTAATTGGATAGTCGTGATATACTGCTAGGTATCACTCACGACTTACGAAAATTGAATTAGAAGGGTTCTAATTAAATATTAATTGGATTAATATTATTTCCCTGTCAATTAATTATGAACCTGAGAAGTCACACATAAAAAGAATTTACGAATTAATTGGATTTGAGAAAAGATTAAATTAATTTTAGAATCATCCTAATACTAATTTAATTGGGCTCATAGTAACTTGATATTGATCTGAATCGTCCTAATACTAATTTAATTGGGCTCCTAGTAACTTGATATTGATCTGGTTATTGTGAAGTCCAAGACTGGTCTGTTTGAGATTGGTTCATATGTGGCCCTAGGTCATATATATCTCCTATATATTGTAATATTCTGAAATAGATTTAACTAGCACAAAAATCATAGTCAGAATAATATGTAGGATTTCTCTAGAAAACCTAGTGAGGGTGAAATCTAATCAAGGGTGCGGATTCTATGTAGATACTTTCAGAGGCTTCACATTGGGGAACTTTCAGATTCTACAACGGATTCGATATCATCAAAGGTAATCCTAAATCTATTATGCGTATTTAATTTGATTAATTATGCATGTATGTAATCTACGTAAATAGCCATGAACGTGATGCATGTGTATTTTATTTTCTGATGTGTTTATTTAATTAAAAATTTAAAATATCATGCACTGTGACACCCCAAATCCAGCACTTCATTAATTGCATTCATTAAATAGTTAACTTAGATATAACTTAGTTAATTACTTCATTTTTTCATTTTTTCATAAATTCAACTGTTTTTTTTCATGCATTTTATATTTTTATAAAATACAATATATTTTTAGGGGACTATAGCCCCTGACCGTGCTTGCATTGCATATCGGGATCAATGGAAAAAAATTCGTTAAATGTCTGATGAATAGTACCAGCGGGATTTTTTCCATATTTTAAGATTTTTAGCATTTTGTTTTGCTGAAATTTAATCACCCAAGTGACCCATTTACCCTTACTAAAATGCCCTATTTACTTGACCCATCCTTTGACCATCTCATGAAAACATTATAAGCCAAGAAAAAAAAAGGGTCAAAAAAATGGCCAAAAAAAAGTTACGAGAATAGTAACTTCTCAAAAAAAAAAAAAATTGCTCATTGCTTCATTCTTGCTTCCATTGCTTCCCAAATTGGTTGTGCTTCATCCTTAGGACTTTAAGACCATTCTTTGATCTTCAAATGAGGTGAGGGTCCATTCTATTCTTGTATTAAATTCAATTAAAGTTTGTGCTATTATTTTGTGATTTAATATTGTAGTGGTTTAATGCTTGTTCCGTTGCTTCTTATATGCTCTAATGAATTCATAGAATATATTTGATAGTTTAAAATACTTGTTGAATGCTTGAAAATGAAAATGGTACTTGGGAAAGATGATTGAATAGTACTTTTGCCATGAAAATGACCTAAAAAATATTGTCTCGGATTTTGAATTCCTCGCTAGTGTAGGTCCTTGGCATGTTAGATTGACATAATGTGGAATAAAATTGAGGTGCACCTTGAGAAAATCATGAAAACGAACCTATTTTAAGTCGGGGCTAAAAAACGGAGTTGTCCGTTTGCTCATTTTTATATAGGGCTTTGTCTTAGTAGGTCATGGAAGCACTTTTGGTGTTTTCGTTGCGTGAAATTGGAGTCCGGATATGGTAGGCGTAGTTAAAACCCACTCGAAGCTTTCCTGAGCTTTTGTCTCCAAAGCGGGGGTTTAGGGCCCAGTTAGGTGTATTTTGGTATCCTTAGGGATGTAGTATGGTTGGTTTATAGAATTGGAGTTTTGAATTTCGTATGGAAGTAGAATTGCCTAGTTGAAAAAGGGAACTTTGGAACGAAGGTTTGAATTTGTCATGTTTGAATAGCTAGATAATCTTAGACGTGTTAGGAGACCTCTAAAATGTATTTATGACGTGGTTCGGTTAATCGAATTAGATAACTATAGTTCAAATCACTTAAGGAGCTTTTTTGGTGTTTTGTGTAATCATGTAGGGAAATGCGGTTTCATGGCATTTAAGTGTATCATACTGTGGCTAAATGGGATTAGTAAAGTTAGATTTGAGATTCCATATCGTATGTGAAGTTTAGAACCTAATTCGTAAGCAATTGAAAAAGAGTTTGTTAGAATTTATATGAATTGGTTGAACTTGTTGTTTGGTTAGTTATTTGGACTACTTAATTGTTATACTTGATTTTTAATTGAGTTATATATGTTTTATTTGAGTGAATAAGCATGATAATGATTCTTAGAACATATTATACTTGAATTATGTTTAAATGTTAAAGTTGTTGTCTTGATTAGATGTTTAACTTGACGTTCCTTGTGGTATAAACGAAGTTAAGTTAGTTAGGGAGTTTAACTTGTTAGATGGTAATGTAGCTAATGCCCTTGCAAGACTAAAGAAATGCTTTAGAGTCATTTGTGTGATTTCTTGGGCTATGTGGCAATATGATATAAAGGTGATTACATATAACTTCTATTGTTGTGAATTAAGTTAAGTTATAGTTAAGTTGGAATTGATATAGTTAATTGTTAAAGTGCTAAACTTATATGAACACATTAGGATTACATATTTGAGCTAATTTGAGGAAGTTTGGAGTAAATCGGAGCTATCTTCTTGCGTATTTAGCCAGACCGAAGGTGAGGGAGTCTTCATCTCTTCTATGCATCTTAACGTGATTTATTGTTCCTAAATTGAATTATTTAGTAATTGTTAAAGTTTATATGTATTATTTTACTTGTCATCTTGTGTCTTTTCGTGTTATTGTGACTAATTGCGAGGGAGGCCTACTTCGTCATCCCTCTTATGTGTTACTTGATGATCTTGGTTCTCGTGGACTTGTTTCGGGGTTGCGCAACCTTTTCGGACATGGTAGCGTCGAGAAACACGGGCGGCATCGGGCTTGCCGTGCTCCCTCAACTACCATGGTGTCTATTCCCTTTCTCTCATTGAGTATACTCCACTACCCCAGAGGTGTGGTTCACCTGCTGGGCATATGGACCTACCTCAGGAGAGAGGGTCGTAGGATCGGGGTACATCTGGAGTACCCCATTTTAGAGGAATAAGAGGTTTTCCGGTACTTGCTTGAAGATCTTGGCACGTGGCTCGTGATGAAAGGCAAGTGGAACCGTATCCTTTAAATACGTGATTAAATACTTGTCTAATTAACTTGTTTATTTGTGTTATTAATATTTTTATCTTGTTGCATCTCACGAAAGCACACCCTGGTTTACTGCATCATCTCCCTCACTGAGTAACTTTGGTTACTCATTCCTCGTTTTAACATTTTTCAGAAAAAGTTGTGGTTGGATGCTATATACTGGTCTATGTGCAGGAAATGCAAATTGCTGGATGTATGTGTTTTATTTTGAGATTATGAAACCTTGTGTATGTTTCTATTGTCTAAAAGGTTGTAATATAAAGTAAAGCTTGTATTCTTGTATAAGTTAATAACTATAGATGGGTTGTAATAACTTCAATGATTTACTTGATTGCCCAGTTAGTTTGCATGCTTGTGTAAATGAGATTGTACCTTAGAGTTGGATTATAGTTTTGAGGATAAGTTACTGCCGGTAGGTGAACTAATAACCCTATAAACAAGGGAGACTTTGTCCGTTTCCCCTCGTTTTTTCGTGACCTCGGGTATTGGAACGAGGCTCCGATCTCGTGAGGGATCGGGGCATTACAGAAGTGGTATCAGAGTTTAGATGCTCTCAGCCAGGATAGGGTCCTCGGACTGCTGGGTAGTAAACCTCGAGTGCGTGCTTGTGAAATGTATCTTGATTAGGTGTGTGCTTGGTGTGCCTTGAGAATGTGAGTGTCTTTTGTGCAATCTTGTGTCCTGGACTTAATATGTGATCTATGTGATAGTGATGTGTACTGTGTGTTAAATACTTGTCAAGTGTAATGATATAGCTAATCATGAATCGAATTGATCTTATGAATCGCTACTTGCTCGAAATATTGATTGTAACGTGTATACTTGAGTGTCTCGGCATAGTTATGTTGTGAATTGTATTCATTGCGTGTGACTCGTATTTGAACTATCTTGTTGACTAACTTTGTGTTATAAAACTTCTGGTTATATAATAGCTTGTGTGATATATGAACATTACATCAATTATATTAGGTGATATCTTGGCATTCAGGCATTGTCCCCTTAAATCCGTAAGTAAGCATTCTCCCCTGAAAGAGATGGCCATTGATGCTGACTGGTGAGAGAATAATGGTTCAACCAGCTATTGGGATCAGTGAAGGGATTTGATGCCCCGAGGTTAAATTCGAACTCTCTTGGCACTTCTTAAATGGTACTTTTTGGTTGGAACTCTTATTTGGGAATCTCGGATAGATCTTCTAGTTGGCGTCACATATGGAGGTCTTATTTGACACTCTTATTCGAAAGAATTCTTGTTTATGAGTATTGGTCAGTATTCCTTGCACACACTCCCACTTAGATTTCTTGTTCGGGATTTTACCTATAGTACCACCTTGATGTTCCTATTGGGTCTTTTCTTCAGCATTTTCGTCTGGTATTCTTGCCTATAGATTATTTGGGATTTCCTCTGGACTACTGGTATAACGAGCATATTGGGGATTCTTATATGGTGATTCATAATTAGAGAGATTCTTATTCGGACTTTTAAATTCGTATACTTATTCGGAATCTTTATTTGGCATCCTTAATCAGATTTATTGGGGGTATTTTCTCGGAGTCCCCAGCTGGACTTCTAGTTACGCCTTTATTTTTGCAATCTTGAGCCTTTATTTGACAAGTTGGAGTTGGGATTCACTGGACTTCCCTCTTGGGAATTTCTTGATATTATCCCCGCATTTTGGATATTAGCTGCATACTCTTCTTAATGGGATTTCTTTTGGTACTCTCCCAGCATTAGTGAATGCCCTTCTCGTGTGACATTCTTACCGGACTCCTATTTGGTATTTTCATAGGAGCCTTTATTTAGCTACCCCACTCGGGCTTCCTTCAGTGACGTTCGCTCTTCTTAGTCTCCTTCGGCATTACACTTCTTGACTTCAAGTTCGACGAAAACTGTTGCAGTTCTTGGAAGTCTTTTCAGCTCAAGAAATTACAAGGATGCAATTTTTGTAAGAAGGGAAAGATATGACACCCCAAACCCAGCACTTCATTAATTGCATTTATTAAATGATTAACTTGGATGTAACT
Organism: Ehretia macrophylla; assembly: GCA_037974665.1. Lineage (NCBI taxonomy): Eukaryota > Viridiplantae > Streptophyta > Magnoliopsida > Boraginales > Ehretiaceae > Ehretia > Ehretia macrophylla. Next base: position 64,247,644 of record CM075769.1, read on the forward strand.
TAGCTAATTACTTCATTTTTTTCATATTTTCATAAATTCAACTGTTTCTTTTCGTGCATTTTATATTTTTATAAAATACTATATATTTTTAGGGGACTATAGCCCCTGACCGTGCGTGCATTGCATATCGGGATCAACGGAAAAAAATTCGTGAAATATCTGATGAATAGTACCAGTGTGATTTTTTCCCCATTTTCAGATTTTTGGCATTTTGTTTTGCTGAAATTTAATCACCCAAGTGACCCATTTACCCTTACTAAAATGCCCTATTTACTTGACTCACCCTTTGACCATCTCAAGAGAACATTATAAGCTAAGAAAAAATAAGGGGGGTCAAAAAAATGGCCAAAAAACAGTTACGGGAATAGTAACTTCTCCAAAAAAACAAAAAAATTGCTCCTTGCTTCATTCTTGCTTCCATTGCTTCCCAAATTGGTTGTGCTTCATCCTTAGGAGCTTGAGACCATTCTTTGATCTTCAAATGAGGTGAGAGTGCATTCCATTATTGTATTAAATTCAATTAAAGTTTATGCTATTATTTTTGTGATCTAATATTGTAGTGGTTTAATACTTGTTCCGTTGCTTCTTTTATGCTCTAATGACTTCATAGAATATATTTGATGGTTTAAAATGCTTGTTGAATGCTTGAAAATAAAAATGACACTTGGGGAAGACGATTGAATGATACTTTTGCCATGAAAATGACCTAGAAAATATTTTTATCTCGAATTTCGAATTTCCCACTCGTGTAGGTCCTTGGCATGTTAGATTTACATAATTTGGAATAAAATTGAGGTACTCTTTGAGAAAATCATGAAAACGAACATATTTTAAGTCGGGGCTGAAAAACGGAGTTGTCCGTTTGCTCGTTTTTATTTAGGGCTTTGTCTTAGTGTGAAATTGGGGTCCGGATAGGGTAGGCGTAGTTAAAACCCACTCGGGGCTTTCCTGAGCTTTTGTCTCCAAAGCGGGGTTTCAGGCCCAGTTAGGTGTATTTTGGTATCCTTAGGGATGTAGTATGGTTGGTTTATAGAATTAGAGTTTTGAATTTCGTATGGAAGTAGATTTGCCTAGTTGAAAAAGGGGACTTTGGAACGAAGGTTTGAATTTGTCAAGTTTAAATAGGTAGATAATCTTAGACATGTTAGGAGGCCTCTAAAATGTATTATGACGTGGTTCGATTAATCGAATTAGGTAACTGTTGTTCAAATCACTTAAGGAGCTTTTTTGGTGTTTTGTGTAATCATGTTGGGAAATGCAGTTTCATGGCATTTAGGTGTATCATAATGTGGCTAAATGGGATTAGTAAAGTTAGATTTGAGGTTCCATATCGTATGTGAAGTTTAGAACCTAATTCGTAAGCAATTGGAAAAGAGTTTTGTTAGAATTTATATGAATTGGTTGAACTTGTTGCTTGGTTAGTTATTTGGACTACTTAATTGCTATACTTAATTTTTAATTGAGTTATATATGTTTTATTTGGGTGAATAAGCATGATAATGATTCTTAGAACATATTATAGTTGAATTATGTTTAAATGTTAAAGTTGTTGTCTTGATTAGTTGTTTAACTTGGCGTTCCTTGTGGTATAAACGAAGTTGAGTTAGTTAGGGAGTTTAGCTTGTTAAATGGTAACGTAGCTAATGCCCTTGCAAGACTAAAGAAATGCTTTAGAGTCATTTGTGTAATTTCTTGGGCTATGTGGCAATATGAAATATAGGTGATTACATATAACTTCTATTGTTGTGAATTGAGTTAAGTTATAGTTAAGTTGGAATTGATATAGTTAATTGCTAAAGTGCTAAACTTATATGAACACGTTAGGATTACATATTCGAGCTAATTTGACGAAGTTTGGAGTAAATCGGAGCTATCTTCTTGCGTATTTTGCCAGACCCAAGGTGAGGGAGTCTTTATCTCTTTTGTGCATCTTAACTTGATTTATTGTTTCTAAATTTAATTATTTAGTAATTGTTAAAGTTTATATGTATTATTTTACTTGTCATCTTATGTCTTTTCGTGTTATTGTGACTAATTGCGAGGGCAGCCTATTTTGTCGTCCCTCTTATGTGTTATTTGATGATCTTGATTTGTGTGGACTTGATTCGGGGTTGCGCAACCTTTTCGGACATGGTAGCATCGAGAAACACGGGTGGCATCGGGCTTGCCGTGCTCCTCGACTACCATGGTACCTATTCCCTTTCTTTCGCTGAGTATACTCCCCTACCCCAGAGACGTGGTTCACCTGCTGGGCATATGGACCTACCTCAGGAGAGAGGGTCGTAGGATCGGGGTACATCCCGAGTACCCCATTTTGGAGGAGTAAAGGGTTTGCCGACACTTGCTTGAAGATCTTGGCTCGTGGCTCGTGATGGTAGACAAATGAAACCGTATCCTTTAAATACGTGATTAAATATTTGTCTAATTAATTTGTTTATTTGTGTTATTAATGTTTTTATCTTGTTGCATCTCATGAAAACACACCCTGGTTTACTGCATCACCTCCCTCACTGAGTAACTTTGGTTACTCATTCCTCGTTTTAACATGTTTCAGGAAAAGCTGTGGTTGGATGCTATGTACTAGTCTATGCGCAGGAAATGCCAGTTGTTGGTTGTACGTGTTTTATTTTGAGATTATAAAACCTTGTATATGTTTCTATTGTCTAAAAGGTTGTAATATAAAGTATAACTTGTATTCTTGTATAAGTTAATAACTGTAGATGGGTTGTAATAACTTCAATGATTTACTTGATTGCCTAGTTAGTTTGCATGCTTGTGTGAATGAGATTGTACCTTGGAGTTGGATTATAGTTTTGAGGATAAGTTACTGCTGGCAGGTGAACTAATAGCCCTATAAACAAGGGAGGCTCTGTCCGTTTTCCCTCGTTTTTTATGACCTCGGGTATTAGAACGGGGCTCCGGTCTCGTGAGGGATCGGGGCGTTACATGCACGATTCCCAATAGTTGTTTGGTTTAATATATATTGAAATAATAAATAATTTATAATTTTTTCTTTAACGGATTGAATTTTTAGATGAGATGCTAATTTCATATAGTAGTAAAGTCTAAGTTACCAAATATTCTTGGGTTCTAGTCACACTGCCATTCATTTAATAATATTAAAATTGTCCACGTATAAGGCTATGGAACAAATCCTGCCAACACATGTAGGGGCATTTTCTTCAACAAATAATATAATAAAGGGTTAATAACACCTTGCCCCCTTAATTTATGACTGACGTAATGATTTATCCCTTGATATATTTTTTGTATCACTTAATCCCCTATCCTGTCTTGGTAAATAAAAATGATAGGCAAAATATTATATTAACTTTTAAATATACATAACTATCACTGAGGGGTATATAGGCAAACAAATACTATGATGTCAATTGTTATACTCTATGGTGGTTGTGATATCCCACATCGTTGGAAAATAGTGTAATTGTGTGATTTATAAGTGAGTGTTGTGCGTATAAGGGATAATTTGGGTTAACCATTTTGAGCCAGTAGAAAAAAGGCCCAAGTAGTTGTTCTTATGCCTACAACACTAGTCGCGCTTGCGGGTCCGCGATTCTGGGCTCGGAGCGTGACATAATAGTATCAGAGCAGGTCGTTAGCCGGTGCGGGAGCTAAGTACTATGCGGAGCAAAGTGCTACACCTAGAAAGTTAGTGGGAGCCACATCTTGAACTCGTAAGAGTCATTTCTAGAATCATTCATTGTTTGGTTAATCCTAGGGATGTGTGATGTAATATCCCACATCAACTGCGGAGGGTTTTGGGCTACTGGATATAAGTGGAAGTGTCCCTTTATCCGTGCAGGGCGCCTTTTCTAGTCCAAGTGGGCAGGAAGCGACAAAACTGTGAGGGGCCCAATATGGTAACCCAAAGTGGACAATACCTGCATATGTGGCGTCGTTGGTGGGTCTCTTCCCTTCGGGGTATTCATTTAGCCGGGGGGTTACATGTGCCCTTGACGAGGACGTCAGGTCTTTAACGGGGGGTGTATGTGACATCCTACATCGATGGGAGATTGTGTGATTGTGTGTTTATAAGTGGGTGTTGTGGGTATAAGGATAACTTGGGTTAAACATTTTGGGTCAGTAGAAAAGAGTCCCAAGTAGTTGTTCTTATGCGTACAACACTAGTCGCTCTTGCGGGTCCAGGATTTTGGGCTCGGGGCGTGACAGTGGCGATTTGTATGATGGAACGAGTTGAGAACGTAATGTCATTTTTTAATCTATTTCAATTCTCATGCTTTGTATGAAATAATGAATTTGAGAATCTCATCATCTAGGTAATAAATAAATAAATAAATAAATAAATAAATATATATATATCAATGATCATCATTATTATAAATAGGGTAAATTGCATACAACCCCCTGTGTTAGATTGAAAGAGTGCATAAAATCCTGTGTTATGAAAAGTAGCAGTTATTCTCCTGTGTTTTACCGGGATGTTGCATATTACACCCTGCCGTTTAAAAATCCGTTATAGTTAACGAAAATGTAATACACGCGCGTGACTCTTGTATATCATAGATTTGATGGATAAAAATATCATTGAGTGAAATATAGTACACCCCCTTGTGTTTTGCGAAATATGCACAATAGACCCTGTGTTATGAAAAAGTAGCATCTATCCCCCTGTGTTATGACAAAACGTTGCATACTCGCCCAGGGGATTATAAACTATATAAGGGCAAAATAGTGTTTCGACAAAATCTGTTAATCAAAGTTGACGAAAATAAACTTTGGCGAGTATGCAACGTTTGATATTAACACAGGGGATTATATGTTACTTTCCATAACACAGGGGCTATAGTGCAATTTCTATAAAACACCGGGGGGTAAACTATATTTCACTCTTATAAATATTATTGACAATGTTATTATTATTTATGAGTATGATTTATTAATTTCAAATATTATTACTATTTATCAATAATCATAATACCTTTCAAAACATAAACCCGTATATAATAATAAAAGATACTATTATTATTATTATTAAACAAGGTTATCTATGGATATTATTTATTATTTATTATATGAATAATAGTATCATTAGTGACAAAAATACCCTTTAAAGCATAACATGTATATAGTAACAAAATGACAATTCTTACCACCATCATAATCGTTGTTATTATTAATTATAATATTGTTACTATTTTTAAATGACTAAAATGCCCTTTGAATACATAAAAGTATAGAATAACAAATCAAAATTATTATTATTATTCTTATTATTCTTATTATTATTATTATTTATTATTAATAATGTTAATTTATGATGATTATTATTACTACCGTAAGCAAGACAGGGCTTTTTCCAGCTGTTCAATGGTCCCCTCCCATGTAGTTCTTTAGAATTTCGAATAGTATTCAAAAGTCTATGTTTTTCGATTATCTAATAAATCACTTAATGAAAGTACATTATTTTTTCATTCTTTTTAAATTAAAACGTCCATAATTCCCTGCCGAACCAAACATGAATCTTTCGATTTATTTGGCTCTCATACTTATTTTTGTTCTTAAGACAATAATATGCATGTAATAACACAATCTTGTCATTTTATAAAAGTTATTTCTAGTACTACACTAGTCTACTCACTACCACATACATGAGTTTGGAATAAATACAGTCATTTCTATCTTTAGTCCTATAGCATACCAAGAAACATATACTTTTCACCGAGTTAATTTATTTCATTCCCAACTCCATTTCATCATTTAACTCATTCTAGTTGTGTCACCGATTGCCGTTCATGTTCATTATAGGTGTAGAGTATTCCTAAATTTTAAATTAGATATTGTTACATTCTCTAGTACTCTTTTTTTTGTCGTTATTACACATACATCAAGAATCTATAAATATAAGCTTGTGCTTATACTTGATCATGACTCATTTGATCATTATACCTTCTCTATTTTCCATTTTTTTGTAGTTCATTTTGAAAATAATTTTTGTTAAGAGTATAAGTGCTTATTAAAGTGAGAACAAGCTTCTTTCTTTTGCTTTTGCATTTTTAAAAAAAATCTTTTTCACTCTTTTCTTCCTCACTACTAGCACATCCAACTACCACCACAAATCATTTAATTCACCATTAATAATGTTTTTAGAATCCTTATAATGTATAAATCATTTCAATATAAATTTTAAAGAAGCTTACATGAGTTTCAAATTAAACCCCATTTTCAGAAAAAAAAAAAAAAGATCTTAAAAGTTTATTATTATGTATTGGTTAGGTATATTTTTGTGTTGGTGGATTTATGAAGGAAAGTGGCTGATGGAAGTGATTGGTGGAGGTGGTGGCCAATTTGTTCTATAAGTGAGACAATGTAGAATTATATATGAGTCATGACCAAGTTACGCAGGCTCGAATCCTTGCAGTGAAAAAACATATAATAGCATGTGCCGCATGTCATTATAATATTGGTCATTGCTAAAACGACACCATTTTGGTCGTCTTCAACCTTCCACCAAATATAATTTTAGCCATAGAAACAAATTCAAAATTTCATATATTTTTCATTTCTTATTCAAATCAAATTGCATGAAATTTGAAGTATTAGATTTGTCATCTCAAATAGTGACAAGAAATAAGTATATATAATTTTTTTTATCAAATTTCCTAATGTGGTTCGTATTAATAAAGAGAAAAAGTACGTTCAAAAAATTTCAAAAAATCAAGAATAAATATAGGATTAATTTTATCTTTTGTGACTTTAGACTAAAAGAGTTAAACAAAAGTGCAAATTTTGGCCAGTGTACAAAATTCTGTATATCGCAAAGGCTATTATGCGAGTTTTGAAAGTACAAAGTTTTATATAGAATTTCAGTAAATAGCCTTTGCGATATACAGAATATGGCCCATCAATGCTATCATCCCCGAGTTCAGAGGAAAGTTAAAATCCCTCCATTTTGCTTTCCCTCCTTACTAATTTATAACCAAACAAGTGGAAGTCGAAGGTTACATATACTCCACCAACACATCGGTATTTATATCCAACCGAACATAGTGAAGGGGTTGAAACTTTTAGTCCAAAGATCATGATTCATGACCTTGTCTATTAACGTAGTCCCTTAATATGAGCCTCACTTATTTCCAGATCATTACTTGCCTGTTCTAATTTCATATTCAGTTCCGATAAAGATTTATTTCCAAATATACTGTAAGATGAATTACATTTGCTCTATCAGGGATCAATCAAAGAAACACCCCTAGGCACTCTTGGATCCGGGCGTTAAATTTGATGTCAATACAAGGACTGCAGAAAAGATGGAAAGCGTAGGGAACAAACTGCCTGAAGATGTGACCACAGAAATTCTATTGAGGTTGCATGTGAAGTCATTACTGCGATTCACGTGTGTTAGTAAGGGCATCCTCAATGGAGTCTTTAAATACAAAACTTTCTTAATTTAGGTGTTTTTAGAGACTCCAGTCTCTAAAAACAACACTATTCATAGCAAAAGTACGTAGGATCCACCACTTTTGGCTTAAAAGATGCCAAAATAGAGACTCAGTCTCCATTTTCTTCCACAAATTTGTTGAAAAAAATAGAGACTGGGTCTCTATATTGGCATTTTTTAAGCCAAAAGTGGTGGACCCCACGTACTTTTGTTATGAATAATGTTGTTTTTAGAGACTGAAGTCTCTAAAAATACCCAAATTAAGAAAGTTTTACATTTTAGAGCCTCCATTGAGGATAGCCTAAAACTTGGTGTAATTTAATTACGAGTCATGATTTCATAAGTATGCATCTCCATCGTCCGACTAGTGAAAATGATCATTATGTAGTCATCAAACGCTGCCTCAAAGATGGATATACTAATGTGTTATCCATACATTCTAATACAGAATCACTTAGTTTTGTATCACCAAATCTACGTATACCGCATTTTGATCATGAGGAGGTCTATGTTTTGGGTCCTTACAATGGCCTAATTTGCATTACTGACTATAAAATCATTGTTCTGTGCAATCCTTCAATGAGAGAATTTACATTACTTCCTGAGCATCCTTGCACATGCCCACAAGATTTTTTTGTATTTATCGTGGAGTGGAATTTGGGTTTGATGAAAACACAAATGATTGCAATGTTATTAGGATTCTCGAACTTGAAGACTGTGAAAGTGAGGATGAATGCATTAATATCCTCAAGGCCGAACTTTATCGATCTAGCACTGATTCTTGGCAAGACATCGATTACACCCTACCAGATATGGACCATGAGGCTTTTTTTGAAATAATTTTTCATGAAGCCACTCATTGGTATGCAAGGCGTGATAGAATCGAAAAGATACTTTCATTCAACATCACAACTGAGGTGTTTCAAGAATTTGACGTTCCCGATGAAACTCGAGGCCATTATAATAGAAGAAAGTCTCTCACTGTTCTAAATGAATTCCTTGCTATGTTTCATTATACAGACCCTTCCTCTCGAACTTATCAGTTCATTGATATTTGGGTGATGAGAGAGTATGGTATCTCAGAGTCTTGGGCAAAACTGTTAAAATCTAATGAGTTAATGCTCATTTGGCCCAAGAGAAATTATGACTCAAGAATTATTAACTAGTCCAATTATGTGATCCAAGCTATAGCCCATATTCTAGAGATTTCAAGAATAAAAATTTAAAAATTATTATCTAGGATAATTCAAGAAAAATCTAGGAAAGAAGTATCCTAGATTTTTTCACTAGAATATCTAGTTGACTTTTAGGAAAAATCTAGATTAATACTTTATAGAAATATCTTGTATCTAGAATTCTTCATAGAGGGCTATAAATATGAGCTCCTCCACCATTTGTACCTAAGCCAAAAATCAATAACAACCATTTTCCTTCAAAGCCAAGCTCTTCTCCAACTTCTCTAATCAATTCTCCATTCTTCAAAGCCAATTCTATCAACTACTACAATCACCTCCCTCCAAAACCAACAAGTGGTATCAGAGCTTGGTTGGGTCTCCAACTGGGCGAATACAAGCTTCCATTAAACACAAAAATTCAAGTCTTCTTACAACCTTAAACCTATAGTATGGGCACACTACTAAACAACAACCAAATTCCAATCCCTGTCTTTTCAGGGGAAAACTATAACTATTGGGCCATCAAGATGAAGTCATACTTCTTGTCCCAAGACCTATGGGATAACATTGATAAGGGATATATTATCCCTGAAAATATATCCACCTTGTCTCCAACGGAGAAAGAAAAATTAAACTAGGAGATGGAGAAGGATAGTTTGGCTCTCTACACATTACAGATGGCCATGGCAATCTTACTATTTCCAAGGATCAGTGGTGTTACAACAGCCAAGGATGCTTGGGATACTTTAAAGGAAGAATATCAAGGAAATGACAAGGTACGTAATATCAAACTTCAAACTCTAAGGAGGGAGTTAGAGAATATGAAGATGTAAAATTTTGAGATCGTCAAAGATTACTACTATCGACTAAGAGAAGTAGTTAATCAATTGAGAACCTATGGTGAAGATATTGCTAACAAAAGAGTTGTAGAAAAAATACTTATTACTCTTCCTGCTAAATATGATCCAATTGTAACTACTACAGAAGAAACTAAAGATATAACTAAGATATTTGTGACAGAGTTAATAGGCTCTCTTGAAGCTTATGAGAAAAGACTGAGTATGCGTGAAAATGATTCCATGGAAACGCATTTTAGTCTAAACTCAACATAATGTCTCAGAATTCTAGAAATAAGGGGAGAAGATTTGGAGAAAATTCTAGAAATAGAAACAATGGTGGAAATAATGAGCAAAGAAAGGGCAAATATCCACCATGTGGTATATGCAAAAAGACCAACCATTCAGAAAAGGAATGTTGGTATCGTGATAAACCACAATGTAAAAGTTGTGGGAGATTCGGGCACCAGGAGAAAGATTGTAGCTCCAAGCAAAAACATCAAGCTGATTTCTCTGAAGAAAAAGAGAATGGAGATTGTTTGTTCTACGCGTGCTACGCTGCATCAGAAGTGAAGAACGAGACTTGGTACTTAGACAGCGGCTGCAACAATCACACGACTGGTGACGAGAAGATCTTTCAAAACATTGACAAATCAGTAAAATCCCAAGTCAAGCTTGGAAATGAAGAACTGGTGGAAGTCGAAGGCAAAGGTACAATAGCAGTCAACACCAAGAAAGGTACACGATTCATCCACGATGTACTGCTAGTTCCTAAACTTGACACTAATCTCTTGAGCGTGGGTCAAATGATGGAAAAAGAATATGTTCTACTCTTCAAAGGAGACTCATGCATAATATATGACAACAAAAACAAAAATCTAGAAATAGTTGTAGTAAAAATACAGCAACAAAGGAACTTTCCCATTTGTTGGCAGTACATAGAAGCAGCACTCAAAGCTCAAGAAGACCAATCATGGCTATGGCACCGGAGGTTCAGGCACTTCAACTTCCAGGGATTGAAGATCCTTCATCAGAAGAATATGATGAAAGATCTTCCAGCCATCCAGCTGCAGGATAACGTGTGCGAGAGATGCTTGGAAGGCAAACAACATCGGAAGCTATTCCCTCCAGGCAAGGCATGGAGAGCCAAGCAAATCCTGGAACTAGTACACACAAATGTATGCGGACCAATGAGGACTCCAACCTTTGAGAAAAATAGGTACTTCATCCTCTTCATTGATGACTATACAATAATGTCATGGGTTTACTTTATGAAAGAAAGGTCAGAAGTTTTCAATATCTTCAAGAAATTCAAGAATCTAGTCGAGAACCAAAGCGGTCGACGAATCAAAGTTCTAAGGAGTGAAAGAGAAAAAGAATACACCTCTAAGGAGTTCAACAAATTATGTGAAGATGAAGGGGTCGTACATCAGCTGACCATCAGCTACGCTCCAGAGTAGAATGACGTGTTAGAAAGGAAGAACAGGACAATGATGGAGATGGCAAGGACAATGCTAGCAGAGAAAGACATGCCAATGGAGTTCTGGGCAGAAGCCGTATACACTGCAGTCTATCTATTCAACAGATGCCCCACAAAGGTAGTTCAAAATAAAACTCCAATTGAAGCATGGAGTGGACGGAAGCCATCAGTGCAACATTTAAGAGTTTTCGGAAGCATTTGCTACGTGCATATTCTGAAAGAGAAAAGATATAAACTAGAGGAGAAGATAAAGAAATGCATATTCCTCGGCTACAATTCTCAATCTAAAGGATATTGAATTTACAGCCTCAAAACCAAGAAGCTAATTGTTAGTCGCGATGTCGAGTTCGATGAAAATGCAACATGGAACTGGGAGGAAGAAAAAGTTGGAAAACAAAATATCATGGTACCAAGACTACGAAGCTCCAACGAAGTCCACGAAGAAGAAGAAGCAGAAGGATCACAAACTCCACGAACAGCTTCACAACCGTCAAGCCCGAGAACACCATCATCATCATCCTCAAGTGAAGAAGAATCATCTCCAGACTCACCACCAAGAAAAATAAGTCCACTCAGAGAGATCTACGAGACATGCAATTTCGTGACGATGGAGCCAGAAAGCTTTGAAGTTGGCATCAAACAAAAAGAATGGGTAAAAGCCATGGAGGAAGAAATCAAGATGATCGAGAAGAATGAAACATGGGAGTTGGTGGATCTGTCAAGCAACAAAGAAGTCATCGGAGTTAAGTGGGTCTACAAGACAAAGCTTAACCCAGATGGCTCAATTCAAAAGCATAAAGCAAGACTGGTTGCTAAAGGTTATTCGCAACTACCAGGAATTGACTACAACGAGACCTTTGCTCCAGTCGCTCGCTTGGACACTATAAGGGCTCTCATTGCACTAGCAGCCTAAAAGATATGGAAGATCTATCAACTGGATGTCAAGTCAGCCTTCCTCAACGGCTACCTTGAAGAAGAAATATACGTAGAGCAACCTCAAGGGTTTGTGGCAAAAGGATGAGAAGACAAAGTTCTGAGACTAAAAAAGGCATTCTATGGATTAAAGCAAGCTCCGCGAGCGTGGTATAGTCGAATCGATAACTACTTCATTAGTTAAGGATTCAAAAGAAGTGAAAGTGAACCAACACTCTACATCAAAACCCAAGGTAACAACAATAGACTCATTGTTTCTCTATATGTTGATGATCTTATCTATACAAGAAACAATGAAGAAATGATCAAGGAGTTCAAAGAAAATATAATGGAGACTTTTTAGATGACTGACCTTGGGTTGATGTACTACTTCCACAGCATCGAGGTAAGTTAGGAAGAAAAATGAATATTAATCTCACAAAGGAAGTACACAGAGACTTTACTGAAGAAGTTCAAGATGCATGGTTGCAAGTATGTTGCTACTCCTCTAGTCACTAATGAAAAGCTCAGTAAAGAAGATGGCACACCGAAGGCAGACGCTTTAGCATACAGAAGCCTCATTGGAAGTCTACTACATCTCACTACTACAAGACTAGACATCATGTATGCTACCAGTCTACTATTAAGATTCACGCAATACCCAAGTCAAGTCCACTATGGAGCTGGAAAGAGAATACTACGATATCTTCAAGGAACAAAAGACTATGGGATCTGGTACGAGTCGAAGACCGACTCAAGGTTGATTGGCTATACCGACAGTGACTGGGCTGGATCAATAGATGACATGAAGAGTACCTCAGGCTATACATTTTCACTCGGCTCTGGAATATTCTCATGGGCATCAAAGAAGCAAGACTCAGTGGCACAATCATCAACAGAGGCAGAGTATATAGCAGCAGCACTAACTGCAAGTCAAGCCATATGGCTAAGACGCATACTAGAATATATGGATGAGCAGCAAGAACGATCAACAGAGATCTATTGTGATAACAAGTTTGCAATAGCAATGGCGAATAATCCTGTTTACCATAGCAGAACAAAGCACATTGCTATCAAGTACCATTTTTTACGGGAGGTAACAAACGAACGACTAATTAAACTCAAGTACATCAAGACAAAGGAGCAACTTGCAGATATTTTCACGAAGGCGCTTCCACGGCCAAAGTTCGAGATACTAAGAGGAATGCTTGGAGTTACACAAATGAGCATTAAGGGGGAGTGTGAAAATCCAATGAGTTAATGCTCATTTGGCCCAAGAGAAACTATGACTCAAAAATTATTAACTAGCCCAATTATGTGATCCAAGCTAAGGCCCATATTCTAGAGATTTCAAGAATAAAAATCTAAAAATTATTATCTAGGATAATTCAAGAAAAATCTAGGAAAGAAGGATCCTAGATTTTTCTACTAGAATATCTAGTTGACTTTTAGGACAAATCTAGATTAATACTTTATAGAAATATCTTGTATCTAGAATTCTTCATAGAGGGCTATAAATATGAGCTCCTCCACCATTTGTACACAAGCCAAAAAAATCAATAACAACCATTTTCTTTCAAAGGCAAGCTCTTCTCCAAATTCTCTAATCAATTCTTCATTCTTCAAAGCCAATTCTATCAACTACTACAATCTCCTCCTTCTAAAACCAACAAAAACAATACACCATTGGGCCTCTATTAGAAATCGAATATCCAATAATATCTTGGAATAATTATGCAGTTCTTTTAGCGAGGAAAAATGGACGACTGATTTCATGTACCCTTGACACGCAAGAAGTTAAGAAATTCGACATTGTTGGACATCGAAGAACATTACGGGCCCTTATTTACAAGGAAAGTTTACTTTCGATGAGGAGAGTAAGTGATCATGAAGCAGTATGAAATAAAGAAAATTTGTTGGTAGAATAATTGGTCTTTTATTCTCATGATGGGTGAGTTATTTCCCGAATTATTTACATGTATCTGAATTTATTTGATTTTCTTTTTACTCCCTTATAATTTTTCGAGAATGTAATGTGATAGCTAGTGTGTCCAATTGATTTTCCTACCTCATAATATCTGCTCCTCCCTCTCCCTCGCACCCCTCACCCACTTATTTACAAGTAACTTAAAAATAAACACAAGAAGCATTTCCAAATTACTCTCTTGAGTCCTGATGTAAATTGCTTCGTTGTATATCTTAGTGAAAGCAGAACTTAACAAAGTAACAAACCATGTAGTCTCTGCATACGCAAGAAAACAATTTCTTTCCATTTCGGGAATTAAGTTGGAAAATGAGGATCATCTCACCTATAACCTTTCCATGCTGGACAAAGCAGAGTAGCTTGCGCTTGCTCAGAGGGGTATAAATTATATTTAACGGACTAAATCCGTATTATCGTGTATATGATCAACCTTTGAAATTCCATATCTGGCCCTTTACCGAAAAAAAAAAAAAAATCCATATCTGCCTCAATTGAGTGATATTGATCATTCCGATCATGATATTCCAAAGGCCGAGGAGAATGTGTAATACCTTCCACAACAACCAAAAAATGGACATGGGTATACCTTGTTTTGGCACCAAGTCTTTGGTGAGGAGTCGAGTCTCAGTGATTAAAAATTGCATCCCTACCTTAGGAACGTTCTTCGATAGTTTGGCTTTGCCTCCCCTTTCATCAAAAAAAAAATTGAATCCCCACACTAGCCGTATGATTATCGCTCTAAGTACCAGGGCTCCAAGATCAATTCAATTTGGAATGTGCAACATTCTTATAATATAAAATTAATTTAGACCTTCATTTGAATAAAGAAATAAAAATAATAAACTGCACCCCTAGGCGACTTGTTTGCGTCCTGGATATCCAATTTCCTTGGAGACAACACATCAAACCCCTCTTAGATCCATCAATTATTTCTTTGCATAATTTGAAGTTTTCCTCTATGCTATTATTCTTACACTTCGATTCTATTCCATCTATCCTTTCTGACTACATTTGGCTGTGATATGACAATGTAATTAAGTTCATTATGTAATAAGTTTAGGCAGTAGTTTAGCCTTATGATACTTGGCGTGACATCCTACATGACATGTCAACTAATCAATATTTTTAATTCTCTTTCTAATTATTAATTTTTTCTCTCTCTCTTTAATTTCTTTTTCTTTTCTCCCTCTTAATTAATATTTACCATATCAAATCTCATTACCAAATTCACCATCGTTTCTTGGAAGCAACTTCACATCTTCTTCTTCTCCGTGCAAAATCAAGTGATCCATCTCCATTGCTTTTTACCTATGCCAAAAACACAAAGTTTTGGAGAAATCAAGTTGGGAGAAAAATTGCCTCAATCAAACACCAGACACACCCGCTCACATAGCTGATTACCCCCTATATTTTATAAAAGTAACTAAATACCCCTCCTCCCTTGTATTTTTAAAAATGTAGCTGAATGCCGCTTCTGTTAGAAAAATTATTCATTTTAACATGGGTTATTTAGCTATACTTTTAAAAACACATGAGTATTCAACTACATTTTTAATATACAGGGAGTAATCAGCTTACTAGTAAAAGACATGACGATATTTAGTTACTTTTATAAAACAAATGGGGGTAATTAGCTACGTTTTAAAATACAAAGGGTATTGTGTACTTTTGACCAAACACAAGAGGTGTTAAGTCATTTACTCAAAATAAAAATAACAAGACTGTTGATGCTAATTAATTTTTTCTACTAAATATCCATACAAAATTATAATTTTTTTTTATTGAAGAGAAGCCTAAGACCGTATAACACATATTTTGAATGTAATCAGCGAGAATCGATATTACAACCTCCCGCATACTGAGCAAGTAACTTACCATTAGACCAAAACTCCCGTGGCGAAAATTAACTAATTTGTGGGGGGTGGAGTCTTCACTCCCACACGGATCTTCCCTTGAGGGTGTTCCCGTAATTCGAGTACGGCCACTATCCTACGAACAGGGGAGGAAGGCGATGGCTGACATTGACACTATGTTCAATCATATGCACTTACCATAACATTTGGCTATTTTGGTCCACAGGTATGAAGGGAAGGCGAAGATAGACACTTTATGGTAGGGAAATGAATGGTATATGTCATTCCCCTTGTTTGATATGATGTTGGCTTAAAGGAATACATGGCTAATCATTTCCCAGTTGTGCGGAAAGAAAATGAACCCTCCATTTCACTTTCGCTCGTCCTTGCTCTATAACCAAACAATTAGAAATGGATATTAGATCTACTCCACCAACCCGTCCGTACTTTTATCCAACTAAACACAGTAAGGGCTTGAACTTTTTACTCCCAAGATCATGGCCATGTTCATTAACCAAGAATTCATTGTACTAGCCTTACTTATCTCTAATCAGTATGCTACTTAATCCATAGAAATTTGGTTCCAGATATAGAGTAAGTGCATTGCATCTGCTCTATCACGGAAACATATATCATATAAACATTCCATAGTCACACTTGGGTTCGGGCATTATTACTTTTCTTATTTGGAAAAGGATTTCCAAAGACATGGAAAGTGTTGTGAACCGACCGCCTGATGATGTGATCATTGAAACTCTATTGAGATTGCCTGTAAAGTCATTGCTACGATTTAGGGGTGTTTGTAAAGCTTGGTGCAATTTAATTAAGAGTCATGATTTCATCGCCAGACATTTTAATCGTCCTACTAGTGAAAATGATCATCATGTAGTTATCAAACGGTGCCTTCAAGATAGAGCTACAAATCTATTATCCATCCATTCTAATACAGAATCACTTAGCATTGTATCACCAAATTTTCAAATACCCCATTTGAATCATATGTGCGTCCAAGTTTTGGGTCCATGCAAAGGTCTAATTTGCGTTACTGACTATAAAATAATCGTATTATGCAATCCTGCAACCAGAGAATTTACGGTACTCCCTGAACGGCCTTTCGCGTGCCCACCAGATATGCGCTGCGCTTACAGAGGAGTGGGATTTGGAGTTGATGCGAGTTCAGATGATTACAAAGTTGTTAGGATTGTCAACCTCATAGAAGAGGATGACTACCTTTTTCATATCCTCAAGTCCGAAGTATATCAATGTAGCATTGATTCGTGGAGACAAATTGATTACGCTCTACCAGATATAAAGTATGACGATTGTTTTGAAACAATATTTCATGAAGCCAGTCATTGGTATGCAATGCGTGATGATACTGAAATGATTCTTTCGTTCAGTATCACCACCGAGACGTTTCAAGAATTTGACTTTCCTGACGATGGCATATTCGACGAAGGTAATAGAAAACGCAAGTGTCTTACAGTCTTAAACGAATCCCTCGCCTTGCTTTATTACATAGGCCCTTGGGTTCGAACTTATGAACAGTACATTGATGTTTGGGTGATGAGAGATTATGGCGTCTTCGAGTCTTGGACAAAACAGTTAATCATTGGACCTCTATCAGAACTCGCTCATCCAATAACATCTTGGAACAACTCTGCTCTCCTTTTAGAGAGGACCAATGGACAACTAATTTCATGTGCTCTTGACACCCAAGAAATTAAAGAATTCGATGTTGTTGGGTATCCTACCACTTTAAGGGCAGTGATTAATTACAAGGAAAGTTTAGTTTCGATCAAACGAGTAAGTGATAGAAGCAGTGGGAAACAAGCAAAATTTCTTGGTGTCAGATTTCATGAGGCTGAGTTAGTCGTCTTCAAAATCTATCGAAACTAGTCTTGGCATGACCTTTCTTGCTTGAGAAATATTGCTACGTAACTGTTTTTTTTTTGTAAAATTAATGTTCTTATGGTTTCGAGAATTTTGTAATATATCTAGGTAGTGTGTGTATTAATTTACTACCAATCTCATTAATTTGGATGATGTGGTAACTTTATTTACTCTAACCTCCGGTTAGAACTCTGTAAGAAAGCAACTCTCTACGATGATTCCATCTCAAATTCCCATCACTGCATCTTCCATTCATGATCAAGTACATCGTTGCTTGTTGATGATGGATATTCAATGTTGTCTCTGATGCTGCTTGCTGTGCATTTCTGCAGCTCAAGGACAGGGAGGGGGGCCATTTGGATTAGACAGCTTTTGGTGCTTATTAACTCTGGAGTTAAAAACTCTAAAACTAATAAAAGAATACATAAGTGTAGTAACTTAAATGTGCGAGTCAATATAGATTAGAATAATCTGTTTCATCAAATACATACCAACATGGTGTTGGAAATGGATATCCAACACGTGGAGCTCTCGAGCTGTGAAAAGAAACTTTGCCCTATTTTTATGACAGAGAGAAAAACCTAAGATGGCTTTTGGGGAAATATAATCTAAAAGAACAAATTCCACAAATTCCTTCAAGCTCTATGTATAGCCGTCTAGATAGTGCATTGATCAATGGGTGGCATATCCACCATGATAAATGTTGTTCGTTATGTCTGTCCTAGAAATTTTGTTAGTTATCTCTTACTTTGTTTTAGAATTCTTCTTATTCTTAGGTCATTTGTAGCATGTGGGAAGAGCTTGTGCAGTTGCAATGGAGTTTGAAAAAGAAATTGATCTTGATTTTGACCTGTTCTTTCCATGACCCATTTTAATTGAAATGGCATAGGAAATCCGATGCATAAAGTGGCAAACACTTCGCTTATGTCAATTGTCAAACACATTGGGATTATGTCAAACAAAATAAAAGATATTTACTTTTTAAAATCATCACTACCACATTTTGAAACTAATGCAACACTTAAATTAAGAAAATAAAAAATCGTTGCAATAACATATATCAACTCTACTTCTTCTGGTTTGGTTAGGTGGGATAGTTGAGCCATTTCCCTTTCCTTTAACTACTATTTCAAGTTACTGTGTTGATCTTGGCCTACTTTTGGTATCTAAGATTATAGTTTCTCCAGCTAAAAGCAACCATGAAAGGGAAAACTTATATTAACTGCATCCCTTGAATAATAATTATTAGGGAAATATTTCCTTATTTCATTTAGCATCCATGTAGGTTTTCATTTGTAAGAGTTGTTGAAGAGATCTCAATCTTTTCATGGTACGTTGTCCACTCATATCAATTCCTTTTGTACACTTAGATGATATAATTTTTTGAACGTACATGATTATAATTATTTAGCGTACCAAATTAGTACTATCATTAATAACGGGAAAAAACATTAAAATGACCATCTGATTAGTGAATATTGGAGTATTCAACACTAACATTTTTTTTTCAGCTAAGTAAGCTGTGTATTTCATTGAAAATGAAGAAGTACAAATGCGGGTCAAAGACCATTACAGAGAAAAGATTTGAAACAAAGAAAGTGTAACGATCTAGTGTTGCAAATGGAATATGAGTAACAGAAATTTGGAATTGAGTTGTTGATTGAAGAAAAATTGTATTGATATATGAAGCTTAATGGAAATACAATGGAAGATAACTCATAGAGTCATTCTCTGAAAGAAAATAAAAACAAAACTGTTGAGGCCATCACCCTGTGCTAATTTGCTCTAATTTGGTTGGCTATGTTTTTGTAAAAATCTCACGATCTTTTCCATATATATGTTGGCTTTATATTTTTGTGTTACAGGAAATATATTTTTGGTAACTTACCATGCTTGGTACAAGAACCATATTTTGGCATGTTACCATATGAAGCTTGGACTGATTTGGTAAAGCATTTATTCCACATTGTTTTGGAATGTCTTGAGGCCTAAGTCGGTTGGTGATCCGTCACCATATTATATACTTGTCGTTCAAAAGCAGTTGAAAAAGAAGAGAAGGCAGAAAAAGATTAGAGGCAGAAACAGAAAGCTACAAGAGAAAATACGAGAGAGGTTTTCTGTCCAGTGTTCCAAGAGATGTTGCAACACTATCTGTGTTCTAGTCTTTGAGTGTATTAAGTGTTTCAATTTTGTTTGTTATGACAGTGAGTCATGAGCGAATTATTTAAGTCTTTGAGTGATTAGTTTATTGTTTCTTTTATTCATTCTTCGAGAGAAGAAGGTGTTATTTTCGGGAGAGAACGTTGCAAGTTGAGGGGAGCTCACCAAACCAAAGTTTGTTAAGAAATTCTTCATCTAGGCATCAAAGGATAAGATGGAGTCTTTACTTGTGTAAGTCCATTGATGATATAATTTGTTATTTCTTAATGAACAGGTTTGTTGGACCAGGGGAGGTCCCGTGGACGTAGACCGCATGGTTGAACCATGTTAAATCTTAGTGTTCTTTGTTTTACTTACAAGTTTTATTATTTCCGTTGTTGCATACTGTTACTACTTATGTTGATACATTAAGTGGAACAAACTGACCAGACAAGAAACAGACTGCTAATGGTCTATGATTGAATAGATATTTCAGTTAATGTTGCAACATCACGTGTAACAGTTTCTGTTTTTCATCAAGTTGTTGCATCAATCATTTTCTTATGTAACAAGTTTTTATCTGTTGAACAACTCTGCTATTTTTATTTTGAAATTTATCCATACTTACGCTGCATAACTTCTAATAAATGGTATCAGAGCAGGTTACGAGATAGTTCAGTTAGATTCTTGGGAGAAAGTTGTTTTGCATAAATAGGTATGGAGACTCTACATGAGGGTGGTTCGATCTCTAAACCACATATGTTGGATGGTGCTAATTACTCCTACTGGAAGGCTAGAATGAGGGCGTTCATCAAGTCTATTGATGAAAAGGCCTGGAAAGCTATACTTACTGGCTGGACATCCTCGACCAAAACAGATGTTCAGGGCAATGTTACAACTAAGCTTGAAACAGATTGGACTAAGGATGAAGATCTTTCAGCAAGTTGGAACTCTAAGGCGCTGAATACAATATTCAATGCTGTCGACTTGAATCAATTCAAGTTAATCTCAACATGTGAATCTGCGAAGGAAGCTTAGGAGATATTACAAACGGAATATGAAGGAACAATGTCAGTCAGAAGATCAAAGTTGCAGATGCTTACCACCAGATTTGATGAATTAAGGATGTTGAAGGATGAAACCATTGCAGACTTTAATGCAAAATTGTGCGACATTGCGAATGAATCTTTTTCTTTGGGAGAAAAATATTCTGATAACAAGCTAGTGAGGAAAACACTGCGCTCTCTTTCAGATAGATTTGGAATTAAGGTGGCTGGCATAGAAGAATCAAAAAATGTGGATGAAATCAAATTTGATGAACTAATGGGGTCCCTTCAGACTTTTGAAATGAAGTTTAAGCAAAAGAAGAGAGAACAAGGCATTGCATTAAAGTCTAATGTGGAAAGGAATAACTTTTCTGATGATGAGGAATCTGAAATCACTGAATCCTTAGCTTTGTTCACCAAAAATTTCAATAGAGTTATGAAAAAATGGGATAAGCAAAGAAAAAGGGTTTAAACAATCAAACTTTGATAAGAAACCTCATGCTACAACAATAACAGATTTTGTTAAAAAGCAAAACTTGAAATCAGTTGATGAGAAGAAAAAGAGCAAAGGTATTCAATGCCGTGAATGCGAGGGGTTTGGTCACATTCAAGCTGAATGTGCAAACACTTTGAAAAAAAAAAAAAAAGCTATGAAAGTTACCTAGAGTGATGCAGAATCGGAAGACTCCTCAGAAAGTGAAGGAGAGCACACTGGGAATTTTGTTGCGTTCACTGTTGCAACAGCACCATGCAAGATCAGTATGGATGAGGGAGCAGGTACTGCTATTACAACAACAGATGATCATTATGGGGAAATAAGTGAGTCTGACTGTGATGAATCGGATATTGATGGTGAATTAGATGATGAAGAAGTCATGAAAACATACAAGAACATGTACGAAAAGTGGGTGGCAGTGTGTAAGAAAAACCAAGGACTAGAACTCATGATTGTTGAACTAGAAAAACAAAAGGCTGAACTAGAAAAACTGGTTGAAGAAAGACTGTGTGAAGTACAGATGCTGCAACATGATTTGAAGCAGATGCAGCGAAATGTAAAAATGCTAAACTCAGGAAAAAAAAATTGGATCACATGTTATCCATACAAAAGTCAAGTAGAGATCATAGTGGACTTGGTTTCTATGACGGAGAATCTTTTGGTACAACTATTTTTGTGAAAGGTTCTAATCACCCAGAATCTGAACATGAAAATGCAACTGCTTAGAACAACATAAAAGTGCCATGGTATCTAATGTTGCGACAGCAGCAACAACATTACAGAAGCAATATGGGAAAAAGAAAAATAGGTTCATTCCTACATGTCACTACTGTTTCGCACCGGGCCACATCAGACCTTATTGTTTCAAACTTCAAAGAATGCAAGAGAAAGGTAAGTCTCATAGTAAGCAGAAAAGATCCTCACATGCTTCTTGGAAACACAAGGTAAGACAATTATGGGTAAAGAAAACTAAGTTAGCCTGTTGTGTTGCTTATACTTCGATGCATTCTTGTACTACTAACTCTTGGTATTTTGATAGTGGGTGTTCTAGACATATGACAGGAATGCGAGAAGCTTTGAATAGTTACAAGGAGCGAGATGAAGGACAAGATACGTTTGGTGAAACTGTTAAAGGAAAAATACTTGGGAGAGGAACTTTGGATATTGAAGGTTCTCCAAAACTCAAGAAAGTACTGCACGTGGATGGTTTAAAAGCTAATCTTATTAGTATTAGTGAACTGTGTGATCAAGGTTTACATGTAAAATTTACTAAAGATGGTTGTCATGTGCTAGACACTACTAACAATTGTGTGCTTTCAGGTAAAAGGTCGTTTGACAACTGTTATATGCTTACACCATCACAGAAACAACCAGTGACATGTCACAACAGCTCTTGGGACAATGCTGAGATTTGGTACCAAAGATTGGGACATTTAAATTATGACTTAATAATCAAAATTGTGAATATAGGTGTAGTTCGAGGATTGCCAAAATTAAAAAATAAGCAGTCAGATGTGTGTGGCTCTTGTCAGATTGGTAAACAGGTAAGAGCATCTCACAAGATGTTGCAACATGTGTCAACCAAGAATATCTTGGAGCTATTGCATATGGATGTTATGGGTCCAATGCAAACCGAAAGCATCAGAGGTAAGCGATATGTGTTTGTTTGTGTGGATGATTTTTCAAGACATACATTTGTGGACTTTCTCAGAGAAAAGTCTGATACTTTTGATATATTTAAGAAATTGTATTTAAAATTGAAAAATGAGAAAGGATGCAATATTCAGAAAATCATCAAAATAAAAAGTGATCATGGCCGAGAATTTGAAAATCACTCATTCACTGATTTTTGCAACGAGCATGGAATAACCCATGAATTCTTAGCTCCGAAGACCCTACAACAGAATGGTGTGGTTGACAGAAAGAATAGAACCATTCAGGAAATGGCTCGTGTAATGTTAAATGATAAAAAACTCTCTCACAGGTTTTGGGCAGAAGCAGTTAACACTACGTGTTACACTATAAATCGGGTTCTCTTACATCCAGGTACTTCTAAAACACCCTATGAGATTTGGAAGGGTAAGAAACCTTAACTAAGGCATTTTCATGTGTTTAGGAGTATATGTTACATTTTGAATGACAGAGAACAAAGAGAGAAATTTGATGCTAAAAGTGAAAAAGGCATTTTTCTTGGTTATGCTACAAATAGTCGTGCTTTTCGAGTTTTCAATTTAACTACTAGAACGATAATGGAATCTGTTAATGTGGTAGTTGACGAAGTGGAAAAATTTGCAGGAGAACCGACGGGAGAATTCAGTGGCAACAAAACAAATAACAACGAGTCAGAAGAAGCTACAACAATGAAGGAAGAAGGAACTTCAAAACCCAGTGACATCGAGACAGATGAAACATCAGGCAGAATTGCTGAACAGTCTGGTGATGTCTCACCAGATGTTGAACTCGTAACAGAACTACAGGGGATGGTAGTGAAGGAACTCAAGTGGAACTGCCACATGTCCACAAAAATCATGCCTCAACTGATATTATAGGCTCAATACATGATGGAATTCAAACCAGAGGTAAACCTAGGAAGAACTATAGAGACATGGTAAGATTTGTGTGTTACACAACAACTCTTGAACCAAAAAATGTAACTGAAGCTCTGAAGGATGAAGTTTGGATAAATGCCATGCAAGATGAGTTGAATCAGTTTGTAAGAAATGATGTTTGGGATTTAGTTCCTAGGCCTGAAAATGCAAATGTAATTGGAACTAAGTGGATCTTTAAAAATAAGACTGACGAAAGTGGGAATGTCATTAGAAACAAGGCAAGACTTGTAGATCAGGAATATACACAAATAGAGGGTGTGGATTGTGATGAGACCTTTGCTCTAGTAGCTAGGCTTGAATATATTAGATTGTTAATATCCATTGCATGTGTGTTAAAGGTTAAATTATATCAAATGGATGTAAAAAGTGCATTCTTGAATGGCATTTTAAATGAAGAAGCTTATGTTGAGCAACATAAAGGCTTTGAAGACCCTCACTATCCTTTGTATGTGTATAAATTGAAAAAGGCCTTGTATGGATTGAAACAAGCTCCACGAGCTTGATATGACAGATTGACGAAATTCTTGCTGGACAAAGGCTACCAGAGAGGGGGAGTAGAAAAAAAACCTTGTTCATTAAAAGATCCGGTTCAGGTATCCTCATTGCTCAAATTTATGTTGATGACATTGTATTTAGTACAACATCTGAAAATAAGGTTGACGATTTTGTTAGGCATATGAAACATGAGTTTGAAATAAGTATGGTTGGAGAATTAACATACTTTTTAGGGTTGCAAGTTAAGCAATGTGTAGATGGGATCTTTATATCTCAAGAGAAATATGCCAAAAATCTTGTTAAAAGATTTGGATTAGAATCTGCCAAGACTTCTAGAACTCCTATGAGTGTGACCACTAGACTGACTAGGAGTGAGAATGAAAAATCTGTTGATCCAAGTTTATATAGGAGTATGATAGGAAGCCTGCTGTATCTTATAGCAAGTAGACCAGATATATGTTTCAGTGTTGGAGTATGTGCAAGATATCAAGCAAATCCAAAAGAATCTTACTTACTTGCTGTAAAAAGGATAATCAAATATGTGAGTGGTACAGTACGTCTTGGAATATGGTTTATAAATGACACTAACACCAATCTTGTTGGTTTTAGTGATGTTGATTAGGCAGGCAATGCAGATGATAGAAAAAGTACAACAGGAGGATGCTTCTACATTGATAACAACATGGTGTCTTGGTATAGCAAGAAGCAAAGTTCAATCTCCTTGTCAACAGCAGAAGCCGAATACATAGCTGCATGAAGTTGTTGTGCACAACTTCTTTGGATGAAACAAATGCTGGATGATTATGGAGTTGAAAATCAGGTTTTGACTATTTATTGTGATAACTTGAGTGCCATTAACATATCCAAGAATCATGTTCAGCACTCTCGCACCAAACATATTGACATAAGGCATCACTTCATACGTGAACTTGTTGAAACCAAAGTTATTGTCTTAGAATATGTTGCAACAGAAAAAAATTGGCAGATATTTTCACAAAAGCTTTGGATACTCTAAGATTTGAGACCCTAAGAAAGGCTATAGGAATTTGTAGTATTTAAAGTTGCAACATGACGTACATCAGTAACATGAAATAAACTTGAGAAAACTAAAAATTGGATATTCAATTCAGCTAGTGATTTAATTTATGACCCATACTTCCTTGTACACACTGAATACTGATTGAGAAAACTAATCTTAATGATCTGCAAGTGCAGGAGCTTGAACTTTTTGATGACTAGGGATAAAGAGAGAAGTCTCTCTAAATCCATTCTTGTATTCTATTCATCCTTGAGATCAAAAAGGAAAAAAAAAAGGGCAGGAAATATTATGGTTATCAAACACTGGAAAGAGCTACCTAATCCAAAATAAAAGAGATCAGTGTGAAAGCTACCAGTTGCAACATGAGCTAAAATAGTGAAAAAAATACATATGAAAAGAAATACAGGGTGCAAGCTACTAGTTACAACATGAGCTGACCCAAGAAAAATATTTTGGTTTCCTACAAGATGAATAGACGATCAAGTATGTTTAAGCTGATTGTGAGAGTTCCTACAGCTTGCAAGTTTGATGGTGAAAGCTATCTGTTTTAGAATTCAGCCTCACACACACACATGGTTCATTAATTAAATCCTTGACTGAAATAGGTATTGACAAGTAAAGCTTCTTGAGTAAATTCATACTGACTGGACTCATGTCTTTTTTTTATGTTATTGTCCTTAAATTTGAGAAAGAAAAAGGGGGGGGAAGAAACTCCTGGTGGATCTAAAGACAGTGGGATATATTGCTAGTTTGTTTTCGGTTGCAACAAAGTTTTTTTTTAAAACTCATCATGTTTGTGTTGTGATAACTTATGTCAAAAATGTTGCAACTTTCGTATAACATATGGGTTATTCTGTTTTGAGCGGGAAACTTGGATATTCTTAATTGGAAGTTAACGCACTTTTGCTATTTTAATTTTTGAAATTCCCAAGATCGTGTGATTGGCTAAACTGCAGGGCAGTTACCCACGATTAGGGCACAATTAATTGAATAATTTTCGCCTCTTTGTATTTTCATTACTCTGCCATTCGTGTTCAAATAGTGCATCACTTTCACTGTTTTCTCTCTCATCTTCTCTGTGGTTTTTTTTTTGAGATCTTTGCTATATCTACTCTTACAGCACAACCATGGTGAAAACGCGATCAGGTGGAAGACGGTAGGGAACCCCCAAATCTGGAGCACATGGAGGGGTGTTGTCACAACCTATCACCATTGATGAACCATCTCCTCCACCAGCAACTGAAAACGGCGATGCAACATCATCCAGTGACACAAGCACTAGTGGGTCTCTCCGACCCCGAACAACCAAAGCAAGAGCTAAAGGGCCCTTCATTGACCCTCAGTGGACTCCGACAGGCATGGATGTGGTTGTTCACACCAAAACCCCATCTCACCATAATCAGGACACACAATCGTCAGATTCAGATGCAATGCCCAAGGTTGCACCTACTGTCACAACATCATCTTCCTTTAAGGCAACGGTTGAACAGAGTAGGATGAGTCATGCTGCTACTGAGTCACTCAATGCGCAGTCGAAGAGCATACCTGTCTCTGACCCAGATAAGGTTACAACGTCGAGTGCACCATCTGAAACTGAAGCACCACCTGACCAAATTGGTCGGCAATTGATGACCAAAAGGAAGAAACACATTGGTAGCTTCAAACGCAAATGGGCTAAAATTGCTGAGTCTTCACGACCCAAGCCATCCAAGATGGCAAAACGATCATGTCCAGGGGAACAAGGGTACTCGCCTTACTGAGGGAAAGGAATCTGGTAGGATCGTTTTCTTTGATAAAGTCTTTTTCTAGCAATTTGGTTTATGAGTTTTACTCAAATCTGCATATCAATGTCGGTGTTGCAACATCAAAATATTATCATCAGATTTTTGTGCGAGGCCATGTGTTCGTATTTTCGCCTGCATCACTAAATAATTTCTTAGGATGTATGCCTGTTACCGAGATTATACCAGATGTGTCTCTACTATTGCTTTGGAACTCATAGGTGAGCCTTTTGAGTGGAACTCTGATTCCAGACTGCCAGGGAATAGGCTCACCACTAAGTATGCTGCTTTGCACAAAATGGCTATGGCAAATTGGTATCCGACTAAGCACTCCACTACTCTCAGTAGTACAATGGACCGATTGTTGTACTCTATAGGCACTGGGGTAAATTTTAATCTAGGTCGGGTTATTTTCGAACGCATCATTGAGGACGCTGCTAAGAACTTTTCTAGGTCTTCTTTGCTGTTCTCTAGAAAATTTTTGCAGGGGGCTCACAAAGATGATACTACGGGGGAGCATGCTGAAGATCCATCAGCTCCTAGCACTGATGCTGCCAGTTCTTCTGCTGATCAGTCTGCCCTATTGTAACAATTTCAGCAACTTCGTGAGGCCATTGAAAAAATCCGAGAGGAGCAAGGGAATATTCAGGCTAATCAGGATCAGCTTAACCAGACTTTAGTTCAACTTCTCAAGGGCCAAAATGCTTTGATGGCACACTTAATGGGCTCCTCCTCTAGTTAAATTTTTTTTCCCCTCCTCTCATGTTCTAGTATTATGTCTGTCTTTGACTTTGGTTTGGCAAAAAAGGGGAGTTAGTTTTAGTTCAGTTGTTTGTTCTTTTCTTATGATACTGCTTCTGTTGCTATTTTGTGATATACACTGTCACTGTCTTTCCTTAATCATGGTTTTTTGTCAAAACAAAGCCAAAGGGGGAAATTGTTGAGGCCATGACCCTGTGCTAATTTGGTCTAATTTGGTTGGCTATGTTTTTGCAAAAATCTCATGATCTTTTCCATATATATGCTGGCTTTAGTTTTGTGTTACAGGAAATATATTTTCGGCAACTTACAATGCTGGGTACAAGAACCATATTTTGGCATATTACCATATGAAGCTTGGACTGATTTGGTAAAGCATTTATTGCACATTGTTTTGGAATGTCTTGAGGTCTTAGTCGGTTGGTGATCCATCACCATATTATATACTTGTCGTTCCAAAGCAGTTGAAAAAGAAGAGAAGGCAGAAAAAGATTAGAGGCAGAAACAGAAAGCTACAAGAGAAAATACGAGATAGGTTTTTTGTCCAGTATTCCAAGAGATATTGCAACACTACCTGTGTTTTAGTCTTTGAGTGTATTAAGTGTTGCAATTTTATTTGTTATGATAGTCAGTCATGTGCGAATTATTTAAGTCTTTGAGTGATTAGTTTACTATTTCTTTTATTCATTCTTCGGGAGAAGAAGGTGTTGTTCTCAGGAGAAAACGTTACAAGTTGAGGGGAGCTCACCAAACCAAAGTTCATTATGAAATTCTTCATCTAGGCGTCAAATGATAAGAAGGAGTATTTATTTGTGTACTTCCATTGATGTTGTAATTTGTTGTTTCTTAATGAATAGGTTTGTTGGACCAGGGGAGGTCCCGTGGACGTAAATCGCACGGTTGAACCACATTAAATCTTGGTGTTCTTTATTTCTGTTATAGTTTTATTATTTCCGCTGTTGCATACTATTACTACTTATGTTGATACATTAAGTAGAACAAACTAACCAGACAAGAAACAGACTGCTAATGGTCTGTGATTGAATAGATATTTCATTTAATGTTGCAACATCACCTGTAGCAGTTTCTGTTTTTTATCAAGTTGTTACATCAATCATTTTCTTATGTTACAAGATTTAGGTTGTTGAGCAACTCTACTGTTTTTATTTTGAAATTTATCCATACTTACGCTGCATAACTTCTAACATAAACTTAAAGGAATGAAATAAAAGACAACTCTCATAATTCGTCACTATCCATCTAATGGCCTTATATAGCTATTTCTGCACATGCTTTGAGCTGCTATCTTCGGTTGTAACAGAATGTCATGGAATCAAGTCGTTACATAGTCTTACAAATAGCGTGGTACTTTCTTGGGTCGGTTGGTCCTACATGTCTCGCCTAACTGACCTGTCTGACTCGTAACATTGTCTTCCCCTTCGATAGGAACCTTGTCCTCAAGGTTCCAGTTGGGGAATAAGGTGCCATCCTTTTTCCTAACCAAGAGAACCGAAAAAGAAAACGGATTGTGGCTTGGCCGTATCATGCCATCTTCGAGCATCTCTGTTTCAAGCTTATCAATTTCGTTCTTTTGATAGTGTGAATAGCTGCCATTAACTGGAGAAGCAGTAGGTTATAAATGAATTGTATGATCATGTGATCGAACTGAAGGAAACCTGCTTGGCTTCTCAAATATGGATTGGCAACAGCCATGTAAAGCTTGTAATTCCACATTATAAGACACAATAGAGGGTATACTAACAGAACCCAGCAAAAACTAAGGCAGCCATTGAGCCACTGGAAGCCATACGACTAACTCCAGAATATGGTATCTCAGAAATCCCACAATCCCCATTTCCCTCCTGAGACGACAAAGTCATTGCCATAAAACTTGATACCAATAAATATCTTTTTCCCAATTTATGACCATCACTGCTTTTGGCACCGAGGAGAAGCTGCAAGGTGGAGTGGATCCACTCCAAATGAGCATTAGGCCCTGGATTATGAGAACTCGAGAAGTCATAAGTCATAAGGGAGAAACCATCAACAGCTTCACTCAACTTATGAAGATCTTCTGGTCCAAAATCGTGCTCATGCAACTTATCTGAATGAGGTGGTCCTATAACATAAACTAACTGCAGAGCCTTCTTATTATCCCTCTGTAAGCTCAAACACTGCAAATTCCCAGAGTCTTCACTCAACTTCTCCTCATATCTTTCTTTTGACCAGTTCACTGTAAGATCATCCATTTTATTAACAACAACGAGTAGCTTAGAGACTCCCAGAGTCTTCGCAAGTTGGACATGTTCACGTGTCTGTCCACCTCTCTCATAACCAGTTTCAAATTCCCCATTTCGTGCTGATATGACTAGTACACCTATATCAACTTGCGATGCGCCACTATTCATGTTAGGAACATAACTTTTATGGCCCAGGGCATCCAAAATTGTAAATCTTGTGGTTTCTGTCTCAAAATATGCTCTTCCGACTTCAACTATTTTTCCCTTTATCCTCCGCTCCTCATTTGTGTCCATTATATACGCCATATACCAGTTTTATCTACTTTTATCCTTGGCTTCTTTTTCATACTTTTAGATTGTCCGATCATCAACTTGACCACTGAGGAATAATATTTACCCTCCAGTTGTGGACTTGTAAACATCTACATGGCCAATGAATACCACATTCAAATGTCAGTTTTTATTGCTTTCAACCTCATCTTCAATATCTTCATGAACCATAACTCTCTTCACTTCTTCCTTCACATCAGGTTTCTCTACTTCCCTGGGTTTCCTATCTTCTGCCATCACATTATCATCTTCATCCATTTTGTCAGGTTTTACAACTTCATTGGGCTTCCCATCTTCCGCGTTAGTCATCACAATATCTTCATATGTGCCAACTACTCTCCAGGGTACAATCGTTGCTTGAACAACCTCATGCTAAACTACTCCTTTATTCATCCACAATAAGATATATAGTACAGTAGAAAATTGGGAATTAGTCAATATTTTGTACATAGTTTGAGACAATAATGCAGTCCTGCCAATTTAATTCAAGTTTTCCCCTTGAGTAATATTTTTTAAAACTGATGCAGTACGCATTACTTTGTTCATTTATTTCTATCTTATGATTCTTGTTTGTCTTAATTTAAAATGGAATAAAAAAAATTTAATATGATGAGTTTCATGGAATACATTAGGTTTGTATAATTTTATCGCAACGGGACTTCATCTTTTCAATTCTCATTGTTATTGTCATTTTCATACTTAATATCCTCTTTGAGAAAATATAATTTCACGATTTTACTTTTCATAGTTGATTGTTCATGATTTACAAATAGGAATCAATATAGCAATATGGATGCATGGATGATGAGAAAATCTAAAATGCTATAAATAAGTTTGAGAATAAGAATGATAGTCAATTTGATTTACATGTGTCTTTGAAAGTCCTGATCTTTGTAAAATTGTGCTTAATATTACATTTTCTAAAGAATAGGTGTTTGTTTATTTGGTTACTTTATGCAATAGTATAATATTTAGTGTAGCTATATATTGTAGAGCTTTTCATAGTATGGTTAACTGAAAAGTTAAATAAATTTGTTTCATGTAACATAGTTATATATAGAGTTTTGATATTACACCCGCGCATCATACGAACACAACATTAGTTAATTAATTATTAAGTCATATTATAACACTACTAGAAAAATAGGGAAGGGCGACAAATATTTTTTGTCTCTATTCCGTCACTAAATTTAATTAGCGATGGAATCCCGTCACTAAATGACTATCACAAATAGGTCGTCACAAAATAACTGTCATAAATAAAGTCATCACTAAATAAGAGAACAACCACTATGCCATGTGTAAATAGATAAGCATTCCTCCTGGAATAACAATCATGCCACGTCTAAGCAAATAAGCACCTCCTTTTAGAAAAAAGATCCCATCCCTCAATAAGTTATGTAGAAAATTTATATTCTTACTATTTTGAATATATCTAACATAACCAAATCCATATTCACAACTAACTAGCAGATTAATTAAATCAAATTATATCTCAAGGTTTGTATCTTATGTATTTTAGAAATGTATTCTATGTTCATTCAAACTCCTTTATCTCTATTTGTAAAAGCCGTTTGTACACTTCTCTAAAAAGCTAGATTGATCAAATAACCCAACTCTGTATTTATAGATCAGATTTGGTATTTAATTGAATTCATAGTAACTACAACATGGTAACATACAATTTGGACCTGTCAAACTTAATCAATGGTGAAAGAAAAAAATAATCTTTTCAAAATTAACGTTAGAGTCAATCCCTTCAGCCAATGCAAGCCTTTAATTTATATGTAGTTAGAAGACGACTGGCTCTTTATTAAATTGTACAAAGCTTTTGAAACGCACTCATATCACAATAATGACTTTACAAACCACCTCAATAGAATTTTTATGACCACGTCATTGGCAATTTGTTCATAACAATTTCCATCTTCCTATGCGTGTTTATATGACTGATTTCTGGAAGAGCAATATACAATGCAACTGAACTATAAATTGGAACCAGATTGATCTTTATGGAATACATGTTGATAATGCTATAAAACAGTGGAATTATGCAATTATTAAAATGTCCAGAGCAACAAAAGAAATATTTTTTCACCTAAACACATGTCATAATAATAACATCCAAGGATGAATAGGGACCACGGAAAAATGTTCCTTGGTCATTATTATAAATAGCACATGGAAGGGAACTCGAATATAAGTTTTACATTCTATTGTCAAATTTGTCATTGCCTATTAAGATTATTTTCGAGCTAGCTTATTAATTCCCACATCCGAAGAGGTACGCAAGAGATAATCCCTGTCGTTCCTTTTCTCTGTTTTGTAGGTCTTCAGCTCGGATCGGGTGTGACGGACAACGCATCCAACACATGTAAATAATATCGATTACCACTAATTATTTGCTTATGAAGTAAGGATGAGGGAAAGCAAATTGTAGGGTTCTTTTTATTTCTTCCCAACTCAGGGAATGGCATATACCATTCGTAATAAGCCCAATCTATTCCAATCATTCCCGAGCGGGAAGGAAAGGAAATGAGAAGACATTCTTTTCTCTCCTCCTTACTTTATAACCAAACAAGTGGAAGTGGGCATTTACATCTACTTCACTATTCTACTCCGTATTTAAATCCAACCAAACAACGTGAAGGGATTGAACCTTTTATTACAAAGATTAATTATGCCCCTGTTCGTTAACCATTGCCTCATCCTCTCGGGGCTTACTTATATCAAATCCATTACTTCCCTGTTCTAATTCATATTCAAATCCCATAAGAATATATGAGGTTCCAAATAATACGTAGCATGTGTTCTACAGATATTATTCTTATAAAACGCTTACGTATATAACGTTACCACATCTAGACAAAGATCGCCAGAAACATGGGAAGTGTGGTTAACAAATTTCCCTGCATAGATGTCACAATAGATATTCTATTAAGGTTGTCGGTGAAGTCATTGTTACGATTAAGGTACGTTTGTAAAATTTGGTGTAATTTACTTAAGAGCCCTAATTTCATCGACATGCATTTCAAACATCCTAGAACAGAAAAAGATCATCATGTACTCATTAAACGTTGTGTCCAAGAAGGAAAAAGAAATTGGTTATCCATCCACTCCAATACAGAATCACTTAGCATTGTATTAGCAAATCTACGGATACGCCATATGAATAATGAATATGTTCAACTTTTGGGTCCCTGCAATGGCCTAGTTTGCTTGACTGACTACGAAATCATTATCTTGGGCAACCCTGCAACTAGAGAATTTACGAGACTTCCACCACGCCCATTTGGATGCCCACAGGATTTGTACTATACTAACAGTGGCGTGGGATTCGGATTTGATATAAATACTAATGATTACAAAGTTGTTAGGATTATCAACCTCGTAGATGATGATGACTACACTTTTAATATCTACAAGGCTGAAGTATACCGACATAGCACTAATTCTTGGAGAGAAGTTGATTACGCACTGCCAAATATATGGTATCGTGATTGTTTTGAATTTTTTTTTAATGAAGCCACTCATTGGTATGCAAGGCGTAAGGGTATTGAAAAAGTTCTTTCATTCAACATTGCCACCGAAATGTTTCAAGAATTTGACTTTCCTGATCATACTTGCCACTTCGGTGATGGAAACTCCAAGTCTCTCACAGTCCTAAATGAATTCCTTACCTTGATTTATTATACAGGCCCTCGTGTTCGTACTGATCAACAATTCATTAATATTGTGTCGATGAGAAAATATGGCCTGCCTGAATCTTGGACAAAACAATTCACTATTGGACCTCTATCAGAAATTCAACATCCAATAACAACTTGGAATAATTCTTCTCTTCTTTTAGAGAAGACCAATGGCCAACTTATTTCATGTGGCCTTCATTCACAAGAAGTTAAGGAATTCGATATTGTGTCGTATCCAACCACATTAAGGGCTCTGATTTACAGGGAGAGTTTAGTTTCAATCAAGCCAAGAGACTATGTTGGTGGAGTAACTGTGAGTTTAGTCTCACTGTCCTAAGTGATCATGGAACGCTATGCAATAAGGAAATTATGTTAGTGGAGTAACCGTTTTTTCGTATTTTCATGATGATTGGACTTATTACTTAATGAGAAACTTGTCTTGATATGAGATGTCTGCTTAAGAGATATTGATCTCTTAATGATCATAGGCTTCCATTATATTCATACAGATGCTGGCCAAAAAAAGGTTATTATCTTATTGATTCAAAATGTATACAAAAAATTACAATATAGCATGTCAGTTGGACTAATTAGCAGCGAAAAGAATAGATTATGTTAATAGGCATGAGGTGTAGTTTTTTTTTTTTTTTGGGTTATCGTGATAGATTTTTATTATTTAATTAATTATATGATAATTATAAAACCAATACTTCTTTTAGGATAAAAATGTTTTCGAAAGGGTAAATTCCACTCCTAACCAATAAACTTATCCACGATTACAAATCGCCAACTAAACTTTTTATTTTGTCAGTTTGAATCATCCACTAATCAACACCGTGATTCGTTTTCACAAATTTGGTTTAACATAAACGAGAATAAAATTTATAGCCAAGTTTTAAAATTTTAAAGTGGTTATTGATTTACTGAATAGTTTGGAAATGAATTCTATTCTCATGCTATCATTCATGACAAAATATATAAAAATAACCCTCTCATGTCCGTGGAAATAAATAATTTGTCAAATGAGAAACATAAATGTAATAATAATAATACCGTTGTCTAACTGACGTTCTAATTCACGACCCGCTAACAGGGAATTGCTCCAGGGTAATAATAATATCTCTTTGTTGATCGAGTAAAACAAAGAAACGCATTGTGTGATTGTACGTTATCTGTTTGTTGATTTTAAATATTTTTAATTTCCTGGACTATGATTTCATATGTTCAAATATCTAATTTAAAGACCTCTAATAATTCGACAAAAACTCGCGAAAGCAAACCCTTCATGTATTCCCATAAATTGTGGGTTACATAACCAGAAAATTTCGAATTGGCGATAAAGCCACCAAAATTCAAGAACTCCAAACCCTAATCACTGTACCCAACCATGGCGCCAGCAACAGAGTTATGACCAGATCGCCGAACAACCAAAAAGTACAACTCCCATCAGTAAATAAAGAAACAAGTGTTGCCTGGAAGGCCTTGATCAGCCACCAAGACCATCATTTCGATGATGCAGCATGCACCACTTGCAACTACACAGGCCATGATCATGGCCCGAGACCTACAAAAAAAAAAAAAAAAAGCGCAAACAACAAAAGTGAGAGTTAAGAGACGAACCAGTCCCGAGAGGACCCAAGCCGGGAAGTTCAAGCACTGGTAACGTCCATCGAAGGGTCCCAAGCCATTAAAGGTGGATCAAAAGTCCATCGAGTAGCCTCCACTGAGAACCACCAAAAGAGATGGAAAACGCAGGACAAAGAAGGTCGTCGGCGACAAACAGGAGATGAGACAGTCGGCGATGATCTTAAAGCAAATCAACAGCAACAAACCCCACCACAACCGAAGCTCACATCATTTGGGAGAAAAAAGGCGGTCTCAAAGACATGAAACCTTAACCTACCATCATTCGGCAGAGAAGGTGGGTCAGAAGCTAGATCTAGAGAAAAGACATTGTCGAAGCATTGATCTGGGACGAATGGATCCTCAGATGCACCCTCGGAGGGAAGAAAAAGAAATAACATATAGTGGCAGTTGGATGGATTTTTTTTTTAAAATTAAAAAAAAAAAAAAAAAGCAAAGAGTTTAAGCTAGTTTGTTTGACCATCTAAATAAAGCTTTTTTTCCAAAATTTCGTGAGTACTAGAGTATTTAGTGAGTATTATTTGATTTTTATGGCCTAAAGCTAAACCCCTATGATCACTTCGCATACGTAATGGTAGTATGCCTATCTATATCATGTCATTGCTAGTGTTCCAGCGTATTCAGTGAGTATTACTCTAATTGAAGCACCATGATCATTCGGAATATATCACGGTACTGTGATATCGTATCATTGGTAGTGGTTCGTGTATCCAGAACTATGTTTTCTAAGTGTTGTTGCGACTTTCCGCTAAGCACTTCTATATACTGCTCAGACAAACGCCTCGAAGTCTAATTACACTCAGAATATCGTCTTAGAATTAAATTAATACTCATTTCAAGTCTCTAGAAAGAGCAAAGCTAAAAATCTTAGATACTTTCAGTGAGATTTCGAGATCCCACAGCTAGTAGGTTGATCGATGGCTATTAGTGTTGGAAATAGATATGGGATTACAGGAAGTGACAAAAGATTTATGGGACTCGATTTATAGGATTTACGAATCTTCACACATAAATTACAAGAAATGCTCTATTTTCATAATATGAAAATGCTCATATATTAAATTCACAAAATATTACAAAGAGTTTTTCTCACTCTCTTTTTTCTGTATTTCTCTCCTTTTTTACTCTTTTCTTTTACTCTTCACTCTTTCCAAAACACAAAGACAACGCGCCAATTTATACTAGTAACTAGGATTACAAAGAGTCACATACTAAATACACCTAGGAAAGCTAAGAGATACATTATTAACTATGAATCTTGAAATATCAAAAGACTCAAGCTGGAAACATGACTAGATACAATGTATCTTCAATTAATCTTCTTTATGAGTACCAAATGTTTTGTCTCTCCATTTTCCCAAGAGTTAATTCAGATTTTGGTTTGTAATTTCCAACACCCCTCTCAAACCAAAACCGTATCCATGCCAAGTAGTGTCCTCAATTTCTTGAATGCTTCCGTTGGTAGTGCCTTCGTAAAAATATCTGCAACTTGATCAGATGTATTGCAATACTCCAACGAAATTGTCTTCTTCTGAATGTTTTGATTTTGTAATTATAGTTAAAAATTGAGGTTAAATCTAAATGGGTTTTTCTTTTTATTTTGTTTGTTCACGTTTTTTAATAATGGGCTAATTCTATATTAATTGAAAAAAATTGAAGTGGTTTCTCTTTTTTTGTTTTTTTATTTTTGGACTTTTTGGGTTTGTTTTTAGTTTGACCTGAATTGTGAATTGTATCGTAAATCGCACGATTCACTATGATTCACTCCGATGCACTTACTGATTCAACTTATTTAACGATTCACTAATTGATTCGAATCATTTTTTATTTGAATCGAACTAAATCGTACAATCGTATCACGAATCGTATGATTACAAATACTATGCTTTTGATCAGTAATAGTCTACTGCCTAACGATTTTGGTATTATAATATCATCAAGGGCAATATGCAAGAGAAACTTTAGCAGGGATATGAAACACGCAATGGCAGCTTAAGATTGTAACTAATTGATGTAGAACCATTTCTGGAACTATAGGATTGCTAACTCGTCATATCATATGTAGCATCTTTGCTTAGAACCCACCGTAACACACTTTGGGAATATGCTAGTTAGTGATCCTTCTATAGGCCTGATTATTTAGATTGATGATATGATGACAAATGGGTCATGCTAATGGTTGAAATATCAGAAATATAATGATTTAAACATGGTTTAACTATAGATGATATAGTATGAAATGTTGTGGTGGGCGAACGATATCGATGAGTTACTTTGGCCTTATGCTTGTTGTTGCAGTAGTTTTCAGTTCCATGACCAAGTTGGCTATGGTATGAAAGTTTTGCTTCCTATTCGAATCCCAAGTTCACCAATTCACCACCCCAAAGAAAGAAGAGCGAACGGAAATGACCATACCAATATATTAACCCATAAATCAAGTTAGAAAACAATCAAAATAAATATTTGATATTTGTCATTTTAGAACCCTCTTTACATATTTGTTTATGATTACATTGTGTAAATTATCACATTGATAATTCTTGTTTCTGAATTGCTTCCAGCTACTGTTAAGGTATGGGTACTACCTTGACAATTCAAACTTTGAGGCACTTAATATCCCACTACAGACCCAGTCTTATAAGCCTTTTCGAAACCAAGAATAAAAAAGAAAAGCTTATAAGAATCTTTAGGCGTTTTGGCTTTGAAAATTTCTTTTGTGTTGATCCTCTAGGTCTCGCGGGTGGTATCACCCTGCTTTGGTCTAATGAAATCTCTCTTTAGATTCTTAAGCAGCATCACAACTTCATATACACATCAGTAACAACACAATCCCTGCAGAATTGGAAACTCACAATAGTGCATGATTGTCCTACTTTCAAAGAAAGGAAAAATCTTTGGCCTGTGATCAGCGATCTTGAAAGAAACAAGAATCAATCCTGGCTTATCATGGGTGATTTCAATGAGATCAAGGAACTTTCCAAAAAACAAGGGAAGAAACAGAAGGCAAACTCTAAGATGCAGGTTTTCAATGATTTTCTCAACCACAATCAGCTCATGGAAATTGAATCAAAGGAATGCAAGTTCATGTGGAGTAATAATAGAGAAGGTCAAGAAAATGTTAAGGAAAAACTTGATAGGGCAGTATGCACTACTGCCTGGCATTTCCTTTATCCGGATGCGTGGATTACTAACCACCCTCCCCTGGGGTCCGACCATTGCCCAATCATCATCTTCACCACCTCAATGAGCCAAAAGAAAAAGAGGACATTCAGATTTGAACCATACTGGATTGAAGATAGCACCTGGAAAGAAGTGGTTGAAGAAAGTTGGAATCATCAAAGATTTTCTTTGGCCAGAAGAGGTATCGATCTGACCAGGAAGAAAGTGGTCTCTTGCTCTAAGAATCTCTCAAAATGGAGCAAATTAGCTTTTCCAAATAATAGGAAACTCATTGAAAGCATTAAGGATCAACTTACTACATTGCACAATCTGCCCTGGTCCAATGATACAAATCAAAAAATTTCTAAGCTCAACTCTCAACTTGCAACTCTCTGGAACAGAGAAGAAAAATACTGGGAAGCCAAGTCAAGAATCAAATGGCTTAAAAGTAGAGATAAAAACACACACTTCTTCCACACAAGTACTATTCAGTGTAGAGCTAAAAACATAATTTTAAGGCTGCTTTCTCCCGATGGAGAGTGGATCGATGACATTGATCAAATCAAAAGCTCTATTCAGTCTCACTTCGAAGTGGTTTATACCTGTCGGCCCAAGAAATTTCAACCATATCCTTGATTACATCTCGCATGTTTTCTCAGAAGACATGAATACTGATCTCTTAAGGCCTCTCACCATGGAAGAGGTCAAGAATGCTGCTTGGAGCCTCAGTCCTACCAAGGCCCCTGGCCCGGATGGATTCACAAGTACCTTTTTCTATACTTATTGGGAACAAATAAAGCATGATGTTTTTGCTGCTGCCAGTTGTTTCTTCAATTATGGTGATCATCTTGGTGATTTTAATCACACAACCATCTCCCTTGTGCCAAAAATTCCAAACCCTGAAAGCATTTCCCAGTATAGGCCAATCTCATGCACAAATTTTCTTTACAAAATCATTTCAAAAATCCTTGTTTTAAGGCTTAAGCCATACATGAATGAGCTCATTTCTCTAAACCAAAGTGTTTTTATCACAGGAAGATTAATACAGGATAATCTCATTGTTGCACAAGAGATTTCTCGTCATCTTCGCACTGTCAAAAATTCTAATCAATACAAAGCTGCGATAAAACTTGATATGTACAAAGCTTTCGATTGTGTCGAATGGGATTTTATAGAAAAACTTTTTGAGAAACTTGGTTTTCACTTAAGATGGATCAACCTCATTATGAAAACTATTAAGACTGTGAAATTCACCATTACAGTTAATGGCGATCATCTACCCCTCTTCTCTCCGAATAGAGGAATCCGACAAGGGGATCCACTATCCCCTTTCATATTCTCTATTCTCACGGAGGCACTCTCAAAATACCTTGTCAGGCAATCAGAATTTGGGCAGCTCAAAGGTATAAAATTGTAAGAAAGTGTCCTCCAATCACCCATGTGCTCTTTGCGGATGATTCTCTCTTTTTCATTAAAACTAAGGCCAAAGAAGCTCAAGCACTAAAGTATACCATTTACCATTATTTCTTTGCTACAGGGCAGAAAGTCAATTTTGATAAATCCGGTATTATCTTTAGTGTTAACACTCCTCAGAATGTGCAATATGAAATTAGTGGCATTTTTCAAATTCAAAACAACCAAAGCCTGGGTAAATATCTTAGGATCCCTACCTCCTGGGGTAACTCAAAAACCATTGCCCTCAAGTGGCTCATTGAAAATATTTCCTCGAAAGTTCAAGGTTGGAAAGAAAAGTTTCTCTCTGAAGGTAGTAAAGAAATTCTAATCAAATCAGTCCTCCAAGCAATTCCTAGCTATATTATGTCCCTTTTCATTGTCCCAAAGTCAATTTGTAAAAAAATGTGTTCTATTATATCCAACTTTTGGTGGAGCAAAAATGGAAAAACTAGCTTTCGTTGGATAAACTAGAACACTATGACCGATTCTAAATGGGATGGAGGCATGGGGTTCAAGAATTTTGAACTGATGAAAAAAGCTCTCCTTGCAGGTCAAGCATGGTGCATTTTGAAAAATCCATCTTCATTAGCAGCTAAAACTCTCAAAGGAAAATATTTTCCAAATTGCACTTTTTGGCATGCGCGAGCTGGATCTCGTCCCTCTTGGGCTTTTCAAAGTCTTCTTGCTGGGCTTGAAGTCATTAAAAATGAAGCTCTTTGCTGTGTGGGCAATGGTTGTGACATCAACATTTAGAAGGATCCTTGGCTTGCCATGAGTCGCACCCTTGTCTGTCCTCAAAACTGTGAACTTCAAACAGTTAATGAGCTCATTCATGAAGGAAACTGGAAGAGAGATCCCATTGATCAGGTGTTCGATAGAAGTACATCTAATCTTATCACCAGCATCCCGCTCCTATCTTCTCAAAGGGTTGATTCTCTAATCTGGCCCCATACAAAATCAAGCTCTTTCTCAGTCCAAAGTGGATATCGCAGCCTCAAAAAGAACGAAGGTAGACCATCTACCTCTTAGAGTTCCTCTCATGTGTTTTCACTCCAACTTTGAAAAATAATTTGGAACACAAAAGCTCCTACAAAAGTCAATGCTTTCGTTTCGAGGGCCTGTCGAAATCTCATATCTACAGAAGACAACAAATTTAAAAAGAAATGTTCAAATAGTCCGATTTGCAAAATTTGTCAAAAAGAGGCTGAAACAATCGAGCACATTTTGCTTCTTTGTCCTTGGATCCGCCATTGTTGGATTGCTTCTACGCTGCAATATCTCCCGGACGAAAGATCAATCACAAGATTTGATGTGTGGTATCTTGACATCATTCAGAGATGCAGAAACGCAGGTTACGAAAAAGGAGCTGCTGAGGAAATTATTGCACATCTTTGTTGGCAAATTTGGAAAAGTAGAAACTCTTTTATTTTTGAAGGGAAGAGAACATGCCCAATCAAAACTATAGCTGCTGCAAATGCTTTCAATGCTGAATACAAAGAAGCTTCTTCTTTCAAAGCCAATGTCACCTCAGATTTTAATTGTAGTTCATCTACTGTCCCTACTCACTGGTCTCGACCTCCCAGAGGCACCTTCAAGCTTAATTACGACGCCTCTTTCAACAAGAACTCAGGTACTGCGAGTATTACAACCATTTGCAGAAACCACACTGGTTCACTCATTGACGGGTTTGCTCTTGTCACAAGATGTGAGTTCCCTCAACAAGCCGAAGCCTTGGCCCTTCTTAATGCTATTAAGTTGGCTGGATCTTTCTCTTCGACGCCACTGATCATTGAAACCGATTGTCAAGAAATTTACCAAGCAATCGCTCACACCAATTCAGAGACTAGCTGGAAGGTAGAACCGATCATCCATGACATCAGACATGAGCTTTTAGGAAGAAATGATATCAATCTCAACCTCATTAGAAGAACGGAAAATGCTCATTCTGAATGGATTGCTAACCAAGCACATCGTTTGCTTCTTCAGTCTGACTGGTTATCAAACGTTCCTTCACCTTTGTATTCACTGCTACAAGAAGATTTACCTACCTTGGGAGTAGGCTAATGTTTTTTGTTTTTTAATGAAATCTTTCTTTTGACAAAAAAAAAAAAACTTGCTTCCAACTCAATTGAGTACCGAGGCTCCTAAAAAAGGCCCGAAGACAATTTCACAGTCATTGTGGCCAAAATTCAAAAGGCTCGAAAGCAATCCTACAGGAGTTCCAAATTTCAAAGGCCCAATT
Source organism: Ehretia macrophylla (assembly GCA_037974665.1). Classification (NCBI taxonomy): domain Eukaryota; kingdom Viridiplantae; phylum Streptophyta; class Magnoliopsida; order Boraginales; family Ehretiaceae; genus Ehretia; species Ehretia macrophylla. Next base: position 64,290,320 of record CM075769.1, read on the forward strand.
TCAATCCATAGGAGTTGTGGCCCAAATTCAAAAGGCCTGAAAGCAATCTCACAGGGGTTGTGGCCCAAATTCAAAAGGCCTGAAAGCAATCTCACAAGGATTGTGGCCCAAATTCAAAAGGTCTGAAAGCAATTCCACAGGAGTTGTGGCCCAAATTCAAAAGGCCCGAAGATCATCCCACAGGGGTTGTGTCCCAAATTCAAAAGGCCCGAAAGCAATCCCACAAGGGTTGTGACCCAAGTTTAAAAGGCCCGAAAGCAATCTCATTGGGGATGTGTCCCAAATTCAAAAGGCTCGAAATCAGTCTCACAATGGCATGATGACTAGTTCTCTCTAACTCGAAAATGTTTCAACTTAGAGAGTGGGAGACTTAACTGTAGTGATAAAATCTGACCAAGGCTTAGACCCTATTCCTCGAAAGTGGATTCGATTTGGATTAACTCAAGCACATGCAACTTTAGACCCAACTTAAGCCACAAGTTAGAAAACTCTTATAAATAACCCTGCTAAGGAAAACTATAAAAAAGAACCCTAGCCTCCAACACTATTTCCATCATGAATATATAGTTTCTCTCTAACCTCTTCTAACCATCTTTGTCTTCCGGGACTAGCAAGTTGTTAGTGCCCACCAAAAAAAGGGATTATGGAGATAAAAATCACCTGATCTAAATCATAGATCTATAGAGGTGAAAACTACATAGTTTTAATTGTAGATTTTGAAGTTCTATAATATGTATATATATCTCCACAAAAATTATCATGTGTGAAGAAACTCCCTTGGATTTATCATGTATGAAAAAACTATAAAATTATCTAGCCAAAAAAGATAAATAATTTACTTAAGCATTACTGAAATTATCTACTAAAATTAACTATCTATTACAAAAATTTGACTTATAAAATATCCTCCAACAGGGGAAAAAATGCACATTAACATAGTGTTTGGAAGTACTTGTACTGTGGAATTCATTTTATTTATAAATAAATTTCATAAGAATTTGTATTTATAAATGAATTCTCTTATTTTGAACTATAATTTGGAATACATGTAGAATTGGAATTAAAAATTATATTTTACTCAAATACCCCTCATTTATTCTATTGGAATTAGTAAAATTTAAGAATGATAAACAAGAATTTTTCAGCTATCCAACAAGCACTAGCATGGACTGATGATACCCTGACTTGTTAATCAATTATTTTCTTCGTGTTTTATTGAAAGAAAAGGGTGAGAGAGAGGGTTTGAAATTTTTGTATTTTTTTATCTTTGTATCTGAGTCAAAGTTAAACTTAAATGTAAAAAAAATATAGAGGGCAATTTTACCCTCAAAAGATATGGGCTAACTTAAAAAATGTAGATTTATAAATTCCACCTTCTGAGCAAGGATTTGGATAAGGTTTGAAGAAATCCAAGATTTGCAAATCGTGAATTTTTAATTTTTTAAAGTGTTGCTTCCAAACATAAAAAATTAGATTTACAAATGAATTCCGCAAAATTTTGTGAAATTTATTTGTTCCAAACAGTCTGAAAAGAATTGCTACGAGAAGTATTTTGAAAAAATTGTTTAACTTAGCCACTTAATCATTGCCGTATCTTAAGATATTCACCCACTAACAACAACAACAAAAATACTTTAAGGAAAAAAAAAAACTATGCATAAATTATTTATCCAAAATAACTAAATAAATTAAGCATAATATAAACCTTTTTTCATGATCAGTTAGTACTTTAGCTTGCGTGTATGGGTTTTGGAAGTTGGGATTCGAGAGGGAAAGCGCCTGTGTCTTGGGAAGGGGGAGGTTTTTGTTAGATGTGGAAATTGAAGGGAAATAGGAACAAAAAGGAGGCGCCTATAATTTCTTTTTTTAAGAATAGTACATAAATTAAAAAAAGAATTAAATTGGAGGTTTTGGTGGGCTCGAGCTCCCCACAATCCCCCTTTGGCTCACCCGAAAATCAAAGAAATCAATCTCTCTTACAGTGTGTTTGGATTGGGGGTTTTGGGGGAGAGGGATTAGCTCAGGAGTAATTTTTCAATCCTTCCCCTTGTTGGGATTGAGATTTGAGAACGATATGATTAGGTAGAATTGGTTAATAAGTCATTTTAAAAAGTCACCTCTATACCTATTTTGCAATCACCCCAAATTGTGGTCAAAAGAGATGAGAGGATTTTAACGAGTGTTTAATGACTATATTATCTCTATTAGTTTATTAAAGGAAAGAAGAAAAGAAATAAGAGAAAAGGATAAATATTTTAATATGTTTATAAAATTTATACCTTTTCTCTTTTTCTTTTTCAATCCAAACAAAGAATACACATCATTCTTTATGAAATATACCATTATAATTTTCTTCAATTCAAATAAGATTTAATTCTTTAATTTCCTTTCCTTTATTTTCAAATCATTTCATTTCCTTTATTATTTTTTCCCTCATGAATCCAAACAAAGGTTCAAACAAGGCCTTAAAGGAGACAGGCAATGTCAGGGCAACTTCCACTAGAGTTTGAAGAATACAGAACAAAAACAACAGTTATTCCGCCAATGATCACTTACTTTCCATGCTTACTCTCCTAATCGAAACTAAACTCTCCTTGTAAACCAATGCCGGCAATGAGTTTCGATACGCAACAATGTCAAATTCCTTAACTTCTTGTGTGTCAAGGGCACATGAAATAAGTTGTCCATTGGTCCTCGCTAAAAGGAGAGCATAATTCTTCCAAGATGTTATTGGGAAATCGATTATTGATAAAGGTCCAATAGTGAATTGTTTTGTCCAAGACTCTGGGACGCCATATTTTTTCATCACAAAAATATCAATTAATTGTTCATAAGTTCGAACCCAAGGGCCTGTATAAAAAATCAGGGCAAGAGATCCATTCAGAATTGAAAGAGACTTGCAATCTCCATCAACGAATGGAGAACTGTCAGGAAACTCAAATTCTTGAAACATTTCAATGGCGATATTGAAGGAAAGAACTCTTTCAATGCACTCACGCGTTGCATACCAATGAGTAGCTTCATTAAAAAATATTTCAAAACAAACATGATGCCATACATGTGGCAGGGCGTAATCAACTTCTCTCCAAGAATCAGTGCTACGTCGGTATACTTCAGCCTCGTGGGTATAAAAGGTGTAGTCATCATTATCTACGAGTTTGAGGATCCTAATAACTTTGCAATTATTAGTATTTACATCGAACCCAAATCCCACTCCCTTGTTAGTATAGTACATATCTTGTGGGCATCCAAAAGGGCGTCCTGGAAGTAACATAAATTCTCTAATTGCAGGATTACACAAAACAAATGATTTCATAGTTAGTCATGCAAATTAGGCCATTGCAAGGACCCAAAAGTTGTACGTTCTCATAATTCAAATAGGGTATTTGTAAATCTGGCGATACAATGTCAAGTGATTCTATATTAGAATGGATGGATACGTTTGTTACTCTATCTTGGAGACAACGTTTGATGAGTACATAATAATCATTTTCAGCAATAGAATGACTAAAATGCGCGGCGATGAAATCAGGATCCTCAATTAAATTACACCAAATCTTACAAACACACTTGAATTGCAGCAATGACTTCACCGGTAACCTCAATAGAATATCTATAGTCACCTCTTCGGGAAACTTGTTTATAATGGTTTCCATGTACTTGGTGATCCTAATTATCTAAGCATCATAACACCCAAACTCAAGTGTGCCTATGGGTGTTTATATGATTGATCCGTAATAAAACAGGTACAACTCACCTACACTATATTCTGAACCTCATTCTTATGGGATTTGTTAAGAAAATCAGATTTGATTGGCTATGTTTTAGCAAAACTTATGATATTACCATACTTGTGCTTTTACCTTTTATATTGTGCAGGAAAAATCTTATGGTAACTTATCATATGAGAAGAAAATTTGTGCTAATTAAGGAATGACATTAATTGCATATTCATAAGGAAAGGGAGATTAGGGTTTTATGAGTAAAGGTTTTTCTTGCAGCCCAAGATGATTTGCAGCAGCAATTGGTTATAAATATGAGGCAAAAGGTCGCAGCAAAGTTGGAGCAGATGGAGGCAGAAACAGAGAGCTACAATAGAAAATACAAGAGAGTTTTCTAACCAGTGCTCCAAGTGATGTTGCAACACGATCTGAGTTCTAGTGCTTGATTGTATTAAGTGTTGCAATTTTATTTTATTTGACAGTAAGTCATGAGCAATTTGTATGAGTCTTTAAGTGATTAGATTACTGTCTTCTTTATTCATTCTTCGGGAGAAGAAGGTGTAGTTCTCGGGAGAGAACGTTGCAAGTCGAGGGGAGCTCGCCAAACCGAAGTTCGTTAAGGAGTTTTTCATCTAGGCATCAAATGTCAAGAAGAAGTCTTTACTTGCGTAAGTCCATTGATGTTGTAACTTGTTGTTTCTTAATGAACAGGTTTGTTGGACCAGGGGAGGTCCCGTGGACGTACACCGCACGGTTGAACCACGTTAAATCTTGGTGTTCTTTATTACTGTTATAGCTTTTTATTTTCGCTGCTATTTACTGTGAAATCCCACTTTTCTATTATGTCTCGTTTTGCGTGTTTATTCTCGTTTTGCGTGAATTGACCTGTTTATGTGCTATATGACTTAGAATGTGATAATTTTGATATTAATACTCCTAGAACATGCTAAATGTGCATTCATGAAATTTTCATAAAAAACGGAGTTAGAAATTTTATCGTCGACTTTTAGTGAATAGTATTTTCAAAACATGTCCGCTAAATTTTTGAAACTGCTATTTTTAACCCTTCTAGCCCTAGTCCCCGGACTTTAATAGACCTGTGTTTGATGAAAACGGATTTCAAATTGGCTTAGGAATTTATTAGGGTTTTTACACTGACTTTTGCGAAAATCGAGTTTTAAGCCGACTCGGGTGAAATTGTTTCATTGTAAAACTTCTTGTCACCTAAAAATAACCTACTTGAGCTATCTTAGGAGTTGCATATTTGTTTTGAGCAAAGAGATAGCTAAAATGCATTTAAAGGACAAAAAAAATACAAAAATACTAAGTTTACTCAACTTTGACTTTCATTAAAATGTTGACCTTTATGCATATATCACCAACACACACTAAACACAACACAAAACACACTCCTCAACACACACAAAGGGCCAAGAGTTTCATGGGAGAATAAGCCAAGATTTTCTTCAAGTTTTCCAAGAAAATTTTCAAAGAAAAACCTAGTTTTTGTTTGTAGAACTTCATGCCGAGTTGGATTCCGCTTGTTGGGCACGCATTGCACGCATATCTAGGCTTTTATCGCATCAAAGGTGAGAGAAAAATTCTAGATCTCAAAACTCATATTTTGTGTTTATGCGTATAAATAATTATTGAACTGTTAGAATGTTAATTTGAAGTTAGATTATTGCTCCATGCATGCTAGGGATCATTTATATGTAATCTTACGAGATTTGAACTGTTGTAGCATAATTATTTATTTTCAGGTATTTAAAGTTGATTAATTTGCTAAATGTTAAATATTTTGAGTTGTGTTCGTTGAAATCGATTGCCGTCGATTTCTAAAATTGTGATAATTACGTGGTAGCACCGTTGTAATGCTGAATTTTTGATTGCGAGGTCGGTGTTAAAGTCCGGAAATTTCAGCCATGACACACTAGGGTTTTAGGGTTGTTGGGCATGATTTGAATGTGTTTTGGTTGGTTTTCGAGGGGGCTACTATAGTTGATTGAATGGGTGAGTGATAGAAACTGATTTAGAGTTGTTTGGATTAGTAGAATGTAGGATATGAATATTTGAAGTATAGGTTGTCTTTCTTTAAAATGTTAAATTATGCCTTTAGTTGATTGGGTGTGGTTTGAGTGATTGAACTGTGAGTTGATGATGGGTAAACTAGGGTTTGATTGTGTGTTTAATATATGTTCGGTTGGATGGCCTACTTTGTCATCTAACTTAGTTATTTGTTGTTAGATTGATTATTGATGATAATATGATTATTGATTAGTTATTGATTGATGATTGATGAACCGGGAGATAGTCAACGGAAAAGGTTGTCCTCCTGTGAATGATTGATGTTTAATATTATTGCTGAGTCTTTGGTATGTGTGTGCCACCTCTCGCGCAGCATCGGGCTATCAGGTTGATAACGGCATGACTACCAGAGACTACTTCCAGCTCGCATGACGGAGGTATCATGGAGGGAGAGGTTATTGGGGTACCTCGGGTGCGTGAGTTTATGGGAGTCACAAGAAGGCTGTTATGATCGTGATAGCGTTTGGAGTTATACCAACTAGTGTATCCTTTATTGAATGGTCATTATAGATTATGTGATGATAGTATTATTGATGTTATTGTGTGTTTACTTGCTCAAAGAATGATTTTCAAGAAGTATAGTGAATACTGTTAGAGATCTTTCGGATCCTCACTGGGCTTATTTTATATAAGCTCACTCTCTATTATTGCATGCTTACAGGTGTTGTAGAGTAGGACTACGGGTATGCGCCTCCTAAAGAGGAAAATGTGCCTTACGTGGATGAGTCTTATGTTCCGGAGTCTTATCCTTGATGTTGTATTGTTTTACTATCTTGTATATTATCTAGTTGACTTTTATATGCTTCGTAGTTCATAATGTAAAAGATGTTGAAAAGATAATGAATTAGTTGATGCTATCTTAGTAGTCTTTCTTTTGTCTATGTTTAGGTTGCTAGGTTGGTATCAATATATTTTTGCAATGTATATTAAGGTTCATGTATTATGTTGGAATGGAAGCGTATAACAAAGAATGATTATGGTGTAATATGGTTATGTTGTATGTTGTTATTTTATTGAGGAGTTGTTTATTGTATGGTTATGGAGTTGATGTATGATGTTCTAATGAGGTTGGTTTAGAGCCTCGGTATCCTATTGACTGTCGTTATACTGCCGAAATTCCATTGCGTCCTAACTGATAGTAGGTAGGGTCGAGTTAGGGCGTGACATTTAAGTGGTATCAGAGCGCATGTTAGTTGTCAGCCGGGGTATTCTTGGAATGTGGGTAATGGTCTTAGCATGAAAGTATGTATGAAAAGAAAGAAAAGTAAACTATGAATTAATATGATTAAATGATTAAGTGCTTAAGTGATTATGTGATTATGTGATCAATTTGTTCATGTGTTTTATATGAGTTTGTTGTTTATGTGTTAATAGTTGTTTATAACCTATTTACGTGCTATAACCTGTGCTAACTCTTTGATTAGTAGAATGGCCGGTAGACCAAGGACCAGAGGTAGGCCCGAGGTAGTAGATGAGACTCCTGGTAATGCGGCACCGGGCCGTGATAGGGGTGATGATCGTTTGGGGGCAGCTATGGAGAGGATTGCTGAGTTATTGGCCGAACAGGCTCAGTCGATAGCAGGGCAGGCTGCCCAGACTCAGGCTTGGCAGGATCAGTTGTTGAATGTGCATTGGTACCCTGAAAGAGTTCTTAGGGTATCATCCACCTAGATTTCAGAGGGAACCCGATGATCGGAAGGCTGAAGCATGGATTAGTAAGGTGGAGAAGATTTATGATCCTCTTGATTATACCGATGAGCAGAAGGTCTCCTTTGCTGTGTACTTGCTGGATGATGAGGCAGAAGAATGGTGGCGCACGGTGAGAATTAGCTGGGCGACTCAGGGTATTCCGTATGTTTGGGGTACCTTTCTATTGGCTTTCCGGGCAAAGTATGTCCCGAGGATCGCGAGATAGCGGAAATAGGCTGAGTTTCTGTCTTTGATTCAGGGGGATGCCTCAGTGGCTCAGTATGAGGCCACCTTTACTCGATTGTCCCGGTATGCACCGGAGTATGTGACTGATGAGAAACGGAGGACTCGTAGATTTATGTTGGGGTTGAGGCCCGAGATTCAGGATGTGATGGCTCTGAATCGGTATGATATATTCACTGAGGCCTTTGATGCAGCTTCTAGGTTAGAGAAGAGAAAGGGGGATCAGCTTGTGTCTAGTCAGCCCAGTAAGAGGCCGTATCAGCCGCAGTTTCAGCAGGGAGTGTATAGGCCTTCAGTACAGCAGGTTGTGTACAGGCTGCCAGCTCAGCAGGGTTCTTTCAGGCCACAGGGTCAGCAGAGTTATTATCGGCCTCAGTTTCAGCAGGGGTCATATCAGGTTCAGTCCCAGTATAGGCCAGCCCAGTCTCAGGGTCAGTACAGGCCTAGTTTGGTAAGGCCTCAGCAGCAGGCTGGTTCAGCTGTTTCTTCAGCTTCTGGTTCTTCCAGGGGCAGTGTTAGTGCATCATCACCGCAGTGTACACACTACAAGCGCACGGGGCATGTAGAGGCCGATTGCAGAGTGAAGGCAGGGACGTGTTTAGGATGTGGCAGTAATCAGTACAGGGCAAGGGATTGCCCTAGATATTCAAGGACTGAGGGTCGGACAGCGACTCAGGGTTATCACGGCCGACCTGCGGCCAGTGCACCTCAATAGTAGCGGGTCCAGGCTCGGGCCTACGCAGTTGACTTAGAGGAGATGCCTGAGGAGACTACAGTGGTGGAAGGTAACTTACTTATACTTAATCAAGTTGTTAAAGTGTTGATTGATTCTGGTGCTACGCATTCTTTCATTACTCCTGCTTGTGTGCAACGTGTTAATATGCAACCTGAAAGATTGCCTTATATGGTTAAGATTAGTACCTCTTTGACTGATAAGTATGTTACTAGCTTAGTATGTAAGGATTGTAAAATACATGTTAAGGGGCATAGTTTTCCTTCGGACCTTATCTTATTTCCTATCCGGGGGTATGATGTCATCTTGGGTATGTAATATCTTTCTAAGTATGATGCCCAGTTAAACTGTAGAACAAAGGTAGTACAGTTTCGTTTGCCAGATCAGCCAGTAGTTGAGGTAGTAGGGAACCGGGGTGCTAAGACGAGCTTTGTTATCTCAGCAACTAAAGCTGTTAAGTTGGTGAGTAAGGGGTGTTCGGGTTATCTAGCTTATTTGATCAACAAGCCATCTGATAAGTTACAGCTGGAGGAAGTCCCTATTATTCGGGAATATCCCAATGTATTTCCCGAGGAGTTGCCAGGGTTACCGCCAGAGAGAGATGTGGAGTTTGTGATTAATCTTGTTCCCGGTACTCAACCTATTTCTAAATCAGCGTACCGGATGGCACCAGCTGAGTTGAAGGAGCTGAAGACTCAGTTGCAGGAGTTATTGGAGAAGGGATTTATTCAGCAGAGTTCTTCACCTTGGGGAGCTCCTGTTTTATTTGTGAAGAAGAAGGATGGTACCTTGAGATTGTGTATTGATTATCGTGGTTTGAATCAGGTGACCATCAAGAATAAATATCCTTTGCCACTGATTGACGAGTTGTTTGATCAACTTCAGGGAGCCAAAGTCTATTCTAAATTTGATTTGAGGTAGGGGTATTATCAGCTTCGGATTCGTACGGAGGATGTTCCGAAGTCTGCCTTCAGGACTCGGTACGGGCATTATGAGTTTGTTGTTATGCCCTTTGGATTAACTAATGCACCGGCAGCATTTATGGATCTTATGCATTCGGTTTTTCAGCCGTATTTAGACCAGTTCGTGGTAATCTTTATTGATGATATCTTGGTCTATTCTAAATCTGAATCGGAGCACGAGTAACATCTACACCTTGTCTTACAGAAGCTGCAGGAGCATCAGTGTTTACCAAGTTCAGCAAATGTGAATTTTGGCTGCAACGTATATCTTTTCTTGGCCATGTTATCACACAGAGCGGTATTTCTATAGATCCACAAAGATTGAATCGGTGATGTCTTGGAAACATCCGGAGAATGTTTCGGAGGTTCGTAGCTTTCTTGTCTTGGCAGGTTATTACCGTAGGTTTGTCAAGGACTTCTCTAAGATTGCTGGGCCACTTTCTAAGTTGACTCAGAAACGGACTATCTTTACTTAGGATGAGAAGTGTGAAAGTGGGTTTCAGGAGTTGAAAAAGAGGTTGACTACTGCTCCAGCACTTGCTTTACCAGAAGGGACTGATAATATGATCATTTACAGCGATGCATCCAATGAGGGCTTAGGATGTGTTCTTATGCAGGATGGCCGAGTTATTGCCTATGCTTCCAGGAAGTTGAAGCCTTATGAGGTGAATTATCCGACTCATGATCTTGAGTTGGCAGCTGTTGTTTTCGCACTGAAGAAGTGGCGTCATTATCTGTGGGGCAGTAAGTTCGAGATTTTCACTAATCATAAGAGTCTGAAGTACTTGTTCTCACAGAAGGAGTTGAATATGCGTCAGCGGAGGTGGATGGAGCTTCTTGGAGATTATAATTGTTCTACCAATTATCTGCCTAGAAAGGCAAATGTTGTAGTAGATACTCTCAGCCGGAAGGAGAGTGTTGCTTGTTTGGCTGTCAAGAAATGGGAGATTCTTGAAGAATTTACTTATTGGAGACCGGAGTTAACTCAGGTTGGGGCAATGTGTTCACATATCTGTATTCAGCCTTTATTGTTGTCTCAGATCAGAGAAGCTCAGCAACTTGATGTTAAACTTCAGAAGATCAAGGAGCAGATCACAGATGATCAGTCTGACTTTAAACTGCATGAGGACGGTATTCTTCAGTTTCCGAACAGGGTTTATGTTCCCGATGAACCGGGCTTGAGGCGAGGTATTCTGGAGGAAGCTCATAATTCCAAGTACACTATTCATCCCGGTGGAACCAAGATTTATCGGGATTTGAAGCAACACTATTGGTGGAATAACATGAAAAGAGAGGTTGCTCAGTTTATATCTAGATGTTTGACTTGTCAGAGAGTGAAAGCCGAGCATCAACGACCTGTAGGGTTACTTCAGCCGTTGACTATACCAGAGTGGAAGTGGGAGCATATTACGATGGATTTCGTCACTGGTTTGCCTAGAACACCGAGGGGTAACGATGCAGTTTGGGTTGTCATGGATCGTTTGACGAAGACAGCTCATTTTATTTCGATGAGGATGGGAGATGAGGTTACAAAGTTGACGGGTCTTTATTTGGATCAGATTGTTAGACTTCACGGGATTCCATCTAGTATTGTCTCAGATCGAGATCCTCGATTTACTTCTCGTTTGTGGGAGAAACTTCAGGAGACCTTGGGTACTCAGTTGAACTTCAGTACCGTGTATCATCTACAGACCGACGGTAAGTCTGAGCGGACTATTCAGATTCTGGAAGATATGCTTAGGGCTTGTGTTCTAGACTTCGGGAAGAACTGGGAAAAACATCTACCACTTGCCAAGTTTTCCTATAACAATAGTTATCAAGCTACTATTGGGATGACACATTTCGCAGCTCTTTATGGTCGTAAGTGTCGTTTACCTTTATATTGGGACGAGGTAGGGGAGATGAAGACTATTGATCCGGCGCAGAGTAGATTCAAGAGTTATGCTGAAAAGCGTCATCGGGACTTGGAGTTTGCAGTCGGAGATCGGGTTTTCTTGAGATTGTCTCCTCGTAAGGGGTTTGCTCGTTATGGTAAAGGTGGAAAGCTGAGTCCGAGATTTGTTGGGCCGTTTGAGATTACCAGCAGGGTTGGTAAGTTAGCATATTGGTTGGCTTTACCGGAGTATTTCTCTAATGTCCACGATGTATTTCACGTGTCTAATTTGCGGAAATATAATCCGGATCCTTCTCATATTCTTGAGCCAGAGCCGTTACAGCTTCGTGAGAATCTGACTTCTGATGAGCGTCCGATTCGTATTCTTGATCAGATGGAACGAGAGTTGAGCTTGAAGAAGATTCTGATGGTTAAGCTGTTGTGAAAGCATCACGACATTGAGGAAGCTACTTGGGAGAGACGAGATCAGATGCAGCAGCAGTACCCAGATCTGTTTAGTACATCAAGTAAGAATTTCGGGGATGAAATTTCTTTAACGGGGAGAGAATGTGAAACCCCACTTTTCTATCCTGTCTCGTTTTGCATGTTTATTCTCGTTTTGTGTGAATTAACCTGTTTATGTGCTATATGACTTAGAATGTGATAATTTTGATATTAATACTCCTAGAACATGCTAAATGTGCATTCATGAAATTTTCATAAAAAACAGAATCAGAAATTTTATCGTTGACTTTTAGTGAATAGTGTTTTTGAAACACGTCCACTAAAATTTTGAAACTGATCTTTTTAACCCTTCTAGACCTAGTCCACGGACTTTAATAGACCTGTGTTTGATGAAAATGGATTTCAAATTGGCTTAAAAATTTATTAGGATTTTTACACCAACTTTTGCAAAAATCGAGTTTTAAGCCGACTCGGGTGAAATTGTTTGATTGTAAAACTTCTTGTCACCTAAAATAACCTACTTGAGCTATCTTAGGAGTTGCATATTTGTTTTGAGCAAAGAGATAGCTAAAATGCATTTAAAGGACAAGAAAATACAAAAATACTAAGTTTACTCAACTTTGACTTACATTAAAATGTTGACCTTTATGCATATATCACCAACACACACTAAACACAACACAAAACACACTCCTCAACACACACAAAGGGCCGAGAGTTTCATGGGAGAATAAGCCAAGCTTTTCTTCAAAGTTTTCAAAGCAAATTTTCATAGAAAAACCTAGTTTTTATCCGTAGAACTTCGTGCCGAGTTGGATTCTTCTTGTTGGGCACGCATTACATGTATATCTAGGCTTTTATCGCATCAAAGGTGAGAGAAAAATTCTAGATCTCAAAACTCATATTTTGTGTTTATGCGTATAAATAATTATTGAACCGTTAGAATGTTAATTTGAAGTTAGATTAGTGCTCCATGCATGCTAGGGATCATTTATATGCAATCTTATGAGATTTGAACCGTTTTAGCATAATTATTTATTTTCGGGTATTTAAAGTTGATTAATTTGCTAAATGTTGAATATTTTGAGTTGTGTTGGTTGAAATCGATTGCCGTCGATTTTTAGAAGTTTGTTAATTACATGGTAGCGCCGTTGTAATGCCAAATTTTCGATTGTGAGGTCGGTGCTAAAGTCTGGAAATTTCAGCCATGACACATTAGGGTTTTAGGGTTATTGGGCATGATTTGGATGTGTTTTGGTCGGTTTCCGAGGGGGCTAATGTAGTTGATTGAATGGGTGAGTGATAGAAACTGATTTGGAGTTGTTTGGATTAGTGGAATGTAAGATATGAATATTTGAAGTTTAGGTTGTCTTTCTTTAAAATGTTGAATTATGCCTTTAGTTGATTGGGTGTGGTTTGAGTAATTGAACTGTGAGTTGATGATGGGTAAACTAGGGTTTGATTGTGTGTTTAATGCATATTTGGTTGGATGGCCTACTATGTCATCTAACTTAGTTATTTGTTGTTAGATTGATTATTGATGATATTATGATGATAATATGATTATTGATTGATGATTGATGAAACAGAAGATAGTCAACGGAAAAGGTTGTCCTCCTGCGAATGATTGATGTTTATTATTATTGCTGAGTATTTGGTAAGTGTGTGCCACCTCTCGGGCAGCATCGGGCTGTCGGGTTGATAATGGCATGACAGTAGAGACTACCTCCAGCTCGCATGACGGAGGTGTCATAGAGGGAGAGGTTATTGGGGTACCTCGGGTGCGTGAGTTTATAGGAGTCACAAGAAGGCTGTTATGATCGTGATAGCGTTTGGAGCTATACCAACTAGTGTATCCTTTATTGAATGGTCATTATAGATTATGTGATGATAGTATTATTGATGTTATTGTGTGTTTATTTGCTTAAAGGATTATTTCCAAGGAGTATAGTGAATACTGTTAGAGATCTATCGGATCCTCACTGGGCTTATTTTATATAAACTCACTCTCTATTATTGCATGCTTACAGGTGTTGTAGAGTAGGACTACGGGTACGTGCCTCCTAAAGAGGAAAATGTGCCATACGTGGATGAGTCTTATGTTCCGGAGTCTTATCCTTGATGTTGTATTGTTTTACTATCTTGTATATTATCTAGTTGACTTTAATATGCTTTGTAGTTCATAATGTAAAAGATGTTGAAAAGATAATGAATTAGTTGATGCTATCTTAGTAGTTTTTCTTTTGTCTATGTTAGGTTGCTAGATTGGTATCAATATATTTTTGCTATGTATATTAAGGTTCATGTATTATGTTGGAACGGAGGCGTATAACAAAGAATGATTATGGCGTAATATTGTTATGTTGTATGTTGTTTTTTTATTTATTTATTGAGGAGTTGTTCATTGTATGGTTTATGGAGTTGATGTATGATGTTCTAATGAGGTTGGTTTAGAGCCTCGGTATCCTATTTACTGTCGTTATACTGCCGAAATTCCGTTGCGTCCTGACTGATCGTAGGTGGGGTCGAGTTGGGGCGTGACATTTACTGTTACTACTCATGTTGGAACATTAAGTGAAACAAACTAAATAATTAGAGAAACAGATTGTTAACTGTATGTGATAGAACTAATATTCCAGTTAATGTTGCAACATCACCTTTAACAGAATTGTAACATACTCAGTTTATACCAAGTTATTGCATCCGTTTTTAGTTTTCATCACAAATGTTCATCGATCAAACATATTGGTCATCGTACTGTGAAATTAATCCATACTTATACTGCATAACTTTTAACAAGTGGCATCAAGAGCAGGTTACAAAATAATTCGGTTAGATTCTTGGGAGAAAGTTTTTTTTGCAGGAATAGGTATGGACACTTTGCGGGATGGATGTTCAGTTACCAAACCACCACTATTGAATGGCTCAAACTACTTATATTGGAAGGCATGCATGAGAGCGTTTATCAAGACCATTGATGAAAAAGCTTTTAAAGCAGTTCTAACAGGTTGGGTGCATCCTACAATTATTGATGCACAAGGCAATGTTGTACCAAAACCTGAAAGACAATGGACCCAAGCACAAGATTTATTGGCAAATTACAATTCCCAAGCTTTGAATGCTATATTCAATGTCGTTGACATAAACCAATTCAAATTGATTTCAACACGTGAATCAGCCAAAGATGCATGGGTGATATTGGAGACGACATATGAAGGCACTGCAGCTGTAAAGGTATCAAAACTTCAAATTCTTGCAACAAGATTTGAAGAATTGAAGATGAAGGAAGATGAAACTATCATGGAGTTCAATGCCAGGCTGTGTGATATTGCCAATGAGGCCTTTGCCTTGGGGGAGAAATATTCAGATTCGAAGTTGGTGAGAAAAGTACTAAGATCACTTCCAGATAGGTTTGCTATCAAAGTTACAGTAATAGAAGAGTCCAAAAATGTTGATGAAATGAAGATTGATGAGTTAATGGACTCTCTTCAGACGTTTGAAATGAAGTTCAAACCAAAGAAGAAAGAAAAGAGCATTGCCTTAAAAACAGGTTTCGAAAATCAAGATGATCAATACTCTTCTGATGATATCACAGAAGCTTTAGCCTTACTCACAAAGGATGTCAACAAAGTGCTGAAAATATTGGAGAAACAGAATGTCTCATCAAATTCTGAAATGTTGAAGAAGAAAAAAAGAATACAATGTCATGAATGTGAATGCTTTGGACATATGCAATCTGAATGTGGAAACATTATAAAGAATAAGAAAAAGGCTATGAACATCACATCGACTGATACGGAGAGCGATTAAGAGCACATCAACAACATTGTTGCATTCAATGTTGCAACCATCCAATGTGATGATAAGGTAAGCATAGAAGATGGTGCAAACAGTGTTGCAACAGATGAAGAAACATGCAGCTTAGAGTCAGAAAGTGATGATGATTTGGATGTAGAAGAAGTCTTGAAAGCTTACAAAGAGATGTACAAAAAATGGGTGATCATGTGCAAGAAAAATCGAGGATTGGAGATAAGGGTCACAGAATTGGAGAAACAAAAATCAGAACTAGAGAAATTGGATGCCGAAAGACTGCAGGAAGTGCAGATGCTGCAACATGACTTAAAACAGATGCAGCGAAATATAAAGATGCTAAATTCTGGAACTGAAAAATTGGATCACATGTTATCCATTCAAAAATCAAGCAGTGATCATACTGGACTTAGTTTTTATGAAGGAAAATCTTCTGGAAAAACTATTTTTGTCAAAAGTTCAAAGAATCCAGAATTTGAGCATAAGGTTGCAACTGCACAGAATAACAGTCAAAATGCCCTGGTTACAAATATTATGACAGCGACTGCAACATCGCCAAGGCAACATAGGAAAAAGAAGAACAAGTTCATTCCTATTTGTCACTACTGCCTTGCACCTGGACACATCAAACCTCACTGCTTCAGGCTCCAAAGAATGCAGGAAAAAGGTAAGTCTTTCAATCAGCAAAAGAGATCCTCACAAATGTTTTTGCAACACAAGATAAGACAAATTTAGGTTAAAAAATCTGATTTAAATAGTTTTGCTGCTTATACATCTACACAAGCCTATGCTGCTAACTCTTGGTATTTTGATAGTAGATGTTCTAGCCACATGACAGGTATGCGTAAAGTTCTTAGCAATTACAGGAAATATGATGAAGGGCAAGTTACATTTGGAGATGGTGTTAAAGGACAAGTTCTAGGAAGAGGAACACTTGAGATTGAAGGGTTTCCAGGGCTCAAGAGAGTACTGCATGTTGAAGGGCGCCTAAAAACTAATCTTATTAGTATCAGTCAATAGTGTGATCAGGGTTTGTTTGTGAAATTCACTAAAGATGGTTGTCATGTGTTAGATGTATCTAATAATTGTGTGCTTACAGGGAAAAGATCATCTGACAACTGTTACATGCTTACACCATCTCATGAATAATCATTGTCATATTACAACAATACATGTGCAGTTCGAGGTGTGCCAAAGCTAAGGAGCAAGCAGACAGGAAAATCGATAGAAGAAGGAAGCACCAGTAAGATGAATACTAATGTTGCAGATGGTGTTGCAACACAGACGAAGAAATCTACTGTGACAGATACTATTGCAACGCCAGAAACAGAAACTGAACAGGAAGACATTGGTTCGTGCAATGTTACAACAAGAAATGTAACAACATAAGTTAGCACTAAAGAAAATCAACCTAAAATGCCTCAAGTTTACAAAATTCATGCTGCAAAGGATATGATCAGATCAATACATGATGGTTCCGAACTAGAGGTAAATCCAAGCTGAACTATTGGGACATGGTAAGGTATATGTGCTACACTTCTCTCTTAGAACCCAAACCTGTTAAAAATGCTTTAGGAGATAAATTTTGGGTAAATGTTATGAAATTGAATCAGTTTATCTGTGAACTTGTTGAAAGTGAAACCATTGTCTTAGAACATGTTGCAACAGAAAAACAATTGATAGATATCTTCACTAAAGCTTTAGATCTTTTGAGATTTGGAACCCTAAGAAAAGCTTTAGGAATTTGCAGTCTATAAGATTGCATCATGGATTGCCATAGGCTCTTGAAAGAAGCTTGAGAACTCTGAAAGTCAAATATTCAATTCAACTTGTGATTTAGATAGTGAACCATACTTCCTTGTACACACTAAATACTGATTGAGGAAGATAATCTGGATTGTTTGCAAGTTTAGGAGCTTGAACTTTTTGATGACTAGGGATAAGGGGAGAAGTCTCTCTAAATCCATTCTTGTATTCTATTCATCCTCAAGATCGGAAGAAAAAAAAAAGGGCAAGAAATAATGTGATTCTCAAGCACTGGAAAGAGTTACCTAATCCAAAATAAAAAAGATTAGAGTGAAAGCTGTCAAGTGCAACATGAGCTGAAACAAAAAAAATATACATGTGAAAAGAAATACCGTGTGCTAGTTCCCTGTTACAACATGAGCTGAAACAAGAAAAATATCTTGTTTTCTTGCGAGATGAATAGACGATCAGGTATGTTTGAACTGATTGGGAGAGTTCTTATACCTTGCGGGTTTGATGGTAAAAGCTGTCTGTTTCAGAATTCAGCCTCACACACACACATGGTTCATTAATTAAATCCTGGACTGAAATGAGTATTGATGAGTAAAGTTTCTTCAGTGACTTCATGCTTCCTGAACATATTATGCATTTTAATTCTGTTTTAATTTTTGAAAAAAAAAACCAAAAAAAAAAAAAAAGGTGTAATCTCAAGGGATTTTGAGCAAATTGGAGATACTGTGAAAAATATTGTTGCAACATCGATTCTAAATTGCTTTTGGATGCAACTTATGTCAATTATTTTTTTTGTTGGTTTGGATTGCTGAACAATTTGTTTTTCAGTTTTTACTATTTTGCTTACAATTTGTCTTTTTGCCTTCACTTCATGAAACTTACAGTTTACATGCTTAACTGTTTTATTCTACTATTGTGTTGTTTAGTTGCTACAATTGTGCTACTTAACTACGCAAAAGGCTGTCCACAATCAGGTTGAATCCCTTGTGAAGTTGTTCCCTCCATTCCATCTTTTCACAAGTTTTTGCAGGAATCTAATATTCAGGGGGAGCCTTGAGCTGAAGGCAATGTTGGACTAGCTTCTGAAACAACTACTGCATCAATGTTGGTTGTTTAATGATTATCACTTTAATACTTTACTGATTTTAGTTATGCTCTAGTACTTTACTATGCTTTAATTTTGCTACTCTACTTTGGGTCTATGTTTGTGTTTGCTGATTCTTGCTAAGGCTTTTGGTCTGGTACTTTGCATTTCTACTGTAGTTTCTTTTGGCCAGGAGAAGACTATGTTATTGCTATTACTGCGTGTTGATTGTTGCTTAAGGGGGAGATGATTATTGCAACAAGTTTTGTTGCTATTGAGTTTGGTTGACGCTTCTTATTCTCTTCCTTATATAATGACTGGGTTTTTTTGATGGTTTACTGATTGTTGCAACAGGGTTATCATCTTTGGGTTACTATCTTTTGCAGGGTCATTATCTTTGCTGCTTTGATACTTTTTTATCTATGTTTTCATTATGCTGTAACTGACTGTTGAAACATGACCATCTTTGCTCTGATACATCCTTATATATGTTGTTGATCATTTACTTTGTTAGCTTTATTGCTTTGATACTCTGCTTCTGTTTTTTTTTCCTTTGGTTTGGCAAAAAAGGGGACAAAGATATGTTGAGTTGCTACTAACTGCTACTGCCTAGCTGTTGTGCTGCTACTGGCTGGTCATTGTTCTAATACTGTTGTTCTACTGAATGTTGCACCAAGGATGTTCATTTGTTGCGTCTATTTTTGTGCACTTGGGCAATAGGAGGTTGCATTGACTATGATATCAGGGTTTTGCCAAAACAAAGCCAAAGGGGGAGATTGTTAAGAAAATCATATTTGATTGGCTATGTATTAGCAAAACTTATGATATTACCATACTTGTGCTGTTACCTTTTATATTGTGTAGGAAAAATTTATGGTAACTTACTATATGAGAAGAAGATTTGTGCTAATTAAGGAATTACATTAATTGCATATTCATAAGGAAAGGTAGATTAGGGTTTTATGAATAAAGGTTTTTCTTGCAGCCCAAGATGATTTGCAGCAGCAATTTGTTATAAATATGAGGCAAAAGGTCGCAGCAAAGATAGAGCAGATGTAGGCAGAAACAGAGAGCAACAAGAGAAAATGCAAGAGAGTTTTCTGTCTAGTGTTCCAAGTGATGTTGCAACACGATCTGAGTTCTAGTGCTCGATTGTATTAAGTGTTACAATTTTGTTTTATTTAACAGTAAGTCATGAGCAATTTGTATGAGTCTTTGAGTGATTAGATTACTATCTTTTTTATTCATTCTTCGGGAGAAGAAGGTGTAGTTCTCGTAAGGGAACGTTGCAAGTCGAGGGGAGCTCGTCAAATTGAAGTTCGTTAAGAAGTTCTTCATCTAGGCATGAAAGGTCAAGAGGGAGTCTTTACTTGTGTAAGTCCATTGATGTTGTAACTTGTTATTTCTTAATGAACAAGTTTGTTGGACCAGGGGAGGTCCCGTGGACGTAGACTGCACGGTTGAACCACGTTAAATCTTGGTGTTCTTTAATTCTATTATAGCTTTTTATTTCCGTTGCTATTTACTGTTACTACTCATGTTGGAACATTAAGTGGAATAAACTAAGGAATTAGAGAAACAGATTATTAACGGTCTGTGATAGAACTAATATTCCAGTTAATATTGCAACATTATTTATAACAGAATTGTAACAGACTCAGTTTACATCAAGTTATTGCATCCATTTTTAATTTTCATCAAAAAGATTTATCGATTAAGCATATTGATCATCTTGTTATAAAATTAATTTATACTTATACTATACAACTTCTAACAGGATTGAATATGACATAGGTACCGGGAAGTATACTGGACTAGAAATAAGTAAGCCTTGAAGAGATAAGGCAGTGGTTAACGGTCAGTGTCATTATTTTTGTACTAAAAGGTTTAATCCCTTCACTATATATGTGTGTTTGGATATAAATACGGACTAGATAGTGAAGTAGGCGTAATGTCCACTTCCACTTGTTTGGTTATAAAGTCGGGAGGGGAAAAAACAAAGGTTTTCGTTTTTCCTTCCAACTCGAGAATGATTGGTCATTTACTTAATCCCTTTCAACCTACAAAAAACATGGGGAAGGATTTACACCTTTCGTTTCCATACAGTAAGGTATACCTTCCCCTATTACATTGGAACTAACCTGGAGGACAGAGGCAGCCTGATCAGCCATAAGATCTCCCTCACCTATTCATTGGACAACAAGAGATTTTGCTTATTACTGAGCCCACTAAGATAACCGACTATACCACCTTATCAGGTTACTACCACCTATCGAGAAAGAGATAGTGCGAGTCTGTCCAAGGGACTGGATACCAAGGCGCCGGGCAGCTAAGTCAATTGGTGCCTTTTCCAGAAGTTTTAGTAATTAACAACTGAATTAAGTAACTAACACTTGAATCACCTAACGAATTAAGCAACTAACAGAATTACAAAAATAACGGAAGTACATTTATTAGATCAACGCATTACTAGAGACAGTACATCTCTTAAAGGCAAAATCTGCTCAAATAAAACCTTAACCATATCAAGCACACGTCCCACTCTCAACATATTCCTCGTATGACTCCTCAGTGGATTGATGTCTTGAACTAATGGATCCCCCACAATGCTTTTAAAATCAAAATGTCGAAGCTCCAGCACTTCAAAATATATACTCCGATTCAAACACATAATATGGGAATCCTAAAATATAACCGTTTCAGCAACCTAGTTTTATGTTAGTGTTTCTAAAGAAATCTGGCTAAAATTAAAACAATTAATAATGGCCCTGCAATTATCTTCACTTATAGGAACATAAAAATGAAAAAGAAATTCTTTATATATATGTCAATACTGTCTATCAAGTAATAAAATATTCATTCCCACTATCTAAAGAAAACATGAAAAAGTACTATTTTATGAGCTTGTATTTAAGGCCCGAATAAAGGTGAAATAAGCCTATGTGGATTATTTTATGTATAGAATTTCATAATGATTTGATCAAAGTTATGTACATGATATATAACCTTTGTAATCTATATGGATTAATCAGAACTTCATCTACTCAAAGATGTAAGTTCTGCATAGTTATAAATGACCAATGCTAATTAATGACTTGTATAGGTAAAAAATAATAACATATTTTGATTTTAAAGAAATTCAAAATGTTGATAACAAGCTTCTTGCGTTAAGAAAACTCTTCATAAACATAATTCTCCAAATTTACTTTCCCCATACTTATATATTTCTTGCTCTAATAAAATGAAAATTTAAAGAGAAGAAAATTTAATAACTTCTTGTATTTAAGTCAACTAAAATGCTAATCGCATTATAATAGCCGAAGAACACTATGAGATCCAGACAACTTCTAACTAATTAGTGTAGTTACTCAAAATCTTTTTTAATCTATTACAACATGATCAAGGATGTTTTTATAAAAGAATGGGTTTATTTGAAATGGTGACTATGTGACTCAAAACATCTAGCGTTTCGGTCATATCATGAGTTTGATGAATCTTATAAGATCCGCATTTTGCTAGTGTGAAGAGTTATCCATTTCTTTTCTTTGATCTCCCTATATCACTGGCCTTAGTAACCTTGTTTCTTTCTATTGTCTCAATATCTTTCCTGAATTAAGGTATGTCCTCATTTCTCATAGTTATTGTCACTTTCACATTTCATATGAAAGTAACAAGTCTAAATTTGAAGTTTTTACTCAATATGTTATTTTATTTTATTCAAGTGCAAATACTGTTCTTTAACTACTTGTAATTTTCTAATCGTTCCACAGCTTTCCCTATGTATACATCAATTCTTTTCCTAGAAAGACTTTAATCGTGAATTTTTGTACATCGTATGCAACTTTTTAAAATATATGGTGTTACCAATAAAAGAATCTAATACCATAAAGCATGCTAGATCAAAGGCTTATATAAAACATGATAGACTTATAGCAATAACAGTAAATTTTTAATAAACTTTTTATGTGTTCCCTAATGTATGTTTACATTTAATAATGTAGAGTATTTAGGTTAACAAAATACAATTATGTCACATGCTTCATCTTCTAGTGTAAACAAATAAATTAATAAATATATATATATATATAGATATATATTATTTTCTTCTCCCCCACCTCACCTCACCTCACGTGCCACTAATCCCATGAAATTCGAACTAGAAAGCACTTCCAACAGGATTGACGTCTGTGTAACCCTCGTTCATTAATCAATCCCAGCATGACTGACGACTTAGCCCCTAGTCTTCCAATTATGCACTAGGCAACTCCTGAATCTCAATATATGTATATATATATACACAAACAAACACACGTACATTTGGTCATTTTTAATTTAAGGTTTAGGATTTAGGGTTTAGCTGTATTTTGCAATCAAATATTAACTTTCCAAATTATATCATCCAAGGAAGTATTATTTTGTGTAATTTTTGCTTCCTTGTTTTGAATAGGAACAAGTATGGTGGGTGTCAATAACAACATGGATAGCGAAAACTCAATTAAAAAAAGATATTGTGGGTGGCGCAAAAATGATTTTTTACCTGAGGAGTCATTTAAAAGTTGGGAAAGTTACGGCAAAGCATTACGTGAGACTAAAACAAGGCTAAAAGATCGTCTTCTTGCACGATCACTTGACCATCTAGAGTTACAAGAAATTCGAGCTCGTAGCCAACATGAGATGAAGAAGACTTTGAACTGGTTTGATCTAATCTGGTTTGGCATTGGAGCTGTAATGGGTGCTGGCGTATTTGTCCTCACAGGAGAAGCAGCAAGAAACTATGCTGGCCCTGCTGTACTATTATCATACTTCATATCAGGCATTTCAGCATTGTTTTCAGTGCTTTGTTACACTGAATTCTGCGTTGAGCTTCCAGTTGCTGGAGGTTCATTTGCATACTTAAGGGTCGAACTTGGAGATTTTATAGCCTTTATTGCTGCTGGAAACATCCTTTTCGAGTACATTGTTGGTGGAGCTAGCGTGGCGCGTTCGTGGACTTCATACTTTGCTACATTGTGCAATCACATCCCGGATGATTTTCGTGTAAATGTCTCGTTTCTTGCAGAGGGTTACAACCATCTTGATCCAATTGCAGTTGTTGTCTCTGTAGCCATCTGTGCTATTGCTTCCTTAAGCATGAAAGGTTCAGCAAGGATGAATTCATTTGCAACTATAGTACACATAATTATCATTGTTTTTATTCTTGTTGTGGGATTTACTAAGGCTAATTCAGCTAATTATTCAACATTTGCCCCCTTTGGTGTTCGTGGTATACTAAAAGCGTCAGCCATGCTCTTCTTTGCTTATGTTGGATTTGATGGAGTGGTTACATTAGGTGAAGAAATAAAAAACCCTGGAAGAGATATACCTCTTGGGCTCATTGGTTCCATGTTTGTTATTATCATAGTTTATTGTCTCTTAGCAGCAACATTATGCCTGATGATGCCATACACTCAAGTCAATGTAGATGCACCTTTTACAATGGCATTTGAAGCTACTGGTCTTAAATGTGCAAAGGTCATCGTTGCATTTGGCGCGTTAAAGGGTATGACATCAGTCTTGCTTGCGAACATCATAGGTCAGGCAAGGTACTTTACTCACATTGCAAGAACTCATATGGCTCCTCCAATTCTGGCTGTCATCAGTGAAAAGACTAATACACCAGTAAATGACACAGTTAGTATGACCATTGCAAATTGCATAGTTGCACTTTTTACAAGTCTTGATATTTTATCAAATCTTCTCTCTATTTCTACCCTATTTATCTTCTCTTTAGTCGCGATCGCGCTCTTAGTAAGGAGGTACTATGTCACGGGGGAGACATCGACTCGTGACAGAAACAAATTCATTTTGTTCCTGATACTAATCATATTATCTTCTATTGGTTCAGCAGTTTATTGGAGAATAGATAGAAATGGATGGTTTGGATTTATCATTACAGTGACAATTTGGTTTGTTGCAACATTGGGGTTGAAATTGACAATAAAGGAAGCAAGAAAGGCAAAAGTATGGGGAGTTCCATTTGTGCCATGGTTGCCATCAGCTAGTGTAGCCATTAATGTGTTTATCATGGGTTCAATTGATGGTGCATCATTTATTAGATTTTTGGTTTGGACTTTGTTTCTGTTGATCTATTATTTATTTGTTGGATTACATGCTTCATATGATGCAGCCAAAGAGAGCGAGGGAAAAGGAGATTCATCTCAGCCATCAAATATTGAAGTCAATGTGACAAGTTCATAAAGTAAGAAGAAAGATATTGTAGATGACATCTTGTATTAGAAAATGAGATGGTCATTGATTTTGATTTTAATTCGACATTTTTGTTTTCTGTACATATATAAATAGAGTTTTGTTTTTTTTTTTTGTCTTTACATATATAAATAGAGTTTGATAAAAGAGTTTTCACCTTGGCATTAAGATATGATTAATGTTTTATGTCACTCCTTCACCCTCTTTTGTATGATAAAAATTCATGTATTAAATATCAAATTTCTCATACATATGGTAAAAATTCTACTATATAAGAAAATGTGATAAAATCATCAAGTGATATAGCATTGCTCTTAAGATATAGCAAGTATAATTATGTTAAAATCTCAAATATGCTTTTACCTTGACAAGTAACGTCTATTGTTTATGATTTCAAAGGATATCATAGAATTATCAATCCAGGAAACTTCACAAATTTTATGTAATTTTTTATTTGTTTTATTACTCTCAAAAGGAAAGATATGAGTAATGGAAAATTCATAAAAGAGTTCAAATCAATGTAATCGAAACTTTACTAATACTAACATTTTTTT
This sequence comes from Ehretia macrophylla, assembly GCA_037974665.1. Taxonomy (NCBI): domain Eukaryota; kingdom Viridiplantae; phylum Streptophyta; class Magnoliopsida; order Boraginales; family Ehretiaceae; genus Ehretia; species Ehretia macrophylla. The sequence continues at coordinate 64,315,547 of CM075769.1, forward strand.
TGATGTTAAGAATAGAATTTATAGAATTAGACGACTTTTACAATAAGTCACAGTTGTTGAAAGAGTAGAATAGAATTTATAGAATTAGACGACTTTTACAATAAGTCACAGTTGTTGAAAGAGTAGACACGCACACACCACACATACGCACACGCACACACCACACATACGCGCGCGCACACTCAGAGGGAGGGAGGGAAAAGCTAAATAAATAAGTAAAATTCCTCTGCAAGATTCAAAAGACTAAACAAACTTCAAATTCATTGATGCAACAAAATTTGCTATAACAAGAATGGTGGAAAAAGAATAAATAATATATGAATTCTAATTGTTCCCCCCAGAATAAAAGGAAATGAAAAGAGAATGATTAAAGGAAAATTGAAAGGTTAAAAAAGGAAGGGGTGAAACAGAAACATATTAACAATGAGTAAGGTAAAAGAATTTTTCTTTATATGGTTGAAGTCTACGAGCAATTATGTGAACAAAGTGACAACATCTCTACGATATCCACGAACTATTAAGAGCCTAGGCACATTTTCAACCAAAAGGTCCATGTACTCCATGTAAAAGTAAGGTGGCTGGTTAATAGGAGGCGGCGGTAAGCTCACCAGTACAACAGCAGCCATTCTTGAGTAGTTCAGTATGGTGGAGTTCAGCTTCAATGCTGTATAGAGAAATTTCTCTACCTGCTGCTCATTGACGACCACGGGTTTTCCATCAGCCATTAAAGGCGTCCCTTCCCTGTGAGCTTTCTCCTTCATTTCTGCCATGTAACTAGCAATCCTCTGCCGGGCACCCGTGAATGCCTCAACAGACTCATCTGGCTGCTCCCCTTGAGCATCCCATGACTTCATTGAAATTACAATAACTTCAGCATGCATTCGGAGATCATAGAGGAACTTCTTTACATCAGCCTTGAGTTCTTCTGCATCAGAATCCTCCTCAGCAATACAGAATACCTGAATCTTACAGCTCTCAAAGCTCTCTTTGGTAAGAAGAAGCTGAGAGAGGAGAAGCATAAGACCACCATCTCTCACAATCCAATACAAATCAATGGTGCCATACTGCCTTTGATATTCATTAGGCCACTCATCAAGCCCCTTGACAATAACAACTGCCTTGTTTGCAACAATGCAGTCATTTATTATTCCAACAAAAGTGGCGGGAATTTCAGTTAAATTTTCACGACGCCATATCTCAGGGTATCGCATTACAACAATATTAGGCTTGAGGTTACCAAGGCCCATGGTCTGAACAATGCCTCTGAAGCCATCAGACATACTAGGGGCAACTACAATCTCTGCTACACCTTCACATCGCTTGTAGTCAATGTAAGTACTAAGCTGCTTGCAGGCTGCCTTAGCATCCTCAGCTCGTTCATGATAGTCTCCATCTAAGATGGAAACAAATATGGACATTCCCCTGCCTTTTTTCTTCACGAAACTGGCAAAGTCCGCAAGTTTAGGATGGCAAGGGACATTTTCTGGAAGCTTCCCCCAAGGACGGCAGAATATGAGAGGGATAGGATACCAGTTCTTTGGGTGCACTTGATTTGCTGCATGAATCACTTAAACTGTTAATTGCAGAGGAAACAACAGGCGGCAAGAATCTATAAAAGCTCTGATATAACGAAACAATTTTTTGCAGACAAGTGCCTTTTTCAGAGCAATAAGCTCATTAGAAACTAAAATTGAGGTTTACCAAATGGCCTTCCAAAGCCAATTACTCATCTCCATCCTATACGTTAGGCCAGTCGAAGGGGTGGGCATAAACCTGGAACCTAGAATTTTCGTAGTGACAAATCACTACGTGAGTGGTCAATGTCATGCCTTAGCCAATAACACTCAACCAAAAAGCTAAACTTAAGGGGATTGCACAGTCAAGCGTATACAACACTTCAGAAAAGTTTATATTAATACTTTATCAAAACTCATAAGACACTTCATTATACATCTTTTATAAACTTTTTTCCTTATTTGAATAATATTCGGAATCATAGACCAATTTCTCAAATTTCTGACAGTCACTCTTCTGCTAAAAAACAGTGATTCATTGAAACTGCAAAATCTCCCTTTCATATCTCATCATTACGTTATTAAGTAAATAGCTAATATATGCTCATGCTATATTTAGCTTGTACCTATAGCAGCAACTAAAAGGCCGCTACGTGTTGAAACCATGGAAGAACAAAAACTGCAAAAATTTTTAGCTTAATATTTAATCAAGCAGAATAAAATCTTGGGAGGAAAGGCAATGACAAAAATTCTGATGAACATGAATTACAGAAAACGTACCCCCCAACTAGATGATATAAGATTCCATTTTTTCCAAGTTGTTCAAGAAGCATAATCCAATTAAAGAAAGATGCTACTCAAATATGAAACACAGTAGAAAGAACCTATGCATGAGAGCTGAATGAATAGTAAATTGTTCGAGATACTTAACCAATAGTCTCCAAAATAAATATACAGACCTCCTAAAGATCGCAGACTACGAAGAGCGAGTTGAAAATAGGCACTCTTGAAACCATCACCCCAGTCTCCAGCTTTACCCTTTAGACTCACATAATAATATATGAGGGTTGCAAGGGCCAGAGACACCACTGTGAATGTCCAAGAGATAAGAAACATGATTACTGCAAACAAACAAAAAAGGAAACAGTACAAGGTAAATATAAATTGAACACGGAAGAAAAACCAAATGCACACGTATGTATTTGCTTCATTAAGCATAAGGTATTTCCCCAACCCCCGACTATAATAGGAAGAGTGCGAGCGTGGGGTGGGCCTTTGTGGGGGAAGGAGCTTTTCACGGCTACATATAACATCATACTTTTAACAACTAGAATCGTTAACAGAAATAATATAGCATAGAACTTGCATAACTGGCAAAGGCATACCAATGCAAAGTACTGCTCCAACCCGAGAGAGGCTCCAATGGAGAAATTTCCACCATGGATGCCAGATGGGAGCATCCAAGAGATCCAGAAGAAACCAGGATAAGTTCACATCGGCATAGCACAGAAGGTAATACATAGTTATGGTTGGTGAGATAAGATCCAGAGAAAAGAAGTAAAGAGAGTAGCAATGTGAGGCTCTTGGCCATTAGCCACCTTAAAATAATTAAGAACAGGCAGGATGTCATCATTGGCAATTGCTGCAAGCAGACGTGGAACATCAGTCAGGCTTTGAAGAGCTGCACCTAAGGTTGAGAGAATGATACCAATATAGATGATTGCAGGAAAAGGCCAAGCAACAGTTGCTGTAAGTAACCTGCATAAGTAGTTCAGTTATGCCCTGAAATAGGGAAAACTTGATCAATTTGACATCACGCAATCACCTTTTTTCCCTTTATTTGAACAAAATTATTATTAAAAAAAAAAAAAGCATTTGATCTATTTATCTTTCATATTATAAAAAATATATTCTGCATCTCTAGGAAACATGTCAAATAAACTGTAAATGGATGGCGAATGAGTATATTTCAATTTCAGATTTGGGAGTGGCATATTAAAAAGAAAAAGAAAAAAGAAAAAAAGCAAAGTAAAGGAAAAAGAAAACAACAAATGTATTAAAATTACTAATATGTTTTTGCTCCTGTAGAGATTTGAAAGGAGTGAAGGTAATATATAGAAGCCTCGCAACCGTTAATGACAGAATTACATACAGCTGAAGAGATCTCTATTCATTGACAACTGCAGAAGGTATACTCTCCAACACAATAATGTAATCACTCTACTAGCAAAGTTAACGACAGCAGAACAAAGAAATTCTATTATTTGGACAAACAGATAATTAGAATAGATTAGAATACATAAAAATAGTAAAATCAGCTATCCGTGCACAATAGTATCTTTTCACTAAAAAGCAAGCATAGAAAATCTCTTTTCATCAATGACTGACTGAAATAATCTACAAACTAGTGAACAACCATGCATATACGAAGCTTCAACCGGCAACTGAAGTAGATAAAAAATAATAATAAAAATTAAAATAAGAAAGAGATCATGGGTCCAAGAGACATAGTGAAGGTCTCAAAAATATGATCAGCAAAACACCCAATATAGAAAGGACTGTGTAAAAGTAACAGTTGAAAGCTAGGATACTATATAATTAGAGAACCATGAAACAAATAGGAGGGGAGCCAGCAAATTTGAAGCAACATCCTATGCCTATGCTACAACACAGCTCATCAATGTTGATGTAATACCTGTCTGTCAAAAGCTTCTCTCTAGTTGCAAGAGATCCAAAAAACAGCACCGTAACAAGGTAGAGACCAGTGGTCGTCAAAGTTGCAGCCAATGTCCCAATGGGAATAGAACGCTGAGTGTCTTTCAGGGAGGCAGAACGATTAGATCCTGCCATAATCCCAGTTACAGCAGGGAAAAAGAGACCTACCAATGCACTGAGAATCATAAAAATCAGGTTCTCCAGTTCCAAATCACTTGTAATTTAATTTATAGCTTGAGATAGACTAAAGGAACTTAGGCTGACACGATAATAAGTTGGCCAATCAAACTAATAGAAAAAGAGCATGTAACTCAATTCTAAAGCAACTGCCGTCCTACGGCAATGGTCAACACAAAAGAATATTTGTAGCTGCAATAACGGTATAGAGAGGAAGCGGCGTAGTTTATCACTAGCATATGCTTCTCCAAGCTCTCTATTAATGGTTAGCCATAGTATATCCAATAAAGGTTCTTTTCCATTGTTTACATTAATTACACCATTGGATGACTGTAACCCAGAGTACTTGCACTACCAATGGTTGGACAAACTTAATTAGGGTATCTTGGTCACTAACCACAGTACATTACCATGACATATCAAGTTCCAAGCTCCCAGCCAACTAAGGCATCAACTGTGGCCTATCCTGAATTATTTTTCACAGCAATGGACTTAAACGAGTTCAAAGTCTTGGAAAATACAGCACACTCAATGAGTATGAAACAAAAATTAAAATGTGTTATATACTGAGAAAATATAGCGAATAATTTCCTTGATCTAAAATTAAAATATAAGCATTGATATTTCTTGGTTGGATAAAGATCAAATTAATTATATCTAACTAGGGTAATCATTGAGGTCTAAGAAACGCTAAAGGGATTGTACGATACGTTGAACTTGCGTTTACATATTTGTCCTGATAAGTTACTGTAGCGGCAACTTACTGTACAACCAAGTGAAAAATGATTAAGACTGTCAACAGAAATAGAAAAAGAAATGACACAACTTTGTGACATAATTGCACCACATCCCTTTCCTTCCTCGTATGTTTATTTAGGGGGCTAAACCTTGATGCTATTTATTTGCTTGACAAGAAGTGTTAAGACTTACTTCAATCTTGGAGTTCACATACTTCAACTATGTTCCAGTAGAAGGCTACTTCTGTCTAAAACTTATGCTTCAGACACAATAACCTATGGTACAACCTTTTCTCATCTTGAGGGTCCAGATAAAATGGTAATCAGCAAGTTTTCGTAGTCTGATATCAGTTTGAAGCTGAGGGCTTTTATATTTTCACAAAAGTAAACTTTAAATAACTAAATACTAAAACCCCCATGACATTTGTAAAGGCTCTTTCTCATCAAAACAATCTTAATTACGTCATTAAGACAGCAAGCAGTGATACATTCACAGGCACATTGATCCATGAATGGATAATTTCTCCCTGCAGGCTTATTTCTCAAAGGCATATTCATGCGCTAGTTGATATTTGCAGCAGCATATACATCAAGAGTTAATTGCATTCTTAACCGTAGGACTGATGCGATTCAGAAAGATAAGATTGATGATTTTTCCCTATACTTGAGTAAAATAATTTTTAGGATCAAGTTATTTTCCATCCTTGCTCCTACCATCTCAGTGACTCAGTACTTTCACATCTCTACCCCCTCCCCCCCCCCCCCCCCCCCCCCAAAAAAAAAATAATAATAATAATAATAATAAATAAAGTGAGTAGACCAGAAAAGTAAATATAAGCAACATTGGAAAGCAAAATTGGCAATTCAACAAATTCCCCTTTATGCTCATAAAAATTGGCAATTCACAGATTTCCCTTTATGCTCATATCTATAGGATCAATATAGACGCTTTAGAGTGATAAATTCCTAGCAGCCAATATGTCTACCAGAAAGAAACTAACTACTTCCTTAAGGACTGGAAATGAAATAAAAGGATATCACTTCAAGAGAAAAACATGCAAATTTATTGCTCTTACTTGAAATCCCAATATATTTTTCCATTAGGATCAGGTATTCCAGCATTATTGGTTGTTTGAAAAGCGGAAGCCCAGTTGTCTTTGAAAGATTCCAAACTCAATCCGGTGATTCCATCTGCACACAAATACAAAAGTAACAATCCATTAGTAAGGTGATTTCAAGATCTATGGATGAGGGAACAACATTTAAGGCAACCGATAAATTCGGCATGTCGTTCAAGTGCATAAAGTACTACTGCAACAGAAAATATTGGTCAATCTACCATTAGGAGAGGTTATTGCGATTTGTATGCATGAAATCCCAAGAAAGGAAATAAGAGTTTAGAAACAGCTTCTAAACCATGACTTGGTGAAGCGGTATGATCTTAAATTCTTTTATAATTTAAAAAAAAAAAAAAAAGAAACAACAACAACAACAACAACAGCAGGAACAAGTGGTCAAATGTGTATACTAAATGAACAAGGTTGGAATGTTCAAATTTCAAGTCAACCAACACATGCAAAATGTTATGTCAGGTTAATCTAATTTAGCAAAACAGAACAAATAGGAGAATTTGAATGCATGATTTCAACACTTAATCTGGAGTTACTTATGCAGTTATGCACTATCTAGGTACTACTTAAGCAACATGTGATGCTACCATGTGACCTAGTGCTCCAGGAGTCAGCCGAAGTGGTTACCACAAAATAAATCTTCTAAAGTAAGAATGAACACAATGGAAAAAATAAAATTAAAGTACACCTGCTGGATAATCCCTCTTTGCCAACAACATCCCCATGAATATGCAAAACAGCGAAAATAGAACAGCTATGAGAAATCCTGGTGCAACCCGGTTGATCATTTTTACACCACCAAAGACAATGAAACACAGAATGATGGTAACAACAATTCCATAAATTTGCAGGTCATGCAAACTTGGAGTTGAAATGTGCTCAGCCACTGTGGTGCCATTGACTTTTGTGACAGTCTCTGCATTGAAATTAAGGTGTGAAACAACTAGACATACACAGTAAAACAAAATCCCAAACTACGAAACAGTTGGATATTTAAGTACAATACAAAAATAGATGAGAGCTACATTAATACTGATAATATATACAGAAGTTGAAGGAGTAAGATGGTGATATTTTATAATCAAGAGGAACCCAAGAAGAGCATAGAAGAAGAGTGTATCAGCAAAGTCTTAATCCAGAACCTGAACATCAGATGACATTAATCCAATACACAACATGTGTTATCAACTGCAGAGATGATCCCTAGGACATTACCTCTAAAAATCCCAGCACTTGGCACAGCATTCAAGAAGGTCTCTACAGCTCCCAATACATAACTAAAACAGAGGTATACAAGAAATGAACACAAAATTAGCAAAATTTTCTAGATTGTGTAAAATGCAAACTACAACCACAAAAGAACCAACATGTCGGCCAGCAATCAGTCTCATGATGCAATTCCATCTACTGAAAGGAATCTGGAATATAAATGACTTCCTCCAACCCAAACTGAGTGGCACCATATCACTCAGCACGAAGTGTTAGGAAGTATAACGTATTTTCAATAAGTAGAACTCAAAAGTGGGGCCACACATACTTCTTTGACTCGTTAATATAGTTATTCCAGGAAGAAATCTTTTGTATATTGTATGATACAAAAGAAAAGGTACAAGTTTCACTCAAAGGAAAGTAGACGTCTTCCAGGGATATCTCATAAACGAAAGGATGCCACTCAAACCGAGGAAAGGGTGTAGGACAGCAATTATACACTTACAGAGCTCCGGCAACCGCATTCCCAAGGAAAAAACATAGCCCAATGCTGACTCCAACCTCTGGACCCAAGGCACGACCAATGAGATAATAAGGTCCTCCACCCTAGATTACAGCCAATAGATGAAGAGTATATCAGTACACAAAGAAGCAAGCTCCTTACTCTTCATTCAAGAATATTATGCCACTAACCAAACATTGATAGCACAACAGGAAATGAATATAAGGAGTACCTTCATTGCACCATTAGTTGCAATTGCACTTAAAGATATTGTAGTCAAGAAAGTACATGAGCCACAAAAGGCAACTAGCAATAAAGACTCGCCTATCCCAGCCATCCCAACAATCCTGCATTTCTTATCAAAATAAAGAATTAAAAGAATAAAAAAAAGCTCCTTCATCGAAGTAAATCTTTTCATTCACAATAAGTGGAAATCTTTCAAAAAGCATGTTCACAGGACTGTAGCTGAGTGCACAAGTACTAAATGATCAAGAGGCACATACAGCATATATAAATAGAATATGAGCATATAAGATTGAACTTCCTCTTCTGTTTGATTTTAGACATACAGAAATCTACCCATAACTGCATTTATATGCTTTGAATAAAGAAAATTATCATCTAAAGTATAATATGGTGGTCAAATCAAAAACAGAGATGGGCGCTAACATATTTTCCGACAACAGTACACACTTAAGGACTATATGATAGACAAACCCATCTTGCACATCATGAGACATCAAACTGCCATCTATCTTTGGCGTCACATATTATACCAAACTCCTCATAGTGACCCAGTTATATACAACTAACTAGGTGCACTTTAAGATGACCATGAACAACTACAGCTGAAAGAAGTTTATAATTTCCAAAAAACCTAACCACAGAAACCATCCACCTTTCATTTAGCAGAAACAAGGTCGTCAAACATTATTCACAACATGACAAACTTTCTAGATACAGGCTCTTCACAATGAAAAAAAAAACATTTAGCCAATTATTATCCCAAAATTTTAGATATCGTAATAGCAAACAGTAGCTAGACAAGTAACGATTAACCTTAAGTGAAGACTACCATGTATATATTTTTGGGTTGCACCCCCTTGGTGCATAATTAATAAATTTTTTCACTTCTCAAAAAAAAAGTGAAGACTACCTGTAGTTGATGCAAGATTATTGCAAGACCCCACATGTTAGAGATTCAATTGATTTTACGAATTTACATCTCCAGAAGATGAGAAACATGTAACTGCTTTTTGGTTCTGGCATGATAGTCACTCAAAAGCCCAATGCAGGCAAATTGGGCAGGATAGCTAGTCAAACTAAACGCAACCTCCGCAACAAATATGCCACTTGAATGAAACTCAACCAAATGCAGGGGTCAGCAAGTGATACCACAATTATTCAATTCTTGGCTACCACCATTATCGCAGACTTTCACAGCTACAGCAAATAGAGAAGGAACGGAAAAAGCGCTAAATAGCTTAAAATAGAAAATTAGATTCTAAGTGTTTTATGTTACTACACAAGCATTTAGCTTCTTTTCATCTTATGCATCACAGCCATTCATAGGCAGCAAATGTCACTGGTTTATGTACACATGGATTAGGTTCCATCTGTCTTCCTCCTGCAGTAAGTATCTTGATCGCATCTCCATATATCTTTTAGTCAGTTCTTTCCTTTCTACTTCTTTTTTTTGTCTATTCTTCTCTATTTCAGTTTCTCTCATCAACAGTGCATTAAGAAGATATTGAGCAATCACCATTTAGACCAGTCACAATTCAGCAGCAAACAGAATTATGTAGGTTCTAATAGAATTACGATCATCATACAAATTTTAGGAGACAGTGATAACATTATTAGGTAGGACAGAAAAGGCTAGTCAAAATTGCTGCAGTCAATAATCATGCATTATGAAGACCAAAGTTAGAGGAGGACACTAATGCTGGTTTAGCATCCATGATCAGCCACTCTTTGAGCTCAAGACTTTCTTCGCCCAGAATATCATGACGCATGCAATGCACTTCCCCCAGACACAGAAGCTTTCACATAAGCATAGACACACTCACTCTGAAAGCATGGACTTCAGAGAAGGGGTTTTTTATGTTTTTTAGAAGACTTCGGAGAAGGGTTATTCTAGATACAAGACAACAAAAGAATTACCAAGAAAATCTGATGTAATAGATTATTCCCAAAATATTCTGCAAGCATGGTATGAAAACTCCCATCATGGTCCCCAATTTGACACCAGCAGACTGCATGAACAAAATTCTTAAAATTAACAGAAGCAATAAAATGCTGAATTTTCAGCTCCAGAACTTTTAAAGAAAAAGATACATCACATAATGTACACACTGCATCTCGATAAAAGTTGATTAACTTACTTACCTGCAGAACAACAAACTGAAAACTAAAAGCATTGAGAGGTGTTAGTGGAGGGGGTGGCGGACTGGCATGGGTATATGACAGGAATGCAAAAAATATCTGAGAACCCCCAGAAAAAACAGAGAAAAAGATGCTTTACGAGAAAACAGGAGAAATCTGATATATCTTTCCCCAGAAGATTTATAGGAGAAGAAATTTGGACTCCACTCTTCCTGGTTACTCATTAATGCCCAATAAATATCTGAAAATTATTTCCCTTGGGTTCACATTAATTGACAATTATAAAGTAACATCTTATAACGTAACTGAAGTAAATCTCAAATATTCCACAGAATTAGGAAAACAACTATTCCCGAGCATACTATTAACGGAAAATATTTAACCTAATAGGAAATTCTTAGATTTTCAGAAATTTGATTTTCTCAATCCTCTAGAATTTAGGAAATCCCACCTAGAGACAATTTAAGCCAAGCAAACTCATATTCCCTTTTTACCAAGTATAATCTTCCTCTATATATCATTCAACTAACAGAGCCTTAACTATGAGCATAATGTACCTTGCTGCAATTCAACTGAAGGGAGAAGCTCACTACATATAATCCAGCTCAAATGCACATTATATATCTCAAGGCACTGATACAGATGGTTAATTACATACTGCCACAACATACTGTTCGTCCCCTAAACTACATTCCCCATGCCTGGCTTGGTCAGTGGCATATAACAAGTTTATAAATGCTGCATGTACATCGGCAGAATTTGACAACATCTCAGACAATTAACCACAATGAATCAAAAATTATGTCATACTAAGTCAACTTATAACTACAAAAGAAGCTTAGAATTGGCAATCAAACGTCACATAAAACTACCAAGGAGGGAATCTTCAATAAACCTGTCACAATACCAACAAAAAGTCTCAACTACCTTTGGACGCTCAATAGTACTTGTCCCATCATTCCCATCTCGGGGCCTAGATGGTGCTTGAAATTGATCACCTGCCATGCTAGAAAAGCAAGCCTCATAAGGATCATTCTATAATGAATGATCATGCTGGAAAAGCAACCCTCACAAGGAGAGACAAAAGATGCAAAATGAATATCTAACAGAAAAAGAAAAACAAAAAAAAAATCAGCATGACATCGGGTTAAGGAAAAAAAGAAAGTACCTCTTACCTCTTGAGACCTAAAATACTGACAAGAGAATCAAAACCAAACAACTCCAATTTGGATTCTCTCTGAGGGCCATTATGACCTACATGCGTGGGTAGCTTCCCATCTCCTATTTCAGAAGTATTGTTTGGCTGCATTCCAACTTTAGTTTTCCTGACACAACATGCGAGTAAACATGAAAAATGTAATTGAGAAGAAAAATTATTAAGGATAAACATAAGGCATATTAAAAGCACCATTGACATTCATTTATAGCCAACCCTCTCATCAATAAACAATCGAGATCCCAAAAACAATAACAATTCAAAATAAAACTTCAGATGACAAATGACTTCAGTTTTCACCAAAACCAAATATTAAACCTTATGTAAAACACAAGCAAGTTTACTTTTGTCTCTTAATCTCTTTAGCCTTAGTCAAAGCAAACCTTCTAAACATCAATCCCAAGTTTTGTACAGTTTAAAAAGAAAGAAGAACAAGTGAGACTTCAGACCCATTTTATTGACAGTATGTTTTGGACTTTCATGTGCTTTTGCTGAATTATTAGAAATTGTGTACACTACAGCCAATCTGCCTTCTTTCTTATATCTGTAGCCTTTAGGTTTTCCCAATCAGACACTAGTAAAATAACTGCAAGAGATGTAGAGTGTGTGTGGTTCATATACATTGCAGAACTCTATTTAGCAGAATTTCACCAAAAAGAAAAGAACAAGAAGAAAGGAAAGTATATGACACAGCAAAAGTTCTATGCCTAGCTGTCTTTCACACGGCATACAAAGATAATCAGAAGTAAGTAAATCTTGCACAATAGTGGAGAACTCAAGCTATGAAGTACTCCTTTGGCCTTCAAATGTTTTCTAAGACCAGTCAGCGAGCAGATATACAATCATACATGCATACGCCCACACCCCCACAGACACACGTATATATTTGTGAACCGCTTTTACCTTTTGCTTTACAGAACCTCATGACTCAAAATCTGACACAAACTTTCAAGCAGTTTCTCCAATCGTAACCACAAAAATCTGTTTCAGCAGACCTCTTATTTCTTACTTTTTCTTGGTGACTCAGGATTCATCATCTTGATCACAGTCATTAGTTTTGAACAAGCTGCATCTTATTGAGTGTGTGGAGTTTGTGTTATCTTCACTTTACTCTCAACATACAATGCAAATAATGACAACCAGGAAAGGAGGGTAAAAGCGAAGTTTACAACATGGGCTGAGAACAAATATTACCCAGTATAGGATGAGGAGGAAATAGAAAAAGAAAACATTAAGGCACCATAGAGATAGTGCCATGTGAACAAAACACTGTATGGCTAGCAACAACAACATATTAATATGAAAACAACATTTACAGGAGTGTGTCATCAATAAGGCTTCCACCAGCTGAGTCTCCAGAACTAACCAAGCATCGAATCTTCAAGTTTATTTCAACTTCCTCGTTATAAGACATGTAAAAATGTCTTTTTTGTTTTCAGAAGTAAACATTTTATTATATGCACCAAGGGGTTGCAACCCAAAAATATTTACAGCAACTTTTAAACTATCTATACATTCTTATATCCTATCTACATCAGATTTACAAGTCCCACTAGTTCAAAAACAAAGATCATGAACCCAATAATACTTTAAGAGAGAAGTAGACAACTCATTCCCTTCAAAAGCTCTCCTATTTCTCTCTTTCCATAAGGACCAAATGACGGCAAGAGGCATTGTACAAAAGGCCTTTTTCTTGTGTTTTGATAACTTTAAGCCAATCCACATTCTTATCTTGTCACTAAAGGAGGAGAAGAATTTATCTCTTCTGCTTTAAAGCAAGAAGTCATTGCCCAAAGGACAACAAGAGAACGCAAAATCTCAAATTTCCTTCATCTTCCACTTAATTTACAGTTATTCTCAACAAAATTTGATTCTTCAACAGATTGATCTTGTTTAAAACATGTACCTAGAATCTTAGACAAGTCCTAGGAGAATCACCAAGGGTGTTGAAACCAAAACCTAACGTTCGTTAACAAGAAGAAGAAGCACAGTTCAGGTTGATTAGGTTTCATAATGTGGCCACATAGATTAGTTTTAAAATAGAGCTCGTGATATTTGGTTCTACTGAGTATATCGATTAAGCTGAAGGACAAGAAATACAACCCACATGGCTTTAAATTTGGAAGGATGCAGAATTTTCTAAATTGACAGAGAAATTCAGGCTGTATCAGCACTGTGCAGAGACAAAGAAGAAATTGACTAATAATTGCCTCTAAATTGTCGGAGAGAATACCTTTTAGCTGATTTGATGCAGGGAAGAGATGAACTTAGCTAATAAAACAAAATGAATAACTAAATTGCTCCATCTATGAAGCAGCATTTCTTGAATGAATTAACCACCAAGTAAAAAAAAATTACATAAAAACTTCATAACTTCAAATATTCTAGATATAACTATTCTCTGTCGAATCAGAGAAAAGACCAAACAATGGAAAAATATACACCCTTTAAGAGATTGCAATTTTCCCAAATAGTATAAAGCTTGCACGTCTCTTAAGAAGACACGAACTTCATCCATGAAAACCTAATAAATATGCATTCAAGTAACACAATAACTCGTCCACCTACATACTTTAAAATAAGATCCCTAGGCAAATAGAATTTTCCATCTCCTGTGAGGCACACAACAAAATATTCGTAAACAGACTAAAACCCTAACAAGCATGACTAAAACTAAAGCACACTATACTTCCAAAATCTTCCCGTCCCACAAGTTGCATTAACAGGATCCTCCTTGAAAATTCCTCATCTATTTTTATTTCAACATCACGCACATAATTACCACCCAATCACTTTAAATTCTCCTGAACTTCGACCACTGCATTGTTTTGTATCACTTGTAAATGCTTCCCTCTTAAACCCTTCTCATTTCGTCTTCGCATGCTAATCATATGCATCTAAAACATTCCCTAAATTGCAATGTTTCACATATATACACATATGCAGGCCAGAAAGTTTGTGTAAACGCCTGAAATGACTCCAAAAATTACACAAATCACCAATATAAGCACACGTGTTTACAAATCGAAATGCATAATGTATATAAACATATAGCTAAAGTAAGAGCAATAATTACTTGGGGGGAGAGGAAGAGGAAGCGGAGGAGGGATCGAGAGAGGACATCTCGACGACGGCGCGATCGCTATCGTGAGCCACCACCGGGCGGTACCTGCGGGCCCCACGCCCTCCGGTGAACTCATTGTCGTCCGTTGCTTCAATGTCGCCATTGTCCATTTTGCTTATTAATAAAGATTTCCAACTCTATGGATCTGATTTCTAACCAACACTTTATCTATTTATGTGTATATATAAATATATATCTATGTATGTATTGCTGTAATGTGTGTATGTACGTGTAGAGAGAGAAGGTGGAGAGGATTTAGATCCAATCTGAAATGAGCTGAATAAATGTAGGTTGATTTTATATGTATATAGAAGAAGAGAGAGAAACGGCTTTGACTGGCAAAACAGAGGAAATGAGAGGGAGGGATGTCTCAAGGAGAAAGGTAAAAGATGACAAAATTACTTTTTTATTTTTTTTCAATGGAAAATGCCATGCAAGTATCTCCGTGAGTCCTCGTAACCTAATTACGTTAATAAACAAGTCTAATAGTTATCAACAGTGAAAAATATACTATAATAATTATATAATTAATTTATTATTATTAAATTTTTCATATAACATATAACTTATATGAGTCAACGGTTTGTTATTCATAATAATGCCTTGGGTTTTTTGTTTTTTGGTCATGAAATAGAAATTCATTAACATGAATGTATTACAACGGATTAATTAATTTAGTTGGGAAAACGTCTGAGCTAATCGGTTTAGCCAACTTCATTAATACATTACAAAGTAAATCAATTTTGTAATACTTAATTTTGTAATTACAGTTTACTTTTTGCAATGAAATTAACAATTTATTAATAATTCGATTACCCAACCTCCTAATAAAGTGAAAAGCTAATTGAAGACAATTCAGTTGTGAGTTTTAGATTGCTGTTGTTGCAAATCTTCCATTAGGCAAGAAAGTTACATCACAATTGACTTTAAAGGTGTTAGGAGAAGACTGAATTCAATGAACTGGAACTGGAATGCCACCTTAGGTGGTAAGGTTGTGATCAAACTAGGACTCCAGATTGAGCTGCTTTAAATTTGCCCGGAACAACTCGACTATGAACAAACAAACGGGAATATCTTCCAAATTATCAAGACTCTTTTTGACGCATACTTATTATGCAGTGGCGGAACCAAACAACTAAACTCAGAGTGTGTACTCGTATAATGAAATAAATTAGAATATGCACTCATATAGTGAAAATATCTAATATAATAATTTTTTTATAAGAAAACTAAAAATATATATATATTTTTCTAAGTTGAGAATGTGAAGTTACATATGTTGAGTATAATGTCAGTTTGTCCTTGGTGTCACGTGATGTCTTGATAGTTTAAAATGATAATTTTTCCAAAGCAAGATTCCAAACAAACATCCTCCAGAATCTCTCTACCGTCTGCAGCACTGACCTATTTAGTATTTACTACATTTTCCTAGATAAATGACAGCATCGAAAAAACACAAATCCCTTTGTCCTTGTGGTTCATGGAGATATACACCCAAGGGGGCTTGTATTCCCATGCACTTGAAAGGAATGATATATAGTCGAAAATGATTGCTCAGTCTTATTAATGCTTTAATTAGTTGTCAGATTCTCTTGGACAATACAAAGCAGGAATAGATAGAAGAAAGAAACACCACCTCCATGGCTTCATCTTCAACGTGTGACCTTTATGTCATCTGGACTAAAATTCTTAAGGGACGACACTAGTGCTCTTGGTTAGCCCATAACCTTGCTATCTAAATCGTGTTGGAACTGTGTAGTGCTAAGTAGTACCTAGTCATGCAACGTATCAAGCATGAGCCTAAAATAATAATAATAATAATAATAATAAAAGTAAAATACACCATACCCTGTAATTTTAAAAATCGCACAACATCCCTTGTATTATCTAAAATGTTATACACTTGCTCCTATCGCGATTTCCGTTAATGTCCACTAACTGCAGTTATTAAAAGACAAAAATATCTTTTTCTATAAAAGGTAATTTTGTACATTTCACGCATTTGATTCCTGCAAACCCATTTTGAAAAATCCACTATGTTAATGTCCCTAATTTCCGTTTTTGATGGCTTGCTTGAGGGAGATGATGTGGTTTGGTTGCAAAGATGATATGCTTGAGATGATGAAGATATGCTCAAGATATGTCATCTGGTGATAAGTTCTCTTAATTACCTTTATTTAAGGGCAAGCTCAATAGGGGCTCTAAAATGTAAAATTTTGTATTTTTAGGTATTTTTAAAGCTCCATATTCTAAAAAGCAATACTATTTATAAAAAAAGTATGTGGGGTCCACTACTTTTGGATGGAGCCTCTGGCTCTATTTTGGCATCTTTTATGTCAAAAGTGGTGGACCTCACGTACTTTTTTCATGAATAGTGTTATTTTTTAGGGTATGAGACTCTAAAACTACCAAAAAATAGAAAGCTTTACATTTTAAAACCCCCATTGAGAACAGCCTAAGAGAAATTCGTATCTCAAGTAAGGTGCAGAATCTTTGGTGGCAGTAGGTGGAGATGAGGGTATTTTGGTCTATTAAAATGTATTTTTAGACTTCAAATTAATCCCAATTACATAAATGGCATATGTCATATATTTTTCGTTAAGTTTAACGAAAAATTAGATAGCATGATTTATGCTACAACATTTTGGATAATACAAAGGTGTTGTGCAACTTTTAAAAATACAAAATTTATTATGCAAGTTTAAAAAAATAAAAATAAAGAGTATGATGCATTTTACTCTAATAGTAATAATAATAATAATTGTAACATATCAAGCATCTGAACTTACATAAACTCGACATGCATCCTTTAAAAGTCCTTTTTCTTTTATTTTATTATTATTATTTTGTGTGTGTGTATGTGTTGTATGTGTGTTTGTACTTCTTTAGGGTCACCATCAGTCAACATGGGTCGTGATGGTAGAAATGGTAAGTTGATATAGCTGACTGATTGGTTATGATCTGTGCTTTATTTAGCATGCAATGGAGATAAAATAAAAATAAAAATAAAGGGGTAAATTGCATGCGCCCCCCCCCCCCCGGGTGGATTTTTTTTTGGCTCGAAACAAAGTACATCAACCCACTTTAGTAGGTAAGAAATCAGAAAGCAGGTTATACAAATGAGTTGGAATATTTGAAATCCAATCAAGGCAAAAGTTATTTGTAAGTTTACTTTTAGCAACTCAATTAGCCGCACTATTAGCGGTTCTTCTAATGCAAAGTAGTCAAGTGGAATGGTTAGTCGTAACAATCTTTTGAATGTCCTCCAACAATAGTCTTATTTTTTACACCGCAAGCTTAAAAAAATCGATTACATTAAGAACTACTTCTGCGTCGCTCTCAATGATGACGTTAGGGAAAGATGATTGGGAGGCAAAGTGACGAGCATTTCTGATGGCCACTGCCTCAAAAACTAAAGAACAGTAAAAGGAGGCTGCTTGTCCGTGAATTATTTTTCCTTACCAATCTCTACAAATGAATGCACAGGCTACTTTCTTCTTGGATGTATTAAAGATTGCATCAACATTGATCTTAACATAATTAGAGGAGGAGGAATTCAAGCCGTCGGGATAATGTCATTGTTGCGAAGGTGATTATCATTTTGACCATGGACAATGGTTTGGCAATTGGAGAGTTCAGATAAAGTGAGGCGTGCATTGACAATGGCGTTATCAGTGGTGACAATTCTTCCTTCATTACAAGCTGCACTTTTCTTTCTTTCCAATTGTGGTTGACCGAATACACGTAATAATCCTTGTGTTTTCAAAACTTTTTAATAAAATTCTATGTAATGAAGAAAGGTTGCACAGTAATCCTCGTTGTTAATATTGCCCTCAGACTTAATCAGGCGTGTGGTGCACTCGCCTATAATGCAGTTGGAGTTGTCAGTCAGTTTTAAAACAAATATAAACGAACTAAAATACCTTTTAGTCGTGCCAAATTAAAATTATAGACGAAAAAAAAAATTCTCTCATGAGCTAAATCGTACACATACTCTACTCTAAAGCTTAAACCCTGATTCAAAAATCCTAAATCTTATACCATAGCCTGAAACCCTAATTCCTAAATCCTAAACCCTATGCACTAAACTCTAAATCCTAAGTAAGTAAGTAAGTGAACTAAATATGTATCTAACTAAATAAGTTAAACTAAGTAGGTAAATAAGCTGAGTAACTAAGTAAATAAATAACAAAGTAAGTAACTAATTAAGTAAACTGAGTAAGGAAGTAAGCTAAGCAAGTTAAGTAAATAAACTATATAAATAGCTAAGTAATTAAAAAAGTAAAAACTAAGCTAAATAAGTAAGTTAAGCAAGTAAGTAAATAGCTAATAAGTAAGTAACTAAGTAAATAAGTAAAATTAAGTAACTAAGCTAAGTAAATAAGTAAATAACTAAGTAAGTAGGCGAAATAAACTAAAAATAAGTGAACTTACTAAATAAGTAATAAGTTACCAAATAAGTAAGACTAATTAAGCAAGCAAGTGAATTAGTAAGAAGATAAGTAACCAACTAAGTAAATAACTAAAAGTAAGTAACTAAGTAACTATAAGTAAGTAAAAATAAGTGAGTAAACTAAACTAAGTAAAAACTAACCTAAATGACTAATTGTAAGTAAACTAATTGTTTTTCTCAGTCACGTAATCTATAATAGGGTGAAACTATTCGATGCCAAGTTGTGGACTCAAAATTATAATTTTGAACGTGATTTGTATGATCTAGAAAAATTAATGAGTAGAATGGCTATGAAGATGGGTTTGAGAGTTCTCACGCCCAAGATAAGGGGTTATGTAGTGGGTGTATAGGATATGGGATGAGGGCTGTAAATTGAATTCTACTTCCCGTAAATGTGGGGTGGAGGGTTGGAATAGACATTCTCCTCCTCATTTCCCAACATACATACATGTGAAATTTGTTAACAAAATTAAAACGAAAAAGCGAAAACAAAAATACGTGAAAGCAAACAATTAGAGCCACTAATGACATAAGGAAAAATTAAAACAACTATATTGTGAATTATTTGTTATTGCAAAGTACAACAGAAATGTGAAGGTAAAGCATCTTGGCAAGGCTAAACGGGGCAAAAAAAATGAAAAAGGGGTTACAACACGAGGACTTCCCAGGGTGTCACCCATCCTTGTAGGGAAACCTATTTATAGGCTTAGAATATAAAACTTAATTAATTAGAAAACTATACTAATAAGGAAGCCTAGAATTTCTTAATTCAATCATAAACTTAAGCCACGGCATATGGAATTATATTAAAATCTAAATATATTCCAACAAAATTATTTTCTTACGCGTAGTTTTTAATATATTTACTAAAACTCGAGTGTCATAAATATAGAGCATTGCCACTTATCATTTATAGAATCCAAAAAGTACATAAGTTTCTAACATATTGTCATTAAGCTAACATACCTTTTATTTTATTTTTATATAATAAGAATCAAAATCGTGATTCGAATTTAAAATATCTAATTACAATATATTAATATCGCTATAAACCAAAACTACCGCTATCTATTCCGCTATAAGTAGACTTTCTAGAATAATTAATAGTATGATATGCATGGACATGAGCCTTATTACGTGTTTTCGTGACGGTAGCTTGCAGAAGTGCCCACATACAAGTTAACTTTTGGAAGTCGAGAGATTGCATGCAGTAGTCAACATTAAAAGTTTGTAAAAATCAAAGAAAGAATTATTCAAATCATGATTTTGAAGTTGAAAAAGAAGCTTACCTAAACAACAGTAGACTCATGGCCCAATATTTTACGTCCATAATTAACCTGCATCTTCTCCATACTGCTTTGGATGCTTTGATATGAGATGTTGGATTTCGAGCTCACGTCATTCCCTCTTTATGCTAAGCACACTCTCTGCATATAACTCTTTGTTCTTCCTTTCTAGAGTAATGACTGGACAAGCCCCACTTGAGTACTTTGTCCTATTTACAATATTATTCTTTTTCAAGATTCTTATTCTTTCTATGCATTGCAAGTCAAACCTATCATCGTAGTAATAATTTGACCAAAAAAAAAAAAAATCCTAGTAATTAAATACATATATTTATTTTCTCCCTTTAACAATTTCAAATCTTCAAGGCCTTTCATTTTCGTTTTTCTAATTTGCACTGCATATTCTTCCAGTGTTTTCTTCTGAGAAACTAGCAAAAAAAGGAAATCCAACCCTTTTTGTTTCTCAGATATATATATATATATTTTTCTATATTTGTTCCCTGCTTGTGTTATTTCAAGTCTTTGATCACCGGAAGCAACAATGCATGTTAAGAAAGCTAACCTTTTATGCATTATAGACTTTTTTGAAGAGTGATCAGTGTAAGAAATTATATATTTATGTAATGTAATACTTGGAGAAGCAAAAAAATGGAAGCTTTTCTTTGGGGTTTGTAAAGGCAAGGAGATTTTGAACAGAGTAATTTTATGAACTCATCTTTATGTTTTTTCTTTATGTCAATGAATCTGTTAGCATTCATGCAGAGTGGTGTTTGAACTTTATGTGGAAGTGTGGTGGCTTTTGGGATACTATTAACATGTGCTAGTTGGTTGCTGAGAACTTTTTTGTGGGTGCATTAACTTATTGGAAAAAAAATATGAGAATTGTTAAAATATACACCTGTTTTTAGCTGAAAGAGAAAACTGATGCAATGTCATGCTTCTGAGTTTTAGTATAGTAGTTTCTGCTATCTTTGTGTTGTGATTATGGAGTTGGAGAATGCAATATATTGAACCTGAAATTGTGTTCTGTTTCATTTGTGCTATCTGAAGTTTAACTAGTTGGTAACATCTCCAGATTGAAGGAATGGGTTGTGTTTCATCAAGAATTGATAAACAAGAGAGGGTGAGTATATGCAAAAAGAGGAAGAGGTTAATGAAACAGTTACTTATACACAGAAAAGAGTTTGCTGATGCACAAATGGGATATTTGAGAGCACTGAAAAACACTGGAATGACACTTAAACAGTTCACAGAATCAGTGCCTCTAGAACCTGAGGACATCCCCTTTGAACCTGCATTTCCACCCTTCCCTCCTCCCCCTTTGCCGCCTCCCCCTCTGCCTCCTCCAGGTTTTAGCCCTGACTTGAGAAAATTTGAGGGTCACCAGCCAGAAGAAAATTCCTACGAGAAGGTCATTGAAATTGATGATGGTAGTGGTAACACCTCAACACCACCACCTGGCCCGAGTTCCCTTTGGGATTTTTGGGACCATTTTGGTTCTTCATTGCCACAAAATGATGAAATGAGTGAAACAATGGAGCAAGAAGGGGAAGAGAATTGGGCAGAAACACGCAGTGAATTTGTAGAAGAAGATGAGGAGGGTGAAACTATTGTCGATACTATAGTGAATGTCGTACCTGAGATGTGGCAGCCTGTTGAGTTATTGGTTGATACTTCATCAACGATGAGTTGGACTACCGAAGACACTGAAGATATCTCCATGATACTCTGCAGAAGGAAGATTAGTTTAGTTGGTATAGTTAGGGAGCTAGATGAGTATTTCTTGGAAGCTTCTGCTAGTGGAAAAAATGCAGCTGTTCTCATGGATCTCAACTTAGGCGAAACTTTTCTACACCGTTCAAAAGAAAGCAAAAGTAATTACTTTCACTTTCTAAACTTGATGAAAGAATTATGTCCTCCCACTTTTGAGATAGAATAAACTTTATATCACCCTACATTTATGCTGCATAATTACAATGTCTGAGGGAGCATTGTGCACACTTGTCTAGTATTAGCACAGTAAAAGAGTGGTCTTTACACCAAATGGATCCTTAATCTTGATTCACGGCTTTGATGTGGGACTGTCGATACTCTCTTATATACTTCTTTTAAAATCTGAGTTTTTGTGATGTTTTCATCTGTTTGTTGCTGTCTTCTTCCATTACTCTTTATTTCGACTCCTCGCTCTCTCTCTCTCTCTCTCTGAATTAATATTGTGATCTTTCCAAACCAAATACTTCAATACTGAAGTGTCTAGGAGCTTATCACAACTATGTTATGTATAGGGAAAAGATACAATTCCGCAAAGGTCTTTGGCAGCCTGAAATGGAGCTTGTCTTCTAAATCACTTCAATTGACGAGATATTCTAGAGAACACTCTGGCCCTGTTGAACCGTGCAGGCCAGGAATTCATTGCATCACCCTTGAAAAGATATACGCTGAGGAGCAGAAACTCTACAAGTTAGTGAAGGTATTCACATTATTTAGATTACATGCCTTAGACACTTTATTTCTTCTGCATTACAATAATTGTTCTGTTAGTGCTTGCTAGTTGTGGATACTTGTTTCTTTGTATAACCTTCCTACTCGTCGAGGTTAATGGGAATAAAAGATAAACTAATACGATGTAAGCATATAAACTGACACTACAACCTGATAACATTCAGAGAGATTGAAGGGAACTTCATACAGTCCAGCATTCTGTAAAGTAGCAGATTGAGCAATGCTTTTAATTTTCAGATTTTACTATGTTTCGTGCTCTGACTACTCATTCTTACACTTAATTCTCGAAAGGTTTTTGGCCTTATCTTTGACGATGTTGTCAATTGTTGTTAGGAGGAAGAGATTACGAAGGTAGAGCATGGGAGAAAATCACATCTACTTCAACAGCAAGAGGAAGAAAACCAAGACTGGACAAAAACAGAGAAAACTCGATCAATCATTCAGAGTTTGCAGTCTGACATCTTATCACTGAGACAATCAATTAGTAGGACCTGCTCAACTATACTAAAGCTCATAAATGAGGAGCTGCACCCTCAGATGATTGCACTAACTTCAGGGTAAAGAAATTGGGTGGTCAAGCTTTGTTGTGATACTGTATAAAACTCTAGAAATTACTTAGTTTACTAAACTACTAAGGTGCTGTAACTTTGTTATTCTTGTGAAAAATAAATTCTTTTAGTTGTAACATGTGCTTCGGTTTTCTTGTGTCTAAATTTCGCTTTCTCACATCTCTCTCTTTCTCTCTAATTTCAGGCTGATGCGTATGTGGCAAAGTATGTACGAGTGTCATCAAGTTCAGAATCATATATCTCACCAGCTGACTTATCTCACGGAGGAGCAAAATATGGATCCTACTACCGAGAACCAGCGGCAGGCTGCAGCTCAGTTAAAAACTGAGGTCACTTCCTGGTATGATAACTTCTGCAAACTTGTAAAAGCACAGCGAGAGTACGTAAAAGCCATATGCAGGTGGAGCCAACTCACTGGCTGTTTAGTAGATGAGGGTCAAAGGAACATTGGCCCTTCCTCAGTATATGGTCTTTCTGAAGAATGGCTACTTGCCCTTGACACGTTACCTGATAAGGTACTCTCTTGTCCGAAATTTTTTTACAGGTTCCTGTTTATAAATATAAGTTTAATTGACCATATAGACCTAGGAGTATTATTTTATTTCGAGCTGAACTTGGAAGAATATTTTGCAATAACAAACGCAATCCCAGATGTCGGCCTATGAAATTCCTTCCAGAAAATGGTGTTACTGAGCCGAAGATGATTTCAGTATGAAATTTGAAGGGTATGCTACACGCTGCTATGCTAGAACATGTCATATGATTCATGGAGTTTACTTTTCAGATGTGGCTATAAGTTATATGCATGTGATATCTGAGGAAATATAGTGATAGTTTGAAATACAGAGAGAAGTTCAAGAAAAATGATACTGACTCGTTAAGAATGATTCTGAACGTTCTATGATTTCTCTCTCGACTTTTTCTGACCTGTGGAGTAGTTTAACTTGATTTCTCAATCTTTAACTGCTCATCTGTTTAAACAGATGGCGTCTGAGGCCATTAAAAGCCTTCTGTCAGCAGTCCACTCCATAATTCTGCAGCAGGACGAAGAAGTTCAACTGCAAAGGAGATCAAGTAAGCTTGAGAAGAAACTGCAAAAGGGATCAAACTCCCTTGCTGCAATGGAAATGAAATATGCAGGGAGCTTCACCACCGAGGATTCTAACTTTATTTTAAGCTCCAAGCATCCTTTGTCAATCAAGCGCGATAAAGTTGAGGTCTTGAAGAAACAAGTAGATAACGAGAAGGCCAAGTATATAAGCTCAGTTAAGGCAACTCGAGAAATGATTTTCAACAACTTGCAGAAAAGTCTCCCGTATGTTTTCGGAGCCTTGATGGTTTTCTCAAGCACGTATATTCAAACTTTTGAGGATGTTGTTAGCCGTGCCACTCGGATAGAACGTTATGATCGATAGTGTAATATATGTGTAACTTTCCTACTTAAAACAGAAATGCTTATGGTTTCACGCGCTAATGACTTAATGTAGAAGAACTCGCGGAACGCTATAGACTAAACAGAAATGCTCACACCCTGACCCTCTCTCTCAAACGTGCAGATGCTCTAGGGGCATTGCTAGCTTTGATTGTAGAAGCACCAATTTGGGGTTGTTTGTGCAATGATAGCTTACTGCAAATGTAGCTAGAATTTGTAAACTTCAGATGCTGGTCAGCATATATTAGCCTGTTATGAGGTCCTATTGTCTCATCATGTTGAATATAATGTCTAAGGGAGCAGCTCTGCCAAACTGCATTTACTTGATGCTTGGTTCAGTCTCATCTTCTGGAAAAAGATTCAAAACGTCCACACATACTAAACGTCCCTCAAGTAGTAGCGTGGGCTCCACCTGTGCATGGATACCACACACTTAGAGGTGACGGACTCGTTTTGAAGCTTTTTCCTCTTTTTCTTTTTAATGTCTAGGAATCAATCCAACTGAAAAATAGATCAATACATGTTTGATGCAAGATTGATCGATCTGTGGCTGCATTATACATGAGATGGACGATTTAACCAATCAATTGAGGTAGAGGCACAGCAACTGGTGAAGTTCTTGACATTTAGTTTGCGTTTGATCACATTTTGGGAGTCTAAAAGTGCGCTCGAAAACCAATTGTGGTTTCAAGACTGTTCGGATTTTCAAACTTGTATTTCTGTTTATGCTGCAATTGCAAGAAAGCTTGCGTTTTCTAAAAGTTTAGGTATATACTCAGAATTTTTTGGCACGTGATTTTCTCAACCTGATTCTCAAAACATGCGTTTGCCAACAACAGGGTCAGACAGACCTTTACTCAAGATATATCATCCCAAACATGTTAAACAGTCCATGTTCATGATGAAGAATGAATATAATTCATGAAAGAACTATATGAAATTCCTTCTTTGCCCCCTTGGGATTGTAGTGAAGAGAAAAACCTTTCACCATCTTGGAGCAGAAATCACCTCTTTCTTTAGAAAAGTCATTCCATAATAATTCAAGGATTGAAGATCAAGTGAAACTTTAGGATTTCACTTGAGAATATAATTTTCAATCAAAGCAGGGAATATCTAACATATCCTGTATCCTGACATCCTACCTAATGTAAAAGCAAAATTGGGTTGCGAAATTACATTTGACAGAGGAAGAACAATGTTAATCCAAATGCCAACAAATAGTATGTGTAGACCAAGTCAGATTTGATCTCTACATCTGAGTATTGTCCCAGTTAATTGCTTTGTCCTCAAAATCGTATTCTGTTTGATGAAGCCTGCTTCGGCCCAGCCTACTCATCATTGCAAGACCTGGTGCAAGACACGAACAAATTACAGAATTAATTTAAAGTCATATATATACTAACGAAAACCTAAAATGCATAAAAGTCATCGACGGATTAGAAGTAGCATATATCATTGTTGTGCTATTCCGAAGATTCACTCAGATGCTGCGAATCGTGCCACGAAGTTTCTGTTTAGTGGGTGAACTGCAAGGTTCTATTCAGCAGGTACAATATAGGCCATGACAGAGACTGAACAAAATATAACCTTGTGCAAGTCAAAGACCTTTGAACAAATAGACTACTTTTTCTCAAGTAAAATCGATAGCAATCTTTTTGTTTAAGTTCCCAATCCGGGAGGGTTTGATTTCTTTTATATTACCAAAAAGAAATGTGATACTCAATAATAATACCATAAAGCATGAGAAAGCACTTTTGGCACCGGCCACAGGGATGAGAAATACATTTTTGTTTTGAGAATAAAATTTATTTGTGCAATCACATTAAGCAAAGTACTAATATTGAGAACTTGTGGATAACAGCTAAATGGATGCGATACAATAGTTATGCATTCCATACCTTCAATCATTTTGTATAGAGATGACCACCATCTCTCTCTTGAAACCTGGTATTGATCAAGGGTCTCTTCAATCACCTTGTCATGTTTTCCTTCTAAAACTCCCTGAAGGGTTATTACGGCATCCTTTGTCTTCTTAAGAATATTGTCCTCGTCTTCAATTTCCAACTGGACAAGGTCATTTTGTGATGAAGTGAGGCTAACACCGAGAGCGAACTGTGCAGCAGCAGCCCAGCGGGAAGAGGCAAGCCATTTCCTTTGCCCCTCTACTTGCTTTTCTCCATCCAATCCATTACCTCCTTGCCCTCTATGCACTAAACTTCGTAAATACTCAGCATTTGCAGCCCCTGTACTCTGAACCATCTTTGAGAATGCACTTTCTTCATTTTGCAGCAGTTTTTCAGGGGTATCATATTCTTGGACCTGGATATGAAGAATAAAATCCGGGATTAAGAGGCAAAGTAAGCTGAACAGATGATCAAACTGATCTCTCCAAAGTTAACAAAGGTTTCAGTTGATAGAATCCACATTATCACTCAGAGGGGCCACATCCATCCTCTTTCACAGGCAAATCAGTTCATGTGTCATATTTAAATATGACCATACAAATAGCAACAACTTAGAAAATACAGCTCTATACCTGACCAGCATCAAGCAGAAGAATTCGGTCACAGTCGATAACGGTATTCAAGCGATGAGCAATAATAAGCATGGTGCATGATTTAAATTCTTCTCTTATAGTCTTCTGAATAAGTGCATCAGTCCTGACATCAACAGCTGCAGTTGCTTCATCAAGAACAAGGATCTTTGATCTCCGAAGTAAGGCACGAGCAAGACTCAATAATTGTCTCTGTCCAACGCTGAAATTTTCCCCTGCTTCCGAGACCTTCATACACCACAAAGATATATTCTCATGACTGATATACATGTTAATGAATCTCAAAGGATCGAACAAAGAAACGAAGAGATTATATAAACGTTGACAGGAATAGCATAGGCTATGCAACTAGTGGAGATGCTTTGCTAGACGAGTTGTTGGACGATAGTCAACCAATATATCTGTACATTTGCACTGATCAAACAAGTTATATGGACATACACATATAGCATGGTTGCTGCGGAATCAACTAACATTAGATGTATTGAGCTCTGTGGCCCTCTTTTCTTTTCTTTTTGGCTGATTGATTGAACATTTGTTTCCTTAAGATCCACATGTTGAAAAACTAAGAACCAGAACAGTCGAGTACAGGATTCCATTAATGAAATGTAACAAAAGATACACGAAAGTTTTGCGGAGCGTATAACACAAAACGCTTTGCTCTATTTATCGATCTGTAATTTTCACAAATCTTTTCTTTCCATTTTTGTACCAGATGACTCCTTGCCATCTGAATTCCGTCATTTTTCTCCATCAATATATTTATTTTTCCAATTGGAAGAAAAAAAGCTGAAGTATAGCCTACAAATTTTAACTAATTTGATCATATAGTGGGTTTTGCTGTAAATTGTGTTTAAGGTAAGGCATTCACTAAAGATCATAAACATTAAGATTTTCTTTTCCTCTTTTTCTTTGTGTTACTTTCTCTTTTTTTTTTTTTCTTTTTTTGGGGGGGGGGGGGGATTGTTTGGGGAAGGGAGTAAGCTTTGAACCCAGGACAGAAACCCTAGTAAGAAGTGCTCTAATCCACTGAGCTGGCTGCTGGGCTGGATCATAACCAATAAATTGGAAAACTTGTTTGCTTCCTTTCTATAGAAAGCCAGATTTTCTAATTATGTGAATAGAACGAAAATGCATAATCTTCTCCACTAGAAATAATCCATGCTAGGGCGCTAGGCTATTCAGGATGATGGCTTTCACATTTGTAGTAAAACAATGTGCTTAAGTTGGAAATAAAATAATGCAGATATACATTCACAGCTTTACTTTGATATGGATATCTTACCCTGAAAAGATGCTTCAGTAATTATAACTTAAGCTTTCGTCCAAAAAAAAAAATTACAATTTAAGCTCATTCAGGTGTTGATTATCTGTGAAACCAGAACATTAACATAACAAAAAGAAAACAATAAATAATAGTAAAGAAGAGGCCATAAATACCTCGGCATCCAGACCCAAAGAACTTCTCCGAATGACTTCCTTCAGGTGTGCTCGCTCCAAAGCCTCCCACAAATCAGCATCATTGTGTTCATTGAAAGGATCAAGATTGAATCTCACAGTGCCTGTACAAAATGATATAAGATTGTGTCTCAAATATATTCTTTAGATAATTTTTTTAATTGTGAAGTACCATATAAGAGATTTTTCATGAACTTAAATACTAGAGAGGAGCTAAATTATTCGATGAGAAGCATTATGTAACTCCGTCATTGAATGCCAAATATCTAATGCAACAAAGAAAACGAGAAGCTGTATAAAATCAGTTCACAACAATAACGAACAGGTGACTTGCTAAGCACGCATATGATTCATTCCCTTATGTCAACAAAGTAAATACCTGAGAAAAGAACTGGTGATTGTGGTATGATACCCAGGACCTTCCGAAGATCTGTTAAACCAAACTTTGAAACATCACAATCATCAATTAAGATCCGTCCTCTTTCCAATTCCACAATTCGGAATAAAGCATTAAGCATGCTAGATTTCCCTGCTCCAGTCCTACCAACTATTCCAACCTTGTCAGTTGGAGGAATTATGAAGGTTATGCCATGAAGGACTGGAGGAAGTTCAGGCCTATAACGTAAAACAACATCCTCAAATCGAACTGATCCTGCTGAAGGCCAGCCGGGAGGAGGACGGTTGCTCTCGATAATGGCTGGACCTTCTTTAGGCAAATCTATATATGTGCCAACTCGCTCAACTGCATTTAGACTATTCTCTGCCAAACTAGCAAGTCTCAATACAGCAGTCAGCAGGCTTGTAATGTTTAAAGCATAACTAAGAAGCAACCCCATGGTAGAGGCATATGCCTCTTGGTTTTCTGCCCTTCCATTCTGCATAACAGCAAAAGTTGCAGTAAGCCATATCATAAGGCCGCCCACAGTCTCTAAACGGATTGCAAGCCAGCGGTTTCCGCTCATTGTTACAAGAGTGAATCTGGCATTGTTGTCCATGGAATTCCCATTAATCTTGGCCATTCGATCATAGGCTTTATATGCACGAATGGTTGACAGACCATTTAGTGCTTCTGAGAATTGAGCATATACAGGAGATCTTGTAATTGAATCTAAACGCTTCACTTCACGGGCAGTGCTCTGCAAAAAGTATATAATTTAATTATTTTACAGCTTGGTGCAGCAGAAAATGTCGAAGTATGATCTTCCCAGAAAGAACAATTAAATGAAAATGCTGAAATACCTGGTAGTACAGATAGGCTCCATAGAACAAAACTAGAAGGGGCATTATGGCCCACAAAGACATGGTGCTCACTATCCCAATCAACACGAATGTTGACACAAGCTGCGACACTTGGCCCATAAACATATTGACAAATGGGGCAACATTCCGATCTATGTCGCCTAAATCCTTAGCAAACCTATTGATAATACGTCCAAGTGGATTTGTATGAAAGAAAACCATTGGAGCTCTTAATATAGAGCTGAGCATGGCATCATGCAACCTTTTGGCAGCATAAAGACTTGATGTGATCAACCAAAACGAATTTGTCAAAGTCACCAAAACCTGAATATTGGAGGAAAGAAAAGGAAGCAACAATGAGATCTGAGCTTCTTGGCCATTAGTTCTTTTTAATATCAAAATCATGCCTCAATACTTTAGCTAGTTGCAAATATGGCAGTGATTTAGAACCAATTATCAATAGAGAACGTACCTGACCAAATGAAAGAAGCGCGTAGATCAGATTGTAAAAACCTGGGCTATATCTTGTCGAATTGCTTTCATCTGTCCAGAAACTTAACCATGTACTACTCCCAACTCTTAGAACCTCAGTTAGGACATAGCACAAGAATAGTATCATGACAACCCAGGTGCCTCCCAGAGCATTCTTGTATCTGCAAGTCATTTATTACAAATGTATCAATTCAAGCAGAGTGAGCAAACTGGTTTTGTGTACTAATTGATATATGATGTTTTTGTGGACGTATATTGACCTCAAGTGTCCCAAGGCTCAAAGTTCATTGAATACAGAGCAGTACAGCCAAAGTGACGTGATAGAATCAATACATACAAGGAGGTGTACACTAAAATCATTGGGTATTAACTCATTCCATTATTTTAGATGTCCAACATGCTGTAAATTTAGATAAGAGCACTAACTACACACAGTAACGCAACAGATAAACAAAAACCACTAGAAGTTATTAGGGCTAAGCTCATATTAACAAAAATTAGACATGTCTAGAAGAAAAGGAGAGAGGCAATGGATAACTACTAAGAGGGAGTTCAGCCTAGCTTGAAAAAGAGCTTATAAGATCTCTAGTTTAACAAAATTCCAAAAAAAAAAAAGGAACAGAAGATACATAGGGGTATACATAAGGTTGTTGGTCAAACTAGACTGAAGGCCAAGATCGTATAAGCTCAAAAAAAAAAAAAAAAGGAGCGGTACTTCAAAAATAAGCTCTTTTTGAGCTCGTAAGCTCTAGCTTTAAGAGTTTTCTTATACACCACAATGAGCTTATAAGCTCAAAGATAGCTCAGATCTAAGCTTAATGCCTTCAAAATATTAACATAGATCACTTACTGGACTGTATAGAGAAAACTAAGAGTGCAATGTTGAAAATAGCAGCTAATATCAGACTCATCTGGTAGAAAATATTTCACACCAATATCTTCCAAGAGTTGAATGCCTTATTAGACAAGAATCAAATAAAAGGATTATAGGAAGTAGGGCATTTTATGTTTCATGGCACGGTGAATGTGAACCACCAGCCAATGAAAACAATTTAACAGTTGAAACAGAGATTCTCCAGGACAATATGAAACTGCAAAGGGAACTTTTCAAACAAATCCGACTTCCAGCTGACAGCATGGCATGCTAACTCTAATTGGCAACAGTTGAAAGAATCGTTTTGTTTAACATGAATTCTTGGGGAATTCTAGATGTCCATTTCCAGGTTGATATATGTTTATTCGCAGGTTAAAGACGAATTAAGAAATTTCAGATCTATGCTCATGTAATCTATTGTTGAGGCAAAGTTACTTAGAAATTCTAATTATATATGTGAGGATAGCTTCGTCATTTAAATTTACTACACCATCCAGAAAATTATGTACAATCTTTGCATTTGACCATGTTAAAAATAGGATCAAATAAAAGGAAAGAGAAAACTGAGCTAACTGAACTATGTCACCTCATCAGAACATTCCAGCTGACAACTCCTGTTTCGCGTTCTTCCTGCTTGATAAGAACAGATTTTCCTTCCTTTTTTCCCTTTGTTTGGCTTGCATCCTTAGTGAACCCATCGGTCACACCATTAGCAACAGGCTTCGAAGTCTTATCATCAACATTTTCAGCAATTTCCGTTTCTTCGACAAATTCTTCCATTTTTCCAGCATTTTCCATAAGTTTTTGAAACAGAGTGCCATTGTTTGACAAATAATCAAAAGTACCCTCTTCTTTCACCATCCCATCATGCACTAGAATAATTTTATCAACTTGCGAAAGGAAATGCAGTTGGTTTGTCACTAGAACTCTGGTTTTCCCTTTTAAATCTCCCTTGATACATTTTTCAAAAACCTGATCGAGCAGAAAACACCCACGCAATACTGAGCTCGATAAGAATACAAAATCATTTGCCAAAGATAGTGAAGATCACAGAACAAAATGCTAATGAAGAAACGCATCCAACAGTTGAGAAGGACCAACAGCACACCTACAGTAGCTCTTTAGAAGGAAAGAATATAGAATTTGCAGAATGGAAAGGACAAAGCTAAAAACAGGTAATTTCAGCCTGGAAAACTTATAACCTTGTCTTTATTCAACAGTTTTGATTGGCTTTAAGTTTATAAACAGATACCGATTTTGACATCACATACCAGTAGTTCAGTTTTCACAAACTGACAAATAATGACAAAAGGAAAGAAAAATAAATAAAAACGAAGTAGCTAGATATGCATGAGTCTTCAGATGTGAGTAGACAACATGACTGGAGACTGAAAACTTTGGAGATTTCAAGGGGTGCCTCCTGTGGCTTAGTATGAAACAATTACCTGCCGACCAACCTGAGCATCAAGGGCGCTTAAAGGGTCATCAAATAAGTAAACATCTGAATTAGAGTATACAGCCCTAGCCATTGAAACTCTTTGCTTTTGGCCTCCACTGATATTAACTCCACGTTCACCAATTTCAGTAAGATCACCACCCTGGCATAAAAGCATGTTAAAGTACAAATTATGAAGAAAATGAAGATAAGTTGGATCTGGATAGGTGCTGAGAAGACACGTTAAAACTACGCGAAAATAATTAGATTCAAAACAACTAACGCATTATAAGGATATGGAGCTTAATTACAGGAAGCAATTCAAGGTCGTGCTGCAAAGATGTCACATGTATTGCCCTATCATATCTTGCAGGTTCAAAGGCAGATCCAAAGAGTATATTGTCACGCACCTGTAAAACAAGATAAAAACCAAGTCAATAATTTATACTAACAACCACAAGATGCGTCTCTTAAGTGATATTTGATCTATCTATTCTAAAATTTCATAAAGGGGGTTTATCCAATCAATAAAAACCTAGTGTCATAAAGCTAATTGCTGATATATTATGTACTTGTATACACACATAAAGTATCTATGATAAATATTAGGAGCATGATTTAACTCACAGTAGCATTGAAAATCCAAGAAACTTGTGGTACGTAGGCAACTGTTCCTCTAAGAATAACAGTTGTATCTGCAACTGCAGGTATCTCTCCAAGCATTGCTGATACAAGTGATGTCTTTCCTTCTCCAGTACTGCCAACAATGGCCACTAAGCTACCAACAGGTACATCCAAATCGATATTTGACAATGTAGGCTCCTCCGACTGAAACCATCAGAGGACAAAATATATTAGGAAATCATAGATCCTTAGTTTACGATAAATTTAGAAGTAGCTCGGGTAAATTTCAACAGCCATCAAGAAATTAAAGTTGAAAGTTTACTTCAAGCTCCAACTAGCAAATAAACACTTATAATAAAATTCTCATGATCCAATGCTTGTCTAAAATAGTAAAGTTTATACAGCAATGTGAGAAATCTTGAGGTTTAGGTTTTAAACGATGCCCACATTCAATAAAATCTTTGGGGTTAGTCGCACCTTGTGACAGGAATAAACACATTCAGTAAACACGAGTAGAATGGCTTCAATATGTGAAGACTCCGCATATCAGCTGTTTTAATTTGCCCGATTAACTAAATAAAAATTTGAATAAAGCCCCAGGAAGTTGCAATTAAAAGGTAATATTGGGAGCCGATTAATTGATAAAATTCACAAGCAATGATTGAGATGTGTTATGAAGTTTTTAGAAATTTAGACATAGTCTAATCCATATTTCTGTTTACTCACAATTCATTATTAACTAATGAAGCTAATGGGTACAAGTGTGCTGATTTTAGAGCACACCTCTTTGCCTAAGATTAGCAACATGCCATTATTAGTAAGTTTAATGAAAGCAAATGCTTGTCAACCCATGTTTTCATAAAAGGGAAACATCATTAGGGACTGAGAAAGTGATTCATTTGCCTACTCCAAGCTTTTAGAATCAAACTGTGAGACATGTGGGTCTAGGTATATTTTGATGTCTGTGGGCATGCATCTATTAGCATATTAAAAGCTAAAGTCATAGTATAAACCTTAGATTCCCAAGCAAAGTATCCATTCTTGATTGAGATTGCTGGTTGTCCAGGTTCAATAGGTGGATTCGGCAGTAGAACTCTCTCTTCAGCTAAAAGAAGTTCTTCAATACGTTTTAAGGACACCTTTGCATTCACAACCTGTCAAAGAAGAATGTTGTCACAACCCAAAAGAACTCAAAATGATTTGAAACATATAGATCTTCCCAACCCCCTACCAAGCTTAGTTTTTGGTTTGGTTTCTATAAGATGTTCCCAGTCATTAGTCACAAGGATTGGGTGGAAGAAACCTTGGAGTTAGTTTTGAAGAAGTAGATGGCATACTCATGCTATATCGTCAGACGTATGAAACCTAAAAACTTCAAAATTAGACTTTCTCCCCTTGGACCTGATTCTAACTTTGATTCTTTATAGGGACAGAAGATACCATATCATTACCTATCATTGAGAGGATAAAGTAGAAACAACAACACTGATTTTCCCACTATGTCCTTTTCTTTTCCACATATTGATATACTGACTATATATACCGAAAGACAAATACAAATAAGCTAACAATAACACTGATTTTCCCACTATGTCCTTTTCTTTTCCACATATTGATATACTGACTATATATACTGAAAGACAAATACAAATAAGCTAGACATCTTTTCCCTCAAAAGCCGCAAGCTATTCTCGTTATCTGCCAGAGAACTTTTGAAGAACATACCAGTGTTATTACATTAGGCAGCATGAACAGGGGAAAACGTAGCACTGCAAATAGTGAAAGAGATGTAAATGCCCTAGCAGGTGTCAGATCCCCTCCAAGCAACGTGAACAACCCAAAAGAAACCACAATCACCACAACAGGAATACTGTTTAGAATGAAATTGTTCAACTGCAAAAACAAGGATGAAGAATATCACTTGAAGAGGAAATTTTATCAAACATGTACCAGCATGTCTACCTATTACATTCATTATAGCACAATAGTGGAAAAATAGGGATGACATGACACGTGACAGACACTTAAAGGGAGAATTGAATGATCAGAAACTTTCTGCTTAAAAGAATTCCTAATTTGATGAACTTAAGAAAACCTTTACAGAACTTCCGGCAGTTGAAACCTTTTTATCAGTGTGTTTTCAGATTCCATATGTGATTTCTTTTACTTCTTTTTTTTTTAAAAAAAAAAAGGGAATACATATGTGATCAGGCAAAATGCATGTGCAGTACACCTTAAGAAACACAAAGACACACAATCCAATAGAGAGATTGCAGGGCGATTACATGAGTACCAATACAGCTCTATACCCTACACAGAAAACATCCTAATGCAACAATAATTAATTTACAAGAATGTCATTCAGGACATACTGCTCCCAAGAGTTGCGCTCTACGGAACCAAGTCAGCTCGTCGTTTCGAACAGTTTGGACCTTTGACTGGAAACTAGTCTCCCATGCATAACATCTGAATTATTTTGAGCATAAGAATGGAAATCATTAAAATTATCCACCAACAATATGACTATGTTCAAAGACAAAAATCTGCAAGTTAGACATACTTTACGGTGTCCATGGCAGCCAAGATTTCATTCATGAGTCCGATTCTCTTGTCAGTGCGCTGTAATCCTTCTTTTGATAATTTTTGCATCTTGCTTATGACAAATGTCTGTTCTCACAACATAAAATTTCTCAGACTGTGAACATTACATTAGAGGAAAAGATACGAAAAGTGACTGAAACCAGAAATAAGCAGTCATCTATGGAGACCAGTCATTCAAATTAAAAACGTTATGGGATTAATCTGCACCCTGATGTTAGCATAAGTTTTCTCATACAACTGACACACGGAAAGAGAAAACAAGGATAAGGCTAACTTCTCTCAAGCGAATATTGCTGTGAAGCATTAGCTGTTACCGGCAGCAGCATGCTAAACGGTTCTACAGAGGTGATTACGCATGTGGATTAGTGCATGAACCACAGTTTCACTCTCCCATCATTCTCTATTTTAGCTAACACCTTATTTTAAATATCTTTATCATTTTTAAATTGTTAATAGTTATTTTCTAACGATCAATGATAATATAAATGTTATTTTTAATTATTAATATTTTTTTATTTTTATAATTTGAAGCTCTTCCAATGGCTATATTTTTTCTTTAATTTAAAGCTTTTTTAATATTATTTCTTATTTTATTTTATTTTGAATTTGGAAATTTTAATTTGAATCAAGAGTCAAATCTGCTTCCCAAATTTTAAAAAAAAATTAGGAGTTTTCTACTTCATGCAACCCTTTAAAAATCTATTGGAGCTAAAAGGACTTCAGTCCTTATTTTTGGCTAAAAACTAAAATAGAAAGGCTGTGGGAGATGGCTTTAGGTGTGAGGTTAACTATGTCTTATGCTCTCATAACAAATACCACCTTTTTCTATTCTTTTCTTTTGGTTGGAAGAAATACTAACATTATGTGCCATAAACCAAGAAGGTTTTTATTATTGGAGCAGATAGATCTTCTAAGACAAATATAATTGCATAGAGACAATGAACCCAATATATGGGTACATCCAAAGTGCATCAGAAGATATGTAGTACTACATCATGTCAAGAATCTATCTGAATGGAACAGAGAAATTCCGTACCTGTATTGGGAACATAAGAACAAGCAACAGTGCACCAAGGAGAGAAGAAACACCCAACTGCTGGTAAAGAAGAATCAGGGCAACAATGATACGGAAAGGAGCAGACCACATGGTGTGAAGAGATTGACAGATTTGCTGTCAGAAGAGATAATACAGTTGGCCATAAAATAAATTCAGTCAGTCAAATGTATAATTTTACTCTGACATAAAACAAGCATATATTTTCTACTTTCAGACATATTTTAGGCATTAAGAAGCTTTCTTCATTTGCATATACAAAATACTATAATTTAGTGGTATTTCTGGATACTGCATGTGTACAAGCTTTCCGTGGTTTAAGGAATTAAATTTCATGAAACACACCTGGAGTGTTTCAGCATCAGTCGTCATTAAGTTGGTGATTTTCCCAGATGCAAACTTCTTGCGACTCT
Source organism: Ehretia macrophylla (assembly GCA_037974665.1). Lineage (NCBI taxonomy): Eukaryota > Viridiplantae > Streptophyta > Magnoliopsida > Boraginales > Ehretiaceae > Ehretia > Ehretia macrophylla. The sequence continues at coordinate 64,353,242 of CM075769.1, forward strand.
CATGGGTTAGCCTTAAGGACTTCCTGAACACTGCAGCAACCTACAAAACAGGAGAAGTTTAAAAATAAATCAACATTGTAGCTGGTCAGTGCATGCAAGAAGCTCAAGTAAAACTGAGCACGGGGAGAGAAAAGAAATAGATCAAGGAAGAAGGAAAAGGTCAAAGAGAAGAAAATAAAGCATTCAAGCAACATAGGGAAAAGTACTTTCTGACTTCAACTTGGTTAGGATCTTTTTCTATTATTGCCTACTTATTGTGTTTTTGATAGAAAAGGAAATTTTTGATAGAGAAGAAAATATATGAAAAGGAGGACAAGGGGCCCTATGCCACAAAGATGCAAAATATGTAAAAATGACAAATCTAGGTGAACTAAGTAATGCAAAGCATGGCTCAATTGTGTCAGACAATTTTTACCTGCCACATGATAATAATGCAGCAAAACGAAATCTATTATGTAAACTACCCGAAAACACCATTAGAAGCATCAAATAAGCTGGAGAATAGATTACCAGAGTTGATCTAAGACGGAAACCAACGCGCATGACGTTCTGAAAGTATTGAGCTTCACTCAACACACCAAATACCTGAACCCATTAGTCACCAGATTATGTCAAAATTTCATTAATCATCGCAAGGTTTATTACAGGGGCAGAAGGAAAAGAGAGAGAATATAAAAGAATATTAATACAGAGAAAGAGTGGGTGCGTGTGCCATCATATATGCACTAACTTGTCAGTAAAAAGAACGACTAACTAATAATAAATAAGCTTATACGAACACAAATATCAAGTACAAATAAAAAAGTATAAAAGTTAGAACAGCATATTTGAACATCAAAATGAATAACGTCAAAAAATAACTGCTCACTTCTTGGGATTATCTGGTCGAAGGTTGAAAAGAACATAGAGAGAAAACAAAGTCAATATTTTCAACCACAATATTCAACTCAGTTGTGAATTACAAAGCATCAATCGTGGTAAAAACTTTCAAAACTCCAAGCAGCAAAGTAGAACTTTTACTCTGACTAATTCCACTTCTCCATGAAGCAACTTCTTCATTCAAGATGTTAAGATCAGCAAGGGTTTCAGAGGAAAACCAAGGATACCAATTTTCTTTTAAGACAACAAAATAACACTAGAACTTATCTCCATAAGAATTATCACAACTTCCATTTTTTCTTAGATATTCTTTGTTCTTTTCTCCTGGTGGGAACAGAGATCAGTAACAATGAAATTCTTTGGAAATGTTCTCAACCTGCTTTTCCATAATAATCCCTAATCCAAACTTTTCTGCAGTTGAATATTCTCATGCCTTTTTAATAGAAAACTAAATTGCTAAACGTATAGCTCCTGATTGTGTGCAAAACATAAAACGTCTTGAAGGGGGGGAAGAAAAAAAAAAAGGAAGAAGTTAAAGGACTTCAAAGAGTTTTTACTGTCTTTGGTTACAGAATGTATCAACAAATTAAATAGCACCTACATAATATGCATGACATTATCTTTAACATGGATAGTACTTCTTTTAAACTGATGTAACAAATGACAAATGTATTTTGATCATCAAATATAATTAGTTGAATATCAACTAACAAAAAATAAGAAAAACATCGGATTTGCATCTTGAACATTACAATCCAAATCAAGATCATCTTATGGAGCTTCCCTATCCTTTTCTCACCTTCTTATCCATTTCTAGCTACAATTACATCTATTTGTTGCTTACTTTAGAACCTTCATCCATGTATACCTATCCCAAACTCATGTTTTACAGTCAGATCTTTAAAATGAAAGCAACGTAAGAGGTTCAGGACACAATAAATTTTGATATTTCATCTTTTGTGCTAGATCATACCATGTTCAAACAATTTAAGCAATCTCAATTTCATAATTGGAATTAAAATATGTATCAAAACCTATCTATCTAGGTCTAATCTTAGCCTTTATGCCACACATGTTTTATGAGATTTCCTGACAGTGTTGAAACTGATTTTTCCTCCCTCCCTCCCTCCCTCCCTCCCTCCCTCCCTGCCTGCCTACACATATAAGCATGCGTCATTGTGCATCACTCAATTGGTCCCATGACATCATCACAGTTATAGTAGGCAGCATGATACACAAACTCAAGCGCAGTTATCAAGCCAAAATTCAGACATATCACTGGGAGCAGACTTCAGAACCACCAAGAACCAAAATCCTAATGACGAGCATAGACATGAATTCTGCAGCAATCACCAAATTCATTTAACAGCAAAACTTACAGCATATGACCAAAAACTAAAGCATATCTCGTAAATCACACAATCCATCAGTTATCCACCATCTGATGGCCATAAAGGAAATTAAACTCATACCACACCAAGGAAGATTGAGAATGCATATACGTAACCAATCCAAGCTGGATCCCCGCTTTGCATAGACTGTCAGATAAATAAGATTTATAACAAAAGAAGACAATTGAATACATGAGACATTAATAATTAGAAAATTACAATAATAGTTCAAGGAGAAATTGTAAGAAATAAGAAACTCAAAAATTGTCAGATGCATTCTAGAGAAAGTTCTTGTTATACATGGCTGATCACATGCTAGTGTTCTCATTCTAATTTTGCACATGTTGATATGTTAAACCTTTAGCTTTAGCATTCAAAAGATAAGGAAATTACTGCCGATTAAGAATACCACAAATAAAATAGAATTTCATTTGGAGCAAAAAGCAAACAATGCAAAGGTCAAATCCTCATATGCCTACATGCGAAAATTATCTTTATTCAAGAATTATAGATATTCAAGTGTTCAAATTCATTCCAACTTTTTTATTCATCACTCCACAGCGCCACATATTAATAAAGTATTCTGCAGATCAGGAATTTAGTATGTATAAACCCTTTCTTGAAGATAGTTTCACTCTTCATTCTCAGTTACATGCATATCTGAAACTTTAGCAAGAGTTCGAATGCTATAAATGAAAACTTATTTATTCATCTTATGCCTTATTAGCTCCTTCCAAACCCAATAAAATCCAATTGGCAGCTATACATCACTAATAACAATTATAATCTGACAAACACATGCTAAAAACAACACGCATAAGCACAATTTCTTTTTTTTTTGGGTGGGGGGGAGGTGGCGCGCATTTGTACAACTATATATTTCAGTGAAACAGATCAAGAATGAATTACAAGATATGAAGACAACTATGAGAATGTAACTGACCTGTAAGAGTTGGTTCAATATAAGCGGCCCAATAAACTGGGAAAGGTCCTTACCTATCTACAAGTCAATCAAAGAGTAACAAGGCTGTTAATGGCATTGTTCTAATAATTAGAGAACTTTAAGTTAGAATGCAACTACCAGGCTCAACATAAATCTTCAACACAGAATAATTCATGTGGTTCTGATTTAGAAGACATCAGAAAAGCTGAAATGATATGTGTATACAATTGGTCATTCTAAACAAACCTCCAGCATTGATAAATTTGGAGCTGCATTCAGCACAATAATATTGATGACAGGCATATGAAGTTTCACAAGGATAACTAAATAGATTATAACCCGGAGATGCTTATAATTAGATGGCAACCAATTATGCATATGTTTATAGGGGATCGGGGCCAATAATGATAAACACCACATTAGGTATAATTATCCTAGATAGTTTCCTACAACAGTAACAATGCTGTCATAGGCAGTTAATAAATATAGAAACTGGGGTCCATGCAGTGGAGAGAAAAGCGTGAAAGAGTATTCTCATAGTGCATCACACTCATAACTCAAATCAAGGGCTGATCATATTTGGGTGAGGGTTGTCTAAATCCCGCTAGTGTATGAAAATAATATCAGAAACTCCTCTGCTCTTCCCAATCTTATCTACTTTGTCCCAATTGATAATTTGGGGACAGGGAGAAAGAGAAGTACTCCCTGAAATCAAATCATAAAAGTGCCCCCATTGACTTGGTGAGGGTAAGATATCCAAAAGTTCAACATTCTGTAAAAAGCTTCTTCAATTTTGTTCCCACTTACATCTAAAAAGAAATTAGATACACCCATTAACGTGATGCTAGATCCCTCCCAACAAAGGCAGTGAACTGGATTACATTTAGAGTGATCATAAAATCTTCTTTTTTCAAAAGTGAAAAGTGATCATAATATCAATCAACAAAACACTCGCTCAAATGAAGTACAAGCAATGGAGATAAGGTACATCTCAGTTAAAATCACAAAAGAGGCAAAGCTAGAAGTTAAGATTAAATTGAATTGTGAAACCAGGTCACGTATCATTCACCACAAATCACATGGATATATGTGGCATTTGTTGCAGTAACATCAAATAATATGACTTGAAGCAAAATGAATCATTCCAATACCTTCCAAAAGCCTCCCCACCAAAATCTGAAGACAGATATAAAAAGAGGAAACAAATGAGATAATTAAGAATATAACAACTCGGAAGCATATATCCACTTATATCAACATGCACAACAGAGAAAAGAATTTAACAGATTAAACTGATTATGGGCCATATAAGTTCATAGCAGTCCACACCTTCCCCCAAGGCTGCGATTCAATGCTCTTAAAATCCATGGTCTAGGCCTCTGAGTTTCCTCGACCCAACATTTCTGGAACCTAAGGAGTCAATGAGAAAGTTATTTTCTTTTCCTGCATCCCTTGCACTGGAGCTCTTCAATATATAAATTCAATAAACATTGGCATGCATGGAATTGAAAAGAAGAAGAAACCCTACGTATTATAGAGTGTTTCTGTCCTATCCCAAGTATCTAGTTTCCAGACATCTTTCTCAGTTAGTGGTCTTTTGTAGCCTAGTTGCATGAGAGGATTAATCCATGCGAAAGTAATTTCTGCAGAAGAAACAATAAAAGTATCAAGTTAGCAAAAAGCTGCTTGATGATAACAAGATAGATACTGACCTTTATCCAAAGTGGAAAGGGAAAAAAAAGGACTATACCTATCAATTCAAATCACTTTAATGGTCTTAGCACCACTGCATGAGCAGTCACAGAAGTGAAACAGAAGAGTTTGTATTATTTAAACACAAATCATATCCAACCGATTTGTTGACAAGAGTTTTGAGAGATGAACTAGGACAATTTACCACTTACGCAAACATAAATCCCATTATCCTTACTTGAAAATTAAGTGACAAGTTTTTCTTCCCAAAATAATCCATCCTGAAATCATCTCCCATGGACTCCCATGTGAAAAGAAATACTGAATTTCTTTTCCAAATTTGCAAAATGTGTCTCAGGTAGTGACCACTTCTAGTGTGAGGTATAGGGATGGCAGCTTTGTCAACTCAAAGATCCAAAACTAGTCTGCCATGAGGTTTTCTTCACCTGAGATTTAGCACTATATCTAGAAGAGTTCTCAGTCTATCAATCTCTACTCAGAAAGTCTTGTAGAGCCAACAAAGATATTCAGGCAAAAGGCACTTAATACGCTCCTCATTTTATCAGTTCAAAACATTGCTGACTTGTCAGTTGATTGACTATTTCATGCTGTTAAGCACCCCGTCATTAGATGGCAACTACAGCTTGATCACAAGATCATTACCGGAAAACAGGGATTCACTTTCCATCTTAACTTGATGAGGTAATTTGCCTCCATAGTATTCAGCTTGCGCAAATTAGACTAGTACACCAGTGAGTTTGTATTGTTTTCTGACTTGGAAAAGGAATCAAGTCCAAACTTCTTAAGAAGTATAACAATAAATGACAAATTCTTACTGTAGCAAATTGTTTCCCATCACTTGTGAAATGTCGGAGATAACAAGAAATAAAAATTTTCCCCATTACTCCAAGAATTTATTATAGATAGCTGATGACTAAAAGCAGCAGATCACTTCTGGCACAAGAATATGCATGTCTTTTTATTTTCACCAAGTAGTTCTACACAAGCTCAATTGTATATGGCTTCTTTCTCCAGAAAGAAGCGAGCAGTTTAAATCAATTATTTCCGGAAGTCCTCTTGCAGGTCATATATACTCATGCAAAAAATAAAATAGTTCAAATAGTATAAAAATGAACAAAAAGTATGCAACATAACTAAGGTCTTACTTTTCTATGTAGACTCCATGTGCAAAGGAAAAGAAAACACCATTATGGAAAAAGGAAGACCCCCTTAGTAGTTTAGACATGATATTTCATGTATGAATATGAAAACTGTCATGTATAAATTATATTAAAACTTATATGATTTAGCACTGTACCATATAGAGTGAGCTTATTTATTTTCTGCCTTGCAATAATACTTTCAAAATCTTTTTGACTTTTTTCTTTCCATAGTGCAAAACTTTTCCTGTATTTACAACTTCACTTCTGTGGTTTTGTAGTGATTTCTCCACTAACAGGGCATTAATTAGCCACTCTTAAGGGAATAGGAGAAACGAGGAGCATTGGATAACATGTCCATGGCATCTAAAAAAATCTTTTGTAGGAACATCAATCTGAGAAAGAGAGAGAGAGAGAGAGAGAGAGATAATATTGCAGCAAGAGACTTAGCTGTCTAAAAAAGACAATACCATTCAGCGCTTCCAAATAAATATTTATTACGTACTTGAAAATATGTTGACGTGCCTCTCAGGACAGATCTGCTCTCCTCCAGCAAGTTCTTCATATGCCGTGTTGTCCACAGATTCGGTTTGTAAAGGAGTGTAGCCAGGATAAGGATCCAACTCCGGGACATACACAAGCAACAGCACACCAAATAAAACCTATATAACAAACAATAACATGTGTTGATGTTGAACTTCAATATGCAAAGCTGTACCTTAGCAAAAATCAAGCATTCAAAATCAAGCTTCAAGTATGTCGAAAGCCATTTAAACCTAACCCTGAATTTGTCACTTAAAATTGGACATCTCGGAGTGCTATAGTAATCAAAAGAAAAACAAAAGTAGATATAGCCTTTAGCGAGTCAAGTTCAATCAATCAGGCGGTCAGCACTAATTAGTTTAACTGAAGGCATATGCAAGCATCACACCATCTAGTCTACCTGTGTTATCAGGTTTATAGACTAAGTGGACCGTCCCATCACAGAGCCATCAGAAGGAAAGAGAACAGAAGTTGCTAACTCCCAGCGAAAGAGCATATTTGTCAGTAACCTCAAGTTCAGTAGGTGTTGTATATTTAAAACTAGAATTTGATTGCCACATTTACAAGCCATACATTGTAACACATGGAATTTCTTCTATTAGGAATAGGCTCAATGATAAGATTGAATAACATGTTCCCAACAGTCCAGGGAGTTACATTACCACTTCAGCCAGGACTAACAATTGATAGCTGATGCTCCTAAGCATCTCTCAGCCTTAATCCACATCTTACTTATATCAAAATAAACAAGTACTGAATTTGATAAGATATCTCACAAGAGCAGGGCCAAAAATGGGATTGATCATGGCATTTGGAGAAAGAAGAAAACAAAAAGACAAGCAACAAACCTGGACAACAACCTCGCTGATATATAAATAGAGGGTGGAGCTGCAAAAGCAACATATAAATATGAGACATAAACTTATAACATCTATAGACTTGTTTCAAATTTACATGCTTCTGTTTACGTTATTCAACAGAACAGTTATTATTAAATCAAACAAATCATTCAGCCTTAAGTTTACAACATTATGGGCAGAAAAAAAGTAATATTTACTCTGCTTGCATCGAGTGTCCACTATGCCCTTAGGACAAGGATTTAGGTGAGGCAACATAGTTAACATCCTCCCACAGATACTCGCATGAAAGTGCATGCAGGACTTTCATGGAAATACTAAAAGAATAATGAGAGTGCTGCCAACATGCAAAGTTAGTTATTGGGTGTGTGATTCATGTAAAACAGAAGCTTTAACCGAAAAGCAAAAAAAAAAAGGAAGAATAGAAGAAGAAGCAACAGTAAGAACAACAAAAAGGATGTTAAGAGTAACAATCAAGACAATAAGAAACATATAAGTAGCGAAACAACTAACCGATTGTAAAACTCCGTCACAGATAGAACAAGATTGAGCATCACAGCGTCTCCTACCAAAGCATAAAGGACCCCAAACCGAACAAACCATCGGAACTCACGGATATAGACCTTCGTTTCTATACCAATCATCACCAGCATTGAGCACCAGGCAAGAGCCTCAATAATCAATGAAACAATCTAGATCGTAAATGAAATTAAATTAGAACCCCGCAATAGCAATTCACATTAGCCTGACATAGTATGCTATGACAGATAAAGAAAAAAGTAGAAAAACTCAAAAACGGACCAGTATACTTGTAAAGTATCGTAAATAACTAACGCCTCTAAGGTTCTAGAAAAAAATCTGAACCTTTGCTTATTTGCAAGCATTCCTCCCTTCTAACGGCGGTAATAGAGTTGTTTCTCTTTTTTTCTTTACTCACCTTAAAAGACCAAAAATCCTTTCATATGAGAACAAGAAAACTATTCTTAGAGAGCCCGATTGAAGTCTATCTGGGGTGCTGATTTTCAGTTCCTAATAGAGGTCGAAATAGGAGATAAACCTAGTCTGTCACATTCACAGCTCTGATTGTAACTTTTTTGCTTCTGATTCTGATTTTTGCAGCTAGTGAGAAGTAAAGGCACAGAGAGGAAAAGAGGAAGGGCACACACACACAGAGGGAGAAAGAAAGAGAGAAGGGAGTGGACATTCCCCATTGCATGTTGCATGACAAGTTAGATTGTAGATATTTGAAGATCAATCATATGTGCATCATCTTCAATGTGCTGTAGAAGAAAGAACTGAAAAGTTACCAATTCATTAAGTAGATATTTACCAGACATAATCTCCACAATGAGTAAATTTATGAACCTGTCAAGGCCTCTGTTTCAAAATAACTTCCCAAAAGATTTCCTCTTAAACACTCGTAAAGCCAAGACGTTATTTTCACAAAATGAAAATCTGACTAGTCACTCTGGATCAAACTAAATGATACTTACAGATGAAGTCATAAGCAACTGTCTTAAATGTCTACTTCTACGAGGTTACCAAGGCCAACATTTCAGCAATATGCAGTTCCGTTCATTCGCTTCAGGGCATACGAAAATCTTTTTTGTCATATTTACCTTATTGTATTAGCTAATCCAGCTGTAATAAATCAAACATAATTCACTACAACTCAGACAGATGGACTATTTACTGCCAAACTATTATTTAAGCATCTGCAATGAGAAATTTGTTTTCACATGTGCTGACCAATAAACTTCAATCCCTCTTGTGAACTGACTGGATATTTCTTTTATAATTCAATGTAATGGAATTAGGGGAGAACATATCTCTCTTCCTTTCTCCAAAGTTAAATTGTGCCATTAGTGTTTAGTGGTCAATTCAATTGCAAGTAGACATCAAAACTGTACAGAAAGCAAAGACGGAAAGATTTGAAGAGATTGTAGACACAAGAATCAATTTTGAATGTTTCTACGCATTGACCACCTCATGGCCACTAGAGTAGTTACGATATAAATTTAACAAAAGGATATCTATTTGGTGGCATCAACAGTATGATAGAGATAAGAGATGCCAAAATACAATCCTTCAACAATGGATGGCCCCCATTACGCATACCCAGAAGTGCAAGAAAATTGAAACAAGTTTGCCATCTTGCAATCCAAGTTACAGGTTTTTGAATACAGAAGCAAATACCTAATTTTCTTCATCCAGCAGGATCTGAGGCAGCATCTTAAATTCATACAAACAGACAACTAATTTAATGACTAAATTGAATGTCAATTAATAATCACATTCAGTTCATGCATATACATGTGCTTAACACTGGGCTAAATTGGAGAAGTATAACTTTTTAACAAAACCGTCTGCACTAATGCAACTATGATAACAGGATAAGAAACAGACCTCATATGGAGGGAGACCCTGCTGCCCATCTACATTTAGAGCTGAAATACCCATGACCAATCTGGAAAAAGGTTCAGCGGTGCAGTAAGCTGCCAACACTCCCAGCATATAGTTATACATATTCGACCTCAAACGGAATCTTTGGACCGTAAAATCTTTCTTCAGGCTCCATATTCGATACAAACACAAGCCAAGAATGACCAGATGCGAAATGCAGATCACCAGAGAGTCGGTTGCACAGGGTGTATAGGCTCCAAAGGCATTATCAATTAGCTTTGACCACACCCCATCTTTCACTGGCTCACAATACCACTCAAATGGATCGAAAGCCATCATAAAATGTCTCCTTTCTACTACCTCTCCCCTCTACTGGAACATTACTCTTGTCTTATCTGCTCTGTTTCAACAAACAAAACTAGAAGTCACTATAAAACTGAATATTTCCCAGCACAAACAAAGCCAAAAACCAGTATCTTTTTAACATAATAACTCAAAAATAATAATTTCTTGGTTTCGTTATTGAATAATTCACTTGCAAACATACACAACACATAAATATATGTATATGCACCTATGCATACACATATTCATTCAGATGTCTGTACACCTAATACATACACCTGCTCATAGATAGGGTATACACCAACAAATACTGGTTTGAAAGTCAAGAAACTCGCTACACATGCTCCCGGCTAGTGTTATATACCAAACAAATATTATAACTACACACTCATACACATCAGACAAACATATATATAGATACATATCTTGCACATAAAGTTTACCTATCTCTGCATAATTTTATTCCTATGCTGTCATCAGCAACATGTTTCTCCATCATATAAAGCTATAACATAAGTTCAAGGTGTATAGCAAACTAGCAATATCATTAGTGGAGCCTCAAAGTTCAAATTTTTCCTCCTGAAAATTCTTCAAAATATTCTTTTTTTGATTCCTATATGCTTGTTTGTTCTTTCTAGTGAAAAATCAGAAACTACCCACGATACTTCACCACTTATATACTAAGTCAACACAGAAAAGTGAATGAAAAACCAAACTTTAGTCATCCTCCTTCTATGTCTTTTGCTTTCCACAGATGTGGGATATGCATGGAAATAACTGGATCTAATTTGCACTAAATTTGTTCACCATAACTTGCTTAACATCAAATCTTGACCACCCAAAATTCCCACAAAAAAAAAGGAAAAAAAAAAAAGCAATAACCATCACCAGCTGAAGAAAACCATGTCCTTTCATGGAACCCAAGAGCAATCAAAACTGGGTTTTGGCTTTCATATCCACTTAAACCAAATAATCAAAAAAAATACAATTTTTCATAAAATATTCATGAAGAAAGATAGTAAAAGAGCATTTTTCATCAACTACATGTACCTATGGAAGAAAACCAAAAGATAGATGACCAATAACACAAGAGTAAACTTTGCTAAAAAGCTGAAAATATATTCTTTTTCCCAGAAGGAAAGAAGAAGTAAGCCAAATCTTTTGGTAAAAGTGTGCAGACAAGAGAGAGATAGAGAGAGATGTGATGGGTAGTGACCTTTTGGTGTACTTTTTTGTTTGTTTTCACTCCATTGCCGACTGATGAAATGTCAACTACAGCTTACTAGTAGCAGTAGTAATTATAGAAAAAAGAGGGTGATTTATGTGTCGTATTATATATATATTATAGCACAATGATATTTTCAATCTTTTATTCCACACAACTTTTACTACTACTAGTGAAAAAGCAAAGAAAGCACATAGAAGATAATGATACTTTTCAACACATCTGATGATGCCCTTATGATTTAATGGACCATATTTAATTTGCAAACATGAGCTGCGTCATCGCTGACGATGAATAAATACTACCAAGTCTATGAAGTGAACATGGAACAAAAAAAAAAAAAACAACAACACACGGAAACTCACATCTTCTTTTTCTTTTTTCTTTTTTCTTTTTTTCTTTTTTTCTATTTTTTTGGGTCATGAAACTCACATTTTCAATAGTTTGGTTGCAAGTGTATACTAATTAATAGGGTTATAAGATCATCTCTAATAGTCGTTTTATTTTTTACTCTATAATAGGGTTATAAATAATAAGAAGTAAAATAAGTATTTTTTAAAAAGAATTATTTCAATTTCAATTGAACAATATTTTTTATGTGATATATTTTTTATTTTACTTTCACTCTAACATTACTTGTTATTTTAACTAACATATTTTTTTAATAGAAAAGGGACTCCATAAAAGTGTAGTGTAGATCTTTTTTCAACGATTATATCATTTTTTGAAACTTTTCAAATGTATATTTTTAATTTATTTTATTCTTTTAATTATATTTTTTTTATTAATTTAAAGCATTTAACATAAATAGGGAGCTAAATTCGACTCCCCAAATATAGAAAGCCAAATTAAAAGTTTAGGATATTGAGAGCCCCTTTAGAAAGGTTGATAGAGACAAAAAAAGTAGCTCACATCTATTTTCATTATCCTTCATAAAAATTACAAGGATTTTTTTGGTAATCAAGGTATCAATATGATTAAACAAATAATTGAAAATGAAAGGCTAAACAAACAATGGGGTGTATTTATCTCTTGAGTTGTGGAATTATAGTCTTCATTGCTACCAAGGCTTTGGTCTAGACTCTAGTGGTATGTTACTTGCTTTAAGTGCAAGAGATTATGAGATCGATTCTCACTACTTATATATTTTTAAATATTGTATGACCTTAGACCTCGTTTGAATTAAAAAATTATAGCTTTCATTCATTCCACAAAATGCTTTAACATATTCATATACTTTTAGTTTGCAAAATTGTTTTGTCCTATTTTAAAACCAAACCTCTACTAATTTTTGTCTTTTAATACTTCTTAATTTTTATAGACAAAATATTCTAAACTCGTTATTGCATATCTATGGCATTACATATTCAACCTAACCAATTCCTTTGGTATATAGAAGCTAGCATAAAGTCAGTATTCAGCTATAGAATTAGCCTCTCTTATGATAAAATAAAGACTGAAATTGTTATTAAATATACAAATATTGGCACACAAATTTTGACCTCTCATATATATAACTCTAATAAATCTTGCGACAAACTTTAACATTTTACTTTAGCCAACAGCATAATCTTGAGTTGATGGATTCCGCCCCGTTTTGATATTCCACAGGGAGAAAAAAGAATAGCCTTTTGTATGTGTGTGAGGTGGGGGTAAGGTGACAATTACGTGCAATAAGGTGCAATATAGTTAATTGTCTTACTATTTAAAAATCAATCGGTATTACGATTAATAGTAACCTATTATTAGGTGTTCTTTTAACATTAAGCTTAGGGTCGTTATAGGGATGTAAAGCTCCATATCATGACCAAGTAAAACATTTCAGCTGCTTACAAAAGTATGAGTGATTTCCTTTAACTTTTCGGGTCATTTCGACTATTTTCTCAAATTTAGGGGTTTTTTATCAAGAAAAAGGGTTTCACTCCGGGCCAATTATAAGAAAATCGGGATCACGTTGCGAAAAAAGGACTTATGTCATTGGGTTTCCTTTAACTTGTACTACTTAATGGCGAAATTTGGCAAAATTACATCTCGACCCGAAAATACGAAAATCGGGACACCTACACACGAAACGGGCAAAAAAATGAAATGTTGGTATCATTCTCGATGAGTGACACATGGGGGACATGTTGGCCTTGAAGGCCTATATAAAGGGGTCACTTGACCCCCAGAACAAAAACAGGCAGACAATTGTTCTCTGGCCTGGTTCCATTAAATTATATCGATTTAGTTTAGTTAATGTTCCGAAAGTTTCAAAATTGGTCCGAGTCTTCTCCAATTTTTGGCATTTTGAGGCAAGGGTTTTATTGCTTTAATTATTTATAGCATCTACATGTTAGTATATCCCTGTTATACTTGAATTTGTCCAGTTAATTGCTAATATATACTGCCCAATTTATCTGGTAGTTTTAGCCATAAGATAAGTAGAAATACTGCCCAAGTATTTCCAGAAATATTATACATATTATTTGCATGCCGTCATGATACCCAATTTATACTTGGAAATTGATTTATTATAGCTGTCACTCTACCGAAATACCGCAGAACATGTGGTATTACCTGCCGGGACAACCTCTTTCGTTGATCCCCATATTATCTGCTGTGTGATCTATAACTACTGGTGCATGTCGTGTGCTTTTGAAATTAGGGGTTGCAACCTCAAGCACAATAGCATTCGGACGCCGGGCGGCATAGGGCTTGTCGGTGCTCCCGTGACTATCGTGGTCCTATTCATTCTCTCACTTGGGACCACTACCGCCCTTGGAGAACTTACTCGCTTGGGACCAGTACTGCCCTCGGAGATATGGGTCGTAGATTTCGGGTACAATCCAGAGTACGCTCTTGGGATAAATAAGAAGTTGTGATCATGATTCGGGGCTGGCCACCTCTAGTGATATCAAAACATACCATTTTATTGCGTGTTTAAGTACTCTTGCTTGGGACCACTATCGCCCTTGAAGAGCTTGCTCTCGCTTGGGATCAGTACCGCCCTCGGAGAGGAAAGACTGTCTGTCTTTATGATACTACTGTTATTGATACATGATTCAAATAAGATAGAAATCTCTACTGATTACCACATGTTATTGTATTTTAACATTTACCATATATGAATAATTTGTTACTAACACCATACGTGAACTGCATCATAATTTGCAAAAGAAACCGACCATAAATGTTTTCAAAACTCTTTTATTCCACCCTTGCTGAGCTCACCCTTTTTTCTTTGGCCCCCCCCTCCCCCCCCCCCCCCCCCCCCCCCCCCCCCGCGCCCCAGTGCAGGTACAACTTAGCTTGAAATGAAAATTGACTTTATAAGCTGGAGTTGAATATTTACATGTTTGAAGCTCCTTGCCTGTCATGTTCAATCCAAGTCGTAAAAGTTAGAGGTTGTTTGTATTACTTTCGGATATAAGGGCGGTTGTACTGAAACTCTAGTTTGTACGATAGTCGGGTAGCTATCGGATCTTGGATGTTGTAACACCCTTTTGTACTTAAATTATTATATAAAGACTGTTATTGAATAATTATTTATTTATTGTTCCTTTTAATAGAAAGTTATGAACTTGCAATGACAGTAAACGCATACTTGGACCTAATCTTGAGAAGGGTCGGGTTGGGGTCATTACATAGTTAGCACACGAGGCAAAGATAAAATGATATTTGACTTGTAATGGGCGATTTTACCCATGCTTAGAAGAACACGTGACCAATGCATATGCTTTTCGTTAAAATTTTGACGAATCTTAACCAATAGGACTAACGACGTCACTATGACAATACATTAGGGACCAAAATGTCACACTTGAAAGATAAGGGAGTTAGTTGACATATGGGACAAAGATAAATGATCATTTGTGTTAATAACCCTTTCTATATTATGAAGCTTTTTGAAAGCATCGACACTGTCACACTTGTATTAAATATGAGTACTTTATGTTCATGTATTTCTTTATTTTATTAGTCGAATCTCTTTACGTAATGCAACATGTTTCTCATCATTTATTTGTAGTACGATGTCAATAAGAATAATAGGAGTGTATTGGCAAAAGGAAAAATATTTAGTTTGGTCCCTTATCTTTAATATTTGTGTTATTTTAATTTTCATATTTTAAAATGTATTATTTTAGTCTTATATTTTTATTATTTGTTATAACTTAGTTCTTATATTTCAAAATGTGTCATTTTAGCCCTGTGTCTTTACTATTTGTCTCAACTTAGTCCTTATCTTTGTCATTGTTATCCATATTTGTCTTCCACTATTTTGAAAAATAAAGACCAAATTGGAATAAATGATAAAGATACAGGACTAAAATAGTACATTTTGAAAGATAAAGACTAAGTTGAGACAAATAATAAAGATACATGACTAAAAATGTATATTTTAAAAAATAAAGACTAAAATACCACAAATTTTAAAAATAATGCACTAAATTGGATATTTTCCCTTGGCAAAATAAGTAATAACTATTTCCACCGAGACCCCATCAAAGAAGTTTTTGCCTAGCTCCAACTACCGAGTCGACTCAGCGATGCTAACCAAGTAGAGAATGAATGCTTTGGAATCTTCCTGCTAAACCAAGTAATAGGATACCATGTGAACTTCTTTTATTTTGGATTTTTTTTTTTAATTTAAGGAAGGTCCGAACACTAAATATTAAAAAAATTCACCAACGAGAATTAATATCGCAACGATACCATGTGAACTTTTGTAGCTTAGATGGGCAAAAAAGTCCTTTTCGCACCCTATTCAAAGCGGCACCACCGGTCGCTATCCACCTTTTTTTATGCGTATGTATTAAAATCACATCTAAATAACATGCCTATTCTTGATTTTGGTATGAGAACAAATGTAAACAAACAACTAAAATCATATAGATAAAATAAATATACCATTAAACGACACATCGCCATTACATTTATGCATTCAGACCATTATATTTTCAATATTAATCTAACATGCAAAAATTGCCTTTTAATGACTAATACCCACTAAAAAGCAATACTAACATCATAAAAGTAAATTTATGAGTTCTAGGCATTAAATAATATGCTTAGAAAATTGATTTTCAATTAAGTACTCTGAAATAAATATTAGAGCATCCCAGTCACAAAAAAGGAGAAAAAAAAAAAAAGAGGTGTGAAAAAAAGTTGGGCCGTCGTCTAGAATGAGTTTTTATTTTGGTCAACCTTGGGAATGAGTTTTTTTTTTTTTTTGGTGGTCATATTGGAATGAGTTGAAAAATGATTATTTCTCCCTTCTAAGGCTCTGTTTGTTTGCTATAAAATATTTTTTCGGAAAATATTTTTTTAAATTTTTTAATGTTTGGTAATACCGAAAAATTAATCAAGTAAAAAATATTTTACAATCAACAATTGCGGTTACTTTTGTTTAATTTTTCGGTGTTTGATAACATCAGAAAATTAGTTAACTGTAAAATATTTTTTGGTCAACAATTGTGGCTAGTACAAAATTCTGAAAAATGTTTTCATGTCCTTTGAGAGAAGAAAACATTTTACGGAACTCACCGTACATCTAAACACCAGAAAATATTTTTCAATATTCTATTTTTCAGAAAAATATTTTATCTCAACAAGTTATTTTGCGGCAAACAAACACAACTAATAAAAATATTTTATTTTTTAATAAATTATTTTCCACTAAAAATATTTTTCACAAATAAATTATTTTACGGCAAACAAACGGAGCCTTAAAACAAGTGTGCGATCATATGGTAGACAATCCGTTGGATTTAACATGAAAAACTAACAGAGTGGGTAAAGAAAAAAAATTAGTTTAGTGAACAATTTGGAACAAAAAAGAAGACAAAAATAGTGGGTAATTTGCATGTTGGACAAATCTCATAGCCAGTAACACTATTTACCCTTAAACAAATCTAAATTATGGTATTTATAAATAGGACGAGAATTACACAGACAATGATAAGAATATTAAAAATTAAATATAAGATTATAATTGGGAGATTTGTGGTTCTAATAAGGCCAATGATAATTACTTAGACCATAGTCAATTATCTTGATGGGACTAGTAAATAATTTCAACATTTTGTCGTCTTACGAATGGGAGTGGAGAAAGGCATATCTTACTGCACGGGAAGAAAAGGTCAATCATCTTGCCCATCCCCTTGTTTGGTGTGGGTTGAAAATGAAAAATTTATGGTCTGGGAAGAAATAAAAAGAACCCTCCATTTCACTTTGCCTTCTCCTTACTCCATGCCCAAATAAGTGGAAGTAAACATTGATAAATAGATAATGATAAAGAATATCCATTTTGTTTTTGCCTCCTTGCTCCATTTTGCTCTACCGCCTGTCAGATTACTACTAATCAAGGCCTCATTTATGCGAGGCTAACTTGTTTAATATTACAAAATCACATTAACTCTTCTGGTATATTTCATATTAAACTCCCATAGATCTGGTACCTAATATAGCTTAGGTGCATTGGATCTTCTCCATCAGGGATCGCTTATATATAAACACCCATAGGCACGCTCGGGTTTTGGGCATTACATTTGATGTTTATAGAAGGATGGCAAGAAAGATGGAAAAAAAGAAGAATAAATGGTCGAAATCTGTGATTAAACAAATTTTAGTGAGGTTGCCTGTGAAGTCAATATTGCGATTCAGGCGTGTTTGTAAATATTGGTTCAAGATTATTAAGAGCCATGATTTTGTTACCATGCATTTCCATCGTCCTACTACTGAAAAAGATCATCATGTGCTCATCAAGCGGTGCCTTCAAGATAGAGTGACAAACCTATTATCTGTCCATTCTAATACAGAATCACTTAGCGCTATATCACCAGATTTTCAGGTACCCTATTTGGAGCATGATTGCATCCAAGTTTTAGGTCCTTGCAATGGCATAGTTTGCATTACTAACTATAAAAGCATTGTTTTGTGCAACCCTGCAAGAAGAGAGTTTTTGTTGCTTCCTGATCGCCATTTTGGATGCGGACAAGATGTGCACTGTTATTTTAACGGAGTGGGATTTGGAGCGGATGAAAATACTCTTGAATGCAAAGTTATTAGGATTATCGACCTTGTAGATGAGGAAGACGCCACTTTTCATCTCCTCAAGGCTGAATTATACCGACGTAACATTGACTCTTGGACAGCAATTGATGCCGCCCCGCCGCAAATACGGTTTGAGACTTGTTTCGAGACATTTTTTCAAGGAGCCACTCACTGGCCTGCACAAGCTGCTACATGTGAAATGATTCTAGCATTTTCTTTCGACACTGAGTTGTTTCAAGAATTTAACTATCCCGACGGTTGCCAACCCTTTGTTGGAACCCGCAAGACACTCACAGTTCTGAATGAATTCTTTACCTTACTTCTTTATACAGACCCTAGAACTCAAACTACTGAACAATTCGTTGATATTTGGTTTATGAAAGAATATGGTATATCGGAGTCTTGGACGAAACAATACACCATCGGACCTTTATCAAAAATCTGGTATCCGATAACATCATGGAGGGATTCTGTTCTCCTACTAGAAAGGGTCAGTGGGCAACTCATTTCATGCGCCCTTGACACCCAAGCAGTTAAGGAATATGACATTGCTGGGCATCCAACCACACTAAGATCCTTGACTTACAAGGAAAGTTTAATTTCGATCAAGAGAGTAAGTGATCTAAAGCACTATCAAATTAGAAATATTTGTTGAGGAGTAATTATTCATTTTTTATTGATGACTGACATATATAGCGTAACACCTAGCTTTTGGGGGTGAGGGAACCCTCCACTTAACCCATTTATGGGTAATTTGATTGATCAATATTTTTAATTAGGAGTCTTATTCTCAATAAATTATTTTAAGTAGGATCCTTATCAAAGTAGGAAAAATCTACAACTTGAGCTATATTGTATCTTGCACGGGGCTCCATGCACCTATAGAGCTTATGCACATATTTAAGTCGGAGAATTAGACTGAAAAGTTCACCCGCTTGAATCCCCAGTTTAAAAGGAATAAAATATCTCCTTCTAGAAAATATAACATGCCTTTAATATGCTAATCACTCTTATATTGTGTAGAGGAAGAAGAAGAAGAAGTACAAGCAGATTAAAAATGACCTGCAGCCAATACGTGAGAGGCCTCGTCGCCGATTTGCAAATGTTCCACCACCGCGTGTCAGGCTTGGCTACGTGATTTCTTTGTGGTAAGTTTTCCATCTCTAATTGAGTAAAGTTTTGACATATAGGAGGGTATCTTGTTGTGATTAAGGTCTAGTTTGTACTTGTTATCATGTTTGATTCATTGGGGAAAATTTCTTATTAAGCATTGATTCGTTTATCCCTTTTTATTTTGTCTTTTTTCAGATCCTTAAAAATAAGGGTTCAACACGAGCAAATAGGTGTAGATGTCAGTCGCAGGATTGTCGGAGAAAGGCTGCTAGTAGACTTGTTTATTTAGTATCGAATTCAGGTTTATTATTGTTATTGATTAAGAATTGCCGGTTTGGCAGCACAATGTATTTGTTTTTGATTGTTTTAGAGATTATGAATTTATTTAAATGCTAGCTTGCGAGATGTTCATACATTTGCTACTAAAGAAGGCCCCTGTCGTATTTTAATGAACTCACATTGCCATATTTCTAAAGAAAGGAGCATGGAAAAATTTTGTATCAAAATGATCAAATCTTCAGTAATTAGATAGATATCGAAATTCAAAAAGCAAAATTTTTATGAGCTCTAGGACTATATAGACAAAATAAAACTAACGATTCTTCCACAATGCATTTTTATGTTATGATTTTTTAACTACTTAAGTCCTTGTCTACTTAACCACTGTACATACAATTTCTCTCGATAATCATAATATAGAGGTGATAGAATGCATGAAAGGAATCAAACATATGTATCCATTGGTTGGCTTGGGTAAAGGCTCACCTTTACCAACTTCTCCCACCCACCAAAACTCTCAAGTGTGGTTTGACCCATTTAAGCGAGTGACAAAGTTGGTGGATAAGACAAAGGATGTGAAAATTTAACACAAGAATCTTTCAACGATCCGAACAGAGTTTTTACAATGTTCATCTTTCTTTTCTTTTTTTCTTTTTCTTTTGAGGAGGCATTGCGCCGATAAAATAACAATCATCGTATGATACTTTTCGCCTCTTTACAATGTTCGTCTTTCTTCTATAAGGCTAATAATTTCAATAGCTTTTTTATCTTTCTCCCTATATGTAGAGGATTTGGAAGACTTTTTTTACATCTAAAAATCTCCTATTTAGTTTCACTTCAACAGTTTTTCTATATTTAATCAACCCTTAGTTTAGGGAATCCCTATTTCAGTTTTACTCCATCAGCTTCCCTATGAGACTCCCTATTTTTATTTTATTCTAATATTTTCTCCTTATTTTAATTAAACATATCATTTTAATATTCTTTTCTTTATATATGTTCATTTTTCTCAATGACGTCTATTTTTAATTACTAAAATAAATAATTTTTTAATTTAATTTAAAACTTTTTCAATAACTTTTAATTTTTTACTTATATTTGTTCATTGTTCATAATGATATTCTATTATTCATATTTTATAATTTTATTTTCTTTCAATTTTATTTTTTGTTTATTTTTTTAAATTTAAAATATATATTAATAAACAATCCTGCAACCCCAAAAGCCTTCAACCGTGAAAATAAAATAAAAAATCAATAAAAATATATCAATTTTATTTTTGTTTATTATTATTTAATTCTTAATATTTTTAGTTTTTAGTTTTTTAACTATTGAACAATGTTTAGGGGATGGAGTAGGAAATGATGTTTTCTCTCTTATATGTAAAGAAGTTGAAAATGAGTATAAGGATCTCTTACAGTTTAGGGGTTGAGAGTAGGGGATCCGTCGGAGCCCATTCTCATCAATCCCCTCCTTAGTCCTTACGTGTAGAATGCGGGATGGGATAGGGCATCTCTTGGAATTGGCCTAACAAAAGAAGTGTACTTAAAAAAAGATATTGTATAGAATTTTTTAAAGGTTAGTTCAAATTGTAATTTACAAGTCAATTTGCACAATTTTCAAATTCCTATAATCATGATTAATGGCTGATAATAGGTGAACCCACTTCATCCATTTACTGTATATTTTGTTTTCTTTATAAAAAAATGAGATCACATTGTTACTTACCTATAAAAAATGTCGAAAAGATATATGTTAACAAAATCGCAAAAAGAGCAACTACGGTGATTAGCAAATTAAATTTGCTTTAATTAACTACTATTTGTTATATAACTTAGACCTCTCTTAAATTAAAACAAAAACCAAATGGTTCTGTACATTATTAAAGTAAGGAACTTTAAAATTCACCAGAGAGTTTTATTGGCGTTCCAAAAAACCATATTGATCGTGCCATTGTATCCTCAATGTCTGTAAAGTGAATGCAAGATTCAGAATTCGCAGTTTGGGCCTCCACTTAGTTTTTTTTTTTTTTTTTTCACCCCAAACTAATACATCTTAAATTCGAAAACTTGAGGAAACAACCTTGATTTATAAAAGGAAATATATTGATCAAGAAGCAAAACTTTGGAAAATTAACTAGTTGCTTATTATACACCACGCAATTGTGGGAGAGATTGTAGGTATTTTAAGAATTCAAATAAATGTTAAAGGAGAAAGCATATAGGTCATCAAGACCAAAATTATTGCTATTCTAAAAGGAATGTGTGCATGCAGAAACGAAGCCCTAGCATGAAAGGCTGTACACGGTTAATATATATATGGAATATGTATTAGGGTTTTATTAAGCTTGCAGGAAGGGCAGAGAATCTCAACACAGATATCTTTTGCTCTCTCAACTTCAATGGATTACTCCATGATAGGTCCTAAGGTATGTTTTGAAGTGCTCTATTTCTCCTTAATAAAAATCTAATTGTAGTTTTAATACTTCTCTATATCACCCCGTTTTATACGATCGAGGTTATATTATAATTTTTTTAATATCACTCACTATTCACCTCTTACGTGGATATTTTTAGTGTTTTTCTCTATCTTACTTTGTTTCATATTTTTCCATTTTGCATTGATGCATGTACCTCAACATGTTATTCCTTAAGAGTTTTTTTTTATTTAGAAAATTGATTAATTGAGTCTAAAATTAAATTATTGTGAGAAAAATAATGCTAGTATCTCTTAATATTTGATATCATATTTTTTAATTGAATGTACTTCAATATATGTCCACTCCCAATATCGTGCATCAGAAAGGCTTTTTTGATCATGGTAGTATCTTTTTGCATATTTTTCTCCCAATATTTGATTATTTTAGCATTAATAACCAAATTTTGTGGTGACATCATATGTTAAATGATCATATTACCATACGCTTGCATTTATTAGCCGTTCATATATTATTACGTTTAATTAGAGATTTATTATATATAAGTCCTGTTTAATTTGTCATGATTTATGTCAAATATTGAAAAAATAAAAGAAAAAAATTAACAGGTTTGTAAAAATGTTTGTCACGCAGAAGCCTGAAAAAAAGCAAGAGATTCAAGCTGCGCCACCACCTGCACCTCCAGCGGCTCAGCCACCAGGACCGCCAGCTCCACCACCACGTCAAGAAGTTGGTCCTCCTCAAGGACCTGGACCACACATGGGACACTACATGGAGGCCTTTGAGACGATGTCAAGAAATCCTCGCTTTGGTTATCTTGAACATACTAGCACCTGGAGGGTTGGGTTTTACCCAGATTACATGGATGATTACTATTACAATGACCCTCATGGACATGGTCATCCACCATCACCGCCGCCAGCATATCACAGAGCCCCTCGTGGACCACCGCGTATTCGGGATTTCGGCCCGGGCGAGTATATTGCTCCACCACCATTGCCACCAATGCTGCCAGGCCTTCCACCAGACTCCTATTATCGCTCAGCAGGGCTACCACCAGGAGGTCGTTACCATCCACCGCCGTACTATGGTTTTGAGAATCCAAATGGCTGCAGGACTATGTGAGGAGCTGCACCGTTCTGCTTCTCAACTTCGGATAATTTCCTTGTTTTCATTTATCCTAAGCTCATTTCATTATTGTCAAATAACTTCATTTATTGTTTTCAACATTCCATTGTTTATCAATCTTCGTAAAAATTCAATAAATTTGGTTTGCTTTCTTTATAATTATGTGCTGTAAGCATGTGATTTCTATATGGTTGATCAAAAGTATTATGTGAAATCTTCGGTATATAATCTAGTTAGGGGTATATAAGCTACTCATATAGAATATATATCTGCAATATAGAAGGATATGGCAACGGAATTGTAAAGGTTTAAAAGACAACTAGCAAATGCAACGCGTACATATCAACAAAATAGTTTTGTTATAAACAGAGTTGTGAAAAAATTTAAAGAACACCGATGTTCTTGAGGCCAAGTACAACCCCAACTCCAATAATGTGACCTACAACCCCGCATGCCAAGGTGTCAGCGAGAGTAAAACCTGCCGGATCATTGGTCTGTAAGCCTGAGTCCCTGACCTCGAGCTTTAATCCGGCTGTAGCCTTCCTGTTTGCAGATGGAGCCAAACCGAATCTACCAGCAAAGAGCATCAGGCTTGTTGAAGTCACCATTATCTGTCCACAGCACAAAATTTAATCATTCAATTGGTACAGATTGGCATGCTTCAAAGAGAGTTGAGAGGAAATCGAGAATATATAGCTAGAATATCATGCAATGCCAAGCCTCAGCTGTCCACTTTGCCAAAATAATAGCCTGTGGAAGCATGCTTGCGCCATAGGCAGATGGAATTTTGTGATTTGCTTACCAAATTTGTGGGTGAGCCTATGAAACCACAGCGGGCGCTTAAAGCTCCCTGTCCTCTGCGCTTCAACGGTTGGACAGCTACCTGAAAGGGACAAAAGTAAAACTATAAGCTCGGTTTGTTTTTTTTTTTTGGATTCAGGAGAAGCTTAAGCCTGTACAACGTAACCAGTGAGACCTCTTGCATAACATAGCAAGTTACATACTACTGGACAAAAGTCCTAGTAGCAAAAACTATAAGCTCGTTTTTTCCATTGCCATCTTCTTTATCCTCCGGCAAATATGAAAAGACTTAAGATGGAATTGGTTATTTTGTGATCCTAAATTACAAATATGGTGAGAAATCAGAGACAATAACTTTTGATAAGAGCAAAAATAACAAGAAAACAACTGGTAGAGGCAAACAGAAAGTAAAGAGTCATGAATTAGAGACTTGATATGCAATTGCCAAAATTTACTTGTCATGTCTGTCAAAATAATTAATTATCAAATTACTGGCAGAAAATAATCCAGATCCGACCCTCATGTATAACCTGAGTTTCGTGTATCGATCTAGCAGAAGAAAGTAATCTAATAATGCAGAAATAGCATTTAACAAGGGAATGGATAGAGCAAGGCACTGACCAAGCTTTGAACAGGGGCAGCCGACAAAGTCATGGGTCTGAGCCCACCGAACTGAGGGAGAGAGGTCATCACAGCAGAAGCCATGGTTGCAGATGTTCTAAAGTTGATCAAAGATGAAGTGATATCTTCCTCCCTTCTGTTATTTTTATTGCTTTGCCTACGAAAAGTTATAAATTTGTTGTAATGCAAGGAGCTCTATATGATCACAGCCACATGAAGTGTTTGTGGACACAGTATGGCAATGCGGATACACTTGGATACTTAGTTGCTGACATGGCGGTTTCATATTGGATAATCCAGGTGGATAAGATTTGGATGTGTGATATATTTTGATCTTCATTGGTGGAAATTAACACTTTGAGCTGAGAGTACTTGGATGCACCCAGTTTGATTAAAATCTTGCGTGCATGCACGAGGGTATACACCTTCACAAACTAATAACAGACGAATATTTGTTTAGCAAAATTATTGACTGAGTCTATGAATATTAAATCTTATATATATGTAGAGTTTATATGTACCTAGAGTTTATACACCTCTAATAATTAGGACGCCCCCCGGGACTTGCACTTTTTGTGACATCACAGGATCAACTTCACAAACTGCACTCAGTTCTTGACTAGATTCGAATATTTCTTCCATTTTGTTTTCAATTATTGGTCAATGCCTATTCCAAACACAAAATAATGATACTTTTTTTTTATTCGAGAATGTAATTTTTGCCCCCAAACTGTCCAATTATTAGAATCCTTATATTTTAATGTGATCAAGACACAGTAAATGTCCCTTCGTAATAAAGTAAGAAAATTGACCATCGTTACTTTCAAAAAGAGAGTTACGCCAATCTTGACTATAGGGATCAAACTAAAGGAGATTTATTTTGATGTTTTAGGGGTTGTTGTTGAATTATCACATTATTTAAAATTTTAAATTATTAAAAAGAGATTGATTATGTTATTTATTATTTTTAAGATTTTTGATGATGTATGTGAAAGCTTAATATGATATTAAAATTTAAGTACAAAAAAATTATAGGTTTGAAATTCACCGTCACTCATTTAAAAATATTAAATTGTTAAAATGTAATACTCAAATATTCTTACATGGTATGTTGAAGATAATAAATTATATAATTAATATTTTTTGACCGTTTAAACTTTTAAATAAGATGTTAACTTAACTATTGTTAATTTCAGTTGAAGCATACCAGATTTTTTTTTTTGGTCGAAAAGCATACCAGATTGGACAAGAGGAAAATAAGCTGTAGCTGGGGAGATGGTGCCATAAATTGCGCGTGTTCATCTCTCTCACACAGTCCTTAGCCTTTCTTTTTCTTATTTTTTTGGGCAGAAGAGAGAATTAACTGAAAAAAGACATCAATGCTCTATCACTATCCTAGCCTATATGGATGGAAAATTTTGCCAAAGGGAGTCTTTGGAGGTGAGTGCTTTTAGTTTTCACTACATTATCTTTTGGTCTCCTAATTGCCCCTTGAAATCATTCCAACAAATTAATTATGATCATTAAAAAAATGCTAGTCACACCAAAAAGAAATTACTAATTACTAATTACTATAATCATGAATAAGAAAAGTTTTTTACTTTTTTTTCTTCGGTAAAGGATCAGAGGCCAAGTCGTAGTTACAAATAAATTATTTTAGGAGATGTTTCACTTATTTTATAAAAGGAAATACGTGATCTTATGTCATCCCAAAGAATGGGCTAGCCCATAAAAGAATAAAATTTGAGTTTCATAGATTTTGACTCCAAAGAATATACAATGCCTATATTTTCTTTATTTCCCTTATTTTATATTCCTGTTATTTTACTTTTCATAAGTGAGGTTGATAGGCTCCATTTTTTAAATGACAAAAGGTACTTCAATTTGTTTATTTTGGTTGATGGCTGCTACCTTTTGTTGAGTGTTTTCCAAAAGATAAGTAGGGTTGAAGATGAAAACATTCAATAATCTTTTTGAATGCCATTGTGTCATTTACATATTCACTTTACTTTTTTAATATTGCAAGTAATAATTTCATAATTAAAAGAGGAAGCAACAAAAAACACATAGGATACCGGATACTGGATACCCGACGGGTGATCTTCTTCGTATGTACATCGATTGTTTGATATCTAGATTTATTGCTTTTCAATATTAACTATTTAAAATATAATTCCATGTTTTATAATGTTAGCAATAAATGCAACTATTAGGAATTGTAAAATTGTTAGTTTGCTTATTTTGTCAATATCATATATCAGCATGAGCAATAAGTAATAGTATTTCTCAAAGAAGACCAAGATGGCATTTTTAATTTCAATATGATAAAATTTGGTTGCACATTTTGACTGCAAAAATAAGAAAATAAGTTATTAGTGATGCTTTACTATTATGGATATTATACTACTCTTATAGCGCGTTAATTTTCAACTTTACAAAGTTGACAAAACTGGTAAAGGTACAAAATTTAATTATAATGTAAAAGAGTTGAGCCATGTCAAATTTTGTTTTTGACTTCATCAGAAAAAGAAAAGAGAAAATAGAAGACTCGTTATTGTTCAAGAAGTGACATAAGAAATCTAAGTAATAAAACTTTCTTAAAAGACACTCAAAATAATGTCCAGTTTTTGCGTAGCACTAGATATTTATCCTTTTAAGATAATAGATTAGCTCAACCGTTTCACAAATTAATCCTGTTAAGCATAATAAACCAAAGAGTTTGAAAAATAATTGAAGTACAGAATCGTGAGAAAACAAAGATACAAAAACCCTGATTTTTTGAAGTTAGGTTGTCCATAGTAATACAAGTTCTAAGGTCGCTATTATTGACAAGTTATATAGTAAGATCTTTATTGAAAAAATATCTCATTTTTTAATATCATGGTTGGGTCAATCAAGCCAAATCATGATTGAAATAATCCGGACATTAATTGTTCAATGTATTCATTCTTTCTCAATTTATCATCCTGTTAAGCCTTGACCAACAAAAAAAAAAAAAAATCATCCTGTTAAGGTGTGCCAATAAACAAATGCTCCAACTTGCCAAGTTTATCTTAATTACATTTTTTTTCCAACCAAGTTTTTTTTCTCCCATAGTTTGGGTGAAATTGTAAAGAATAATTTGTTATGGCTAAAAGTTTCAAACTCAAATTTATGTCATTATGTCACAAATCTTATACGGCGATTAATTTATATAAAACATATATTAAGAGGCGTCATTAAATCGCGAAATTTATAATCTTAAAACAAACTTAATGTAGTTCTATCTAAAATAGTTTTCTTATCATATTAAAAAAGCTAAATATATATAAAGGCTAAAAAGAAATAAAAAAAATCTTCAACTAATAGTACCAACCGAAACCAACTTGGCAGTTGACATTAACCTGACCATTATCGATGGAAATATCCGCAAGGCTGTTTTTCCAACTTGGCTGTCCGAACATACCCACAAGTACATATTATAAGTACATGAACATACACACACATTGGCATTATATTAAAAGCATTTACAAATTCCCATGAGAATGCATATCTATTTATGTAACATACATACTAGATTTTGTTTTTTTGTTTTTTTTGTTTTTTGTTTTTAATTTTTTCATTAGTTTAAGCAAAACCCATCATGGCTTAGACTAATTCTCACTTGCTAAAGCTCCATTTGACATTGGGTTCTCATCAAGATCTCAACTTTTTCTTCCTTGTATTTTACCAAGTCTCTTGGCTATCCTTTGACCTCTTACTACTGCATAAAGTAGCCAAGGTTATAACTTTCTTTGTGGTCCTCTTCTGTTTGTTGTTTCTTTCTTTGTTCTCTTCAACAGACTTGATTGGTTTGATCATTTTTATTCAATCTTGATATTATCTATTTGCCTATTCATTTTCTGCATTTTTATATGCTAAAATCTTTATTGTAAGTTTTGATTAAAGTTTAGATGCAATCACTTCTCTTCGAAAATGTTATCCTTTGGATTGTTAAGTTCTTGAGCTTGAATAAGTATTTCAATTTATTGTAATTGATATAGAATATTGGATTTGTATAATATTGAGGTGTTTGATGGACTTAGATGTATGTTAGTACTTTGAACATAAGAGTGTTGTGCAAAAGTTTGATCTTGATGTTGTGAAAGGGGGTGTTGAGAAGAGATTGGTTGATTAGTGTTTAGGACAAGATGGGGAATACTTGTGTTGGACCAAGCATATCGAAAAATGGTTTTTTGCAGTCAGTTTCAGCTGCAATGTGGCGGTCCCCGATGCCAGAAAATGCTGGTTCTACTACTAATGGGGAGAGTGTCCACACTGAGACACCAACTTCTGTTAAAGAACCAGAATCCCCTATTCCTGTTCAAGATAAACCACCAGATCAAATGACAATGCTAAAGCCCGGAAAGGCCGAACCTACACAAGAGCAGCCTGCAAAACCCAAGAAGCCCAGACATATGAAGAGGGTATCTAGTGCAGGACTTAGGACTGATTGTGTGTTGCAAAAGAAAACTGGTAATCTGAAGGATATTTTCAGTTTAGGGAAGAAATTAGGACAAGGGCAGTTTGGGACGACATTTTTTTGCGTGGAGAAAGCAACAGGGAAGGAATATGCGTGCAAATCGATTGCCAAGAGGAAGTTGTTGACAGATGAAGATGTGGAAGATGTTAGGAGGGAAATTCAGATAATGCATCATTTGGCAGGGCATCCGAATGTCATATCAATAAAGGGGGCTTATGAGGATGCTGTTGCTGTTCATGTTGTGATGGAGTACTGTGCTGGAGGTGAGCTTTTTGATAGAATTATTCAGCATGGGCATTACACAGAAAGGAAGGCAGCTGAACTTACTAGGATCATTGTCGGGGTTGTTGAAGCTTGTCATTCACTGGGGGTCATGCATCGCGACCTTAAGCCCGAGAATTTTCTTTTTGTTGATCAGAAGGAGGATTCGTTTCTTAAGACGATTGATTTTGGATTGTCAATATTCTTCAAACCAGGTATAGTGAAATGGATAAACCATATCTAGATGTAAACTCAAAACTACAGAAAAATGGTTTTTAGGCTGTTCTTTTTCGTATCGATTTATTGTATATGTTCCCTATAACTAAAAGTAGCTACCAGTGTGTAAAATTTGTTCTTGTGAGTTTGTATTCATTACTTATTGCTTGGGAAAAATCGAGCGGCAAGCTTTCTCTCCTTTGTAGTTACCGTGAGGACATTAAGAGAGAAATGATTTCCTACTTATGTTATATCCAATCACTTTTGAGGCGCAAATAAATATTTTTCTCTTATATTTGATCTTAATGTTATTACTGAGGTGCGTATGGTTGTAAAGAGGTTTTACTGGAGGATATATCATAATCAAAATGTAGGAAATAGGAATTCCCAAATTATTTATGCTAAGTTTAAAAACTCTAGATGCCTCTGACAACTTTCAAATGCATTCCATTGTTATTTATCGTTCCCTATGTAATTCTCTGCATGTTACTCTCCTATATCTAATGAATTAATAACTTTTCACTGTCAGGAGAAAAGTTCACTGATGTGGTTGGTAGTCCATACTATGTTGCACCAGAAGTTTTACGGAAACGCTATGGTCCTGAAGCAGATGTCTGGAGCGCTGGAGTAATCGTTTACATTTTGCTCAGTGGGGTGCCTCCTTTTTGGGCCGGTGAGATTTAAGAAACCTCTACTGCTGAAGTAATATACATGGTCTCTTTTTATGTGTTGACAACTTGAGATTACGTTCTCATGCCTTTTGTGTATCTTTCAAAATGTCATGATTGTATAGAGACTGAGCAAGGAATATTCGAAGAAGTTCTGCATGGTGATCTTGACTTCACATCGGTTCCATGGCCAAGTATTTCAGAAAGTGCAAAAGATTTGCTGAGGAGAATGCTTGTGCGAGACCCCAGAAAGCGACTAACTGCACATGAAGTGTTGTGTAAGTAATTCTGTTATTATCCTACATTTGACCTGTGAAAATCACTTGATTGAGAAGTGGGAAAGTTTGTCTATTTCTTCTGCTGTCCTAATATTAAATTAGTAATGGTTTCTGTATAGTTACTTTTTGTATATCTTTTAATTGCCGATATATTTTCCGTAGAAGCAGCTAATGTAGGAGCAGTTAATGTAATCCCATTATTCTCTATTGCATCTACAAGTAAGGAATCTACGGCACTTTAGCAACTGTCATACTTTTTGTAAGACAACCCAAGATTGGAAAACTGTATCTCATAGAGTATTGGTGGCTGATGGCTTGTTTGTATACATAGGCTGACGGCATGTTTGTATACATAGGCTGATGGCATGCCTGTACACATAGGCACTGATGGCATGTTTATATACCAGGCAGTTCATTTTATTAGTTCCTATGACAACAATGGGCTACTAACAAATCATCTGTGTTAAGATGACCGACTGACTAATATATTATGTTTGCCAATATAACTCATTCTATAGTGTTTTTGTATCAAAAAGTTGTTCCTGGATAATATAAGTTCTCTTTGGCTTCTGCTTCGGATTGATTTCCTAATCAGAAGTGTGAATCATTTGCAGGCCATCCTTGGGTTCAAGTTGATGGTGTGGCTCCTGACAAACCTCTTGGCTCTGCGGTTTTGAGTCGCATGAAACAATTCTCTGCCATGAACAAGCTGAAGAAAATGGCTCTTAGAGTAAGTCCTTGAATCCATAGAATGTGAACTATGCTTGTAGGCTTGCAGGATTACATCTTTCTCGAATGGATTTCCAAGAAAAGGAACACAATTAGGAAGAAATATTGCTAACACTTTAAATCTTATATCAATTTATCAAATATGTTCCATGTCTCGCAGGTGATTGCAGAGAGTCTATCTGAAGAAGAAATTGCGGGTCTAAAAGAATTGTTCAAGATGATTGACACAGATAACAGTGGTCAGATCACTTTTGAAGAGCTCAAAGCAGGACTAAAAAGAGTGGGGGCCAATCTTAAGGAGTCTGAGATTTATGATCTTATGCAAGCTGTATGTATCCACTTCAACATAGATATTCTTCAGATCTTTAATTTTTAAGATTTGTTGTTGTTGCATTGGTATCATCATAAATATATACACGTAGAGAGAGCGAGATTAACACTTCAATCACTTCATTGCGAGCAACTAAATTTTTCTTAGATTCACGGATTATTTCTTCTTTTTCCCTTGCAATTTCAATCTCTAGTTTTAGCCCACTTTATTTCCTGAAAATGCAGGCAGATGTTGATAACAGTGGAACAATTGATTACGGCGAGTTCGTAGCTGCAACATTGCATCTCAACAAAGTTGAGAGAGAGGATCATCTTTTTGCTGCTTTCTCCTACTTTGATAAGGATGGAAGTGGGTATATCACAGCGGATGAGCTACAACAAGCCTGCAAGGAATTTGGCATGGAAGATACCAGTCTGGAAGAGATGATACGAGAAGCAGACACGGACAATGTAAGTCACCATTTTTTGGATCAATCTGACATTTCATAATTGCGAATTTAGGAAGCTTGGGTAGGAGAGAGTGCGAAGAAGACATATTACTGATAAATGGGATGATTTTTACCAAACCTAGCATTTTTGCGCAAGACTTGGTGCAGTATCCAGTGGAGAGTTGATAGCTGAAATGGAAAAGAAAATATTTGGATGCAGTCAAGAATTGAGCATTATTGCCTAGCAAAAAAAAAAAAGAAAAAGAATTGAGCATTATTTATGGAGTTTGATCCTCTGATGAGGCTATATAAGAGAGAATTGGACAATCCAGTCCGCAGGTTAACTGCAAAGGAAACGGAAAGTAATAAATGAATATAGATATGAGGCAGAACACTTGGCCGCGTCAAGTATATGCCACACGGTTGCCGTTTGAAAAATAAGAAATGACTTTAAGGCTTTCTTATTTGCTTTTAACTATCTGTGAAGCTTCATTTTATGCATCGATGCACACACGTCACAGATCTATCAACTGTTTACATTTCTCTTAAACGCATTGAGGGGAGCGTCCCTTGGATTCTTAAGATTCTATCCTCGGGGGCAGGTTTATTTCTCTAGCTGCTGATTGAATAATATGGTAAACGATTACACAGACAAAGCTCACAAGAGGAATTTCATCCAATTCCTTGTGATTTTTGCAGGATGGACGGATCGATTACAACGAGTTCGTGGCAATGATGCAGAAAGGAAATCCAGGACTAGGAGGCGGAAAGAAGGGCCTTGAAAATAGTTTCAGCATTCAATTTAGAGACGCTCTAAAGCTTTAGCAGAATAGGCTATGGAGAGGCTTTTGCTGTTTTGTTCTTTCTATTTATTAAGTTTCTTTTTATCCACTGCAAAAATGTACTTGCTGTTAAGATTGTGTAGTAAATCAAGCAGTGATCGCCAAGCAGCAGCCATGCCTTTCAAAATTCATTCCACCTTCCATTTTTGTATGCGTTGCGATTGCAATATCGCATCTGGCTATTACATTATATACTATGAATTGATTAGTCTCGATTTTCTTCCGGCTTATGCTTCCTTCTAAGCAAAAATAAAATAAAATATCACTTCAAAATCTGGAATTAGCAATTAGCAACGAAATGATAATTGCAAGACTTTAATTTATATAGATTTTGCATCCTAAGAACAACTACAGCAACCAATTAGCTTGATTATGTTATTTGGCCTCTATTGTAACCAAAAAACAAAAAGTCTGAATGAAACCACGTACTTGGTGTACATATACCTTCTTAAAATCACATTTTATAAAATTGAAGTGAAAAAGTGCTTAAGTATGGAAATAGATTCTCTATAGAAGAATGCCTTATATTATGGGTTTTGCAGTGAACCTAATTGGCTACTTCTAATGGCGTAAATTAATAGTTCAAACCGCAAGGGTACAGCTGGTTAGATCCAGCTGATTTTTTAAATAAATAACTTGTACACAATTCATTTTTTATCAAATATGGACAGTTTCAATAAGATTTCATTCTCAAATAAAAATTTGATGAAAATAATATTTTACCGATTAAATAGTTTGACTAATTAGGATACAAAATATGTGTATTCAAGTATTGGAATTATCATTCGAATGCTCGTTTGCATAAATTGAGTATAATTTGACTTGTCAAGTTATAAAACGTAACAAAATTAAATTTTACAGTTATAATTGCTCATTTCTTCATTATTGAGTTTGTCAATAAAATTAAGGGTGTGTAAAGCGAGCAACTACACATAATCAACAAAAAGAGTAATTTTCTCTACACAAATGTAAACTTCAAAGTTCAAACATAAACATCTCCTTTTTCCTTTTTTATTTAATTCCTTACAAAAGAGATGGTTGAGCCAAGCAATAACCATCGCATGCACGAGCACAACGGTCAAAAACAACCTTTTGTACCTTCCCATCATTTTTTCATGGAAAAAAAACAAATTAAATAAATAGGACGCCACCACCATTTCCGACGCTCCAATAATTACTTTTTTAATATTATATTTTCAAAACAGTGCGCATCGCTTTTTTTTTTTGTATTTTTTTTTTGTCTCTCTCTCGCTATACAAAAATAAAAGCCCTAATTTCCGCCCTCTACATTTCTAACTCTTCTCTTTCTCTCTCATCGAAAGGCTGTTTTTTTGAATCAAATGGCGACGGCGGGTGAAGGCGCGGCGGCGCAGTCGGCGTCGGCCTACGAAGGCGGCGGACTTGGAGGAAAGTTTCGGAAGCGGCCATTCCGTAGGACTCAAACGACGCCGTACGATCGTCCTCCCACCGCACTACGAAACCCTAGCTGGCTCTCGAAGCTTGTTGTGGACCCAGCCTCCAAGCTCCTCGCCGCCGGTGCTCAACGCTTCTTCTCTTCCGTCTTCCGCAAGCGCCTCCCCCCTCCCCCTCATCCTCCACGTCAGCTCCCAGGTCACTTCTCTCTTTCTATCTCTCTCTATGTATATGTGCTTGTGCTGTGGTTTAATTTGTTGGATTTGAGCTAGAGGAGATATTTTTGTGTGGTTAATTAATTACTGTTAAGGCGGTGGAGGCAAAAGATGTATTTTTTGTTATAATTACGTGATATGTTTCATTTTATGTGTGGTATATGTAGTGTGTGTACGTGTGAGAGAGAGTTTTGTAATTGTTATCGATGAGCTTCGGAATTACGTATTGTTATGCTATATATGTTAACTAAGGGCTCAGTTCTTGGAAGTTGTGTGTTTTAATTAGATAGCGGTTAGGTCAAAATCGGGACTTTTCAGAGTCATCTTGCTAATCAGATTATCCATAGATTATATGAATAGGGTGGTCGGATTGTTTCCAAACCAAAAACTAACCAAGCCTTTACCCCAATAGGTAGGGTTGCCTAACGGAAAATGTGTTTGTTCTGTTTGATGACTACTTTGGTTCTGTATTCAGTTGTTTAGGATTAAGAGTGTTATTATGTGCAACAGCAGTTACTTAATTGCTTAGGGTGATTCATTAGTTTGATTCCTTCTTTGAATGTTCTGTTTTGCAAATACAAGTTTCCAGCTTTTTTTGGAAGAAAAGATTGTATTTGGTACAGGTATATGAACTTCTGGCAGGATTTCAAGTAAAGTTTTTAGATTTAGAATGATGAAGTGAAATCAGCATTTTTGTATCACGAAGGATTTTATTAAAGATTTGAAGTTCCCCTCTTTCAAACCGCCTTGGCATTGGCTAAGAATGATTATAAATCTCAGATGACACTGATTGAAGAAAGAATTTAAATCCTGAAAGGGTCCTTAAAATCTTAAAGTTTGATATTGTCCAATTAAAATTGTTGACTCCTTGTACACGCCTATTATATGTCCTGTTTCTGCTTCCTG
Organism: Ehretia macrophylla; assembly: GCA_037974665.1. Lineage (NCBI taxonomy): Eukaryota > Viridiplantae > Streptophyta > Magnoliopsida > Boraginales > Ehretiaceae > Ehretia > Ehretia macrophylla. The sequence continues at coordinate 64,388,881 of CM075769.1, forward strand.
TTGTTTTTACTTTTGCTGGAGTTGGTTGATATTCTCTTGTCGTTTCTGAGGGGTATCTATTGATATAAGTACGGATTTACACCCGATAACTCAGAGTTGTATTTCCCCTCCAAGTTGCTTTGTTTTACTTGTTTCCTTGATACCCCCAAAGACCTGTTCTTGAGGATGAGTTTACGCCCATTTGTTTTGAGAACGTTGAATATTATTGGAAGACCTAATACAACTCTGATGTGAACAGAGGAAAAGCAAGAATCAAGGAATGTGCATCAAGAGACAGTCCCAGAAGTAAGTTATACTTCATATGCTACTCTTTTTTCATAGATCTATCGTGCTTGGTACTTTGTATAATTTACTTGAGTAGGACTTTGTTAGTTCTTTATGGAGAGTGCAGTATGTACTAATATGATGTCTGTACTATTTGTGTTCTAAACATGTGACATGCAGCCACTCACAATCATTTCTAGTTATTTCTCTTTAAATCTGATATTTATTGTTCTACATTTTTTTCTTTTTTGTGGATCAAGAATTGTGCTGGAACACAAGAACCAGCAGACGTTGTAGGTGGCAGCTCTACTTGCAAAAATGACACCGGTGGTATCTCAGAGCTAGAGCAGTTATTAAAGCAGAAGACTTTCACTAGGTAAGCTTTTCCTAGACCTGTACTTTGTCTTGTATCTCTTCTCTACATTTGAGGTGTTACTATTTCTTGATTGTACCTTTGCTAGATGTGCTAAATACTGTGATATGTGGGTGGTTCTGCTGCAGAATTGTCAACTACTTGTTTCTTGTGTCGTGATTTATTATGCTTCGTCTTATTCTTAATTTGCTTTCATTTGGTGATCACGGTCCAACCTAGTTCTATGTGTTGCGATTTGTGCACCTGATGTATTTATATGAATGTGTTGTTGGCTAAGCTGTCGCGATGCTTGAAGTACAATTCCCATCAAGCGGCATGTAAGTGGCGGAGTGGCCTTGCTGCCACGATCCACATATATTCAGCCCTTTATTGCTTCGATTTGTCCCTTATTAACTTTTTGGGAAAAAGAAATGTATTTATATGAATGTGTTGGATTCTAGTGCCTTACTTCTATTTTTGAGGCCTATTGAGGTCTGTATATCTTCCGTTGCTGCTATAATATTTGCATTTATTTATGGGTTTATATGGAATTGCTTACATAGAATGTTTCTGGTGCAGATCCGAAATTGATCGTTTATCTGAATTGTTGCATTCAAGAGCTGTAGATTTACCGGTTAAGGAGGATGGAAAAAGGTCAGAAGCAAATCTTTCTATCCAAAATAACTTTTCAAAGCCAATGTCAGATACTGGAATGCATCAGGAATTTCCTGTTCATTTGGAAGGAAATAAGATCGAGAAGGTGAGAGCTCATGGAGCTGTTTCAACACCTACAGCTAGTAAAAAGGTATCTCCATGGGCATATTATTTATTGTCCTAATTTAGTGTGGGTGGATGTTTTCTTAATATTCTTGCTACTTCATGCATTGTGTTTTCTTAATATTTTTGCTACTTCATGCATTGTAATTATTACTTGTTATATACATTGCACTAAGAGTTTTCTCTTGCACTTTGGAACAAAACACATCAGCTCCTTGAGGATGAGATTGCTTCTCCCGCGGAGCTTGCGAAAGCTTACATGGGTAGCAACCCTTTAAAAGTATCACCATCAACGTTGGGTTTGCCCAGTCAGATTGCAAGGGAAGATGCAGGCTTGCTAATCAACTCACCATTTATTTCAAAACCACCTATGAAATCATTGGCAGTGAAAACTACTGGTCATGTAGGGATTCCTGGAAATGGTTTTACAACTCCAAGATCCCGTGGTAGAACAGCAATATATAACATGGCTCGTACACCATATTCTAGACTTCATCCGACTCCTGTTCAAAAGGTTTATTTTTTTTTCAATGAGTTACCCATAGGATATCGTTATGATTATGGGGCTTAATTTTCAGTTTTTCACCATATAGGGGTCAAATTTTCAGGTTAGCGGATCGGGAAATTATGGTTATTCTAGACCTTCATCTTCAGCCTCTCAATCTGCGTGGGATATTGGTGTACAAAATGGATCTAAGCCAGTGGTACATGTTGATGCGTGTTTATTTTTGGAATTCTTCTTCAATTATGTTTTCCTGATCTGATTTTTATTTGTCTCTTGCAGATGCAGGCCCTAAAGCGGAGGAGCTCTGTATTGGATGATGATATTGGATCTGTTGGTCCCGTTCGCAGAATCAGACAGAAACCTAACCTTTTATCTCATGGAATATCTCTCCCTTCTCGTGGAATGAGCCTTGGTTCTGATGCCATCCATTTCCACAAGCTTCCTCTGATGGATGAAACAAAGAATAGAGCCTCAAATACTCCAAGTACAAGTTATGCCCATGTTCCTCCTGAATCCAGTGAGATGGCTGCAAGAATCTTTGAACATCTTGAGAAGATGACCCCTAAGGAAAAATCATCAGAGTCAAAATTAGCCACTGCAAGGGAGAGGTCGTCCTTCAAACTGACACCAAATATGCTTCGTGGACAGGCTCTTAGAAGCCTGGAGGATCTGGATGCATCAAAGTTGCTGCAGAATTCTCAGAATGGCCATAAGTTGGGGGATCAGCCCATTAGTAGTTTGCCTGACTCCCGTGATTTTACTACTCAGAAGCAAGGCAGGGTAGAAGAGAATGGCCCGGCTACATTTGTTCATCCAGTTGACAAGTTGTCTCCTGTGGTGAACACTGGTAATACTGTTACACTGAGAGACATTAAGCTAAGTACTGAAGATGCTGTTGCACCAAATTTTATACCTCAATCTTCTGAAAGGAAACGAGGCTTTAAGATGAGTGCACACGAGGTAGGTATTTGTTTAAATTATTGTTTTTGTTTTGTTTCTCAGTTGATTATTTTATCTTTCAAGTTTTTCTTAATGTTATTTAGGTTCCTGGTTTGGCCCAACTCACAGTGTAACTTATTATAGTTTCATTAGTTCAGATGTTAGATATAAGGGAAATCTCTTCTTTACTGGTTAGGTGTAGTCTAGAGTGTAGATTGCAATTTGGGGATTGGAGATCTAGCTAACTGGTTAGTTATATATTCTCCAACAGTTTACATCTGGATGCATGAATTTTACTGGAAATTGACATCTTTTGATGATTTTCTGGTTAGTTTCAGTTTCAGAGTCGAGAGTACTGGATATGTGAACTTTGTCTACTGGTGCGTCTTGTTGCCATCCAGATGAATTTCTTTTATTGAAACGATAAAGAAAAAGAAATGATACGTTCTGGATAATGTTACTGTCAGTTATTGATAATTGGACTTTCATCTGTTTACAGATGGTATCCCATTAGCATCTTCTAGTGGCTGTATTCTTGTGATTTATACGTTTTTCCTTCTGGTGTAGTTTGAATAACATCTAGCATCATGGCTGATTTATATAGGAGTCTCTTGAGTTGGATGATGATGTACCCTTGAATGAGCCTGCATCAGAATCAGATAAAGGGAGAGGAATGGCGAAATCTATAATGGACAGCAAGTCCATTCCTAGTGAAGGTAAAACATTGGACAAAATGCCCGTCCCATCTGAAGTGAGAATAGATCCAGTTCCTGTCTTGAGCAAAATAACTGAGTTGGACGCTAGCAGTGCTCCTATGGCTGGTGAAGAACATACTGGCTTTACCTTCTCTCTGTCGCATGCATCTGCCAAACGTTCGCAATCCGCATTGCTTTCCCAGTCAGCCTTGGCTCCTGCCAAACCTACTACCTCGGGTGATTCTCCACTTTTTGTGAGTTTTGGCTCAAAAACTAGGGAAAGTGTCCACTCAACAGATTCCAAAGCAGAAAGCTCAAGCAGGTCAGTCTCACTTGTTAATCATTTAGCTGTAAATGCACTGCTATGCTTCATTGATTCACCTCCTTGGTGGTATTAAATTTCAAATTTACAGTAAATCTCTGTGTGTGTGTGTGTCTAACGTGTAATGTGTATGTATGTACTACTTACGGTAGTCATTTGATAATTTCACTTCTTAAAAATGGTTCACCAAACGTGAACGCCTGGTGTAAAAGTTTTCAATGCAGATCATTGGATCAATTTCCTATATTTTTCCGTCTGTATCTGCTTAGAGCATAACTCTTCTCCTTCCTCTCTTTTTTTCCCCCTTTCCTTCTTCCTTTTGTTATTATTATTATTGTCTTTTTTATTTTTTTGGTTGTGGGGGGTTGTGTTGTGGTGGGGGGGGGGGGGGGGGGGGGGGTAGATATGTCTGCTCTCAGAAAATTCTTTTGGGATATGTACATCTGAACATATGGTGCTAAAATTATTTAAGGGCTTCGACTTCTTTTGGAAATGAATGTAGTGAAAGCAAAGAAAAATATGGAGGTGGAGATATTATACACAATGAAATTGAAACTTTTATTTGAGAAAGGTCAGGTAGTAAGAAAAGGAAAAAGAAGAAGTATCCTTTTTTCTTACTTGTATTTCCTACTTGGCAAGCATATTTAAACTTTAAAGTGTTTGATACTTGTGCAGCTTGATGAATGTCTTTGGTGCAACTGATGCTAAAGTTCCCGAGTCAGATAAAAGTAACACCAAGAGCTCTCAGCTGCTGGACAGCATTGTAAATGGACAATCAGGAGTGGTGCCTTCTCTTGCATCTAATTCGACGTCAATGATCAGCGTATTCTCTGCTGGTGCTCCTTTCAGTAATTTAGTTTCTAATAATGGGCCTCTTGCTTCAAGTTCATCTATGTTATCGAGCTCTTCTGCCCCAGTTTCCAGTAAGTTGTCAAATCAAAATTTCACTAACAGCTCAAGCAACATGGTGTCTCCTGTTGGTACTACAACCTTCTCCAACAATGGCAGCACTACCAGCACATCTGCTGCCTCTGATAGTGGCCTCTTTGTAGCTACTATGGCACCTTCAATTTCCTCGGCACCTGTTTTTAACTTTCGGTCGTCGAAAGATCCATTAACTGCAAGTTCAGCAGCATCAACAACTGCAAATGCAGAGACTACAGATTTAAAAGTTAATGCAGAAAAGGATAACAGTTTTGGCAAGGGTAATTCATCCTTCGGGAGTATGTCATTTGCAGCAGCAAGCACTGGAAGTAGCATTTTTGGGCTTGATTCTTTTGTCTCATCTGCAGCTGCTAATAGTCAGTTGCAGGGTTCTGTTACTGCAAGTGGATCTGTGGTTAGTACACAGCCGCCTTCAACTGGATCTGGTATTGCTACTGTCTCTCAGAGCGTCCCCGTTCAATTTGGGTCGTCTTCCTCACCTATGGTCTTTGGTGCTTCCGGGGTTGCGTCTTTTACCTCTAGCAGTATTTTTGGTTCTTCAGCTGCGGCTACGTCTGCTCAAAGTTTTTCAGCTTCCACGTCAGAGACCAATTTAGTCAACTCTAGCAGCGGTGGTGCTCCAAGCATCGTTAAATTTGGTGTTGGTTCTTCAGCTTCAGAAGTCAATGCGATTAGCTCCAGCAGCACTGCTACTCCTGGCACATTTACTTTTGGTGTCAGTTCTGCGGCTTCCTCCAGTCCCAGTAGCAGTGTCACTCCTGGTTTCTTTAGTTTTGGTGCCAGTTCTTCGGCTTCCTCGTCAGCGACGACCAGCGGCAGTACTGTTCCTGGAATGTTTAGTTTTGGTGCTGGTTCTACGGTTTCCTCATCAGTGTCCTCCAGCAGTACTACTCCTGGAATATTTAGTTTTGGTGCCAGTTCTTCAGGTTCCTCATCGCTAGCTAATGCAGTTACCTCCAGCAGTGGTACTGCTCCTGGTGTGTTCAGTTTTGGCGTCAGTAACCCAGCTTCCTCTTCGGCGGCCAACTCAGTAAGTTCCGGTGGTGCTAGTTCCAGCTCATTTGGCTCCAATTGGCAAGCTCCAGAGTCTCCAATCTTTGGTTCAACTCTCAATACTACATCTCCTTCAACCGGGTTCTCTTTTGGAGCATCCTCATCTTCATTTGGCGCAACAAACTCTTCTCCTATGGTCTTTGGATCAACCACAGGGACCTCATCAAATCCCGTTTTCTCATTTTCTGCTGCGCCTGGTACTACTTTTTCCTTGCCATCTTCTAGTACACCAACTGTATTTGGTAATTCTACCTCTCCCTTTGCTGCCTCCCCTGGAAATAATGATCAGATGAACACAGAGGACAGCATGGCTGAGGATCCTGTGCAGTCATCCACATCTGCAGCTCCTGTATTTGGTCAATCACCTGTCTCACCTTCTCCACAAGGGTTCATGGTTGGATCAACTGTACCATCGCCGGCAGCGGTTCCCTTCCAGTTTGGTGGCCAACAGAATCAAGCTGTTCCACAGAATCCATCGCCTTTCCAGCAATCGAGCAGTCTTGAATTTAATCCAGGAGGGAGCTTCTCATTGGGCAGTGGTGGTGGCGGAGACAAATCTGGCCGGAAAATTGTCAAGGTCAACCGAAACAGAAACAAGAAGAGGTGAAAATATACTAGGGTTTTTTTTGGTGGAGGCCCCTGGTCTCTGTGAATCGTACTTGGTAGTTAGCTTGAGTATTCCGGTTCAACTAGAAGTTGAATTCTATACATCAGAAATTGTGCCAGCATCCCCGACCGCTGGAAATGTGGAAAGACGGTGAATTTGTTATGAAGTTTATACTGCTTGGTTTGGAGAATTTTCTAAAGGCATAAAATGTCTCAATTTTGTATTTCTTGGTAGTGAAGGGAAGAACGATTGTACTGTATGAGTAGTCGCTACATAGCGTTGGGTCACAAGAATTATGTCATTGACCTTTCCTTGTGTACTTGTGTAACATATAAAAAATGGTTATTAATCTCTCTAAAGGCGTCGCCTTGTTGTCTAAGGTGCTTACCTCGTCCAATTTAATTTGCTTGTTTCTGGATTTGGATTTGGGTCAGGTGAGTTCAATAATAGACGCATGTTAGACATTTCAACATTCTTCCTTTAAAGACCTATTCTGAAGAGAACCCAGTAGTTTCTTGTCGTCAATAGTGGTGAAAATGTGAACTGGTTTTGAGAATTCTTGTTTAGACGGTTCATATTATTCATGCATAGTGTTTCTTAATTCTAATATTTCAATTCTTTTGTGTGTCAGTAGTAATATATAGTTCTATTGAGCTAAGGTCCAAAATATGAAAGAAACAAGCGTTTTCACGACTCTTATCACCAGTCAATTCTGGCCTCCCAATGTTGTGCCATGGAAATTCCTAACTGGCTATAGAAGCACAGGTAATGCATGGTGTGTTCTACCACTTTGCTGTGTTCAGTACATAACAATATCACAACTATGATAACCAATAATACATGCATGAGGACCTTCACATACCAAAGATATACAAGTTATGGAGATTCTTTAAAATTTTTGGACTACAATTACCATAATCAGGAAATTACAGGGATGTTCAGTTCAGAAAGAGACTTGCATCAAAACAAACCCAACTGGAATAAGTACCATCAGACAAAAGCACAAGTCATTCTGCTGTGTAAGAGTCCAACCAGTTCTTCGATAGATTTATGCTAGTGCCACAATCTAGTCATCAGCATGTGATTATTGACGTAACGATGATTAATAATAGCGAGCACCAGCATTGTTGTAAACACGACCAGCAGGGTATGGAACCCTTCCTTCAGTTCCTTGGCCTCTCCCACCCCCATGATATGGAGGTCGCTCTCTGTCATAATCAGGCTTCCCACCGGGATAAGCTCCACGAGCCTCCACTGCTGCAGGTCCAGCGTAAACATGATGGTCATTTGGGCCTGTTCTACCCAGAGGGTTGCTGATTCCAGCTTGCTGATAGTGCTCCAGTCGTCCCTCTGATTCTCTATCATAATCAGCCTTCCCACCAGGATAAGCTCGATGAGCCTCCACTGCTGCAGGTCCAGTGTAAACATGATGGTCATTTGGGCCTGTTGTACCCAGAGGGTTGCCAATTCCGGCTTGCTGATAGTGCTGCAGTCGTCCCTCTGATTCCTTGCGAAGAAACTCTTCTCTCCGGCTTGCTTGACGAGCTCGAAGGACTGCCAATTTCTCTTGGTACTGGTTATTGATCTCGATTATCCTCTGGAGACAGAATATTGTACCTCATCAAATTTGGTTGAACTGGAATTAACCATGGAATCATATTGTAGTAGAGTTAGTATTTCATCTAATGCTTAGAAGAAAAAGGCAGTGGAAGAGGGAGTGATGTGTCATATACGATCCTTGTTTATAGATTATTATCCGAGAAGGCACTCAAACTGACTTTAGTAACAGCTTTTTACTAAGTAAACAAGATGTCTCTATTATGTGCAAATATTTTGTTTTGATGTACTCAATTATAATCATAAGAACCTGATATGTTAGGCTTTCAGTCCAAGAAAGTAAATTTCCTACTTTGTTTCATCAACCTTTGAGAAGCTACAGGAAAAGAGAAAAGCGACATCTTCACGTGCACTGACCTCTCTATGCCTAGCAATTTCTGCATCTTCTGCATCACTTTGCTCCTTAAGCAACTTTAAAATTTCACTTTGGAATTTCTGCTCCAGAACTTCAAAAGTCAAAGGTGAAGGTTTGTCTTCATAACCAATTTCCATGTCTTGCTCATGAGACTGAACTCTCGGCCGTTTGTTACCTTCATTTTCTAAATCCAGTTTTGAATCAGTTATCTGTGCTTGGTGAAAAGACTGAGCAGCAGCTGCAGCATTGCTTCCTTGTCCTGCTCCACAGGCGAAAGATAAACTAAGAATGTCATCAAGTCAGGACAGCCATGATGATCCTAAATTCCTAACCCATTTTGCATTTGCTTATCATGATTTTGTGAAATGCAAATTTCAATAAGTAATTATAAAGAAATGAGCATTAAACAGTTAATTGGCAACCATGATGCAAAAGTCACTCTGAAACTGTAACAATCAACTTAGCCCTTAATGTCTAAAGTTTTCTCACGATTTGTTTGTTATGAGGAAGTATGATGGGAATATTTGAGGAAAACGGAGACAGTCAAAATCACATTCAGGCAAAACCTAGTCACATGCAGCTTTTGTCAACATTCAGGCATGATCTGGGTTGCCAAATTCACCATAAAAAAAAAATATTTTGTTCGAACAATGCATAAGCATAACTCAAGTGGTTGTGGTTTAACTGACTTTCTGAAGTTTATTATACTAATCCCACTTCCTAAAGGAAAAGTGGTGTTGCAACAAAACATGGATAAGATGAACATTAGGATAAAATATAGAGAGTTCACTTGCTCTGAAGCATTCATCTCATGCAGAATTATTATATCATGCATCTGATCTGAAAATTTAGCACAATTAAGACATAATTTTGTAATGACTAAGGGTCTATATCCTTATAATGAAACAATATTTTGAAATGAAGATATGTCTTTCATTATTAGAAAGAATTAAGAAACAAGACATAGAAAGGAGTGGTATCAAATATTAAATTGCAAATTTTTAAAGAAATGCGAAGACAAAGAAGAACCACCCCACTAATGTAAGTAATAGTCTTGATTTGGTAAGCCATTCTTTATGACTGAAATAATAATACAACTTAAACTTCTACATCTCTTGGCAACCCTGCCACTTACTTATCATGGATAAAAAGCAATTGTTGATTTAAAAATGCACAACTTTGTATGTGTAGATACATTAGTGCATTTATACCACGCTCAGCAAACAACTAGCCGTTTACAAATTGTGCACAAGTATTAGTGAAAACAGCAGAAACTCTGTTGTTTTAGAAATTTTGATTTGTGATGTAAATTTTCATAACCAAATATGTTCAATGTCTGCATTTATCCATAATATGATACTTCTAAACATTGACAAACTGTGTAATCCTTTACTTCAATAGATTAAGAAGCTTCAATTAAAAAGGCGGACAAGAGTTAAAACTTTTGAGACATTCATGGGGACAGCAGATCGGAAGATTATATAGAGGAGTGTAAGAAGAGTACTTGCTTCAGAGTATGGATGAGATATTGCTAGATGTGTTCCTCTTGGTCCATCTCTATCCCACTGAGCTGATACATAAGGATTTCCTTGGTCAGCACGAAAAGAGTCTGGCCGCCCATGGACATTATTCACTCCAGCATTCTGCTGCATTCTTTGAGCTGGCATGTGCTGCATCTGAGAACCTGAATATGGATTAGCATTACCATCCCCGTATGGTCCCTGCCTATTCATTTTGCTTCTCAATCAACCTACCAACCCAAAAACAAACGCGATTACAAGACTATCTCGGAAACACGTCAATTATAATAGATATCGATTTTCAAGGTTATGATCAGCTGCATTAAAATTAGACTTGCCATGGAAATTGGTCAAAACTAGTACCCTGAGTTAATGCCACTGGAAATACGTTGAATTTTTTAAGGATCTATTAGACTGCTAACGCAAAGAATAAGATACCGTAACGGCAGTCCGGTGCATAAAGCTCATTCTATGTGCGGGTTTCGGAGAAGGGTTGGACCCACTTTAAGATTTATTTTATGCAACCTTACCTTTCATTGAAACAAAAGAGCTTATTTTCACGATTCAAACATGTAACCTTGAACCTCTGCTTTACCGTTGCGCCCACTCTTGTTAAGAACATATAAACATAGAATGTTGATAAAAAAGAGCCATTAATAAGTAACCACAGAAGAACACTCAACTTATATATTCTTCATTTTTGTATCTTAACTGATCGAAACACAGCAAATTCATGAACTATTTCATAAATAAGACAAGCATATGAAAAGGGTGTTGAGAAAAATGACAAATTACACAAAAACTCTGCACTTGACAGCATAATTAAGAGCAATTTAACTGAACAACATTCTATGCAGCTTCAAACTTCAAAGCATAAACAAATCTTGAAAATCACTTGCAGCACACATAATGCATATCAACCCAAAGCAAACATAAATAAAAAAAAGAAAAAGAAAAGAAAGGAAAATGATGAAGAAACGAGAGAATTTTGTAGGTAAAATTTACATACCCAAATCAAGTTGAGTCGTTTCGATTTTCTCAATCTTATGTAATCTACTCCGCAGCTGAAAGTGTAGAGACAAGTGAAAGTTAATAGGGTGGCAAACTAATGAGAGAGGACTTCTTTTTCCTTTTTCGTTTTTCTTTCTTTTTTCTTTTGGCCTTTTCTAATTTCCTTTTTTTCTTTTCACCAAAATTTCTGAAATTACTTTTCAATAGTTTAGTACTTTTTAATCTTAATGAATTACTATTGATGATGTAAGTATTTAATTAACGAGACATAGGATCTAAATTTCTCCTATAATTTATTTATTATTGTCTTTTTTATTTCTTTCAAAAACAGATACTTTTCACCGTCTGTAAAATAACTAAATTAATGTGTAATATTTAAAAAGACATTTTGGAAATCAATCAAATTCTATATCTTTCTTGTTACTCATTTTGAACTAAAGTCTTCCTAATTATGCGCACCAGCTTTGCATGAGTTATCGAAGAAAAGGTGAAGTGTAGATAGAATATAATATACATCATGAATTGCTTAAAAAATGATATGAATCTTGTTTTAGATGTAAGAGGTCTCGAGATTTATTATTATGTATAGCATTTTAAGTGAAAGTGATGTAAAAATACCTTAGGGATCTCTTCAATAAAAAAAAAATGCTTAAAAAATGTCCAAAGAAAAGAAAGAAAAGAAAATAGTTTCAAATAAAGTGGTCTTCGCAAATATTAACAAATAATTTTGGTTGGGCCCAAAGCAACAGCATCCGACGGATGGGGGCCCAAACCAATAACATCTGACGAAACCCATATCAACATCCCGATACTTCGAAGTCATGTCAGGTGACAAAACTAAACTCGTGTTGAGTCCTCGCGATTTCCTCTTGAATAAGAAAAAATACTGAAGCGCATACACAGAGGAAAGAAGAGAAGAATGTGGAGGAAAGCTCTAGCATGCGCCGGTGGCGCACTTAAACAGCAAGGATGGCGCATGATAGCATCACGGTCATCATCATTGCCGACAAGCTTCTCCACCGCCGTGAACTCGTTAATTCTCCGCTCCCTCAAAGACCACTACTTCGAAATCTCCAAAATGACCCCTCCTCCTGTACGTGTACACTATAGTTTCAATATATTTATGTAACTTTTGATTCGTTTTCAAATATTTTTGAATAAAATTGATGTGAATTCGTTGACTATTTGGTGAAAGCTCAAATTCTGAAGTAGCACACACTTACTGATGCTTATGCTGTGAAGCTGTTTGACATATTGCATTACATTGATTTCGTAGCACGGACCGTGTTTGCACACTTTTTGGCTATGCTAGTAGGGACGGAGCTAGGATTCTTGTTTAACGGAGGCTAAAACATATAATTCATGCAAATAAATGATTTTCTTTTTTTTTTTCAGTCGGGGCTAAATTGATTTTTCGGACTAAGGTACCTTTAAAATACACGTATTCTTAAAAAAAATGGTATGAGCGGGGACTGCAGCCCCATGTATCATTGAATGGCTTCGCCACTGTATGCTAGGGTTGTCTTTATTTCACCCCTGCTAAGGGCAGCTTGTGCAATGAACTTATGTGCGGGGGTCAGACTCATTTTTGGGACTATTGTATGTAGCCGTGACTTGAATTTTTGCAAGAGGCTGTTTTTATTAATTCATGAGTATTCGTGAAACCCAAATTTCTTAAGCTTGAGTGTATAACTCTGATGATGTTGTTTAACTTGTCTATGTGTCTTTATGGCTTTATCTTACTCAAGTACTGAAATTATGCAGAAAATTAGTCCTCCATCCCCGTTTACAGTTTTAAAAGGAGCGCTTGACCGTGGGGTCCTGTTCTAAAACGGATGTATAATGAGGAGGAAATCAGCATTTCTGTAATGCGGTTGGCTAATACTATTCCTGGTGGTGGTGGTGGGGATGATGATGACGAGGATGGTATTAACCAGTTGTTCCTTCATGTTGATATCTCAAAGCCAGGGCAGCAGTCATCTTTGCATTTTCTTTGTGGGTTGTACCCTGATGCTTTAGGAATTCATTCAGTTTCTTTGAGGCCGAAGCTAGAATCCTCAGGGTTTCTTGTGGTTCCAACCAAGTACAATGGTCCTGTCTTTCAGTAAGTGAAATTTGGTTGCTAGTTTATACTTGTGCTTTCTATTATTACATGATCACCTTTTGTTTTCAAGTGTATGACGATTGCTTTGATATACTGCAACACGAGAGGTGGAGTATTAGTTGCTAAAGTTTGATATACTATAATAAATAGAGCAAAATGTTAAGTGTGTTGACATGTCCATGGAGAAGCACGAGTATACTTTATTGATATATGTATGCTAAATTTTGTTGTTACGGAAAGAGTTCAAAGGCCTTCTACTCTTTTTTTTTTTTGTCAACATTTAATGTTCATATTTGACGCATATCTACATCCTAAAAGGACTTATCTAGAGTGATGGACTTAGTTTCCGATGGTTAGGCTAGATCCTCTGCAATATAATAACTGTTTCTTAAAAATTTTGTCTCCTTTTATGTTTAAATTCTGCAAAGCTCTCTAAAGTAAGTAACATATTTGTTGATCGACAATCGACAGGGATCTTGATGAAAGGATGAGGGATGCTCTTCATGGTTACATTGAGGAGAGAGGAATTAATGAAAGTCTCTTTCCATTTCTACAAGCTTGGCTTTATGTGAAAGATCACAAAAATCTTATTCGGTGGTTCAAAACAGCCGGTGAATTCATTAAAAATGGCGTGCAAGGAGCTTCACCTGCTTAAAGTCGCAGGACGGTCCTCTTAAAAGATTACTGTGTTAGTCAGCTGGAAAAATTTCTTCTACGTATCAAAAAGGAGGAGAAATGATAGAGAAAATGGAAAAACCAGGTTTCTACTTTGTTAATTGTCTTATAGAAGCTTAGGAGTTAGGTTTGTGAGAACAGTAGCTGTATTTTTGTGAAATGATTCTTCAACCTCTCTTGCATCTATCTTGTTTTTTTATATTATGCTTTTGTACTTTGAGATCTTTGATAATTTAATGTTATGCTTCATTTGGCTGCATTGTATATTGAGCAATTGTGACCTAAATTTCTTCTGCTTGCTAATTTATCTGATTCATCATCTTCTTCCGTGGAGTTCACATGGCCGATAGGATTATGTCTGCCTTTTGAGCTTGTTTAAAGAAGTACCACAATTCATCCTCGTCTATTACTTAAGATATGGGTGGGCATGTCCAAATTACTGAAGGACCAGAGAAAATTTGTGATTGGTGGGAATAAGTTCAACCTCAGAACTTTGGTTATAATGAGTCGTTATTCGATCACTCCACTCAACTCTCGAGACTAGAACATAAAACGCTTGTCCTGAAAAACTTTTGTAAGTATTTTGAGATGATGAAATCTTGTTTATGATGCTATAGCCATTATAGCTAACCTAAAAATTTTAGGTTGGAAATGGATGAGAAATAAAGGTCGATGGATCTGTGTGGCCTTTTGTCATGCAATGTGGAACAATCGTCCTAGTTAATTAATGTAGCTTTTGATGATCCATTGGATAAGCCCGGAGCTTAATCTTCATGTTCTCCATCGTCATCACAGCAGAAAAGGGAATAAATAAGGAATTTTGGCCCATGAGACACGTCGTTTCTGATTTCCTTAGTGTTATCCATTGGAGCATTGCATAGTTGAATGTAATGCTCGGTTAACGACTTATTGTGAACAAATGTTTCAAGTTCGAATTTATGATTTTTAATCACAAACATTGTTCGACTTTTAACGGATTTGAAACATAAGTTGAAGTAAATTGTTACATTATGAGATTTATAGCTTTAGGACGGATCGAATGTCTATAGCCAAGGGAAGAATGATATATGGAAATATGAAGTATGTTCTTAAATCTTCAGACATTTAAGTTCTTGATTTAATAAAAATGTTTTTTTCCGTTAAAATCCTTGCGATAAGGTGGCCGGTGGCCCAAGTGCTTTCCACGTGTCACGTTCCCAAAATGCCAAAGGGTTTGGCTGCAATTCTAGCTAGTCTTGAAGTTGAAGTTGATACTTGATAGCCTCAACATGCAAATCGCTTTGACTTATGGGTTTGGTCTGAGAAATGACTATCCAAGTGGCCACATTTTTTCAGTGTAATAATGAAGTGATTTTGTCAACCATTATCTCTCTCATTCTCATTTTAAACTTGAGACCCCTTAATAATAACAAGGGGCCAAGGATGGTCCATGCTGCGTGCATCGTCAAATGATCATCTTCTCCCATGCCATGCTAAGTCTTCATAGGAGAATCTTGATGTAATAATAAAAATTATCAACGATCTAAAAGTTATAAATTTAAATTACAAAATTAATTTCTTACAAAATATAAAAATTTTGTGTCACGTATCGCGATATTTTCGCATGATGCAAAAGCTTGATAATTGTGGCTATGCTAAAAGGAGAAGCTAGATCTGGTCAATTGTGTGAGTCACAACGCACAAGCCTATTGGTAAAATATATCACTAATGAGATGGCCAACTGAGGCCGGCAATATGAGAGCATTAAACAAGTAGCTTGATGCATGAGGTTAAGTAGCATGAAATCCTTACATTTTTTGACAAAATAATATATAATAGCACTTTCACATAAAAATTGATGGTTCAAGGTATATTCAGGAATCATTCTAGAAATGAACTGACCAATAATAGCATAGTTTTACAACTTTCCAGTTTTTGAATTTCAAGACAAAGGCTTGTTTAGTTTTAATTAGATACAATTCTATATCTTTTATCATGATATTGTAATTGAGTCTTAGTCTAATCTTATTCATTTGTGTCCGAGCTATTCTTATATATATTTCACGCCAAGACTTTGGTGCACAACTATTTTAGAAAAATTCAAGACTATTTATTCTACCACGCCAATTTATCTTCAATAATTAATAATGGATTACAACGTAAAAGGGTGTTGGAGAATTGAAGTATCCAACATGCATAAATAATGAATTCTAAAATTAATATATAAGATGGTAACTATTTCACCTGATACCAATTAATTTTAAAATGAAGTCTTATATTTTTCATTATTGCGTATACAATATTTTTCTGTCAAGTGTGTGTAAGAACTTGAGCTTAGCCACATAAAGATATTGCTGTAAATGATTACACACACTTTAACAAAAGATAAAGGCTATCTGAATGACATGGCTGAACTTCTGTTGAGGGTCATATTCACGTATCCTATAATTGTTTTCTAATTAAATAGATCAAGTGGCAAAAAAATTATTCAATTTTCCTTCATGTGGTAGCTTTGTTTAGTTATTTGACTTTTTTTTTTTGTCAAAAGTTATTTGACTTCACATAAGCTAATTTGGATCACATAATGTGCTTTGTTGCCCACAACCCTATGATTTCCAACTGATTTTCCGCAATCCCTTTTCTTTTTTATTTCCTTATGAGGCACGATGCAATAATCATTCTTGCTGACCAAACGAAAGATGTCACATTTTTCACTTCCAAGTAATTTAGTATATCAATTATCACACCCTCTTTTTGCCAATTAAATAATTTATATATCTGATTGATAACTATACTTTTAAGAATAACATAACATTTAAATTTGTGTTGCAGAGACTTGCGCATGCACCTTATATGAATGGATTTAAATTTCTTCATAATGTAAAAATGTTATAGAGAGAGATTATGATAATAAAGTAAAAACGTAGAATTCGATTTCCATATACACTCCATAATTTAAGTTATTCTATCAAAATTATACCATTATCAAACAAGCCATTTATCAAGACCACAAAATAAGAATTATACAAATAAGACTAACGATGCAAAGAGGGAACAATAGCATAGAACATTTGGTTTAGTGCGTGGTATAATTCTCGTTGTAGATGCAAGAGATTCGAAGATTCATATTTCAAACTGTACAACATCCTTTAAAAATAATGTAAAATAAATTTATGTCTTCAGAATCTAACATAAATATTTCTATTATATATTAAAAGGATTTGAAATTTTGAATGGTTGAAATTGTCAAGACATGCATATTTGTAGCTCATCACTGTTTTAGGATGCTTGTACCGTGTGTCAAAAATATTGTACTTTCGAATTTTTATGACCATAATGCCCAGGGACAAAATAGTCCAAGCATACATATTTGTTGGCTGTCAATGTATAAAAGGGATTGTACCATGTGATGATAATATTATACTATTTATTTTAGGACTATATTACCCTTAGTGGAATCTGACGTTATTACTAAAAGATACCTTTTTAGCTCACGACCAGAAGTTTTCTTCACCAGTTCTCTCACTCTCACACACGCACGCGAGACGTTTTTCTCCTTCTACCTCAGGAAAAACCCTTCAAAACAAAAGGCAAACCCTTGAAAAAGAATCAAACGACGAAGTTTCATCTTAGCATCATCTCCAGCGCGAAAACAACGTCCCTGATTTTCCCAGAGGTTCGAAATTCCGCCTTTTCATGTATACATAATTACTGTATTTGTTGTATATGAGTTTGCCCATCCCACGAATGTGTGCGCTATGTATGTGCGTGTGTGTATATATAGGTGTGGATGTGTATATATATGTTGATAGACTCTTAATATATGAAACCCAATTTATTTGATCTTGATTCAGAAAATTGTGAATTGGGAATGATGATGGTGTCGTTGTGTGTGTATACGTGTGCGGCCGTGTATGTGTGTGGGTGTGTGAGGAAGTATGTGTGGTGTTTGTCTGTATGACTGTATGTAAAGGTTGTGAAGTCGGAGTGAGGAAGCATATGTGCTTGTGAGTTGATGTATGATAGAGTGTACCTATGGGTTGTTTTGTGAAGAAGATAGTGTAAGAACAAGGGTTCGTTGGTTGTATGTAGTGTGCTGTGTGTATTGAGAAAGAAAAACAAGAAAACGTTGGAGATTGAAGAGATGAAGCAAGAAAAGGTCAACTAAGGAAAGGAAAAGTCAAAATAAGAATACATATAAGGAAATGTTAGCATAAGATAAAAGTAATAGAAAAAGGAGGATCAATCAGCATTAAAAAGTGTAAGGAAAGGGAAAAGTCAAAGAAGAAAGGAAAATTGTCAAGGAATAGAAGGAAGAAAATAAAGATGGTAAGAAATAAAATTACTCTACTTTTATAATTAGACACAAGAAAATAAAATGGGATTCGACCTCATTAAATAAATGAGGGTATCTTGATACTGAAAGAAAATAATACCATTCGCGAATATGAAAGAAATAATGTAATACGTTAAGAAAAGGTATTCAAACTTAGAATTTTATCGAGTTAATTGAGCTGGAGATTTTGGCTTTCGAAGTGATATACATGGTGAAAATTTTGAAATAGGGTAGATGAGAAATTTTCGTGTCTAATTTGAAGTTGGAATTGTTGGATAAGGGACTGAATGTAGTTGTTGTTGTGGCTTTATATTTTTATTCAATTAACAGAAAATTAGAGTATGCCCGAATTCAAATAAATTCATGTTCTTAATTGTTATTTTTCATATTGAAGTTCCCATCTCTCAGTACCATGCTTTTCATATGCAAATATGAGTGAATTAACGGGCGCCTATGCCTATTGTCTCCAAGTCTTTGACCTATAGAATAATTATATTTCAAGCAGTAACTCCTCAAGTCTCTGAATGACGAATTACAGAGTCAATACTTATAGCACAGAAGCATTTGCAACAAAATGATTGCATGTAGCATATCCTAACAAAGGACACGATTGAACTCTGAAAATCATAAATGGAAAGTTTAAGCAAAGTGAGCAGAATGAATAAAATAGTAACAACAGGTGCATTCTAACTTACAATTGGGCTCACTTTTTGCTCAAGGCCTTCTTTGCAAAGCATCCAGAGTTCACCAAAAATTACTTTTACATAACTGGGGATCCTTTAGTGGAGTTTTTTTTCCTTCTTTTGGTCAACCCCTTTAATGGAGTTGAAAGAGAAATCATTTGAGATTACCCTATTTAAATCGAGTTAATTGGTGTTCAGTTAACGTTAGATTGTGTCTTGTCTCTCGCTTCTCAGTCCCATTGCTAATCGTGTTGAATGCTAAGGTATGTTGCGCTCTCTCTATCTCACTTTTACACAATTAAAGCTGGTCTTTATCGTTGAAATATCTCTCCGATTTACTGGATGTTTAGAGTAGATGCTATATTTTTGTTTTTTATTGAATTTTATCTTGATCTTTTTGCTTGTTTTGGGCTTTTTAGGATCTTAATTTGGTGTTGATTACATTGAAATTTGATCTTTGATGTGTTATTGGTTTCTACTTTTGCATCATTGTTAGTTCTTTCTTTTTGCTGTTTTGGGTTAAGTGTGTTTTTCCAAGTCCTTTTCATCAGTAAATATTTTGACTTGATTCATGTGTTTACTTTTATTGGAGATGCTTGGAGAAACTGTATGGTTTGTGGATCTTAGTAGGCCTTAATCTAATGTAATTCTTACAAGATGTGGGAATGTTGCTAACACGTCATTTGCTTTAAGGATGTCATGCTTATTGCGTGAGATTGACATTTTTTTTAAAATGTTGTTTTCCACACAAAAGATTCCATTACACATGTTCAAGAACTAATTCTAAGAATTGTTATCTACCTATGATCTGTTATTAAGTCTTTTAAGCATTATTCAATTCTTGATTCAAGTTGTTGCAAATGTGTCTTCATTTGTGTATCTAGACATAGCCTTGATGCTTAAGATTAGGCAACAATCATACATATCTTTATAGTTTGAGAAAATCTTCAGAAACAAATATGGAATGTCATATTTCTTACTTTTATGCTAAAATGCCAGAAGGACATATTTCTAACTTTTATACTGAAATGTCATTAGGATATATCAAGTAGCTTGGCAACTGACGTGGCCAAAGACTTAGGTACAAGTAGCTAAACTGCGTTCAGCTCTAGAGTGTCTTGATCATAAGAGAAACAAGGTAAGTATTTTGATACAAAAGCTTTATCTTGTGATTATTTATTTTTACTATAAGTAAATTCCTTGCGTTGTTTAATTTTGCTTCTTCTTTTGCTATATATATCTTCTCGTTATTTGTTTGTTATTGGTGAATCCCTTTTATAGGTAGAACAATTTTATTTTGTCATGCATATTTTTCTATTGTACATCAATATTAATATAAATTTGTTATATTGTTTAATTTGATGTTGTTTCCAAATATGCTAGATGTTATTCTAATCTTATGCTTTTCTATCTTTCTTGAAAGGATAATCACAATAAACACTGATCAGAGAAATTTAACTTACTCACAACCTAAGAAGAAACGTTATTTTGAATTGTCACGTGAGGAAAAAGATATGATTAACAAAAGAAGACTAGAAAGATATGCCTCGCTATCTATAGGGAAAAAACACAAACTTTCTTTGCGACAGAGTACAAAAAGGAAACAATCGCAAGTTCAAAAGCAATTTTCTTCATGTTTTGGAGATGGTATATAAATCTCTCTTTGCCTTTTGTCTTCTCCTATATTAAGAAATCGCTTACTCTTATTTCTCATTCATTAAAAAATTATCTTCATTTTTATTTAGTCTCAGGTTCTAAATCAGAAAGTGCAAATAAAATCAAACCTGTAAGTGTTATTTCAAATTTATACATCAAATTTTTTATAATAAAATTAACGAGAATATTACTAAAAATACATTTCCTTCTTTCCAATTTCAATCTAAAAATCAAAAGGGAATAGTTATAAGGGAGCCATCTCAAGATAATCAACGAGCTAGTATTAAAACTTACTTTGTCCTAATCAAGTAATCAGCAAAGTAAGTTTATTGACATAATCTTTAATTATGTTAAGGAATAAATAGTTTTGTTCAAACTTCTCAAGCAAAAAACAAAATTCAGGTGTTAAGTTCTGTAATATTTAAAAAGCAAAAGCTTCAGTAGGAAAAAAAAAAGAAAGAAACTTTCATCTTTTTGCAAAGTCATAGTCTTTTGATACTCATAATCATCTTTCAAAATCCTTAATCTTTTCCTACTGATAGACACCTTAAAATCCTTAAATAGGATTCAATTGTATAGTTTGCAAATGGCCACTTTTTTGTAAAGATAGATTTCAAATGACCATTTTTTTTGTATAACTTTTTGCTAATTATCACTCTCCAAAGTCTTCACATACCATCTACTTGGCTACTTTTTTGCTAATGACCACTTTTTGTAAAGATGAATTTTGTACTCACTCTCTTGTAAAGATATATTTGTTAACTAATGTTGGTCACCTCTTCTCTGTATTTAAGAAACCATTACAATATGTAATTGCATTTGTTGTACCAGTATTTCCTAATTGCTACTGTATGCGTTTTTGTTTATGTTATTGCATACTCATGGACTTATCTCTTTTAATTTCATTGGGCTTAGCCTGTGCATTTGCATGGGAGCTGCAACTAGTGTGTAATAAAATAGTTTAGATTTATAAAGGTCATTGCAAGTGATATGAGGGCACTGCCAACTTAACACATAGCATATAATCATATGATGTTGGGGCTGGTGATTACCGGCTATGGTCGGCCAAGCGCTAAATAAAGTAAGGTCGGTCTGATTTTTGTTGCTCATCATTTCTAAAATAAAAAAAAGCCTAACTTCAATGGAGCTCCTTAACCTAGCTATATATATATATATATATATATATATATATATATATATATATATATATATATATATATATATATATATATATACAGATATAGTCAGTGGGACTCAAGCTCGCAACCTCTCATAAACACTGCGAGTGTCATACAGCTAGATCAAATGGTCTTTCGCAAAGTTGTAACCCTTTTCTTAAAGAGCAATTTATTTTTGGCAATAATGGCATTAATATATCAAGTTATGGAGAGTAAATCAGTAGTAGAATGTTCTATAGTTGATTCTGTGTATTGTCACACTCTGATTTTATATATAAAAAAGGGAAAATGGTAGCAATGGTCCCCATTGTTTCATTTTTGTTCAAAATAATCCCTATTGTTTAAAAGGATTCAAATTAGTTCCCATTGTTTCATAAAAGTTCAAATCAATCCTCATTGTTTTCATAAAAGTTCAAATCAGTCTTCAATATTTAAAAAAGATTCAGTTTAATCCCCATTATTTCAAAAGGTTCAAAAAGGTTCCTAATGTTTCCCAAAAGATTCATTTTAGTCCCCATTGTTTTCCAAAATGCTCAAAAAGGTCCCCAATGTTTTCCAAAAGACTCAAATTGGTCTTCACCGTCAAAACAATAATTAACTTGGACAAAATAACAACAATTTTGATAAAAGAAATAATTTTTTTGAAATTTGAATCACGTGACCATTACAAATTATGAATTTTCCTTGAAATTTCTATTCTAACGGACCAAATTTTATGAAATTTGAACAAAACTGAAGGAGTTACGATTTTTTAAGGATTATGCATTATCTGTAATTTTTTTTTCCTCATGGCATGAGGAAGAAGATAACTCCTACAACGTTGTTTTGCATATTAGTAGCGAACCAATTAAATTTTGCTACGTGTCAAATTGTATTATCAAAGAGAGTCTGTCAAGCATTGGAAGTAGCATTTTTAGGCTTGATTCTTTTGGCTCATCTACACTTGCTAATAGTTAGTTGCAGGGTTTTGTTACTGCAAGTGGATCTGTGGTTAGTACACAGCCGCCTTCAACTGGATCTGGTATTGTTACTGTCTCACCGCCTTCAACTGGATCTGGTATTGTTACTGTCTCTCAGAGCATGCCCGTTCAATTTAGGTCGTCTTCCTCACCTATAGTCTTTGGTGCTTCCGGGATTGCATCTTTTACCTCTAGCAGTATTTTTGGTTCTTTAGCTCCAGCTACTTATGCTCAAAGTTCTTTAGCTTCCACGTCAGAGACCAATTTAGTCAACTCTAGCAGCGGTGGTGCTCCAAGCATCTTTAAATTTGGTGTTAGTCAATGCGATTAGCTCCAGCAACACTGCTACTCTGGCACATTTACTTTTGGGGTCAGTTCTGCGGCTTCCTCCAGTCCCAGTAGCAATGTCACTCCTGGTTTCTTTAGTTTTGGTGCTAGTTCATCGGCTTCCTCGTCAGTGATGACCAGCAGCAGTACTGTTCCTGAAATGATGAACTCTTCTCCTATGGTCTTTGGATCAACCACAAGGACCTCATCAAATCCCGTTTTCTCATTTTCTGCTGTGTCTGGTACAACTTTATCCTTGCCATCTTCTAGTACACCAACTGTATTCGGTAACTCTACCTCTCCCTTTGCTGCCTCCCCTGGAAATAATGATCAGATGAACACAGAGGACAGCATGGCTGAGGATCCTGTGCAGTCATCCACATCTGCAGCTCCTGTATTTGGTCAATCACCTGTCTCACCTTCTCCACAAGGGTTCATGTTTGGATGGTTCATGTTTGGATCAACTGTACCATCACCGGCCGCGGCGGTTCCCTTCCAATTTGGTGGCCAACAGAATCAGGCTGTTCCACAGAATCCATTGCCTTTCCAGCAATCTTCTCCACAAGGGTTCATGTTTGGATCAACTGTACCATCACTGGTGGCGGCGGTTCCCTTCCAATTTGGTGGCCAACTGAATCAAGCTATTCCACAGAATCCATTGCCTTTCCAGCAATCTTCTTCACAAGGGTTCATGTTTGGATCAACTGTACCATCACCGGCGGCGGCGGTTCCCTTCCAATTTGGTGGCCAACAGAATCAAGCTGTTCCACAGAATCCATTGCCTTTTCAGCAATCGAGCAATCTTGAATTTAAACCAGGAGGGAGCTTCTCATTGGGCAATGGTGGCGGAGACAAATCAGGTCGGAAAATTGTCAAGGTCAACCGAAACAGAAACAAGAAGAGGTGAAAATATACTAGGGTATTTTTTGGTGGAGGCCCTTGGTCTCTGGGAGCTTGAGTTTGCCGGTTCAACTAGAAGTTGAATTCTATACATAAGAAATTGTGCCAACATCCCCGATCGCTGGAAATGTGGAAAGACGGTGAATTTGTTATGAAGTTTATATTGCTTTGTTTGGTGAATTTTCTAAAGGCATAAAACGTCTCAATTTTGTATTTCTTGGTAGTGAAGGGAAGAACGATTCTACTGTATGAGTAGTTGCTACATAGCGTTGGGTCACAAGAATTATGTCGGCCTTTCCCTGTGTACTTGTGTAACATATAAAAAGTGGTTATTAATCTCTTTAAAGACGTTGTTTTGTTGCTTACGTCATCCAATTGAATCTGCTTGTTCTTGGATTTGGGTCGGGTGTGTTCAATAATAGACATTTCGACATTCTTCCTTCTATCAAGACCTATTCGGAAGAGAACCCAGTAGTTCTTGGTCATGAATAGTGGTGTAAATGTGAACTGGTTGATTGTTGGTTCAAGAATCCTTGTTTAGATAGTTCATATTATTCAAGCATAGTGTTTCTTAATTCTAATATTTCAATTCTTTTGTGTTTCAGTAGTAATATATAGTTCTATTGAGCTAAGGTCCAAAATATGAAAGAAACAAACGTTTTCACGACTCTCATCTCCCAGTTAATTCTGGCCTCCCAGTGTTGTGCCATAGAAATTCTTAATGGCTATAGACGCACAGTTAATGCATGGTGTGTTCTACCACTTTGCTGTGTTCAGTACATAACAATATCACAACTCTGATAACCAATAATACATGCATGAGGACCCTCACATACCAAAGATATTCAAGTTATGAAGATTCTTTAAAATTTTTGGACTACAATTACCATAATCAGGAAATTAAAGGGATGTTCAGTTCAGAAAGAGACTTACATCAAAACAAACCCAACTGGAATAAGTACCATCAGACAAAAGCACAAGTCATTCTGATGTGTAAGAGTCCAACCAGTTCTTCGATAGATTTATGCAAGTGCCACAATCTAGTCATCAGCATGTGATTATTGACGTAACGATGATTAATAATAGCGAGCACCAGCATTGTTGTAAACACGACCAGCGGGGTACGGAACCCTTCCTTCAGTTCCTTGGCCTCTCCCACCCCCATGATATGGAGGTCACTTTCTGTCATAATCAGGCTTCCCACCAGGATAAGCTCTATGAGCCTTCACACCTGCAAGTCCAGGATAAACATGATGGTCATTTGGGCCTATTCTACCCAGAGGGTTGCCGATTCCAACTTGCTGATATTGCTCCAGTCGTCCCTCTGATTCTCTGTCATAATCAGTCTTCCCACCAGGATAAGCTCGATGAGCCTTCACTGCTGCAGGTCCAGTGTAAACATGATGGTCATTTGGGCCTGTTGTACCCAAAGGGTTGCCAATTCCGGCTTGCTGAACATACCAGGTGGTCTCTTTCCTTGTACTACATTTCCTTTCGTATTTACATGTTATTTGCTTGAGAGCAAGCAAACTTTAGGTATGGCGGTGCAATAAATGATTTTCATTTTAATTTTTTTTTTTTCGAAATTGTGTGGGAAAAAAATCATTTTGACCATTTTTTCATGAGAAAGAATACTTTGTTACCTTAGTTGTTCATAAGAATATGAATTGAATAATTTGAGAGCCTACGTTTTGTTTTTATTTATTGTAGTATGAAAATAAGCTCTAAGGAATGTCTAAAGAAAAATGTTGGTTTATTGTATTCATAAGTTAACTTTTGATGTTTTTATTTTCTTTAATTGATGGATATTCGAATATGAGAAGAATGAGATATGATTGCCCTTTTTATGAGAGTTTCTTGTGATTGAACCTAAACCCGTATCCGATGTAAAAAGAAAAAATAAAAAGAAAAAAAAACGAAAAATATAAAAAGAAAAAAAAATATGTATCTTTATTTTGTACATTTTTGTTGTAATAAATCTCTAAACACTACTATCCCTTCTCTACATTCTTATAATTTGGATATGTGGTATAGTGTAAGATTTCGAGCCTTTGTACCTTGGATGATTAAGGTACGTAGGGATCTCTTTAAAATCTGGCAACCTTGGCCAACTGGCTGGGAATTGTTAGCTTTAAAGTTCGCTACATGGGGTGCATAGAAAGTGAAAGAAACTGAGCACTAAAATAGAGATATTGTGAATTGTTCCTTCATTTTATGTCAATTGTAATAGGTAAAGGCATGATCAAGAACCTGATTAGAAATGAACAAGAATATTAAAATCGAATCTGTTTGTATATCCTGAAAATTAAAGAATTTGAATGAACTTAATTTGTTTAGTTCTCGTTTGAATGCATATTTTGAGGCAATCGATAGACTATTCCAAAAGAGTAATTACTGTGAAATTGAATAAGGGTTCTCATTTGTTCTTTTCATTGACTTGTGAATTTGTTAAGATTGACAAATTAAATTTCTCAAATTTCATTCAGATGTGTTTTAAGGCAGTCTTGCTTGGGGGACAAACAATGTTTAGGTTTGGAGATGTTGATATAACTGTATTTGTAGTACTCAAAATTTGTGATTTAATTTACATTTGCATTATAATTTGAGACATAAATGTTACATTTTATATAAATTTAATACAACGTAGATTGAACGAAAAAGTGAAAAAAATCGGCTTAAAACACCATTTTACAATACAAGTCAACAAGAAAAGGAGATAATTGATATAGGACTCACATGTTCCCATGCTTTGTTACTTTTCAATTCATCTAAACTTCCAAGTTTGAAGATGCCATGTGATTCTCTGCATAATCATTCCTCCAACCATATCAATATTATTATATTGATCAAAAGTTACCAAAGATGGCACATATTATATTCAAAGTAAAATGTGCATTTGCTGGAAAGAAGAAAATAACGCGGGGGTGTAGAGTTAGAAATCAGCAAAGTAGATCAACCTTGCATTATTTAAATCAAAAGAATCCATGTAGATCAAAGGTTGCACAATTTAAATTCAAAGAATTATCACTTGGAGTCAGCAAAGCAATGTTCAGAAACTTTGGTTGATGCAATTGATCATGTTTGGCATGACCGATCAAGCATTAAACAATTGGTCCAATCCCTATAAATTTCGCCTGCCTTGAAGCATTTCAAAAAAACCAGATTTGGAATAGAGCCAAGTTCTCTGTTATTTTGCTTGTTCCATTTATTTTGTAAATAGTTAAGATTAGATTTGTTCTTTTATTTTGTATTTAGTTTAGTTGTTTTGGGTGTAATATGGAGCATGTAATGCTCGAATTACTGAACAGAGAAGGAACATAATTTTGTAGCTGTGTTCGTAAATCTTACTTTGGATCTGTCATTGTCAACATACGAATTTCATTTATGGGAAAACATTTCTTTAATTTCTTTCATATTTAAATTTCGTATTTATTTTATTATGCTCGTGTAATTCGTATTTATAATTATGTAATAATGATTTTTTGATTTAGCGATCTCGGATCTTGACTGATTTGATTTAATGTTATATACAAAGATTTATTTATTTTCTAATTACCCGTCATGTTATTATACTTGTAGTTAATAATTTGATTGGTATTCTTTTGTGTCATATATCTATGTTTTAATAGTGAATCTACTGGTTGTACCGTAATTTTCATGAAATTATAAGTTGTACCATAATTTCTACATTCGGAATTATTAATTGTCATTTTTAGTTATTTAGCCTGGTCACTTATGATTATGTGGACAAATTTATATTCCTACTAAATAAAGGATACGGGGATAGAATTGCACCTATATACAAGGTTAAACCGATAATTAACTAGACTTAGGTAATTAATTAGATTAAGAGCTTGTAGCTTAATCACAACTTTAAATTAAAAAATTCTATTTTCGAGTCTAGATCATTTGCCTTAGTACTAATCCGAGCTGTAGAACATTCTCCCGTATTTGTAATCTCAATTCTAGATTAATTACATTTTTTTTTTTTTTTTATAGTTTTAATTAATTCATAAATCATCAATCTATCATGTGTTTCTTTTCAATACTCACTTAGACACTTTCACACACTTGCACCAAAATATCTTTATGAGCCTCCCTATGAATTTAATCTCGCACTCAAGCACGTTACACTGCATTGATTCATGCACTTGCGAGTTTAAACTCAATTAATTTTGTACTCAATTTATTTACCAACCGAGTTACGATCACTTACCTTTCATTAAAATGAAAGAGCTTATTTTCACAATTCAAACGAATAACCTCGAACCTCTGCTTTACCGTTGCGCTAACTCTTGTTAAGAACCATATAAACATAGAATGTTGATAACTACAGAAGCCATTAATAAGTAAGCACAGAAGAACACTCAACTTATATATTCTTCATTTTTGTATCTTACTGATGGAAACACAGCAAGTTTATGAACTATTTCATAAATAAGACAAGCATATGAATGAAAAGGGTGTTGAGAAAAATGACAAATTACACAAGAACTACACACTTCACAGCATAATTAAGAGCACTGTAACTGAACAAGATTCTATGCACACCAAAGCTTCAAACTTCAAAGCATAAACAAATCTTGAAAATCACTTGCAGCACACATAATGCATATCAACCCAAAGCAAAAAAAATTTAAAAAAAAAGAAAAAGGAAAGAAAAGAAAATGATGAAGAAAAGAGAGAATTTTGTAGGTAAAATTTACATACCCAAATCAAGTTGAGTCGTTTCGATTTTCTCAATCTTATGTAATCTACTCCGCAGCTGAAAGTGTAGAGACGAGTTAATAGGGTAGCAAAATAATGAGAGAGGACTTCTTTTTCCTTTTTCTTTTGGCCTTTTCTAATTTCCCTTTTTCTTTTCACCAAAATTTCTGAAATTACTTTTAATAGTTTAGTACTTTTTAATCTTAATGAATTACTATTGATGATGTAAGTATTTAATTAATGAGACACAGGATCCAAATTTCTCCTATAATTTATTTATTAACGTCTCTTTTATTTCTTTCAAAAATAAATATTTCTCACGGTCCGTAAAATAGCTAAATTAATGTGTAATATTTAAAAAGACATTTTGGAAATCAATCAAATTCTATATCTTTCTTGTTACTCATTTTGTACTAAGTTCTTCCTAATTAAGCACACTAGCTTTGCATGAGTTATTGAAGAAAAGGTGAAGAGTAGATAGAATATCAACATACATCTTGAATTGCTTAAAAAATGATATGAATCTTGTTTTAGATGCAAGAGGTCTTAAGATCTATTCTCGTGTGTAATTTTCTAAGTGAAAGTGATGTAAAAAAACCTTAGGGATCCCTTAAATAAAAAAAAAAAAATGCTTAAAAAATGCCCAAAGAAAATGAAATAAAATAGTTTCAAATAAAGTGGTCTTCGCAAATATTAGCAAATAATTTTGGTTGGGCCCAAAGCAACATCATCCGACGGATGGGGGCCCAAACCAATAACATCGGACGAAACCCATATCAACATCTACTAAGGCCCAGTAGACGATACTTCAAAGTGCCATGTCAGGTGACAAAACTAAACTCGTGTTGATTCCTCGCGATTTTCTCTTGAATAAGAAAAAAGAAAAAAAGAAAAAACGCAAAAACGAGTAAAAACACTGAAGCGCAGACACAGAGGAAAGAAGAGAAGAATGTGGAGGAAAGGCTCTAGCATGCGCCGGTGGCGCACTTAAACGGCAAGGCTGGCGCATGATAGCATCACAGCCATCATCATCGCCGTCAAGCGTCTCCACCGCCGTGAACTCGTTAATTCTCCGCTCCCTCAAAGACCACTACTTCGAAATCTCCAAAATGACCCCTCCTCCTGTACGTGTACACTATAGTTTCAATATATTTATGTAACTTTTGATTCGTTTTCAAATATTTTTGAATAAAATTGATGTGAATTCGTTGACTATTTGGTGAAAGCTCAAATTCTGAAGTAGCACACACTTACTGATGCATATGCTGTGAAGCTATTTGACATATTGCTACGGAGCCAGACACCGGGGCTCAGCATGTGCACTACAGTGACATAATCAATAATCAGGGATCGAGGCACGTCAGTGAACGGGGTTCGGGGACATACATTTGTACATAAGTCAAGTACAAGCTCCTTGATACTAATCTCATGCCCTATAACCATTATGTTGAAGCCAAGACAATACAAAATGAATTGCTAGAGCTCACAGGCAGGATGAAATCTTCAAATTCAATGGTGTCATTTAAGAATTGCAGAATTTAGGCATACCCACAAGCATGAGGCAGTAACAGAAGAAAAGGATACTATGAATACATAGAATATGACCATTGTGTTCAATAAATAGATTGCATTTAAAATCATTTCAACGTAACAACTTGGCAAATATATTCAATGACCTTATGAAGTTGATAGTTTTTCTTTACAGTTTCTTTTTTCTCGAAAGAGGACTTTACTTAAGCATTTTTTAATCAATTTCAGTAATACCAAAAACTTTGTTGTTCTGCAAAAGTTTTCTCTTCTCTTGTTAAACCTTAAAGCCTTCTAAATCTTTTCCAAGCTAGATCTATGGCAATTTAGCAATTTCCAATCTACAATGTTGTGCAGTATAAACTTTACTGCCATTTTTCTATGTATTGCCATTTGAATTCTATGTATTGTTGCTTATGTACTAGCTAATTTCAACTTAGCAGCATTAGGGACTCAGTAGGAGAAACTAAAAGGAAAAATTGTATAATCTATTCGCTGAGAAGATTTGATTTGTCTTGAAAGAACCTGTGAGAATGAGGCCAGTAAGTGTGTGAATGGGTATGAGCTCAAAAATATATATATATATATATATATATATATGTAATATGAAATTACTAAAATACCCTTAGTTAGTCAGGGTAATTTCAGTGCAGGCCTTTGCTTACCCTCAGCTTCATATGCCTCCGCCCTTATTACATTGATTTCATAGCTCGGACCGTGTTTGCACACTTTTTGGCTATGCTAGTAGGGACGGAGCTAGGATTCTTGTTTAACGGAGGCTAAAACATATAATTCATGCAAATAAATGATTTTTTTTTTTTTTTTTTTTTTTTTTTTTTCAGTCTGGGCTAAATTGATTTTTCGGACTAAAGGTACCTTTAAAATACATGTATTCTTAAAAAAATTGGGATGAACGGGGACTGCAACCCCATGTATCATTGAATGGTTTCGCCACTGTATGCTAGGGACGTCTGTATTTCACCCCTGCTAAGAGCAGCTTGTGCAATGAACTGCCATTATGTGCGGGTTCTGGGTGAAGGGTCAGACTCATATTTGGGACTATTGTATGTAGCCGTGACTTGAATTTTTGCAAGAGGCTGTTTTTATTAATTCATGAGTATTCGTGAAACCCAAATTTCTTAAGCTTGAGTGTATAACTCTGATGATGTTGTTTAACTTGTCTATGTGTCTTTATGGCTTTATCTTACTCAAGTACTGAAATTATGCAGAAAATTAGTCCTCCATCCCCGTTTACAGTTTTAAAAGGAGCGCTTGACCGTGGGGTCCTGTTCTAAAACGGATGTATAATGAGGAGGAAATCAGCATTTCTGTAATGCGGTTGGCTAATACTATTCCTGGTGGTGGTGGTGGGGATGATGACGACGAGGATGGTATTAACCAGTTGTTCCTTCATGTTGATATCTCAAAGCCAGGGCAGCAGTCATCTTTGCATTTTCTTTGTGGGTTGTACCCTGATGCTTTAGGAATTCATTCAGTTTCTTTGAGGCCGAAGCTAGAATCCTCAGGGTTTCTTGTGGTTCCAACCAAGTACAACGGTCCTGTCTTTCAGTAAGTGAAATTTGGTTGCTAGTTTATACTTGTGCTTTCTATTATTACATGATCACCTTTTGTTTTCAAGTGTATGACGATTGCTTTGATATACTGCAACACGAGAGGTGGAGTATTAGTTGCTAAAGTTTGATATACTATAATAAATAGAGCAAAATGTTAAGTGTGTTGACATGTCCATGGAGAAACACGAGTATACTTTATTGATATATGTATCCTAAATTTTGTTGTTAGGGAAAGAGTTCAAAGGCCTTCTACTCTTTTTTTTTTGTCAACATTTAATGTTCATATTTGACGCATATCTACATCCTAAAAGGACTTATCTAGAGTGATGGACTTAGTTTCCGATGGTTAGGCTAGATCCTCTGCAATATAATAACTGTTTCTTAAAAATTTTGTCTCCTTTTATGTTTAAATTCTGCAAAGCTCTCTAAAGTAAGTAACATATTTGTTGATCGACAATCGACAGGGATCTTGATGAAAGGATGAGGGATGCTCTTCATGGTTACATTGAGGAGAGAGGAATTAATGAAAGTCTCTTTCCATTTCTACAAGCTTGGCTTTATGTGAAAGATCACAAAAATCTTATTCGGTGGTTCAAAACAGCCGGTGAATTCATTAAAGATGGCGTGCAAGGAGCTTCACCTGCTTAAAGTCGCAGGACGGTCCTCTTAAAAGATTACTGTGTTAGTCAGCTGGAAAAATTTCTTCTACGTATCAAAAAGGAGGAGAAATGATAGAGAAAATGGAAAAACCAGGTTTCTACTTTGTTAATTGTCTTATAGAAGCTTAGGAGGTAGGTTTGTGAGAACAGTAGCTGTATTTTGTGAAATGATTCTTCAACCTCTCTTGCATCTATCTTGTTTTTTTATATTATGCTTTTGTACTTTGAGATCTTTGATAATTTAATGTTATGCTTCATTTGGCTGCATTGTATATTGAGCAATTGTGACCTAAATTTCTTCTGCTTGCTAATTTATCTGATTCATCATCTTCTTCCGTGGAGTTCACATGGCCGATAGGATTATGTCTGCCTTTTGAGCTTGTTTAAAGAAGTACCACAATTCATCCTCGTCTATTACTTAAGATTTGGGTGGGCATGTCCAAATTACTGAAGGACCAGAGAAAATTTGTGATTGGTGGGAATAAGTTCAACCTCAGAACTTTGGTTATAATGAGTCGTTATTCGATCACTCCACTCAACTCTCGAGACTAAAACATAAAACGCTTGTCCTGAAAAACTTTTGTAAGTATTTTGAGATGATGAAATCTTGTTTATGATGCTATAGCCATTATAGCTAACCTAAAAATTTTAGGTTGGAAATGGATGAGAAATAAAGGTCGATGGATCTGTGTGGCCTTTTGTCATGCAATGTGGAACAATCGTCCTAGTTAATTAATGTAGCTTTTGATGATCCATTGGATAAGCCCGGAGCTTAATCTTCATGTTCTCCATCGTCATCACAGCAGAAAAGGGAATAAATAAGCAATTTTGGCCCATGAGACACGTCGTTTCTGATTTCCTTTGTGTTATCCATTGGAGCATTGCATAGTTGAATGTAATGCTTGGATAACGATTTATTGTAAACAAATGTTTTAAGTTTGAATTTATGATTTTTAATCACAAATATTGTTTGACTTTTAACTGATTTGAAACATAAGTTGGAGTAAATTGTTACATTATGAGATTTATAGTTTTAGAACGGATTGAATGTTTATAATCTAGGGAAGAATGATATATGGAAATATGAAGTATGTTCTTAAATCTTCGGGCATCTAAGTTCTTGATTGAATAAAAATACTTTTTTTCGTTGAAATCTTTGCGATAAGGTGGCCAGTAGCCCAAATGCTTCCCACGTGTGACGTTCCCAAAAAGCCAAAGAGTTTGGCTGCAATTCTAGCTAGTCTTGAAGTTGAAGTTGAAGTTGAAGTTGATACTTGATAGCCTCAACATGCAAATCGCTTTGACTTATGGGTTTGGTCTGAGAAATGACTATCCAAGTGGCCACCTTTTTTCAGTGTAATAATGAAGTGATTTTAGTCAACCATTATCTCTCTCATTCTCATTTTAAACTTGAGACCCCTTAATAATGAACAAGGGGCCAAGGATGGTCCATGCTGCGTGCATCGTCAAATGATCATCTTCTTCCATGCCATGCTAAGTCTTCATAGGAGAATCTTGATGCAATAATAAAAATTATCAATGATCTAAAGGTTATAAATTTAAGTTATAAAAATAATTTTCTACAAAATATAAAAGTATTGTGTCACGTATTGTGACATTTTCGCATGATGCAAAAGCTTGATAATTGTGGCTATGCTAAAAGGAGAAGCTAGCTCTGGTCAATTGTGTGAGTCACAACTCACAAGCATATTGGTAAAATATATCACTAATGAGATGGCCAACTGAGGCCGGCAATATGAGAGCATGCATTAAACAAGTAGCTTGATGCATGAGGTTAAGTAGCATGAAATCCTTACATTTTTTGACAAAATAATATATAATAGCACTTTCACATAAAAATTGATGGTTCAAGGTATATTCAGGAATCATTCTAGAAATGAACTGACCAATAATAGCATAGTTTTACAACTTTCCAGTTTTTGAATTTCAAGACAAAGGCTTGTTTAGTTTTAATTAGATACAATTCTATATCTTTTATCATGACATTGTAGTTGAGTCTTTCTTTTATCATGATATTGTAGTTGAGTCTTAGTCTAATCTTATTCATTTGTGTCCGAGCTATTCTTATATATGTTTCACGCCAAGACTTTGGTGCACAACTATTTCAGAAAAATTCAAGATTGTTTATTCTATCACGACAATTTATCTTCAATAATTAATCATGGATTACAACGTAAAAGGGTGTTGGAGAATTGAAGTATCCAACATGCATAAATAATGAATTCCAAAATTAATATATAAGATGGTAACTATTTTACCTGATACTAATTAATTTTAAAATAAAATCTTATATTTTTCATTATTGCGTATACAATATTTTTCTGTCAAGTGTGTGTAAGAACTTGAGCTTAGCCACATAAAGATATTGCTGTAAATGATTACACACACTTTAACAAAAGATAAAGGCTATCTGAATGACATGGCTGAACTTCTGTTGAGGGTCATATTCACGTATCCTATAATTATTTTCTAATTAAATAGATCAAGTGGCAAAAAAATTATTCAATTTTCCTTCATGTGGTAGCTTTGTTTAGTTATTTGACCACTTTTTTTTGTCAAAAGTTATTTGACTTCACATAAGCTAATTTGGATCACATAATGTGCTTTGTTGCCCACAACCCTATGATTTCCAACTGATTTTCCGCAATCCTTTTTCTTTTTTATTTCCTTATGAGGCACGATGCAATAATCATTCTCGCTGACCAAACGAAAGATGTCACATTTTTCACTTCCAAATAGTTTAGTATATCAGTTATCACACCCTCTTTTCGCCAAGTAAATAATTTATATATCTGATTGATAAGTATACTTTTAAGAATAACAGAACATTTAAATTTGTGTTGCAGAGACTTGCGCATATACCTTATATAAATGGATTTAAATTTCTTCGTAATGTAAAAATGTTATTGAGAGAGATTATAATAAATTTAAATTTTTTCATAATATAAAATGAATTCATGTCTTCAGAATCTAGCATAAATATGTGTAATAAAATAGTTTAGATTTATAAAGGCCATTGCAAGTGATATGACTTATGAGGGCACTGCCAACTTAACACGTAGCATGCATAGAATCATATAATGTTGGGGCTGGTGATTACCGGCTATGGTCGGCCAAGCGCTAAATAAAGTAAGGTCGGTCTGATTTTTGTTAAGTTGCTCATCATTTCTAATATAAACAAAGCCTAACTTCAATGGAGCTCCTCAACCTAGCTATATGTCAATCACAAGGGATGCCAATTTTTTTTCTAAAAAGTTGTAACCCTTTTGTTTTTTTTATTTTTTATGTAGATGTAGTTAACGAGACTCGAATTTATAATTTTTTATAAAAACTATGAGTATCATACTGTTAGATCAAAGAGTATTCGGCAAAGTTGTAACCCTTGTTTTAAAGGTCAATTTCTTTTTGCCTTGACATTTGGCAATAATGGCATTAATATATCCAGTTATGGAGTGTAAATCAATAGTAGATAGTTCTATAGTTGATTCTGTGTATTGGCACACTCTGATTTTATATATATAAAAAAAAAAATTCACTTTTTTTTTTTTTGTTGAAAGAAGCCATTAGATATATTAAATTTTAGTTAAAAGTTTATACTGAATTCATGTAAATATATTAGACTTTAGTTAAAAGTCTACACTAAATTTATGTAAATATGTTAGATTTTATTTAAAGATCCTGATTCTGCTACTATACATATTCATATTACAATATATATTACCACTCAATTAAAGGAGTCATTACCCAGCTAAAAAGATATTTCCAATTAAGTGTCATGGAACCAAAAGTTCTAAGTTTAATTGAGACTAGATTTTTGTATTATACTTATCCGTCATCTCGTGGATGAAAATAATTAAAATTTTGATGGAAGAAAAAAAAGATTTTCCACTGCATTAGAAAATAATAAATAGTTTCTTGAATTAATTTCCACATTTTTAAATTTTTTTATTTTTATTTTGTTGGAATTCATATAAAAAAGATACAATAAAGTATCAATCAATCCTAGAGGCATTAACATCATTCTGTACAATTAAAAATAACTTTAGGGGTAAACTGTTAAACCAATCAAAAAAAAAAAGAATTTTATCTTAATCGTTTTAACAATTCAATTTGCCACTCAATTGACAATTGTAGGGACGTGTCTGAATTTGTGACCATAAGTAAAAGATAGGAGATGTTTATTTATTTCCATTGTTATTAACGTTTTAAAGGTAGGGCCTGATTCTATTCTGGGATCGATAAGGATAAGATACCATACAATATTGAACCGACAACTAAAATTTTAACAAGGAACCAATGACATGTGGCTAGACATAGCAATTTTGGAGGCGCACCATAACGTAGGCACGCACTTGCATATGTTAATGTTGGGATTTTTTTTTTGCAAAAACTTCATGTGTCGTATTTTGGTTCAAAGCTCTAAAGATTTTGTGCTTCCTTTGCAACATTTTGAAAGTTTGATTTGACATGATGCATAGTTTTGCCAATGCTTTTACTGATTGTTAGAGAAACACAGTGGCTCCTTACAAATATTAGGTTTCATTTAAACTATGTGATTAATGCATAACAACTTGCGGGTCTAAAATTTTAATTTTAAAACGTGATGATAAAGAAGTTTAAGTGATATACACGTTACAACCAAATGTTACTATTTATTTATTTATTTTTATTTTTGCTTCATGGGAGGTAAGAGTTAATTCATGTACAATTATTCTAAAAGATGTTTCACTTCTTTATTCAGGTATAATAATAAATGTAGAGATCCCATGAGAGCTTAAATTAAAGTATGACTACCGAAAGATGAGGGGAATTAAGTTGACGAGCCAATTACCACATACATGTGCTTCTCAGTCAGTACACATGCATTAACTAAGCCACCTTGCTTCATCGGTCTCAAATGCTACCATTAATTTTCATGAATCCTATTGCAACAAATGGATGCATGTACTGACAGAGTCACGTTTGATTGAGAGTGTGTTTGATTTCGAAATTTTTTTTTATTAAATATATTAAATTTCAACTAAGTACCCTTTCTCTATACGAATACATTTACTGATTATAGAGTCTTAACTCTGCTACAAAAAACACACACAATAATTACATGTAATATAATTTTCATCAGTAAGGTCATGCAGCAATATGCATTCTTGTCTTCTCTTAAGCAATGCATGTCACAGGGGTAATAAGAATCTATATATACAGAACTCGACATCTATATATAAGCCATTTTTTGAAAAGAGTGGAACAAATCTTTTTCCTCTGGAGTTTAACCATAGCAAATATGTGTAAAGCAGCAAGTGAAAAACTTCATTTGACAAAGACGTTCATTGAACGTTTTTGTCTTTCATCTGATTGCCTGATCACCTCTATTTTTGGAACTATCATCTTGCATTTTGCTTTAGTAAGAATCTTGCCTGCAGACCAGAAATTTTGTTTTAACTTAGATTTCAAGAAAATTTCATGACAGTGAAGTTTTACAGCTGGATTCTCACTTGAAATTTGTCTGGGTTTTTTTTTTGTTTTTGTTTTTGGTAAACCTAAACTTAAGGTGACAGTTTTTATTATTTATTTTTAAAACAGAATCACAACTTTATTGACCCAAATTAAAATATTGACATCAGTTCTTCGAGTTCACACTTGGATGTTGATTCTGAAAAATATGATCTCGCCTATAAGAGATGTGGTAGAATTTAGTTGCATAAAGGTCAACTAAAACTAATTTCAAGGAGATTAACCTATTAAATTTCAAATTCAAGAAAAGAGTAAGTTTACGCTCACAACTCGCGTATTTCACAACTAAACATATTATACCTAGTAGAGGTTTCGTTGGATTTAGTTAGGGAAAAGATCAACCGGGACTAATTCCATATAAAGTAACCTTTTAGTTAATTTAAAATTAAGACATGGGAAAAATTTTACCCATAACCCTAGTGTTCTATGAATGAACATATTCTGTCAAACACGTTTATGGAAAACCTAACTATCATGTCACCATCCGATTGCGATCGACACTTTATGGATCACTTTCATCGCCTTCGTGAACATGCATCTTCACACTAGAGCACCACACAATGTTCCATGTTGATGTGGTCCACCAGTGCACTTTACAAGGTCAGCTTGAAAAAGGAGAGAATGACAAAACACGTTCCACGGCTTTAATTCAACATTATCTGTGGCTACCTTCGTTTGCTAAATATTCAGAAATTTCCAATTTTTCATTCGTGTATATATCAAATCAAATAGATAGTTAATTTCATAAAACTAGTAGTTTGAACTATATCTGTAACTTTAATTTTCTTAAGTTTCATTGATGAGGGTGGAAAGCTTAGATCCGTCCGAGTTTAATAATTCGATCTCAAGAACTTGACTTGCAAAAAAATAGAAGAAATTGTAGGGGTGGTGGCTCGTGTTTTTTCTCGGGTGCAAAAGTGATTAGTATGCCCGAATTGAATGGTAGGTAGTTGAAAGTAATAAATATACACGAGTTACTTGACAATGGCTAGTGCGTGGGCTATTTATACTAACATTAATTACGGGTAACAATTAATGCTTAATGTTGTCTGGTACTGTTCACGCCTACCCGAGCTCATTATACAGCAGATAAAACTATTGTCCAATGGTTAATGTCGGGTATCGCCTTTATGTCATATCGACTGTGATTGCCAGGCTGGGGGAATGGTGCGGGCTAGATTCAGGTCAGACCACACCACCCTAGGTCAAGAAGATTTGCTCCAACTCGGGTTTACACTCATATCATTCATTAATTTATCAATTATTACATGTTACTCCGATTCTTGACTATAACTTGATTTTCCACCCTATGAATGGACCATAAGCTTAGATCGATGGCACCACTTTTTTTATTCGATATGCTTTGGCTATTTAAGGCTGATCATCTCAAAGTAAAGCCAAATTTCCAACCTTTCTTGCTTGGTGACGATATATGCACATTTTTTCTGCAATTTATATTCTCAAGAACTACGCAACTAGGCTTTAAAACGTGTGGCTAGTGTGTGTGCGTGCTTGCAATTTATCTCCTTGTAATCTTGTAGTTATGACTTTTGATACATATTGTGCTATAGTTATGCGGACTATTAAACATACAAATATCTAAGATTATACGTAACTAATTATTGTATACCAAAAGTCTCTTCTAAATACTTACATATGTTAAGACTAGTTATTCAATATGTGAAAAAGTGTGCTTTGTGGTCCTAATTCTCATTTAGAAATAAACCATAGATAGAGACTATACAATTAAAATGAAGGTTCTTTACTTTTTCCTTTATGCTACAATTAGAAAGGCTATATCCTAGAAAACTCAATTACACACATGATTTATTAAGATAGACAATCAAACCGAAAGTTAAAAGAATATTCTATTTTCTCTTCTAACCCGTAAGAAAAGATTCATCAAGAGATATGTTTATCTACTAGAAAAATCAAAGGCATCTTCCTTTTTTTTTTTTCTCTAATATAAATATATCTATACATACATACCCGAAATACGAACTATGCTAGAATATGTGAGAAGATGATCTCAAACTGAAAACTCAAAGGCATATCCTGAATTGAAAGTCTGAAACTTACTTCGTAAGTTAGAACGAAACATATTCTCAGTGAAAATATATACATACATATATAAATAAAATAGAGATCACTTTTTTCACATACTAACATTGAATATATTAGTAATTAAATTCTCGTAGAAAAGGATTAGGAAAAGAAAATCTATTATTAGCAAGTTATCAATTACAATAACAGCTTCACCAAAAGAAAAAGAAAAACAAAAATGAATCATTTTTTTCTAGTTCAAAGTGTCATTGAGTTATCATTTATCATAGATTTACCTAATTCTTGACTATAACTTGATTTTTCCTCCCTAGCAATGGACCATAAACTTAACCTTTTGGATTCGATATGCATTGGCTATTTTGAAGTGTGATAATCTCAAAGCAAAGCCTAATTTCTATCTTTTTCTTGGTTTGGTGACAATGCCCTTTTTGGCTTCTCTCTCCATGCCTGGCAATTGTCATGCATTACACCTGCTTTGACATATTCAACACATGATGATTCTCAACCAATCAATGACTCATATCACAATTCTTTCTAATTTAAAAAATATTTTTTGTATTCATATACAATCTAAGCCAAGACATCATCACAAGGATCAATGGGCCAAACTTACCTAAACCACCATTGTCTTTAGTTTAATCAATCACCCTTGTAATCCAAGAGTTTATTCTCCAAAATGGACAAACACAGATTAATAGCTACATACTTGCACTTTTCTTTTTGTGCTCTTATGCTTTTTATCTTTATCAATGTTTTGCATAAGAGAAAATCCAAACAAAAAATAATAGTTGCGTAAGCACTAATGTCAAAATTTGGGGTCTTATGAAATTTAAGTGAGCTCGAATCATATATAACTTGTCTTGACATCAGCAAAGAACTCATAAATAAAGTGAAAGAGGGGTATGGCTGTAATTACATGCATAATCCTTTTTCTTTTTTTGGTCAAAACACATTCCGATAAACAAACACAGAAAATTGAGGGGCAACATCCCAAAATAACCAGACCAACCTTTCCTAGTAGAAATTTATATACACAAGTGGCTCCAGAAGGGGATGGATGTGGGGGTGTAGTGGGGTTACAGTTTTTAATGGTTCAAAAATGAGTATTTTTAACTGAAACTCCTTTATTAAAAGTCAAATATGATTTAGATCTTTTATTTTTTTTTAAATGAAAGACAGAAAATAGTATAAAATGACTATTCTACCCTTCATTTATTTTCCGTTTTCCTTTCTTGCCCTTACCTTTTCTCCCCCACCCTATTTCTTTTTGCCATTTTCCACTCACTCTCTTCCCTCAAATCCTTCTTTCCTCCCCGTATCACCATCAACACAGCTTCTCTTCCATCACAAGGCGTGTACAGAGCTCAGAAAGAAGAAGAATGAGGCGAAAAAGAATTTAGTGATTTCTAATTGGGTGGGTGCCCCTCTCTGCTATTTGCCTATGATTTCTCATTTGCAATAAAAAAAAATATATACTTAATATCTCTTGATTTCTCATTTACCTTATCTCCATCTTGATCTTTCTCTATCATGTATATATAGTTCGGATCCTCGGCCTCAATATCTCTTGATGACCAGTAGCAATATCTTTTTTCTTATATGATTAATTTGCTATTCTAGATCTTATGGGTAAGATCTGTGCGTGTGGCCTTCAGCTTCAAGTTTGTCTTTCTTTTTCTTTTGTTATAATTCTATAATTTATTTTAGCAAAAAAAAATATTTGCTTAATTTATTATTTTATCTTATGGCTAAGATCTGTGTGTGTTTGTGGCCTTCAGTCCTTCAACTTCATATCTTTCTTTCTCTTTTGTTGTACTGCTCTTGATCTTTCGTCTTGGTGGTGGTTTTTTTTTTTTCGAAGTCTTGGTGGTGGTTAAATGTATTTCTATTTTTTTTTTACAATATCTTTCTGAACTATTTTTATGATGCAAACGAGAAGATCTGATCTTAGCAAAAAAAAAAAAGAGAAGATCTTACCCACATCTTGGCTTGGCAACCCGATTGGATATTTGGGTTAGCAACCATGGCAGGGAAATTGATTGAAAACAATGTTTATTTCAAGAATGAGGCAGCAGGAGATATTAGAATTTTCTGAAAGGGTCATTGTCTTTCTCTGCAAAAGGCTGTGATTTTGTTCTCATATGGTATTGTGAACCAGCAGTTCTTCTCTGGGAAGAGGAGAGAGATTAGAAAATGGCAAAAAGAAATGAGATAGAGAGAGAAACGGTAAGGGCAATAAAGGGAAAAAGAAGACAAATGAAGGGTAGAATAGTCATTTTACACTGTTTTAACAGAAAATATAACAGGACTTAACAGAAGGGTCTGCCTCTCACTTTAAAAATAAAAAATAAAAAATAAAAAATAAGGGTCTAAGTCATATTTAACTTCTGATGAAGGATCTTAATCAAAAATATCTATTTAAAAATAGTTAAATATTTTATGTATATTTTATAAAAAAAATTAAAAATTTAATTATTTTTAATTAAAAAATTAATTTATCATCAACTAAAAAAACTCATATAATTAAAAAATTATATATTTCAACCCATACTAACAAATTTTTTTTAATCCGTCTTTGAGTGGCTTTACATAACACACAAACACACACTTTTTTTTATTTAGCCTATTTATACAACACGTACATATTTCCACTTACACACTACCTAAAGAACAACACCCCCCATATATCTCTCTTCAAATCCAAACCAACTCTCAAAGAAGCCTTCTGTTGGTATACAACCAATCTTTTTCAAAATCTCTCCTTTCTCTTATCTCTCATATATTCACACAAAAACTGACAGACCTTTTATCTTAAATTGCTATATTTTGTGTCAAGATTGTTGAAAAATGGTGGTGAAGATGATGAAGTGGAGGCCATGGCCTCCACTTTCAACCAAAAAATTTGAGGCCAAAATAATTGTCAAGAGTCTAAAGGGTCTTCACATGATCATATCAACAGAAAATGGAGCTGAGAATCCTCAAGATTTTTCAAAATTAGCAGTTGAGATTAAGTGGAAAGGCTCAAAGGGAAATGCTTTGAGCTCTTTGAGAAGAAGTGTTAGGAGAAACTTCACAAAGGAAGAATCTTTGAAAGTAGAAGAAGAAGATGGTGTTGGTGTTGGTGTTGGTGTTGTTGAATGGAATGAAGAGTTTCAGTGTGTGTGCAGCAACTTTATTGCTTACAACAACAAAGATGGTGGTGCTTTTCATCCTTGGGAGGTTGTGTTTTCTCTGTTCAATGTGAGTTCTCACTTGGGTTTGACTTTTTTGATCATTGACTAATGAAAAAGTTTGTTGCTTTTTTCTTTGCCTTCATTAACAGGATTGGTTGGTTTTGTTGACTTTTTCTTTCCTGCTCTTTTCTTTCATTGATGGTAACTTGTTTGGTTGCTTTGAGAAAGAAAATATGATGGAAAAAACATTAAAGCATAGATTTTTAAACTTTGCTAAATGTTTCTGTATATTCTTAGTCTCTGATGGGTATGACTGTTACTAATCTTGTAAGATAAAGGATCAGTTTTTTTATGATCATTGGCTTCTCATAATAAGAACTGTGTTTTTTTTTTTTCTATGTGATTTCTGCATATATTTGTTGATCAGCTGATGATGATTTTCAACCTTTATAGTCTTTAGCTATTTCCAATAATTCACACACCACAATTTGTTTACAAGTTGTCCGCCCTTATCTTCATACCATGAAAAAAGTTTTTATTTTCGTGTAATACTCGTGAAACTTAGCTAGAATGTAATAAGAATTTGACAAAACAGCTCCAAGAAATTTCTTAGCAAGAAACTTTAATGAAATTCGGTGAACATCTTAATTTGTCTCCTTAGTTTTGAAGCAAAAGAACTTTAGATTTGTGTCTCTGCAAATATGTAATATAAATTTTCAATTTTTCTGCTATTTTAGCTTATCAAAATTGCTGTGATCATCTTTTCCTCTACAGATAATGAATTTTTAATGACGAGAGAGTAATTATATGTTAAGTTATACTAAGTGAATTTGTTATTAAGAGGATTCTATCATCCACATGAAATGGTATCAATTGCCTTTCTACTTTCTGGATTGTCAATGATATTATATGTGTATTCGGACCCACCAATTTGGTAGCTTGTGGTCGTTATTTGATCCTATTGAAGGGGTTGCACGGTTTTCATTTTCTTTTCTTCCCTTGATGATTATGTCCATGAGGAAAAAAATATTGTAGGAATATTCCATTAGTGGTATATCCTATTCTTTCTTCATGATCTTGTCACTTTTAATGAACATGACCATTATAGGATATGCGGTTCTCTATTCTGATAC
The DNA here is from genome assembly GCA_037974665.1 of Ehretia macrophylla. Taxonomy (NCBI): domain Eukaryota; kingdom Viridiplantae; phylum Streptophyta; class Magnoliopsida; order Boraginales; family Ehretiaceae; genus Ehretia; species Ehretia macrophylla. The sequence goes on from CM075769.1 coordinate 64,433,009, forward strand.
TGTTTTAATTGTCAACCAAACAAAATAACAAGAGAAGGGGCCAGGATTTAAAAGAGGATAAAAAAAAGAAAGTCGTTTCTATATTCGTTAGATAGGAGAAAGAAATTTGATTGCTTATTTGTTTCTTTCATCACTCTGAAGCCTTCCATCTACTGAGTTCTGGTTATTTGACACTGGTTGATGATAAACACGAGGGTTCATATCGTGTTGACCTAACAAAATTGATTTTCTTTGATATATATGAATTAACCAGTATTAAAATTTCAACTTTATTCTGGGATTATTGAGATTCTTGCCCCTGTTGTTCTATCGAGTCCTCAGATTCATGGTGTTCCTGTGATGGCTTTGCTTAAAAAGACACTTACTCATGTTGCTATATATCAGGGTTTGAATCAAGCTCCGAGTGGTAAGGTTCCCCTCCTTGCTACTGCAGTATTGAACATTGCAGACTTCGCTTCTGCAGCTGAAGAGAAAGACGTTGAGATTAGCATTCCTCTCCAAATTCCCAACCGTAACAATGAGAGCAGTCCTTCACTTTGTGTAAGCACAATTTGAATTCTGTGCCTTGCTTATATTGTGATGGATTTCCTTCGGTTACCATATTCTGTGAAATATTTGCTTAAACATTTTATCTATATTGCAGCTATCTTTGAGGCTCATAGAATTGAGAACTGCCCAGGAGCCTTCAGCTGTAATACAAAGGCGATCTGTTTCTCCTCCTCCAACACCTGAAGTTTTGTCTCTAGAAAAACCAGAGTTTTTCCCTTTTAGGGCTGGACTGAGTAAAGTGAAAATCTTCAAGGGATTATCATCCAGAAGACCTAAGAAGGCATCCCCTGAAGATGAAGGCAGTGATGGACGGAACTCTCTCAGAAGTGAGGATGTTGAGTACAATTATCCACTTGACACAGACTCGTCAGATGATATTGATGAGGGTGAATCAGAGGAAGGAAAGGAGGATTCCAATCTTGGGAACTCCTTTAACTATGGAACATTGGCCTATGCAAACCATGCTGGAGAATCATTTTACTCAAACTCAAGAGGTAGCGAAAATGAGGATTGGATCTACTATAGTCATCGCGAATTAGATGCAGGGAACTTGTATACTTTAGATTCACCCACATCAGTCCTTGACGAGTCTTCTCAGAAGAGCTCGAAGAACAGAATTCTTCCCTGGAAGAAGAGGAAGTTAAGCTTTAAAACTCCGAAGACCAAAGGAGAGCCACTGCTGAAAAAGTATGGAGAGGAAGGTGGAGATGACATTGATTTTGATCGGCGACAGTTTAGTTCCTCAGATGAGTCCAATTTTGGGGTACACATCTCCTTCGCCTTTTTCTTATGTTTATTCTTTCTAAAATATGTCGACTATATATGGCTGATGAAATTTGTAGAACAATGATTAGCATATTCTTAGGTACATCCTTGTTGTTTTCAGTACTTTCTAAGAATAGTTTCTGGTTAAAGCATTGACAATGATCTTTAATTGACTTTGACAGTGTCCTATTCTTTATATATAATCATATTGAATATATTTACACCCACTTCACTTACTATTTTCTCTCTCTCTTGGATAAACTATTGACTGAGTCCATATAATATCAATGGATCTTGCTGCAGAAGAAAACTGATGAAGATTCAAGTGCAAATCGATCTTCATTCTCTGAATTTGGAGATGACCATTTTGCTGTTGGTAGCTGGGAGCAAAAAGAGATAATCAGTCGCGATGGACACATGAAGTTGCAGACTCAAGTCTTCTTTGCTTCAATTGATCAGAGGAATGAACGAGCTGCAGGTGAAAGCGCTTGTACAGCCCTGGTTGCTGTAATTGCTGACTGGTTCCAATCCAACCAAGACGAAATGCCCATCAAGTCTCAACTTAACAGCTTGATTCGTGAAGGTTCATTGGAGTGGAGAAATCTCTGTGAGAACAAAACCTATAGGGAGCGGTTCCCTGACAAGCATTTTGACCTTGAGACAGTTATCCAGGCTAGAGTTCGTCCACTTACTGTAGTGCCAGAGAAATCCTTCATTGGGTTCTTCCATCCTGAAGGGATAGAAGATGGAGGATTCGATTTTCTCCAAGGCGCCATGTCCTTTGACAACATTTGGGATGAGATTTCTCAGTATGCTACAGACAGCTCTGCCAATGGGGATCCTCTGGTGTATATAGTTAGCTGGAATGACCACTTTTTCGTTCTGAAGGTTGAACGAGATGCATACTACATCATCGACACACTGGGTGAAAGACTTCACGAGGGCTGCACCCAAGCCTTTATCCTAAAATTTGACAAAGACACAACAATTCAACAAGTACCTGATAAGAGTCAAGAATCAAATGAAACACCTCCCAGTAACAAGGTGGAGCAAACTGACACGAAGGAGGCTGTTACTGACAAAACCGTTGCTGTCAGCTCTGATGCTTTGACAGAAAATGAGGAAGAACCAACAATTGTCTGCAGAGGTAAAGAATCTTGCAAAGAGTATGTTAAGAACTTTTTGGCGGCGATCCCCATAAGAGAATTACAGGTTGATCTTAAGAAGGGCTTGATGGCATCAACACCCCTTCATCATCGGCTACAGATTGAGTTCCACTATACCAAGTGCTTGCAACCGGAGGTGGAGTCCTCTTCAGAAGAAGCGGTATCTGTTACACCTGCAGTATTAAGCGAGGCACAGAGTGGTGATCTGCAGGACTTACACTGACACTTTTCATATTAACCCCTTCTTTTCCTTGTAGATTGTATCCGGCATAATTTAGCCAATAATAAGATGCTCCTTTTTGAGGTCTTAATGATACATTGTCTCTTTCCACAAATATGCAAGTGTTGAGAGAGATTGATGTAAATGACTGAGTTAAGACTTCTGGTGATATATGCATGTAGCAATAAAGTTATACAGCATCTTTTGCCTGAGTTTACGCTAAAAGCTACTTCAGCTTATGCAAGCATTTATGTGTTTATTTAGTTTTTCGTTTCACTTGGTATGGCCCATGGCACATCTGAGGCATCACTTGAAAGAGTTGTAGAGATTAAGTTGTAAAACTCAACCCTTGTCTGTCACTCTCAAAATGGTCAACTTGTCTCTTGTCAAATAAAATAAGAAATGGTCAATTAGTCTCTTGAGAAATTCAGAAGCCATTCCTGTTGATCAGGGCCTTCTATATTGGGAAAATTTTATTATTCCGCTGCCGGATCTTCTATATTGGGAAATTCTCTTACTCGGTTGCCGGACTGTACTTGTTGAGAGAGAGCGTAAGCTCCACACATGTGAGAGGAGTAAGCTCCACACATGTAAGAACTGGACAAAATCCGACAGCCAATTAGAAGACTTTCCCTTTATATTTTTCGATTAGCTATTTCTTTTTGTAGTTTCTAAAGCTCTGGTGGTCCTTTCCTCAAACCTGCCCCATGTAGGAAGTATAAAAAAAGTATCTTGAAGCACAGAACTGGGAGAAATCTTGGGTTCATATTAACCCATCAATCTCTCATATAGTTGATGAAATTCACACGTGTAGTTCCACCAATATGTAGGAGACTGTCCATCCGGACTGACCGAATAGTTTCTCACATAACTGACCAGCTTATGCATAGGCTATGAAGAAATAAATCAGTGTTAAGATGGCAAAATAACCTTCATTTACGTGGCATTCTTTAGCTCTGACTATGTTTAATTCATTACCGCAATGCACTCTACATACTGCAGAAAGTGAACTCATTTGCCGCATGAAGCTGTTCCAAGGAGAAGAAACAAGGTAATAGAACTACTAATGATATTGACAATAAAGAATGTTATATATCTAAATTTATGATCATCTGAAAATTTTAAAAGAATTAAGATTCTAATCTGAGATGAAATAGTTGAGACAAAGCTCGTTTTGGGGTAACTTAAGAAACTGAAGAGTTCCATCTAATGACTCCTGCTGTTTAATCATCTCCATTTGACCACAGCTGAGAAGCGAGTTTGACTACTCCCCACATAGGTGCATCATTCTGCAAATGCAACAGGAATTAAAGCAGAAAAGAAACAAGATTATATAGCAAAGATATGCCTCATTCTGATAGCTTTACTGTTTTCAAATGAACTTAAAGGAGATGAATGCTTACTGGCTCTATTAGTTCATCAAGAACATTATATCCATCATTTATCATGATGAGGACATACTTGTATCTTATGTTTCTAATAAATTGCTGCTTTGAAGCAAGTACAAATTGGAGAAATATCTTAGTTGCAGGTCTCAGTATGACAGCCTGGGGGAAGAGAAATTCAACTTTGAATTAAACCCGATTCAAAGACATAGTACTTACCAGATATACAACATCAAAGGCTTTCTGATAGGTATCAAGAGATTTCTCTATGTTGTCATTCCTGCAACAGGTCAAGCAACTTGATATTGAGAACTGAAAATAACTACATTTATAAGTACTAAGAAACAAGAAAAGCATAAGATGAACTTCACTATCATTCTTGCAGAGCACGGGCATGCTCCAGAAGGTTCAGAAGGAAGATTCTGTCAATTATCTTTTACTTACAGAAATCCCACAGAAATTCGTGTTTCATAGTTCAGACCATCAGACATTCCCAAATCTCCAATGTGATCACCAAGAAGCAGCACATTAGTTCTCTTCCGTACCAAAGAACTGTCATTGTCAACTCCATTGACATCACCCAATTGTTCATGCAGAGGTGCAGCCATATCAAGGGCATGCTCATTTTTGTTCAGACTATGAATTGTTTTCCCTGTTAGGTAACGAAAAGCAAATGTTAATAACTAATATGGATAAGGGATAATGATCTAAATCTCTAGTGACGGGCACATGCAAAAACCTTGATTTCAATTCCTTAGAAATAGTCCAAAGTAAAGTGGGCAATCATATCCCACAACTCTTTGTATTATATGCATTTTTGGGAAAAATTAGAACTGAACAATAATCAATCAATTACCTTTTGAATCTCAAAAATGTCTATAAGATCCTAAAAGCAAGATATATACAACAGAAATGGTACTTTAGTCCCACCGAAAAGGCATATCCATGAATACATGTGCCTTACTTGGAGCTGAACCATATGATATAAAAATAAAGGCATGCGTCCTTATGAGCAGAATATGATTTCAAATAAGGACATCCTTGTTCCTCAAAAGATATAAGAAGAAGTACCGATACCTTTAAATGAAACTAGCCGGCCGTCCTTGTCAAACACCATCCGGTTGGATACGATCCTAATATTCTTGAAAGATCTATGTAGTTTCTGCCTGAGAACCTGTTGTTAAAATTAGAAGAAGTACCAGATAAGGAGCAATGTAGAGCATGTTAACAGACTGGTGTCTTCTGCCAGTGCAATTTTTGTACAAGAATTTCTGGAGAACTAACCTCCTCTATTATATCTGCTAGGCCAGCAGAAAATATAAGAACAGGAACTTCTTTCTCCTGCAAAGTGTTAGAAAACAGAGAAGACTCAGGTCAATATCCCCCCAATCAGTAATCAGCTGAGTAATTTTTTGCCTAAATATGCCAAGCTTATACTCTGCTTAACTTTTGTCAATATTATATTCACTGAAATAAACAAGAGAACTGGAATATATGGTAATGACAGACGCATTGAGACACACTTCACCAATTCATTTTAGGGTGGGAAGAAGTTATTGACACACATTTCGTTCTCTTATTGCAACATATAACTTCAAGCTCTGAATTGACATAGATAACATGCAAGATACAGCTATCAAGGCTCCTAAACAAGCACCAATTGATCAACCTCTTGGATGCTTGGCCAAAGAATCAACCGTTTCTGTGGAATGCATGAAAATTGATAGAGTGTAATTCACTGTTACCTCCAGAAACTCAAAAAGTTCAATTACACCCTCCCTAAAAGCAATTGTTGCGTTAGCTACTGAAGTCCTGATATCATTATAAGTAAGACCTCCTTCAATAAGAAGTGCATGAGTTTTTCCCCACCTGCATGCAATAAATTGAACACTTAAGATACATTAAAATCCACAAGAAGTTAGTAGAAAATTTACGACATCAAATTATGCCAGTATTGAAGATACTAAGAGCTAACTCTTAAAGCTCCTAGCTGCAAACACACTTCACATCTAGGACTCACATGAAATTGGAACATCTGGCTGCTAGTAGTAAACAATGAAGTCACATACCACTCTTCCATGAGCTTGGTTTTCTCCTCAAGCGGAATTGCTGGATTAAATTCTAGTGGATGATAATGTTCATAAAGTTTCTCCCTCTTGACATCATATTGAGGATTTGTCTGTTGCAGAAGGCCATGACTGCCTACATATTTGGTTTTAACGAACAACTCAATTATTGCTAGAAATCAAAATAAATAAATAACTACATATTCTAATTTCTAAGAAATCTGTTTCTTCTAATTCTGCGCACGTGATCTTGGCCATACAGAGATGATAGACAACGTTCCAGAGAATAACAAAATTGACAACTTACTATGTCCCCGACGACCATCTATCCAATACTTCGTTAATGTGGCATCAAAATCTGCAATCACCTGATGTTTTAACACAAGCACAAGTAAGCAGTACATCAAAATCTGCAATCACTTTGTGAAAGATCATGCTGAACAGAAGGTTCATTGTGTTAAGACCAGAATCTGGAAGACCAAGTTCAAAGAGTATTGCTGAACATGGAGCTTAAATGAGACACCTGGAAGAAGGTTGAAATGACCAATTTCCTCACACAATAGGGAAGGAGTTGAGTGCTGATTGTGAGCAGACTAACAGCATAAATCGACCATTCGACAACACCAAAAAAAAAAAATGAAAAAAAAAATAGAGATCATCATTTTAAGGCCATCATGTTAGCAGCAATATTTTATTTAGATGAAAAGTGCTATATTTTACTACTCATGATGAATATACATAACTTTTCATATGGACGAGTACTTCTTAACTTAATAGTTTCCCTTGAAAAACAGTATAATTCTCTAGAAACTGAAGTTATCTAATAAATTAAGCCATCATTTTCGGCACAACATGTCATTACAAAAACATACTGAATGCACCATCATATCATAAGCTTGATGTGTATATAAACATGAATCAATCATAATTATTACAGATCAGAACACAAACCAACCACTTAGAAGCACTTAAAACAGAACTTCAGCAACTCAAATTGATCAGTTAAATAAACTAACACATGATCACACCAGAATCATAATTATTCAATATTTACGATTGACCATTTCTGTCAGGCCACTGTCCGAGAACCTCTAGCCCACTATCGAGACTAGTATCATACTCTTAAAAATAACTAACTTGGCCTCAAATATAAATAGTTAGCTCGAGTTATTACTTAAAACTACGACCCGACTCGGGGCCAATGTTGGACATTACAATTTAATAAACAAGAAAGTTATATGCATCCAGAAATTAAAAGAGAACCTGGAGCTTTGAAGGACCAGCAAGGCGAATAGAAGAGATTTTCCTCTGAAGCAATTGAGGATCACCCACCACAACCTCTGACCCATCAGTTTCTAATTTTTTCATATTACTGCAAAAACAAAAAAAATAAAAAACACCCTTTTGGATAAGAAGTTAAAAAAATAAAAAATGGTTATGCATATGTACGGTAATATAGTATTATGTGTTGTGTGTGAAGAACATAGGAGGAATAGGAGAGGTAACAAACCTGAAACAGAAATGTGAGGGAATAGTGAAGCGAGAAAGAGGGTGGCAGCAAATGTTATTCTTGTTAATGTTAAGGTTAAGGTTTCGGAGCCGATAATAATAAGCCATGTCTCACATTTTGAGGCGTACGAGAGTGTGCAACTGTACTAATATCTACTCTTTTATTCAAGAGGCAAACTTTTTTTTCTTTTTTTCTTTTTCACATATTATTTTTTGTTTATAAATTTCAACTAAATAACAAATCTTATACTTTTGATGGTTAAGATCCTATATATATACCTTTTTAGAATTTATTATTTGCGAGAATCTTGTGAACTAAAATGACTTATAATTCTGATAGTCATTAATGTCATTTTTAGAATATAAATTTTATTTGAGACTCTGTTCTTTCTCTTTGGTTGATATCCTCATTTTAGTGCGTGGATTCTTTTCATTTATTTGTATTAGGCTAAGCAAGTAGATAAGTAAGGAAAATAACTACATAAGTGCATAACATGTTCTTTAACAAATTATATTTCCATCCATTTTGGGAATAATTAATTATTTCAACGAGACATATGTCTTAATCAAAAATAAATTATAATCTCTTTTCCTATTTTGTTAATTCAATTTTCCAATATAGAAGTTCATTATGTTTCATTTTTTTTCATATATCTATCGTAATCTATTATATTCATTATGTTTTTTGTGTATGATGCACATTATTTCATCCAATCATGTCACAATAACATAATAGTCTTGGTTTCAAGCATTTCCAATAGTAATTTTTTACTTATTCTCAGAAATAACCGTTACATTTTTGGATTGTCATCTATGGTGTTCCCTTGAGCTTTAAACCATTTAAGGCCAATCTCTTCACACCTGAAAGAAACTTGGAGATGTTTGTTTAATTGAACTGGTGCCAACAGATATATTCTTCAGCAAAATGTTTTAACTCCTACCTTGATATTTGATCTGTATTAATTTTTAGGAAACATTTTCACCGTCCGTTTTTAGCGCGTGAGCTCCACATCAATAGAGATAGATGTTGAAAACATCAAACGTTTTCAAGTATTTCCCTAACTTTTACCTTCTGCTGCAGACTGCATTCCTTAACCAAAAGGACCATGAGTGTTTGCCATGAATTTGACATTACTTGGTTGATTCACTAAGTCACTTCATCAATTTTTTTTAAGCAAATTGTCTTGGACTTTAATTTCCTATATTCGAGCGCTTAGTTGGAAGGGCTCAAGCTATACAGGACGCACTTATACCTATTGAAATAAATGTGTGATGCCCATATTTGACTTGTTTTGAAACCATTATTATAGCTTATTTGTACTTGTCAACCTTAAGAATAGTGGTTTCATCTCTAGCCTTAGAGGATTACGGCGCCATATGAATAATTTGCACTCAACTCGTGACAATAAGCCCCTGTTTGGATACTCTCTTCCTAATTAGACACCAGTTCTATCACATTAAATTTCAGCAGCAAGTCCAAAAATAGAATGTGTAAAAGCATCTGAAATTCACATCTCATTCATAAACAAGTACAGAACATATGAAATCTATCTTCTATTCCCAAAACAATGAACAAATCAAAGAATATAGTACACCTCTTGAGATGTAACACCCCGCAAATTGAAGAACAATACAATGAGCAAATGAAAAATGACAAAGATACAAAACTTAACAACACAAGGGGCATACAATTAATCCATTTTCATTACAGTTGGAGCACTTGATCGATTCTCCATCATCTTCAGAGAATACTTTTCTGCTACCATTGCAGCTAAAACACATTATAAACCTTATTACACTGCAAGATTCACAATGGCCCTGAGAGTGATCAATTGAGATGCCTTCAAAGAGTGGCCTAAACTTCCCTTGCTCATGCAATGCCAACACCTCCTCAGCACCACCAATGTATCTTCCCTTAATAAACAGTCCCGGAGGCATAACTTTTCCTCCCAAAATCTTCCATAGTTCTTCTCTGTACTCTGAATGCATCGAAACATCCCTCTCGAAGAACATAACCCGAAAATTCTCTAATAAGAACCTAATACTTTGGCAGTTGTTGAAAGTGTTTCGTATCCCTCTAAGGCCTGTTGTGTACAGAACCACTGAATCAGTACCACCTGGTGGACACTTCTCTTCAAAATCCAGCAAAGGATTAGTACATTCCTCAACTTTACGCGCTTTTAGAGGTGGCTCATCTTCAATTCCCCGGCTAATCTCCTCCTCAATTCTAGCTCTCCTCTCTGCTTCTTGAGCTTTAACTTCCGTTACTGCCTGCTCAAACATTGCAAGAAGGTTCGGATCAAAAAGGGTGCCCGAGTCCAAATCCGGTCGCCTGAAATTCGACACATCAATCTCTGATAAAGGGTCAGCTCTACAACCACCTCTTTCCAATTCTTTAACTTCCAAGGCCTCATTCTTTGGCTCTGATACCCTCAATGCCTCTGATTTTTCTTTCAAGAAACCCGAACTTTTCGATTCTTTTTCGGGCGTAATATTCTCTTTATCATCACTACAATCATCAGAATCCATTTCTTGATCTCCTAAATCCTTCATTAGCTCCGAAACATCGATAATATCTGGTTCTTGCTCTTGCACATTGCTGTAAATGGCCTTTTTTGGCTCTTCTTGAAGGGAGGCCAAAGGGGTATGAGATTTGGTGTTAGATTTTTGTGGTGAAGTGTAAAGATATCCATCTGATGCATTCACTTGCAGAAATTTTTCAGGCTTCAGATAGCCTATTGCCTTAATTGTCTTCAGCTTCTTCAGTATCTTTCCTTTCAACATGCCCTTCATTTTTTTTCCCTTATCTGAATTGCAGTGCACAAAATCTAAGCTGGATATGCAAGATTCACAGTGCAGGATAGGGAATTTGATTTGATGAAAAGGGTGTGAAGGAGATAGAGATTGGAAAGTCAATGATTTTGGGGCTTAACTTTGTTGTGTCGCCTTTTTTAGGCGTTGCAGTTTTGCAGAGACAAAAGGGGTTAAAAGGTTAACGGCTAGAAAGAATTTTTTGGCATTTTAAAATTTTCGAAATGATTTGGTGGGAGAAGGTGCACTGTTAGGCGTTAGCTGATAGCTGAAGGTCCATGGGAAAATTTTATTTATAGTCACACTAACTCTTATTTTTCTTTTTCTTTTTTTATAACGGATAATTCTTTTTAGTAAGTTTTTCAAGTCATAATGGGGATGTTCAACTTCAAAATAAATAAAACGTATCCAGAAAAAAGCATGCAACAACCAATTTTCATTTCTTTTATCTTTGGTAATCAATTTTCTAATTTCTTGAAACAAACAGTCATAAATTTGACAGTCGAATCCAACAAGCTCTCACAAACCCATCTGTGAGAGAATACCAAACCCACCAATTTTTTGTCTTCAAACATGTCAACAAACATCAATTATTGTAGTTGGTGCTTTACTAACAACAATTTTAACGTTCTACCGCAAAATTATGGTTGTTTATGGGAAAAGATGCATAACAATATTCATAAAACGAGTAATTTGAGAGAACCTGTAAGGCCTCATTTTAGGAGCAAACTCTGGACCTTAATTGACGTTGTTGAGAACTACCAAAACGTCCCCTTCATCTCTTGCGTGTGAGCTCCACCCATGGATGGAGCCTACATCATTATGAGGGACATTAAAATAAAACGTTTTGAAACAATTCCGTTCATAGCTAGTCCTTTGTTTCGATCATGAAGAAAAAAGTATGCTAGTACTCAAAGTACACGAGCCGTTTAGCAAGGCTGCACGTTGTACTTGGTAACGGTCAGATTACCCTCGAGGGGCCGCCTCTATTATTACCCAGTTCATAGAAACACAGAAGAAAGGAAAACTATTAGATACATCAACCGGCCATAAGTATGGAGGTGGGCACACGATCCCTAGAAGAAATTATGGAGAGGGGCCTCCTTTATTTGCGTAATTTTATTCAACTATGTATCGTCTTACTTGTAACGTCATGAGAGATCTAACAATGATAAATCATAAAAACTCTCACGCATGAGTTAATTCAAAAGCGAAAATAGCCAAACTATACTCTTTCAAGCATCTTGATTACATTATCCATTAAAAGTAAATATCCAAAACATTAACTAATAATATTCCCTAATAATATCAAATGAAATTGCAGAGGAAGTTGCTGTCTCAACCAACCTACCCAACCCAGAAACAAGCAAGCACTAGTCCCCTACTTTGTTCAGTTCCTACTCTCATTATTATTCAATCATTGCTGAGCACATTGAACCCTCTGAGCACCTCCTCCATGCATATCATCATCATCATCATCTTCATCGTATGCTTCGTGGGCATGTTGCCGCTGCTTCCTACGCATTTCATCCTCCATGTTAACATCGTGAAGAATAGTCTCCTCACACTCATCCACCTCCATATCTGTAATTACTTTTGCAGTCTTTGCAGGCAAGACAGCCTCAAGAGCCTTGCACTGCTCGGGGCTGAGGGAATCCGGGAAATCAACAGTGAAGTGGATGTACAATTTCCCCCTCATGAATGGCTTCTGGTACATTGGCATTCCTTCATCATTTATTGCCTTGAATTGATCTGTTGAAGCAGGAAAAAGACAACAAAAAGGAGAGAACAAAAGTCACTACCGTCAGTGGAAACACAATATTCTGTTCTACTGTGAACACATTCATCGAAACACTTTCAGAACCAATACAGATCTTGAGATTTTGACCACAGCATGTAAAAGAGAGATATCACTTGAGTAAGCATTGAAGCGATAGTTATAGAAATGGTCCACAAAAAGGAGTAATTTATGACATGGTGAAAGAAGCTCCTTAATAGTTCAGGGCATTCAAAGAGCCTTTATTGCCATAAAAAATCTTACCAGGTTTGACAACTTCTCCAGGTTGGGACTTGATAAGGAGCTGCCTGTTATCAAGGTGAGACAGGACAAATTGGAAACCGCAAAGGGCCTCAGTCAAGCTCAAGGTGTGTTCAACAAAAAGGTCATCACCCTTTCGCTTAAACTTTGGGTGCTCCTTCTGTTGTAAGACAAAGACTATATCCCCTGTGACAGTATCAGGCTGCGAAAACGCAAATTAGGCAAAATTAGCAAAGAGAAGATTATGCACATTATCGGCAACAACTCAATGGAAAGTGACTTACGGCTTCATCAGCCTCGCCAGGGAATGTTATCTTTTGTCCATTTTGCATACCCTTTTCCACATTGACTTCCAACACCTTCTTCTCCTGCACAACCTTCTCACCCTTGCACTGTGGGCAACGATCCTTGTCACTAATGGCTTCACCAGTACCTTGACACTCATTGCAAGGATGCTGCATTTGCTGGATCATAGATGGGCCAAGTTGTCTGATGGACACTTTCATACCAGAACCTTGACAGCCAGGACATTTCATAGAAGCACCTGACTTGGACCCTTTGCTGCAAATTGTTAGAGGAACTCATGTCAAGGAAGCAAGGTGTCGATAATTTAAGACCCACGCCTTCCCAGCCTCCAAACCCACAAAAGCAAAAGACCAAAACCACCTTTTAAGTATAGTAAGACCATAAACTCACCCCTTGCACTTGGAGCAGAGCACATTGCGGGACAGGGAAAGCTTCTTGGATGTCCCATTGTAAATATCCTCCAAAGAAACCTTCAGCGGATGAACAACATCCTCTCCCCTTCTCTGCCTTCGGCCTCTGCTGCTTCCACCTGGATAATAAATGAAATAAAACCATATATATCACATTTTTTAATATTTTAAAAGCCCAACAACTTAAGACTTCAAGCAATCGAAAACACGTACCACCAAATGGACTACCACCAAAGAAGGACTGGAAAATGTCAAATGGGTCATGGACACCACCTCCACCTCCCATTCCTTCCTTCAAAGCATCCTCACCATACTCATCATAGATTTCACGCTTCTCTGGGTCGCTTAGAATTTCATAAGCCTGGGAGATCTCTTTAAACTGAAAGTTAAAGAAGCCAGCAATCAGAATACATAAATAACCCAATTCATTCTAATAACTTAAGAAACTTGCAGCTAGAGAGCACAACGTCACTGATGTACAAGTAATCAGAAACAACATCATATAACTATAACCACTACAACACCTCAGAGAAAAACGATGCTGACATACACATTTAAGAGCATACACAATCTGATACGACCAATGGTTAAAGTGACACACAATCATCCCCAACATGCAAATTTGTAATATGATGAGATACCATAGATTCAAATGTTCCTGCATTTGGCCAGAAAATAACATACAAAACTAACTTCTGATACTTGATCAAAGACACTTCAGGCTCAGCCACATCCCGTCATTGCTATACTTTGTATCAAGATGAACAGCGTACTGAACTCAAACTTCACAATATAAAGTCTTCACATCATCTAAAACAATATATGAATTAAACAATGAAGCCACTGAAACAAATTTCATCAGACCATCCACGTAAAGCTTTCGAGTGTATAAACACATATAGACAGCCACATATCCCACACGTTATATAATCTATATCAATTTACACGTCGCTTTTTTCTAAAACGAAAAACAATTTTTTTATAACCTGATATATCAAATCATTCACCAGATCAAAATTTAAAAACTTTACAAAAAATTACGCATCTAAACTAAATCAATCAACATAAAACATAATACATAATACAAAAATTAATTGAAGGAATTGCAAATATACCCTTTCTGGATCACCACCTTTATCAGGATGGTTTTTGATGGCCGCTTTACGGTAAGCCTTCTTAATATCGTCCTGCGATGCATTCTTCTGCACACCCAACAGTTCATAGTACTTGGTGTTGTCGCTGCTTCTTCTCGGTGCTCTCCCAAACATCTTCGAATTTTAACCTTTTCTACATAAAAAAATATCAAAATTTATTAAACCCTAGATCGATCGATCTATCAATCAATCAACTAACAGACACAAAAATTAATAAATAGCCCTAGGAAAAAGAATTAACACACACACATATTTATATATATACACACACGTATATGTATGTATAGAGCAAGAGAGAGAGGGGTTGACCTAGAGAGCAAAAGCAAGCTGCAGAGAGAATGGAAAGAGAGTTAGGAGATAATGTGAGCTGTGGTTTTATTGAAGAATTTTTGACGGTGGAGATTTGTTGTTGTTGGCGATGATTACGATTTTAGTGAATTTTTCTAATTTTCTAGTGGAATCATTTGTTTTATTATTCATTTTCTTATTTTGAGTGGGTATACAATTTTATGGGATTTTCTTTTTGGTAATTTCTAGTTTCTATTTTCTTGTACCTTTTTAAAAAAAATCCTTTTTTTGGAATAAAATTTGTCTTGTTATTATGGTAAGGGTAATGAACTATGTGAACTTCACAAACAATAATTACATATTTTGAATTTAAATTATAATTTTAAACTCCGTCTTACAAAAAAAAAAAAAAAAACAACAAAACATGATCTCCTTATTTAATCTATTTCATGACCTCCCTATCATGGAACCCTGACATATCGTTATTTGGTTGAGGGAGCTATTTGCAAAATATGGTCATTATTTTTGTACAAAATTGTTAGAAATAGAAAATCTTCACATCTTATTTCTTTGGTTTGATAACAAGAAGGCCTCATCTCTTTCATTTTTTTCCTTAAAACAAATAATTTTTTACAAATGGTTTAATTGAGAGAGATTTGCCATTAGTGGATACCTTTCACAATCTTTTTCAAAGTGAATTATTATTATAATAATTATTTTAGTTACAATGGAGGCCAAAGTTGGATTACTTCGGGTTACATTGATACTAAATCAGAGGTATTTTTGCCCCTTTTTGTCATTCTCCAATAAAAGAAGAAAAGATGAAAGCACATCAGTACACTTTGCTTCAACAACAAAAAAGAACAAAAGATGTTCGAACCATCTCCTACCTTGTACTACTTTTCATGGTCTGTCTTATGTTAAGCTTTCATAATCACACGTAGGTAGAATTTTGTTGGAGCATCTTTTCATATTTGTAAATAACTTACAAATTCATTAGTTGTTTTTCACCTGCATACTTGAACTTATTATGATGCTTAGCTTTATCTAAAAATAAATAAAAAATAAAAGAAAAAGCATAAGGTCATAGCCCAATCTCTGTATCTCATTTCCTTTTGCAAATGCTTTCCAATGTGAAAAATCACGAAAAATTCTTCAAACCACCCAATGCCCACATCTCACCTAGAACATGGGGATGGCCTGTGTGCGACTCGGCGGATGACTGGTTGGAAGTGCAACTCTTCTCTTACACTTGGCAAGCGTCCTATTGCCACCACTGAAATCTACCCCTTCACTTACAACCTCATAGCGATGCAATATGCCGTTATGTCCCATCTTTGTCTACAGTTGGGAGTCCACATGTTAAAAATTCGTCTCAGCTGCTTATATTTTTCCAACCTGTAAAGACCCATAAAACACACACATTAGGAAGGAAAACGACTGTGATCTGAGAGCAAGGGAATTACGAGTATGCAAAACTTAGCACTAGCCACTTGTTGATTTGGACAAAAGTGCAAACTGCATAATATGCGAAATGAGAATTAGTTTCGCAGAGAAATATTACGTTTAGCTTTCCATGGCAAAGAATCTCTCACCTCTTGGATCCACTATAAACGACAGCTCCAATACATCCTTGAAACATTCTGGATATATTATCTGTAAACCACCTCAGGTGATACGGGCCATAACTTAACACCTCCTTTGCTAATAATATCAAGCACCTTAAAATTTGAAAAATCCAATATGAGGCAATGCATGTCCAGTGACAAAGTAATGTAATGTATTATGTATAATCACTTGAAACAGAAGCGATACCTGCTTAAATAGATCCACCAGGAAGTTGTTCTTCCAAAGAAAGGGCACTCTGCTTAAGGACCCTGAAGTTTATGGCCAATTGGAATAAGAAAAGATTTAACTGAATTACTTCTCAAAAAAAAAAAGATTTAACTGAATTGAGGCAGGCGGGGAGGGAGTGGCAGAAATCCAACATGGTGGTTATTGTTAATATAGTTAATAAATTAATCAAACTCGTTCTAGAGTCGAACCTTCTAACAGGATAGAACCCATTTCAATGACCTCCACTATATGGTACGCTATAAGGACGTCTCTGACCATGATGTTTATCGATAGCTGAACCCTTTTTCCCGATTCCGACAGCAAAACCACAGAGATCATATTCACCATCAGAATAAAAATCAGGCAGTCTGCAGTGAAATATTCAATCTGTTGAGTTTCACTGAACATTGGTTTTTGACCCAAAAGAACCTTTGATTTGCCTAATTATATTTTGAAACTGTATGTAAACCCCATGCAAAGTAATATAATTTATTCTTAACCTAATGATGATTCAAAATGGGGGTCCCAACTGGCCCATGTAAGTAATTCAGAAGTGACATTCTCTGGATCCAGCTTTGCCAATTACTTTTATGTCAATACAATATGACACCATTTCTTATGACTTGTGTGTTTCGGCAGTAGCCACCTTTTGCTTTACATGATATGTAAATCTTCACTTTAATAGTTTAAATTAAGATAGACTTGCAAATTTCAGTTTATTATATTAATTGCTATGCATAAGACGCTAAGATGTAACAATATACCTCTCCTCCTAAAAGAACAGAGTCAGACTGTAGGAGGCCATTGAAAATGCCTTTTATGACCTGCATAAGCACATCAAGTGTAATTGATCATTAATCGATATACATGAACACTGTGAACAGTAGGGAACGCGCATCTAGAAAGCTGCTACACCTTTTCAGCAAGATCAATGTCAAGGTGACTTGTAGCTAAATAATCAAAGGAAACTAATGGCTTTGCTTCAGAAGTGGCAATATCATTCACACTCATTAAAATTTAGTTGTAAATATGTATTGTTAGTAGTGGCAACAACTGTAAATTGCAAACAAAAAATTTACCAGATTGATTCTGAAGCCCTCATCTATTCCAATCTCAAATCTGATTCCAGCTGTTTTTTTCTGACTGGCAGAGAACTCAAATAGATGGATAGTATCTCAAAAGATATCTGACACTCTTCAAGTAAAAAACCTCTACATATATTGCCCTCAAAGATCTTCCAATTTGCCACGTCTTGCAGCACCATTGGAGTCTATATACAATGTCAAGAAGAATCTATCTTAGCTAAGTAAAGTAAAACACACAATTAAACTAAACTGTACAACAGCTCAACCAAGTCAATTCAGTATTATATCGATCTTGAAAACAAATTCAGTTCAGCATACCATAAGATTAGCGGTCCCTTTTAGGTCGAAACTGCACCTTCCTGGCCTTTAAGATACCACTATGCAATGTTGTCATAGTGCGGGCATCTGGCTGTATACCCCTTCTTGTCATATCATTCACCAAGGTTACAGCACTATCCACTTGGCCCTGCTTACAATAACCAGATAAGAGGGCAGTATATGTCACTGTATCAGGAACTACACCTATATCAATCATTTCATCAAAAAGGCGAATAGCATCCTCAAGATTGTCTGATTTACAATGACTGTCAATTAAAGCAGTGTAGCAAATGGCATCAGCTTTCAATTCCATTTCCTTCATTTCCGACAAAATAGTTGAAGCATCCATCTGTGTACCTTTATAACCTCCTGCATCTGATCTGGTTTTAGTCCTTGTAAAATTTATTTTAGAATGGCCATCAAGAAGTACAGTGTAAGTGATAATATCAGGAATCACACCCCTCTCCTTCATTTCTTCAAAAAGAGCATAGGCTTCCTTCAAGCAATTCAACCTACAATAGCCATTTATCATTATTGTGTAAGCAATTACATCTGGTGTTAAACCTCTCCAGACCATATTATCAAGAACCCAGCGTGCCTTCTTCATATCTCCAGCATTACAAAAGGCAGCTATAAGCTTTCCATACATCATCTTACAAGGGCCATCATCTGAAGCCAGAAATATCTCAAAAATCTTAAGGGCTCTATCATATTCACCTTCCATACAAAGGCTGCTCAGAAGTTTTAAACAAGATTTCCTTTTTATAACAAGTCCTTTCTTGCACAGCTGATTGAAAAGTTTATAGGCTCTTCTTGTCTCGTTTAATTCACAATACCCATTAACCATGGCAGCAAAATTATCAAGAGTCTTTTCTTCTAAACAATTAAGAAATGTTTCAGCTTCTTCCACTTTTCCTCCAATACATAAGCCTTCAATTATCATGTTGTGTGTAACACTGCTTGGCATCAAACCTTGGCCCTTCATATGATTTAGAAGGTTAAGTGCCTCCTCAGCAAGGCCATTTCTAGAAAATCCAGCAACAAGCACATTATAAGTGACAATATCAGGTTTTATATCCTCATCCTTCATTTCCTCAAACAATTCAACTGCATCAAAAAGTCTTCCCTGGAGACAGTAGCCGTTCATTAAAGTGGTGTAGTGCACAACATCTGGAACCATCTTTTTAACTTTCATCTCACTAAGCAACTCCACAGCCTCTTCCAATTTCCCCAATTTGCATAAAGCATCAAGAGCGATATTGTGTGCAACCTCATCAAGAAAAATACCTGACTCCTTGAAGTTCATAAACTGCTCTACCGTCTCGGATGGCATGCCCATTTGGCACAAGTATTGAAGAACTGAACTGACAATCACACAGTTAGTTTTTACACCTTTTGATGTCATCTCATTATGGACAGCCAAAGCTTTTAGTATATTCCCAGTTTCACAATATGCTCGAATTATAGCTTCATAACAAAATGCATCGGGTACAAGTCCATGCTGCTCAATGTCAAGCAAAACGGTCTCTGCCTCTTTCAATTTCTTTTCTTTAACAAACCCACGAATCACAGCAGTATAAGCATACAAATCCAAGGGAACATTTACCCCTCTCCACGCTTGTAGCAATTCATAAGCTAAATCTGACCTCCCATGTAAGCAAAGCCCTTCAAGATAGGTGGTATATGTAATAACATTTGGTGTCACACCCGCATGCTCCATCTCCCCAAACACGTTAACAGCTTCCTCCAAGCTACCCATCTTACAGTAGGCCTTGATCACAATCCCATAAGTATAAACATTTGGATCCAATCCAAGCCTCTTCAATTGCTTATAAAAAGCCACAGACATATCCACTTTCCCGCACTCAACTAACCTATTCATCAAATAATTACATGACAACAGACTTGGTCCAAAACCTCGCCTTTCAGTCTTGAACAAAGTATCAATAGCCTCATCAAACATACTTAAACTAACATAAGCCTTAACCAATGCATCCAAAGCTCGAACCAATGAATTCGGCCCCTCTGCATTCAACCCCTTCACCAATACCTCAAACAAATCAGATATATCAAACCCCAACTGCTCCTTTTTCGAGTTTATCACCTCCAGCAATATAGAATCCAACTTCCTACCCATTCCCCACAAACATAATATCCTAATAATAGCCATATATGTCTCCACATTATGTTTAAACCCGCGTTTCGCTAATTCCTTAAATAATGATAATGCAAAAATGGGCTCTTTTCTCAAATTATTGAGAATTTCAATGACCCCATGTGAATTTAGCTCACCATTATTAATACTAATATCACTATTTACAGTAAAATTGGTGTTCTGGGTACTAGTATTTTGCTCATCAGAACTTGAATCTGAAAAGTATGGGCTGAAATGGGCAAGTGCTGAAACTGAATTGAAGCGTGTAAATTGACTGTTCTTGAAGAGTGTTCTTTGAGAAACTGACCTGATTGTTGAAACCCACATGGATATTTACACACATCTGATAGAAAAATTGAAGCTTTTTGTTTTTGCTTTGCCAAAATATATATGATATGTACCAACGATGTATGAAAGCTATCGAGATAGAAAACTCTGCTGAGCCTTTTGTACTTTGAAGAGTAGGAGGGTTTTTTCCAGTGTTGAGTTTGATGTCTTAAACCCTACAAGAGTTTTCCAATTAAAAATTAAAAAATTTTAAATTGCACCTTTGCCACTAAACTTTTATGAATTTTTAAATTCCCCACTTAATTATTTTTCCTTTTTTCAAGCAGTTCACTAAACTTTGCATTTGTTCAAATAAGCTACTCCTTCTAACTCTAATGTTAAAACTAGCAACTCAAGACAAAATGTCGGTAGTTTTTTCTAATAACAAGAAACTCTCATTCGATGAGATTATATTGGATTAATTTATTTTAAAATTATAAATTATATAATATATCGGTGTGCTCCAACTTAATGGCACATCTATATTAAAGGAACCTACAAGAGTTTTAAGTCTCACTACACAACCCATTTTTCTACAAAATATGACAAGAACTAGAGTATTGTTAGTTATCACATACCCCATTTCATCACCTACTTTTATATATATGCCTATTTACTAAAGTTTGTTAATCTAGTATGCCAACTAGATATATACATATATAAGAGATAATAAATACGTGTAAAAAAAAGATAGTATGTAACATTTCTCTAAGAAATAATAGTAACGCAGTTCATCTCCATACAACTTTCAAACAAAAAGTTTGCAGGTCGATATTTCTCCTTTTTTTAGCCCCTCCTGACATTTGGTGTCAGGCAAAAAAAAAAAAAGAATAAAGAAAACCAAAACTTTTGACCCTATTTATAACACATTTTTCTTCTTCTCATTCTATCTACAACGCGTGTTGTATTACTCAATTTAACATAATTGACACAATTTTAGATTATGTTAAGTACTGAAAGAGGATCATAGATCTCGATCTAGTCAATTTGCAAGCGAAACACTATATGTCTATATGTTTTTGCTATGTGATTTACTTCGCATGCATTTGTCATATTAAAAGAATGTAAAGATAAAGATCAGTGAATCAAATTGGAACAAGTCATACTACTATAAATGATTGTTGTATAATAATTTATCATTTGATTACTGAAAAATATAGACACTTAACCGCAAATGAGCTCAAGACTTATATGAAAGTCTAGACATTTTTAGTAGAGCTTAAATGTCTTCGGTCTTTTGAGTTTGAAAAAATAATTCAAATTAATAATTTGAATCTACATGCCAAGAATTACTAGATTTGATAATGCAACATCACTAATATCGTAGGATGTGACATCAAAAGTGATGCACAAGGGAGAACTTAAAAATTAATTAACAAACTTTAGTTGTACATATGAAAATAATTTCATATCTTGATTAAATAGTTATTTATCTCATACTAGCTAGTATAGTTGAAAATTTTAACATTTAATAGAAATAATAGCTAGGGGTTTTGATGATTGGTGTTGAAGATTTAAATTGCTCTTACATTTTTTTTTTATTGTTTATGCTTTCATGTTAATTATATATTTATAATAAAAAAAGTAAAATAAGTTATAGAATATTCAATGTAAAAGGTTAAATATGAAAGTAACATTGGTTTAAGAATTTCCGAGTTTTTCTAATATCTTCATGAAAAGTAGGAAATATCTCCTTGATTAAATAATTTGTAGCTAATTTATTGTAAAGAAACAAAATTATACATATGCATAATAGGGAATATTGTTATATGATCCTCTTTAAAATCCTATATTAGAAACAAAACCTTCTGAGATTATATAGTAAAGTTGCAATTTTTTTTTTTGCCATGCAAGTAACCCATTTCATTCCACATCAAACACAAATACAAAAAGGGTGACAGTAAAGTTACAATTTGAAATTGAATCAAAAGAGAAGAAGAGAAAAATAAGAAAAGAAAAGAAAAAAAGGATGCTCCAGAGATTGAAGGCTTATTGAAAGAATCTACATTGTCGACAAGTGCCAATATAATATTTTTCTTTCATGTGCTGGTGTTTCAACATATTGAACTCATACATTTAATTAAAAACAAATCTCTTAAACACGTTGAATCGATATTAAATCTCGATGGCAATGAATTTCGAACATCATCAGTCTATGTTGCCAAGGCTGATTTTATTTTTTCTTCAATACAATGAAGGTACTTTAATTTAAAATATTTAATCACAACAAGTTAGCACTTGATCCGTCATCCAACTCGGGTCGCCGAAGCTGATTTTGGTGCATCCATTATGAACGATATTTTCCAGTTGTTTGATTAGCAATAGGGTTCAAAAGCTAAACCAGATTCCCCCAATTTTTCTTCCATAACTCTCTGTATCCTTTCAGCCATGGAAGGACTCACATAATTCACCCAGTCTCCAATTTCTCCTTTCCTGAAAAACGAACTATGTTTAACAGAATAATGCGTTTGACCCTTCTTGTTCACTTCTAAATTCTTAAGATTCTCAAAGCTACACAACTTCACTGTTTCTTCAACCACCCCATTTCTCTCTTCCTCAGCTGAAAATGGCAATCCTAAGAACTCAGCAATTTTCTTCACCATGGAAATTGAATCTGCTTTAAGATCTTCATACTTCAAGAACAACACCTTCTGAGGATCCTTCAAGCTCGCATTCCAGTACCCCAACATGTGCTCCCAAAAGGGTCCAAAAGGGTGTATTCCTTGGCAAAATAAATCCAGGGCTTCATCAACAACAGGTGGCTTCATTCTTGCATCATAGTAATTTTCGATCGCGAAATGCCAGTGAGATACAAACTGATCCAAGGGGTTTCTGCAAATATAGATTACACGACATTTCGAATCTAGAATGGATTCAGGTAAGCTGTTAAAATGTATGTGAGTTGCAAAAATTCTAGGACATGGTAAGTTCTTGTTCTCAAGATCAAGATTTTTCGAATTTGAATAGAGATCATACTCGAAGAATGGAACAAGGGCATGTGGATTGGTGGTTAGCAGAGGGCTTTCAGCAACTGAATACATGTTTCTGTTGATGATGCTAAAAGTGAGTGCTTTGAGCCAAGTGGTGCCTGATTTCGGCATCGTAGCGAGTATGACATCGGTGTCTTTAGCTTGGAAGTGCCTCTGGAAGTTTGCTACTGTCGAAAGAAGTCTTGCAGGACACCAAAAATCATTGTAGTAGTACAACAAAGAGCTGATCCAAGTACAACTCTTCTTGGCAACAGCTGCAAGAAGCGATTGTGTAAACTCGTCACTACTCGGTTCTTCTTCATCAGTTTCGGATGGATGGTTTTTGGGTGGTTGACTTTCTGATTTCTCCATGGAAAAGCAACAAGAAGATAAGGCACTTGGAGAGGAGGAAGGAAGGAAGATTAATAATGCCTTAAATAATACAACTCTTGATTATATATTATATATTTGCATGAAAATTGGATCTTGTGTTGTCTCTTGCTCAAGGCATCCGCTCCACTTGAAGAGTTGAAAACTAATTTAAGGAAAACTCTGTCATAAATCAGGCCGGGCGGTGTAGCTCTAAGGTGTCCTTTTATAATCAGGGCCGAAACTTTGATTTGATATAATATGGAATATTTTTTCCTAATTTAATTTGATATAATATGGAATATTTTTTCCTAATTTAATAGGCATTTTTGTGCGCTACACCTACTGCCTACTGCAAAAGTTATAGATTTTTTAGTGGGGAATCTGCTGTGGGATACTAATATAGTATAATGGAATTCTTCTCTTATGTGAAAAGCGGGTGTGAAATAAAATAAGTGGACCCCACGCTTGTATTACACAACCTTTTTGTGCTGAACACGTGGGGTCCACCTGTATTACACAACGGCTTCTTTGCAGAAATCGGACAGGATAAATTTATAGTATAATGGGGATTTTTTTGGTTTGATTAAAATTTGATGCTCGGTTTGATTAAATTTTTATTTAAAATTTTGAGGCTTCTCTTAAATCAATATTTTGCTTTAGCAAGGAAAATATAAATAATTGAGGTGAAAACAAGCAGTTAAATACTAAATCACCCTAAACATATTTTGTGACCTATTATTTTAAATTCGTAAAAGCTTTGTAAATGAGACTGCCAACAAGCTGTCGATACAAGGATGCATTCTGAAGAGCAGTCTCATCTATAGGAGTGAGACGAATATTTGGGTCAAGAGGATCATGAAAATAAGTAAGATTATCAAGATTTTGTTGGAATATAGAAGAGGCTATTTTATCGTAGAGAGAAATAATATGGAGACTCTAAACAAAATCTTTATTGCTCTAATATTTGGTATGTATTTGGTATGACTACAATTGAAAGGACTGACCCCTATTTATAGATTCACAAAAAACCTATGTCAATTAGGATATGGTTCTAGGAAACCATTACCCACTAGGAAATACTATCTAGTCAAAAACAATTTAAATTTAATTAGAACTTATTTAATAGAGTCCTAATCCAAATCAAGTTTATCTTCTAACATCCCCCCTTAAACTTGATTTGACTCTCGTAACTCCGAGCAAAGCTCTAAGCTTCATAAACACGTCACTCTTGAGTGGCTTTGTAAAAATGTCTGCAACTTGATCTTGAGACTTCACATACTCTATCTTCACTTCCTTCCTTGTGATGCATTCTCTGATGAAATGGTAACGTGTGTCAATGTGCTTGCTTCTTTCATGAAATACTGGATTCTTGGCTAAGGCAATTGTAGACTTGTTATCAACATAGATCTCTACTGGCTCTTCTTGAGGCATCTTAAGTTCTTTCATCAAATTCCTTAACCATAGAGCATGACAAACACATGAAGTAGCAGCTACATATTCAGCTTCACATGTAGAAAGTGTGACAATGGGTTGCTTTTTGGAACTCCAAGTGAATGTTGTATCTCCCATGAAGAAAAGATATCCACTAGTACTCTTTCGATCATCAAAATCACCAGCCCAATCGCTGTCACTATACCCCACAAGTTTGAAATCCTCTGAGTGGGAGTATAAAAGTCCATAATCAACAGTTCCTTTGATGTAGCGAAGTATTCTTTTGGCAGTCTTCAGATGTGTATTAGTAGGGGACTCCATAAAACGACTCACAAGTCCTACACCAAAAAGAATATCTGGTCTTGTACAGGTCAAGTATCTCAAGTTTCCAACCAGGCTCTTGAAAAATGTTGGATTTACATGTTCTTTTTCATCAACCTTTGACAATTGTACTCCACATTCAATAGGGGTGTTAACAGGTTGACAATTTTCCATCTTGAATTTCTTGAGAATTTCCTTTGCATAGCCTTCTTGAGAAATAAATATTCCTTCATCTGTTTGCTTCACTTGAATTCCAAGATAATAAGACATGAGTCCAATATCAGTCATCTCAAATTCTCTTGCCATTGTCCTCTTGAAATCTTCAAATAAATTTGGATTGTTGCCAGTAAAAATTAAGTCATCCACATACAAGCAAACAATCAACACATCGCCATTCTCATGTTTGGTATAGAGAGTATGCTCGTGCGAACACTTGGAGAAATTATTACGACGGAAATATTCATCAATTCTACTATACCAAGCTCTTGGAGCTTGTTTTAGGCCATAGAGAGCTTTCTTCAACTTTAAAATTTTATTTTCATACCCTTTATCCACATAGCCTAATGGTTGTTGAATATATACCTCTTCATCAAGAAAACCATTCAGGAATGCAGATTTAACATCCAATTGATAAATCTTCCATCTGTGTTGGGCTGCTAGAGATATGATAAATCTTATAGTTTCCAAGCGTACAACAGGAGCAAATACCTCATCATAGTCAATGCCAACTCGTTGACTATAGCCTTTTGCAACTAATCTTGCCTTGTACCTTTCAACTTCACCTTTAGCATTCTTCTTTATCTTGTAAACCCACTTTACTCCAATGGCTTTGTGGCCTTTGGGTAAAGTTGCAAGCTCCCAAGTGTCATTCTTCTTTATTGCCTTGATTTCTTCATCCATGGCTTGTCTCCATCTTTCATTCTCATTAGCTTCCTCAAAGCTTATTGGTTCACAATCAACAAGTAGACAAAAGAGAGTCAGTTCATCATTTAAATTTCGAGTTACCTCATAAATTTCATCCAAGCTTTTGAAACCGGGGGTCTTTTCATGCGAACTTGAACTTGTTGCAGTTATGTCTCCTTGAGATGAAGTTGAAGCTTGATATGGAGATGGAGTTTGAGTTGGAGTTGGAGATGGATTTGGAGATATAGAGTCTTCATTGACTTCTACTTCTTGCTCTTGTATGGGTAAGAATTTGTATTCTTTTTGCTCTTTGACATTCCAATCCCATTCAGCTTCTTCATCAAATACGACATCTCTACTCACAATAATTCTCCCATTAGTAGGATTGTAGAGCTTGTATGCTTTGGAACTCTTTTCATACCCAATGAAAACTAGCTTTTGGCTTTTGTCATCAAGCTTGATTCGATTTTGATCAGGAACATGAGCATAAGCAATGCTTCCAAAAACCCTTAAGTGCTTGATTGTTGGCTTTCTTCCACTCCATGCTTCTAATGGTGTCTTGTTAGAGAGACTCTTTGTGACACAACGATTCAATAGATAAACTGCACAATCAACTGCTTCAGCCCAAAATTCTTTAGGCATACTTCTAGATTTTAACATGCTTCAAACCATCTCAAGAACAACTCTATTTTTTCTCTCAGCAACTCCATTCTGTTGAGGTGATCGAGGAGCTGTCAAAGGGCGTCGAATGCCATTCTCTTCACAAAAATTGTTGAATTCTCTTGATGTGAATTCTCCACCTCTATCAGATCTCAAGGCTTTGATCTCCCAACCACTTTCTTTTTCAGCAAGAGCTTTAAATTTCTTGAACTTGTAAAAAAGCTTCAGATTTTTCTTTTAAAAAATAAACCCAAGTCCTACGGCTATAATCATCAATAAAAAGGATAAAATATTTATTTTTACCATAGGAGCAAGGATTAATTGGCCCGCAAATATCAGTATGGACAAGTTCTAGTGGTCTCGTTGCTCTTGATGTAGCCTCGTTTTGAAAACTTTTTCTAGCTTGTTTTCCAAAAAAACATCCTTCACAAATCTGTTCCGAGTGATTGATGAAAGGCAATCCATACACCATATTCTTTCTTGACATTAAAGAAAGATTTTTAAAATTTATGTGCCCAAATCTCAAGTGCCATAACCAAGAAACTTCTTTTACACAAGCTTTAAGACATTTTGCAACATCGTTTTGAATATTTAATAAAAACAATCTATTTCTTGTCATGGGCACTTTTGTTATCAAAAAATTATTTTCATCTTTTATTACACAATGTTTATCTTCCAATAAAATTGTGTAATTTTTCTCAAGAAGTTGTCCAAGACTCAAAATATTAGTTTTTAATTTTGGCACATAATAAACTTCAGAAATAAAACGATGCCTTCCATCTTTCAAACGGATTAAAATTTTATCTTTTCCTTCCACTGAAACCATAGAGGCATCTCCAAATTTAACATTGCCCTTGACAGTTTCATCGAGTTCTGCGAATATGCTCCTTTGTCCAGTCATATGATTACTTGCACCTGTATCAAGATGCCATGAAGTATCTCCCCCATCTTGTTCGCCATTATGAGTCATCAACAAGGTAATCTCTTCTTCCCCTTCTTGTCTTTCAGCAAAATTTGCTTTTTCGTACACAACTTTAGGATTACTCCTACATTCATTAGCATAATGACCATATTTTTGACAATTGTAACATTGAACTTGCGATTTGTCATACCTTTGTCCTGAATAATTGCCTCTTCCATGCCCAGGTTTATGCGAATTTTGATTTTTCTCTTCTTGATTAAATCCTCCTCTTCCACCACGTCCTCGTCCTCGTCCTTGGTTTTGGCCTCGGCCTCTACCACGTCCATATCCACGACCACGTCCTTTTTGGCTTCCATCATTGCCAAAATTTTCTTCTTTTTTCAAAGCAAGATTACTTTGAAGAACTTTTTTCAAGACTTCTTGGTTCTTCTTTTTGTGTCTTTCTTCATGAGCTTGTAACGAGCCCATGAGTTCATCAACGGACATGTCATCTAAATCTTTTGATTCCTCAATCGCTACAACAATATATTCATATTTTGGATGCAAAGAACGAAGGATCTTTTCTACAATACGAATATCTTTTAAATCTTCTCCATATTTTTTTAGTTGGTTAGAAACTACCAAAACTCTCTAAATATAATCTGAAATAGATTCACCATCATTCATATGGAGAGATTCAAACTCACCTCTTAAAGTTTGTAGACGAACCTTTTTCACCTTGTCTACCCCTTTTTGTGATTTTTGGAGAGTTTCCCATGCTTGTTTGGCAGTAGTCGCGCATGAGATTTTCTCGAACATAGTTTCATCCAAACATAGATGGATGATAGAGAGAGCTTGTTGATCCTTCTTGCGATTTTTCACCAATGCGTCTTTTTTATTTTGACTCAAAATTTCATCTTCGTTAGGTCCAACGTAGCCTTTATCTACAATCTCCCAAGCATCTTGTGAGCCAAGGAGAGTCTTCACACGAATAGACCAATTATCATAATTGTCTTTAGTGAGGCGAGGAAATTGAAAAGGAAACATACTATTCCCTATCATCTTTACCTAGCTCTGGATACCACTTTGTTGGAATATGGAAGAGGATATTTTATCGTAGAGAGAAATAATATAGAGACTCTAAACAAAATCTTTATTGCTCTAATATTTGGTATAACTACAATTCAAAGGACTGACCCCTATTTATAGATTCACAAAAAACCTATGTCAATTAGGATATGGTTCTAGGAAACCATTACCCACTAGGAAATACTATCTAGTCAAAAACAATTTAAATCTAACTAGAACTTATTTAATAGAGTCCTAATCCAAATCAAGTTTATCTTCTAACAGATTTTTCATCTCAAAATGTTGACTAAGAAACTGCTTGATACTAGTCAAATCATTTCTGATCATATCACCCATATAGAAAAAAAATAGAATCACACTAGAGCTAGACCAATGAATAAAGAGTGCAGAGTCATGAGCACTCCAAGTAAAGCCAAACTTGGTCGAGGTCGGCCCTCCGCCATTCCTCTCTCTCCCTCTGCTTTTCTCTCTCGAGCTAAACCAGGAGTTCCCGAACCACACGCGTGGATGTAGACGCGGAGGGTGCAACGGAGAAAAAGCACGTGGAGGTGTGAGGAGGAGGAGGAGGGAGGAGTGGTGTTGGGATGATGATGTGGCAGTGGTGGAAGGATTCGTGAATGTGGCGGTGAAGGTGGCGGTGGATGATCAGGAGGCGGGAGAATAGTAATGTTAATGATCTACTACTCATTGTGGCGCGTCACTGCTGCTTCTTTTTCTTCTTCTTCTGCTTAATGAACAAGTGCTTTCATTTCATTTTTGACTTATTAACATCTTACTGTGTTTGTGTGTGTTTTTTTTCTCTTTTGGAAGAAGAGTGTTTTAGGGTTCTGTACGAGGTGGGTTAAGTACTTCACTTTCTCTTTTTCTTTCTTTTTTTCCTTTATTTTTATTTTTCCTTTTTACTCCTTTTGTTCTGCATAAAGAAAAAAGCAAATTCCACTCGTCATTCTCAAAATATAATCGAATTTTCAAGATCATTATAAATGTTACATAAATTAAATAGTGAATTCTAATATTTCACCAAAGTTATGATCAATTTGATATTGTCCATTATTTTTACATCACAATTGAATGAAAATTTATAGAAATTTTTTTATATCCTGTGAAATAATTTAAGTTGATCCCAATTTTATTCAAATTTTTATTCTTGCGTTACTGTCTGAGAAAAGTGAATACAAGGACTCAAAAATAGAGCACGTTATTAATTGATCACTAATTCAGAAAAAGCACCTCTTCAATCAAAAGATTTCTATTATGTTTTAACATAAAGATAATAATAGTGGCTATTATTCAGCAAAAAAAAAATAGTAGTGGCTATTTTGAACACTTATAGCTATTGAATATTTGTAACATGATTTTTTTTTGTTGAGTATTGATTTAGAGATTCGAATAAATAATGAGGACGAGTAATAAAATCCATTCTAAGGGAAAATGTGTAAATTAAAATATCGTGCAAACTAAATTACAACACACAAAGTTTTACATAGGAAATGTGTAATCACCAAATTTAGTCGCTTACCACAAAACTTCAACTTTGCCTTAAAATTCCAGTGAGACAGAGAGAGTATTACTATGATTTGATTGGTTTTGGGTCAAGAACATTTTCCTTTCATTTATTTCAATCTTCAGTTATTTAATTTTCACTTTTTTCAGAGAATTTCTTTTTGGATCGACATTGTAACGGCTACCCGTAGAGCTTATATGATTGTTAAGAAAGATTGCAATGTGATTGAAAAAAAGAAAAAAAGAAAGTAAGAAAACAAAGATAACAATATGATTAACGACATCAGTTTTTTAAAAGTTATCACTTTCTAAGTTCGTATTCGGTATTACAAAACTTTTGATATGTATAGAAAGTATCCAAAAGAGATATTGACATGAAACAATATGAATGCCATTGTACCGGAACAGAAAACCAAGATAGTCTACCATATTTTCTTTCCTCCTCACCTTTAGTAAGGAATCATATCGTATCTATAACGCTTTCATTGAAAAATTATATTCCGAAACTATCTAGTGATGATAATTCATTATGAGATGAAATTACTGATACTGTTTCTAATATTTCCTGCAATGAGGTTTGTGGATGCATAGGGGCGTTAACATACAAGCACTCCTAAGAATCCAATTCCAGTCTTTCTCTTGCCGCTGAATTCAAAGCTTAATTTCAAGCAAACAAAAGTGAACTAATCATGAAACGAACACAAATTAGTTCTTACACTGTCAAATTAATTATATTGAGAAACATAATGCAATTCTGCTGACATTCCGTAAATTGCATAGATATATAAGCTAAAAGCTATATAATGGAGACTACACAATGCATGTTTAACTTATTTAGAAACTTTTTCTCATTTCAGAAGAGAAACCTTACTTGAGATAGAAGTTTATTTTGTCATTTAGCAAGATTAATATAGAAATCCTAGCAGATATGGCTATGAAGGGTGTCCCGTCATAAATTTTATGTCTAATCTTAGCAACTTAATTATTTCTGAATACTGGTACAAAAGTATTCGAAACCAATGTTTTCAAGGATAGGTAGAATGATGTAATAGCAACTTGTTATGAGCAAAAATTTCAAGTTTGAATCTATTCCTCCCATTACAAATACTATCTAACCGTTGACCATGTTAAGCATATGTTCGGTTGAGTAGTCGTATTGCAGAGACTTTTAGTGTCTTGCGGTAGATCTAATGAAATTCTTCCTAAAATAAGTTTTTCAATATAGAAAGTATATGACACCAAAACGGCAACACATCAATCACACCAATGTTGCTCATTTCCGTTCATCCTTTGGAAAAAATATAAAACTAGTAATATATTAATGGACATTGCAACCCACGAGTAATTGGTAATGAAAAACAGAGCAGAGGGGATTCATATGTGTTGCTCAGGTTGATCAGAAAGTGCAGACTGGTGTTATGAGCCTGAATGGTAGGGTGAAGAAATGCCCTATTCCAAAGAAGATGTCAATACAACCTATTCCAAAGAGGTATGTCGGTTCAGTATCATAGAAATCAAATTGTTTTCCTGACATATGATCCTAGCTCAGGAAACTGGCTTTCTGAAAACTATTACAAAATAAGTATAAACCATTACAAGTAACCTTATTTCTCGATTTTATGGCTCCTTTTGTTCCTATCCTTGAATTCTTTAATTGCTTTTCTTGTGCATTATTAAAAGAATATGGTATCAAGGGTTTAATCTATTTGTATCACTGCTTGATGATGAGACAATGTAAACAAATAGTGACTGGCTTTTAGTAAACAAAGCAATCATGCCTTGTTGACAAAAACTTTGCATTTAAGACAACCATATAAATAGTCACGTCCCTAAAACCTAAATTAACTCAATCTTTCTTGTAAAGGCCTAACCTAAAACCTAAACCCAACCTTTCTTGTAAAGCTTACCCTAAAACCTAAACCCAAACCTTTCTTTGTAGGCCTACAATGGCGGCTTCTGAACCCAAATTTTATGATTTGGAGGCCCAAATCCCTACCGCAAGTCCAGGTAGTAAACGAAACAGTGTTTTTCTTCTATTTTCTCTCTTTTTTTGTTGTTGAATTAAGTAGATAGTGTTGTATAGGTCCCATATGTTCATACCTACCTATATGCATATTTGTGTGTATTTGATCACATGAATATTTGGCCGTATGAGTGGTCATGGTCTACCATGGGTCTGTAATATAATGGAGAAGAAGACACATTCAGAGCTTTATGTGACTACCCATCCATTTTTGCCCCTCTCAACTCTTTTACCCTCAAGGGATCAACTAACTTGGTTTGACACAAATGAGAAATGAGGGAAGTGTTGTATTTATAGGCCTAGTTGATGAAATCATCGCTGATGTCATCTACCCTGATATTTTGTATAGATTTCTCTAGAGAGGTTCTAGAATAGTCTTGGATAAAGATGTTTGTGCAAGTTGTATAGATTATTCTGGAGGTGCGATCCCAGCCGTCTATTTGGATGAATATCCACCATTAGATACATCTCCTTAATGTTGGGATTAGTATTATGTTGAGATTAGTATGCCCTAAAGACCACTCGCACATGACATTTTATGTTAATGAATACATATTGTGATTGTTAATGTTTAGTGAATACATTCATGAATATTCTCTATGTGCTATTTATGTGTAATTGCTCATATAGAGGTCCTTGAACCACAAGTATATGTAATTGATTCAGTTGCAGACACTTGGTTATAGATTCAGTTCATAACCGATTAATGGAGTTGGGCATCTCTCAAGAAGTACTATTAAAAATAGAGATTAAACATACCTTATATTATTAAGTGGTCAGTACTCTTAATCTTGAACATAAAGTAGATGTTGATATATAGGACACAAAATTGTTTTGATTCTTTATTATGTAATTGATTAATGTATATAGCAAGTATGTTTAGATGCTTTTCGTAGTTGATGTATATACTTTTGAATTGTACTCCCTTGGTGCATATTAATAAATTTTTTCACTTCTCAAAACAATTATATAAAAGAAAGAATTCTTGCAAATTAGAAACCACAATAACAAATTCTTACATTTACGCGATACGCCAATATAATATATAATTGGAGTATATAAGCCCCATTGTTAGTTGAGTGAATTCAACTTAGAAATTTTAGGATGATAGGCCTCTGTCTTCATGCCCAATATTGGAAGAGATATAATTACGAATCAATGTTGAGTTTTGTTTGTTTGTACGTCGAGTATGTACAAGGCTAGGAGAAATTAATTTTAATTATATATAGCAGCGGTATGAAGATGATGTTATGAAGGGATTCCAATTCTAACTTTATGAAGAGATTAAATTTTACAAGGACGTGGTGTCACACATGAATAGAAGAGAAATGTTTATATACATAGGAGAGAAAGCGTGTATATATAATTAGGGGCAGATCTAGAATAATTTTTTAGTAGGACTACAAATCAAATCAAACCAAATAGAGCCTTGTCCCATTACGTGAGATCGGCTATATGAATCATATGATGTCATTCATTTATATCGAGAGTCATCTATTCTGTTAGCTTTATACACACAAGGTATCGCCTGATTGTTTCCGTCCAAGTCATCATAAGTCTTCTTCTACCATTCTTTCGGTGTACTGTCTCAAAACTCTAGCACCTTCTAACAGTCGTCTCGGCAAATCGTCTTTTAACATATCCAAACTATCTCAGATGATTCTCCTTCATCTTATCGTCAATCTGTACTAGGGATGGCAGTGGATAGTATTTAAATCCGAAACCGGTAGATATCCGATCCGATTATAATCCGATAAGAAAACCGATGGGTTATCTATAAGGGTTTGGTTTCTATAAAAGACATCCGATGGATAATTCGATAGGTTTTGGTTTTATATAAAATAACCGATGGATAATCCGAATCCGATTAATATATATATATATATATATATATATATATATATATATATATATAT
This sequence comes from Ehretia macrophylla, assembly GCA_037974665.1. Taxonomy (NCBI): domain Eukaryota; kingdom Viridiplantae; phylum Streptophyta; class Magnoliopsida; order Boraginales; family Ehretiaceae; genus Ehretia; species Ehretia macrophylla. The sequence goes on from CM075769.1 coordinate 64,467,485, forward strand.
AATATTACAATTTGCACCTGGACGTTGGCAGACTCACAAAATATTCCATTCCACTTACTTTTTTACTACTTTTTTGCTTTTTAAAAAATTTGTCCATACTTTTAACTTATAATAGAAAATAAGGACACCACTTTTACTTTTTTAAGTGAACATGGCTGCTTTTTTTTTTTTTTGGTCGAGACTCGAGAGCACGTCTGCTTCGTTGAGCATGTCTGCCTCGATACAGTGTTTCACCAACAAAAAAATAGAAGAAAAGGACACCAACATTGACACAAATTTATTGTGGAAAGCATTGGTTTCTAACTTTCTATCAAGAAGCTCAAGAACAAGCTCAAGCAGCCTCACGAGTCACGTCCTCACCAATAAAACGTAAGTTTTTATTGTCTATTACCTACTTTAACTAGAATTGATATATTTTAGTATAAGACAAGTTTTAATTAGCTGTTGGAACTAATTGTTGTATTACCTACTTCAATTTGTTGTGTCATTGTAGATTAATTGTTGTAAAAATATCAATATCACAAATGGATATTGATCTTGGGCTTGAAAGTCAAGATGAATGTAATACAGTTTCTAATTTTCCACGATCAAGTTCAACTTCTTCTCAACACCAAAATAGTCCAGATCTGACTATACTCAAAGATTCAAATCCCAAGAGTTCACAGCCTATTATACCTCAAATTTTAGTTGATGGCAGAAAAAAGAGGAAGCTGACTAGTGATGTGTGGGAACATATGAAAAAGATTCAAAAAAATGATATTGAATATGCCATGTGTAACTATTGTAAGAGAACCTTGAAATCATCCAGTAAGAGTGGAACTACAAGTTTGAGAAACCATCTAAATATATGTCCAGCAAAGAAGCATGAATGCATTGATGAAGCAATCCAACGGTATGAACAAAAGCAACTACAACTTGAAAAACAAAGTGATGGAAGGGTTCAATATAAGAATTTTACTTTTGATCCAGAATTTTCACGACATCAACTTGCTCGTGCTATTATTTTACATGAATATCCTCTTTCTATTGTTGATCATGTTGGTTTTAGAGACTTTGTTTATAGCCTTCAACCTCTTTTTAAAATGGTTTCTAGAAATACAATCAAGAAAGATATAATGAGAATTTATGGCATAGAAAGGGAAAAAATGCAAAATCTTTTACAAAAGAACACAAGTCGTGTAGCTATCACAACTGATATGTGGACTTCTAATCAAAAGAAGGGCTATATGAGCATCACTGCTCATTATATAGACAACAATTGGATTTTGCAGAGTCGTCTGTTAAGGTACAATTAATTCTTTGTAGCCTGTAAATTATTATTTTTGTAATCTTTTACAGTGTTTCATTTTATTGTATTAATTTAATTGGCCTATTTGATGATATTAAATGTAGGTTTATTTATGTCCCTGCACCTCATACTTCAGAAGTACTTGCTGAAAATTTACTTGATGGTTTAACTTCATGGAATTTGGAGACTAAATTGTCCACCATTACTATGGATAATTACACCACAAATGATGGGATTATAAATATAATAGTTGAGAAGTTATCTTCTGACTTTTTGCTTGAAGGGAGGCTAGTCCATATGCGATGTTGTGCTCACATCTTGAATTTAATTGTGAAAGACGGATTGACAGTAATAGAGGATGCAATTAAAAAAATTCGTGAGAGTGTTATATTTTGGTCTGGTAGTCCTTCTAGATGGGAAAAGTTTGAGGATATGGCACGTCAAATGGATATTGTGTGTACTAAAAAGTTGAGCATTGACTGCAAAACTCGATGGAATTCTACTTATTTGATGCTTCAAGTTGCTTTAGAGTACAAGTGTGTATTTCCTAGATTGAAGCTTAGAGCAAAGCAATATTCAACCGTGCCATCTGAACATGATTGGGATATAACTGCTAAAATATGTGAAAAGCTTAAGGTCTTTCATAATGTGACAGAGCTTTTTTCTGGTAATAAATATCCTACTTCAAACACTTATTTTGTCAGAATTTGTGAGCTCAGGGAAAGCTTGTGTAAATGGATGTTATGTGAAGATGAAATAATTGCACCTATGGCAAAAAAAATGTTTGAAAAATTTGAGAAGTATTGGAGTACTGTGCATGTTATTATGGCTATATCAGTGATCTTAGATCCAAGATATAAACTAAAAGTTGTTGAATTTTTTTTCCCTGCAATTTATGGTGAATATGCAACTTTGGAGCTTGAAAGAGTTCGAAGATATTGTTATGATTTGCTTGAGGAGTATCAATTAAAGTCTTCCATGGATAAATGTAAGAAAAATGTCTATGGTCCATTTCTTTCAAGTAATTTAGGGGATTCGACTAATTGTATCGGGGAAGGAGAAAGCATGACAAAGTTGGTACAATTTCTTAGTTCGAGTGCTACAAGTGTGCAAGTTAAATCAGAATTAGATCATTACTTGGAAGAGTCAGTTTTACCATGGACTCAAGACTTTGACATTCTTAATTGGTGGAAGACAAATGGGATAAAGTATCCTACTTTACAATTGATTGCTCGGGATCTTTTAGCAGTTCCAGTTTCAACAGTTGCATCTGAGTCTGCGTTTAGTACCAGTGGAAGAGTGGTCAGCTTGCATAGAAGTAGGCTTCATTCGAACACTTTAGAGGTTTTAATGTGTTCACAAAGCTGGTTATGGGGTGAAATGCAAGGTAAAATAATATTTACATTGAAATTTTTCACTTTTAAATAATATGTATTTCACAAATTTATGCAATTTTATCGATATATAATTATTTTTTACTTCTTTATGTAATTTTTGTAGGTGTCATTATATCACCAGATTTTGTCAAAGTATGCTCTGAAGAGGATGATGATGATTGAAAAAAATATTATTCAAGTTCTACCTAAACAATGTTTAGGATTGCATATTTATTATGCACAAATATTGTAATTTCAATGTATGCTTTAATTTAAATTTTATTGTTGCTTATGAATTTTTAGTTCATGTTATTTTGTAAGTGTTTTAAACATTTAAGTTGATTTTTCTAGCTTATTGTAAATTTATTTTAATTTTAATTTTTAAAATATAGATAGGTTTTTTTTTTTTTTTAGTTAGTTTTGTAATTAAACAATTCGGATTCGGATATCCACGGATTTTTTAATTTTTATCGGATTCGGTTTTGGTATGCAATTTTGAAATCCGACGGATATCCGATACGGTTTTGGTTTTAGGATAAATAAACGGATTCGGATTCGGATAGTATGTTTTTCGAAGATATCCGATCCGCTGCCATCCCTAATTTGTACCAGTCCTACTCTTTCTCTATCACCTTATTCCTAATCTTATTCATTCTAATTTTATCACATATTCATCTCAACATTCCTAATTTTTTAGTAAGACTATAATAAAAAGAATTTCAGGGTCAATGAGAAATGAAATCCCCACTAGCCCTATGTGAATCCGCTTTTGTGTATAATGAGACGAAGTTGGTCTAGTAAGGAAGAATTAATTCAACCAAACTTATATAGGATGTCCCACCTCACTATATATTGTTTAATTATAGGTTTAGAAATGATTGGATCATGCTCCTATGAACATTAATTATTAAGGATTAAATATTAATTGAGATAAAATATTTAAGCTTCTCCTCGTAAAATTTCCGGTTAAAATAATCTAACAACTGGGACAATCTAGCAATATGGATTAAAAAAATGCAGTTCAGTGAATCACTGAAACAAATAATTCGAATAAATAAACTCGCCGACCATGTTTGTTCTTGCTATAAGATGAGTATTGGGCAAGAGAAGAACATGATAATCTAGGATGTCTAATTGACGTGGGATAAAATCCTAATCCGAGGCACAATTATTATTATATCCCCGTCAGTATGTATTTTGTTTGTGCGCGACACGAGGCCTCTTTGACCCTGAGGCCAGGGGCCATTGCCATTTGTTCAACTATACAAAATCGAGGTCGGGATTCCAAGGCATTCCTGAGGCCTCAAGATGAGTGGATATCCCATGAGACTAATGTTCCATACCATTATAGTTATAATTGATTCTGACACAATCTCATCAAACAAGTGATATATATATATTTTTTTTCGCTGGGTCAGCAAGAAAGTTTTCATTCTACTATAAAAAAAAATGATAACACTATACACTAATCAAAAAGCGCAAAAAGCCTCCTGAAACTGCACAAGTAAGTCACTAATCTTTCATTCAAGTGATAGATTCTTTGAGGAAGATATAAATACGTATTTTTACTGCAAATGTAACTCATAGTCACTATATACTTTTTACATTTTTATCTTCTTCTTCAAGCAAGATAATCACCTACTAATTTAAGTATTAAAATGCTTACGTGAGAATCCCCACCACTGTTTTTATTTGCATGCAAGACCAGCTCGGGTTGTGCTTCAGGAATTCTACCTTAACAATAATCTCTCTTCTTCTTTCTTCTAACTTGTAAATGATATAGAGACATTACATTCAGGGATTAGAATCCTCTTTGCTTCTAATGAGAGTGTCTCCTAGTGCCTATATATTAAATGAAACCTTAGCCATCTAAACTATTTGGTTTATTTATTGTGTAGTTTCTAGATGTTCTTCACTAACAATCCGAGGTTAAAACATGATTTAGATAGTTTTGCAAAGCGTTTTGAATTATTTCAAATTAAAATATCTTCATTTCGAATGAAAGTTGGGATAGAATGGCCTAGACGTGAGGACTTGAATTAGCTCAATTTCACAAAGTAATTGCCTTTGCTTAATTTAACTCATCTTCTGTAAGTTTTTACTGGTCAACACCGATCTTTGAGAGTAGAAGTTGAATGGTTGAATTTTCTTCAATGTTGTTCTCCAGTTATATTGTTTTGAAAATGGATTTACTTATAACATATGATATTATGCACAAAATCCAACATGAGTAGATTGTTGTTGATATAACTATGATGAAATAACACAAATAAATATCCAGTTGATCAAACATTAAATAGAACCACATGCAATAAACTTTTTCAAGTGGTTCTATATATTACTATAGAGATTGTCTCTCACCAATATTAAAATTCAATTCATCTCATCGTGTATTATACATCATATCCACCCAAACATCTGTTTTTATACATAACATGCTCGTAAATAATTCGAAAATTCTTGTTTTGCATTACACAAACTCGCCATTCTCTCGGGCAACATTCACTAATTTGAAAGTTATTCTCCGTTTATTTTTGCAAAAATTTCCATAACAGACATTTCATAATGATTGATGTGTCATGGTTTAGACAAACCAAGACATTCGTATTGAAAGTTTTTATTTTTATTTTTTATTTTTTCACTTTTTAGTAAGATAAATGACTAAATTATTTAACCAACTTTTTCCTTTCTGTAAATATTCTGATACTTTCTCGGGAAACACGAGGAATAAATGGTCTATAGCATCTTTTCCGAAATGATTTACTAGGATGGCCTCGAAAATGGCTTGGGCATGTCTGGCCACGAACACTCCTCTAGTTTTTTCGTCATACATAAGCTTTTGGTTGTTGACCACCATGCTAGCATCCCATCTCTCTTTGTAATTTTCAAGACAATGGATTTGGAAGGAACCTTCAGACTCAATGATGTGCTTTACTTCCTCCAAAGAAGGAAAGTACATTGGAAGGTTGAACATGTCCAATGTTGATTCCTCAACTAACCCCTGTGCTAACCAATTGAAAAAATATAATTAGTAGACAAATAGATTACTACTGAAATGAAATGAATAGATTCACAACAATTTGTCACCAATTATAAGGCTAAATTATTTAAGAGGTCACTAAATCTTTCGTTAGTTTTATTTTGAGATCGAACTATTTTTAGCTCACAAAGAGTCATCATTTTATAATTAAATAGGTTGTGTTTAACCCATTTTGTTAAAACAAACCAAATTAAGCATTTTCACGCTAAGTGGTGTGGAGGCATAAGGAACTATTGAAACCACTCATTTTTTACGAGAGTCATCTCTATCATTAGTTCCATTCAGCCTATTCTATTAGATGACATTAAGAAAAAAAAAATCTAGTAAAATAGGTTCAAATATAAATAGTTTAAATTTTCCGTTAATAATTATGTGCATGTTTATAAATAAAGAAGAAGAAATATCAGAAATGCTGCATGGTAGTAATATATAGAGATAGAGATCGACCTCCATGACCATGTCATTCAATATCATTCCAATCAACTCCGAAAATTCACCGCCATCTTTTTTGTCATTTTTTACAACCAAAGTAAGGATTAAACACCCTCGAGGAGCCAACTCTTGAAAACGCATGCTTAAAAAATTCATTAGATCTTTCCGGAACTGGTTCAAGTATGCATCATGGACACCGATGGGACTAGTCTCTGATGCGTTAACTCTTCCTTTATTTAATGGCGTGCCCGACTCAGTCACCAAACCTGCAGGAACCTGAAAGCATCGTCGTATCTTGGATTTGCTTTACATGTAATAAAATGCGCAAGATAGAGAATGAAGTTTCACTAGAATTACTATTTATTGTCTTATCAACATACGCCTCGCACCGTCGCACGTGTAGGTGCATGGGATTCATTTTTTGAGGTTATGCACAATTTTAATATTTTTAAATTGGTAACATCGAAATATATTATGTTAACAATTATTCTAAAAATTTGAAATTGTTAGAGTAAAATTTGTTATATTATTTATCATCTTCTGCAACAATCACGAAGAAATGTAGAGATAGCATTGCAAACCTCAGACAACCAATGGAGGCTATATGAAGAATATACAACATGGATGGAGTTCTCAGGGAAAAGTCTGCCATGGAAGGAGCCAGGCACAGCTGCTATCGAGCATGACCCTGGTCCGAGTCCCAACTCTTTCTCAAGTTTCCTGTAAAATCCAGGCAGCAACTTGAAAACAGTGCTGAAATCATTGGTTGCGAGGTCGTTTAGAAACACTTGAATTGGGGGTGGCTTGTGATTCAATTGACGATACGCTTTTTCAAGGCTTGATATCATCTCCCAAGTTGGTAACAAGGCGTTGGGTCCTGAAGAACATCCCAGGTCTGCAACTCTTGCACACTCGGGTAGGGTTGAGCTGTAGAAGTCTTTAATGCTCTCTTCAATCATTTGTTTCATCTTTAGTATTGCCAATTCCTAGGAAAACAAAAAGAAAGTTCGCAAGTGTCAAATGATGAACATTAGTACGTTAAATAGTAAAAATCAAATGATGAATATCGTCGAAGTTGGAGCGACACTAAAACTCGTCTAAAATAGTCCGCGATCTTATATACTCGAAATACTTATACACACAGAAACTGGCATGCAAACGAAGGGAGTGTAAGAAAAGGAAGAAGGGCGAAAGAGACTTGAATGGACGAATTTCTGGCATAGCTTGTTTCCCGTTCTCCTCTATTCATGTGAAGAACTTGGTGTACATCCATATCTACTCTATCACAATATTTCTTGCCTTTGGCTCCTAATAGGGAGGAGTGGAGTATAACCACCGTGCATGACCTGTGTTGAAATACTTATACTTGCCTGGTTCCAAATATCTTTTTTTTTTTTCTTTTTTCGCTTCATAGGAGGCGTGAGGCGAGTAGAGGTTGGTTTTTTTTTTCGCTTCACAGGAAGCGCGAGTCAATTATAGGTTGGTCAAACGTGGAGATATTTTATTCTTTTTTATCTTTTTTCAAGAATCAAAAGCGTGCTTGTGGTGTTATCTGGCTCCCAATAGCAATGACAACGGGTTAAATATGTGCTAAAATTTATAAAATTAAATTTGAATTTATTTAAATTATATTTTATTAAATTTGTGATAAAAATTTGTCGGGTTTAGATTTTACTTACTAAATCTGAACCTGTTAAATATTTAAAAACCCGCGGATACCCTACCTAACCCGTTAATGAATAAAAAATAATTTATTTTAAAAGAAAAATTTAAAAAGTTTTTAAAGAAATAAAAAAAAGTATTAAAATAATGACAAATCGCAATGAATTAGAAAATGTAAATTAAATTTATTATCTATTATCAAACTTAAATTTAATAGACATATTCAACAAATTTTTTATGCTGAGATATTATCATCATTCCATAATAATATGAAATAACTTGAAGAAAAAAGAACATAAAGTACTTGTCACAATTGTAAATTATCACTATTATTTGAATTATTCAGTATTGAGCGGTTGTATTAGTTCAATTAGATAAAAAGAATAGGTAACCATAAATAATAAGAGTTGGGCTATAGCCCACAACTATTAATCTTAGACCAATATTAAAAATATATATTTTCTTATGTAATACATTATTTGTATATGTATGTAAATATATAAACATTTTTATTAATTAATTTTTACTAAATTACTAATCGGGTTCTCGAATTTTAGGTTTTTTTAAATTGCAGTTACCAAATCCTACCGGACTATCCATTGGTAATCACTTATAAAAACCAAACCCTAACAGATACTTCATTGGCTTTGTAAACGGATTTATAATCGGGTCGGATACTCGTCAGATTCGAATTTAAACCCTACCCATTGCCATCCCTAGCTCCTAAGGCTATTTTTAATGGAGTCTTTATTTTGTATCTTTATCTACTACTTCAAAGACTCATTTAGAGATCAAGATAAATTTTAGAGACTCATTTAGAGAGCAAGATAAAAAAAAAACTACTTTAAAGACCCATTTAGAGACCAAGATAAAAAAAAATTCCCAGTGACGGTCTTTATAAAATTGAATCTCTATATTGTGTTAATTTTAATTTTACAAAGTAATTTGATTATGAGTAATTTTTTCTCGTGTGTTAATTTTTTTTAATTAATTGATATTTATATTATTGTAACTTTTTTAATGAACATTTCAACCAAAAAATAAATAAATTCTGACAAAGATAAAATTTAAAAAATTAGAATGACGTTTAATTACATCCGATTTATATTCTAGTCTTGTTTTTATTTATTTTTGTTTTTTCTGCTTTACTTTATTCAATTTTTAAAGTAATTAAATTTTTTAATTTAATCTCAAATCTCTTATCTGAATAGCATCAATTGGTTTGAATGTTATTTTCTTTATCTCATCCGTCCGTTTGTTATATTAATCTCAAATCTCTTATCCGAATAACATTCATTGGATTTGATTTTCATTCTTCAATCTCATCCGCTCGTTTGTTATCTCAATATCAATTATCTTATCCGAATAACATCCATTGGATTGGATTTTCTTTACTCAATCTCATTCGTCCGTTTGTTATCTAAATCTCAAATCTCTTATCTGAATAATATCCTAAGATTTCATTTCCTCAATCTCATCCATCAATGTGTTATCTCTTATGCATTCATTAACTTATATATATTAAGTCTTTAATCCTTTCACAATCACCATAATTTGTGTATATAATCTCTATTGATCTCTTTACAATGGTCCAACAAAGAACCAATTCCCCATATTCGACGACGACGTCCATGGCCACGCGATGATGATGATGATGATGTATACACAATATCAATCACTAATGCAGGTTGCGCAGGAACTGACTACAAATAAACATGGAAGTACATCGTCACGTCGACAATTCATAAGAAGCGATCGGGCAGGTGTCCATAATAGGCTTATGAATGATTACTTTGTTGATCGTTCTTTGTATCCTGCTTCTGAATTCACAAATAGGTCTTGCATGAAGCGCGAATTGTTTCTGAAAATTATGGGAGAAATTGTTCATTTCGACGATTACTTCAAACAGAAACCGAATGAAGCCGGAAAGCAAGATTTCTCACTGCATATTAAGATGATAGTCGCGCTTCGTATGCTTGCCTATAGAAAGCCTGCAGATGCAAATGATGATTATTAGAAAATTGCAGAGACCACCCCCCTCCCCCAAACCCCTATCCCCGCTGTACCCATCTCCTAAACCCCTATCCCCGCTACCCCTTCCCCCAAACGACCATCCCTGCCACCCCGTCCCCCAAAACACCCATCCCTGCTGCCTTCATCCCCCAAACCCCTACTGCCCTCTCCCCCAAAACCCCATACCTGCTGCCCCCCTCCCCTAACACCACCACCGTCGAGACACACCACGCCACCAAAACCACCACCGTCGAGCCACCACCACTACTGTCGATCTATTTTTTTTTTTCCAGATCGATTGTTTACCTTTTTTAGAGTGTAGATATGTTGATTTTTTGTTGAAGATGGTGTTGGTGGCTATGTTTGCTTGCATATATAGAATACCCAACACCACCAACGACTATTTTTTTTTCCAAATTTACTTTTTTTTCAAACGGCTATTTTTTTGTCAGATTGTGTTTTTTTTTTTGGTTGAATATTGTGTTTTTCTGTTGAAGATCGACTATTTTTCAAACAGTTCTTTCTGCCTACTTTAAAAAAAAAGGGTATCAGATCTGATATATTGTTGTTTTTCTGTTGAAGATTCTTTTTTTAGCAACATTTTTGTCTTTTTCTATAGTCTCTATTTTCTTCAATAAATTTATTAAAAAAAAATAGAGACTAGGTGTTATTTTTGTTCCCCAAACCTTGAATGATGTCATAATTTATTAGAAAAATGTGAATTTAGGTTTTAGAGACCCTATTGGTAGTTTTTTTTTTTTTTATATTAATGGAGTCTCTAAAAACAACAATGATTGTCTTTTAGAGACTCCATTGAAGATACCCTAAGGTCGTTAATTTGTCTAGACTACATCTCTTGGTGGGCTTGGAGAAGAGTCAACAAAGACGTGCACGACGCATGATGTTGTTAGGACGAGTTAGTAGGGATGACAACGGGTATCCGCTTTATTTAAAATTGACGGGTAACTGCTCGATAAAAGTCCGATAACAAAAATTGATGGGGAATCCGTTAAGGTTTGAGTTTTATAAGAAAAATTGACGGATAAACTGATAAGTTTTAATTTTTAACTCTAAAAAAAAATTGAAACCCAAAACTCAATTATTAATTTATTATAAAATATATAAATCTTTATATCTATATATACATAGATATATATGTACATATATTAATAATATAATATTTATACATAATATACCTACTATCTTTTACCTTCACTCTCACCCTTTTTATTTTTCTATTTCTTACCTTCTGTTTCTTTCTTTGTCATTCTCTTTACTTCCAACTTTATCATTCTCCAACTTTCCCCATTTCTTTAGAGTTCGTTCAGCCCTAAATCTTTTTACATCCTTCTCTTGGTTCTTCTTTTGACTTCACCACTTATTCAGAGTGATTTCTCACATACTCTTTCTCTATTAAGAATTTTTTTCTAGTTATCTCTATATATTTACCTGCTATTTTCTTGCTTTATTTTTTTATTTATTTGTTGGATGATGTCGAGGTCGGATACTCGCAGTTGAGTCAGTCGGCTACGCTTGCTAAGCTGAACTTTTAGGTTGGCCTCCGAGTTAAACTTTTCAGGTCGGCTACCTGACCTGCACAAGAAAAATGAAGGAAAAGGCGGGGTGATGACCCAGATTTTCCCCTTGGGCGCGCGAATGATTAGTATGTCCGAGCTGGAAATGTAGCTAAGAGCATTTATTAACGAGTTACCTTCGAAATAAAGGGGAAGAGCTCTATTTATACTAAATTCGGACCTGACAGCATTTAATGCGGTGCAACTTTATGTCCCATCAGGGCAGCATCCAAGTTGGGCATTAGCTGAATATGTTCGGCTTGGCTCGGATTAGCCCGCCTCAACTCAGCGTGGGCATCTTGTGTAACGCCCCGAACACGCACCCACGCCTGCAGGATACACCTCGCCCTTAATGGGTCCGAGGGTGCACCGAGGCCATAGCGTACGCACCCAAAGGCGTACTATGCAGTATTGTCCGCTGTGGGGCCCATACCCCTCACGGATTTGTCTTCGCCCAGCCACTGCCAGGAAAAGCGCGCTGCACGATATGAGGAGCGAACTCCTTATATCTAGTAGCCCAAAGACCTCTGCGTCCGATGTGGGATATTTCACCCCCCCCTTGGGGACCCAGTGTCCTCGCTGGCCATGCGAACGCGTCGGCTCTAATACCACCTTTGTAACGCCCCCGAACACGCAACCACGCCTGCAGGATACACCCCGCCCTTAACGGGTCCGAGCGTGCACCGAGGCCATGGCGTACACACCCAAAGGCGCACTATGCAGTATTGTCCGTTGTGGGGCCCTTTCCCCTCACGGATTTGTCTTCGCCCAGCCACTGCCAGGAAAAACGCGCTGCACGATATGAGGAGCGAACTCCTTATATCTAGTAGCCCAAAGACCTCCGCGTCCGATGTGGGATATTTCATCTTGCTTCAGCTCGGGATCCCCCTCGTCAATCCCTTCCCTCCCAAGTCGAGATCAATAGGGTGAGATCTAGATTTAGAGTTGTTCCTGAGTTGGAGGTGCCTGACCCCGGCAGAGTGGGGATGGCCACGTCAGTGACACATACCCTTCAGATGGCTGACACGTCGCTTGGTAGTTATGACGAGACGCGACGTATGAGATTCCCGAGGCGGTTACAGGAGTTGCCTATAAATAAGGCCTTGACATCTGAGATTCATTTCACACTTTGCATACAAAGTTCAGAGCTTTCAGGTTGGATACCGGAGTAGTCGGATATTTTTAGCTCGGAAAACATCTTCTCGGGGTATTCAGCTCAGAATCTATCAGCTCGGAGCCAATTAGGTCGGACACAATTAGATCGGGTCATCTTCGACAACTAGAGCAGTAGGTACGTCCCGATTCCCTTTAGTTATTCTTGTACATATTTTAATTTGTAAATAGGATGGGGAAGTCGGAGTCGGAAGATTCCCAAGCAATAGAAGTGAGGTCCTATGGAGGGGATGAGAATCCATCGAGCTCGGAGTCAACTTTAGATAGAGGTTATGGTGATAACATCAAAGGTGCATCTCAAGAATCATCTCGGCAATCTGGGCTCAGGGAGAGTGATGATGATTGCCAAGTGATCGAGGTCAGGCGAGTGCAAGAAGAAGCCAAGGCGGATCCTTTAGCCCACCTGGGTGACTTGGGAGATAGGGAGGATGACGAGCCACTGAACCAGTTGGAGGGAGTTGAGATACCTCAGGAGTACCTAGCTGGAGTCTCCGCGTCGGAACCGATTTAAGCGATCCCAGTTAGGGCGGTCCAACCTCGGAGCTCAGCTACAGCCAACGGCTCGTCGGCTCGGGGAAAGAGGATAGAGCAGTTGTTTGCCTGTAGTAGGCGCGAGTGCCACTCTACCGTCCAGATGGCTAACGCTAGGCTATGGGACTGGTCGGTGGACCAACACCACAAGCCAAAGGTGCCAGGTTGGACCGAGCCTGCCTGCTATCCTCCACCGGACCATTTTACCATCTACGACCTCACATTCGATGTCGTGCGGCTTCTACTTCCCGACTTCATTGCCGACATTTTGAATTATTTCGAGCTTAGCCCGGGTCAGATGTCACCTAACGGCTGGGCCGTGATGGTGGCGTTTTATGTGTTCTGCCTTGAGAAGAAGATAGAGCCGACCCTGCATCAGTTCAGGCAGTTCTTTATTTGCAAGCCCAACCCGAAGCAGCCAGGGTGGTTCCATTTCGCAACTCGGGTCAGCAACGCCATATTCACCAAGTGGCACTCCTACAACAAGGGCTGGCACAACAACTACTATTGGGTCGAGCCGGCCGTGAACTCGGGGTTCAGAGTGGATTGGAATCTTTCCTTGAAAAAGACTGTAAATGACGACCCCAAGCTCTCAGCAGAGGAACTGACCGAGGTCAGGGTGTTGAGACCCGAGCCGGGAATACTGATCGATATCGACAGTGTCCTCAGGTGGGACAGGATCTAGAGATCCAAATTGTTCGGGAGAGAACCCGACCTGAGGAAGGAGCACCTTCACCTTTTTCCCGATCCCAAAAAGAATGCGGAGTCCGGCTCAGAAGAGGGTCAATTAGCAGGATCAATGCCCGACCTCCCCGTCTCTTTGTCTACCGTCGTTCCCTTCAGTTTACCTTGGGTTGTTTCTCACCTCTCTTCCTTTTTGCAGACATGGCGGATACGAGGAAGCTCGTATATGCCCAGATGAAGAGAAAGAATGAGGCTAGCGGCGAGGTCTCTGCTCAGTCTGGCTTGGGCTCCTCTGTCCCTCAGGAACAGATACAGCGGCCTAAGGTCTCTTCTAAGGGGACGTCGGCATCTCTTCTAAGGGGACGTCGGCGTCTCCTAGGCCAAAAGACCAAGCTCGGGCGTGGCGATCCCTGAGCGCTCAGCATCCCGCCCTGATAATAGGAAACGGTCCCGGCCTGAGTACTCTGAGAAAGGCAAGGCCATGGAGGTGAGCCCTCCCAACAAGGATTTCGTGGAGGCGGCCAAGGTCGCCCGCCAAGCTAGCATCGGTCCCGGCAGAGCAGCTTTCGCTCGACCTGAGGACGGCCATAGTCACGGTAAGGCATATTTTACTGCGTTGATATGGTTATATATTTTGGCTCGGCTGACCATTTTGTCATCTTTTGTGCAGGCCGAGTCCCACATCCTTTCAGCACCTAGCTTACTCGCTCGAGCCTAGACTCACTGCATCAAGCTCGAGCAACGATTCATCGACTCTTGAGCCGAGCTGGAGGCCCTGAGGGAGGATGCTTCCCAAAGGCAAAAAGCGGATACCACAGAGTTCGTCCGCCTGAAGAAGGAGCTCAAGGCGGATAAGTCCCGGCGCGAGGCCGCAGCCACGGACATCGAACGCTTCAAGAAGGATAAGCGCGAGACCGAAGGGAAGCTTAAGGACCTCCTGGATCGGGTCGGTCCTTGAGGGTTGAAGATAGTGGAAGCCTTTAAGTCCAGCCAAGAGGCTGTGGACTGGCTAGCCACGGAGGGTGGGGCAATGGCCCGGTACGCCGAGTTGGAATACTACTTCCGAGGCCAAGTTGCAGCTCAGGAGAGAGCGAATACCTTCTTCCTTGCCACTAAGAACGATTACATCGAGATCTTGAAGGCTCCGCCCCAGGAGTTCTGGAAGATTCTTGAGCTACCGGCCGACCTGACGTCCCAAGCCAAGGAGGTGATGGAATTTGTCTAGAAGGGCATGGACCAAGTCGGGGATGAAGCTGACGCCACCATATCCACCGCCGCTCCTAAGTAAACTTTGTAATCGCCCAAGTCGGGCTATTGTAATTCCGCCCAAGTTGGGCTCCTTGTAAATTTGCATTTTCAAGTTAATGAATTGACTGTTTTGCGTTTTATTTGAGTTTGTACGAATGTACTTTTCTCTTCGCAAATTTCTTGAGTAAGTGGGGTCAGACCAATTTAATGGGCCTTTCGAACTTAATTTAAATATAAATAACCGAGATGGACGTGATTAATGAATTATCATCCTAATCCGAGCTGGTTAACTGGGCAACTATATAATTGTCACCGACCTGGACTCGTCAATCCGATTTAAAATTGGTCAAACTAATGTTGACAAACGTTGAGTTCGAGTTTAGACCCAAACTAACGTCCCGACCTGAAGCCGAATTGGACCAAGTTGGACCTTAATCCGAACTGGTAAATCTAATCAAATTATTATTGACTATACCCGAGCTGAAACCTGGTCCGAGCTGGAACCTGGTCCGAGCTAGTTTACTTGAATCATTAGCTCATAATTAAGCGTAGACACTGCGTTAATCCGAGTCGGGAGTAGCTCAGTAGCTGAGGCGCTTGTGCCCGGGTTGGGCATTGCACTAGTTTACAAAATATGTTTGTATTGAGATTGTCTATGAAGTACTTGGGCTCAGGAGCCGATTCCAAACAATGCTTTGGCTCGAGGCCTTAGCAAAGATTTCGGCTCGGGGCCTGTACAAAATTTTTTCAGCTCGGGGATGTTACAAGAGTTTCCGGCTCGGGGCCGTTACAAGAGTTTCTGGCTCGGGGCCGTTACACAAAATATCTTTTCAAGTGCTTTACGTGCCATGCATTCTTCAACGGTTTTCCGTGCTTGTCGCGGAGGTAGAAGGTCCCAGGTAAGACTTCTTTCACCACCTCGTACGGTCCTTCCCAGGTCGGGGATAGCTTGTTGCTCAAGTGTGGTAAAAAGATAGCCTTTCTGAGGACGAGGTCGCCAGTCTTAATAGGCTTAGGCTTGACCTATTTGGCGAAGGCTCTTTGCATGGCAGCCTTACTGGCTAGCATCCTGATTTGAGCTTTAGTTCGGAGCTCTTCGGTGAGGTCAAGCTCTTCACGGATAAGGGCTCCGTTTATTTCTGGATCATGGTGGAGGGTTCTACTTTTCAGAGACCTGATCTCCACTAGCAGCACCGCTTGAGTACCGAACGTCAGCTCGAAGGGCGATTCTCCCGTTGCCGAGCTGGTGGTGGTCCGCTGAGCCCACAGCATCTCGGGGAGAATCGATGCCCACTGGCCCTCTGCTTCCTCCAGCTTGGTTTTCAGGCCCTGCAAAATGATTTGGTTAGTTCTTTCAACTTGGCCATTACTTTGAGGGTGAGCAATAGATGAGAATCTGAGGTCGATCCCAATCTCAGCACATTTGCCTCGAAAGTATGCACTGTCGAATTGCTTGCCGTGGTCAGTAACGATGACCTTTGGTACCCGAATCGGCAAATGATGTTTTTCCACACAAAATTCCAAGCTGCCTTTTCTGTTATTCTAGCAACACCTTCAGCCTCAGGCCATTTAGTGAAGTAGTCTACTGCTACGAAGGCGTACTTCTTTTGGCCAACACTGGTTGACAATAGGCCGATAATATCTAGACCCCACTGATAGAATGGCTGCTGGCTTCCTCTGTACATTGGCAAACCTTTGGCAGGTGTCGCACTTTTTTACATATTCTTTGGCATCTTGTTCTAAGGTTGGCCAGAAATAGCCTTGGTTAAATGCCTTTCGAGCCAGAGCTTTGCCTTCCAAGTGATTTCCACATACCCCTTCATGGATCTCACAGAGTACATAGTTTCCCTCCTCAGGTCCAACACACTTCAAGAGAGGCCAAGTGTAGGCTATCTTGTAGAGTTGTCCGGCAATTATGACAAACCTTGAGGCTTGTTTCTTGAGTTTTCGAGCAGCTTTTTCATCCTCTGGGGTCATACCCCCTCCAAGTAGTCCACGATTGATTTGGTCCAATCTGGGCTTAAATTGAGCTCGGCTACGGCTTGCACCCCCAACTGAATGCTAGGTTCGGACACTTCTTCCACATGGACCAGGGCAAGTCGGCTCTCACCCAAGGCCAACCTGGACAGGGCGTTAGCCTTCATATTCTCCTCCCTCGGAATTTGCTGTATCGTGAACCTTTTGAGCCCTGAGGTCAAATCCTTGACTCTGTTGAGGTAGGCTAGCATAGTATTATTCTTGGCTTCAAACTCTCCCGATATCTGACTAGAAACCAATTAAGAGTCAGTGCTCAGGTCGACTGTTTGTGCCCCGAGCTGAGCTGCAATTTTTAATCCCTCAATCACCGCTTCGTATTCCGCTTCATTGTTAGACGCCGGAAAAGTAAACTTGAGGGAGTATTGGTGCTCATGCCGGGTTGGGTCAAGGATAACTACCCCAGCTCTGCTCCCAAACTTCCCTGAGGCTCCATCCACATGGATCTTCCACATGTCTTCCGAGTCATGATCGGCTCGGCCGGTGCATTCTATCACAAAGTTCGCGATGGCTTGGGCTTTGATGGCTGTCCTAGGCTGGTAGGTGATGTCAAATTGACTCAGCTCAACTGCCCATTTCAGTAGCCTGCCCGACGCCTCCGGCTTGTGCATGATAGACTTAAGTGGCGCATCCGTCATGACCTTAATTGGATGAGCATCAAAGTATGGCTTTAGCTTCCTTGCTGCCGTGATGAGTGCGAGGACGAGTTTTTCCAAGGAGGAGTACCTCACCTCGGCTCCTTGCAGGGTTTTGCTGACATAATAGACCGGCTTCTATTCCTTCCCTTCCTCTCGGACTAGCGCCGCTGCCACTGCTGTCCTTAAGCATACTAGGTATAGTACCAGTTCCTCCCCCACCTTAGGTCAGGATAGCAGGGATGGCGAAGCTAGCTATCTTTTCAACTCTTGGAAAGCGTTCTGGCATTCCACAGTCCATTCAAAGTTCTTAGGATTCCTCAATATTTTGAACAGATGAGTACACTTGTCGCCCGATCTGGACATGAATTTGCTTAGTGCTGCGACCTTGTCTGCCAACACTTGGACGTCTTTCACGCAGGTCGGTGGCTCTAGGTCAAGTATCGCCTGAACCTTCTCCGGGTTGGCTTCTATTCCACGGGCTGTGACCATGAAGCCCAGAAACTTTCCTGCCTTGAAGCCGAATGCGCACTTTTCTGGGTTCAGTTGTATCCCAAAGTGCTCCATTACGGCGAAGGCTTCAGCCAGGTCAACTACATGATCTTCTGCCCTTCTGCTCTTGACCAACATGTCATCTACATAGATCTCTATATTTACGCCAATCTGATTTTTGAAAACCTTGTTCACCATCTGAGTGTAGGTAGCTCCATGATTCTTGAGGCCAAAAGACATGACCTCATAGTAGTAGAGACCTTTATTGGTGGTGAAGGCAGTCTTCTCTTTATCTCCGGGAGCCATCTTGATTTGGTTGTAGCCTTTAAAGGCATCTATGAAAGAGAGCAGCTCGAACCCGGAGGTGGCATCCACCATCTGATCAATCCGAGGTAGGGGAAAGCAGTCCTTAGGGCAGGCTTTATTGAGGTCGGTAAAATCAATACACAATCTCCATCCTCCTGAGGACTTGGTCACCAGTACCACGTTGGATAACCAGGTTGGGTACTGGATTTCTTTTATGTGGCCGGCGTCTACCAATTTGTCCACCTCTTCTGCTATGATTTGTTGCTTATCATAATGGAAGTGCCTGCGTTTCTGCTTCACCGGATAGTGATTCGCGTTGACATTCAGGTGATGCTCAATCAGTCCCGGGTCAATACCTGTCATGTCAGAGGCAGACCATGCACATATGTGTTCATTTTTCAAGAGAAATTGGCTTATACCTTTCTTGAGGTCGGCAGAGAGTTCACTTCCGATTTTTGCTCTCTTTGTTTCATCAGAGAGTTCCACCTCCTGAAGGTATTCAGCCGGGCTGCCTTTCTTAGCATCCTTCTTCTCCTCGGGCAAATCTGCTCCCCAGCCAACCTGATATTTTGGTCAAAGGGAATTTTCATAACATTCCCGGGTTGAGAGCTGGGCTCCGCGAATGGTGGCCGTGCCGGTCGGGGTTGGGAATTTTAGGGCCTGGTGGTAAGTTGAAGGGACGGCCCAGAAATAGTTGAGTGCCACCCGACCTAAGATCCCATTGTAAGTGGAGTTGCAATCCATCACAATGAAGTTGGCTTGCATTGAAACCGACATATCTCCGTCTTCCAGCTTCAGCGGAAGGTTAATGACCCCTTTGGCTCAGTGGGCTTGCCTGGTGAAACCGGCTAAAGTGCCCCTCAATGGCCTGAGTTGGCTCCGGTCCAACCCCATTTGCTTAAAAGCGCTGAGGAACAAGACTTCTGCCGAGCTCCCGGTGTCTACCATCAGCCCTTTCACGGTGAAGTTGGCTATTTCAGCGCTGATCACCAGTGGGTCATCATGGAGCAATATTACCCCCTCCAAGTCTTCTGAGGAAAAGGTGAGCTTCTCCATCCCCAGGGCCAGACCCCGCACCGGTCCATACTCCTTCCCAGCCCGAACATAACCCTTCTTGCCCACCGAGGTCTCCCCACCTGACGCCAATCCTCTTGCAATGGTTTCAATCATGGCCAAACGTCCACCCCCGACCTGGTGTCTGGGTGGACTCCTCTCTCTATTTCTTTGATCGTGATTCCGGGTCGACTGTGGATCTACGTACCTTCGGAGATGGCCTCGGGCTATCAGTGCCTCGATCTCCTGTTTCAAGTCTTTGCACTCTTCGGTGGTATGGCTGTAGTCCATATGGTAGCAGTAATACTTGGTTCTATTGCGCTTCTCGGGTCAGCCTTTTATCCTTAGAGCTGGAGGCAGGTGGTTCTGGTGGCTGGATCTTCATCAGGATCTGCTCTCTTGTGGTGTTAAGGGGACATTACAAAAAAAATTAGATTTTGCGAGAGACAGTTCCCCTCACCGTACAGTCGCCAATTTGGAATTTGCGACGGCATGGTGAGGGAAAACGTCCGTCAGACACGAGGTGGTCGCCAAAATCTTACCCCTCATCGTGCCGTTACCAATTTGTCGACGGCTGCGAAACTATCTCCAGCCCGTCTCCAATTCTTCCGTCACCAAGCCCTCGCCAAATTTCCCGTCTTTAAGCCGTCACAACAATTTGCTGTCACCGTACCCTCACCAACTTAACCCGTCTCCAAACTGTCACAAAAATTGTACTCACCAAGCCCTCGCCAACCTTTCCCGTCACCTGGCAGTCACCAATGTTTGTCGTCACCAAGTACTCGCCAACTTAACCCTTTACCAAACCGTCACCAAAATTATCGTCGCCAAGCCCTTGCCTACGTCACTAACCTTTCACGTCACCAAGCCCTCATTAACTTAACCTTTCAATATGATTGAACTTCTTATAATAAATTCATAAATTTTAAACTCTTAGGTAACTAACTATTCAAGAAAGAAGTGTTTCACTTAAGACTTTATAACTAATATCAAACCATCGTAATTGTATCATTAGCAACACAACTAAACTCAACTTGAGCAAGAATAAAATGAATTTATATCGAATTTTTGTAGTTCTAGGACTAAAAGATTGTAACTTTTTAAGCACAGATCATACATAATCATGAAAAGATCAAAACTTTATTAAAAACTAATGTAATGAACAATGAAGCAGATGTATGTATGATAAAATTGGCACAATTATGATCTATTTGAATGAAAAATCTTCTTGCCTTATCATTCAAGTGAAAAACTGTCAAATGGGATACTCCATTAGAAGGTGTGCTCTCAAAAAACTATCAAATAGAACCTAATTGCTGTCAAAATGGAAGTAGAAAAAGGTGGTAAAAGACCATAACAATTACAATAATCAGAAATCAAAGAACAATATACGATAATTCCACAAAAGTTGCATTTATAGCATCTCATACATATACAGAAAAACATCCTTCAAACCTTGTCAGATTACTTCAACTCAACCAACCCACAAAAGCTCATTCTTATTGATACATCGTTCATCAAAACCTCATCAAAGTGCTTATTGGCAAGGCTCACAAATTCATAAATACAATTCTCAACAAATACATTGAAAACCATTATTTTTACAACAGCAATGGAAATGTAGACAAAGTGCTTATTGGCAGAGCTCAGAGCATTTTAGCAATCCCCTTCTTCATCCTCTTTTATGTGGCTGCATAATAGCCAATACATTCTCTAAATATAGCACTCCCACTTGCAAAAGAAAGAAATACCTTCTCCTAAGGAGTCGTCCAACGAGGTATCTTCTAGAATTCCACCAGGCAATGAGGTTTCACCATCTTTAACTTAGAGATTTTTTTTGTCCTATGACCATCATTAAGGCTTTGCAGGATAGTAGTATAAAAGCAAAGGATTGGAAGCAATACAACATCAGTAGTAGGAAAAATTAGTAGCTAAAACTCTTATTATTGTCACGCACCAATCATTTAAAGGATCTTCTTTCACGTACCAATACATTGAAAGAAGATGTTTCAAATTTCTCTCAGTGGGGCACCCAGAACCACTTCTCTAATGGATGCAATTTTTACCAAAAGTGCATGTTTGTTGTAGCACTCCAATCCCTCATGAGACCAGAGCCTCGATCCCAAATTCAAGGTCATAAAAAACAAGGAGAAACGGCAGAGTCTCCCCTGTTTTGAGGGCATTTCAACACCTGCTATCAAAGAAATCGACACACAAGAATTCACAAGTAAACATAGGCCATTTATATCCCAAAGATAACGCTAGCACATAAAGCTTTTATTTTTAATAAGCATAAAAATGAGGACAACAAAGTAGGTTGTCTCAATCACATAACATTAAAATCAAATATCCATTAATGAACTTCATTTAAACACATATCTCCACTGTTCATACAAATAATTGGTCTTTATTGAGCAATAATAGATTACGTGAACCATAAAAACCAAATCATTTGAATAGTCAACCACGAGCTATGGGGTAACTAATTGCCTTTGGTGTTTAATGATAGTTACTAGACATAAAAGGATGAGGTAACTCTTTAAACTACTCTACTACTCTAGGTTAAATCTCTTCTTACTGTCAAATAACATGTAATAGTCATTATCTTTATACTAATTTCAGTTCTATCCAATTCTTCTAGCATCCCTTACAATTTCTCAAGGGACGTTAATGCCACAAGCTCAATTACTAGCTAAGGCAGTAACTTAGATAACACTAAATACCTGTAGTTAACCTGTAGTCCCAGACTTCCACACATTAAAATAGCAGTAATCTTATCCTCACTGAAGCCAGCATAAAAAAAAAAGCTTGGCCCATTCTTTTTCATTTCTTTCCTTACCTGTAACATTGACCATCATGAGCATATCAAAGAATAGTTGACTTTTTATCGATTCAGCATCTCCATCTACGTTGTCAACTAGCACGTCAATGATTATCACTTTACCTCTCCTGTCTTTGCCTGTAATTGCTTCTTTACATTTCTTCAATATTTTTACACACTCTTCATCGCTCCAATCATGCAATATCCACTGCTTGTCATTTGTACAAGGTGATATATTATTATTATAACATTACCAAATATATTGCAAATTATTCTAATGGAAAACTTCATATATGCTACCTACCTAATTCTTGGTCAACACCATTCGAAAAATCTTTTTTGCAGGTGGAAAATATTAGTTTGTAAAACAATATTAAAAAAAAATGAAGAATAGTAGTAATTTTAGGGTCTGAACTTGGTTTAATATAGAATTTAGGGCCTAAAATTCAAAGAATTTAATCAAGTCTAAAACTTTTGAAAACAGGTACTTTACGCATTCACTGAACAGAAAAAAATTGGATTAATATCACTTTGCCTATAATGTATATATAGTATAAATTATATCCCTTAATGTTTATTTTATATCAGTAATCTTCTCACATAATTTAGTTAACTAACCTTTCTCTTACAACTATTAAAAACATACGAATGTAAAAGATAACCTTCTTTATACCTAATGTTTCTTCTCATTTTTTCCCTAATGTTACAACCTCACAAAAGAAATAAAGCTCCAAAAAAAAAAAATGTTACATAGTATAAACAGCAAAACATTTTTTACCTTATATTTTTTTTTATTTTCAGGCTAATATAACTTTACCCCCTTAATGTAAAAACAATATTATGTAACATTTTTTGTCACATATTTATTTTGTATCACTTAGCTCCTTTTGTGCTGTTAATTAAGATGGAGTATTTTTGTGAATTTTTATATTGTACAAAGACTATAATGGAGATATTTCTTAAGTAAAGTACGAGGGGCTAAGTAATCTAATTTAAATATTATGGAAAAATGTTACACTATATACACATTAAGAGGGTAAAGTAATATTTATCTAAAAATAGTAATAACACTTTCACCCTTAAATTCTACATTTGACCAAGTTCACATTTTAAAATTTCCATTTGTCCTTCAAAGAATCCCGTTTTCTATTTATTGCTATGAGGCCATATGTGTCTTTTGCTTATAAAGTAAAAGACTATAAGTGAGACAAAACAAAATAATAAGAGTCAGAAATGAACAATGGATAAAACTGAGACTTTTTTGGAAAATGATGATCTCCAATGTCTTTTAATTTATACCAAAGAAAAAAAAAATCTTTTATACCAAAGCTTTAGCTTAAGTTTCATAGGAAAAGAATAAAAATAGGATTCTTACCTTCAATAGAATTGCATCTGCAGGAGGTATGTAGTCAAACATATCTCCTCCAACATAGCTCAAGTTTTTAATTCCTTGCAAGCCATCAACAACATGAGGAAGATCAAGCACAGTGCACTGCAAATGTTGAAATGCATCATCAATGGCTTTAGCCATAGTTCTTGTTCCCCCTCCAATGTCTACCAGTGAATTTATCCCCACAAACACTTGCTGACAATCTTTAATCACCACACTTGTCACCAACCTTGAATCACTAGCCATAGCTTCATTAAAGAAACGGTCCAGCCTTGGTTCGTGGTTAACATAACCCCACAATGTCCTCCCATGAGCCATTTCAAATGCAACATTGTCTAACACTTTATATAATAACATAAGGCAGCTAGGGAACAAGGGAGGAAAAAAGAAAGAAAAAAAAAACACTAGCAATCCACTGCCGGCAGTGGACTGCTGGAACGGATCAACTTCGGTGCCACTGCCGGCGCTGATTCAGAATGGCCGAGAGCCGTAACACATACACATTAGTATATATATATATAACATTATTCGCTTATTTGCTTGCTTGTGGATCTGATTGCACTTAGTCCTAACATGGTTCACACCAAATTCATCTCATATAAACCTTTTATCAAACATTATTTACTCAACTCAAGATCAAAGGCTACTATATTAACAACAACATAAAAAATCTCTCAGCACTTTTAGGTCATACAAAAGATAATTCCCACATCACAATACATGTAGAAATATAAACATTCAATCGGCTAAGAGTTTCGATTCATAAATACCTGAAAACGGTGGTGGGGTAGCGATGTGGTGCTGATCCAATTGATGGGGTGGCTGTGAGGTCGCGGGGTGAAGGTAGGGTCGCGGGGTAGGGATGGCTGCAGGGTGGGGTGGGGTGGGATGGGCATGGGGGGGTGGGGTAGGGTGGGCGTGAGGGGTGGGAAGGCTAGCTGCGAGGTGGGGGTAGGGGGTAAGTGCTTTTAAATTGGATCAGCTCTTGGTGCTGATCCAATGTATTTTAATTTTTTTTCTTTATTTTTGTATGTTGAGTGGTCTATTTTAATTTGCATTTGTTTTTTGTTTTTTTTTTAATGTTGGTGGTGACGGCCATGTCCGTCTCCATAAATGGAGACGGGCAAGGCTGTCTCCAACTCTTAAATTGGTTCAGCTCTTGGGGGTTGATCCAATTTATTTTAATTTTGTTTGTTTTTTTTTTGTTTTTATAGTAGAGAGGATGGGTATGGATTGGAGAAGGGAAGCGCTCTCGTCTCCAATTTTGGAGACGGGAACGCCTCCCGTCTCCAATTTCGGTGACGGAAGGCGCTGCCGTCTCCAATTTTGGAGACGACGAAGTATGCCGTCACTGTTGGTGATGACTTGGTGACGGTTTTTTCCATCTCACACTATGCCGTCACTGTCCTGCCATAAAATTGGCGTCAACCTTTCCCTTCACCAAGCCGTCGCCGTATTGGTGACGGAATGGCGACGACTGGTCACAAAATTCAGTTTTTTTTGTAGTGGGAGTGAACATAGTGAACTGGGGGTTCTGCTTTGGCTGTTGAGGCTGCTTACCTCGGTCGTTTTGAATTTTACCCCCAGATTGGGCTCGGGAGGTCTCTCCCTTCCTGCTAGCTTTCTTTTCCTTGTCATCATCCTTCTTTGCCTGATGGATTTCTTCCGAGTGTATGTACCCTTCTGCTCGTACCATCAGCTCGGATATAGTATCCACGGGGTCGATTGCCAATGAGGATGTAAGGGGGCCCGACCTGAGCCCACTCTAGTAAGCCATCAACGCCATGGAGTCCTCCAGGTTGACGATTTGGAGGGACTTTTCATTGAATCTGGCTGTGTAAGCCCCCAAACTTTCCCCTCTATGTTGCTTCACCAGCAGCAATGTAGAAGTGGGACGGGTGGCGTACCGGCTCCCTGCGAAGCGGGATAGGAAAGCCTCAGCCAGCTGATGAAAACTTGCAATTGAACCGGGACGAAGTTTTTGGAACCAATCCAAGGCATTGCCAACCAGGGTGGTCGGGAATGTCTTCGTCTTCATGAGTTCAGACATGTCATACAGAGTTATGTGGTGATCAAAGTTAAGCAGGTGGTTGGCTGGGTCTTCATCTCCATTATAGACGGCCAGGTTGGGCATCAGGTTGCCAGTGGGTAGTGGCGTGGCTAGTACCTCGGGTGAGAGTGGGCTTACGCCGAGCTGGTTGATGACCTTGGCTATGGCGGCAGCGGTCTTGGCCTGCTCGGGGTCAGCTTGAGCCGCCCTTTTACCTCTCATCTCGTCGGGTCTCGCCATCGGCTCTAGGAAGCCCTCTTCGTCCTGCGTCCATTTTCGCCTTGGGTCTGGGATGCAGAACTGTGGACGCGAGGGCGGTGACATAGCTTCTTGCAGAGCCAGAGGGCCCTCAGCTAGCCGGGCTACCTGCTCCTTAAGTTCCTCAAACATCCTCAGCATCATCCTTACCTCCGGTGACAGGCTGGAATTGAGGTCTCCATCCGCCGTGGGGTTGGTTTGAGTGGCTAAGTGTATACGTTGGCTCGTTCCAACGTCGGTTGGGATTGGGTTTTGGCTAGGCACCTACGTGGTTTCGAGGTCCCCATCCGGGTTGGGCGAATACTCTACCGGTGCGCTGTGGCTTCTCGTTTGTACCATAATGGTTTCTCAATGAGTGGTGAAGAGAGTGATCAAAAGAACTTCGTTCCCACAGACGACGCCAAACTGTCGAGGTCGGATACTCGCAGTTGAGTCGGTCGGCTACGCTTGCCAAGCTGAACTTTCAGGTTGGCCTCCGAATTGAATTTTTCAGGTCGGCTACCTGACCTGCACAAGGAAAATGAAGGAAAAGGCGGGGTGATGACCCGAATTTTCCCCTCGGGCTCGCGAATGATTAGTATGTCCGAGCTGACAATGTAGCTGAGAGTATTTAATAACGAGTTACCTTCGAAATGAAGGGGAAGAGCTCTATTTATACTAAATTCGGACCTGACATCATTTAATGCGGTGTAACTTTATGTCCCATCAAGACTTTATGTCCCATCAGGGTAGCATCCAAGTTGGGCATTAGCTGAATATGTTCGGCTTGACTCAGATTAGCCCCTCTCAGCTCGGCGTGAGTATCTTGCTTCAGCTCGGAATCCCCCTCATCAGATGATACTCGTTTCTTTGCTTGCCGCGGACCATCAATCATAGATCAATCACTGACGTTTGTTTTCTCATCTTGATTAGCTTTTTTTGTTTTGGTGGATATAGTTTGTTTCTGTGTTGATTTTTGAGAAGTTTTTATCTTAGTCTGAGCTGTACTTTTCCTTATATGTAGCTGAGTAAATGCTGATCTATACCTTTATTTTTCTGGCTATTTAATTAATTCCCTTTTTGGATTTGATTTTATTTGTGCTTTTATGGTTTAGAGCTATAATTTTTTTTTTTTTGTTGGTCGGGTAGAGCTAGCAATGATGTTAGAATTCATTGTCTCCTAATTTGGTGTTTAAATTAATTTCTTTTTACATATTTTTGAAGTTTTTTATTTAAATAATTTTTTTTCAATTTCAAGTTTAAATTATACTATACGGTTTTAATTTTTTAAATTTTCACGGTTAACCATTCCTACGAGTTAGAGATATAGATTCCGCCACATGATTTTTCCTTCTCGACGCTGATTAATTTGGCGAATATGAAAGTTGATCATTTGGTCAGCAGCATGGTGGTTGCATATCGCCAGATACGAGCACTGTCACGAGAGATGGGATACCAAGTACCAATTGTGATTTCACTTCAATAAGTTTGAAATTACTGTATTTATTATTTATGTTACTAATTTTAGTCCTTACATATTGGGAAACATTACCGAAGAAATGTAATAAATGAGGAGGCCTACATTCTACATAGGGTAGATGAAGTGGGTGGTAGTTGTACAATAATGCCATGCTCCACTCAATTGCAGCAAGATGGGTCTTCCTTTATGCCGTCTGGCATAGTATCAAGAAAATCGAACGTGACAGGAAGTATACAACTCCAAGTGGCTTTCCTCCGTTGTTTTCTACAGTTATGGGATGGCTCGCCACTTTTTCTTTTCTTTTTTCTTTTTCTTTTATAACGAATGCGATGTGAGATAAATATTAAACGTGCCAAAAACTTAAATTTAAAGGTTCTTTTTCTATGAAGCATGTGACAAATTTGTCACATGTATATAGACAAAAAATGATTCAATTAGTTGATAAATGTTAATCAATTATCATAAGTAGGGACATCATAGTAATTTATTTAAAATTTTGTAAAGTCAAATTAGTAAAAAGAGAAATTTCAGACATTTTAATATAATATATCTGTACGATACAGACTAATGTAAATTAGTTTTATGAAATAACAACTTAATATGTAGCTATAATAGATTTGTCACATGCCTTATAAAAGAATTTTTCCAAAATTAATAGCTTGCGAATTTAATTCACATCTTTAGTTTATCATTGTGAGTGATTCTCGTGCCTTTTTAATTCTCTCATGATCATAAGCCTAAACTTTCATGTTATAAACGCAGTGTAACATATCATAGTAGTGATCCAAATACCAAGAAGAGCACGATGCACCTGTTGCCCAGTTTTTCAACCTAATTAATTAGATAGACTCTCGTCATGAGCTTACTCATTTTCTCTGCAAAAGAAAACATAAAAAATTAAAGTGAGCGAAACAAATGTTCAGTAAGAAAAAATTCCAGGTAAGAAAAAAAAAAGAACCAAAGTCAATAAATTTAAAGACAAAGATATTGCTAAGCAAAGCTTAAAATAATTACGAGAAACTATGCGAAAAACTTATTGGTAGCTCGCATTCCACAAACTAATAGTGAAATCAAAACTAAGGATGTAGATTACTTATAGAAGGAAAAAAAGAAGAATATTCAACGAAATAAGGGTTAGACATTTATAAATAATCATAGCTAAGGATATACCAAGGAGTATGACATTTAGAGTTTCAATAATAGTGCAGGTACTAACAAGATTGGACTAAAATTAAACATACGTATATTCAATGTCAAAGTATAGATTAAATTAAATCGTACTAGACACATTATCAAACTTTCGACACTCAAGATGGGATAGCGAAAGGTGAAATATAAGGTCAGCTATTTGGAGAAAGAGTAGGACAAAATAAAGAGGCTAACGAGCAAAACTAGCCAAGTGAAGACATATGAAAGACATCACCAAGGATCGACTACAAGGCTAACCACAGGAATACACGAGAATGCGGAACATAAACTTGCCAATGATATGACCAATCGAAATGTAAGGATTAACCATATATCAAAATTCCAATGATGCAAAGTTCAACATAGATAGGTAACGATGTAGATAGGAACAAACACAGAAAGCTCACAATCACATAACTGAAGGCAAAAGTGAGATCCATCATGTGAAGCTACAAATGGAGTAGCTGAAATAGAGCACAAGGTCAAGCACTTGGAAACACATGCGGTACAGCCATGGACAAAATGGCTAGCCAATCGTAAGCCGTGACTGCATTTATTCATGTACTAGACAATGTGTGCGCCTTTACACATACACATACACACATATATATACACAACTTACGATGTGCGAAGGATCAATCGGACACATCACATGCTAATTAAGAATACTTATAATATGATGAAGTGGACTGGCGAGAGCCAACATAATAAATGACTCATAAAGGAGTAAGATCTGAGTGATGATCAATTCAGGCCAAAGACTTATCACAACAGTTTAGAATTCCCAAACGTAAGGGCTGCGCCCCCGACGAAGGATTCTTCTGGAACAAGAGGTTGAAGATTAATGCCAGAGTTGAACCTTTACGACGGCTAATAACAACTTGGCACGTAAAAGAAAGACCAATACTTAATATCACGCTTGCACTCTTTTGTATTGTATCTACTTTGATAGAATTTGGATGTTGAACGTCAAATTACTCATTACATAGAAAAAAATCTATTATATATAAGAGTGGTGAATGAGTGATATCTAACAATGCTCTAGTTTACCCGTGCATACGTTCCAATATGCTTCTCTCAAAAGACAAAAGAAGTTCTTCTAAATCCCTTTGGCTTCTAACATATAGTCTCTCTCAAACTATTTTGGATTATATTTTAAAACATTTAGAGGAGACTAAACCATCCCATTGGTATTTTTACATTAATATACATGATATATATAATTTAAATAAGGGACTTGGTAGTCATTGTTTACGTGATCTTTATTTTTAGATTAATAGCTATTGTAAAGTTAATGTTGATAGGATTCAAAATTGTTTAGATTCTTTACGCAATTAATATATATAGCGAATATGTTTAGAGGCCTTTTGTAGTTGATGTATATACTTTCGGGTTACACCCTCTTAATGCATATTAATAAATTTTTTCACTTCTCAAAAAAATTATATATAACAATTCACATATAAAAGGAAAGAATTCTTGCAAATTAGAAACAACAATAACAAATGCTTACATTTACCGAGCAAAAAAAAAAAAATGCTTACATTTACGCGATGCATCAATATAATATATAATTGGAGTATATAAGCCCCACTGTTGGTTGAGTGAATTCAACTTAGAATGTTTATGATGATAGGCCTCTGCCTTCTGGAAGAGATATAATTATGAATCAATGTTGAGTTTTGTTTGTTTGCACGTCGAGTTTGTACAGGGAAGAAGTTTTCATTATATATATCAGTTGTATGAGGATGGGATTATGAGGATGGGATTAGAATTATTTTATAACGATATTATGAAGAGATTCAAATTCTAACATTATGAAGAGATTGAGTTTTATAAGGACGTGTGTCACACATGAATAGAAGAGAAATGCTTATATACATACGAGAGAAAATTTGTATACAATTAAGAATAGATTCAAAATATTTTTTCAATAGGATTATAATTAAAAAAAATTCGAAGCCAATGAGGAGTGCATGCAGCCCCCACTTGCCCCATGTGCATCCGCCTTTGTATATAATGAGACGAAGTTGGTCTAGTAAGGAAGAATTTAACCAAACTTAGGATGTCCACTTCACTATATATTGTTTAATTATAGATTTAGAAATGATTGGATCATCAATCATGCTCCTATGAACATTAATTATTAAATATTAAATATTGAGCTAGGTAAAGTATCTAAGCTTCTCCTCGTACAATTTCCGGTTAAAATAATCTAACAACTGGCGAAATCTAGCAACATGGATTAGAAAATTAAATGCAGTTCAGTCAATCCCTGAAACACAAAGAATTCGAGTAAGTTAACAAACTCCCCAACAATATTTGTACTTGCTAAGATGACAACTTTTACTACTGGCCCTGTGAAGAACATGATAATCTAGGATGTTTTTTACTTGTAAATGATAAGGAGATTACATTTAGTGATTAGAATCGTCTTTACTTCTAATGAGAGTGTCTCTAGTGCCTATTAAATGAAACCTTAGCCATCTAAACTGTTTGGTTCGCTTATTGTGTAGTTTCGTGATGTTTCTTCAATAACGATCCGAGGTTAAAACATGATTTAGATCGTTTTGCAAAGCATTTTGAATTATTTCAAATCAAAATATCTTCATTTCAAGTGAAAGTTGGGATAGAATGGCCTCTACGTAAGGACTAGAATTAGCCCAATATCGCAAAGTAATTAACCGCCTCTGCTTAATTTCATTCATCTTCTGTAAGTTTTTACAAGTCAACACCAATCTTTGAAAGTAGAAGCTGAATGGGTAAACTTTCTTCAATGTTGTTCTCCAACTGTTCTTAATTAACTGGTCATTCTAACTTATATTATTTCGGAAATGGATATACTCATAACATTATAATGTTATGAGTGAAATCCAACATTTGGGAACTGTTGATACAATTATGATGAAAAAATAAAATAAATATCCCGTTGTGATAGTGTTTAATCCGGTCTATGTATTGTGAGTTGGTTGAAGTGGAGATATGTCCAAGGTTAGAGAGAAAAAAAAAATTTCCCGCTGATCAAACATTAAATAGGACCACATGAAATAAACTTTTTCAATTGGTTCTATATATTAATATTACTATAGAGAATGTCTCTCACCAATATTAAAATTCATCTCATCGTGTATTGTACATTATATCCACCCAAACATTTGGTTTTAAAAGTTATTCTCCATTTATTTTTGTAAAAATTTCCATTGTCTCCTAATGTCATGGGATGTAACATTTGTACTTTTATTTTGCAGAGTGCACAAGGGAGATGTTTTTAAGTTACAAACTTTAGCTGCATGAGTTTAAAGTTGAAAATAAAAATAAAAAAACTAACAATTACCTTAATTATTATGATCATAATTTGATATCTTAGATAACTTAATTTGTTATCTCGTTCCACTTTAGTTTACAAAATTTAACCTTTTATAGGAATAATAGCCAGATGTTTTGATGATTAATTAGTCTCAAAGACTTAAGTTGCTCTAACTATATAGTTTTTCATTGTTTATGCTTGGACGTTAAAAAGTTAAATATGGAAGTAACATTGATTTAAAGATTTCTGAGTCATCTAATATTTTCATAAAAAGTAGGAAATATCTCCTTGACTAAATAATTTCTAGCTAATTTTATTGTAAAAAACATTATTGCCCAAAGAAGAGTCAAATAGATTATAGGGTAAATATCACTCCGTCCCCTGTGAAATCCATATATATCAGCCGTCCTCCTGTGTTCATAAAAATATCAAACACCCTCCTGCATTTTTTAAAACCAGACACACCGCAACATTCCGTCTATTTTAAACTAACACTGTTAATTTTTTTGTTAAAATGACATTTTTACCCTTATATTATACATTTTTTTGCCATTTTCTTTATTCTCTCTTCCCATTCTTTTCACCCAAAAAAAAATAAAAAATAAAAAAAGAAATTATCATCATCATCATCCCACCCTCGACCCCACCCCACCCCACCCCAAGCCCCTCACACCACCGTCGTCCCTTACCCCTAGCCCCATGTGCATTCTGTGTGTGTCTCATGTGTATGTGTTGTGTGTGCGCGCATTGTGTGTGTTGTGTATGTGTGTGCGTTCTTATACATATATATATGTACACACACACACACACACACATATATATATATATATATATATATATATATATATATATATACCAAAAAAAGTTGAAATAATTTTTATAATTTATATATATATATACACCTATATTTCGTGAATCTCTATGCTCAAATGTTGCAACTTTAACCAGATTGAATTGAGGGTTTTGCTTATCATAGATGGCTTTGGTTTTTGCTTTGTTGGAGAGCTGACAGGGGATGGGAAGCTAGGGACGGGGGTGGGTGGGTGGGGGGGGGGGGGGGGGTTTGGATAGGGTGGCTAACGGGGGGTAGGGGGCGGGGGGTGCTGACGGGGAGGAAGATGATGAAATTTTTAATTTTTTTTTTTTTTTTTGGGTAAGGATAGGTACAAGAGTATTTTAGTCAATAGCTTAACTCATATAAAGTCAAAAAGCATACCTAGCTGCACAAATGGCGCGTGGGATGCACTTTGGATGGAAAACCAAATGGACAACTAACGGAGGGTGATAGCGTGATGTTTTTTACAAATCATAGGGGGGTATTTGATAGTTTTGTGAACACAAGAAGACAGACTGATATATATGAATTTCACTGGGAGGCGGAGTGATATTTACCCTAGATTATATTATAGCTAATTTTTTAAAGGAAATGGGGTTACCACAGCCTAGTATTGTTTGATGCATGTAAAGTACTCTTGATCTTCGGGCCTCTTTAAAATCATATACTAGAAACAAAACCTTCTGAAATAATATAGTAAAGTCGCAATTTGAAAAGATGTTCGAAAGATTGAAGGCTTAATTATAGAAAGAATCTA
Organism: Ehretia macrophylla; assembly: GCA_037974665.1. Lineage (NCBI taxonomy): Eukaryota > Viridiplantae > Streptophyta > Magnoliopsida > Boraginales > Ehretiaceae > Ehretia > Ehretia macrophylla. The sequence continues at coordinate 64,501,091 of CM075769.1, forward strand.
GATATTGGACAAAGGACACTAGGTGCTTATATCATATATTTTCTTTTTTGTGCTAGTGTTTCAACATATTGAACTTCATACATTTCTAATAAAAGAAAACCTTCATACAATCGAAAACAAATCTTTGAAACACGTTGATCGGTGTTAAATTCTCGATGGCAATGAATTGGATGACTAAATAGTCAAAGCTTTTGATGCTTCCGCTATCAACAATGGTTTAGCTTCCATGAAGTTTTATTTGCTGAAAAAAATAGAAGACCTTCTAACATCATCAGTCTATGTTGCCAAAGCTGATTTCCCTTTTCTTTTTTTTTTCTTTTTTTTTTTTTACATTGGAGGCTCATGAATTCATGGTTTGAATTTGAAACATTAGACTACAATAGGTTACTACTTTACTATTTCATTCAATTCTTGGGTGTTGCAAAATCTGATTTTGATACTTCCACTATCATCAATATTTTTCAGTTGTTTGATGAGCAATAGGGTTCAAATCCTAAACCAGATTCACCCAATTTTTCTTCCTGAAAAACGAACTATCTTTAACAGAATAATGCGTTTGACCCTTCTTGTTCACTTCTAAATTTTTAAGATTCTCAAAGCTACACAACTTCACTATTTCTTTAGGTAAAGTGTACAACACCCCTCTGTGTTTTTGTAAAGTTACACAATACCTTCCTGTGATTTTAAAAATGCATGTTATCCTCCTGTGATTTTTGAAACTAAGCACAATAACCTTCTATGGTTTTAAAAATTCACGGTACCCCCATATGATTTCTGAAACTCAGCACAACAGCTCATTCCATCAAAAAATTCGTCTATTTTAATAGAATGTATGATGCACGCGCATTAAATAATGCGCTTTTTTGCTTAAATTATTAATTGTTTGGACAAAAATACTCATTTTCTCCAACCCTAAAGAAAAAAATGTGTCATATAAAGGTATTTTTGTCTAAATAAATAATAATTCAAACAAAAAAAACCTTGAATAATCGCATTTAACGCGCATGCATCACATTTTTCATTAAAATAAATGGATTTTTTAACAAGGGGGGCTATTGTGCTTAGTTTCAAAAATCACAGGAGAGTATCATGTACTTTTAAAAACACATGAGGTACCGTACACTTTTAAAACCATAGAAAAAATTGTACAACCTTACAAAAGCACAAAGATCCTACGCACTTCACCCCTATTTCTTCAACTACCCCATTTCTCTCTTCCTCTGCGGAAAATGGCAATCCTAAGAACTCAGCTATTTTCTTCACCATGGAAATTGAATCTGCTTTATGATCTTCAAACTTCAAGAACAACACCTTCTGATGATCCTTTAAGCTTGCATTCCAGTACCCCAACATGTTCTCCCAAAAGGGTCCAAAAGGGTGTATTAATCATTGGCAAAATAAATCCAGGGCTTCATCATCAACAGGTGGCTTCATTCTTGCATCATAGAAATTTTTTATCGCGAAATGTCAGTAAGATACAACTGATCCAAGGGGTTTCTGCAAATATAGATTACACGACATTTTGAATCAAGAATGGATTTAGGTAAGCTATTAAAATGTATGTGAGTTGCAAAAATTCTAGGACACGATATGTTCTTGCTCTCAAGATCAAGATTTTTTGGATTTGAATAGAGATCATACTCGAAGAATGGAACAAGGGCAAGTGGATTGGTGGATAGAAGACCGCTTTCAGCAACTGGATACATGTTCCTGTTGATGATGCTAAAAGTGAAAGCTTTGAGCCAAGTAGTGCCTGATTTCGTCATCGTAGCGAGTATGACATCGGTATCTTTAGCTTGGAAGTGTCTCTGGAAGTTTGTTGCTGTCGGAAGAAGTCTTGCAGGACACCAAAGACCATTGTAGTTGTACAACAGAGAGCCGATCCAAGTACAACTCTTCTTGGCAAGAGCTGCAAGAAGCGATTGTGTAAACTCATTGTTACTCGGTTCTTCATGATCAGTTTCGGATTGATGGTTTTTGGGTTGTTGAGTTTCTGATTTCTCCATGGAAAAGCAACAAGAAGATAAACCACGTACTTGGAAACGAGGAAGGAAGGAAGATTAATTAATGCCTTGAAGAATACAACTCTTAATTAATATATTATAGGGTGAAGTGTACCAGATCCCCTTATACTTTAGCGAAATTGTACAACACATCTCTATAGTTAAAAAATCCCCTGAACTAGTCCCTGTATTTTATAAAAGTGCACAACACCCTCTACAGTTAAAAAATTCGTTATATTTAACGGATTTTGTAAAAAAGACGTAAATACCCTCAATTTTTTTTTCATTTCTCTCTTTTGTCATTTCCTCTTTTGTTTAGGCCAAAAAAATAAAGAAAAATGATATATATATATATATATATATATATATATACACACACACACATTAAAAAAAAATTACACACACACAACACACAGTGGCAATAGCAGTGGGGGTGGGGGTGGGGGTGGGGGTGGGGGTTGGGGGGGGGTGCGGGTGACGGGATATGAGGGTGGGGGGTTACGTGCTGAATAGGGTGGGGCGTGGGGGGTGGGGGGTGATGGGGTGGGTTGTGGGTGGGGGTGGGTGACGGGGCTGGGTGGGGTGGGGTGGGGTGAGGGGTTGGGGAAGATGACTTTATTATTATTACTATTATTTTTTAAAAATGAATAATTTGGTCAATTCTTATAATTATTTGATGATTAAATTCGTTAAAAATCAAAAAAAATATCACTTAACGCGTGTGAAGTATACTCTCCGTTAAATTTAACAAATTTTTTAACGGTAGGGGGGTATTGTGCACTTTTGGAAATCTACAAGGACTAGTTCAGGGGGTTTTTAAACTATAAGAGGTGTTGTGCACTTTCTCTAAAGTACATGGGGGTCTGATGCACTTTACCCAAAAATAAAAGAAAAAAGAATATATATATATACATATATATATATATATATATACATATATATATATATATATATGTATACACACAGACATATATACATATATATATATACACACACATTAAAAAAAAAAATACACACACACACAACACACAGTGGCAGTGGGGGTGGGGTTTGGGGGGGTGAGGGTGACGGGATATAAGGGTGGGGGGTTACGTGCTGGGTGGGGTAGTGGGTGACAGGGGGTGGGGAGTGGGTGACGGGGCTGGGTGGGGTAGGGTGGGTGGGGGGGGGGGGATTGGGGAAGATGACTTTTTTATTATTATTATTATTTTTTTTTAAAAAGGGTAATTTGTCAATTCTTATAATTATTTAATAAATAAATTCGTTAAAAAATATATATATCATTTAACGCGTGTGAACTGTGAAGTACACTCTCCGTTAAATTTAACAGATTTTTTAACGGTAAGGGGGTGTTATGCACTTTTGAAAATCTACAAGAACTAGCTCAGAGGGTTTTTGAACTATAGGAGGGTGTTGTGCACTTTTGCTAAAATACAGAGGGGTCTGGTGCACTTCACCCTATATTATATGTTTGCATGAAAATTGGATCTTGTGTTGTCTCTTGCTTAAGGTTTCCACACCACTAGAAGAGTTGAAAAATAATTTACGAGAAACTCTATTACATTAACGCCAACAGTTTTAAGGAATTTTTTAAAAAAAGTTTGATTTACCGTCAATCTTTTTAATATATAAAGTGGGTTTTACACATGTAAGACTCATCTCATATGAGTATTGTTTCAGTTTGTCAATTTTTTTAAAAAGTTTCCCACAATCCAGTTCTAATCTAAAGTGGGTCCTCCTCTGACAGTCAAGGTCGGACATCCAACCTGATATATCGAATACTTTCCCTAATTTAATAGGCCATTTTGTGCGCTACAACTACTACCTACTACAAAAGTCAGACTTTTTTAGTGAGGAATGTAGTGTAGGATGGTAATACTATAACGGGGACTTGTTTGGTTTGATTAAATTTTTATCTACAATTTTAAGGCTTCTCTTAAATCATTATTTTGCTTTAGCCCGGAAAATTTAAATTATTGAGGTGAAAACAAGCAGTTAGTCACCATAAACATATTTTATGACCTATAATTTTAAATCCATTTAAGTTTTATAAATTTTATACTTTCACTGGTAGGGTTATACTTCTCTATATCTAATCCAACATGCTGTGTTTGAGTTTTTTAATAAGATTCATGAGTTAATTCTTTGAGGCTGATGTCGAATTTTCTTACAAAGTGACTGGTTTTTGCCCCTCTAGCAAAAAGGACCAAATCATCAGCGAAAGCCAAGTGTGTAATGTGCAGAGCATCACACTTAGGATGAAAATTAAATCCATCCGTAGTCTTGAGGGAGGCAAGCATCCTAGAGAAATACTCCAAACAAAGGATGAAGAGAAAGGGAGAGATAAGGTCCCCTTGCCTTAATCCTTTTCTACCTTGAAAGAAACCGTGGATGGACCCATTGATCGACAAGGAGAAAGATGGAGTAGTCATACAAATCATAATCCAATTGATGAACTTGGGAGGAAAGCCAAAACCTTCAAGAACACCCCGCAGAAACTCCCAATTTACAGATTCAAAAGCCTTGCGAAGATCAATCTTAAGCATGCAACGAGGGGAAATCCGTTTCCTGGAATAATGGCGCAAAAGTTCCTTAACCAGGAAAATATTTTCTACCATGTTACGGCCTTGCAGGAAGGCCGATTGAGCTTTTTCCACCACACCGTAAAGGCAAGGAACGATTTTAGCAACCAGAATCTTGGAAATGATTTTGTAAACAACATTGCAACAAGCAATGGGGCGGAAATCACTCATCTTAGATGCGTGGCTGTGCTTTGGAATGAGGGCAAGAAATGTGTGATTGATTTGTTTGAGGATGGCCCCATTGACAAAGAATTCAGAAACGGCCCTACAAACATCATCTTTAATAAGGTGCCAAGACTGTTTGAAGAAAGCCGCAGAAAACCCATCAGGACCTGGTGCCTTATCATCTCCAATACTGAAAAGAGCATCCCATGAGGGGAAGCTATGAGTTTTGGAAGTTATATCTGCTATATATAGATAGAAACCTCCAACATAGTATTGAGATTGACAACTTTTGTTATTGCTTTAGAAGGGAGAATTATGTCATTAGTCCCCTATTGTTTCGTTTTATTTTTAAATTAGTTCCCATTATTTTAAATAGTTCAAATCACTCTACATTATTTTTATAAAAGTTTAAATTAGTTCCCATTGTTTCTACAAAGTGTTAATTTAGTCATTGGCATAAAAAAGGTTGTAAATTTAACATAAATAAACAGTTACATAGGCGTAAAATGGTAAAGTAATATAATATCTTCATAAAACCTTAATTTAGTCCCTAAACTTCTAAAAAAAATTCAGTTTTGTCCCTTCATCTTTCCCCAATCCATCTCATTCACCTCCCACCACAATCATATTCAACACACACACAATGACATACAACACACATTCTTCACATACACACATAATCACATGCAATAGACAAAAACACCACCCACACACACCCTTACAACCACTACCTCTACCGCTACTTCCATCACAGTCACCATCCACGGAACCCACAAACCACCTACATATACACATAACACATACAATGACATGCATATACACCCATATAGACACATATAAATACATACAATAAACATATATACATCTATATACAACACATATACAGACATAGAAATACCTAACATATATATACAACACACATACATACATATATACACAACAAATGCACAAACACAACAGTGGGTGAGGGGCTTGAGGTGACGAGAATTAGGGGGCTAAGGGGTGGTGTTAGGATTGAGGGGTTGAGGGATTGGTAATGGGAAGGGGTGGGTGTTGGGAGACTAGTGTCGGGAATGAGGGTTGAGTTTTTTTTTGGTCAGATAGGGTAGGTTCATCGGGGATGGGGGTAGAAGAGAAGGCTAGGGAGTGGTATTGGGGGAAAGGCTGGGGCTGGTGTTAGGGAAGGGGTTGTGTCGAGAATAGGGGGTTGGGGTTTTTTTTTTAGTCAGACGGGGTTGGCTTATCGAGGGTGTGGTGGAAAAAGTGTTGGGATTAGGATATGCCCAAAAGACCATTAACACTTTTTCATCATTGTATCTGAATATTTGCAATGAATAATTAATGTCATTTTACTTTTATGAGCATGTTTATCTCTTATGTGGTAAACTTATGTATGTATGTAAGGTCCTTGCTTCAAGTGTTGACTTAGATACGTGGTGGTTACGTACAAAAGATCTAAGTCATGATTGTTTGTCAAGCAAAACTGTTTAGTCCATAACTAAGTAGTAGAACTGGACACTCTATTATGGTAGAAATTATTGTGAATAAGTCCCATTTACAGTGGGGTGATCTGTCTTTATCATGGATAAGGTTCTAGACTTACCTTACATATGCATGTGTATGCATTGGGCGTACCACCGAAGGTGCGATCTCTAAACAAGTATTATCAAAGAGAGAGATTGCCTAGACCTACTAACTTCTAAGTGGGTCATTGCTCTCAATCTTGAGTATATGTGGATGAACTGACAAAGTCAAGTTCACTTTCAGTCACTATGGGTGCGATCTTGTATGGCTCAATAGCTCTGTGATTTAGGTATCTGGACTTGGTTAGAAGAGATATGTATCTACAATAAGGAATATATACAATAATCACTCTCTTAAAATGATCTAGGTTGATCATCCTAAATCTATGCATAGTGGTACAGCTTGTATCAGATGTTACACTTGTGGGTAGCCCTTGACCAAGTGGATAACTTCCAGAGGATGGTTGGATTATGGGTTAGAGGTTCTAAAGAGAAAAAGTTGTAATCTAAGAGGTAATAGTACAAGTGGTGTACTTGTCTTGGCTATGAGTGAGTATAGAGGGGTAACATGGTCATTATCACTTAGTTGGTTTAAAGATTGAGCGTCATATATTATTGACTAACTCCTGTCCATACAGTAATTATCCTGTAATGCAGCCATAGTCTTTTAATAGAATAGACTAAGGTTAAAGTGATACAATATTGCTCGAAAATTAGCAAGGGTACTTTGGTCATTCTTAGTGGAAGGATAATTATGTCTTTAGTCCCTTTTTTAGCCATTTACCTTATAAGTGTCATTACTAAACTTGGGTGTTGTTAAATATGTGAGAGAAATAAAGTCTAAAGGCTACTAAGTTTTAAGATGAACTTTTCATTCTTGGAAAGAGATTTTATTCTTACAAGTATACTAGTTTTGGACTTGGACTTAATTAGATTTAATTAATTAATTGGATTAGAGCAGACTTGGGCTAGGACACAAGGCCTACACGCGTGGGATGAGCCTTATAGGTGTTGGCCATATGGCTTAAGCGTATGGTATAGGCCTTTTTGCTAAGATGAGGATTTTTTAATATTATTTTAGAATTAAAGGATAATTCAAAATCCTAATCGTTTTCTAATTTGGTTTCTGATTAAGATAGAACTACCTAGCATGATTTACACCTATATAAAGGTCTCTACCCCAAACTCTACAATTGCACCATCTCCTTTGAAGTATCTCTTTCTCTTGTGTAAGCCTCTCCTAGAGGAAACAGAGAACACTCTTCTTAAAGTTCAGTTTTACGAGATCAAGTCCCACAATTTGAGCAACACTTAAGCTAGGATTTGACATAGAAGGAAAAAATTTAAAGATGCGTGTGGAGTTCTTCAACAGAGGTAAAGTTTTCTTCATTTCATTTTTCGCGATAAAAGGTATTTCGGCAAACTTTATTTGCTTTTAGAATTAAAACTATGAACTGTTTAGATGTTCAAGTAGCTATTTCATGCTTTATTCATTTTAAAGATCCATGCATGAATGTTTCTGCCTCATTCTTTTGATAATAGAATTTAATTTATGTGTTATAACGGTTCCCTTCATAGAGGGATGGTGTCGGGAATCGGGGGTTGGGTTTTTTTGGGTCAGACAGGGTAGGTTCATCAGGGGTAGGGGTGGGGTTAGGGGTTGGGGTTGGGGTGGAGGGAGGGGTGGGGGCAGGGGTGGGCTGGGGATAGGGGAGGAGGTGGGGGTGGGGTGAGTAGTTTAGTAATTTTTAAAGGTATTTTAGTTATTTTATAAATTTTTAGTTAAATATTTAATTGTATGGATTAATTTGACATTTTTTAAAAATATTAGGAATTAATTTAAATAATTTAAAACGATAGGAACTAATTTTAAAAATAAAATAAAATAATGATAACCTCTAGTGATATTTTCCCGCTTTAGAACTTGGGTGTCTATAGAACTTGGGCGTTTTTAGTTTGAACAATATTGTATTTTTGGACTTATTCAGTTTGAACATTTGTCCTTTAGAACATCCTTATTGCTTTAGAACTTTGGTATTTTATCTAGTTTGAACTTTGACCTTTACGACTGCGGCTTTAGTTTAGAGAGGATGTCAGATTTCCCTATGAGTTTTATCTTAAATCACAACTCCCCTATAAAGTTTTAGTTTTATCATATTTCTTTTTGACATCAAATTTTGTCAAACAAAGCCTTATATTAAAAGGCATTTTTATCTTTCTCTATTTCAAAACAAAGATAAAAGAAAACAAAAAATAATAAACAAAATAATTTGATAAAAAATTATTCAATAGAAAGGCCTACATTCAAATAAAAATTAATAAAAATTTTAATTTAAAAAAAAAAAAAATAACTTATTCTACAATACTTGTGTTATGGGCGAGATTAAAGAAAAATTATATTTACTTTAAAATCTATTCTCTTTTTATACATATATATATATATCTAAAATTAAATCTGATATTTATTTTTAACTCAATTGTCATAGTTCCACTACATCAAAAGGAGCATTTGTGGGCAATAGTCATTCTAAATAATCATTTATTTTGGTTTATTATAATTTTTTTGCAATGAGCTAACCTTACAAAAATATACAAAATAAAAACATAAAAAACAATTATTGTGCAAAAAAATGCGTTATGTGTGAGATTAGGAAAAATTAGATTCACTTTTAAAATCTTTTTTTTATGTACATATATATACATATCAAATTAAATCTAATTTTTTTCTAACAGAACATGTAACTTAATTACAACAAACGCTTTAGAGACACAAAAAAAAAAAAAATTAAAAGCAATAAAATAGAATTAAATAACTCAATAAAAAAAGACCAAAATATCATTCAATCTTAAAATTTTGTTTGGTAGAATTTGATGTCGTGAAAGAATTTGGACAAAATTGAACCTCTAGAAAAGTTTGGAATTTAAGAAAAAAATCATGGGAGAAAACGACATTCTCTCTTTTAGTTTCTTTTGCTTAACGTCTTGCAACTGATGTGTCATGTTTCAGACTCCTGTGGGTTTAATTCTACATGGCATTATGCACATCCACTATAGGACCATTGAAATATACGTGTCAGAATTTTTCTTTCAAAAAATGTGTATCTTTAGTGTAATCTTTTTTTCTTATTAATTTAAAATTTTTAATTTAAATTATTTCTTATATTGACAACACTCATTTATAAACTATTTAAATTTGTTATCTCCCACATATGTAGAATATGTAAGAAGAAAATTGAATCTTTAGCCCATGCCTTATAACATCATGAAATAATTAAGAATAAAACATATATTGATATTCTCGAATCATTTTGGAGATATACAAATAGTATATAAAGTTAATATAGATAACTTTTATGGGATATATCATGAATTAGTACATTACTACATGACTAACTTGATCTTCTCTACTCTTACTCTATACACTTTTATGTTTGCCAATTGATGGAAATAACAAGCATTAGGGATGATTTGGTGGAGAGAGGGATCAAGAGTCCTTTACATAGCAATCTTTCAATTAATTCTATTCATCATAAACTTAATTAGAAATAACCTTTCATGAATCCACTAACCCCATTAACCTCAATAAGTACACTATAATGTAGGATTATAATGAACCACTAACCCTACTAAGTACATCTTAATGTAGAATTATGATTTAGGTGGTTACATGAATTCAATATAAGACTAGATTCATGAGCTCTTCATATTCTTCTTGTACTTTTATGAATTCATTAAAAATATCATTATGTAGAAGGTTAAATATTAGTTCATGACTTTGATAATTGAACTATCATAATATATTTTATATTTTATGTAATTATGAAAACCACCTTAAAGCAAAAACTTCTTATGGAATATTACATTATAATAAATTTAATCTCCCTACACTTAAAAATATATTTTTTTATGGAGAAAAGGATAGTGTGATGATGTGCTTCCGCAATTAACAACTGAGACAAATATGACTGGGCGAGGCATTATTAAATTCGACTTTCGAGGACTTTCGTTGAAACAAAACTTTAAAGTGTTGTTTGACCATGGTCGGTGTTTTTTTGACTTACTCTATTGTGTGCAGTTTGTAGAAAATTATGGCAGCTTAGCATAAGCAGAGCGTCATAGAGGCCAAAACCTCTATTTGGGCCATGAAGAATATTATTCGTTATGTAGAAGAATGTTAATGGAGTAAAAGAATTTGAGTAATTTTAAGAATTGATACAACTATTTAGATTTACATATAAATTTATAGTTCTTTTGATTTCGGGTATGTTTGGTTTAATTGTTGAATTTTAAAACTATAGCAATAGAACTTTGGTTGAAAGTATTATTGTATGAAAATCATTAATTGTTTGGCATTCTCAAAAATATGCACTGGTACTTTTGACAAAAAAAAAAAGATATTGCAAGGTACTTTTGAGGGGGAACAAAAAAAAAAAAAAAAGAGCTCCCGCATGTGTAAAAACAAATTCTCAAAAGTTTGTTTCGAAAATCTCCAATTTGGAACTTCTTTTTTTTTTAACTTTGACTTTTAACCTAAAAAAAATTAAAAATTGGATCAAACAAATGAGTTTTAATTTCTAATTTCATAGAAAAAATAAGTATCTAAAATTTGAACCAAACACACTCTTGATCATTTTGTTTAGCTGGGGTTCAGCTTTTAGGTTACTTGTGGGTAAATCCTTCACTATTTTCAGTTGCTATCTTCCGTGTTAAAGATTTTAGTAAATCATGGAGCCTACATGCAACATGACGAACTCTTTTGTTCGCCAGATCAAAGCCAGGAAAAGAAAATCAACTGGCAAATTTTTACACAACTTTTTTTTATTTCTCCTGAATCCATCTTTCGCATGTTTCTTTGACTGTTTCTGTTGGATTTCGGGGTCGGGTCACTCAATATGGGTTGACCCGATCTGACCCATTTTGTATAGGTCAGTAAAAGTTATGGAAAGTTATTCCCATATTTCCAAATCCTATTTCTACAATAGGAATGAGAGAAAAAATATAGAACTGATATGTTCCGTTCTTGAAAAAGAAAAAAAAGAAGACAGTGAGTCTTCTTCACTGATTCCTCCTTCCTCTCTCAAGCTCTCTCACCATGTCTACTGTACGTAGACATCAAAATCAAAGGCACTTAAGTTGTGGCTAATTAATCCATTATCTTGTATTTTGGATTATGATTGACTTTTGTACGGTGGAACTAACGTGGGCAAATTCCTGCAAATTATTCTGCATCTACTATGAGGTTAGTACCAATTTAAAGTTTTATGAAGAATCTGTATTGTGTATTTAAATTCTTCAATTTCCAAGCTGACTAAAAATTGTAGTATATATGGATTGAGAAAATTGATTAATTAATATCAGTTTTTTTTTCTTTTAGAATCAAACCCGTGTTGTTTCATACTCATAAGAAGAGTTTGATCTTGGCTCATAAGGAATGCTAGCTATATGCTTAACACATGCAAGTCGAACTCGATGCTGAAGAAATCAAATTACTCTTTCCAATATGAATTGCCTCTAGTTTCGTTAGACTAGGCGATATCGACTTTAAGCGTGGTTAGGTGGCTGGAAAATTAATAAGCGACGTATTCTCATTCTCTCCACGCACATTTTAGCCACTATTTTAGTTTAGGTCAATAACCATAGATCAATCGCTATGAATTGATGGAGAAAATAGGTTTTAGTCACTATTTTAGTCTAAGTCAATCATAAACCAATGGCTATGAATTGATGGACAAATTAGGTCCTTGTGACTTAGGGGATAGGGCAGAGTCAAGAGAAAATATCTCAATTAGCCCTATAAGAAGGCCGAAGGCGAGAAGTTTCCACATATACCAGACATGGATGTGGCCCAAGTGCTTCACATGATTGGAGGCGAAGAGGACACAAGCTACGCCAAAAATTCATCCATTCAGGTCTCGCTCTCTCTTTCTTCCTCCTTTTCTCACACTCACTTCATTTACGTGCAAGCATTTCTGTGTTTATGTGCGAGTCTATGATGTGCAGGCTTGCTTCCGTACTAATTTTCTGCTCGGTAGACTTGGGGTTGCTCAGTTTGCCAATCCAATTTGGGCGACGAAATTGAGTATATTCGCTTAAACTTTATGTACATACTGATCAAAACAATTTAAACGTGCCTTTATAATTATTTTCTAAGAAAAGAGACTCATTTTTGTGACTTCTTCATGTGTACAAATTTTATTCCATTCAAATTTATTAAAAATATAGACCCGATCGTCGGAACCCTGGACGTTTATTATAATCGAAGATCTCTCCGAAACTACACCATCCTAATTTTTTTATTTTTTGGTTTTGATACAATGAGGTCGAAATTGTGATTCGAATTTAAAATTTACTCATGCACCACCCTAGTTGTGTATTACCAGTTTACGTGTACAACTCCGTTGGTTACGGTACTTTTTTTGACTCTGTAGAAAATGGCCATACTAAAAGTGAAGGAAATTATTGAAGAGAGCACAAAAGACTTTTGCAGCTCAAGCCTACCAGAGTGCATTAGAATAGCAGATTTGGGCTGTTCTTCAGGACCCAACGCCTTGTTACCAACTTCGGAGATCATATCAAGCCTTGAAAAAGCTTGTCGTCAATTGAATCACAAGTTACCCACGATTCAAGTGTTTCTGAATGACCTTGTAGGCAATGATTTCAATGCTGTATTCAAGATGCTGCCTGGATTTTACAAGAACCTTGAGAAAGAGTTGGGACTCGGACAAGCGTCGTGCTCAGTTGCAGCCGTGCCTGGCTCTTTCCATGGCAGGCTTTTCCCGGAGCATTCCCTTCATATTATATTTTCTTCAAGTAGCCTCCATTGGTTATCTGAGGTTTACAATGCTCCTTGTAAATATATATCTCCATTTCTTTGGGATATGACTGTGGATTACCGCCACTCAATCATTCAAAACTTTTGTTTTTTTGGGTCAAAGTCGTGGTTTGAACTTAAATTTTTTGCTTCAACTGGACTCTTAAACCATTTCATCCAACTCTTCGAAAGACTAATTAAATGCCATAAAATTAAACATGAAGAATTCAAAACATGTGTCCCGGCATTTGGATGTGGAGCCCCCATACCAACACATCAGTTCCGAACGCAAGAAAAAATTCCTTTCTCTAAATTTTAGGCATATTCAGTATGATTTAAAATTGACATGTAAAAGCTAATTATCCAGGTTCCGGAAGGTTTGATGACTGAGTCGGGCATGCCATTGAATAAAGGGAGAATTAACGTATCATATGTTAGTCCACCCGCCGTCCATGATGCATACTTGAACCAGTTTCGCAAAGATCTTATACTTTTTCTAAGTTCGCGAAATCAAGAGTTGGCTTCTCGAGGGCGTTTAATCCTTACCTTAATAGGAAACAATGACAAAAATGAGGGCAGTGAATCCACGGTGGTGCTTGGAGAGCTATTGAATGACATGGTCAAAGAGGTCTGTTTCTAATGTTACTAGCATTTTTGTTTTTTTTATGCGTGACACATACAGGAGCATGCAACAACGCTATGGGCTATGGACATCATGATCGATCACCATGTATAAAAAAAATCTTTTATCACTTTGGGTCAACGGCACCTTTCAGCATCCACTGGAATAGTCAATAAAAGTTATATTAGGTGGTATATTTTTTTGAAGCTCAAGAACCTTGCCTTACCCCTTGCCCCTCTTCTCATCCGCGCATCCTGCGCATGCGGCCTCAAAAGGAAGGCACCCATCACAGTCCGGTCATTTAGAAAATTTTATTATTTGAGTTAAATAGTTTCGAAGACCAAAATTAATAAGGTTAATGATGCAAAACGGAAGCAAAACACTAGATTCGTTCTAACAAAACGTCCTTGATACAAGGAAAACTTTAAATATTACAACTTTAGAATGTTAGAGAGGAAATATACAATACTAGCTTTGTATTGATTGATGTGTGTTTAATGAGCTTGGGGAGCTATCTATTTATAGGAGCTCTTAGGCCTTAAAATTTGCTAAACTTCCTATATGGGATAAAACAAATTAAATGGTACTATTCATAACATAAGAAAAAATATGAAGGTTAATTTGTTCTTCTTCTTTGGATTGATTTTGTCAATCTTTTTCATCAACTCTTTTGAATCATGTTCCGCATCAATCTCCTCCACTTGAGAAAAACTCGCCCTCGAGTTAATTTCCGGATATAAAGAACCTTCCTGTGGATAGTAATCATATAAATCAGCAACATTGAAGGTTGATGAAATTCTCCAATCATCCAGAAGATCAACCACATAAGCATTGTCATTGATCTTCTTTAAAATTTGGTAGGGACCATACTTCTTCGGATTCAGCTTGTTGTAGGTAACCACTGGAATTCTTTCTTTCCTCAAGTAGACCATGACCATATCCTTTTTTTTAAATACCTTCACCCTTTTATGCTTATCAGCTGCAGCCTTGTATTTGACATTTGAGGCTTCCAATTTCTGTTTTACCTCTTCTTGAATAGACTGCACTTGTTCCGCCATTTTATTTGCTGCAATGCTCTTATCAGAGAATTTCGGCAGTTTAACCAAATCTAGAGCATGCTTTGGTACCTTCTTGTAGACAATGAAAAATGGTGATACTCCAATTGAGCTGTGGATTGCACTATTATAGGCAAACTCAGCTTGTGCAAGTGCAAAATCTCATTGTCTCGGCTTATCTTGGCAAATACAACGAATCAAATTTCCTAAGGTTCTGTTGGTTGCCTCTGTTTGACCATCAGTTTGAGGATGAGCTGTGCTACTGAACTTCAAACTTGCATCGAAGCGCTTCCATAATGTGAGCCAGAAGTGAGATAGAAATTTAGAATCTCTATCAGAAGTGATGGATTTTGGGACTCCATGGAGTCGCACAATCTCTTGGAAGAATAGTCTTGCAATGTGCACTGCATCTGAAGTCTTCCTACAAGGGATGAAATGCGCTATCTTTGAAAATCTATCCACGACCACAAATACAAAGTCTACTCTTCTTTGGGTTCTTGGCAATCCCAAGATGAAATCCATAGACAAATCTTTCCAAATATCTTCTGGTATAGGCAACGACATATAAAGTCCCGTGTTTTGTGTCTGGCCCTTTGCATTTTGACAAATTGGACATTGTCTCACGAACTTGCCCACATCTCTTTTAATTTGTGGCCAGAAATACCTTTCCTCCACACTTGCAATAGTCTTATCTCGTCCAAGATGTCCACCGAGTCCTCCTCCATGCAAGTCTCGAATGATTTTCTCCCTTAAGGATGTCCTCAGGATGCAAAGTCTGTTACCTTTGAATAGGTAATTATCATGGGCGTGGAAGTCTCCAGTTGGTTGCTTTGACAAGTGTTTATGCCAAACTTCATTAAAATCTTCATCATCTGGAGATCCTTCAGACATTCAAACCCTACAACTTCGCCACTTAAAGTAACCAGCAAAGTTGCCCTTCTACTCAAGGCATCAGCAACACGGTTAGAAGCTCCTGATTTATGTTTAATAACATAAGAAAATTGCTCCATATACGAAGCCCACCTTGCATGCATCTTGTTCAAATATTTTTGACTCTTGAAATGCTTCAAGGCTTCATGATCGGAATATATTACAAATTCACGTGGAATTAAGTAATACTCCTAATGTCGTAAAGCTTGAAGCACAGCATATAACTCCTGCTCATAGGTTGACCATTTTTTAGGTGCCTCGCTAAGCTTTTCGCTGTAGAATGCAACAGGTCTGCCTTCTTGAGATAATAATGCCCCAATGCCAATTTTACTTACATCACATTCCATTTCAAAAACTTTATCGAAATTCGGTAACACCAAGACAGGTGCAGTTGTCAACTTTTCTTTGATTTGTGCAAAACTTTTGTCAGCAGCCTCGCTCCACTGGAATTTCCTTTTCTTTAAGCAATCAGTGATAGGAGCAACGATACTGCTAAAATTCTTGATGAACCTCCTGTAAAATGTGGCTAAGTCATGAAAGCTTCTAACTTCAGTGACTGTCTTTAGAGTCGGCCAGTCTCTGATTGCTCGAACTTTCTCATCATCAACATGGATTCCTTCAGCACTTACAATGAAGCCCAAGAAAACTAAGCAATTTGTCATAAAGCTGCATTTTTTTAAGTTGACAAATAGATTGCTGTCTTGAAGGACTTTCATAATCTGACGCAGGTGGTCCACATGCTCTTCTTTATTGTGGCTATAGATCAAAATGTCGTCGAAATAAACCACGACAAACCTTCCGATAAATGGCTTGAGGACTTGATTCATAAGGCGCATAAATATACTTGGTGCGTTGGATAGTCCAAATGGCATGACTAACCATTCGTATAAGCCTTCCCGTGTTTTGAAAGCAGTTTTCCTTTCATCTCCCGGCCTTATACAAATTTGGTGATAGCCGCTGCGCAAGTCGATCTTCGAGAAGATTGTTGACCCTTGTAATTGATCCAACATATCCTCCAGTCGAGGTATAAGGAAACGATACCTGACTGTGATTTTGTTGATGGCTCGACTATCCACACACATTCTCCAGCTTCCATTCTTCTTGGGTGTCAACAAAGCTGGTACTGCACACGGACTCATACTTTCTCTAATATGTCCCTTGCGCATTAATTCTTCTACCTTTTCCTTTAGTATCTCATTCTCCTTAGGGCTCATTCAGTAGTGAGATAGATTCAACAAACTTGCTCCAGGGACTAAGTCAATATGATGCTGGATGTCTCTCATTGGTAGTAGTCCATCAGGTAATTCATCTGGAATGATTTCTTTAAATTCCTCCAATATGTGTTGTACCTCCTATGGGACTTCTCCTCCATGCGATTCCTCTCATTTGGTTACAAGAGCAAAAGTTTCTTCGGTCTCCTTTGATTCTTTGAAGAACTAATTTGCGAAATCTGCCATAATAAGTAAAGATTTTCCCTCCACTTTAGAAGTTTTGGGTCAATCTTTGTTGGTTGGGAGGATTGCTATTTTCTTTCCATTCCACCAGAAAAAGTATATATTTGTTCTTTCTCAATGAGTTGCATCAACGTCATATTGCCACTGTCGCCCAAGTAGAATATGGCAGACATCCATGTCAATTACGTCACACATGATTTCATCTTGGTAAGATTTTCGGATAGAAATAGGAACTTTGCACACCTCTGTGACCTTTATTGAGGGTCCCTTCTTGACCCACCCAATCTCGTACGGTATTGGATGAGGTTCTGTGGGCAGTTTCAAGTGATTCACCAAAGCTCTCGAAACAATATCCTCCCAGCTCCCATTGTCAATAATAAGGCTGCATACCTTTTCTTGAATACTGCATTTTGAATGAAAGATGTGTTTGCGCTGGGATGAGTCTTCTTGTTTCGAGGTGTGCAATAATTGTTAAATGATACACGTCACTTGTTCTCCATCTTCGTCTGCAATTGCAGTATCCTCCAAGTCATCATCATTATTGTACTCAACTTCTTCATCACACTCATTATCATAGTCTGCTAGATTGACAGACTTGCGAGCTCGGCATTCATTGGAACGATGACCAAGTTCTCCACATTTGAAACATTTTTCAATGGTTGGCCTAGCATATAGATTATTGGATCGGGTAGTATTCGACGCCTGTTTGATTGATTTGGCCCCCCCTTCATTGCTAGTGCCAGTATTGTGAGTAGAAGGACGAGTTGCTTATTCGGCAACTTGTTTGCCTCTATCAGGATTCGAACGGACTGGTGCAAAAAGGAGTTTGTCGAGTGGAAGGACGAGCCAAAAGCATTTCTGCCTTTAATGCCATCTTGTAACCTTCATCAACGGTCCATATTGGAGCTAATGTCATCCTCTCCCGGATTGTAAATTTCAAGCCGTTGTGGTATCGTGATGTTTGCTGTTCCTCCGACTCTGATATATTGCACCTAGCAGTAAGGCGCAGAAATTCATCAGTGTATTCTCTCACTGATCGATGACCCTGGCTGCAGTTTTGGTATTGTTGAAACAAGTATTGTTCATAATCTGGAGGAAGAAATATTCCTTTCAGTTGTTGTTTCATCTTTCTCCAAGTCCGAACGGGTGCCTTTCCTTGTCGCCTTTTATTATTTTGCAAGGTGTCCCACCAAGCAGCTGCACTGCCCTTTAATTTGTAGGCGACTAGTTTTACTTGTTTGTCCTCCGGTACATCTATCATGTCAAAGAATTTTTCAACTTCATAGCACCAATCAAGAAATGCTTCAATATTAAGATCGCCGTTGAAGTTGGGAATGTCTGTTTTAGGACGATATTCATCAAAGCCTTGTCCTCTCCTAGGTGCATGTTGATGCCTTTGATTTATTTCTTCATCACTGTCAGATTCCTCCTCATATGTTGGTGGTCTGCGATGTCGAGCAAAACCATGTTAATGAGGATGTTGTGGTTGATTTCTAGCTCATGGTTGTGCTTGGTTGATTCTTCGGTAGTTTAGGAGCTCTTCATTAGATTCATCTTCATAGGTTGGTTGCCTATGATGAATTGTAAGGTCGCGTTGATTGACAGGTTGGCCACGAGCATCTTCTCTGGCACAGTTGATTCCACCATCGTCACGAGCCCTGTTGGCGTTTAGGCTTAAGTTGGAAAGGATGTCGCGAATCTCTCGGAGTTCACGGGTCACTTTTTCTTTCTTGAGCTTGTATTGCCGCCCAAAGGGCCTCCATCCCTTGATCACCGTCAATAGGATGGCCACATTCGCCTCTGCTATGGTTGCTACCAGCAATGTTGATGTCGACGTTGCCACTATCTCCATCGCCATTGTTGTTCTTGGACGCCATCTTCTCCGGCTTATAGGTTTGTAATTTAATCGATCGAGTTTTCTGATGCACAAGATCCACTAAACGTGGCAAGTGCAGAGCATACAACTCAATCGACCAATCAAGCTTTCTGATGCACATGGTCCATTATTAGTGGCAATTGCAGAGCATACGGCTCAATTAAAACTATAACCCTCTAAACTAGGACTCTCGAACTTGGCTCTGGTGCCAACTGACGCAGAACGGAAGCGAAACACTAGATTTGTTCTAGCAAAACGTCTTTGATACAAGGAAAACTTTAAATATTACAACTCTAGAATTCTAGAGAGGAAGTATACAATACTAGTTTTGTATTGATTGAGGTGTGTTTAATGAGCTTAGGGAGCTATTTATTTATAGGAGCTCTTAGACCTTAAAATTTGCTAAACTTCCTATGTGGGATAAAATAAACTAAATGGAACTATTCATAACATAAGAAAAAATATGAAGGTTTATTTGTTCTTCTTCTTAGGATTGATTTTGTCAATCTTTTTCATCAACTCTTTTGAATCATGTTTCGCATCAGTTAAGAAGCTAGGTAATTTTTCAGACAAAAAAAGATCAAGGATTTTAAAAGTATTTCATACCATTTTGTAAGATCGTTAATAGGAGGTGCGATCCCCATAACTTCACACTTGGATTATAGGGGTTGCGATTCCCCATAACTTTATACTTGGATCAGTCCTTGTACATAATGATGGGATATTGTTGTGCATCGCTTGATCCAATTTAGTACTAGTTCTGGTTGTGCTTTCTTTAGGATATTTCTTTGAAACGAAATGATCGAGGCATATATCACTGTTTCACACGCCAGACAAAGTCTTGATAGTTTGAAAAATATTCCCCTTTCTTTATATATGTTTACTGACACTTTGGCTTGATTGGCACAGGGATTATTAGAGGAAGCAATATTGGACATGTTCAACCTTCCAATGTACCAACCTTCTTTAGATGAAGTGAAGCATATCATTGAGTCTGAAGGCTCCTTCGAAATCCAGCGTCTTGAAAGTTATAAAGTGCGGTGGGATGGTAGCATGGGAGGTGACCACAAAGATGATAAGCTGATCAAATTTGACTACAAAGCGAGAGGAGAGTACGTGGCCAAGCATGGCAGAGCCGTTGTCGAGCCCATCCTCGCAAACCATTTTGAAAAAGCTGTTCTTGATCATCTCTTCCACATCAAGTTTGCTGAAAAAGCATCAGAATATCTTCAGACAGGGAAAGGCTGGGCAAATAATCTGGTCATTTACCTTAATAAAAAATAGAGAAATAAGATTGTAATATATAGAACCACTTGAAGATCTAGTATGTTAAACTATGGAGAATAAACTGAAGAATAAAAATGGTTCTTTAGAGTTTATAAGCTTATAGAGAACCATGCAATGGCAACATGAAAGAGTACGTTATTTGCATGTATTGAGCTTGCAGAGAAGAAATCGAGCTCGCTATTTATACCATTGTGAAAAGATATAAGTGTCACACATGAATCTAGACGTGTATACAATTAGGGGCTAATCTAAGATATTTTTTCATTGGAGGCTATAATATATAATCAAAGCTTATATATGATCTTTTATATTTTTTAGTAGGAGTTAATTAATATTTAAAAGAAAAGTAATGTTAAACGTCATTCTTTTTTTGTCACTTAATTATCACCTCCTAGTTGACATGTCAACTAAATAAATTTATTTTTATTCTCTCTCCGATCTTATTAATTTATCTCTCTCATTTTATTAATTTCTCTCTCCCTTGTTTTTCCTTTTTTATCTCCTTAATCAACATTTCCTTTCTTCTCTTCTTTCTCTTTTATTTAACCCTACATGTTTACTGCATATTATTCTTTTTCCAATTTTTTCTCTTTTTTTGAGGAATTGATAATTGCTATATGGAAAAAATTATTATTTGAAAGCTAATCATACAGGACTTTGTATGTAAAATTGTTATTATATCTTTTCCAGGTTATGCTTATAGATGTTGATGAATTAGTCTATAAATGCTTATGCTAATGGATTTTGATGGATGGAGTGTTTGTGTTTAATGGTGTATGGTGATTGTATAGGAGTTGGTATTTTGGTGTATGAATGCTTCAACATGTTTTCTATTTGATATCAGAACTTTAGTATATAATAAAGCCTTGACAACTTGTTATGATGTGCTTCAGTTTTTTTACATGAAAGATGGCATCTCATTCCATTTTGACATTTGATATTTCCCCTAACTAAGAACTCATGTACAAAATTCAAGAAATAAAAACAAAAGTATAGTAATGTGAAACAATGGTTCAGTAAATATGCCGCGAGATCAAACAATTTGACTTTTTTGCGAAGAAGCATATAACCACAACTATTACTGCACTTCATCGTCTTACTATGCATATGTTAACTAAATTAACTAAGTTTAATTCTGGCAATTATGATATAAGCTTAATGCATCAGATGCTCTTGCCATGCATATGTTCATTAGTTACTACAATATTCACACATTAGTTCAAGAAATAGTTTGTAATCCTCATTAATTCTTATTGCACATACAAAGTTCTATATGATTAGCTTTAAAATAACAATTTCTTCCATTGTAAGAAAAGAGAAAAATCTGGACAAAAAAAATGTAGGGTTAAACAAAAGAGAGAGAAGAGGAAAGACAACGCTGATTAAGGAAATAAAGAAGGAAAAACTAAGAGAGAGAAAAATTAATAAATTAATGAGAGAGAGAGGGAGAGAAATTAAATAAAATTAATAAGATTGAAGATAGAATAAAAATAAATCTACGTAGTTGTTTGCCAAGTAGGAGGTGACAATTGGGTGACAAAAATAGGATGATGTCTACCATTACTCATATTTATTTATTTCCCTCTCTTCTTTTATTAATTTTTTTCTCTCTTCGTATTTCCTTTTTTTCTCCCTTAATTAAGCTTTCCTCTCTTCTTCTCTTTCTTTTTTTCCTTTTTTTATCTTTTGTTTCTTCCACTGAGAAACAAGCCCACAACCCACCGAAATCTAACAACCAGACACCCAAAAATTGCATTGACACAAACTGATCACCAACAACCATCTATCACCATTAATTCTTAGCACCCATTAACTCCTATATTGCCACCACCATCAACTCACACGAACAGGTAAAACACCAGAAACTTTGCACTATGCATGCAGAAACACACGGCAGGAACATATAGTCTCATACAATTCTACTACATGCACTTATACAAGATTTAATTTGATAAATGTTGAAGACCCAAAATTTTAATTTTCAATTATATAAGTAGATGTAAACATGTGAAAGTTAATTTAGTTAATTAAAGAACAAAACACTTATATCCACTAGATTTGCATCAGCGAAGGTGTAGATTTTCAAGATATTGGAGCATCTAGTTAATTATCAACATATCAAATTAGACCTTAATTAAAGGAGTAAAAAAGGAAAAACAAAGAGAGAGAAAAAGTAATAAAAAAAGAGAGAGAAACAGAATAAAATTACTAAAAGAAGAGAGAAAATAAAATAAATTATTTAGTTGGCATGCCAACTAGGAGGTGACAATTGGATGATGAAAAAAGGGTGGTGTCTAACATTACTCAACAAATATATCTCGTTGGCATGCCAACTGTGCATGTCAATTAGGAGAGTGATAATTAAGTGATGAAAAGAGGGTGACATATAACATTACTCTTTCTAGTTAAAATAATCGAACAACTGGGACAATCCAGCAACATGGAATAGAAAATACAGTTCAGTGAATCACAGAAACAAAGAATTCGAATAAATTAACAACTCCCCAACAATGTTTGTACTTGCTATAATTAAGATGACAACTTTTAGCAATGGCCCTCAGAAGAACATGACATTCATCTAGGATGATTTCTGTAAGGGTAAATTATGTATGTAGTACCTATTATTTATACATTTTTTTTAAAGTTAGTTCTTAATGTTTTAAAAATTGTATTAGTTCTTAACATTTACAAAAGTGATTCAAAATGATTCATATTGTTTAAAACTAGCCAATTTAATCTCTATTATTTTCTAAAAATTTTGATTTAGTCTCCAAATAGGGATCACGTGTAGGGACTAAATTGAATTTTTAGGAAACAATAGGGACTAAATTAAAATTTTTGAAAAATATTAAAGACCAAATTGGCTAAATTTAAACAATAAAGACTATTTTGAATCGTTTTTGTAAAAATTAAGGACTACTATGAATCTTTTAAAATATTAGAAACGACATTGAAAAAATGTGTAAACTATAGGGACTGAATGTGAAATTTACCCATTTCTGTAATGGGTGAATAGCACCAAACCCCCCTGTGATCAGACGTAAATGCACACAACCCCTCTGTAGTCTCAAAACTTCCTCCAGACCCCCATATGGTCTGACCCTTGGTGTACATCGCCCCCTTCCATCAAATTCTCCATCACTTTTGACGGGATGTATAGCATACACGCACTTACTGCAACTTGGATTCGTTTTTAATAATTTTGTCAATAAAATAAATGTGTTTATTGACTAAAATACCTTTTTTCACAAAAATAAAAAAACAAAAAAAAAACTACCTCCTTCTTCTTCCCTTCCTCCGCCCTCCCTCACCCCACCACCACTAAACCCCACCACAGCCACCAATTCTTTATTCCCTCTCGATGCAAAAGGATCGGAAGCTATATATCGAAGCAAAAGGCTTCACAGGGCACCAAACAAATGTGCAGCAACTAAAGAACAATGAAATTGCTGCTAGAAAAAAAGTGATAAATTGAACAACAAAGGTGATGATGGTGAAAAGATACCAGAGGTGCTGTCGGAAAATTTAATAGCAAGAATCTTGTTCTATTTCTTTGGCAGCATTGTATGGTGATAAGCAACCATTAACTTATAGATTCAAGAGAAATGAGCTTCAGCACAATGGATTAATGAAAGCAAAATGAACCAAGCAATTGGATACCATTCAAATTTCAAAAACAACTCGGTATCTTTCAAATTGCAATTTTTTTTGGTAAGTTAAATTGCAGTTTGATTCATAAAATCTTTACAAAAGAAGGCTTTCCCCATTTCCTTATTTGGGTTGAATCATGTGCTTCACAGTGCATTGGAATGACAGGTTGGGCGGTGGAGGTGGGTGGTAGGTGTATTGGAGAAGATGACGTTGATTGTTGATGACGAGTCGTCGTCGTCGGTGATGTTGATGATGAGTCGTCATCATCAGAGAAGAAGAAGAAGACGACGACGTTGACTATTTCATTTCTTTTATTTTTTATTTATTTTTTTCAATTACTACTATTATTTTATTGTCAAATACGTTAAAAATCAATAAAAATCACATTTTACGCTAGTGTACTGCACATGCTGTCAAAAGTGACAAAAAATTTGACGGAGGGGGGCGGTGTGCACCAAAGGTCGGACGACAGGGGGTCTGGAGGAGGTTTTGAGACCACAAGGGGATTGTGTGCACTTACGTCTGACCACAGAGGGGTCTGGAGCTATTCACCCTTTCTATAATCTTTCTTCTAGCTTGAAAATAATAAAGAGAATTATATTTAGGGATTAGAATCCTCTTAGCTTCTAATGAGAGCGTCTTCTAGTACTTACGAAATGAAACCTTAGACATCTAAAACGTTTGCTTCACTTTAATTTTTTGTAGTTTCATGATGTTATTTAGTAATGATCCGAGGCTAAAATATGATTTACATCGTTTTACAAAGTATTTTGAACTATTTCAAATCAAAATATTTTCATGTCGAATAAAAGTTGGGATAGAATGGTCAATATGTAAGGACTAGAATTAGCGCAATATCACAAAGTAACTGCCTTTGCTTAATTTGACTCATCTCTTGTAAGTTTTTACAAGTCAACACCGATCTCTGAAAATAGAAGCTGAATGGTTGAACTTTCTTCAATGTTGTTCTCCGATTATTCTTAATTATGTGCCCGGACTTATTGTTTTAGAAATGAATATGTTCATATCGTTATGATATTATAAGTAAGATTCAATATTTGTAAACTATAGATACAATTATAATAAAATGATGAAGATAAATATTCCGCTCAAACATTAAATAGGACACCATGAAATATACTTTTCAAATTGTTCTATATACTACTATAATTTGAGAGTCATATTTTGCCGAAAATATTTTTGCAAAGTTAATTCTCCGTTTATTAATTTTTTTTAAAAAAAATCATAACAAGCATTACATAATTACTGATGTGTCATCAGGACAAGACATTCGTATTAAAAGTTCTCATATATTTTTTTCACTTCTTAGTAAGAAAAATGACGAGATTATTTGCCCAACCTTTCTCTGTCTGTAAATATTCTAATACTTTCTCGGCAAACTCGATGAATAAATGGTCCATAACATCTTTCCCAAAATGTTTTACTAGGATGGGCTCAAAAATGGCTCGAGCATGTCAGGCCACGAACACTCCCTTGATTTTTTCGTAATACATGAGTTTTTGGTTGTTGACCAACATGCTAGTATACCATCACTGCTAGTATACCATCGCTCTTTGTAATTTTCAAGACGATGGATTTCGAAGAAGCCTTCAGACACAATGATCTGCTTTACTTCCTCCATAGAAGGTAAGTACATTGGAAGGTTGAACATGTCCAATGTTGCTTCCTCAATTAACCCCTGTGCTAATTAAATGAAAGAATCAGTAAACAAATAGAGAAACCACGTTGAGTATAACCACTGCTAAAAATAGATACGGATAGATACACAACAAACAGTCATTACTTGTACGGAAAATTATGAGTAATGTTTTATATCACCCTTTATTTCTTTTTTTTATGTTAAAATTTTATGTATTGAATATCAAATCTCTCGTATATATAATAAAAATTCTACTATATAAGGAAAGGCGATGGAGTGATATAGTGAAATATTGCTTTACTCGTAAATTATTTTAAATGTCACTAAACTATTACGTAAGTCCTATTTTGACATGGAACTATTTTTAGCTCTAAAAGAGCCGTTAGTTTATTAAAATGGTTGCATTCAACTCATTCTGTTAAATCAAACCAAATTAAGACTTTTCACGCTAAGTAGAGTCGTGCATATGGATCTGTCGATAAGCGCAAACCTATAATCTTTTGATTGGGGGCTGTAGCCCCTACTCACTTGAATTTTTCTAAAAAACCTATGTATTTTTGGACTGAAAAATCAATTTCGCAACCACTGGAAAAAAATTATTTGCATATAAGTAATAAATTGTGTGATTTTTAGCTTATACTAAACAAAAGTCCTGAGTCTGCCCCTGTATGTTGATACCACTTATTCCTATTGAGAGTCATCTTCTTCATTAGTTCCATTCAGCCAATTCTATTAGATGTTAAAAAAATTCTAACAGGATGGAGTTCAAATATAAATAGTTTAAATTTACCCTTAATTATATGCATGTACATAAATAAAGAAGAAGAAAGATCATAAATGCATGCATGGTAGCAATATAGATAGATAAAAAATTAAAATAAAAATAAAAAGCAATATAGATAGATCTAGATCGACCTCCATGACTATGTCATTCAATATCACTCCCAGCAACTCCGAAAATTCACCGCCATCTTTCTTATCATTTTTTCTGACCATGGTGAGGATGAAACACCCTCGAGGAGCCAACTCTTGAAAATGCATGCATAAAAAACTCATTACATCTTTCCGGAACTAGTTCAAGTATGCATCATGTACGCCAGAGGGACTAGTCTCCGATACGTAAACTCTCCCTCTATTTAATGGCGTGCTCGACTCAGTCACCAAACCTGCAGCAACCTGAAAGCATCGTTGTATCTTGGATTAGCTTTACAATGTAATAAATTGCGCAAGATAGAGATTGAAGTTTCACTAGACTTGCTATTTATTGTCGTATCAACATACGCCCCGTGTAGGTGGGATTTATTTTTTGTGGTTATGGACAATTTTAATGTTTTTAAATTATTAACATTCTAGATATATTAAGTTAGCAACTTATCTAAAAATTTAAAGTTGTTAGAAAAGAATTTGTTATATTATTTATCGTCTTCTACAACGAAGAAATGTAGAGATAGCTAAAAAAAAAAAGAAAAAAATAAAATAAGGGAAATTTTGTTGATTGGAATACGACTTCTTTTGATATGAATGTTTTTCTTAACCTACCTAGTGAGTCACCCAATCATTGGCCTTTTAAGGATATAACCTCATCCCTTATCCTAAATACATGTGAAATTTGTGTTTAATGTTCTCAATTTGGGCATGACATTATTAATTGTCCTCAATATTCTTAGTTCTTTCATTGTAATGTAACTACCACTCATGGTTATTTTTCGGACAATGGTTTGTACTCTAATGCATATAACCCTAAGTGGCAGAATCATCAAAATTTATTTTGGGATCAAAGCAATTCATCTTTTCTTCCTCATAGTTTTCAAAATCAGAATAATGTATCTCGATTCTCCAACCTCGATCCTTCTGAGTTTCGTCAAGACTTTGAATGCAATTCTTTCAATCAAAATATTTGTCATCCTAACTCAGTTGAACTTACTTCTCCTGAATCAGATTTCGATAACAAGATCAATCAACTTGTCCAACTCATCGAATCCAACCACCAATCATTAGATAGGCTACAAGACCAAATTGGTCAACTAGCTAAGAGTATAAATAGTTGGACTGAAGATGACCACTCTATTCAACCTTTGACAGACCAACTTGACCATGATAATTTTGTTAGTGATGAACCTTTGTGTGACCATGACATGGGTTTGGTAGAGACTAGTGGACATAAGGAGAGTGAAAAAATGCAAGGGAATGATAGTGGGATAAGAAAGAGAATGAGGTAGAAAAAGGTCATTTGTTGTTTCGAGGGAGAGTACGAGCTTCATGATTCTACAACTCAATTTGACTTAGCTCCTATACTAGAGAAGTTGGTTGTCTCCAATTCTCTCATGCTTAGTTCTGAATTTGCTAAGCCTTCTGAGTTTGATGTACCTTCTCCTTCCATCCCTAGGCCCCAATCATGTTTCGAGGATGAGCTTGATGTCATAATGGCTCAATTTGACTCTTCTACCTTTTTAAGAAAGTTAGGTGCACACAACTCCTTAGATCTTGCTTGTTATTTAGATGAGTCTTTTGAACCAACTTCTTTTTCCCCTTGTATTCCTTGTCCTGAACCACATATGGATGATGTTCCCCCTGTTTTAGAGCTCATACCCGAGCATGCACATATAGGGCCGTACCACACTTCTCCTGTCATTAAAGCGTATAATATTTCACCAGTAAATGAGGAGCATGTGTTGATAGTCCTTGATCATCAAAAGAGGGCCATTGGGTGGTTAATAAAGGAAGAAGAAAATCTTTCCTCCAAAGAAGAAGATTTATGGCTCGATCCAAAATTGAACACAATGATGTATAAGGAGGAGACTATATTGTTTGACCCTACTAGCAGAGACCCCATTTCCTCATAGTTTTTGGGTTGACCCTTTGCAAGTAGAGTTCGATTTTAGTGGATTTCATGTGGTCACTATCAAATTAGAGCATAAGCACACATACATAGTCTTGGGATGGGAGTTCTTATCTCATCAAATTGAGCTTGAGAAAGATCGTTTCACGCCACTTATGAAACAATATTTGTGGAAGGGTTCTCTCATATTCTGTTATGAAATCATCATTCAGTTATTTGTGTCGAAAGAATTTAAGAGCATTTTGCTCTAACATTGGCGCCGGGCTGAAGGCGTTAAACTCAACGCTGCTAGGAGGCACCCTAGACGTAGCTATTAGGATTTACTTTTTCTATGTCAATTTCTT
This sequence comes from Ehretia macrophylla, assembly GCA_037974665.1. NCBI lineage: Eukaryota > Viridiplantae > Streptophyta > Magnoliopsida > Boraginales > Ehretiaceae > Ehretia > Ehretia macrophylla. Next base: position 64,529,893 of record CM075769.1, read on the forward strand.
TCATGTCTGCTCTAGTATTATATTATGTTTTTAGTTTATTTACTAGTTTCTAGATGTTATAGCTTGCGTTCCAATCCTACATTTTTGTTCTATTCTAACTGCTTGTGCTTATTTCTTTAAAGTTGATGAAAGATACTACTATTGTATCTAATGACTTCCCATGAGTTTTTGTTATATAACATGCAGTATGAGACAAGAGAGGTTGAAGACGCCCTCAAATAGATCTCTATCAGAAGGGTTGCTACATAGCAGGTAGTTTATCTCTATGCTCTATTTCCCAACTTTTAGGTTGAACCTCCACTAGGTTATAGTGGGCTTTACCATTTTCTTGAAAATGGATTATCTTGTGTAATGGAAGTCTTAGGGTTAACTAGGATGGATACTATGAAAGTAAAACCATTGGCCGAAAGCGTAATGCCTGGCTTTCCCTCCTAAGTAAGGAAAAATGTCTAGGGTTTGAGTACGTTGGTGGTTTGAAATTAATGGTCTCTCCTCCGCATTTTTAATGTACTTAGTTAACTCCATTTCTGAAGTTTCGCACGATTTGTCTTACTGGCTGATATTAAATGGATCCAGGTATTTGCATTCTATCTCCCCTTACTTAATTTGTTTCATTATGCTTATTTATTGTTAGTGAGTCGGCTTTAGTGCCTCCCAGAGTTCGGAGCCTTTGTATGGGGATGTAAATAGGGTCGGCCAACAAAAAAATATAAAAAAATGAAAAAGTTAAAAAAAAAAGTATTTTTATTATGTTATTATTTTATTTTGTCTTATCCTCTGTTTTTTTTCTCTTGAGCTTAATTACAAGTTGTAGATATGAAGGGTTACCTTTCTTTTCATTATCGATAACTTCAGGTATGTCCATCTACTCTCTCTATTTCTCTTAACTGCTTTCTTTTCATGCACTTTTACTATTGGATTCTCATTATATGTTCTTTTCCCCCTTTTCCATACCCCTAGCATGTTTTAATTATTTTTGCTTGAAGACAAGCAAACTTTAGGTTTGGGGGTGTGGGTGTTTAATTGTGTCCATTGTTGTTTTGGGGAAAATCTGAATCTGAACGAAATGTGAAATTTTTTGAAAATGTTTTTGATATTTATGTTTATTTGTGGATTTGTGGTGGATTTTCTGGTAATTGAGGAGTTGTGATGATGTATTGATTAGTTCTTGTGAAGTGATTGAGGAGAGTAGGTGGTTCTTGATTTTATGAGGTAGTTTGGAGTTGAACTATTAGGATTGATTTTGATGAAGCCAACGCGTGGGGACTGTGAGATTATGCCTAGGCTATTGTGGTCCCATGACTTGGTTGTAAGATGATGAGATATAATGTGGTTGTAATCAGTGGCGGAGCTGTGCACCCGGATTAAGGGTGTGCACTATAGGCATCCAAGGTCTATGGTTAATAACTACGGATCGAGAAAATTCATCTATATATAAACTATTTAGGCACACTATAATAATTTATGAAGAAATAAGTACTAAAGCATATAACAAGTATAATAATTATAAAAATATAAGCAAAAAAACACATATGAAGAAATAAGCACTAGTCCTACCCGTGATTTCATATTTTGAACTCGTTGAATTGAATGATCAACTTATTTTTGATATTCTAAGTTGAAATTTGGGACGTAAACCAGGATTTGCATGTAGATCTTCTGAGCTAATCTCAATTCGAGATTGTTTTGAGCAATTTTGTGCATTATCTTCATAGTCCATTTCATCAGAATTTTGTTCGAAAATTAATTTATTTTTTAAAAATTTATCCATCAATCGAAAAATCAACAACCTATATGTAAATATAACAATTACATAAATTAAAATTAAAATATGAAAAAAATACATGTAAATTAAAAAAAAAGAACAATTATAACAACTAAATTAAAATTAATAATTACCTATCAATACTAAATAATCAATTATAAAGTCATAAATAAAAAATTAAAAGCACTATAATTAAACTGAAAATAAACTAATAATAAACACGTACAAAAGAAAAACTAACAAAATACAAAAATTCTGAGAACTGAAAATAAATATTAAATGTAATATTTTTTTTTTCTACTAAAAAAGAACTTACAATCGGGATTCTTCTGGAGCTGATGTGCGCCTGTGCAGTGAGGTAAGGAGTGTGAATGTGTAATTGTGAATTTTTATTCTAATAACAGTTTGTTTGGATTGGGGGAAATGAGGGGAAAGGGAGGGAGGGAAAGGGTTAATACCATCCTTTCCCTTATTTGTTTTCAAAGTTTTTTTAAATAGAGAGAAATGAAAGGAATGAGGCAATACTTTAACGAGCACTTTTTCACTCCCTCCAAATCGGGGTAAAAGCAAGGGGAAGGAAATCCAACAAATTATCTTGCCCATTTTGTCCTTATCATTTTAATCTAATACCAATTTTACCATTGCACCCAAAAGAATTTGCAGACAAGAAATTGCACCGAACAAGCTTCAACACTTTCTCCACCATTACCATCATACATCTTATCGGCTTTTCTTTGCTAGGTTCTGCTTGTTTTTTTTTTTCTTTTTTGATTGTTAATATAAAATAAAAAAGGGCACAAAAGTCATTTTATATATAAAATTTATCATCTCCTATTTTTTCTCTAATCCAAACAAATGACACTCATCATCCTTTATGATACTCTCAATTCCTCAAATTATCCAATTCAAACATAAATTAATCATCTCTCTTTTATAATTCTCTTCCTTCCTCTAAACCTCTTTACCTCCATCCAAACACATTGAGCTTTGAACTATATATATATATTTTTTGATAACTTTTTTAAAAAAAAAAAACAGATTTTGGTCAAAAGTGACCCAAAGAAAGGAATCAGATGACGATGATGTTTGGATTGGCGCGAGACAGCTCCTGTTGCCCAATTTTACTTTTTTTCTTTTATTTTTTATACTATAAAGTGTAAAATTATAAATATACCCTCAATTATTGAGGGGCATGCAAGGGTGTGCATGTGCACACCCCAGCTTGGATGTAGCTCCGCCCCTGGTTGTGATATAAGTACCCTCGCTTGAGTAGTCTTGTTTGCGTGCCTGAGCCCTTATAGTGAAAAAAAGAGAAGAAAAAAGCAAAAAATGCTGAAAAAGAAACAAAAACAAAAAATATATATATATATATAAAATAATAAAAAAATTATTTACTTCTATCTCTTAGCGCCACTATCTTTGTATTCATTGTCTATCTTTAGGGACATGTGCTCAAGGTGTGCGGTATTTCGGTGTTCAACACTTTAAGCAAGTAGGGTACGCATGGGGCCTTTCAAAGCCTATCAACCTAAGCCTAAAGTGGTTGGGATTGATGACCTCGAAAGCTCGCTACACGGGGTGTTGAGCTGACCGTCTAGGACCAATCATCAAATAAAAAGAGATGAAGTGTGTTTACATTTATGTTTTAAGTTGAATAAAAGGGTGAGAGGCAGGTTTGAAAGATTATAAGAGCAATGGGAACGCAAGTATTATGATCTAATTGTATTAAGTTGTCTTGCTAATTAGTTACGTGGAGATTTGGTAGTGTTTGGTGTAATCTTGTAGTAAACATGCTTTGTCTTTAAAGAGAGAAATACGAATGAGTTCGCTTCATTACTACACCATAGGATCAATCGTTCCCCGAACCTTGTCCTTTTATTAGAGTTGATTGATTAGTTAGAGCAACCTCTTGAGAGCTTGAAAATTTGCTTAGATCCTAGTCTTGCTTGGGGACAAGCAAGAGATAAGTTTGGGGGTGTTGATGTACTTAAATTTTTAGACCTATTTCTTTGTTTTTTAGAATTAGTTATGCACATTTATTATAATATTTGATTACTTTAATTGTGTTTTTGTGCATATAGGGATTTACTCGTGAAAGAGCAATTAGAGCCGAATCTGAAAGAAAATGCAGTGAAGGAATGAAGTAAGAAATTATGGATTGAAGATGTGCTAAAAAGATAAAGTGAAGGAAAAGGAAAGAAAAGAGAAAATAAAATTAAAAAAAAGGACTTGACCAAGGCTTTTTATAAGCCTTGGCCGTAGGTCAACCAAGTCCAATTTGGACTTGGCTTAAAAAAAATAAAGAATGCACAAGGTGAATAAAAACAAAAAACAAAAGCCAATTTGGCCAACTTTTTGGCCACGTGATCAAACCTGTTGGCTAAGGCGGTGATGGTTGTTTATAAAAGAGAAGCAACAAAACAGAAGGAAGGGGACGGCAGAATAAAAAAGAAAAAAGGCACTGTACAGATGGGTGCTTAGCTTAGGGTATAAAAAGTAAGATTAATTCCAAGCCAAGTTTTAACTCGTAAGTGCACGAGTGATTGTAGTGTAGTGTACTTAGTGCGAGGTCGAATCCACAGGGAAGCAAATTGAAAGTTCTATGGAAAAGTGTAGATAAAGTGTCTAAGTGATTAAATTAAATTAAGTGATGAATTGAAGTTTTCAATTAAAACTAATGAAAAATAACGTAAAACTAAAATTAAATGCAAAAGTTGAAATTGAGATTTAATGACAATTGGAAGGTTTAGGGATCAATTTTTTATGCAAAGCTTTAATTCTAGGCTCGAACTTAGGATTTCCTATCTTGATGCAAAATTAGACTACAAGCCTAATTAATTAATTAATTAATCACCTAAAGTTAACTAATTAATGAGTCAAACCTAGTTTAGAGGTGCAACGGTATCTCCAAGTCCTTTATCTAGCCGGAGTGTAGATTTGTCCAAAAATTCTAGGCAAACACATTAATTAATTAAGTGTTGAAAACCATGGTACAACCTATAGTTTTTGCAATAAAGCCCAAACATATATTTATATAATTTAGCATAAAAAATATCTATCACACATTAGCTACAAGCATAACGAGATAATAGACAAGAAATAATGAAGAACATAAATCATAAAAATATATAAAGTATCAAAATAATAAATCCAAGTTTGAGACCATAGAATCAAGACTATTACATAGAAATCCTACCCTAAACTATGAATTACTCAGTCATATTCAAAAGAATTAAACTGAAATTATGAAAGCAAAATAAGATAAACATCCCCGTAAAATAAGTGTTAATCCTTAGAAATTATGATTTATAGATTGATTCCAATCACAATCTTATGTTGAATCCTCAAATTTTCAGCCAAGTAACGAAGGAAAAAAAAACAAAAAAAACTATTCCTACAATATTTTTCTCTGCACTATACAAGTTGTACAGTGCCCTTTTTTCTTTTTTATTTTGTCGTCCCCATTCCTTTTGTTTCGTTGCTTCTCTTTTATAAACAACCATCACCGCCTTAGCCAATGGGCTTGATCACGTGGCCAAAAAGTTGGCCAAATTGGCTTTTGTTTTTTTTTTATTCACCTTGTGCTTTCTTTGTTTTTTTTAAGCCAAGTCCAAATTGGACTTGGTTGACCTACGGCCAAGGCTTATAAAAAGCCTTGGTCAAGTCCTTTTTTTTAATTTTATTTTCTCTTTTCTTTCCTTTTCCTTCACTTTATCTTTTTAGCACATCTTCAATCCATAATTTCTTACTTCATTCCTTCACTGCATTTTCTTCCAGATTCGGCTCTAATTGCTCTTTCACGAGTAAATCCCTATATGCACAAAAACACAATTAAAGTAATCAAATATTATAATAAATGTGCATAACTAATTCTAAAAAACAAAGAAATAGGTCTAAAAATTTAAGTACATCAATTGCAAACCTCAGATAACCAATGGAGGCTATATGAAGAATGTACAACATGGATGGAGTCCTCAGGGAAAAGTTTGCCATGGAAGGAGCCAGGCACAGCTGCAATTGAATGTACAACATGGATGGAGTCCTCAGGGAAAAGTCTGCCATGGAAGGAGCCAAGCACAGCTGCAATTGAGCAACCCAAAACTTAACTAAAATAGCTCACGATCTTATATACTCGAAATACTTATACAAACAGTACATAAACAGACATGCAAACGAAGGAAGTGTGAGGAAAGGAAGAAGAAGGGAGAAAGAGACTTGAATGGATGAATTTTTGGCATAGCTCGTGTACTTTTCTCCTCTATTCATGTGAAGAACTTGGTGTACATCCATGTCTGCTACTCTATCACAAGATTTCTTGCCTTTGGCTCCTAATAGGAATGAGTGGTTGAAAGAATGCACGGTGTGAAGAAAACAAAGTTTACTTCACTTACTGGTTCAGTGGTGTATAACCACCATGTATGACCTGTGTTGAAATACTTATACTTGCCTGGTTCCAAACATTTTCTAAATTTTTTCTTTTTCTTCATATATTGGAGGCGTCAGCAGACTGTAGGTTGGTCCTTTTTTTTGGGGTAAATAGCACCGTAGCCCTTTATGATTTGTCGAAAGTGCACAGGACCCATCTATGCTTTTAAAAGTACACCAGAAACCCCTGTGATTTGAAAAATGTAGCACTACAAGTCCCTCCGTCAAAAAAATCATTATTTTTAACGGTGAGTGTGCTACACTCGCCTGTATTACAACTATTCTTGTTTTTTTTATATATATTTTACCAGTAAAATAAGCTTATACATTTACTATAATACCCTTTTTATCAAAAAAAAGTAAAAATAAAAAATCAAACTGTCTTCTTCCGAATCCACCCTCACCATCACCCTCCCACCCCATCACCCCCCCCCCCACCCCACGTGAATGATTTTAGTAAAACTTCAATGAAGGCCAACAATTTCTTTTCTTCTTTCGTCAGTCTTTGAAGATTCTGATTTCTTAAAATTAGCCAGCAACAAACTTACTCTTTGCCCAATACAATCCCATGTCCATGGCGCAGAAAGTTAATATGAAGTAGTGGAATTACAGCAAAAAACTCAGCCACAAAGAGAGAAAGCATGGAACAAAGAAGAAATTGAGCTTTTGCGCAAGGCAATGCAAAATGGCTAAATGGTACTTGACCAACGAACTCCACTGAACCATTTCTCTGCGTGTTCTTTTCATCTTGTTTTTCAGCCTTCATTTCTTTATCACACCCAAGTGCCTCCTTGAAAAGTTTCACTCTCTCTGAACCTTCTTTTCCTTGAATCTTGTCACATAAAGCCCTCGGCTGCTCAAAATTAGGAGACGTACATATACCTTCAACATTAGCATCAGTAATATCAACGGTTGAAGACGGCGTCGACGAGATTTTGAAGTTGACGACATTGTGAGGTGGCGATTGGAGTAGTTCTTGATGTCTGATCGTAGCGATGACAGTACGGAGTATGTCGCCCGAGCATGGGGAGTGATTTCCCGTTGACAGCGCGATGATCCAACGATTGGATCGTCAGCGATTATATGTTAATTAATATATATATATTAGCAAAATTTCATTTATATGCAATCTAAATAACAATTACACAATAAGTTAAAGATAAGGGTATTTATGTCTTTTAACTACTTTTGTTAAGATAGTTGACGGAAAAGAGACGGGGGCACGTGTGTAAGTTATTCAAACCACAGGGAGTTTTACGCACTTTCGACAACCATAAGGGGCTACGGTGCTATTTATCCATTTTTTTTTGCTTAATTGCGAGCCAATTATCATAGATTGGTCACACGAGAAAATATTTCATCTTTTCTATCCTTGTCGATTAAAAGCGCGCTTGTGATACTGTCCGGCTCCTAAGGTCGTTGTCTCTTGGCGGGCTTGGAGAACAGTCAACAAAGACGTGCATGGCGGATGATGTTGTTAGGACAAGTTAGAGATATAGATTCTGCCATATGATTTTTCTTTCTGGACAATGATTTCGTCAGCCGCATGGTGGGTGCATACCGCCATATATGAACATTTTCACGTTTAAGTAGAGATTGAAAATAGTTGAGAATTCCCAAACGTAACGGCCGTGGGAAACAGTTGAGAATTCCCAAACGTAACCGCTGCTCCCCCGGCGAGGGATTCTTTAGGAACAAGACGTTGACGATTAATGCTAGAGTTGATCCTTCACCACATTGATTGCAACGGCTAACGACTGGCACGTCAGACAATGAGTAATGTTTGATATCAGTAAAACTTCTTTAAATTAATAATCAAAAAATTATTAATTTTTTTTAAATAATAAAATTGTCCGGGCCCCGACTTGGGACCAACGTAAAAAGTTAATAATTTTGATAAAATTATAAGATAATACATTTAAATATTTTCTTTATAATTTATCAACCCAAATATTTTATAAATTAATAATTAGCTAAAAAGTATATAATAAATTAACTAGGAGGCTTTCTCAAAATATGAATGAAGAATAACTTATCTTTTATTGAATTTCAAATCTAGTTAAATCTCATTTTATTATGTGAAAAACTAAAAGTTTTGTGGTTGCTTTCTCGTATTGTAACAAGAAATTTTAGAGAAACTAATACATTTAAAGAGAAAAAATTAATCTAATCCTACAAGGATTAGAACACGAGATTAGAAAAACTAGTTTTAATCCAAATCCTTGATACGAGATTAGTAAAACTTATTCTAATCCTACTAAATTTTATTCTTATATTCTATTCTTTTTAGATTTTTCTACTTGTCTTTTCAAATTGAACTGAAAAAATATAAGTTACTTTTCACAAAAGTACCATAAATATAATACGTTTACTGTTAATCTAAAAAATATATATATCTCTATAAATTAATAATTATTAATTTATCGATAAATTAATATATCGCTAAATTAATAAAAATTAGTAGTCACAATACTATTAATTTATAGAGGTTATACTGTATATATAAAAAGTGATATATAACGATACTCTAATGTACCCGTGCATAAATTCCAATATGCTTCTCTCAAAAAAAAACACAAACAAACAAACGAAAAAAGAAAGTTCTATGCTGCTTTGCTTGCGCTTCTAAATCCTCCCCTTGGCCCCTTACATCGACTCTCTTAAGGTAATCATTTTTACATTTCATATTACAAAATTCATATGAGATCAAATCGTCCTTCCATTGGTTTTTTTACATTAATATACATGATATATAGAATTTAAAGTAGTGAATTCAACTTTTATTTTAATCTTGAGAAATGCTTTTCGCTTTAAACTTAGATTTTTCAAAAGTTAGGTGTGCACAACTTCTAGAAATTGGAATTTTGATAATATGGTTCTCAAAACGTATGTTTACACACCACCAAGTAACTTGTGACTAGATAGACCAATTGGATATTTTCAATTGAGACCCTTCTACTTTTCAACATATGAAACTCAAGGCTCCATACATCCTGAGAAATGAGATTTAACACCTAACACCTCCCACGAGAGACCCCAAAAAAGAAAAAACAAAGAACAAAGGAAACAGAAGAAGAAGAAAAAGGACCCCGGACATAAGAAAAATAGTAAATGCCACTGGTGATTTTATATGCTTGGAATTTTTGACACTTTGGTCTTAAATATTTTAAAATGACCATTTTAGTTCTTAATGTATTTTAATTGTGACGTCATTGGTCCAATTGGCTTAAATCGTCAAATTTTTAACGTTTTTTAACACATGATCCGCACCTATATTTACTGGCTTAAACCGTCAACTTTTTGATCCAAGCTAAGTACCATCTAACACACGTGCAGGTAACGTGTTAAAAATGTTAAAAAGTTGACAATTTAAGCTAAATGGACCAACGACGCTACACTTAAAATACATTAAGGACTAAAAGATCATTTTGAAAGATCCAAGACCAAAATGTCGAACACCCTAAATATATGAGACCACCAGCGACATTTACTCTAAGAAAAATGAAAAGGTGCCCACTCACATACCGACACAAGTGAGGCAGGCCTGGCTTTATCTTTACATTAAGCAATTAATGGTATTCCCTACACTTAAAAAAAAATTATATATTTTTATTTGGAGAAAAAGGATAGTTTGATGTGCTTCCCCAATTAACAACTGAGATAAATATGACTGGCGAGGCATTTTACATTCGACTTTCGAGGACTTTCGTTGAAACAAAATTTTAAAGTGTTGTGTCTTTTGGTCAACTATATGGTTGGTGTTTTTTTGGCTTACTCTATTGTGTGTGTTTGTAGAAACACTACAACATTTTTGTTACAATTCCTAAATTGAATATGTAGGAAAACCGTTGCTATAAATGTTATTTTGCAACATTTTTATAGTTGTTGTTTAAAAATAAAAAAAACTTTTGCAACGATTTTAATTAACTGTTGCAATATCTATAACCTTTTACAATGATTTTAATTAACTGTTGCAATATTTATAACATTTGGCAACGGTTTACATCACACTATTGCAATATCTATAATATGCAATGTTTTTTTATTAAGTGTTGCATATTTCGTTCATTTTTGCAACGGTTTGTAAAATTATGGCTTAGTTGCAACTTATAAAATCAATTCTTTTGCAATAGTTTTATTATTATTAAGTCGTATCGTTGCAAAATCTATGATATACTGCCCTTTTTGTTAAATGTTGCTTATTGTATTTGGTCTTAGGCAACGATATGTAAAATAATCGGGTTGAATGTAACTAAAAAAACCGTTGCTTATTTGATATTTATTTGGTTAGACATCTTGAGATATTTTGTTCATAAAGAAATTTGAGTTTAAGTTATTGAAAATGAGAAACAATCACAACTAATTATTTGAAACAAAGTGAAAAACAACCCCTGAAAATAAAAGTTGATTAATTAGATTTCATTTTTTACCCCCTTAACAATTTTTTGCAGTCAAAATTAAGATTTTTCATTGCTTCTTAGTTCTAAACTATTATCGACTAGTTAAAAATTTAGGGCAAGTTTATGAAGAAAAAAAAAAGCATTGCAGTTGTAAAAAACTATTATTTATATTTCTAAAAATTGTTACAAAAGTGTTGACTATTAGAGATATAAATGAATAAAACGAGCTTTTCTGTAACAATTTAACTGTTAGATCAGACGATGGTTAGTTTGACATAGTTATAGAGTTCTTTATCAAAAGGTCCTGGGTTCGAGTGTCAGAGCGTCATAATGGCCAAAACCAATACTTTGTATGAAATATGAAAAATATCTACAAAATTTTGCAAGCATATAATTCTAAATAATTTACTAAATTAAGTTTCATCATTGAAAATATATATATTTGGACCATGAAAAATATTATTCGTTATGTAGAAGAATGGTAATGGAGTAAAATATCACGAACAATTTGAGTAATTTTAAAAATTTATACAACTATTTAGATTTACACGTAAATTCATAGGTCTTTTGACTTCGGGTATGTTTGGCTTAATTATTGAATTTTAGAACTCTCAGCAATAGAACTTTGGTTGCAAGTATTATTTTACGAACTTCGTTAATTGTTTGGTTTTCTCATATTAATGTTGGAATGCAAAAATATGGAAGGGCTATTTCTTCCCAAAAATATGGAGAAGTACTTTTGACAAAAAAATATATTGAAGGTACTTTTGAGGGGGAAAAAAACAGCTCCCCATTTGTGTAAAAAAAAAATTCTCAAAAGCCAGTTTCGAAAATCTCTTTTTTTTTCAATTTTAACTTTTACCTAAAAACTTTTTAAAAATCGGATCAAATAAATTAGTTTTAACTTCTAATTTCATAGAAAACATTAAGTATCTTAAATTTGAACCAAAAAAACCTTTGATCGTTTTGTTTAGCTGGGGTTCAGCTTTTAGGTTACAAGTGGGTAAATCCTTCACTATTCTTAGTTGTTATCTTCCATGTTAAAGATTTTAGTAAATCATGGAGCCTACATGCAACATGACGAACTATTTTGTTCGCCAGGAAAAGAAAATCAACTGGCAATTTTTTACAATCTTTTCTTATTTCTCCTGGTTAATGAATAAATCTGATTGGGTGCCTATTGAACTGTCCTACAAAAGAAACGGGTGTGGGTTTCTTCCACGTAAGCTCTCTTATACTTAAATTAATATTCAATCACAAATAATAACCGGAATTGGAAAGTATAGTGTAAAGTATGCAAATGATCAGTTACATTTTCTGTAAATGGGATTCCCATATTTGTACATTTCCATTAGACAAAATTCTGGATTTCGCGGGATCCTAGCGCCTCGTCATGAGGTCGGGTGAACTAGTCAGACCTCGAGTAAATGATCGAAGGTCAGCTACAACTGACCTGATAAAACCCTTTGCACAATTGGATCCTGAATGCATTTGATAGCACGACTTATCTTGTTAGACGTCGGGTTGCTTAGAAGGAATGCTAGCTATATGCTTAACACATGCAAGTCAAACTCGATGTTGCTAAAGAAATCAAATTAGTGCTTCTAATATATATGAATTGCCTCTAATTTTGTTAGACTAGGTGTTGTACGTTTTAAATTACTCGTAAGTGTATGAACTGTATGAAAATATAGCTTAAGCAAATACGAGGTCGATCCCTCAGAGACTTGTTTAGTTAAGGTCAAGTTCTAGACTAAGATGTAGATTTTCTAATCTAGTTGGAGAAATTGATATTCAAAATTGAGAAAAAATAGTAAAAGACTGAAAAATAAATCTAAATAAGTAAGACAATTAAAAATTCTAAGACAAAAGTAATTAATAATTTTAAGAACAAAAATAAAATAATACTAAAAGAGTATATAATGAATCTAGAGACTTAATAAATAAATTCTAAAATAAGAACAACTAATAAATTGAACGAAATAAATTAATAAATTCTAAAACGAGAACAATTAATAACTTGAGTGAAATCAATTAAAATAAACAAAAACAAGAAAAAAATAGAAAAGAAAATAACTAATTAAATAAAAGACGAAGATTAAAAAGCGAGAGTAAGCAAGTAATCGTAAAAGGCTAAGGCTCAGAATCCACCTTGCTAATCCTAACGTCAACTATATTTGATCATTAATTTTCCCCATATTTTACTACATGATAATCTCGCAGTCTAGGCTCGTTACCATGGAAGATATTATCCTTTAATCCCTAAGTTAATGAATTCAAAACTATGTTTATTCTTATTTTACAAAAGAATCTTCAAATCGTTAATTGTATCCCAACTAGAAATCACAATTAATATTTGACTTTAAAAATAAAACTTTCAATTATTAAGAATTATTCAAAGCATGAAAAAAACATGATTAAACTCATCTAAGAAATCATCTCAACAATTGATGAAAGAAAAAACATTAAATATAAATGATCAAGTTATCGGGAAAAATTAATTCACAAATTAATATAGTATTTATTAGAATTAACTAAGGCTTCATCGTCACCTTAACGAATAAATCTAACCTGACATACTAAAGAAAGTAAAACAACTAATCTGAAAATTGGGCATAATTTAATAAATTAAAATAAAGTAAGAATACATTACAGCTCTTAATCGCAAAGAAGCTCCAATAGGTTTGTAAATAAATTTGTCGCAGAAAATTAAAAAAGACCTATCCTAATTGTTTTCGAAATCCGCCGCTGCTGCTTCCTCTCGCTTCTGCTCGCCTTCATGTGCCTTAAATAGGCACAAAGTCTCTTTTTGTAACCGACCTTGGCCAATGGGCCAAGGCTTTGCTAACACTTTTTTATTCCCAGTCCAAATTGGAAGACTGGACTCTCGTGAGTCTTTGGCCAAGACATTGACTTTCTTTGTTTTGTTTTTCTTTTGATCTCGACTTGCCTCTAGAAATTCTATTTTGATATTTTACAGACTACTTATTTGAAACTTTTCAATATGTTGTTCTTAATGACCAGATCTCACACTTCCTTCCTCACCCACCTACCCTCTTTACCAGGGTTTTTGCTCCCAAAATTAAGTCCAAGAGGACTTGGTGACTCACGGCCAAGGCTATTTATAGCCTTTGGTCTTATATTTTTTTAATTTTTTTTTCTTTATTCCTTTTTGCTTTATTTTTATTTTTTAAAGCCTTTAAAAAACTTTCTTAAAAAAAAATTCCTAATCATTTCTTCTCATGCAAATCTTTAAGACTTCGCACCAAATGCTATTTAATCATCACAACTCTTGATCCGCACGTCTCCGAGATCTTTATATTTAATTATTTTTTTACGTACAAATAACTTTGTAGCCCTGAAATATGTGAAAAAGTCTCAAATAAGTGATAAACAAATTAATACACTTAATACATATTAATTAAGCTCAAATCGAGTGCAAAAAAGTCGAATTTAAATATAAAAATATACAAACCCCAACTTATATCACTAGGCGATATCGACTTTAAGCTTAGCTAGGGTGCTGAAAAATAAGTGCCGTGTTCTAATTCCACTCACATTTTAGCCACTATTTTAGACTAGGGGCTTGTGACTTAGGGGATAAGGCAAAGCTTGGCTAGGGTGTTGAAAAATAAGTAACATGTTCTTATTCTCTCCACTCACATTTTAGCCATTATGTTAGACTAAATCAACCATAGACCAATCACTATGAATTGATGTACAAATTATAAATAGGGTAAATAGCACCACAACCTCCTATGGTTTAGTAAAAATGCACATTACCCCCCTGTGGTTTAAAAAGTGCACCAGAACCCCCTATAGTTTTCAAACAGTGCACACGCACCCCCTTCCTAATTTTTCGTCAACAAATTTAACTGAATTGTATAAAAAGACTAAAATGCCCTTCAATTTTTTATTTTTTATTTCAATCATAAGGGCATTTTTGTTCAATTAAATAATAATTTAAGCCAAAAAACATGAAAAATCGCACCAAACGCGCGTGTAACGCACTCTCCGTTAAAAGTAACGATTTTTTTAACGGAGGGGGATGTGGTGCTACACTTTTGAAACCATAGGGGGTTTCGGTGCACTTTTTAAACCACAGGGGGGTAGTGTGCACTTTTGCTAAAATATAGGGGGTTGTGGTGCTATTTACCCTTATAAATATTAGCTTTTAATCAACATTCTCAATGCAGATCTCAAAGTCAAAGGCGAGAAGTTTTCACATAGACCAGCCATGGATGTGGCCCAAGTGCTTCACATGATTGGAGGAGAAGAGGACACAAGCTACGCCAAAAATTCATCCATGCAGGTCTCTCTCTCTTTCTTCCTCCTTTTCTCACACTCACTTCATTTACGTGCAAACATGTCTGCGTTTATGTTCGAGTCAATGATGTGCACGCTTGCTTCCGTGCTAATTCTCTGCTCGGTAGAGTGTTCGGATCACGTCAGCATTGACTATTATAGTCAGACTTGGGTTGCTCAGTTTGTCAATCCAATTTGGGCGACGAAATTGAGTATATTCGCTAAAATTTTACGTACATATTGATCAAAACAATTTAAACGTGCCTTTATAATTCTTTTCTAAGAGAAGAGACTCATTTTTGTGACTTTTTCATGTGTACAAATTTTATTCCACACAAATTTATTAAAAATATAGACCCAACTTGATATTCAGAACCCTGATTTATTATAATCGAATATCTCTCCGAAATTACACCACCCTAATTTTTTGGTTTTGGTACAATAAGATCGAAGTCGTAATTTAAATTTAAAATTTATCATCTAATTTTTTCACATAATTCTTCAATGTGTATTCATGCACTATCCTAGTTGTGTATTACTAGTTTACGTCTACTCCTCCGTTCGTGACGGTCCTTTTTTTGGCTTTGTAGAAAATGGCCATACTAAAAGTGAAGGAAATTATTGAAGAGAGCACAAAAGACTTTTGCAGCTCAAGCCTACCAGAGTGCATCAGAATAGCAGATTTGGGCTGTTCTTCGGGACCCAACGCCTTGTTACCAACTTCGGAGATCATATCAAGCCTTGAAAAAGCTTGTCGTCAATTGCATCTCAAGCCACCCACGATTCAAGTGTTTCTGAATGACCTTGTAGGCAATGATTTCAATGCTGTATTCAAGATGCTGCCTGGATTTTACAAGAACCTTGAGAAAGAGTTGGGACTCGGACAAGCGTCGTGCTCAGTTGCAGCCGTGCCTGGCTCTTTCCATGGCAGGCTTTTCCCGGAGCATTCCCTTCATATTATATTTTCTTCAAGTAGCCTCCATTGGTTATCTGAGGTTTACAATGCTCCTTGTAAATATATATCTCCATTTCTTTGGGATATGACTGTGGATTACCGCCACTCAATGAAGGACAAAATTGTGTTTTGAACTTAAATTTTTTGCTTCAACTAGACTCTACCAAGTCATTTCACCCAACTCTTGCCATAAAATTAAACATGAAGAATTCAAAACATGTGTCCCGGCATTTGGATGTGGAGCCCCCATACCTACACATCAGTTCCAAACGCAAGAAAAATTCCTTTCTCTAAATTTTTGGCATATTCAGTATGATTTAAAATTGACATGTAAAAGCTAATCCAGGTTCCGGAAGGTTTGATGACTGAGTCGGGCGTGCCATTGAATAAAGGGAGAATTAACGTATCAGATGTTAGTCCACCCGCCGTCCATGATGCATACTTGAACCAGTTTCGCAAAGATCTTATACTTTTTCTAAGTTCGCGAAATCAAGAGTTGGCTTCTCGAGGGCGTTTAATCCTTACCTTAATAGGAAACAATGACAAAAATGAGGGCAGTGAATCCACGGTGGTGCTTGGAGAGCTATTGAATGACATGGTCAAAGAGGTCTGTTTCTAATGTTACTAGCATTTTTGTTTTTTTATGCGTTATATACATATAACACATACAGGAGCATGCAACATAGCCATAGTGTTATGGATATCATGATCGACCACCACGTATAAAGAAAATCTTTCTAAATGACTTTCGGTCAACGGGAACTTTCAGCATCCGCTGGAATAGTCAATAAAAGTTATATTAGGTGGTATATATTTTGAAGCTCAAGAACCTTGCCTTACCCCTTGCCCCTCTTCTCATCCGCGCATCCTCCGGCCTCAAAAGGAAGGCACCCGTCAAAGTCCGGTCATTTAGAAAATTTTATTAGTTGACCTAAATAGTTTCAAAGACCAAAGTTAGTGAGGTTATGAAGACCAAAAAAGATTTAGGATTTTAGAAGTATTTCATACCATTTTGTAAGATTATTAATAAGGGTTGCGATCCTCATAATTAACTTAATTCACACTTGGATTATAGGGGTTGCGATCTCCCATAACTTCACACTTGGATCAGTCCTTGTACATAGTGACGAGAGATTGTTGTGCATTGCTTGATCCAATTTAGTACTAGTTCTGGTTGTGCTTTTTTCAGGATTTTTCTTTTAAACAAAATGATCGAGGCATATGTCATTGTCTCACGCGCCAAACAGAACCTTGATATTTTGAAAGATATTCCCCTTTCTTTATATGTTTACTGACACTTTGGTTTGATTGGCACAGGGATTATTAGAGGAAGCAATATTGGACATGTTCAACCTTCCAATGTACCAACCTTCTTTAGATGAAGTGAAGCACATCATTGAGTCTGAAGGCTCCTTCGAAATCCAGCGTCTTGAAAGTTATAAAGTGCGGTGGGATGCTAGGATGGGAGGTGACAACAAAGATGATAAGCTGATCAAATTTGACTACAAAGCGAGAGGAGAGTACGTGGCCATGCATGGCAGAGCCGTTGTCGAGCCCATCCTCGCAAACCATTTTGAAAAAGCTGTTCTTGATCTTCTCTTCCTCATCAAGTTTGCTGAAAAAGCATCAGAATATCTTCAGACAGGGAAAGGCTGGGCAAATAATCTGGTCATTTACCTTAATAAAAAATAGAGAAATAAGATTGTAATATATAGAACCACTTGAAGATCTAGTATGTTAAACTATGGAGAATAAACTGAAGAATAAAATTGGTTCTTTAGAGTTTATAAGCTTATAGAGAACCATGCAATGGCAACATGAAAGAGTACGTTATTTGCATGTATTGAGCTTGCAGAGAAGAGATCGAGCTCACTATTTATACGGTTGTGAAAAGATATAAGTGTCACACATGAATCTAGACGTGTATACAATTAGGGGCTAATCTAGGATATTTTTTCAGTAAATGCTATAATATATAATCAACGGTTATATATGATCTTTTATATTTCTTAGTAGGAGTTAATTAATATTAAAAAAGAATTCTAAGGTCAGTGGGGGTTGAAACTCTATGTACATCCATCCTTGTATATATAATGAGACGAAGTTGGTCTAGTAAACAAGAATTAAACGAACTTAGGATGTCCACTTCACTATATATCGTTTATAGATTTAGAAATGATTGGATCATGCTTCGATGAATATTACTCATTAAGGATTAAATATTGAGGTAAAGTATCTAAAATTCTCGTACAATATTTGGTTAAGTAATACTAGATGTTACCCTTTTTTCATCACTCAATTATCACCTTTTAATTGGCATGCCAACTAGATAATTTATTTTATTTTTCTCTTTTCTTTTATTTATTTTATTTTATTTCTCTCTCTTCATTTATTATTTTTTCTCTCTCTTTGTTTTTTCTTTTTTACTCCTTTAATTAAGGTCTCATTTGATATGTTGATAATTAACTAGATACTCCATGATCTTGAAAATCTACACATTCGCTAATGCAGATCTATCTAGTGGATACAAGTGTTTTGTTCTTTAACTAAAAGGTAAATGTCTCCATTAGTCCTTAATGTTTGGCCATTAGGACATTTTGGGAACCGGGTAGGTTTTTTGACCCGTGTTGATCCACATTCGAATTGGATATGAATTTGGATCCTCCCAGACCCAAATCCAAGTTGTTGGGTTTTGGGTCAAGTAATTTTTCTTTTTATTTTATTTGTCTTTTGGGCTAATGGGCATATATCTATTGTTGGGCTCATCTGGGCTAATTAAATTCGGACTTTAAAATTTCTTTTAGTGTAGACTAATTTTAAAAGGTCTAGATTAGGCTTAATTGGCATATATTTGTTTTGGGCTAAATTCATTTCAGATTAGAATAAAATAAGTGAGACTCATTTTATTATTTGAAATTGGGCCAACTTAAATTTGGACTAAAATAAAATAGCGTGGACTATTTTTAATGTTTGAATTGGACTGTTGGTCTTATGGACTTGAACATAATTACAATAGGTTGGACTTATTTTAATTTTTAAAGTTCAGAATGTTTAATTAGTTTTGTTTGACAAGTTAATTAAAGAAGACCAAATGTATTTTGACACTTTATATTAATAAATAGTTTATTAATTATTAAATATAATTTGATTATATTTATATTTTGTAAATATGAGATATTTATGGAGTATATTTAATAAAGAGTTTATTAATTGAAAAAAATCCTAATGTAAAGAGTTTATATTAGTTAATTAATTGTGTTATACTTGTAGTTAATTAATAAATTATTTATTAATTAATTACTATAAATATAATGAGATTATATTTATTTAAATATGAGATATTTAAGGATCTAAATTAATAAAGGTGTTTACTAATTAAATAACCTAATATAATTAGATTATATTGGGAGACTAATTGTGCTATATTCGTGGATTACTTTTCTTTATTATTTGTTATGTTTTGGGTGATCATGGACTAGTTTTGTGTGAATGAATTAATGGATGAATGTCATTATTTAATTTATTTACCCATTTTGGGTTTTATGTAATATTTTAAAATGGGGCTTGCATGCCTCTTATCCCCGTTTTAAAAATATAAAACCCCTATTCACATTTATATATCCCCACTAGATTAGGAATCTATGTACATAAATGTAATGAAAGATCAAGATAAAGACATCAAGAGTTGGTGGGCCCAGATCGCGAAAGGAGTTTTGTGAAGCCGATAAGGAGCAGCCCACGAATCTTTCTTGTGGGCCCTTTATTTGATTTAGATATTCAACCAAGTGGTTCGGGTTGATAGTGCTCCTTGTCCATGATCATCCCATTTTTATTTTATGCATTTATTTATTTATTTATGCGATAAATATATAATGAATGCATGTATGTTTCTATTTTATTTATGCAATAAATTGAAATTAGAAGCATGTGAAAAGCGAAACCTAAATTAAAGACCAGCAAACCTTCCCAAATTAAATATAAAGTTAATAATGGTGTAGTCATGAGAAGATTATATCATTGCTTTCCGTTATCGTAGATTAGTTTGTGTGTTGGGCAAGTAAGTTGCTGGTTATGGACACATAAGGGTTATTTATTTATATCAACATATGAACTAAGTCTATATAAGCATGAGATGTGGAAAATTTGGATTCTCGCTGGCCATCAAAAATCTATAATGTGAGGTGTCAGTGTTGCATTGATCCAAGTTTTCCAGGATAATGGGTTTAACTTAAACAATCTTGAAGACAAAAAATATATAATGTGAGGTCGAAAGGATTTGAGGCAAGAATAATTGGAATTTGTATGAGATACATTGAATAAGAGGTTATTCACCTATTTACTTAACTTCACCAAAAATCTAAAATGTGAAGTGGATTAAAGTAAATGGGCACCTAATTCCACTAAGAAAAGCACCTTATTGTTTTTTCATTTTCCACTAGGGAAGTGTGGGCTTCAAAAAATTTAGTGAGTGTTACTGTTTGATTTAAAGACCCAAATCAAATGGTTAATAATATAATTATCTAACATCCTTAGAAATTACTGCCTATATATAATATCGGATGTGAACCCAACCTTCTATTTTGACTATACCAAACTTTGATGACTAGCTCAATGTTTTGAGAATTGTTCTCAAATCTGTGAAAGTCATACACGTTCTAGATGCCCAAAACAAGTTGTCAAGCAAGAGAGCATAGATAATGTATCCATCATTGATTACTTACACGTGTTGTGAAGTAAGCTAGATAGGACAACTAGATATGAGATAATTAGTGGTAGATATAAGATATCTAGGAATTTGTTCCAAAGAATAACTAGAGGAATTGATTTAAGAACATGTGTTCTCAGGATGAGTATCTTGAGTCCATGAGTTTATTCATGGTTTATCATATGTAGACAAATTTAATCTTCAAAGTCAATTCTTAGTTACTCTCTTGTCATTCATAATGGATTTTTTCATATGAATACATTTGACAAAACCTTTGGACATAAGGTCATGTATCAAGGGTAGATCTGGAAATGTGGAATTTAATTGGTATTTCACTGCAAGAAAGGAGAATTACTTATAAAGGAAAATCCAAAGGACTTCAAAGAGTTTGAAGAGAAATAGATGTCCTCCATAAATATATTTCATCTTCTTGTTTACCCATCTGGGTGTTCATTAATTTGGAATAATTGTTGTTCATATGTTTTATTTTTTTTGGAAATAAATGAGTTGACACTAGTAAATTAATGAATAAAGTCTTATATGAATAATGACAAGATAAACGAGTAATATGAGAGATTTAAAGATACTAATAACTCTAGATTATCGTGACACTTAAGATTAGGTCATAGAGGAGATACATGAATCACTCAATTGATGAAAGAAGGACTGGTAAGCCCTTGAGGCCCCGGGACATTCCCAACACGTGAATCTTGTGTTCTTAAAAATGATCAAATCGCCCTTTTTGGGACAAAGTCAAAGGACCACAAATATTTAGGGTTTATACATAGGCATAGGGATGTATATGGGTCATTTGGCGAAATAGCCCAATAAGGATTTAGCTACCTTACATATACTTATGATTGTCATAAGTGTGTTCGCGTTCAAAGAATTCAGAATTAAAGTAGTAAATCAAAACTAGAAATGAGAAGTAAGTCTCAATGATGAGATCATGGAGAGTTCTTAGCTTCAATTTCTGATAATATCTCAAATGAAAATAACATAGTTATTTCATTAACTCCTTCTGGTACTCTGATACTTGATGAAGTGACGGAGAGAATGAGTTGGAACTTGTTGGACATGGTCTAGTAAATGATAAACTATGTTGAGTTATAATTTAGCCTATGAGGCTATATTCTTCTTATAGCAATCCATCTCTTGGATAAGGTCACTTTCAAATTAATCTTAAGTACTTCATATAGGATATGAGATAATAGAATAACTAGTCTTAGGGTGTTAAGAATGAGTGTTATCCTGCTTTCAATCAAAGGCTTAAGATTGATAAATTAGAAATGAGATTGGACAAGGTTAATTGGTTATCCCAAAGATTCGTTGGGATATAACTTGTATTCCCTTGGTAACTAAAGAGTCTGTTAGCAAGTACAACTTCTTCTTGGAAGAATAGTTCATCTAAGAAGATAGTGTGTGAAGAAAATTATGACTCAGTAGGAGTCACTAAACAACCAGTTTGTAATACCCGAGCCCGACCATGCATTTACAAATATTTATTTATATTTACTTCTTTCATTATTATTAGGAAATGTGCCTTTGTGATTATTTGTCAGCATTTAATCTATAGTTAATTGTCTTACTATTTAAAATCAATTGGTATTACGATTAATAGTAACATATTATTAGATGTTCTTATAACATGAATTAACAATAAACTTAGCACTACAAGAAAACAGCGCTCGGGCGATGGAATTAGGCGACGGATTTTTTCCGTTGTAAATTGGCTACTGCCAGGCTATAGATTTGCTACGGGAAAAAATTTTTGTAACCTAGCAGTAGCCAACTTAGCACCCGTCGAAATGGCGACAAAACTTTGTTACGGATTAGCTACGGACAATAATTCTGATTAATAAAAAAAATAAAAAAAAAATATTTTGTAGCCTAGTCGTGGCAAATTTGCTACGGATTAGCTACGAATTATTTAATTAATTCGATAAAAAAATTCATAAAAACGTTAGTAGCCATGCAGTGGCCAAAATAGCCACGGATTGGCTACGGATAATAATTTTAATTAATAAAAAAATAAAAAAATATATTTTATAGCCTAGCCGTGGTAACTTTACTACGACCTAGCTATGGATTATTTAATTAATTCGGCAAAAAAATTCATGAAAAATTCCGTAGCCATGTAGTGGCGAATAGCCACGGATTGGCTACGGACTATATATTATTCAAAAAATATTTAAAAAAAATAAATACAGTTATTTTAATTAAATAAGAAAAAGTAAAATAACAAAGTCCGTAGCCCATCTGTAGTCCCTAGCTACGGATGCGCTACGGAATTGGACTCTTCCGTAGCCCAACAATAGCCAATTGGCTACTGCTAGGCTACGGACCTCAACAAAAAATTAAGTTTTATCATTTTTAATTTGAATTTTGGAATTTTAATTGCACCTACAACGTAGTAAACTTTACTTGAGTTGTAAATTTTTGAAATAAAAATAAACTTGGTTCATATTTCATTAACATGCGTACTTTTATAGAAAAATCAAATGTCGTTTAAATCGAACTTATTATGTTTTTACTTAACATTGCGTTAATATTAATAAACGTTCAATCTAGGAGTCGGAAATCTCTCATATTGTGTCTAAACTTCATAAACAAGAAAAAGATGAAGATATTAACACGCTTTAATACGTTGTTCGTACCTATTAACAAATTAGTATACGTATTATTAGTTGTCTGTAGCCCAGCAGTAGCCAGGCTACGGACCTCAATAAAAAATTGAATTTTATCATTTTTAATTTGAATTTTAGAATTTTAATTGCGCCTACAATGTAGTAAACTTCACTTGAGTTAGAAATATTTCAAAAAAAAATAAACTTTGTCCGTATTTCATTAACGTTCGAACTTTTATAGAAAAATCTCATAGGAAATCATTTGCCGTTTAAATCGAACTTATTATGTTTTCACTTAACATTAAGTTAATGTTAATAAACGTTCAATTTAAGAGTCGAAAAACTCTCATATTGTGTCTACACTTCATAAACAAGAAAAATATGAAGATATTAACACGTTTTAATATGTTATTCGTACCTATTAACAAGTTAGAATACGTATTATTAGTTGTCTGTAACCCAACAGTAGACAATTGGCTACTGCTAGGCTACGGATTTAAAATAAAAACTGAAATTTATTATTTTTAATTTGAATTATGGAATTTTGATTGCACCGACAACGTAGTAAACTTCACTCGAGTTACAAATTTTTGAAAAAAAAATAAATTTGGTTCATATTTCATTAACATGTGTACTTTTATAAAGAAATCAAATATCGTTTAAATCGAACTTATTATGCTTTTACTTAACATTACGTTAATATTAATAAACGTTCAATCTAGGAGTCGGAAAACTCTCACATTGTGTCTACACTTCATAAACAAGAAAAATATGACGATATTAACACGTTTTAATATGTTGTTCGTACCTATTAACAAGTTAGAATACGTATTATTAGTTATCCGTAGCCCAGCAGTAGCCAACTGCTAGGCTACAGATTTAAAAAAAAATTGAAATTTATCATTTTTAATTTGAATTTTAGAATTTTAATTGTACCTGCAACGTAGTAAACTTCACTTGAGTTGGAAATGTTTCAAAAAAAAATAAACTCTGTTCGTATTTCATTAACGTGCATATTTTTATAGAAAAATCTCATAGGAAATCATTTGCCGTTTAAATCGAACTTATTATGTTTTTACTTAACATTACGTTAATATTAATAAACGTTCAATCTAAGAGTCGAAAAACTCTCACATTGTGTCTACACTTCATAAACAAGAAAAATATGAAGATATTAACACATTTTAATACGTTGTTTGTACCTATTAACAAGTTAGAATACGTATTATTAGTTGTCCGTAACCCAGCAGTAGCCAATTGGCTACTGCTAGGCTACGGATTTCAAAAAAAAAACTGAGGTTTATCGTTTTTAATTTGAATTATGAAATTTTGATTGCACTTACAACGTAATAAACTTCACTTGAGTTGTAAATTTTTCAAATAAAAATAAACTTGGTTAATATTTTATTAACGTGCGTACTTTTATAGAGAAATCAAATGTCGTTTAAATCGAACTTATTATATTTTTACTTAACATTGCGTTAATATTAATAAATGATAAATCTAGGAGTCGAAAATCTCTCACATTGTGTCTACACTTTATAAACAAGAAAAATATGAAGATATTAACATATTTTAATACGTTGTTCTTACCTATTAACAAGTTAGAATACATATTATTAATTGTCCGTAGCCCATCCGTAGTCCCTAGCTATAGATGGGCTACAGAATTTAACTCGTCTGTAGCCCAGTCGTAGTCAATTGGCTACTGCTAGGCTACGGACTTCAACAAAAAAAATGAAGTTCATCGTTTTTAATTTGAATTATAGAATTTTGATTGCATCTATAACGTAGTAAACTTCACATGAGTTGCAAGTTTTTCAAATAAAAATAAATTTGGTATGTATTTCATTAACGTGCATAAATTTTACAAATAGCGTATATTATTTTATCAAAATTTTAATTGTCTATATTGTTCAAATTTTGTAAATTTAATCTTTATATTTTTTAAAAAAAATCATTTTTTGTTTCTATTATTCAAAATCATGCAATTTTTTTAGTGTGTTTAAAATAAATTTTATTTAAACTGTAGTGTTTCTCAAAAAAAATTGATTTAGCTAATTTAGGTATGAATTAAATTATTTTTAAAAAAAAATAAGAAAGACTAAATTAAATAATTTTGAATAATAGGAATAAATTTAATTTTTTTTAAAAATATAAAAATTAAATTAACTAGTTTAAATAATAAAGATAAATTTTAAATTTTAAATTAACTTGTATAAATTGTCGGCCGGCCAGCCGGAGCCTCGTCCGGCAGGGATAGAAAAGGACTGAACATCTCTGTCCTAGCCAGATGAGGTACCGAATGGTGGAACCGGTCGGCCGGCGACAAAATGTTCCTTTTATAAAATGTTCCTTTTATAAAAACATTGAAAGTGGCTATTGAGGGTTTTGTTTAAGTTAAGACCAACTCCAACAGTATATGTAAAAAGTCAAAATTTCTATATGTAGAGATGCTTTTGGAGACTTTTGTCTCCAACAACATCTTTACAAATTCTCTACAATGTAGAGAATTTGTAAATGATCTCTACAATTGGAATTAGCATCTCCAAATGTGGAGATGCTGAATCCATTCTCTAAAACTTTAAAAAAAAATACAAGTTTTCAAAATGTGTAATTGATATCATCGATAATACAAGACATAAAAAAATAGAATATCGTCATAAAAAATAAACAAATATAAATAAAAAATTTAAAAATAAAAAATAAAAAATATTAGAATTAAAATAAAAATTATTATTAGTAATGAACAAATATTAAAAAATCATAATAATAAAGTTTGAATTAAAATAATATATTTAATTAAAATAAGAAAATATTTTAGAGTAAAATAAAAATAAAAAATCTGTAAAATAGAAAGGTTGCTAGAGTGTAATTGAAATAGAGATTTTTTAAAAATAAAAATTAAGTAAATATAGAAAAGGTATTGGAGTAAAACTAAAATAGTATATCTGTAAATATAAAAAAGTGGTTCAAAATTTTACATGTAGAAAAATAAAATAGAGACCGTTAGAATTCGCCTAATTGCGCCGCACTCTTACAGCTTGTTTGGATTCAATTTTTTAATGGAAAGTAAAAGAAAGGGAGGGAATAAAGAACCCCTCCCCTTGTTTGGATTGCAAATTTGAAAGCAATAAAGGAAATGGAAGGGTACAATATTCCTTTCATTTCCTTTAATTGGATGGATTTTTCAATCCTTCCAATTTGGGGTGTTTAGAAAGGAAATGAATGGTTTCAATAAAAAAGACTATTTTGCCCTAATTTTTTATTTTATTTTTATGATTACCTTTACTACTCTTTTAACCTACTTTGACTATGAAAAAGGACATTTAAATAATTTACTATTTAAAATTATTATTTCCTTTCCTTTCATTCTCTAATTCAAAAAAAAAATTATAAAAACTTTTCCTTTCCATTCCATTATTATTTTTTTTTCAATACAAAAAAGGTAATTCATTTACTTTCCTTTCCTTTATTTTTCTTCCTTTACTTTACTTTCCTTTCCATTCCTTTGTGCAATCCAAACACTATGTTAACTTCTCATCTTCTTCTTTTCTCTGTCCAATGCCATAACCACCACCACCTTCCTCCTCTACCACCTACCACCACCTCTCTTGCACTCTCTCTCAACCGGGCAAAAGCCACACAGGCTAGGGTTTCTGCATCTGCACAACCATGGGTAAGGGAACATGAAGCTTTGGTAAGAGGAGGAACAAGACACACACACTGTGTGTGCGATGTGGCCGCCGCAGCTTTCATCTTCAGAAGAGCCGTTGCACTACTTGTGTTTACCTTGCTGCTCGCAAGAGGACATCTAACTGGAGTGTGAAGGCTATTCCTCGAAAGACCACCGAAATTGGACAAATATGTGGGTGACAGCATGTAAGCGTAGTTTTGTTGAATTAAATATTAAAGGTGTTGGTTATCAATAAATTTTCACTAGATTGTTTCCTGTTTTGAGCTGCAGTTAATTCATTATGGTGTTGAATTTGAGAATTAGACGATTCTTCAATTTAAGTGTTGTTGTGAGATAAATGTTTTTAGAGTCAATTGAGTTTTGGGTAGGCTTCATAGTTGTGGGTTTTATGACACCGAAATTAAGGATCCTATAGTTCAGGTTTGAATTTTGGTATGAAATATGTTCATGGCCATATCAGGTTTAATAATGGGGACAAGTAGATAAGAAAAGTAGTTGTTGTTGGAATGTGTTGTAACGTTTGGGAGGATGGTGAATTTAGAGATCTTGAATTGCCTGTGGAAGAAGAATCTGTCAGAGGAAACTTTCAGACTAGTTGCCTTCTATTTTCTATTAACTTTTTAGTCTTTCCTCTCTGATTCGTTTCACCCTTAAGTTGTTCATCGACTCTGTCTTCTCTCTTTACTCTCTTGTATAAAAGCTAGAGAGAACAAGATGATACATCAGATCTTGATATCTTTGTTTACATATATAGAAATGTTTATATTGCTTCCTGTACTCACTGGTGGTTGTAAATGTACCGCAAGCTACTTTCTTTTCTTGTATTTTGTCATTTTTCCTTTTCTTCCTTTTTGTTGCATGACAGTTTAATATGATTCACCTATTTCACATATCGTAGAAAGACCTTTTTGAGATTGAATAATTGGGTAGTGCACGGGTTTTTGGAGGTGGCATTTTTTCCAATTATCTTTGGTTTGGGCAGCATTTGTGTTTGAGCATTATCTGGATTCATAGAAGTTGCCCTCTGTTTCGATTCTTTGCCTAAATATATTGACACCATGACTTGGATTCTTTATTCCTATCAGCACAAGATTAAGCATTTTAGCTTTGATTTGTATCGGCATGTAATGTTGCATACTTTATATATAAGAATAGGTGTTGATTACATATTATTTACTTTTATCGTGCATTGTTATGGTTCTAAGCAGCTTATATATTCTCATGACCCAACATGGTCAAATTCCCTTGGTAATGAGAAAGTTCATATGGATAAATATCATTTATAAAATGAACAAAGGAAAGAATTCGTACACCTTTGAATCCAACAACTTCTGACATTGTTCTATACTTAACATGGCTGCTTAGAGAGTTTCTCCATTTTCTAAACCATTTTTTTGCATATATAACCTATGCCTTAGTGAAGACTTGTGAGATAAAAAAAAAGATGGTTGACTTGTGCTCTATATACTTATTTCGTGAAAGAAAGGTTTAACAAATTCTATGTGCTTTCTTATGCTATTTCTTTGGAGGGTGTCACCTCATCATATCATTAATGGAGAAACCCCTGTATGCTATCTATACTTGTAGAATTAGAGTCTGGGGTTAGGTATATTGGCAGAGGAAAAGTAATATACCATAGTGAGTTTGAGGAACTTATACATAGCAAATACAGAGACATATCGTGAACTCTCTCTCTTAAGACTCCTATTGTTTTATTGTGAAACTTATACCTATGCATTTTTTTCCTAATTATAATGATCAATTCTGGCTATCTGTCACAATATAAGTTCAATATCATTTTCTGTCCTTAATTTGTAGGCAATGTTTAGCCTGATTTCTGACTAGATTTTAGCTCTGAAGTTTCATTTTCAGATCCTTATTGTATAAGGAACCAATACTTTTTTCCCTTTTACCTTTTGGTTTCTGGAATGAGTTTTGGGTTCAGTGGGATGTCAAAGTTTGCCTCTACTAGTCGTTTGTCTTGCACATATGTGTCAGTTTGATAGTATTTATAAAAAGGAGGATTTGGATAGAATAAGGCCAATAATAATGCACCTTGTAACGGATGACAACTACACTTATGGAGCCAAATATTACCGTGGTGCAGATATAAAGTCTTTTTAATATTATAATTGTCTTTGAAGGATTAGGATATGGTACATCTAAAAAATTTGTCTACCGTCACTGTTGCTCAAACATGCAAAGAATTCTTAGTAATTGCCTAATTGAAAATTGTAATATATTTCATGTGAATATGTTTATCATCTTCCTTTCATGAAGATAAGTTCCAAGCCTATTGTTATTTCTTGGCTCTGTACTATTTCAAGTACTCTTAGGGACATCAATGCAAGGTTCATCTCTCGATCCATTCATTTAAATTACTAACTTCATTTTCTTCCAACTGCACCTTAATAACAATCTCTTGGAAATCGTTGTCATTAGGGAGAACACCGAAGGCAAGTACTCAGGCCTCGAACACGAGGTCGTTCCTGGAGTTGTCGAAAGCCTTAAGGTATTCTACTCTATCCTCTAACCTCATCAATTATCAATTTCCTTTTTCCATTGCCACTAATCATAGTAAATTCTAGAGATTAATAAACCTTGATATATTAGGTATGTGATATACACTTAGCAAGATTATTGTAATGAACAATCTCTTGGAAATCACGTGTATTCAACTGCAGAAATTATAATCTTCCAGTTTCAATTTGTAGAGAGTAATGAAAGACTAATTAGTGGAATTCAGAATTCAAGTAGTGATGTTGAAATGCTTCATTAGCCTTTATAGAGAGTATTTTGTCTCTCATGTAAGAATTTTGCTAGGTGATGACAAAGTTCTACTCAGAACGCATAACAAAATATGCCTTTGAGTATGCATACCTCAACAATCGGAAGACAGTCACTGTTGTGCACAAGGCAAACACCATGAAGCTTGCTGATGGTTTATTCTTAGAATCATGTCGTGAGGTTGCTAGTAAGTATCCTAGTATCAAGTACAATGAGATCATCGTGGACAACTGCTGCATGCAACTTGTTTCCAAACCTGAGCAATTTGATGTTATGGTAAGGCACCATTTTATCTATATCTTAGTTCAGCCGTCATAATTCATTTATCCTGTCTTGTTAGTTCCTCTAGAGGTTAACTCTAGTAAAAACATCTTTTCGTATGAGATCCTGAATTGCTGTTTAACATATTATTGACATATCATTTCTTGGGTTGCATACCCTTGTCACACATCAATAAAATTTACTTTTAAACTTTCAAAATGTTCTATTTAGTGACTAGATGATGACCAATCCTTTATCCTAATCTGATGTTAAAGAGTGATATATCCTATTTTTTGTCTCTTATATCTCATTTGATGGAATAAGATTTTTGAAATGCTACATTACAAGTGGGGTGAGGAGTTAAAATGTATAATGTTCTAGTGAAGTTCACTCACAAGAACAAAATGAAGAAAGCAAGAAAAGTTTGGAGGTTCAAATGAAGTTGTTGAACTTTTAATTGCTTGATCACATCTAACCTGTGCTTGATAAGTCACATACCGCATTTGTTTAATTTTGGACACTTTTTTCTAGTTTCCTCTACTTGTTTTGGAATATTAATTGATAAGTAGTTTGTGTTCAGAAATTTGTCATAGGGGGACCTCAAACTAGAAAACACTCTTTTGGATGGAAGTCCAACACCTCGCGTTAAAATATGTGTTATGGCTATTCTAAGGTTAATCTTACTCTAACATGGCAAGTTCCATATAGTTATCTGTTGCAATTTTTCCAATGGCACAATGAGAATCAATTGGATATTTCATGATCTTGTCTTATATTGTTATCCCTCTTCAACTTCGAGCATCTAATTATTTCTAGCAGATACACTTTTGTCTTTCTAGTCACATATGGATATATATATCTTTAATGCTATTTCATCTTTTTCCCTTTTCTCTTTGCACCGGCTTTCTGCATTTTATTCCTCTGAAGGACATAATGGCCTGATGCTATTATCGCTGCATGCTTGTGTGCTGATACTTTGTTTTCAATCTAGGTTGTTGAACTGCCCTGCTTTATCCTGAAAATTTTGTTGGTCTTTTGCTTGCAACTAGTAGTTTCATTTTCTTGGTCTTTTGCTTGCAGCTAGTAATTCTAGAATTTATTCAGCTTCATTTGGACTTTATGACCTCCACTACTGTACAAATAATTAGTCAAAGGACTAATCACAGAGAGGGAAATAAAACTAGAATGGTGATGTCTATTATATTCAGCAAGTTCTGCGGAAACTACTTTGATAAGAGTAATTTCGACTTCTCATCATCTCAGCAAGATGTTTTAAGTATCGGCCTATAAAAATCTGAACTGAGTACAACTTTAAAGAGTTATTATGGTCTGCTGGATCTGAACTAGGAATAAGGGTTTATTGTAGGCCTCTTAAGCTAATATTTGCAGAGCATACAAAAACATTTCTATTTTTTCCTTTTAAATTCTTTACAATTGGTAAAGTAAAATTCTATTGGACTTTTTGTATGACTTTTGGTTTATGGATCTTTTAGCTAATTTTAATTTGCTTATTTGATGTTGGTTATTTTGTTTTTTCTAGGAGTTTCCTTATCGTGGTGATGGTGAATATGGTAACGAGGATTGTGTTAGATTCACTTGAAGATTGGGTTGGAAAAGCTTCAGTTTATGTTTTATTTCATTTTCTCTTTCTATATAAGAATAAGGAAACTGAAAGCTAGCACTAAGTTCCTTTTTATGTTAGATTACTTGTTCAAGGCGTACATTATATGTTTCATGCCTTATGTGAGTGTTATGGTATATGTAAGAATCGACAATGATGTGTAGAACTTGAATTTGAATTTAAGAAACATATTAAAATATTCTTGAATATTATACTTTTTTTGTATATACTAATAATTGAACATTTAATTTTAATTTTTTTTGTGAATATTAATTTTTTAAAATTTAAATTTTTATTTTACAATTTTTATTTTTTTTAAATTAAATAATTAATTGGCGACGGACTAACTATAGAAAGTTGGGTTACAAAATAGTTACGGAATGATGACGATTATGAATTAATTAATCTAAATAAAAAATTTAAATTTACAAATGGCGACAAAAAACAATAAATTATTTTAAAACAAAAATTTATTTTGGCTACGGATATTTGACGACAATTGATTACGGATTGGTTGCGGAATAGGGGGTTACCAAATTTATACGGATACCAATCTGTAGCTGTGGGTGATGGTCGATTTACGATCGAAATGGTTATTGTTTTGTTATGAACGTTAATAATTAATAACAAAATCAAAATTTTAGTTGGTTATGGATTGGTTACGAAAAAAGGGGTTACCGATATTCTACGGACACCAATCCGTAGTCGTGGGTTACGGACAATTTACGACCGAAACGGCTACGGATTTGCTACGAACGTTAATAATTAATAATAAAAATCAAAATTTTAGTTAGCTACGGATGGACTACGGCTATTTTGTTACAGAATTTATAAAAAATAAATACAAATTAATTTCCAAAATTGGCTATGGATGGGCTACGGAATATCAATTTGACGACGGGCCTTTTTACTATGGACGGGATTCCGTAGCCTAGCGGTCGCCCGTCCCAATTTGGCTATTGCTAGGCTACGGATTTTGACCGTCACCTCAGTCTTTTTTTCTTGTAGTGTAGGAAATATAAAACCCTAGTATATTTTAAACTAAGTATTCGTTTCAATTCAAAATGAAATGATTAACTCAGTAGGTATAATAGTTAGCATGAGTGTTAACAAGTTGGATATATTAAAATTTGGTAATTTGCTTGTGAGATAGAATAAGGAAATTAAAATATTGGTTGATAGATTGATTAGACAATGTTAATCTATATGGGGGTAATACCTTGTAGTGATTTTAAACGGAAGGTTAGAATACTAGTTAAGATTTACTAGATATGACTCACAATGGTTTACGCATCTCAATTTGTTGAAGATAGAAATATTGGATCTAGTAACTTCCATGATTTTATTGATTAGTTACCTTGGTTACAAACTACTAGGAAAAATATGAAATGTAGGTAAATAGGTAATAGATATATTAAACATAGCTTATAAAGTGAAAAGATAATGTATTAAGTCATTTACTAAATATTTAGAATTGTACTTAGATTTGTTACTAAAAGATCTTAAATTAATTAAAAATGTTAGAACTGATCAGAATTAAGTCATTCAGTCTATAAATACAAAGGATTTCATTGAATAGGTTAGACACCATATGTTATTACCTAAGCTAGCTATTAGTAATTAGTAATAACAAGTAAATAAGTTTGAACTGGTTAGGCTATCCTCAATGGAGTTTCTATATGGGTTTCTATGAATCATTTATAGAGACCATATAGAGACCAAATAGTGTTTTAGAGAACCACTTAGAGACTAAAGCAAAAAAATTATTTTAGAGACTCATTTAAAGACCAAGATAAAAAAAAATCTACAATGACGGTCTCTATAAAATTGAATCCCTATATCGTGTTAATTTTAATTTTACATAATAATTTGATTATGTGTAATTTTTTATCGTGTGTTACTTTAATTAATTGTTATTTAGATTATCTCAATTGTTTTCCCAAATATTTCAAGCAAAAAAATATATAATTTGCGTCAAACATAACATTTAAAAAAATTAGAATTACATTTAATTACATAATTGCATTTTCAAAAAAATGCACTAAAAATCTCTAATTAAAAAAAACCCTATGTAAAAAAAATATTAATTAAAAATCCTCATTAATTTACCCATTAAATTAAAATTTTCTCGTGTGTTGCGTTTATATTTGTTTTTTTGTTCTTCATTTTATTTAATTTGTAAATTAATTAATTTTATTAATTTAATCATAAATCTAAAATTAATTAATTTTACCTAAACTAAAAAAACGTAAAATAAAAAAATTACAAAAAATAAAAAAGTTTAACAAAGCAAAAAAAATAAAATAAAAAAATAAAATACAAAACCATATTTTTTTTAAAAAGTCTAATTAAAAAAAAAAAAAAAAAAAAACCGCAAAGCAGCAAAAGCAAAAACAACAATGGTGAAAGCCCGCCGCCCCCCACCCTCTCCCCCCCCCCCCCCACCCCTGCTGCTTAACCCCCCCTCCCCTCTCTTTCCCTTTCTGTTCGCTGCACCACCCTCCCTCCCCCCACGCACCTATCCCCCTCCCTTCTTTCCCTTTCTGTTCGCTGCACCCCTCCCCTCATCCCCTACCACGTATCCACCCCCACGCACCTACCCCCCCTCCCCTCTTTCCCTTTCTGTTCGCTGCACCCCCCTCCCTCCCCTCCCCCCCCCCCCCCACGCACCTACCCCCTTCCCTTTTGCCCTTTCCCTTCCTCGCTGTTGATGTTCAAAATCTTTTTTTGTACTTTTTTTATATAAAAAAAAAATCTGACGATGTCAGAAAAATCTGACATCGTCAGATCTGATCTTGTTTTTTTAGAGACTCGTTTTTGTCTTTTTGTATAGTCTCCATTTTTTTCAACAAATTTGTTGAAGAAAATGGAGACTATGTGCTATTTTGGAGACTCAAAACTTGAGTGATGTCATAATTTTGCCGAAAACTAGCAAATAGTATTTTAGAGACCCCCATTGGTGATGAATTTTGATCAATAGAGTCTCTAAAACAACAATCATTACTCTTTAGAGACTTTTTAGAGACTACATTGAGGATGCCCTTAGTATCTTAAATAATTTGAAATATTTAGACTATTACGAAATGGAAGTAGGGAATTGGGATAATATAGCTTTTAATAAGATGATATAGCTAGAAATTTCCGTAGAATATATAAAACTCGGTTAATCAATATAGGTGATAATAATAGTGATTTTAACTTATGAAATAAAAAGAAGTAGTATGTATTTTAATAGGTATCTAGTTTAAGAATATCAAGGTTATGAATAAATTAACTGGGAAGTAGTACATTAACTTAGTTAAGCATTTTAATCTACGGATTATTAGCTGCTTCCAAATTAAGTCCCTATTCGAATATAAGAATATGTATGACATTTTAAAGATAGCTTGTTAGCTTTTAACATTCCTTAATTAATCTTACTAATATCATTAA
Organism: Ehretia macrophylla; assembly: GCA_037974665.1. Lineage (NCBI taxonomy): Eukaryota > Viridiplantae > Streptophyta > Magnoliopsida > Boraginales > Ehretiaceae > Ehretia > Ehretia macrophylla. The sequence goes on from CM075769.1 coordinate 64,564,873, forward strand.
TTAACCATGGAATAATTTCTCTATTTCACCTAGCTGTGCATAGTCATCGTTTAAGTTAAACCAAATGCTGCCACCTCCTTCTAAAAAATAACTCCACACAGCTTCACCTAAAGATGTTAACCTTCTCCTTAGTCATCACCTATCAAGCCACGTGGAAATCAACAAAAGAAAATACCATTGTGCTGCCAACTTAGAATGAAGATCATCATTAAGTACAATCATTAACTTCTCCACCGCGGATGCTATTAACCTGCCATCTTTCATTAACAAAGCTGAATCATCCTAAGTTATCAATTCTGCCGCCATGTTGAAGCTTAGGTTCCAACGTTAGCTCAATTCATTCTCTAGTAGTCCACCGTCCAAGTTCCCTCTAGTGCTAATCATCATCCTACCACCTGGCTTAAGTTCAGCTCGGCGTTATCATGCAATTAACCATCACTCACCACCCGAATCCATCAATTTTATCTCCATCGTCCATGTCCTGCTTAAGCAAATGACTCAGCAAAACTACCAAATATTCATCAGCCAGGATTACTATATAAGGACGTCTTCATCTTCATCTTCGCATGATGGTGAAATGCAATAGAATTTATAAAACTCTATTACAATCATACTGTAATAACTTTTAAGTTTACTTTAAACAATCTTTTTAGATATTCAATAGCTAATTCTACAAATATATGCATTAGACATTATTTTGTAGTATAAAATATTTAATGGACAAGTTAAACAACTTATTATTATAATGGATATTTTTACAAATATAAATTTACATTTGTGCGAGAGATTGGTGAGGGCACGGCGAGGGACGAAAACGGCAAGGGCATGGAGAGGGACAAAAAATGCGAGGGCACGGAGAGGGACGAAAACGGCGAGGGCTTATTGCCCTCGCATAGTCATCGCTGAAATGGTCACTCACCGAGTCGTCGCCGAATGGCGTGGGCTCGGCAAGGGACCGCAATTCACCGACGAACGTTTCGGAGAGGGAAGATTCCCCTCGCCGGGCCCTCGCCGAGACCTTTTCGACGTCGGCTCGGCGAGGGGAATCGTCCCTCGCCGAAATTGATTTTTCTTGTAGTGGACATGACGCGTTCAACAATAGGAGAACACACAAAAATTAAAACATATATATTCCGATTAGCAAAGCCACGACTTTAGCATTACTTTAGCGAATGTTTAGGCTGTAGCTTCGCGTAATTAAGCCGTCTACTATCAAAATCCAATAAAAGCTACCTGACATGGTTATCTTTTTAAGCTACCCTCATCGCCACCGTCAACCACGTAATACTTACTAAGCTAAACCAGTTACTAAAGCTTACTAATCATTAAGCCTATACACTAGTGCCAATTCACCAGGTATAAAGAGCAGCCCTTCACCGCCCACAAATTCATGTAAATGTTACCCAACCTGTCCAGCATTATTTATAGTCCAAACATGATAGTACCGAGTTAGCTTCACTACCCGCCTAACATGCTAGCTGTTACCGTCATCAGGGTCATCGTGGCCTACTGATATAATCGCCTAAGCTGCTTGTTATTAATTCTTAGTACACACAAGCTGTCTAGTATCTTCAATTATCAATGACGAGGGCGATCCCGAGTTGAAGTAAGATGCCCATGCCGAGCTGAGGCGGGTTAATCCAAGCCAAGCCGAACATATTCAGCTGATGCCAACCTGGATGCTGATCTAACTTCACTCCAACCCTGGAAAACCCCGACCTCAGTGCCAGCTGCCCTGATGGGACATAAAGTCTTGATGGGACATAAAGCTGCACTGCATTAAATGCTGTCAGGTCCGAATTTAGTATAAATAGAGCTCCTTCCCTTCATTTCAAATGTAACTTCTCATTAAATGCTCTCAGCTACTTTGCCAGCTCGGACATTCTAATCATTCGCATGCCTGAGGGGAAAATCTGGGTCAGTACCCCGCCTTTTTCCTTCTTTTTCCTTGTGCAGGTCAGGTAGCCGACCAGGAAAGTTCAACTCGGAGGCCAACCTGAAAAGTACAGCTCGGCAAGAGTAGCTCCCAACCTCAACGTCGAGATTCAGACCTCAACAGTTTGGCGTCGTCTGTAGGAAAGAAGTTCTTTTTATCACTCTCTTCACCACTCATTGAGAAACTATTATAGTACAAACGAGAAGCCACAGCGCACCGATAGAGGATTCCCCTAACCTGGATGGGGACCTCGAAACCACGCAGGTGCCCAGCCAAAACCCAACCCCAGCCGACGTTGGAACGAGCCAACGTATACACTTAGCCACTCAAACTAACCTCACGGCAGATGGAGACCTCAACTCCAGCCTGTCACCGGTGATAAGGATGATGCTGAGGAACTTAAGGAGCAGGTAGCCCGGCTAGCTGAGGGCCTCCTGGCTCCACAAGAAGCTACGCCGCGGCCCTCGCGTCCACAGTTTCACATCCCAGACCCAAGGCGAAAACGGACGCAGGACGAAGAGGGATTCCTAGAGTCGGTGGCAAGACCCGGCGAGATAAGAGGTAAAAGGGCGGCTCAAGCCGACCCCGAGTAGGCCAAGACCGCGGCCGCCATAGCCAAGGTCATCAACCAAATCGGCGTAAGCCCACTCTCACCCGAGGTACTAGCCACGCCGCTACCCACCAGCAACCGGATGCCCAACCTGGCCGTCTATAATGGAGACGGAGATCCAGCTAGCCACCTGCTGAACTTTGATCACCACATGACTTTGCATAACATGTCCGACCTCATGAAGACGAAGACGTTCCCGACCACCTTGGTTGGCAATGCCTTGGATTGGTTCCAAAAACTTCATCCCGGTTCAATTGCAAGTTTTTATCAGCTGGCTGAGGCTTTCCTGTCCCACTTCGCGAGGAGCCGGTACGCCACCTGCCACACTTCTACATTGCTGTTGGTGAAGCAACATAGAGGGGAAAGTTTGAGGGCTTACACAACCAGATTCAATGAAGAGTCCCTCCGAATCCCCAACCTGGAGGACTCCATAGCGTTGATGGCTTACCAGAGTGGGCTCAGGTCGGGCCCCCTTACATCCTTATTGGTAATCGACCCCATGGATACTGTATCCGAGCTGATGGTACGAGCAGAAGGGTACATATACTCGGAAGAAATCCATCGGGCTAAGAGAGATGATGACAAGGAGAAGGAAGCTAACAGGAAGGGAGAGACCTCCCGAGCCCAACCTGGGGGTAAAGTCCAAAACGACCGAGGCAAGCAGCCCCAACAGCCAAAGTAGAATCCTCGGTTCACTATGTTCACTCCCCTTAACACCACAAGGGAGTAGATCCTGATGGAGATCCAGCACCAGAACCACCTACCGTCAACTCCAAAGATGAAAGGCCGACCTGAGAAGCGCAATAGAACCAAGGATTGCCGCTACCATATGGACTACGGTCATACCACTGAAGAGTGCAAAGACTTGAAACAGGAGATCGAGGCACTGATAACCCGAGGTCACCTCCGATGGTATGTAGATCCGCAGCCAACCCGGAATCATGATCAAAGAGATAAAGAGAGGAGTCCACCCAAGCGCCAGGTTGGGAGCGGACGTTTGGCTGTGATTGAGACCATTGTAGGAGGATTGGCATTGGGAGGGGAGACCTCGGTGGGCAGGAAGGGTTATGTTCGAGCTGGGAGGGAGTATGGACTGGTGCGGGGTCCAGCCCTGGGGATGGAGGAGCTCACATTTTCCTCAGAAGACTTGGAGGGGATGATATTGCCCTATGCGACCCACTGGTGATCAGCGCTGAAATAGCCAATTTCACCGTCAAGAGGCTGATGGTGGACACCGGGAGCTCGGCAGAAGTCTTATTCCTCAGCGCTTTTGAGCAAATGGGGTTGGATAGGAGCCGACTCAGGCCATTGAGGGGCACTTTAGCTTGTTTAACCAGGCAAGCCCATCGAGCCGAATGGGTGATCAACCTTCCGTTGAAGCTGGAAGACGGAGATAAGCGGGTTTCGATGCAAGCCAACTTCATTGTGATAGATTGTAACTCCACTTACAATGAGATCCTAGGTCGGGTGGCACTCAACTATTTCAGGACCGTCCCTTCAACTTACTACCAGGCCCTAAAATTCCCGACCCCGACCGGCACGGCCACCATTTACGGAGCCCAGCTCTCAGCTCGGGAATGTTATGAAAACTTCCTCCGACCTAAATATCAGGTTAGTTAGGGACCAGATTTGCCCGAGGAGAAGAGGGACGCTAAGAGAGGCAGCCTGGTTGAAGACCTTCAAGAGATGGAACTCTCCGATGAAACAAAGAGAGCAAAAATCGAAAGTGAACTCTCTGCCGACCTCAAGAAATGTATAAGCCAATTTCTTCTAAAAAATGAACACATATTTGCATGGTCTGCCTCTGACATGACAGGTATTGACCCGAGAGTGATTGAGCATCACCTGAATGCCGACTCGAATCACTATCCGGTGAAGCAGAAGTGCAGGCACTTCCATTATGATAAGCAACAAATCATAGCAGAAGAGGTGAACAAATTGGTAGACGCTAGCCACATAAAGGAAATCTAGTACCCAACCTGGTTATCCAACGTGGTGCTAGTGACCAAGTCCTCAGAATGATGGAGATTGTGTATTGATTTTACCGACCTCAATAAAGCCTGCCCTAAGGACTGCTTTCCCCTACCTCGGATTGATCAGATGGTGGATGCCACCTCCGGGTTCGAGCTACTCTCTTTCATGGATGCCTTCAAAGGCTACAACCAAATCAAGATGGCTCCCGGAGATAAAGAGAAGACTGCCTTCACCACCGATAAAGGTCTCTACTACTATGAGGTCATGCCTTTTGGCCTCAAGAATGCTGGAGCTACCTACACTCGGATGGTGAACAAGGTTTTCAAAAATCAGATTGGCCGAAATATGGAGATCTATGTAGATGACATGTTGGTCAAGAGCAGAAGGGCGGAAGATCATGTAGCCGACCTGGCTGAAGCCTTCGCCGTAATGGAGCACTTTGGGATAAAACTGAACCCAAAAAAGTGCGCATTCGGCGTCAAGGCAGGAAAATTTTTGGGCTTCATGGTCACAGCCCGTGGAATAGAAGCCAACCCGGAGAAGGTTCATACGATACTTGACCTAGCGCCGCCGACCTGCGTGAAAAACGTCCAAGTGTTGGCAGGCAAGGTCACGCACTAAGCAGATTCATGTCCAGGTCGGCTGACAAGTGTGCTCCTCTGTTCAAAATATTGAGGAATCCTAAGAACTTTGAATGGACTGCGGAATGCCAGAACGCTTTCCAAGAGCTGAAAATGTATCTAGCTTCGCCACCCCTGCTATCCCGACCTAAGGTGGGAGAGGAACTGGTACTATACCTAGCATGCTCGGGGACAGCAGTGGCAGCGGCACTAGTTCGAGAAGAAGGGAAGGAGTAGAAGCCGGTCTATTATGTCAGTAAAACCCTATAAGGGGCCGAGGCGAGATACTCCTCCTTGGAAAAACTCGCCCTCGCGCTTATCACAGCGGCAAGAAAGTTGAAGCCATACTTTGATGCTCATCCAATTAAGGTCATGACGGATGCCCCACTCAAGTTCATTATGCACAAGCAGGAGGCGTCAGGCAGGCTGCTGAAATGGGCAGTTGAGCTGAGTCAATTTGACATCACCTACCAGCCCAGAACAGCCATCAAAGCCCAAGTCATCACGGAATTTGTGGTAGAATGCACCGGCTGAGCCGAGCATGACCTGGAAGATGTGTGGAAGGTCCACGTGGATGAAGTCTGGGAGTGGAGCTGGGGTAGTCATCCTTGACCCAACCCGGCATGAATACCAATACTTCCTCAAACTCACCTTTCCGGCATCTAACAATGAAGTGGAGTACAAAGCAGTGATTGCAGGGTTAAAAATTGTAGCTCAGCTTGAGGCACAGACAGTCGACCTGAGCACCGATTCTCAATTGGTTTCTAGTCAGATATCGGGATAGTTCGAAGCCAAAGACAGAACTATACTGGCCTACCTCAACTGAGTCAAGGATTTGACCTCAGGGCTCAAAAGGTTCACGATACAGCAAATTTCGAGGGAGGAGAATATGAAGGCTGACGTCCTGTCCAGGTTGGCCTTCGGTGAGAGCTGACCTGCCTTGGTCCATGTGGAAGAAGTATCTGAATCAAACATTCAGTTGGGGGTGCAAGCCGTAGCCGAGCTCAATTTAAGCCCAGATTGGACCAAACCAATCGTGGACTACTTGGAGGGGGGTATGACCCTAGAGGATGAAAAAGCTGCTTGGAAACTCATGAAACAGGCCTCAAGGTTTGTCATAATTGCCGGGCAACTCTATAAGAGAGCCTACACTTGGCCTCTCTTGAAATATGTTGGACTCGATGAGGGAAACTATGTACTCTAGGAGATCCATGAAGGGGTATGTGAAAATCACTTGAGAGGCAAAGCTCTGGCTCGAAAGGCATTGAGGCAAGGCTATTTCTGGCCAACCTTAGAACAAAATACCAAAGAGTATGTAAAAAAGTGCGACACTTGCCAAAGATTCGCCAATGTACAGAGAAAGCCAGCGGCAGACCTCACGGTAATGATAAGCCCTTGGCCATTCTATCAATGGGGTCTAGATACCATCGGCCCATTGCCAACCGGCGTTGACCAAAAGAATCACGCCTTCGTAGTAGTGGACTACTTCACCAAATGGCCTGAGGCTGAAGGTGTTGCTAGAATAACAGAAAAGGTAGCTTGGGATTTTGTGTGGAAAAACATCATTTGCCGATTTGGGGTACCAAAGGTCATTGTTACTGACCACGGCAAGCAATTCGACAATGCATACTTTCGAGGCAAATGTGCTGAGATTGGGATCGACCTTAGATTCTCATCTATTGCTCACCCCCAAAGTAATGGACAAGTTGAAAGGACTAACCAAATCATTTTGCAGGGCCTGGAAACCAAGCTGGAGGAAGCAGAGGGCCAGTGGGCATCGATTCTTCCCGAGGTACTGTGGGCTTAGCGGACCACTACCAGCTCGACAACGAGAGAATCGCCCTTCGAGCTGACCTTCGGTACTCAAGCAGTGCTGCCAGTGGAGATCGGATCTCCGACCAGTAGAACCCTCTACCACGATCCAGAAATAAACGGAGCCCTGATCCGTGAAGAGCTCGACCTCGCCGAAGAGCTCCAAACTAAAGCTCAAATCAGGATGCTAGCCAGCAAAGCTACTATGCAAAGAGCCTTCGCCAAACAGGTCAAGCCTAAGCCTATTAAGGTTGGCGACCTCGTCCTCAGAAAGGCTATCTTTTTGCCGCGCTTGAGCAACAAGCTCTCCCCGACTTGGGAAGGATCGTACGAGGTGGCGAAAGAAGTCCGACCTGGGACCTTCTACCTCCGCGACAAGCACGAAAAACCATTGAAGAATGCATGGCACGCAAGCACCTGAAGAGATATTTTGTGTAACGGCCCCTGAGCCAGAAACTCTTGTAACAGCCCGAGCCGAAAACTCTTGTAACGGCCCCGAGCCAGAATCTCTTGTTACGGACCCTAAGCTGGAAACTTTTTGTACAGGCCCTGAGCCGAAATCTTTGCTAAGGCCCTGAGCCAAAGCATTGCTTGTAATCGGCTCCCGAGCCCAAGTACTTCATGTACAATTTCAATACAAACATATTTTGTAAACCTGTGCAATGCCCGACCCGGGCCCAAGCGCCTCAACTACTAAGCTACTCCCGACTCGGATTAACACGGTGGCCACGCTTAATTACGAGCTAATGATTCAAGTAAACCAGCTCGGACAAGGTTCTAGCTCGGGTATAGTCAATAATAATTTGATTAGATTTGTCAGTTCGGATTAAGGTCCAACTTGGTCCAATCCGGCTTCAGGTCGGGACGTTAGTTTGGGTCTAAACTCAAACTCAGCGTTTGTCAACATTAGTTTGACCAATTCTAAATCGCACTGACCAGTCCAGGTCGGCAACACTTATCTAGTTACCTAGTTAACCAGCTCGGATTAGGATCATAATTCATTAATCGCGTCCAGCTCGGTTCTTTATATTTAAATTAAGTTTGAAAGGCCCATTAAATTGGTCCGACCCCACTTACTTAAGAAAGAAATTTGTGAAGAGAAAAGCATATTCGTACAAACTCAAATAAAATGCAAAACAGTCATTTCATTAACTTGAAAATGCAAAGTTACAAGGAGCCCAACCTGGGCGAAAATTACAAAAGCCTGACCTGGGCGCTTACAAAGTTTACTTAGGAGTGGCGGTGGATGTGGTGGCGTCGGCTTTATCCCCGACCTGGTCCATGCCCTTCTGGACAAATTCCATTACCTCATTGGCTTGGGACGTCAGGTCGGCCGGTAGCTTAGGAATTTCCCAAAACTCCTGGGGCGGAGCCTCCAAGATCTCGATGTAATCGTTCTTGGTGGCAGGGAAGAAGGTCTTCGCTCTCTCCCGAGCTACGACTTGGCCTCAGAAGTAGTATTCCAACTCGGCATACCGGGCCATCGCCCTACCCTCAGTGGCTAGCCAGTCCACAGTCTCTTGGCTGGACTTAAAGGCTTCTACTGCCTTCTCTCCTCGTGGGCCGACCCGATCCAAGAGGTCCTTAAGCTTCACCTCGGCCTCACGCTTATCCTTTTTGAAGCGCTCGACATCTACAGCCACGGCCTCGCACCAGGACTTCTCAGCCTCGAGCTCCTTTTTTAGGCGGACGATCTCTGTTGCATCCGCTTTTTGCCTCTGGGAAGCATCCTCCCTCAGGGCTTCTAGCTCGGCTCGAGAGTCGATGAATTGTTGCTCGAGCTCGACGCAGTGAGCTTGGGCTCGGGCGAGCAATCTAGGTGCTATAAGAATATGAGACTCGACCTGCACAAAAGATGAAAAAATGGTCAGCCGAGCCAAAAAACTTAACCATATCAACGCAGTAAAATATGCCTTACCGTGACTATGGCCATCCTCAAATCGAGCGAAAGCTGCTCCACCGGGACCGATGCCAGCTTGGGATCGCGGGCAACCTTGGCTACCTCCACGAAATCTTTGTTGGGAGGGCTCACCTCCATGGCCTTGCCTTTCCCGGAGTACTCGGGTCGGGACCGTTTCCTATTGTCGGGGCGGGATGCTGAGCGCTCAGGGATCACCATACCCGAGCTTGATCTTTTGGTCTAGGGAGACGCCGACGTCCCCTTAGAAGAGACCTCAGGCCGTTGCCTCTGCTCCTGAGGGACAGAGGAGCCCAATCCGGACCGAGTAGAGACCTCGTCGCTAGCCTCATTCTTTCTCTTTATCTGGGCATACACGAGCTTCCTCGTATCCGCCATATCTGCAAAAAGCAAGGAAGAGAGGTGTTAAACAACCCGAGGCAAACTGAAAGGAACGACGGTAGACAAGGAGACAGGGAGGTCGGACATTGATCCTGCGAACTGACCCTCTTCTGAGCCGGACTCCGCATTCTCTTCGGGATTGGGAAGTAGGTGAGGGTGCTCCCTCCTCAGGTCGGGTTCTCTCCCGAACAACTTGGATCTCCAAATCCTGTCCCACCTGAGGACACTGTCAATATCAATCAGCATACCCGGCTCGGGTCTTAGCACCCTGACATCGGCCAGTTCCTCTACTGAGAGCTTGGGGTCGTCATTCACAGTCTTTTTCAAGGAAAGATTCCAATCTACTCTGAACCCCGGGTTCACGGCTGGCTCGACCCAATAGTAGTCGTTGTGTCAGCCCTTGTTGGAGGAGTGCCACTTAGTGAATATGGCATTGCTGACCTGAGCTGCGAAGTGGAACCACCATGGTTGCTTCGGGTTGGGCTTGCAGACAAAGAACTGCCTGAACCGACACAGGGTTGGCTCTATCTTCCTCTCAAGGCGGAACACATAAAACGCCACTATCACGGCCCAACCGTTAGGTGACATCTGGCCCGGGCTAAGCTCAAAGTAATTCAAAATGTCGGCGATGAAATCGGGAAGTGGAAGCCGGACGACATCGAATGCGAGGTCGTAGATGGTGAAATGGTCGGGTAGAGGATAGCAGGCAGGCTCGGTCCGACCTGACACCTTCAGCTTGTGGTGTTGGTCCACCGACCAGTCCCTTAGCCTAGCGTTAGCCATCTGGACGGTAGAGTGGCACTCGCGCCTACAGCAGGCGAACAACTGCTCTATCCTCTTTCCCCGAGCCGACGAGCCGCTGGCTGTAGCTGAGCTCCGAGGTTGGACCACCCTAACCGGGACTGCTTCAATCGGCTCCGATGCGGAGACTTCAGCTAGGTACTCCTGAGGTATCTCAACTCCCTCCAACTGATTCAGTGGCTCGTCATCCTTCCTATCTCCCAAGTTACCCAGGTCGGCTAAAGGATCCGCCTCGGCTTCTTCTTGCACTTGCCTGACCTCGATCACTAGGCAATCATCATCACTCTCCCTGAGTCCAGATCGCCGAGATGATTCTTGAGATGCACCTTTGATGTCATCACCGTGCCCTCTATCTGAAGTCGGCTTCGAGCTCAACTGATTCTCATCCCCTCCATAGGACCTCACCTCCATCGCCTGAGAATCTTCCGACTCCGACCCCCCATCCTATTTATAAATTAAAATATGTACAGGAATAACTAAAGGGAGTCGGGATGTACCTACTGCTCCATTTGTCGAAGATGATCAGATCTAATTGCCTCCGACCTAATTGGCTTCGAGCTGATAGATTCTGAGCTGAATATCCTGAGAAGATATTTTTCGAGCTAAAAGTGTCCGACCACTCCGGTATCCGACCTGAAAGCTCTGAACTTCGTATGCAAAGTGTGAAATGAATCTCGGATGTCAAGGCCCTATTTATTGGCAACTCTTGTAACCGCCTCGGGAATCTCAAACGTCGCATCTTGTCATAACTGCCAGGTGATGTGTCAGCCATCTGAAGGGTATACGTCACTGACGTGGCCATCCCCACTCTGGCGGGGTCGGGCACCTCTAGCTCGGGAACAACTCCCAAATCTAGATCTCACCCTCTCGATCTTGACATGGAGGGAGGGATTGATGAGGGGGATCCCGAGCTGAGGTAAGATGCCCACACTGAGCTGAGGCAGGCTAATCTGAGCCAAGTCGAACACATTCAGCTAATACCAAACCTGGATGCTGATCCAACTTCACCCCGACCCCGAAAAACCCCGACCTCAGTGCCAACTGCCTTGATGGGACATAAAGTCTTGATGGGACATAAAGTTGCACCGCATTAAATGCTGTCAGGTCCGAATTTAGTATAAATAGAGCTAATCCCTTCATTTCAAAGGTAACTGCTCATTAAATGCTCTCAGCTACTTTGCCAGCTCAGACATATTAATCATTCGCACGCCCGAGGAAAAAATTTGGGTCATCACCCTGCCTTTTTCCTTCATTTTCTTTGTGCAGATCAGGTAGCCGACCAGAAAAGTTCAACTCGGAGGCCAAACTGAAAAGTCCAGCTCGGCCAGAGTAGCTCCCAACCTCAACGTCGAAGATTCAGACCTTGACAATCAAGAACCTTCATAGTCTATCACTGGTTTTAATCTAGCACAAGTTAGGCCATAATATATGTATGTACGTATGAGCATGTACAAATAAGAAAAATAAAACATTATTTCCTAAAGAAATTCGAAACCACCCGAAGCAGTAGTATAACGACTTGACACGATTCTGAGATGAGGAGTTTTCTTAAATTCATGTTTATTTACAAGTTTATTGAATATATTAATTGTTAACTTTAATTATATATTAGATATTATACTAATTATAAGAAATTTCGAATTAGAATTTCTTTAAACCATGGTTAATATGTGAGGAGATTTTAAAGAATTGCATCTTTATTATACAAATTACCTATCATGTAGATTTAGCATTACTTGTATTCGTATATTTATTACATGTTCACTCTCATGTTAGATTATTATTACGTAAGAATTGTTTATTTTTAATCTTAGGTGTATAGTTGCAAGTAGGTTTGTAAATATGTTCATATGTTAGAAAGTTCACCTTAATGTTATTTCGTGAAGGATTAAAATAAAATAAAAGTTAATCGCAAGGGCTTGAACTAAAGGATTGACGACTTAATCATTTGTAACATACCTTTAAGTAATAATTGGTTTTGATTAATATAGATTTAGAGTGATTTAAGCCATCTTGACTTAGTTAAATTTCATTATTACGTAAGTATTTTTATAGAGTTGAAATTAATTCAAAGTAGGAAAAACTCCTAGAAAAATACTAGTCAATTACAATAGTTAAATTATGACATTATCGATTTAATAGTAAGACTGTTAGATAGTTGGAGTTAGGGCTACCAAATATTCAGAAAATGAGATTCTTATCTACACCTAAATTTACTTGGGCTACAACATATATCTTTACTGTTGGTTATCCAATGCTTATCAACTGGAATTTATCTGGATCTATTTTTGTTATTGATTTACTAGTTAACAATTGAGATGGTATTTATTAAATGTTTTAAGTGACGACAATGAGTTGTTATAAATTATATCCTGTTATCATTTTATATTAATATTTTCAATTGTTGAAGATGTCTGACCGAGGACAGCCTTTTCTGTTGTACCCTATATATGTTATCAAATCGCGTGATTATCCCTATCAGTCATATGTTATGAGACAACTTGTGCCTGCTTGTGTGTACTTAGGGGTTGCAACCTCAGGGCCGATAACTTGCACAAACGCCGGGAGGCATAGGGCTTGTCGGTGCTCCCGTGCCTATCGTGGTCCTATTCTCTCTTCTCGCTTGGGACCAGTACCGCCCTCGGAAAGGAAGGACTGTCTACCTTTATGACACTACTGTTATTGACACATGAATCAAATGTCATAGAAATCTCTACTGGTTATCACATGTTATTGTATTTACCATATGTGAATAATTTGTTAATATTACCGTACGTGAATTGCATCATAATTTACAAAAGAGACCGACCAGGAATATTTTCAAACTCTTCTATTCCATCCTCACTGAGCTTCCCCAAGAGCTCACCCTCTTTTCTCCCCCCAGTGCAGGTACAGTTTAGCTTGAATTGGTAATTGACTTTATATGCTGAAGTTGAATGTTTACATGCCCAAAGCTCCCTGCCTGTCATGTTTCGATCCAAGTTGTAAAAGTTAGAGTTTGTTTATATTACTCTCGGGTAGAAGGGTAGCTGTGCTGAAACCCTAGTTTGTATAATAGTCGAGTAGTTATCGAATCTCAGATGTTGTAACACCCTTTTGTACTTGAATTATTGTATAAAAGTCTGTTATTGTATAATTCTTTATTTATTGTTCCTTTTCATAAGTTTTGAACTCGCAATGACGATAAACGCAGACTTTGACCTAATCTTGAGAAGGGTCGGGTTGGGATCGTTACACAGTTGACCTGAGTCAGGTCTATGATTTGATTCTAGAAAAACCAATTCAAGAGCAGCTGATTATTTCACAAGTTTTTCAAATTAGTAAGATGACAATAATCATGTTGATGTTTTTGTCAGTTATGTTAATATGGGATAGCCAATATGTTTTGAGTCCAATGATGAGTCATAAAGAGTGCAGGCTAAAGGGATTCATTTATTGACTTAACCAAACCTAAAAGAATCTAGAACATTCGATTAGATCGTTTGACTTCATTGAGAAAGAAGATAAACCTTGACTACACAAGTAGGTCTAGTTATTCAAATGAATTCTCCAAGTAAATCTTGGGATAATCCGCTTAAATCCTTGGAAGTAGATCTATAGCAATAAATCAAAATGATTAATGAGTTTTTCCCAAAAAGGTGTTAAAGGTGTTTAACATGTACATAGATTTTAAAAGAGGATTGTTCTCCTTTTAAAACATGACATTTATCTCTCTAGGGCTGTGAGTCCTAAGATTGTTAAGAGAGAGAGAAACTGGACACATAAGGTTCAAAGTGCTACATCAATTAAGAATCTTATATACGTCATGTTGTGTACAAAGACATGATATCATAAATACTATAAGTGTTATGAGAAGATGTATATCTGATCCAAGTTAGGAACGCTGGAAAGTAATCAAGAACATTCTTAAGCACTTGAGAAGCACTGAATAAATGTTCTTGGTATATGGAGAAAGGTAAAACTTAAAGTTTTATAGTTTCAGGTTGAGAGTCTGAAGTGGATTATTAGAAATCTATATTTGGGTTCATACTCATCTGTAATGGAAGAACAATTATTTGGAAAGGTTCCAAATATTGGTACAATTGCAAATTCCAAATGTTGAGTGTGTCATTGCATCAGATGTAACAAGAGGAAGCGGTTTGGATCTGATAGTTTGTAACTAAACTCAGGATGGTTCTTTTCATTAAGTCAACGGGTGGTGCTATGACGTCAATGGTGTTGTAGCACAAGCTAAAGAACCTAGGTCTCACTGGAGATCCAAATGCGTTAAAGAGGCATAACAACATCGATCAGAGATTGTGGAAGGATGATATTATACAGTAAATAACGTCAATAGTTGACGGTGCTAGTCCACTGACTAAGACAATGATTCAACAGTCATTAGATTACCGTCTTGAAAAGATAGGTATGAGATACCGGGGTAAGTGGCATTAGTGCAAGTGGAGGATTGTTGGATTATATGCCCTAAAAGCTAATTTTAGGACTTAATAATTATATTATTTATTTAATGTAGGCAGTTTGTTTAAATATAATTAATGCGATTAATTATTTAAATAAGAGTTCTTAGGATAATATTTATAGATTTTATCCTTAAGAGTAAGGATATGAGTAACAGAATCTATATTCATAAATATAATCTAAAATAGTCCCCGATCGTAGGACAAATTAATTGGGTGTTAGTTTTGTTAGAGATATGCCCTAATGCTACATATTTGGATGACATATATTGGGGTATTTTGATATTTACTTATGGCATTAGTGTTTATATTTTCCTTTACATATTGACATAATTAGGAAATTCATATTCTCCTTCTTTATGTGTATGACTGAGTCCCTAGTATTTTCATTAGAAGAATGTATTCTAAAAGCGTTTAGAATATGTTGGCGTATTTCCTTAATATGATAAATACTTAAAGTGTTCATAGTCCTTAGATTATTTGATCGGGACTTCAATAATCTATTACGGACTATCACATGTGTTGTTATCTTTGATCAACATAAGGATGTTGATGATAAATGATGGTGAGCCACGTGCCATAATAGTATAGTGATGCGACAAACAAACATGTTGGTGACTATTAGTTGAATAGTTCTATGAATGTGATGTCAATAACAAATTACATGACTTTGGATTAAAAATTTGTTATCTGTTGCGATTGTGCATATAATCCTTAGACTTGAGACATTACGACTGTCATATATATTGGGGTTTGATTCAAGCGTTTGGATAATGCTTGTCTCGACAAACGAGATGAGATACGTCTTATCGCAATTTTATTCGTCTAGTATAGTGATTGACAAGTAGTGGTTAAGATAAGATCCATTAACCTCCGTCGTGAGGTGATGTCCTTTGTGATCAAAGCTTGGTTATTTAATGAGAAAATCCTTGGCCAATGTATGAACGATGGAGAAGGGGTTTTCCATGTGTCATCTCTTATTACACCAATTAGATCTATGTATAGTATCGAGTTTATGAACTTAATCGGATCATGGTTCTTGCTCGACGGGACAATTAATGGAAGGATTGGATTGCACGATAATCGGTGACTATAAATAGGTTCATTACGTGATTACTTCATTATCTTATAAATTGTCTTGATATGTTGCTCGAAGTCATTCAAGACCTTAAAGGTGTTTCAAGAATTAAAGGAGAAATTCTTGAAACAAATCAAGAACCTAATTGACATTAAAGGTGTTTAATGCTTCCTTAGTGCTATTTGGCTATGAACCTAGAAAGTCACACCATATTAGTAAGGAGATTAAGTCTTGCTTGGACTTGAATTATCTTCAATAATAAATTATTAAGAGTTAATAATTATAGTCTAAACCATTAAAAGTTAATGGGGCAAATTTGTAAGATTGGGAAAGATTTGGGTGCTTAGTACAAATAGGTAAAATATGATTTATTCCTATTGGTTGTCAACATGTTGATGTGGCAAAGTATTAGCCAATAAACTCAAAGCACCAAGATCAAAATCCTAGCCATCCATCTTTTAATCCAAGGGTTGAAATTGGTCAACAATTGTAGGTTACATTTAAATGTTAAATAAGGCCAACTTGTCTTTGGCAGGCTAAAGCAATACAAATGTATTTGTTTGTGTTGTGTTTCACGGAAAAACCAAAGCAAAAAAAGACAAAGTTATATCTTCAAAGTCTTGTGTTTTTGCTTGAATCAAGGAAAAAAGAAAGACAAGAAAAAGCCTTGTCTCTTGGTCTTGTGTCTTCTCGGTCAAAGCAAGAAATTGAAGACAATGACTTCTTCATTCCTTGTGTATGATACACGGCCAATTGAAGCAAAAAAAGAGAGAGAAAATTCTGCTCATTTTCTCATGCTTATACATGGCTAAGTGAGTGAAGTAAAAAAGGCTTTTGGTGTTCTTCTTGATTCTAAAAATTCAGCAACACATATATACACCATAGATGGTTATAAGAACACAAGTGTTTGTTTTTCATTTTGCTTTGTCATGTTGGATTAAATTGAGACTAAGAAAGATCTCTAAACTAAGTGTAGTTTTAAGTAATCTTTCAAGATAAGAGAAGTATTCTTGTTCATGAATCTTCCAAGGAGTTTGCTAGCACTACAACTCAAGGAGGATGAAAAGCTTCTTCAAAATGCTAGGTGGACAATCTAGGAGAGAGAAAATTCTGCTCATTTTCTCATGCTTATACAAGGCTAAGTGAGTGAAATAAAAAAGGCTTTTGGTCTTCTTCTGGATTCTGAAAATTCAGCAACACATACATACACCATAGATGGTTATAAGAACACAGGTGTTTGTTCTTCATTTTGCTTTGTCATGTTGGATTAAATTGAGACTAAGAAAGATATCTAAACTAAGTGTAGTTTTAAGTAATCTTTCAAGATAAGAGAAGCATTCTTGTTTATGAATCTTTCAAGGAGTTTGCTAGCATTACAACTCAAGGAGGATGAAAGGCTTCTTCAAATTGCTAGGTGGACAATCTAGGACTTTTACACTTGTGGAAGGTTTAAGGAGTTCTCAAAGTTTCACCAAATGATTCTAACATTTGGTCTTCAAGAGGTATTGTTCTCTTCTTGTATTACCTTTGGTTTGAGATGTATATTGCATAAATATCAAGTATTGGGATTGACTCACATATGAATGTTATATATGTTATGAAAAATTATATTTCATGCTATCTTCCGCTACAAAATTTTTATTCTATATGTGCAATCCTGGATATCGATCCTTCAAGTTTATCTGGAAAGATTGGATTACAGTCTACCATCCAAATAATATGAGATATTGATTTGGACGATTAGTCTCATATCGTAAGGGTAGATGTATAAGTGCTTGTTGAGGACAAGTGACTGGACATGACCACTAGTACAACGAATTACATGGAATGGTTAATAATTCGTTGTACTATGTAATAGTACAATTAGTCCTTAGACCTGAGACACCACGGTTATCTTGTGTTAGGGATAACGTGATTTGCTGGTGCAATAAAGGTAGTCCTCATCAAGAATTGGATAATATACTCAGTGGTTATGATCTATTCCGGTATAGAGATAGGTGTGTGTAGATACGGAATCTGTCAATTAGGGATCCTATGCAATCTATTAATCGAGTAACTAGAAATCATTGGCCGAGGTAGAATAGTGGAAGTCGTTCCACGTATTATTTATGAGTTACTAATTAAATAGATTTGGACATATGATTGAGTAATAGAGTTTAGCAACCCTATCCATGACTCTGGCTCAATTGGGATAATTTAGACAGAATGAATTGATTGCATAATTATTACTAAGGTTCGTAGAATTTAAACTTCATTATTAGTTGGGTAGTCATGATATACTATTAGATATCACTCACGACTTGCCACTGCGCCAAAAGCTATAGTTGTTCGCCAAGGTGCAACTTTATTTCCTTATTATGGCAGCGCAGAACCCAAGCAGGCTGGGCTGCCAAGCACCGATACCGCTCCCCGCGATAGCGAATCCCTAAGGGTGATCGCTGGCCTCCCTGGCCCAACAATATTAATTAGATTAATATTATTTCGTTGTCAATTAATTATGAACCCGAGAGGTCACACACAAAAGAGATCGAAAATTAATAAGTGAGAAAAAGTAAATTAAATATTAGAAGAGTCTGATATTTAATTGGACTTGAGACTGATTAGATTGGGATATTAGTCCAATTATGTAATCAGTCCAAGTCTAGTGTTTGGGACTGGCCCAAAAGCTAACCCTAATATGTCTAGTGTTTCTTATAAATAAGAAACTATGACAGACAGAAAAGCTAGCACAAATTCTGTCTTTCATAACAAATATTTTTCTCTCTAAAACTCGTAGTGGGGGTTTTGCTGATTGATGACTCGGATCTTGTGTGAATGCTTTCGGAGGCTTCACAATTGGGGAGCTTTGGATCGTTCTAATTCTACATCGGATCTCGCATCATAAAGGTAATCCTAAATCTATTATACGTAATTAATGTCGATTATTATGCATATATGTAATCTACGTAATTAGCCATGAACGGATGCATTTGTATTTAATTTCCTCTGCGTTTATTCTGATTATAAAATTTTAAAAAATACCATTCACGATTTCCAACAATTATGATGTATAAATAAGATTTAACATTTGTAAGTTATTGATACAATTATAATAAAATGATAGAGACAAATATCCCGCTCAGACATTAAATAGGACATCATGAAATATACTTTTCAAGTTGTTCTATATACTACTATAGGAAATGTCTCTCACCAATATTAAAATTAATCTTGTCAATATGTATTATACATTATATCCACCCAAACATTTGGTTTTATACATAACATGCTAGTAAACAATTCGGAATTCTTGTTTTGCATTATACAAACTCACCATTCTCTTTGGCAGCATCCACGAATTTAAAATTTAATTTGAGAGTCATATTTCACCGAAGACATTTTTGCAAAGTTAATTCTCCGTTTATTAAGTTTATAAAAAAAATTCAAAACAAACATTACATAATTACTTATGTGTCATCATTCGGACAAGATATTTGTATAAAAAGTTTTCATTTTAATTTTTTTTTCACTTCTTAGTAAGATAAATGACGAGATTATTTGCCCAACCTTTCCCTGTCTGTAAATATTCTGATACTTTCTCGGCAAACTCGATGAATAAATGGTCCATAACATCTTTCCCGAAATGTTTTACTAGGATGGGTTCAAAAATGGCTCGAGCATGTCTGGCCACGAATACTCCCTTGGTTTTTTCGTCATACATGAGCTTTTGGTTGTTGACCACCATGCTAATATCCCATCGCTCTTTGTAATTTTCAAGACGATGAATTTCGAAGGAGCCTTCAGACTCAATGATGTGCTTTACTTCCTCCATAGAAGGTAAGTACATTGGAAGGTTGAACATGTCCAATGTTCCTTCCTCAATTAACCCCTGTGCTAATTAAATGAAAGAATTAGAAAACAAATAGAGAAACCATGTTGAGTATAACCACTGCTAAAATTAGATACAGATAGATACACAACAATCAGTCATTACTTGTACAATAAATTATGAGTAATGTTTTATATCACCCTTCATTTCTCTTTTTTATGTTAAAATTTTATGTATTGAATATTAAATCTCTCGTATATATACTAAAAATTCTACTATATAAGGAAAGGCGATGGAGTGATATAGTGAAATATTGCATTACTCGTAAATTATTTTAAATGTCACTAAACTATTACGTAAGTCCTATTTTGACATGGAACTATTTTTAGCTCTAAAAGAGGCATTAGTTTATTAAAATGGTTGCACTCAACCCATTCTGTTAAATCAAACCAAATTAAGTCTTTTCACGCTAAATAGAGTCATGCATATAGATCTGTCGATAAGCGCAAGCCTATAATCTTTTGATTGGGGGCTGTAGCCCCTACTCACTTGAATTTTTCTAAAAAACCTATGTATTTTGAAAGTATTTTTGGACTGAAAAATCAATTTAGCAACCACTAGAAAAAATTATCTACATATGAGTAAAAAATTGTGTGATTTTTAGCTTATACTAAACAAAAGTCCTGAGTCTGCCCCTGTATGTTGATACCACTTATTCCTATTATGAGTCATCTTCTTCATTAGTTCCCTTCACCCAATTCTATTAGATGTTAAAAAAATTCTAACATAATGGAGTTCAAATATAAATAGTTTAAATTTACCCTTAGGGAAAATTTCACATTTAGTCCCTATTGTTTGTAAAGTGTCTCAATTTAATCCCTATTGTTTAAAATGTCTCAATTTAGTCCTTATTGTTTTCTTAAAAGTTTCAATTTCATCCTTATTATTTAAAATTTTCAATTTCGTCCTTATTGTTTTTCAAAAAGTTTCAATTTCGTTCTTATTGTTTTTAAAAAGTTTCAAATTCATCCCTATTGTTTCTCAAAAAATTTTAATTTAGTCCTTGGACAATAGGGACGAATTTGAAACTTTAAAAAAATAGTAGGGATGAAATTGAAACTTTTTAAAAATAATAGGGACAAAGTTGAAATTTTTTAAAAAATAATAGGTACGAAGTTGAAACTTTTGGTAAAATAGTAGGGATTAAATTGAGACATTTTAAACAATAAAAACTAAATTAAGACACTTTGCAAACAATAAGGACTAAATGTGAAATTTTCCCTTTACCCTTAATTATATGCATGTACATAAATAAAGAAGAAGAAAGATCAGAAATGCATGCATGGTAGCAATATAGATAGATAAAAAATTAAAAAAATTAAAAAAATTAAAAAAAAAATAAAAAGCAATAGAGATAGACCTAGATCGACCTCCATGACCATGTCATTCAATATCACTCCCAGCAACTCCGAAAATTCACCGCCATCTTTCTTATCATTTTTTCCGACCATGGTAAGGATTAAACGTCCTCGAGGAGCCAACTCTTGAAAACGCATGCTTAAAAAACTCATTACATCTTTCCGGAACTGGTTTAAGTATGCATCATGGACGCCAGAGGGACTAGTCTCTGATACGTAAACTCTCCCTCTATTTAATGGCGTGCCCGACTCAGTCACCAAATCTGCAGGAACCTGAAAGCATCGTTGTATCTTGGATTAGCTTTACATTTAATAAATTGCGCAAGATAGAGAATGAAGTTTCACTAGACTTGCTATTTATTGTCGTTTCAACATGCACGGGGACAGTAGGTAGGATTTATTTTTTGAGGTTATAGACAATTTTAATGTTTTTAAATTGGTAACATCGAGATATATTAAGTTAGCAACTAATTTAAAATTTTAAAGTTGTTAGAAAAGAATTTGTTATATTATTTATAGTCTTTTGCAACAAAGAAATGTAGAGATAGCATTGCAAACCTCAGATAACCAATGGAGGCTATATGAAGAATGTACAACATGGATGGAGTCCTCAGGGAAAAGTCTGCCATGGAAGGAGCCAGGCACAGCTGCAATTGAGCAACCCAAAACTCAACTAAAATAGTTCACAATCTTATATACTCGAAATACTTATACACACAGTACATAAACAGACATGCAAACGAAGGAAGTGTGAGGAAAGGAAGAAGAAGGGAAAAAAAGACTTGAATGGATGAATTTTTGGCATAGCTTGTGTCATTTTCTCCTCTATTCATGTGAAGAACTTGGTGTACATCCATGTCTGCTACTCTAGCCCAAGATTTCTTGCCTTTGGCTCCTAATAGGAATGAGTGGTTGAAAGAATGCACGGTGTGAAGAAAACAAAGTTTACTTCGCTTACTGGTTCAGTGGTGTATAACCACCGTGTATGACTTGTGTTGAAATACTTATACTTGCCTAGTTCCAAACATTTTCTAATTTTTTTCTTTTTCTTCATATATTGGAGGCGCGAGCTGACTGTAGGTTGGTCCTTTTTTTTTTTTTGCTTAATTGCGAGCCAATTATTATAGATTGGTCACACGAGAAAATATTTCATCTTTTCTATCCTTGTCGATTAAAAGCGCGCTTGTGATACTGTCCGGCTACTAAGGTCGTTGATTTGTCTACATTACATCTCTTGGCGGGCTTGGAGAACAGTCAACAAAGACGTGCATGGTGGATGATGTTGTTAGGACGAGTTAGAGATACAGATTCTGCCATATGATTTTTCTTTCTGGACAATGATTTCGTCAGCCGCATGGTGGGTGCATACCGCCATATATGAACATTTTCACGTTTAAGTAGAGATTGAAAATAGTTGAGAATTCCCAAACGTAACGGCTGTGCGAAAACAGTTGAGAATTTCCAATCGTAACCGCTTCTCCCCCGGCGAGGGATTCTTCAGGAGCAAGACGTTGACGATTAATGCTAGAGTTGATCCTTCACCACATTGATTGCAACGGCTAACGACTGGCACGTCAAACAATGAGTAATGTTTGATATCACTTTTTCATTCTTTACATCTATTTTGATAAGATTCGAAGTCATCTATTAAACGTCAAATAACTCATTACCTAGTAAAAAATCTATTACAGTAAAAAAATTTTAAATTAATACTCGAAAACTTAATAATTTTTTTTAAATAATAAAATTGTCTGGGTCCCTACTTGGGACCAACGTAAAAAATTAATAATTTTGATAAAATTATAAGATAATACATTTAAATATTTTCTTTGTATTTTATCAACCCAAATATTTTATAAATTAATAATTAGCTAAAAAGTATATAATAAATTAACTAGGAGGCTTTCTCAAAATATGAATGAAGAGTAACTTGTCTTTTGTTGAATTTCAAATCTAGTTGAATCTCATTTTATTATGTGAAATGCAACTAAAAGTTCTGTGGTTGCTTTCTCATATTATAACAAGAAATTTTAGAGAAACTAATACATTTAAAGAGAAAAAATTAGTCTAATCCTACAAGGATTAGAACACGTGATTAGAAAAATTGGTTTTAATCCAAATCCTTGATACGAGATTAGTGAAACTTATTTTAATCCTACTGAATTTAATTCTTATATTCTATTCTTTTTAAACTTTTCTACTTGTCTTTTCAAATTGAACTGAAAAAATATAAGTCACTTTTCAAAAAAGTACCATAAATATAATACGTTTACTGTTAAGCCAAAAAAATTAAAAATATCTCTATAAATTAATAATTATTAATTTATCGATAAATTAATATCTTCCTAAATTAATAAAAATTAGTAGTCTCAATACTATTAATTTATAGGGGTTATAATGTATATATAAAAAGTGGTGAGTAAGTGATATATAACGATACTCTAATGTACCAGTGCATAAATTCCAATATGCTTCTCTCAAAAAAAAAAACGAAAAAAGAAAGTTCTATGCTGTTTTGCTTGCGCTTCTAAATCCTCCCATTGGCCCCTTACATCGACTCTCTTAAGGTAATCATTTTACATTTCATATTACAAAATTCATATGAGATCAAATCGTCCTTCCATTGGTATTTTTACATTAATATACATGATATATAGAATTTAAATTAGTGAATTCAACTTTTATTTTAATCTTGAGAAATGTTTTTCGCTTTAAACTTAGATTTTTCAAAAGTTAGGTGTGCACAACTTCTAGAAATTGGAATCTTGATAATACGGTTCTCAAAACGTATGTTTACACACCACCACGTAACTTGTGACTAGATAGACCAATTGGATATTTTCAATTGAGACCCTTCTACTTTCAACATATGAAACTCAAGGCTCCATACATCCTGAGAAATGAGACTTAACACCTAACAACTCCCACGAGAGACAACGAAAAAGAAAAAGCAAAGAACAAAGGAAACAGAAGAAGAAGAAAAAGGACCCAAGACGTAAGAAGAATAGTAAATGCCACCGGTGATTTTATATGTTCAGAGTTTTTGACACTTTGGTCTTAAATCTTTTAAAATGACTATTTTAGTTCTTAATGTATCTTAATTGTGACGTCATTGGTCCAATTGGCTTAAATCGTCAAATTTTTAACATTTTTTAACACATGACCCGCACCTGTCTTTACTGGCTTAAACCGTCAACTTTTTGATCCAAGCTAAGTACCATCTAACACACGTGCAGGTAACGTGTTAAAAATATTAAAAAGTTGACGATTTAAGCTAACTGGTCCAACGACGCCACACTTAAGATACATTAAGGACTAAAAGATCATTTTGAAATATCCAAGACCAAAGTGTCGAACACCCTAAATATATGGGACCACCAGTGGCATTTACTCTAAGAAAAATGAAGAGGCGCGCACTCACATACAGACACAAGTGAGGCAGGCCTGGCTTTATCTTTACATTCAGCAATTAATGGTATTCCCTACACTTAAAAATATATATATATTTTTTTTTATTTGGAGAAAAGGATAGTTTGATGTGCTTCCCCAATTAACAACTGAGACAAATATAACTGGGCGAGGCATTATTACATTCGACTTTCGAGGACTTTCGTTGAAACAAAATTTTAAAGTGTTGTGTCTTTTGGTCAACTATATGGTTGGTATTTTTTTGGCTTACTTTATTGTGTGTGTTTGTAGAAACACTACAACATTTTTGACTTTTTGCAATTCCTAAATTGAATATGTAGGAAAACCGTTGCTATAAATGTTATTTTGCAACAATTTTATAGTTGTTGTCTAAAGAAAAAAAAAACCTTTTGCAACGATTTCAATTAACTGTTGCAATATTTATAACATTTGGCAACGGTTTACATCACACTATTGCAATATCTATAATATGCAATGCTTTTTTTTATTAAGTGTTGCTTATTTCATTCATTTTTTCAACGGTTTGTAAAATTATGGGTTAGTTGCAACTTATAAAATCATTTCTTTTGCAACAGTTTTATTATTATTAAGTCGTATCGTTGCAAAATCTATGATATACTACTCTTTTTGTTAAGTGTTGCTTATTGTATTTGGTCTTAGGCAACGATATGTAAAATAATCGGGTTAAATGTAACTAAAAAAAACCGTTGCATATTTGATATTTATTTGGCTAGACATCTTGAGATATTTTGTTCATAAATAAATTTGAGTTTAAGTTATTGAAAATAAGAAACAATCACAACTAATTATTTGAAACAAAGAGAAAAACAACCTCTGAAAATAAAACTTGATTAATTAGGTTTCATTTTTTACCCCTTTAGCAATTTTTTTTTAGTCAAAATTGAGATTTTTCATTGCTTCTTAGTTCTAAACTATTATCGACTAGTTAAAAATTCGGGGCAAGTTTATGAAAAAAAAAGCATTGCAGTTGTAAAAAACTATTATTTATATTTCTAAATATTGTTACAAAAGTGTTGGCTATTAGAGATATAAATGAATAAAACGAGCTTTTCTGTAACAACTTAACTGTTAGATGAGACGATGGTTAGTTTGACATAGTTATAGCGTTCTTTATCAAAAAGGTCCTGGGTTTGAGCGCCAAAGCATCATAATGGCCAAAACCAATACTTTGTATGAAATATGAAAAATATCTACAAAATTTTGCAAGCACATAATTCTAAATAATTTACTAAATTAAGTTTCATCATTGAAAAAATTTATATTTGGGCCATGAAAAATATTATTGGTTATGTAGAAGAATGTTAATGGAGTAAAATATCACGACCAATTTGAGTAATTTTAAAAATTTATACAACTATTTAGATTTACACGTAAATTCATAGGTCTTTTGACTTCGGGTATGTTTGGCTTAATTATTGAATTTTAGAACTCTCAGCAATAGAACTTTGGTTGCAAGTATTATTTTACGAACTTCGTTACTTGTTTGGTTTTCTCATATTAATGTTGGAATGCAAAAATATGGAAAGGCTATTTCTTCCCAAAAATATGGAGAGGTACTTTTGACAAAAAAAGATATTGAAGGTACTTTTGAGGGGGGAAAAAAGAGCTTCCCACTTGTGTAAAAACAAATTCTCAAAAGCCTGTTTCAAAAATCTCTCTCTTTTTTTTTAATTTTAACTTTTACTTAAAAACTTTTTAAAAATCGGATCAAATAAATTAATTTTAACTTCTAATTTCATAGAAAACATTAAGTATCTTAAATTTGAACCAAAAAAACCTTTGCTTGTTTTGTTTAGCTAGGGTTCAGCTTTTAGGTTACGAGTGGGTAAATCCTTCACTATTTTTAGTTGTTATCTTCCATGTTAAAGATTTTAGTAAATCATGGAGCCTACATGCAACATGACGAACTCTTTTGTTCGCCAGGAAAATAAAATCAACTGGCAAATTTTTACAATCTTTTCTTATTTCTCCTGGTTAATGAATAAATCTGATCGGGTACCTACTGAACTGTCCTGCACAAGAAACAGGTGTGGGTGTCTCCCACGTAAGCACTCTTATACTTAAATTAGTATTCAATCACAAATAATAATCAGAATTGGAAAGTATAGTGTATAGTATGCAAATGATCAGTTACATTTTCTGTAAGTGGGGTTCCCATATTTATACCTTTCCATTAGACAAAATTCCGGATTTCGCGGGATCTTAGCGCCTCGCCATGAGGTCGGTTGAACTGGTCAGACCTCGAGTAAATGATCGGAGGTCAGCTGCAACTAACCTGATAAAACCCTTTGCACAGTTGGATCCTGAATGCATTTGATAGCTCGGCTTATCTTGTTAGACGTCGGCTTATCTTGTTAGACGTCGAGTTGCTTAGAAGGAATGCTAGCTATATGCTTAACACATGCAAGTCAAACTCGATGTTGCTGAAGAAACCAAATTACTCTTTCCAATATGAATTGCCTCTAATTTTGTTAGGCTAGGTGTTGTACGTTTTAAATTACTCGCAAGTGCATGAACCGTATGAAAGTATAGGTTAAGCTAATACAAGGCCGATCCCTCGGAGACTTGTTTAGTTAAGGTCTTCTAGACTAAGATGTAGATTTTCTAATCTAGTTGGAGAGATTGATATTCAAAATTGAGATAGAATAGTAAAAGACTGAAAAATAAATCTAAATAAGTAAGACAATTAAAAATCCTATGACAAAAGAATTTAACAATTCTAAGAACAAAAATAAAGTAATACTAAAAGAATATATAATGAATCTAAAGACTTAATAAATAAATTCTAAAATAAGAACAACTAATAAATTGAACGGAATAAATTAATAAATTTTAAAACGAGAACAATTAATAACTTGAGTGAAATCAATTAAAATAAACTAAATCAAGAAAATATTAGAAAAGAAAATAACTAATTAAATAAAAGACGAAGATTAAAAAGCGAGAGTAAACAAGTAATCGTAAAAGGCTAAGGCTCATAATCCACTTGCTAATCTAACGTCAACTATATTTGATTATTAATTTTCCCCATATTTTACTACATGATAATCTCGCAGTCTAGCCTCGTTATCATGGAAGATATTATCATTTAATCCCTAAGTTAATGAGTTCAAAAGTATGTTTATTCTTATTTTGCAAAAGAATCTTCAAATCGTTGATTGTATCCCAACTCGAAATCACAATTAATATTCGATTTTAAAAACAAAACTTTCAATTATTAAGAATTATTCAAAGTATGAAAAAAAGCTGATTAAACTCATCTAAGAAATTATCTCAACAATTGATGAAAGAATAAACATTAAACATGAATGATCAAGTTATGGAAAAAAATTAATTCACAAATATAGTATCTATTAGAATTAACTAAGGCTTCATCGTCACCTTAACGAATAAATCTAACCTGACATACTAAAGAAAGTAAAACAACTAATCTGAAAATTGGGCATAATTTAATAAATTAAAATAAAGTAAGAATACATTACAGCTCTTAATCGCAAAGAAGCTCCAATAGGTTTGTAAATAAATTTGTCGCAGAAAATTAAAAAAGACCTATCCTAATTGTTTTCGAAATCCGCCGCTGCTGCTTCCTCTCGCTTCTGCTCGCCTTCATGTGCCTTAAATAGGCACAAAGTCTCTTTTTGTAACCGACCTTGGCCAATGGGCCAAGGCTTTGCTAACACTTTTTTATTCCCAGTCCAAATTGGAAGACTGGACTCTCGTGAGTCTTTGGCCAAGACATTGACTTTCTTTGTTTTGTTTTTCTTTTGATCTCGGCTTGTCTCTAGAAGTTCTATTTTGATATTTTACAGACTACTTATTTGAAACTTTTCAATATGTTGTTCTTAATGACCAGATCTCACACTTCCTTCCTCACCCACCTACCCTCTTTACCAGGGTTTTTGCTCACAAAATTAAGTCCAAGAGGACTTGGTGACTCACGGCCAAGGCTATTTATAGCCTTTGGTCTTATATTTTTTTCATTTTTTTTCTTTATTCCTCTTTGCTTTATTATTATTATTCAAAGCCTTCAAAAAACTTTCTTAAAAAAAAGTTCCTAATCATTTCTTCTCATGCAAATCTTTAAGACTTCGCACCAAATGCTATTTAATCATCACAACTCTTGATCCGCACGTCCCCGAGATCTTTATGTTTAATTATTTTTTACGTACAAATAACTTTGTAGCCCTAAAATATGTGAAAAAGTCTCAAATAAGTGATAAACAAATTAATGCACTTACTACATATTAATTAAGCTCAAATCGAGTGCAACAAAGTCGAATTTAAATATAAAAATATGCAAACCCCAACTTATATCACTAGGCGATATCGACTTTAAGCTTGGCTAGGGTGCTGAAAAATAAGTGCCGTGTTCTAATTCCACTCACATTTTAACCACTATTTTAGACTAGGGGCTTGTGACTTAGGGGATAAGGCAAAGCTTGGCTAGGGTGTTGAAAAATAAGTAACATGTTCTTATTCTCTCCGCTCACATTTTAGCCATTATTTTAGACTAAATCAACCATAGAACAATCGCTATGAATTGATGTACAAATTATAAATATTACCTTTTTAACAACATTCTCAATGCAGATCTCAAAGTCAAAGGCGAGAAGTTTTCACATAGACCAGCCATTGATGTGGCCCAAGTGCTTCACATGATTGGAGGAGAAGAGGACACAAGCTACGCCAAAAATTCATCCATGCAGGTCTCTCTCTCTCTTTCTTCCTCCTTTTCTCACACTCACTTCATTTACGTGCAAACATGTCTGCGTTTATGTGCGAGTCAATGATGTGCACGCTTGCTTCCGTGCTAATTCTCTGCTCGGTAGAGTGTTCGGATCACGTCAGCATTGAGTATTACAGTCAGATTTGGGGTTGCTCAGTTTGTCTATCCAATTTGGGCGACGAAATTGAGTATATTCGCTTAAATTTTCCGTACATATTGATCAAAACAATTTAAACGTGCCTTTATAATTCTTTTCTAAGAAAAGAGACTCATTTTTGTGACTTTTTCATGTGTACAAATTTTATTCCACGCAAATTTATTAAAAATATACTCCGAAATTACACCACCCTAATTTTTTGGTTTTGGTACAATAAAGTCGAAGTCGTGATTCGAATTTAAAATTTATCATCTAATTTTTTCACATAATTCTTCGATGTGTATTCATGCACTACCCTAGTTGTGTATTACTAGTTTACGTCTACTCCTCCGTTCGTGACGGTCCTTTTTTTGGCTTTGTAGAAAATGGCCATACTAAAAGTGAAGGAAATTATTGAAGAGAGCACAAAAGACTTTTGCAGCTCAAGCCTACCAGAGTGCATCAGAATAGCAGATTTGGGCTGTTCTTCGGGACCCAACGCCTTGTTACCAACTTCGGAGATCATATCAAGCCTTGAAAAAGCTTGTCGTCAATTGCATCTCAAGCCACCCACGATTCAAGTGTTTCTGAATGACCTTGTAGGCAATGATTTCAATGCTGTATTCAAGATGCTGCCTGGATTTTACAAGAAACTTGAGAAAGAGTTGGGACTAGGACGAGCGTCGTGCTCAGTTGCGGCCGTGCCTGGCTCTTTCCATGGCAGGCTTTTCCCGCAGCATTCCCTTCATATTATCTTTTCTTCAAGTTGCCTCCATTGGTTATCTAAGGTTTGCAATGCTCCTTGACCCTTGTATATATAAATCTCCATTTCTTTGGGATATGACTGTGGATTACCGCCAAAGTCAAAAGTCAAAATCGTAGGTCGAACTTAAATTTTTTTTTTTTTTTTAATTAGACTCTACCAAGTATTTCACCCAACTTTGGAAGACTAATTAAATGCCATAAAATTAAACATGAAGAATTCAAAACATGTGTCCCGGCATTTGGATATGGAGCCCCCATACCTACACATCAGTTCCGAACGCAAGAAAAAATTCCTTTCTCTAAATTTTTGGCATATTCAGTATGATTTAAAATTGACATGTAAAAGCTAATTATCCAGGTTCCGGAAGGTTTGATGACTGAGTCGGGCATGCCATTGAATAAAGGGAGAATTAACGTATCAGATGTTAGTCCACCCGCCGTCCATGATGCATACTTGAACCAGTTCCGCAAAGATCTTATACTTTTTCTAAGCTCGCGAAATCAAGAGTTGGCTTCTCGAGGGCGTTTAATCCTTACCTTAATAGGAAATAATGACAAAAATGAGGGCAGTGAAATCACGGAGGTGCTTGGAGAGCTATTGAATGACATGGTCAAAGAGGTCTGTTTCTAATGTCACTAGCATTTTTGTTCTTTCTATGCGTGTATACATACACATACAGGAGCATGCAACAACGCTATGGGCTATGGATATCATGATCGATATATATCACCATGTATAAAGAAAATCTTTCTAAATGACTTTGGGTTAACGGGACCTTTCAGCATCCGCTGGAATAGTCAATAAAAGTTATATTAGGTGGTATATTTTTTAAAGCTCAGGAACCTTGCCTTTCCCCTTTCCCCTTTCCCCTCTTCTCATCCGCGCATCCTCCGGCCTCAAAAGGAAGGCACCCGTCAAAGTCCGGTCATTTAGAAAATTAAATTAGTTGACCTAAATAGTTTCGAAAACCAAAATTAGTGAGGTTATGAAAACCAAAAAAAATCAAGGATTTTAGAAGTATTTCATATCATTTTGTAAGATTATTAATAGGGGTTGCGATCTCCATAACTTCACATTTGGATCAAAGGGGTTGCGATCCTCCATTACTTCACACTTGGATCAGTCCTTGTACATAATGATGAGAGATTGTTGTGCATTGCTTTATCCAATTTAGTGCTAGTTCTGGTTGTGCTTTCCTTAGCATTTTTATTTGGAACGAAATGATCGAGACATATATCTGTGTCTCACGCGCCAGACAAAGTCTTGATAGTTTGAAAAATATTCCCCTTTCTTTATATATGTTTACTGACACTTTGGCTTGATTGGCACAGGGATTATTAGAGGAAGCAATATTGGACATGTTCAACCTTCCAATGTACCAACCTTCTTTAGATGAAGTGAAGCATATCATTGAGTCTGAAGGCTCCTTCGAAATCCAGCGTCTTGAAAGTTATAAAGTGCGGTGGGATGGTAGCATGGGAGGTGACCACAAAGATGATAAGCTGATCAAATTTGACTACAAAGCGAGAGGAGAGTACGTGGCCAAGCATGGCAGAGCCGTTGTCGAGCCCATCCTCGCAAACCATTTTGAAAAAGCTGTTCTTGATCATCTCTTCCACATCAAGTTTGCTGAAAAAGCATCAGAATATCTTCAGACAGGGAAAGGCTGGGCAAATAATCTGGTCATTTACCTTAATAAAAAATAGAGAAATAAGATTGTAATATATAGAACCACTTGAAGATCTAGTATGTTAAACTATGGAGAATAAACTGAAGAATAAAAATGGTTCTTTAGAGTTTATAAGCTTATAGAGAACCATGCAATGGCAACATGAAAGAGTACGTTATTTGCATGTATTGAGCTTGCAGAGAAGAGATCGAGCTCGCTATTTATACCGTTGTGAAAAGATATAAGTGTCACGCATGAATCTAGACGTGTATACAATTGGGGGCTAATCTAGGATATATTTTCAGTAGAGTTTATAATATATAATCAATACTTATATATGATCTTTTATATTTTTTAATAAGAGTTAATTAATATTTAAAAAAATTTTAAGGTCAATGGGAACTGCAACCCATGTACATCCATCCTTGTATATAATGAGACGAAGTTGGTCTAGTAAACAAGAATTAAAGCAACTTAGGATTTCCACTTCACTATATATTGTTTATAGATTTAGAAATGATTGGATCATGCTTCGATGAATATTACTCATTAAGGATTAAATATTGAGGTAAAGTATCTAAGATTCTCGTATAATTTCTGGTTAAAATAATCGAACAACTGGGACAATCTAGCAACGTGGAATAGAAAATGCAGTTCTGTGAATCACAGAAACAAAAGAATTCGAATAAATTAACAACTCCCCAACAATGTTTGTACTTACTATAAGATGACAACTTTTAGCAATGGCCGTGAGAAGAACATGACATTCATCTAGGATGATTTTGTAAGGGTAAATTATGCACTTAGTCCCTATTATTTATACATTTTTTTTAAGTTAGTTCTTAATGTTTTAAAAATCATATTAGTCCTTAAGGCTTATAAAAGTGATTCAAAATGGTTCATATTGTTAAAAACTAGCCAATTTAGTCTTTATTATTTTTCTAACATTTCGATTTAGTCACCAAATAGGGATAACGTGCAGGGACTAAATTGAATTTTTTTTTAAAAATAATAGAAACTAAATTAAAAAATTTTAAAAATATTAAAGACCAGGCTAAATTTAAACAATAAGGATCATTTTAAATCACTTTTGTAAACATTAAGAAATACTATTAATCTTTTAGAATATCAGGAACGACATTGAAAAAACATGTAAACTATAGTGACTAAATGTGAAATTTACCTATTTCTGTAATCTTTCTTCTAGCTTGAAAATAATAAAGAGCATTACATTTTAGGGATTAGAATCATCTTAGCTTCTAATGAGAGCGTCTTCTAGTACTTACTAAATGAAACCTTACATCTAAAACGTTTGCTTCACTTTAATTTTGTGTAGTTTCATGATGTTATTTAGTAATGATCGAAGGTTAAAATATGATTTACATCGTTTTACAAAGTATTTTGAAATATTTTCATGTCGAATAAAAGTTGGGATAGAATGGCCAATATGTAAGAACTAGAATTAGCACAATATCACAAAGTAACTGCCTTTGCTTAATTTGACTTATGTCTTGTAAGTTTTTACAAGCCAACACCGATCACTGAAAATAGAAGCTGAATGTTGAACTTTCTTCAAAGTTGTTCTCCAATTATTCTTAATTAAGTGCTCGTTCTGACTTATTGTTTTAGAAATGAATCTGTTGCTATCGTTAATGATGTTATAAATAAAATTCAATATTTATAAATTATTGATACAAATATAATAAAATGATAGAGACAAATATCCCGCTCAGACATTAAATAGGACAACATGAAATATACATTATATCCACCCAAACATCTGGTTTTATACATAATGTCACGCCCCCAAATTTCACCTAGGTGAAACTTAGGAACGAGATTGCCGCAAACTTAGAAAGAATATCATTTCTAAGTGCACAAGGCTCTAATTTCAACCACAAAACTAAGTCCACAAGTGAGATGATAACTAGCAGAGCATCTAAACCCGCATAGTATATATACTAAATATATGCAAATCTCTAACATAAAATTTCAGAATAAACTCCGCCATTATAATTAGATCATAAGAGCTATGGAAACGGCAATACGAAAGCACCTAAACACAAAGAAATATCTTAAAACCCTTGCTAAATTATTCAAAATAAGTAATATCCGAAGAGGCAAACAACCCTCATTTATTAACCCACTAATCTAAGACTTGAAACGAAGTTTGCTATCCAATATCCAGATAGTCTCCTACCCATAATCTTGCGAACAGACCTATTCTTCACCTGTTCAAAATAAGGTTTGACAAAATAATGAGATAATAATCTCAGTAAGTAAGTGTGAAGATCCCCCAAAAATAACATGGGACCTTTACGATAATATATATATATATGGATAATAATATAGTAATGTAATGAAAAGAAAAGAAACCATTAATCATACAATATAACTAAAACTGAACTAACAAAATGTACAGTCATGCCAAAAATCCAGAATTTAATAAATTTTTTTTTGTCGTAGTACAAAGATGTGCCAAACTCCAGAACTCGAAAACTCATCAAACCACTATACCAAAACTCAAATACGACTGTGGCTACAACTGGTAACACAGTCTAAAGATGGCTAGATGCGCTCAACCATCACAAGCGAAAGGGGATCCCAACGAAAAGATAGTGCACAATTCCAAAACTCAGTGTATGTCAAGCTACAGTGAGAGAGGGTTCAAATCTCGCTATCCCTGTCAGTTAGGTCACAGCCCCAAAATATAACACAAGTGGTCCAAAGTAGTTCTTATCAAATCTCAATAAAAATGCCAAAACCTTCATAAATGTACATAAAAATATACACTAATTGGTCCCAATTTTTCTTTTCTTTTGTTTTGAAAGCAGAATAATACTTAGGTTTTGAAAGAAAAGATCTATTGCTTGAAAATAAATAACTTGTCAATCTTTAAAGAAAATAGAGTAAAGATAATTTTTTTTATATATTAAAGAACAACCAGCAGGTCACAAATCAGTGACCTGCTTGGCCTTTCGTTGGTCACAAGAAAAAGGTAAGTAGTGACCTGGTCACTATTCACGTGAATAGTGAGTACAGGTACTATTCACTGTACTTTTTATTTTTTTTTAAGAATCTGTTTTAGAACTATGCTATGCAGATAGATGGCATAAATAAAATATTTTAATAAAATATAACAAAAATACTACTGTAAGTAAAAAGGACATTACTCTCATGCATTCAATATAAACTTCACATGAACCATAACAAAATTACTGTTAACCAAAAAAATTGAAAGCATCCAAGAAAATAATATTTCAGTAACTTCAAACTCACAAATCAAGATTATTTCAAACTCACAAATCATAACTCTAAAAATTAAAGGGAATTAGGTAATGAAAAAAGGGTTTTCCTCCTTACCTCTTGTCCAGCAATTCAACCTAATAAATCCTAACTTTGAAGAACACGACCTTTCATAAGATTCTTCAACTCCAAAAACACATGACCATATTTAATTACAATCCATCATCAACATATAGGTCACGCACTCTAATGCATATTTTATTGTAAAAAACCCACAATAAACTATTAACAAAGATGTGACTTAGGTTCTTACCAATTAAACCTCAGGGTTTCTCTTGAAACTGCTCTCTGTATAGTATTCTGCACCCAAGTTTTCTTCTTTTTTGAGCATCTGATATGAGGTTTAGGGAGAGAGTGTTAGGATTTTACTAATACGTTAAACGTATTTTTTTTTTTTCAATGTGAGTCTTATGTTGTAACTGGTAACCCCCACTAATGGGATAAGCCCATCATTTTTGCCAACAATACACCAAGGCACTCCATAATCCACTAATTGATGGTTATTAATAACCACTCATGCTTAGCCACAATTTTAGGAGCCACTAAGAGTCAAATATTAATTAGCTAAAAATAAAGGTCCAATTTCAGGGGCTATTACACATAACATGCTAGTAAACAATTTGGAATTCTTGTTTTGCATTACACAAACTCACCATTCTTCTTAGCAGCATCCACTAATTTAAAATTTAATCAAAGTGTCATATTTCACCGAAAACATTTTCGCGAAGTTATTTATCCGTTTATTAATTTTTTTTAAAAAAAAATATTCATAGCAAACATTACATATGTGTCATCATTTGGACAAGACATTCTTATTGAAAGTTTTCATATTTTTTTTCACTTCTTAGTAAGATAAATGACGAGATTATTTGCCCAACCTTTCTCTGTCTGTAAATATTCTGATACTTTCTCGGCAAAATCGATGAATAAATGGTCCATAACATCTTTCCCAAAATGTTTTACTAGGATGGGCTCAAAAATGGCTCGAGCATGTCTGGCCACGAACACTCCCTAGTTTTTTCGTCATACATGAGCTTTTGGTTGTTGACCGCCATGCTAGTATCCCATTGCTCTTTGTAATTTTCTGGACGATGAATTTCGAAGGAGCCTTCAGACTCAATGATGTGCTTTACTTCCTCCATAGAAGGTAAGTACATTGGAAGGTTGAACATGTCCAATGTTGCTTCCTCATTCCCCTTTACTTATTAAATGAAAGAATCAGTAAACAAATAGAGAAACCACATTGAGTATAACCACTGCTAAAATTAGATATGGATAGATACACAACAATCAGTCATTACTTGTACGTTAAATTATGAATAATGTTTTATATCACTCCTTCATTCCTCTTTTTTATGTTAAAATTTCATGTATTGAATATCAAATATTTCGTGTACATAGTAAAAATTCTACTATATAAGGAAGGACGATGGGGTAATATAGTGAAATATAGCATTACTCATAAATTATTTTAAATGTCACTAAACTATTACATAAGTCCTATTTCGACATGGAACTATTTTTAGCTCTAAAAGAGCCATTAGTTTTTTAAAATGGTTGCATTCAACCCATTCTGTTAAATCAAACCAAATTAAGTCTTTTCACGCTAAGTGAAGTCGTGCATATGGATCTGTCGATAAGCGCAGACCTACAACCTTTTGATTGGGGGCTGCAGCCCCTACTCACTTGAATTTTTCTGAAAAACCTATGTATTTTGAAGGTATTTTTGGACTGAAAAATCAATTTCGCAACCACTGAAAAAAAAATTATCTGCATATGAGTACTAAATTGTGTGATTTTTAGCTTATACTAAACAAAAGTCCTAAATCTGTCCCCTTCTATTGATACCACTTATTTTTATTAAGAGTCATCTTCTTCATTAGTTCTATTCAGCCTATTCTATTAGACGTCGTTAAAAAAATTATAACAGGATGGAGTTCATATATAAATAGTTTAAATTTACCCTTAATTATATGCATGTACATAAATAAAGAAGAAGAAAGATCAGAAATGCATGCATGGTAGCAATATAGATAGATCTAGATCGACCTCCATGACTATTTCATTCAATATCACTCCCAGCAACTCCAAAAATTCACCGCCATCTTTCTTTTCATTTTTTCCAACCATGGTGAGGATTAAACGCCCTCGAGGAGCCAACTCTTGAAAACGCATGCTTAAAAAACTCATTGCATCTTTCCGGAACTGGTTCAAGTATGCATCATGGACGCCAGAGGGACTAGTCTCCGATACGTAAACTCTCCCTCTATTTAATGGCGTGCCCGACTCAGTCACCAAACCTGCAAGAACCTGAAAGCATCGTTGTATCATGGATTAGCTTTACATGTAATAAATTGCGCAAGATAGAGAATGAAGTTTCACTAGACTTACTATTTATTGACTTATCAACAAACGCCCCGTGTAGGTGGGATTCATTTTTTTGAGGTTATGAACAATTTTAATGTTTTTAAATTGATAATATCGAGATATATTAAGTTAGCAACTCATCTAAAATTTTAAAGTTTTTAGAAAAGAATTTGTTATATTATTTGTCGTATTCTGCAACGAAGAAATGTAGAGATAGCATTGCAAAGTGCAAACCTCAGATAACCAATGGAGGCTATATGAAGAATATACAACATGGATGGAGTTCTCAGGGAAAAGTCTGCCATGGAAGGAGCCAGGCACAGCTGCAATCGAGCACGACCCTGGTCCGAGTCCCAACTCTTTCTCAAGTTTCTTGTAAAATCCAGGCAGCAACTTGAAGACAGTGCTGAAATCATTGGTTGCGAGGTCATTCGGAAACACTTGAATTGGGGGTGGCTTGTGATTCAATTGACGATACGCTTTTTCAAGGCTTGATATCATCTCCCAAGTTGGTAACAAGGCGTTGGGTCCTGAAGAGCATCCCAAGTCTGCTACTCTTGCGCACTCGGGTAGGGTTGAGTTGTAGAAATCTTTTATGCTCTCTTCAAGAATTTGCTTCACCTTTAGTATCACCAATTTCTGCAAAGAAAAAGGAAGATGATCAATCACAAGTGTCAAGTTATTATATAGATCTTGTTCAACTTAATTGTCGAATTAGTTGGACTGACAAATCGAGCAACCCAAAACTCAACTAAAATAGCCCACGATCTTATATACTCGAAATACTTATACGCACAGTACATAAACAGACATGCAAACGAATGGAGTGTGAGGAAAGGAAGAAGAAGGGAGAAAGAGACTTGAATGGATGAATTTTTGGCATAGCTTGTGTCCTCTTCTCCTCTATTCATGTGAAGAACTTGGTGTAAATCCATGTCTGCTACTCTATCGCAAGATTTCTTGCCTTTGGCTCCTAATAGGAAGGAGTGGTGTATAACCACCGTGTATGACCTCCTAATACTTATATTTGCCTGGTTCCAAACATTTTCTTTTTTTCTTTTTCTTCATAGGAGGCGCGAGCTGACTGTAGAGGTTGGTCCTTTTTACTTTGCTTAATTGCGAGCCAATTATTTATTGATTGGTCACACGAGAAAATATTTCACCATTTCTATCCTTCTCCATTGAAAGCGCGCTCGTGATGCTGTTTGGCTCCTAAGGTCGTTGATTTGTCTACTCTACATCACTTGGCGTGCTTGGAGAACAGTCAACAAAGACGTGCATGGCGGATGATGTTGTTAGGACGAGTTAGTGATACAGATTCTGTCACATGATTTTTCTTTCTGGACAATGATTTCGTCAGCCGCATGGTGGGTGCATACCGCCATATATGAACATTTTCCGTTTAAGTAGAGATTGAAAATAGTTGAGAATTCCCAAACGTAATGACTGTGCGAAAACAGTTGAGAATTCCCAAACGTAACGGCTGCGCCCCCGGCGAGGGATTCTTCAGGAGCAAGACGTTGAAGATTAATGCCACGGTTGAACCTTCACCACATTGATTGCGACGGCTAGACTTGGCACGTCAGAGAACGAAAAATGCTTGATAACACTCTTTCACCCTTTACATTCATTTTGATAGGATTATAAGTCATCTATTAAACGTCAAATAACTCGTTATCTAGTAAAAAATTGTACAATAGAATCTTTTTAAATTAATATTTGATAAATTAATAAATTTTTTTAAATAATAAAATTGCCTAGTCCTGACTTGGGACCAACATAAAAAGTTAATAATTTTGATAAAATTATAAGATAATACATTTAAAATAATTTTTTTTGTATTTTATCGACCTAAATATTTTATAAATTAATAATTAGATAAAAAAAGTATATAATAAATTAACTAGGAAGTTTTCTGAAAATATGAATCAAGAATAGCTTGTCTTTTGTTGAATTTCAAATCTAGCTAAATCTCATTTTTAATTATGTGAAATACACCTAAAAGTTATAGAGTTGCTTTCTCATATTGTAACAATAAATTTTAGAGAAGCTAATACATTGAAAGAGAAAATGTTGAGCTATGAGATTGGAAAAACTAGTTTTAATCCAAATCCTTGATATTAGATTAGTGAAACTTATTCTAATTCTACTAAATTTTATTTTAATATTTTATTATGATTAGACTTTTCTGCTTGTCTTTTCAAATTGGACTGAAAAAATATGAATCACTTTTTAAAAAAGATACCATAAATATAATATGTTTATTGTTAAGCCAAAAAAATAAAAATTTCTCTATAATTAATAATTATTAATTTATTGATAAAGTAATATCTCGCTAAATTAATAGTCTCAACGCTGATAATTTATAGAGGTTATACAGTATATATAAAAAGTGGTAAGTAAGTGATATATAATGATGTTCTAATATATCCATGCATAAATTCCAATATGCTTCTCTTGAAAGAAAAAAGAAAACAAAAAAAGAGAGTTCTATGATGCTTTGCTTGTGCTTCTAAATCCTCCCATTGGCCTCTTACATCGACTTTCTTAAGGTAATCATTTTACATTTCATATTACAAAATTCATAGGAGATCAAATCGTCCTTCCGTTGGTATTTTAACATTAACATACATGATGTATAGAATTTAAATTAGTGAATTCAACTTTTATTTCAATCTTGAGAAATGCTTTTCGCTTTAAACTTAGATTTTTCAAAAGTTAGGTGTGCACAACTTCTAGAAATTGGAATTTTCATAATACGGTTCTTTACACGCCACCAAGTAACTTGTGACTACACAGTCAAATTGGATATTTTCGATTGAAAACCCATTATACTTTTAAACATATGAGACTCAAGGCTCCATACATATGAGAAATGAGACTTAACACACCACCCACGAGGGACCCCGAAAATGAAAAAGAAAAGAACGAAGGAAACAGAAGAAGAAGAAAAATGACCCGAACGTAAGAGAAAGAGTAAGGGTAAATGTCATCGGTGGTTTTATATGTTTGAAATTTTTAATATTTTGGTTCCAAATTTTTTAAAATAATCTTTTTTTAGTTATTAATGTATTTTAATTGTGACA
This sequence comes from Ehretia macrophylla, assembly GCA_037974665.1. Taxonomy (NCBI): domain Eukaryota; kingdom Viridiplantae; phylum Streptophyta; class Magnoliopsida; order Boraginales; family Ehretiaceae; genus Ehretia; species Ehretia macrophylla. Next base: position 64,605,192 of record CM075769.1, read on the forward strand.
TCATTCAAGGGCGGAGGCACTATGGAATAAGTGGGGGCTACAGCCTTTATTGACCTCACGATTTTTTCATACGTATATAAAATTTTGGATAAAAAATAAATTAGCCCCCACTGAATATTTAATTAATTTTACTTTTAAAAATTATTTAACTTTTACAAATTTTAGGAATTTAATTTACTTATTTTGGGTACAAAATTTTACAAATCAAAAATAAAAATAGAAACAAAAAAAAATTAAAGTCAATCACATGAAATAACTTACCTCTTACTTTTTTGAACTAATATATAATATATCACTTATTATATATCAACCTCAACTTGACAATCCATTACTATTTACCCATAGGCCATATTTTCTTATTTATTTCTCACCAAAACTACCGAACTCAGATCATCAAGTGCTAGTTTACTTTTTTTTTTTTAGATGCTAGTTTTGCTCAAATCTATTAAAACTTCATGTAATCAACATTTTAACCCAAAAAAATAAGATTCAAGGACAAATGTCTAATTGAGATAGGTGCTTTCAGTGGTAATACCGCTCTTAAAATTGTGGAACTACAATCCCCATTCAACTCAAATTTTATCAGAAAATGTGTGTATTTTTAAAATATTTTTAAGTTAAAAATTAATTCAATCTCACTAAAAAATATTTATTTATATAAGTGTTTAATTGTTTAATTTTAACCCCCAGTGGAGAAATCCCAACTCCGCCCCAGACGTCATTGGTCCAATTGACTTAAATCGTCAATTTTTTAACGTTTTTAACACGACCCGCAAGTGTCTTAATTGGAGTAAACCGTCAACTTTTTGATCCAAGCTAAGTACCATCTAACCTTCATGCAGATAACGTGTTAAAAATGTTAAAAAATTGACGGTTTAAGCTAACTTAACCAATGACATCACACTTAAAATACATTAAAGACTAAAAGGATCATTTTGAAAGATCCAGGACCAAAGTGTCGAACATCCTAAATATATGGGACCACCAGTGGCATTTACTCTAAGAAAAATGAAGAAGCGCGCACTCACATTCAGACACAAGTGAGGCAGGCCTGGCTTTATCTTTACATTCAGCAATTAATGGCATTCCTTTGTTTACACCGGGTTCAAAGACGTTCAGCTTCACACTACTATTTAAAACAAATCAATGACCACCCATGTCTGAAAGACACTAGCACTTGAAAATACATTCTGCACAGTATGATAACAGACGCTTCTTTATCCACCAAAAACGATAGTAAACAAATGTCAGGCTGGAAAGTATGTTTCATCACAGTATGTTCCCTCTCTATCCACGAAGTGAAGCATGTGGGACTGCCGGTAGACCTAGTTCATCCTCAGCCTGCAAAGAACCAAAGGGCCATACGAAAAATTACATCACGACATAATAAATTTTGAACTTTGAAGAGAAAGAAGGAAATCTCCTTATTGGTGGGAATGGTTCTTCCCTGGACATTATGACTTTGGCTAAATAAAAAAAAAATTCATTTGTTCGAAGCAAAGAAGGTAGGTGATTCTTTAAGTAAATGATATTCCCTTTTTCAGGGGGTCAACGCACAATGCACATAGAAAACAAGGGGGTTTGGAGAGAAATGAATAATACCTTGACCATATTAGATGAAATTACCTGAGTGTTCACTCTGCCAGCTGGCATTGGTGCATTCCCCATGGGAGCTGACGGCAAATTCAGCTCTGCATCCAGATCAGGATCCTTATCAGGTTGTAGATATGAAGGTACCCCTTCCCCTTCAGTCTCCATTCCCATGTCTGCCTCCAAAGCATCTAGCTCTATTTACCCAATCAACAATGATAAAGAACAAAATGAGGTTAAACTTAAAGATTTTGCAGCTAAGACATATTTCTGAAAGACTTGCTTTTAAAAATATTTACACACGTGTGTGTGTGTACGTGTGTGTGTGTATATTGAAGGACAATTTACACCACAAATCTTCTATTCTGCAACTACTTTCCATGACAATTTCATACAAACCACAGAAGGGTTCGTTTATATTATTTCAATACAAAGACAAAGACCTACAGACCTTTTATTTTTTCAAATTTACATGTGTATAACATCCATAAAAGAAAGATGTTTAAGAGTCATGAAAATGATTATTTAATTGAGGTATAGTTTCCCATGAACCACATTCTTCCACAAACTATAAAAAAATCTTTTACAGTGTCCAACTAAGAGGCTTACCACCCATGAGGTCATCTTCATCAATGTCATCGGGCACACTGTAACTTCTACCCAGGGACTCTTGAATTTCGTTACTCACATCCATTAGGTCCATCATCTCATCTTGTAAATTCTACATGTGAGCACAATTGTTTACCCAAAAATAAGAAAAATTTTGAGGATTGTAACAACAATAAGTGACAGGAATGATTGGGGAAACATAAGATTAAAGCATAGATACAAACATCTATTTCTTGAATCTTCACAGTCTTCATCATTCCTTTTAATTCCTTATTAGCCGACTTCAGAGCTGACATCTGGAAAGGAAGCAATGAAGTTAGTTAGTGGAAAACTGGCAATATTGGTTCACAAAATTATACCAACTTTTCTTCCAGATAATCCATCTCAAACTTAAAATGGACTCCAATAGGGAGCATGAAGATCTCTAGAACATTTTGCAATCAAACAATATAGAAAGAAACCCCTTCCTCGCAACCAATGGTTTATTCCCCTACCTCTAGGGAGGTAGGCAGCAGGTACCAAACAGGTTACAGGATATTCTCTGCCCAACAAGCCTTGAACTCTGCCCCATGGATAGCTAGCAAGAAGAAGATATATTCTGCAGTGAAATTCTATGGTTCCCACAAGGAATGACGCTTATGTATAATGAAAATATTTGATAATTTTTCTCATTAATATTCAAACATGAAAAGGTTATTCATCATTATATATCTGGCAGAGACCAATCTAAAAGGTTAGCTTCAATTGCTAGAGTCATAGTTTGGTAGTCACGATAAGGCAAAAACTGTAGTCATAAAAAATAAGTGTCGTGGTGACTTTTATAGTTCAAGTTATATCTCTAGGGAACAACTATTATACACTTCATATATTTTTCTAAATTATATGACAGATTTATGATCAAACTCAATGGGACAGTAGAGATTCAAGTGCCATTACTATATGTGCCTCAAATTCACTCATTTTGGTAGCTTCTGGAAGCTCATTTTTGTTTCTCTTTTCAAATATGTGGTTGGGAGCAGGGTGTATTAGGGAATATAATTCGTGAATTGCTCCTGCCTCAATTCAAACTTAAGAAACTGGACCAGAAGCCAAGCTGTCTTGGCTAATATATATTTCTTAAAGCTGCCAGAGGAAAGGATAAACTCAGTACACATCTAGAGCAACAGTTATGAAAATCCCAAGACATAAATTAAAAAGAAGAAGCTCCTTCAAACATACTGTTTGTTGAGCGTCTTTTATTCCTTCAGCAGCAAATGAAACTTGGTCTAAGTTGAACGTTTGATTGTAGAGCATGTCGCGCTGACCTTCGTACCTGTCCAGAATGCATTTTAACACTTGGTAAGACCACTTGATTGTCCAACACAATTTCTTTTCTTCATGTTTTCCAGTTTCTACCGAGAGTAAATTCCATGAAACAAAAGTACAATGCCAAATGTGGATCTACAAGTATCCATAATACACAAAAGGTCAACAAATAAACAAAAACTCACATTCTCTTTTGCTTGAGCACCCTCATGGCTCGAGCTTTGATAGCTTCTTGAGCTGGACCAGGCCGAGTCTTCTTCAACTGTTCCTTATACCTCGCGAGTTCAGCATCAAGCTTCTTGATCTTCTCATCGACTGAATCACCTCTTTTATTGATCTGCCAGAGGTAGATGAAAGGAAATATAATTCAGGCATACCCCGATACACCAATCAAATAATCAAACACAATGTATCACAATTATACTATATTTATTAAAGTGTTGCACATCAACGCTTGTAAAGAAACGGAACAGTCTTCCCCATTCATAATGCATCACATCAAATTTAACTGGTAGCGGGAAAATTGCCTCCACGGGCCTCAAGTCAATAAATACTGCGGTTTTCCCAGGCCATTTTCACAAACTACAGCCAACCTTCATTTCACCATTATCTATTGCTTTCTGCTTAGTTCACAGCTATGAGAAAACTAATCGCCTTATTCATTATACGAGATGGTGAAGTAATCAGACACAGAACTCAAAACAATCAGATGTTATGAACAAAATGAGTCAAAAAATTGGAAAAATATTGATAACAGAAAACATAATCATTTATACAAGCATAAACCTTTGCAATTTTTTCGAATTAATTTTTTTTTTATTTAAAAACGACTTTGAAATCATGCAATACCCATTTGACACCAATTGTCAAAATTCAATAGGAAAATAAATATCAAAACCCTAAATCACAAAAACTCAATTAACATATAAATTATATATAAAACACAACACACACACACACACATTATATATTAGTAAATTAGATGAAAAATGGTACCCGATCAGAGGCGTCGTTAATGGAGGGAGGGGGGTCTTTGTTTTTCTTCGCACCGAAAATTCTCTGCATCTTTCTCTACCTCTTCGTTAGGGTTTCGATTGGATTTCGAATCGTCAACGATGATTTACGTGTATTTACAAGAGAAAGATCTAGGGATGTTATTTGAAAAGAAATGGGAAAGTTTTGAAGGAAGCTTCCAAGTAAAATCTGGTAAACGGTTTAGTTGAATGGGTCTGTCAACTGTTCTTCACGCGTCCAGCACGTTACTCATTTTCCTTCTTCTTTTTTTCATACATAGCATTTTAATATTATAATCTTACAAGATAGATAAAAAGTTATTGTCATTTTACCGCTATTAGTCTGGTTGGCTGGCTGGGACCTTGTTGTTTGTATTTGTCCCATTCGTCCCGTATTTAGCTTTTATTTAATTAATGAAGCTCTTTTCATGACAAAAGGGAAAGAAATAAGTGAAAATAATTCAATTAGTCTCAAATATTTATTTGTTTTAACATTTTAAGTTGAACATTTTAATTTTAAATATTTTACATAAAAGACATTGTAAGTTCATTAGTTTATTTTCATGATTTGCACGCCGTGCGTAAAAAAAAAATATACAAGGTTAAATTGTTCATTTAGCTTACAACTCATTTCACTTAAACTAGTCACTATAATCTAAATGATCAATTTAACCTTGTATGTTTTTTTTTACGTGCAACGTGTGAATCACGTGATCTTAACAGAACAAATTTAACATAAATGAACTAATAGACTAATGGTGTCCCTTATGTAAAATGTTTAGAATTAAAGTGTCTGATTTAAAATATTTAAAACGAAAATAACAAAATAAACAAACATTTAAAATTAATTGAATCATTTTTTTAAGAAAGAATATATTCGAAGGTTTCACAACCAAAGCTTTTATGTCTAGACGCAAAATTTAATTTTATAGGTTGATATTATAACCAATACAGTAAAATATGGAAAATATATGTACATTTTCCATGGGTCATGGTTAGGATCTTGCATTTGAGTCCAGTTCTTTCATTTATATGTTAGGGCCGAGTTGAGTTCGGGCTTGGTCTCTTTAATACATTATTTGGGCTAAGCTAAATACAACTTATTTTGTTCCCTAGTACTCTTTATGTGTTTTGCTGTTAAAAGAACCATTTGGTTTGTATGGCTGATCAACACTGCAGCTCCAATTTTTTCCTTTTTTTCTTTTTTGTTTTGTCATTGAAATATATCAAATTAATACCAGTGCCGGAAACATTACATGGCAAGAGTACGTAATTGCAAAGATCAAGAAAGGGAAAAAATTCAGAAGCACAAGTCTCAATCAGTTGTTTGCTACTAGATTCTCTCCCAACTTTTTATTTGCTAGAAATAAGCGGGTATATATTATATATTAAAAATATTTACATATACATACATCTATTAATAAACATGATTCTCAATACTCAAAACCCTACAGATAGTTTGGTTCAAGAATGAGTGTTTAACTTTTTTAGTTTTGTACAATTTAATTCGTACATCAAAAATAATATTCAAAATAATCTGTCTTTCAAATAAAGCCTCATTCTTGAATGTGCATTTGTTTCTTTCTTTCCAAATGTGAAAAATGAAAGCCCCCAAATAGATTTTCATGATAGTTGCTTGGAAGGTTGGCAAAGGAGCAATCACACAAAACCAATCCTCAAGTTTGGTCCAATTGTTGATGTCAGGCTGTCCCTTGCTCAATTTCCATCCTTTAGCTTAGATTCTGCGAGTGAATGAACAAAGACCAAAAATATATTCTCTATCTTCAATTAGGAAACTGCTTTTGTCCGAAAATCCACACTGTGTGGATGTGAAATAGGACATGGGGCCCACTTTTTGTATTACATATCCGCATTGTACAGATTCCGCACAGAAGACCAACTCCTTCAATACAAGTATGACAAAAAACACAAAGTGGATCCACCAGAATTCCCCACGAGATAAGGTGCCTTTTAGTAGGGAGCCTATCATTCCAACACAATCAAGTACCAAAAGAGTGTTCTAAAATAGCATGTTTGAACCAAATAAACTTACTCCAACTAATTCTGATGCTTCAACCCAAAAAAAAAACAAAAAAAAACTAATTCTGATGCTTGCTGAGGTTTGAAGAGATCTAAGGCCCATTTTAATCTATACTCACCTAACGGCGAGTTAAACCGAACAATCTTGTCCTCTCTGATCATTTGTGGCTTCAAGTCCCCCAACTTTGAGTTGAGTTGATTTGTGGTTTATTTATTTATTTTAGTTTGATTTGTCGGTATCATTTTCCACAATAATGTTGTTCGATCCACGAAAAACACTGAGAGCTAGAATTGGAAAGCAAAGAAGTACATTTCACTATTATTCCACAAACTCTAATTTCACACTCCAAATTTTATGTCAACAGGAGGAAGAAGTCATTGAAAAAATAAAAACATTCGCACACTGTAGTTTATTTCTCAGTATATTTCTTCTTTACCCATCAAACCAGAGGAGGCTTAAAGAGGGAGGGGAAAAACGAAAAACGAAAAAATAACCGTACAACAGAAAGTAAAGAAGGCAAAAAAAATACACGCAAATGAGGGGTGTGACATTCCCCTGGGTTGTGAGGGATAGCTTGGACGCGGCTTGCCCTCCTGCAATGATTGAGCACAACATGATTTAAACCTCCCTTTGCACCAAAAAAAAAAACACACAAAGATCGTCTAAACTGAGATAAAACTATAGTTTTTCACAAACAGAGGGGAAACAATTCTTCTTTTCGCTTAAGCAGATTTGAGACCAAGAGTCTTTCTTGTCTTGCTCACAAATAGATCTCCAGACTTCATGATGCCAGGAATGCGTCCACCGAAGGTAAGACATGAAATTTGGGCTACCCCATGTTTTCTTCCGAGTGAAACAATTGCCAGCTGAGGACCCCCCTTGTAAGGTGTCAGTTTGTCTTTCCCACTTGCCAAAGATTTGATACTCTTGCAAACGCAATCCGCGTGCATTTGAGCCAGATATCCTTGTTTCAATTCCTGAATGGGGTGATCACGAAGAAAAGACAGATTGTGAATAAACTGACCGCATTTGGTATCAATACTGAGTATCTCAGAATGAACATCAATTCAATGTTTATCCCTCTTCGATGGCATAGCATTTAGTGTTTGTTGTGCATATGCGCATAAGTATTTCAGTGCATAGTTTTCAAGAAACATATTCACAGTAATATGCAGAAATGTCTAGAGGATTTTTGAGAAAACTCAAAATTCGTTGGGAGCAAATGATTCCTCAAGAAGACTTGCCATGCCAATTCTATTAATGCAGAGGATAACATCTGGAAATTCAATTTAAACATTGCAACCAACTACGAAACCTTGAAAATTTGCAAAGGTGCTTTGAAAGCAGCACGATCAAATGATTCCTTAAAATGACTCATTCTACTAATCTCAATAATGGGCACACAATCAGAACTGGTGTTTAAAACCAAAAAACAATAACAGAAAAGGTAGAGCAGACTTACATTAACGTCAGTGATGTCTCCAATGGCAAAGATATTAGTATGACCCTTGACCCTCATCTCGGAATCAACCATTAACCTTCCCTTATTGTCCAAGCAATCCCCCAGTATGGTGTCTTTTAGCCAAGATGAGCCGAGTGGCTTCCCTATGCAAAGGAAATGACAATCAGCTACAATTGATTCTCCTCCAGATGTTTGGTAAACACCATTTGAGCTCGAATTTAGGTTGACGGACTGTCCCAAGATGACCTCAACTTTCTTGGAAACCAACCAATCCATTGCCTTCTTGCCAGCCTTCTCCCCAACAAATTCCAACAACCTTGATCCCCGATGAACCAGTGTCACCTTCTTACCAGGGAAATCTACAGAGATTTCACCAGCAAGTTCTACACCAGTTGGCCCTCCTCCAACAATCAATATTGAACTAGCAGCTTTTATCTTCTCCTGATCTGCAAAAAGGGGAGAACAGGATCGACTTAGTCTGGACACTGAATAGTAACACCGCGCAGCAGGTTTATCCAATTGGACGTTTAAGTAAATATTTTTAGACTGTTTCGAGAAAGTGAAGACATATAAGTTCCAGAATATGTTTTGGAATGGAAAATCAAACAATCGGTGTAAAAACAGTCGGGATGGTATTGCAGATGGTATCTAGTCTTTGAGATCAGGCTCTTTACTTCAATCCATGTAATGAGTTCTATAGAAAGTTTGGATTTATTAAAAGGAAAGCACGCAGAAGCAGATCAAAATATTTAAAGGTGAAACTCAGATTGGTATATACGATAAGTATATCAAGAATCTTGTACTCAATTGTTATACCTGATTTATAGTTGCTGATCTTCTCCCTTTTGCTAAGAGGAGTTGTATCGTTGTGACCAGTGGCAATAATAAGATAGTCATATGCAATTACACGGCCTTGTGCAGTTGTTACTTCATTCTCTGTGATGTTAACTGCAGTAGATGTAACAATGTGAGCATTGGGAGCATATTCACTGTGATTAATCACTGATCTTTCCGCAAATGATGGTTCAACCATACACCTCAAGCTTGCCCATGTGATCTCAAAATACTCCTTCCTGTAGTTATCGTACAATTTTGAATACATTAATATGCAAATACCTTTGGAAATTCAAAAAACGAAACTAAATTCAATGCAGAGATGTGCAGCATTTCATGTAAATTAGACCTCATTCTCAGTTCTGTAACATGACAATTGAATCTTCAAAGCACTAGGATGTTGAAATCTTATAACAGATGCCACTAAACGTTCACAAAATTTCAAATCACGGATTAAATTTTTTCTAGTTCCAAATCCCTATTTATTCCTAAATGTGATAGAATCACTTTTTTTTTTTCACACAGAATCAAGATTCTTTTAAGTTTTAAGTACTAAAACGATCCAGGCACAACGATGCAATTATGAGGGGTGCGGTTTCTTACACACATAGTTCAGATTCTTTTAGAATTAAGTACTAAAACAAAGGGAATAACTTAAATGAAACAAAAAATAAGTTCAGAAAGCAATTTGAAACCAGGAAAAAAAAAAGGTTTAGTGGGTGATTTGAAACTCCGTGAAAGTTAAAAAAAATCAAAAGCAAAACATATCCACAAAAGAAACAAACACGAGGATTCATTTGAAGTAAAAAAGAAAGAAGCTTACGGATCAATGAGGTAAACATCTGCAAAGTCCTGAAGAGTCTTGGCAGCAATAGATCCTGCAACTCCACCACCAATAATAACAACCCTTTTCTTTCCAACCAAAGGATCCATTTTCTTATAACTACTCAAAAAGATTCTTGAAATGAAGAAGAAGATGGATGCTAAACCAACAACGAGAGCTATGCAATATTTATAATCTTGCAAAGATATTATTATTTCAGAATGATGATCAAAGTGTATAGCTGATGGTGTGTATATATAGGTGATTAAAGTCAATGAAAGTAGGTGGAAACGCGCTATGTATCTTCTGTTATTCATTTGAAAATTCATATTTGTTAATTTTGAAAATAAAGAAAAAAAACAGAAAAAATATAATAATAGTTTGGGTGGTTTAATTATTGTTGGATAATTATTTCACAGCTATGCTTCTCTGGAAAACGAAGAAAAGCCAGGAAAGCATTATTGCAGTTTGTAGCTGGACAGCGTTTATTTTGAAACGGCTTTTACGAGAATGTGTTGTTTCGAAAAATAGGGCCTGCGCTTCTTTTGGCTCAACACGCGGAAACGACACGCCAGGTAAGGAATCATTTGAAAAATCTTCTCATCTTTTCGAACCACAATTTTTGACTCTATTATACTAAAAAGATGTATATATTTTCTGTCTCTTGTGTTATATAATTGGTATCGCTTGTTGTGTTAAGAAACATGAAATTATATTTTTAAATTAGTTAGTATGAGATAAAATAATTTAGATCGTATACTAAAAACCTCATATGTTGTTAATGCAGGATATTTGTATTTTTTTAGCACTTTTTCTTACTCATGATTAGAATTGGAAAAGTAACATTAAATATGAGAGCAATCAATGAAGAAATAGAATCAATAGAAATAGAAGGGATACATGTGGACGGAAAAAATTAAATCAAAACTCAAATTTAATACAATATTTAAACTTTGAGTTACATATTAAATCCAATTTACATGATGTGGAGGAGCCCATAATTTATATTTTTCAAAATCATGAGTTTTCAATGTCAAAAAATTACATACTTTTTTTTTGGTAAAGAAAAAAATTATATACTTCAAGGTTTACTTAGATTTTTTTATCAGTAGAAGACATTTGGTGTGTTACAAATACATTTCTGCTCTTATTCGTAGTGTACTCTATTAATTATTGGTTTGTTACACCAATTTCCTGTTTAGCACCTATGAAATTAAATTTTGTTCATTTTTGTCTCTTTTAATTATTTGAGAAAATGGCTCAATTAATTTTGAACGTTTGTTTATTTTGATATTTTGGTCTCAAACGTTTTAAATCAGACACTTTAGTCCTAAACATTTTACATAAGGGGTACTGTTAGTTCATTAGCTCATTTATGTTAAATTTGTTATGTTAAGGTTACGTAATTTGCATGTCGTGCGTAAATATATATATATATATATATATATATATATATATATATATATATATAAGGTTAAATTGGGAGAATTGGGGATTGGGTGATGTTTTGTGAGAATTAGTTGTAAGCTAAATGACTAATTTAATCTTTTTTTTTTTTTATGCATGACGTGTGAATCACGTGATCTTAACGAAGCAAATTTAACAGAAATGAGCTAATAGACTAACAGTGTCGCTTATGTAAAACGTTTAAGACTAAAATGTCTGATTTGAAAGGTTTGGGACCAAAATATTCAAATACGCAAACGTTTGGAACTAAAATATCAAAACATACAAACGTTTAGAACTAATTGAGTCATTTTTTCTAATTATTTATTCAACTCATTTTAAGAAATGTTACTGTTTTCCTAGACTTGCATTGACAATAGTTTTTTTTTGTTACACGAATTCTCTGTTTAGCAAATACGATATCATATTACGTTTAATAAAATTTGTTTACTTACTAAAAATTATAGATTTCAACATTCAATTTTGACTATTTGGATTCATCACTCGACTCATTTGGAAAAAGGCTATGGTTTTTCTCGGACTTGCAATTTTCTTTGTAGAATACTATGTCATAAAAAGTCTTGGTCAATCTTGGCTCCACCACAAACATAGTGCCATAATTTACACCATTGTGGAAGGATTAAGACACGATCATAAAACGAATATTGCTGTGTTCAGTATAAAAACTGATTCTAGAGTCATTTGTTTACTTATTTAAGGACCAACTCCTCCATTCAACCACCTTATGCCAGTCACTGAAGAATGTAAGAAACTGTTGCTTCACTAACAAATTTATGTCATCACTCATATGTACAGAGAAACAAACAAATATACGGATTAGAACACCAACTTTGGCCTACTCTTCCTATTGGCACCACAATCTTGATCTGTCACCGTACAAAACTTTGATTTCACTTGTAGAGAAAAATAAAAAAAATAAAATCCCTAAACTTGTAATAATTTATATTTTATTTTCGAATTCGTACCTCTCTAAAAAAAAAAAGAAAAAAAGTCTAAAATGTAATTCTAAAATGGAAAGAACTATATGTCCACATCCAATAAGGCAAAGCGAAGAGACTCTCTATTTGTCTTATCCATAATGGGTCAAATTTGGAGAAAATAAATATTGGTAAGATAAGGCTGCTAAAAATTAATCATATACATCCTTGAAGATTAAATGTGAACCAATAAATGCCCATATCTAGGTTGACATTTTCCTGGCGGCGATTGCCACACGTTCATAGGACATGCTTGAACATCACCTCCTTTTACGTTCCTAACTAATGGATTTTGCTACAAAACGTTTGGTGAATTTACAAATATATTGTGGGAGTCAAAGTTTATGAAAGTGACGTTTTAAATATTAAAATATTTTATAGACAAACCTGTTAATTAAGATCACACATAATGTAATACACTGCATAAGTGTATCAAAATCACAATATCTAACAAAAGAAAATGTAATTTGATTAGCGTTAAATGTTAGGTGACTTATAATTTCAAGTTCGAATCCTTATTTTTTTCAACCAAAATATTTCATAGCTCTTGACTATTTTAAATCATGTTTTAGTAGGAGGACTTATAACATTATGATGAATCTAAATTGGTCTTACTTAGATTGAATTTACGGTTATAGAAAAAGTAGGTATTTTAATTCTAATGTTTACTTTTGAACAACGCCGAGTATAATTAAGTAAAAAGTCATTAACATTCAATTAATTAAAATATAAAATCTGTTTAGAAGGTTCCAAATCTTATTATATGCAGTTGCAACCAATCTTGTAATGATACCAATCTTAACAACGGAATTCCACGTTGATTAATTAAATAAATTTTAATGTATTTAAGGAAGAAATTAACATATTTAATTAAAAAATTCGATGGAGGCTAAGTAATTTTTTTTATGACAAATTTAGTGCAAATTAAATAATTTTTTAAACTAAAAATATTAAAATGACCAAGAAATTTTAAAAATTTCATGAAATTTATGGGGACTATTAACTTTCGCATATTATAATGTAGATGTGTCCGTGACGTGTTTGGATGAAACAGAATCTTCTTTGAGAAAAACTTTTGGTTTCAAGTGTAATACTTTAAGAAGATCATATGAATTTACTTTACTTGGGCAAGGAGTAACTTTGATTTCGTATCCAACTCAAAAAGCAAAAAAATAGGAAAGCATCTCACGCGAGTGAATAAAATATTCAACACACATATTTGTCATGCTAACATTAGCATGACAACCTCAACTTACTCTACCACAATCATCTATTTGTGTTGGATAGTCAACATTGGCGTAAAACTCACTAGATTTTTTATATAAATTTAACGTTGGGTTTTTTTAAACTCATTAGATTTTTTATATAAATTTAACGTTGAATTTTTTCTATTTGTTACGAGCTCTATTGTTCGATTACAGTGATAAATAATTAACAAAAAATACAGCTTTTAATAAGAATAAATTTCGTCGATAGAATACAATTGATTTTACCTAGTAATAAAATGTTTAATTTGATTTATTTATGGATATTTTACAATAAAAAATTAATTAACTCTTACTAATAAATAAAATATTATTTGTATAACAGTTAAAATGTGAGTTGTACTCCACTAATATGAAATCTTAAATTCACCCTCAAATGTGTGATGTGGAGGAGGAAGACAAAAGCAAGAAAAGAAGAAAATAAAACTCCCAGATGACTTTTACTAACATAGTATTAAGATACTCGTGAAATCATTGTTATTCAATTCCATCCATTGGCGGAGGCACGTAAAAGTTAGTGAGGGGTGCAGTTTTCATTGATTCTTAAAAATGTTAAAATTTTTATTTATATATTTTTTTAAAATTAAATATTTATGTATTTTTAATTAAAAAAAATTAATTAGCCCTTATTGAAAAATAAAAGTACTCATATAATTAAAAAATTATGAATTTTAGTCTCCACTGACCTATAAAAATATTAAAATTTCTATGAATTTTTTTTAAAAAAATTAGATATCTATGTATTTTAGTTAAAAAAATTAATTAACTTTCACTAAAAAAAAAATATTTATATAATTTAAAAATTATGAATTTAAATTTTACTGACAAAAAATTTTGACTCTACTCCTGATTTTATCAGTAGTTAAGTACCATAAATTTAAAACGACAAATCCGCAGTAGTTGAAAATAAGGTAAGAAGAAACAACCAGGAAAATACTTCAGTTCTATGTTTGACACATAGACCTTAAGGATTAAAAATAAAGTGATCGTTTATAAATGTTATTAAAAAAACAAATTATTAATGATGAATGTTGTTTTATTATTATTTTTGGCGTGTGAATTTCACGTGTTATGAGATTCACTCGCATTGTGTGAACCGTGCAAGAAGTTGCAGGGAGGCCATGCATCAACTGGTCAACCTTTTCATGCATTTCGAGAATGACAGCTTGACCATCTAGAAAGCAGCAACCAACTTGAACGTCTAAGCGGACAAGTTGACAACGGATCTAAGTGGACAAGTTGACAACGGATCTTCTACGTTGGGTTGGATAATGTGATACTTGTTCCATGATAACAACAACTAGATTTGGGCTATCTTCAGACTTTAAAAAAAAAAAAAAAAAACAGAGAGAAGATATTTGGGCCATCTTGATGGTCCAAATAAACTTTTGGTCTTCACCATGCAATTGGGTAGCCATCGACCAGTGGTCCAAGGGTCAAGGGTCCAAAAATGTTGAATGCACACATAAAGCGACTTCAGCTTTGTATAAACGATAATTAAACGTATCATAATCATTCCCTCGTATAATCACAATGTATAATACATGATCCATAGTATAATTCGACTCTCTTACAAAAATTAATCACAAAGTTTTCTTATTTCTATTTTTTTCTTTTTATTGCTTATTTTGTTTTGGACAATCATCATTTTTTTTGGATGACGTTAAAACCAACTAACAGAGTCTGATCATTGAATTTTTCAGCAAGACCGACCGCCAGGACTGCGTCCTCACATATATAATCAAGTCAATCGAAAATGAAACTCTAAAATAATAAAAAACGTAAAAAATATAACCTCATAAAAATAATTTTACCCTACTACCGCTAAATCATGTCTCTGGGGAACAATATCATATGTTGCATACAATAATGCAATTTATTATAAGGAAAAATTATCAAAATGGTCCCTTATCTTTAGATTCTATAATATTTTCGTCTTTTAACTATCAAACATAACAAATTAGTTCATTATCTTTAAATTTATAACATCATTAATCTTTTCAACAAATTTTATCAATTTTTTAACTTACATGTCCCGTCACATAAATAGTTAGTCTCTTACTCTTCTAAAATCCGACTTAAATTGGCAAAAGATGTCATAGAATCTAAAAATAAAAGATCGTTTCGATAATTTACCCTTACTGTAAACAGCTTTCCTGACCCAAAAAAAAAAGAAAAAAAGACTATAAATAGGTTTCTCCATATGATTGTAGAATTAACTAAAAAAAGACTCTGACGCAGTGACTTACACGTCATATCTTGTCAGCTTCGACATCTCAGAGTAGGGGGTGGCGCGTGAAGAGAGTAAGAGATGGGAGAGGTGAAATTGGAGCATAGGCACGGCAAGGCGAGAGTGAGAGTGGGCAGAGTGTGGAAATCCCCCGATGGAAACCACCACTTCGTGGAGTGGTGCGTCAGCATTAGCCTCCTCTCCGATTGTATCCCCGCCTATGTCCTCGCCGACAATTCCAATCTCGTCGCCACCGATACCATGAAAAACACCGTACAATTCCCCCTTCTCTCTCTCTTTCTCTTATACATATAATATGTATATAATGTATAACGCATGCATGCGTGTATATATAATTTGATCAAAGTTCAAGCTAAGCCTGATCACACCAGCTGGATCGGTTATATATAGATCTAACAATGCCACTTGCTCAAATTGAGTGTTGCACCTCCTAGATGAGGTCGATTATCAGACATCATGGATCTAACAACGACACGCGTTCTTGAGTCCAAAGGATCTACTCAGATTAGTTTCATGCATGCGGTAGTAAACATGCTAATTCGAATTAATTTACGAATATTAGAATTTATATAAGATCTCCAATTTATCAAAAAGTCTCCATTTAGGTCTCTTAAAATGAGCAACTTCGGTAGCTTCAGTACCAAATTGATGAGACAAAGGAATTTCAATTTTCTCATCTGAATTTATTTAATTTTGACTAATTAAGCAAGTGATTTCATTTAGTTCAGGAAAATTTAGAACATTTGTGTAATTTACAACTGAATCTTGATGGTGAGAAGAATGATTACAAGAGCTGGCTTTTCTCATCTGATCTTCAAGATCATTGATGTTGATAAGTCCTTATATGGTACACAAACGATACTCGGAAACTAGTTTCTCTATTCTACTAACTGGATTCAAGTAGCAGACGTGGCATCTAAAAGGTAATGGTGGTGTTTGGGTTCAATTCTTATTATTGGCCAAGTTACGTAAACAGGCAGTACTAACACTAACCTGTGAAGCTATGCTTAATCCAATCTATCTCAAACATAATTCAGCTCTGTTTGATACATAATCTTTAACGACAAAGTAATAGAATGACTGTAAATTCTACTTGGCCGATAATAAGAATTGGACCCATATTCTATCTTTCTCTCTTAGATGTCGTGTTGACGAATTGATGCTAATTGTTGCGGTAGAATAGGTTCAACAAGTAAGATTTAGGTCTTAATTCTAAGAATGAAAATCATGATATTCTTATCTACTTTGTTGACCTGGAGTGTTTCTGCTGTCCAGTTGATCATCCTAGGTGACTTCTTGGAATATATGTGTAATTGAAACATATGTAATATTGTTGCTTTCACGTATGGTACTTGGAAGATGACAAATCTAGTGGCCAAAGAATCACTGGTTTGGCCTTGTTCTACATTCATATAAAGTGGTTTGTTGTCTTTGTCATATTTTACTGTTTATGTTCTCCTGTTCATCTGCTGATACTCACAGAGCTATCTAACAGGTGTATGTGAAAGCCAAGGAATGTTCAGAACAACTATCTGTGGAAGATTTTGCTATTAGACTTGCCCAACATTTTACTAACTTTTATCCGCAGGTAATTGCTTAAAAGTGGATTCCCAAATTCATTAAATGGTTTGATTCACAGTGAAAATTTATATCTAAATAGGTGTAGTCCTGTTTCTCTTACTGGAAAATAGACGCCTTATGCTTTTATGCAAGTATATTTCTAAGGCTAATTACCAATTACTTTGTACAGTTCATTGTTTCTTCATTTTTCTCGTGTAGTTATTGTTTCTAATGGTAAGACATTAACAGACAATTTTATTTGGCACATATGCATTATATTTGAGAAAATACAAATTCAGGCTACTAATTAAGTTGAGATACTATATACGAGTGACTAGGCAATCAGTGAGCAAATTTCTTGTACTTACTGGACAGCTTATCAAAAATATAATATGTCTCACCTGGCACTATCGACCTGTCAGGCATAATAATATTTCTGAGTGCACCATTTATTATGGATTAAGTGGCTTTTTCCACTACCAAACCAAAATCGAGTGATTGCACTTTCAGCCCACCGAGTTGTACATATAACTTGCAGCTTAACTGAGCTATGCCAAGGAGGATGGGGTTGGAAGTGGAGGTAGAAAAAGAAGCCCTGGGAAAAAACCCTGGGTGAAAGAACTGAAATGCTTGACAAGGGAAGAGTTGAAATGCTACAGTTACAAGCCATCCATTTGGCATACATGTAACCACATTCCATCTCCGTATCTCCTTAAAGAACAAAACAATACTTGGTGAGGTCGATTAATGTACTGGTTAATTCACAATAGACTGATGTGCACTCTTATATCATGGGGATTTTGGCACAATTTTTATGTTTTTCTTTTGTAGGTAACCACTGCAATTGTCAGTATTGTGGAGAAGCCATGGGAACGCATAGTCATAGATGGTCAGCTGCATCAACATGGTTAGGTTTTTAACTGCAATTGTTGATCTGGTATCATGCAATTCGTAGTTTTTGACAATGATTAGTTCATGCTGGTTCTCATTGACAATAATTTCTTCTCGGGGGTAGTTGAGACAACTTTTTATAAGCATCTGACTCTTTCCCCCTGTATTAGGTTTTAAGCTTGGTTCTGAGAAGCACACCACAGAAGTAGCGGTTAGTAAATCAGGGGCTTTGCAAGTGACTTCTGGCATTGAAGGATTAGCAGTATTGAAGACAACCAAAGTAAGCTAAAGTTACTGGTTTGATGATGTTTATTTTCTCAAATATTTCTAAGCTGTCTGCATTTACCCAAAGCAGTCTCAACTGTATCTTCCATTATTTATATTTCCATAAAAGTCCATGAATCATCATACACAATGCAGACAGCAGCATTATTGAATTTTCAATGAGCATTTTAAGACAGCGCATGAATTATGTGGCATATGATTTATCTAGTAGTGGCTTACCGTGGAGTATATTTAAATTTAAATACAGTCAGGCTTTGAAGGATTTATAAGAGACAAGTACACAATTTTGCCAGAGACACGAGAGAGGACGCTGGCAACTGAGATTACTGCATCATGGAGGTATAATGTGCTCTTTTGTCCTGGAAGAAAGGAACTATTTGGAATCTGAAATTAAACCAGAGCAGCAAAACTGACTTTAGTAATTTCTTCTTGTTTTTGTAAACTGTTCACCAATTCTATATGGTTCTTGAAATTTGAGCAGCTTTAGTCTTAGTAGGACAAATATGATTGCTTGATGCAGGTACCATTATGACTCTGTCTCGAGTATTCCATCAGAGTCATTTTGCTTCACAAAAAGATATATGGCTGTGAAAAAGGCTTTGGTTGACGCATTCTTTGGTCCTCCTAAAGAGGGAGTCTACAGTCCATCTGTTCAAGGTACTCTGTATCAAATGGCAAAGGCTGTTCTCGGCAGGTCTGGTCTCCTTCTTTTTTATTGTTTTTCCATCTTCCATGACTCTAAGATGTGCATTTAAGGGTACAAAAACCAACAAACGCTTTCTCTTGTTTTGAGATTTGTTCCGACCTTGGAGTTACTGACCTCAATTTTACATGAACCAGTTTCCCTGATATATCATCGGTCCATTTGAAGATGCCGAACATTCATTTCCTACCAGTTAACTTATCGAGCAAAGAAAATCCGGCGATTGTTAAGGTAGAAGATTCATTTCGTGAGCTCATTTGGAAATTGAGAACCTTTATTAAAGTTCTGCAAGCTTAAATTGTTTAATTGTCTAATAATGTAAACTTGAATTCTAAAACATTATATGCTTGAATCTAATTCTTGTATTCTTTTGATGCATCTGCATGATGTGAATGCTGTATTGCAAAACTGTTGTCAGTATAAACAGAAAGAATGCTCATCAATGTTAATTTGAGTTTTTAGCTGGGGAGAATAATTCATACTTGTTCACATGACCTTAACTGCACCGACTAGTTTTTTCTTGAAATTGGTCTAGAGATTTGCGTAATGAGGATTCTTAGTAAAAAAACAACTTCTTAACCAAATTATGAAGACATTCCTTTTCTGAAGTTGATGGACCATATGGTTTGGCTTTAATTCTAAATTATGTAAAAATTCCTGAAACAAAGGGTTACTCTGTTAATTGTCATATAAACCTTGCAAATTTTATTGTTGCGTCTGGTTTAACATTCGGGTCTACCAATTATTCTCTGTTTGTGGGTTCTAGTGGATGTCCGTGGTAATAGTATGTGTATTGCTAGGTATCGACATTTAAAAATTAGCCCGAAGGATTTATAATCTGATGATTTTTCTATCTTTTGCAGTTTGAGGATGATGTCTATCTACCTACAGATGAACCACATGGAACGATTGAGGCCAGACTAAGGCGCATTCAATCAAAGATGTGAAAGAATTTCTGGGTTTCCTCGCATCAGGTGTTCCGTCCCAAAAATAACAAAATGTCAGTCGTACTTCTGATAATCTAACGTTCATCTAGCTTCTTGTAAATGTGGTGGAAAACTTTTACTCATCACCAGATGGATGCTTCTTACTATGTTATCAGTCACATTTTAATAGCAATATATGCAGCTCAAATAAAGCAGTATTGAGAAAAAACAGGAATGTCCAACGTTTACGAGTTGTTTCATCACTAAATTAGCAACTCTCTTTTCCCCATTCATGGCATATGCCTTGCATGTAGTTGTCTGAAATCAGAAATGCTTGAGCTACTAATACACCTTTTCATTTGTTACTCTCAAGCCATTCAAGAATGCCTTTCTCTGCTTCAGAGAGCTTCTCTTTGTCTTTTTGCTTCAGGGTTCCTTCTAACAAGCCGAAATAGTCTCTGTAGTTTCGCTTATAGTAACTCTCTAGTCTCTATGGAAAGAATAACAAAGTTAGATAAATTAGAAAAAAACAAAATGTACATGAATGTCAACAAAGTCATGATCAGTTAAATCAAATCTTATCTCACTAGATAGGTTCGGGAAAATAGTTTCTCAAATTGTACGAAATTCTGTTTTTAATCGATGCTTAATTTACCTCCTTATCATTTTTGGCCTTGTTCTCTTCTGATTTCTTCAGATATTCTGGAAAAATCATTGCCAACGGATTTTCAGAATTAATGGTTGGAAAGTTGAAGCAATATGTAACAATTCAAGTCCAGGGGAGAGATTCAGGCTATTCTTCTTGGTAGTTGGAAGATCAGGGTTCGAGTTCAACCCAAAAGACTAGTCTATTAGGAGGGAGAATCTCTCCCTTTGTACTTATGAACCGCCCCTTATAAAGGTAAGATCCCAACGTGAGATCAAAAGGTGTGTGCAGGGAGCTAAGAAATTGAAATAAGCAGCAACAGAAGCGTAATTGTTAACTAGACATACTATTAAGAAGCTCAGTCTTGGAATCATTGACTTGGGCAGCTGCAATCACTGTAGAGAGGAGTAGATCTCTCCTGCCCTGTGCTCTTACTAATATTCTCCTTCTTCCTTCTCTAGCGTCACTTGCCAGTATATTGATTGAAAAGAATCCACTGATTATAGCAGATAGTGCCATTAATGATCTTTATTTTGCTTCTATTGCTACTCCATCACATACTTGCAAAAGATACACACAGTCCCTCCTCAATCTCATTCTTCAGAACCACTAGTTTGTGATTTCAAAGATAATGATTGGAGAATGGGTTTCTGTGGTCCATATACCTCTACAAAGGTTGTACATGGTAATAGGACGAAGAAAGATCTAAGAAGAGTTGAACAAAAACAATCAGATGAGATCTCGCGTGTATAGAGTTAAGAGAAGATATGGCTCTTGATAAAAATGAATGGTGCTGTCACATCCATTAGCCAACCGACCCCACCTAGTGTGATAAAACCTTGATTTAATTTGGTTCGTTTATCTTAAAGTATCTACAATGTGGTCCTCTGGGGACCATTGGGCATAAGAAAACTAGTCATAATACACAAGGAGCAGAAATTATATATCAGGTTTCAGGTCCTGTTTTTATAGAATTTGAATTAAGAATACATTACAACCTGAAGGACCATATCAAAGATAACGATTTTCAAACTCTTGAAACTTCAAATAAACTAAAATTACATAATTATATCTCTAGGAGATATTCATCGAATGATATAGCTAATCCAACTGAAATGAAATGTAAATAGAAGCAGTTTCTGCGATTTCCAGATGAGCGTACGTTCAAGTGCAGCTCCATATCGGCTCGCGTTTTACCATCGAAGCTTGGCTGGAAAATACTGGAAACAGAATGGATACAGTCAGTGATGCGAAAAACTCAAAAATTGGTAGTAGGTAATTACTGGAGAGGAAGTGTAAATCTTCACCTTCTCAATGAGGGATTGATAGTATGGCTTGACTTTCTCAACATCAATCCTGACTTTGCTCTTGCTGTAGAGATCATATTTGCTGTACATAGAATAGAAAACCATCATTTATGCTTTTTCATAATCAGACAATATTCGGGTAAGAAAGCGACAGAAAACTCTTTAATTAGTCCAAACCGAAGTTGGTCAAGACTGACCCGAGATTTTTCTCAAACTAAAGCAATTAATAGAGTTGACATTGACAGATCAAGTTCTCAGAAAAGGAATGATGCTTACTTAAATATGTGGAGCCATTTGAGATTCTCAGCATCTTCCTCGTTCATCAAGTGCTTATATGCTCCCGACTTGTGCAAGGCTTAAACCATAAAGAACCGAGCATTTAATATTAACTACGAGGCATAGCTATCAATTTCTATGTTTTGAGATGCTTCAGTAGTTGCAAAAAGACACCTATAGTGACGATCTTTTACTTGTCCAATTAAATGTTGCAAAAAAGTTAAAATATTATAGCATACTCACCATAAAAGGAATGGTACCGGATGATGAACAATGCTGCAGATGGTAAAGTAGTTTTGTTTTCCTTAGCCACCTGCATAATTGGACACAAAACAATAACATGATCCAAGTGATGCTATGGGGTTTAGTCTAGTGGTGGAACATTTCGGGTATGGGTGAAAAATTTGTTCATGTCTCGAGTTTGAATTAATCAGGAAGCTAATTTTTTTTAAGGTGAAGCCAATTAGATTTTTTATCTGACTAATTTGGACTATATCTTTTTCAAACGAGTTATGTGTCCCAAAATTTGAAACCTCTAGTTTGAACTCCAAAGAACTACTAGGAGAGGTTCCCGTCATAAACAAAAAAAGGGAAAAGAAGTAGAAAATTATACCAAGTACATATAATCATCATGTCCCCAAGACATCATCACATTGTCCAACCCGCATCCTTCCTTGTAGATCCCAAATTTGGTGTTGTAAGCAGGATTGTTGTAATCAGAGTTGCCTTTGAAGTACTGCAAGAACAGTTGGTGAGATTTGTCTGAGTTTCAATGCTAGAGCAATGTTTTTCAAGTACAGATATTACTTCCAGGAACAAACCTCGGGATGAACAATGGATTCGTCGAAAGCACAGCCAAGAGGAAATGTATCACCTGAGATAAAATTATGGTGGTCAATAAATGACCTTCCTATAACAACAACAAATTTTGTAAGTGTGACAAATTCTCACCAACAACTGCCCACTGGGGAAGACCTCCGAAGCTTGGGAGGAGGAGAACTTTTCCAAGATCTGAAAATGCCAAAATAAACCGTTCATAGAAAGGCAATATACAAAACTCCTGCTATGTACGGGATTCGAAGAAGGGTCGGACCTAGACATGTGCGGGGATCTGAGGGAGGGTCAGATCCATTTTGGACTCTATTATACGCAGTCGTACCTTACATAATTACATACTAGGCCAATATTGTTGTTAAGTATCATGATATATAATAAATACTCGAAATAATGTGTCTTGTTCCAATTGTGGGTCATATATGAACAAATAATACAATTTTTGGCTAGAATAAGGAGGAAAATGATTTGTTATGACGAGCCCAAGAAGTCAATTGACTAGCTCCTTATCCCCTTAGTTCACATGAAAAATCGTAACTAGATTTATAATTAACGAGGCATATAAATGTACCATGGATAAGGCCAGTCAAATGCAACCAATCTTCATTGGGATAATCCTTCCTAATTGCTTCGGCTGTTTGCAGTAAATGCTCAATCTGAGGCTCGTTCAAATCAGGGTCACTATCATCTACAACATCATTCAGAAGCTCACAACACTCCCATATGCTCATTTCCACCCTATCAAGCTTTCCATACACTTCTTGCATCCTTTTCACCTATAATAATATTTGTCCACAAACTATAAATACATGGTATTTGTCCATAAACAATTTTTACGAATTATTTTAATACACAGTTTATTATGCACATTCGATATAACAAAAGGGTATCTCATATTTTTACTAAGAAACGAATATACTTACGAAGTCATATGTTTGGTTAATGTGACTTTGTCGATATAACTCCTCGACTATCTTTTTCCTTTCACTTTCAGCCCCATAATCCCTACAAAATTATTTTATGTTACATTTTCTTTTTCGTTTTAAGTATCCAAAATCTTCGATGTAAACCAAATATAATTAATGAAGTATTGGCTTTAGGTTAATGAAAAAATAACCTAAATGAGTTGCCAAAGGAATTGCTTTCGGGTACTACAAATCCATCATTTGCCACACTTTTTGGCTTCGCTATTATTCCACTGTCCAAAAACAATTCATCACGATCAGAAGTTATCTTCTTTTCCTCTAATTCCTCAGATTCGGAAATTATCTTCTTGTCCTCTACTTCTGATCCTGTTACAGGAAAAGAAACATACAATAAATAATAAACTTTGTTGGCATAAAGAATCAGTTTTCCTAGCAAAGGTATGAAAACAAAAGGGTGAAAAAAATGATCATATCTGGAATTGCACGTTATACTTTATAGTATCGCAATAATATGGTAACCTTTTGGTTCATAAGAATGTGATACGCATTTCATACCATTACTATACACATGGTCCAGTGTCCCACGTTATTATAAATCCTAGGGACGACAAATGGTTTAATTAAAGTACAAATATTGCGACAAAACATAAGTGATTTTTTCACTTTACGCACAAAAAAATAAAAAATAAATCCTTATCCTATCATACAACTAAAAGAAACATATTGAGGAAAATGCTAAGATTTACCAAGCTCAGGCTGCTCAACGAGGATGGTCATCTTGACTGCAATTGCTTAGAGTGAAAAAAAAAGGCAACACTAGAGAAAAATGGTTTTAGAATGAGTATGATATGTGGAATTGCGAAAGCATGTATTTATAGTGAGCATTAAGAGTCCTTATCTTAAGATTTGTGATGCATGGAGTCCTTCACTGAAAATTTGGAATTGGCAAGTTGACTCAGCCTTACGTGTATATTATATCTAAATCCTTCCGTTTTTGGTAAGTTCATTAAATATAATTCATGGAATTAAGTCATATAATCCCATCTTTTGCCTCTTATGGGATGGCAAAATCTTGGATTATGTGTATCCTAGATTTCGGACATTAAACATTGCTTAATATTGGCCGTTGCATTGATGAAATTTGTAATTATGCCTAGGTTGTCTAGGTAAGATTTCAATGTAAATTTGCACCAATCATACCAGAGATTTGGTCTAGTGGTATATTCCTCGTTGTGAATACAAAAAGTTATGAGATTGATTATCACTCATTATATTTTTAATATATGTTATACAACATTGGGCCTCATTTGAATTAAAAAAATAAAAAATTGCACCAACCATTAATAGATAGATGAATATCACTACATCTTCGTTTTTGTGGCCCCGAAACCATTGCATTTACAATAAAAATTTAAGGTGCCAATATCATTTGAGACTGATGGTACTAGAAAATATTTGGGTCCGGTTCTTTATATTGGGTGAGTCTACTATACTTTGAGAGCCGTTAAATCCCGGCCAACAGTAACTCAATCGAGTAACTCGTCACTCTAAAAAATATAAGAAATAATTCTACAAAACTGCATAATTTCACTATTCAATGGAAATAACTTTAAGAGACATAATAAAAATAAGTTCAAAGTTTAATTTTACTCGCAAAATACTCCCTCTCTAATTACCTTACAAGTGACCTATCTATAGACTTGAAATTGTCATTTCAAGTAATCAGTTTTCGCAAACAGTAATGAAGTGAATGTTTTTTTTAGTTGACCAAAAATAAAATACAAATGTATGTTAGTCCTTGTTATATTGATAATGTTGGACAGTTGTGACTCAACTCTAATTTTTCAAAGAAAAAAAAAATTCAGATGTACTTTCCCTCCATATAGAGTAGTTTACAATAAAATCGAACCAAGACCTGATCAGCTCCAAGTTTTTTTTTTGTCAAAATCAGCTCCAAGTTTTTATGCTCTATAAGAAAACTATGCCATGCTGCTATGGCTATGAGTTCTACTTTCCACATTCTGCAGACACAAAGTGACCTCAGACGATGGAAAAAACTGAAAACCATCCAAGTCGTTCGATCGGGACTGCATGTGAGAGGGGTGTAGGGACCCCACAGGCACGTGGCCCCTAATGTAATGATTGGCCATAAGACCAACTCCTCAGATGATACTACTGAAAATAAGGAGAGAAAACTTTCAAAACTTTCTCGTAAACTGGCTTCTTGAATTCCACCGCCTGCATACAACGAAGAAGGTCAATAGTTTGCTTTTGAAAAGGGCTAGATTAATTGTTGCAGAAGTACTTAAAGAACAACAGGTGCACTGACAAGTTCAATCACTTTTTCAGGGGACATCCACGCCCATTCGCCGAACTCAGCCTTCTCCGTTCCATCACCCAAAAGATTGATCTCTTCATCCTTCCCAGTGAATTTAAGAAGAAACCTGAATTTTTGCACATAATAGTTTAGTAATTTTTCGAATCATATTAGGAAGGAAATAAACTTATAGAACTATCCGAGTAATGTAAGTTACACCTTGGCCTGAACCAAGTAAGAAGTAATGCTTTCACATTACTTTTGTAATTGAAGGTAAGGCAGATAGTCCCCCTTCAACATGTATCTTTTAATGTTCTTACTAAACGGGAAATTGATGTAGACGTCATCTCCATGGTAAGGAAGAAGATGAACTCACCATTTCTGTGCTTGACCTTTCCAGTCAGATCCCCATTGCTGCCTTAGTTTTTCTCTTGCATGCGGAGGGAAATCATAAGTCAACCAATATGGAACCTGCATAAAATCCAGCATCAAGAACCAGTTTCATAATGCACATTTTGAGAAATTACACTGGAACAAAATTTTTAAACGAAGGCAGCAAAAGGATTTTTGTGCTCTCCAATAATTAAAATTTGATCCACAGTGGAACAACCAATATCAAAATGAATTCAGAACGTATTTCCTTTCCAGTTCCATGCTTATAATATAGTTTCATACCTCAACGACGATTTCTGCTGAAGAAACCCCAGTTTCTTCTCTTAATTCTCTGATGGCAGCATTTCTTGGATCTTCACTTTCATCAACTCCACCCTATTTGTCACAGCCATGTGACATATTATTTTCAGTTTCACGAACACATGGAGCTTTAATAGAATAAATTCAGTTAACTCGGAATGTAACTTCGACCATCCCATGCGGAAGTGATTAACTCCAAATTAATTTACAATCTTATAATTGGTGAAGCACTAGATATTAAATAATCGATCAGCAATTCACACATATAAAGTATGCAATTCATAATTTTAGATAGCCGGTAGATTTTGTTGCAAGTTCAATTATTGCAAAAAGACTTGTGGTTACACGTCAACACCACCAAGTAGCTCACTCGTGATTGTACTCAGGAATAAACCACAGAAATTAATCAGTGACTATGAAGAACGCGCAAATCATGTCACATAATGCAACCACCAGATAATTCAAGTTCGATTCAAATTACCAATAAAAGCGGGCATCATATACTTTACTTCCTAGCTTAATAAGATCAACACCGTTATGCTGTAATCATTAAGGCGGTCGAATTGAATAAGCATCTCAGGCACACACATGTATACATATATGAATGTGCGTGCATATATATGCACAATAGACTATGCTATTCCCGTAATGATTTCAGTGACCAAAATTAGTAGACTACGGGAGCTAAGTGGTAGGCGGTTATACATTATTTACCAAAATTAGCAGAATTACGAGAGCTGAGTGGTAAGTGGTTATACAAATTAAAATAACAAAACTATTTCAAAGTATTTTGTAAGGTCAGTTCCGGCCCCACAACTTACAATGTGGGTCCGGGACGGAAACTAGTAATACACAACCATATAAAATTGTGCAGCATAGAAAATTAAATTAAATATAATAACAACAGAATATTGTACTTGGTAATAGTTAATATTTATCAACTTTTTAATGTACAAAAATTTACCTGAGGCATTTGCCAAGAGTCTGGTATATCAAGCCTGGATGCAACAAATATCTACATATACATATATACATATATCAAAATTCAAAAAAATAAGTAGCTAATATAATCACAAAAAAAAACATTAAAAATAATAATTGTTTGTAAATTGGGACCTTTTTATTAGAAGGGTTCACGAGACAAATGCCCACGTTTTTTCTGTAACCTTGAGGTGGGTTTTCCATGGATAATGATGATGATGTTGAAGAGAATGAAGCTTTGTGAGGCTTATGAAGAAGCAGTGGCAAGGTGGTAAATTTGTGGGATTTTAGTGGACAGAATGGGGAGGAAAATTTAGTACTAGTGGTGATGAAGGCTGGGTAGTGTGAGAATGTGGTGTTAGTAACGACGATTGATCGGCTTAAAGCCATCATATTTGCACGGTGTAGAGCCACCGTGATTTTTAAACCCAAAAATAATAGCATTGTTATATATTATTTCACGATATTCGTACGGTAGAATTTATTATATTTTATGTTTATCCTACAGAGAGGAGTAACATAAAGCATAACCTATAAAGTAATTATTCTATCTTTACTTTTTGTTTTCTTTTTATTTGTAGTTGGCAAATTGATAAATCCAATAATAGTCAATTAATTGTCCCAAAATGATCTTGTTTTATTCTTAAATTGTGAATCATAGGAAACTAGATGAAGATGTGCAAATTTAATTTTAGAATTTACATACTCATTCACTACGGTCAATCCGTTAACTCTTCTGTTCTAGCTAACACTAAATCCCTCAAACCACCAATTTTTAGGTCATGATAACTTGTCAGACCCCTAATTTGAGATGTATAAATTATATAATCAACAATTCTTACCCATTAAATTTTTGCACTTGTTATTGAAAAGGGAAGTAATTGAGTGGCTCTCTTTCTCGGCCTCCACTTGGGCCACTTGCCCCACAGTCATCACCAGGGCCTCTTACCTTCATAGCCCAACAACAATCATCCTTGTTAGGTGGACTTTGATGGATTGTTGGTATAGAATAAGTAGTAAAACACTTGTAGAGTAGTTGTTTTTAATATAGTAATGTGATTTTTTTTTTTTTTTGGGGGCAATAATAATAGAGTTGGTGATTTACAGTTAACCTCTAGTAATTAATGTTGGTTACTATAAAATAATCGAATTGTTTCTAACCATTGACTCCTCTCGCAATACATGTTTAGCCTTTGACACATTTCAAGGTTGCTTATATATACTTAAGAGGTGTTCCTCACTTGTGCGCACCCTCTTTCACTTGTGGTCATTTGCTTATTTTGGTGTTATAATGGCAAATATTTCTTTTCCTCCTAAAATGTACCAAGAAAGAGTCCCAGATAAAGATAACTATTATGATGTTTTGGCTAGTAACCTCGCTGATTATTGTGCTGCATTGGCGCTTGACGAGCCAGTAAAATCAGCCAAGGTTATATATACTTTCATTTTTTTGTCATTTACTTCAGTCTTTAATTACGGCTTTTAGAATCTCTCCACGTGTAAAGTAATAATTTTCTCGCTATGTGTCTAATTTACCTGTAACCATGTTTAACTTACCATATCATGATTAATCTCGTTACGTGATTAATTCACATGTAAACATGTCCAACTTATAATATCACATTATCCTGATTCTTGCATAACATATATATTTTTTTTCTCCCGAGTTATGTTTTTCATTGCAAAATTATATTACTCGTGGAATCATGTTGAGTCCGAGTTACATCCTAGACACGTATTTTGTTTAAGCAATCTTGAATTGGTCAAATTTTCATTTTTATATAATATCTGAAATTGGCTTATTCGGTCGCTAATAGTCCTAACCAAAATCATGCAATTTCATGCATCTCCAGACCAGTTTAAACCCTACATATCAAATCAAGTCCAATTATGAAATGTTTTCCCTAGCTTTATTTATATTTTTGAACTGATAAATATAAAGCGAACTCAAAATCTGATTGTTTAATTATGTTTTTTTTTTTCTCTAGGAAGGGAAAGAATAAACCTATATATAACCACTTTTGGTTGGTTAGAACTGTGAACAATAAATTTGTAGAGTAAAATTTATATATATATCCCTTCAAGAAACATGACTTCATGAATGGATTTTTTCTAGATGTAATTCATTAATATTCGATACTTTTAATAATTTTGGACACTTTTAATTCAAATTTTAAATGTTGACTATGCTTTTTTTATTTTCGATTTTTCGATTAGGTTGACATCTTTGAGCAAGGCTTTGCAAAAGCTCCAATTTTGCAGCATGACAATCCATGGCCACTGCTTACTGCAGAGAAGAAAGAAGTTGGTTTTGTTGGAAAAGCCACCGGGACTGGTGTTTTTCTTCCGTGTCCCGTATCCAAATTCGCAAAATCTCAACGGCATAAAAAAAAAAGGTGTTTCTCAACCGCTTAATAATGTTAGGATTGTCAATAATTATCATAGAAAGGAAAAAAGTAAGTAATAAATTCCAACTTTAACTTACTAAACTTTCAACAAGAGTCAAAAAGTTGAAATGCATTTATGTGAACGCTACAAATTGAAGTCAACGCTCATATTCACAAACAAACTTTTGATTTTTGATTTTTAATTTTTAATTTTTCAGGGGGGAAGAATGTGAAGATTGCATGGAAAAAGAAAGAAGCTTCACAAACTATCTTTGAAGCTAAATTGGCTCCTAAAAGGACTCAAGTGATCTCAACTGGAGGATCCCTTGGATTGAAGAAAAACAATTGAAAATGGGTGGAATAACTAGTTGGTGGAATAATAATATGTCTGAATAACTAGTTGGTGGAATAATATGTCCGAATGACTAGTTTTACAAAATAAAGTCTAATTTTATAAGTATTGGACATTATTCTCGAATTTAGATTATTATAAATAAAATGATAAAGAGCGGTTTCTCTTATATCATGTCAAATTCGAAGAAAAAATAAATGTTTGTCATCTTTTAAAAAGAATTTTTAATTTGTTCCCTTTGGTATCATCCCTTTAAATTTCACACCATCTTTTTTTTTCTTTTTTTTTCTTTTCATGTGACTTCCATATTTTGTTGAGAATATGCGTAAAACATTTTTAGGAACAAAGCATATCTAATTTATTTTATTAGTGAAAGTTCAGTTATTTCCGAGATCAGAATTAATGAAATTATATGCGCTAAGTGATATTAAAAACTAGAATAAGCAAAATATTGCAACACTATTTTGTGGGATCAGTAAACATTACGGTCCCCACAACCCACAATATGTATTTGTCCTTGTTTATATTATTACCATGTTATTGTTATTTTTTAGTTACTATAACAAAGCTAATAAATATTATTATTGTAATAAAATCAATGCAATTGAAGAAGATTCATAAACCAAAAAAACAAAAACAAAACAAACTCTACATGTAACTAACTTTGTAGTTATGGAAGGTAATTACAATCTTTATGGAGGCGAGATTAACTTGCATTGCAAATTTAGAAGCTCGTACAATTTGCAAATAACTAATTACTTAAGTAGAATCGTACCCTATTTGAAGAATTAACAAATAACTAAATTATAATAAAAGTGTTACAAATGGTATTTTCTAAAGTGAGTAATTGTTTAATTTATTATGGTGTTTAGTACCTTGCACGAACACCAATTTCATTGCTTTCACCATTTCTCAAAATATTTTTTTCCTCTCCTTTTAGAGAGAGAAAGAAAGCCTTTGAAAGAGAAAGTACATAAATTTCATAAATTGATTATTGCCTTTATTATGCTCGTATATTGCTTCATCCGCCGAGAATAAACTTATTTAAAGTTTATATATGATGTTTCTTAACTATTGCGTTTTAAGGGTTGTTTTTGCACAATTAATTTGTGAAAATTTTATAACCTTCCACGATTTTATTGTCGAGTTCATTTGCCAAAATTGTTTGAGTCTGTTGTATATATGTATCTTTTTTTTTTTTGGTTTTTTTTTCATATGAGTTTCATGTAATATTATTTTCTCTCTGAAATTGTGCAAACATTGAGCAATATGCACTATTTTTTAAATCAAAGGGGGGCAAAATGCAGCATTTGCAATATCAAAGGGGCCAATTTGCACCCTTTTAAGATGGTTACAAAATGTAAAGACGGCATTTTAGTCTTTTTAATGTATTTTAACGTATAATACAAAGGATCCATAATACAAAATATAATTGTATTATACGATAGTGAATCACATTTTTAGTTAAGTGGGCGGGGTATTATTTTACGCACGTGAGTTACACTTTTAGTTAAGTGAGCAGGGTGTTTTATGCACGTGAGTCACACGTTTAGTTAAGTGGGCGGGGGGTGTTTTGCACCATTTAAAACAAAGGGTTTTTATGTACTGATACGGGTAACAACTTTCTGCATATTAGTAATCTTTCAGTTGCATGAGCACATTCTTATACTGATACGGGTAACAACTTTCTTTTGTCATCTTCTATAAGCGTTAAACAATTTCGTTACGATTTCCTCAAGTTTTCATAACTGTTGCAGATTTCCTAATCAACATTTCTTGAATTTTCTCATCGACTTCAACTCATGGACAAGGTGATGAATATCCATTCCCTTTTGCTATAATATAATTCATCGAGACAGCTTCTTTATCATTGTGCCTTCTTGGACTTACTTTGCGTCATTGATTTGCAGTATACAAATTTTGAGTGCTTGGGAGAAGGCGGCTTTGGATCAGTTTACAGAGGAATCAATCCTGCTAATGGTGAAAATGTTGCTTTGAAGGTGATTTATCTTCGTGATGGAGATAATGCTGTCCCTGTATGGGTTGTTAGAGAAGTATCATTTCTGAAAGAGATGGAGCATGAAAACATCATCAGGTTAAATATGACTTCTGCTTCTTTATTAAAATTATGAATTGAAATTCTAGTCCGAAATCATTGAAAAACTCGATCAAGTTTTCTATTCTGCTCTGTTGTTTTGTTAATTTGTTATATTCCCATGCTTATGCGCTATCGATGCATTGAAGTTTCATGTTTCAAGGTATTTAGTCTTACCACGCGCTTTTAATAATATGGTTGTGATCTGTCATTACATTACATGCTTAGGTTTTTCATTCCTGTGTTAATTGTTTTCGTATAAGATCTTTAAAGAATTTTAGGAGTGCAATTTGAACCAATTTTAGGAACACAAGTGACAATTGTATTTTGTGTGGAAATTATTCTTCAAGAAGCATATGGATTCTTGTTCTTCTTTTGTTTCTTTTTGGGAAAGGTAGAATTATAGATAATTTAGAATTTGTATCTTGGTTAATCCATTTTAAGAACGTTCTGTTTTTTGTTATTTACGTATTAGTCTCGTATGTGATTATGGAGTTCTTGGTGTAAAAGATTGCTTGATGTAGTGAATGATGAGAAAACGGTTTGTCTTGTTCTCGAGTACATGAACTCGGATCTGAAGGTGTTCGTGGAGAGTAACCGAGGGAAAGGCAGGGATCCACAAACTACGAAAGTAAGTGGCAGTCTCTATACTTGGATTGAAACACGGGTTGGACTATGCAATGTTTGAGTTTGTTAATCACTTAACTGAGAAGATGGTTTTGTCGAATTATACCAAGTCTTTTTGGTCAGAAATTGACATTTATGTATTTATACATCTTAACTTTGTTGCTCTCATTCATAACACAAAAAGTTCATTGCTCTTGTGGTGTATAGGTGATCCAAGAAATTTCTTTTGTATTTACACTGATCAATTTTTTGCCAGCCAATTGGATATAAAGTTACATGTGATAAAGGAAGGGGGCCTAAACTAGGTTTTTAGTAGTTAGATAACTTGTAGCGTTACCTGAACATCGCAGAAGCACCTCAAATATTATGAATTATGCAAATCATTTACCACGAAAGGTCCTACCCTTCTACAGAAATTTATCAAGTTTTCTTACATTCTTCTGTTTCTGTATGAAAATGAGCTTGTATTTTGTGATTTATCTAATTGTCTATTGTCCTAAGCTAAGTAGCATATCTCTATTCCGTTTTTATGCGCAGAGGTTTCTGCATCAGATTCTTACTGGTCTCACCTATTGTCATGGTCACAAGATTCTCCACCGAGATCTGAAACCTTCAAACATACTTGTTGATACTAGAAATAACGCGGTGAAGCTGGCAGACTTTGGATCTGCCAGGGATATTAATTTCCCAAGGGATTATACTCTAGGGGAAAAGGTATAACATGCAGCAGTTCCATGTTATCATTCCTCTGTTTTAATTGATTTATTTTGTCTAGAAGTTTCTGATTATTCGAGTAATTGACATGAGCTTTCCAGTTCAGATTTTCTGAAACCTATTTTTATCTCCTTATCTTAGAAATTTTTCTAGTGTCATTTGCCTTCTTCTATAAAATACGATAAAGGCTGTCATGATAGTCACAAAGATTTTGCAGATGAAATAAGGATGCATGGGTTGTTTAAACTATAAACATAAATTCCAATTGGATATGGCACTACTGCTTGATGAACCCATGTTGCAGTGGCACACGGCTTATTCTTTCATTCTTTCTTTTCACCTGCAATAGTTGTAACCATTTACATATTGATGGTGATATGCCTTAGGTTGGAAGTTTGTGGTATTGTGCACCGGAACTTTTACTTGGCTCCACAGACTACTCTACTTCAGCTGATATATGGTCTGTGGGTTGCATATTTGCTGAGATGGTCAATCTGAAGCCTCTATTTGCTGGATCAGGGAAGATTGATCAACTGAAGAGTATTTTTAGGTGCCACTTATCTTCATTGCTCACTTGATTCCTGGAAATGTGATCATATTTTGAGTTGCGTAATTCTACTTACCTTTCACTTTCATTTTGAAGAATTACTGGCACCCCCAATGAAGAAAACTGGCCTGGAGTAACCTCCTTATACACTGATCTTGAAGAATTCGAAAGAGCTGAACCTGTGGTAATTCAGCCTCTGTTTTGATCTCGTTGTTACCTAAAGAAAATAAGATCCATCTGTATTTTTACATTCTTCTTTTTCTGACTTGCAGAATCTGGCAAAAGAAGTCCCTAGTCTTGAACCTGCTGGCCTTGATCTTCTATCTGTAAGCATGGCTTTTCGATTTTTTCCAATGCCCTCGGACAGATTCAGCTGATAACGAACATAGCAACTATTCTCTGAACGTCCAATAGAAAACAGAATAGTCTACTTTATAGATTCAGTGACAGATTTATAATCTTTTATTTACATCTACTTACATCCAGTACTATTTTGCAGAAATTGCTCTGCCTGGATCCAAGTAGAAGAATTGCAGCATCTGATGCACTCAAGCATGCATACTTTCACGACGTTTAAACGACCTTCAAGCATCCTATTAGCACCTTACTTCTGACAGATGCATCCAAATGCATCAACTGGGAAGTTTTGAAAGTGAATTGTTGTTTCAAACATCCTATTGTGGTTTCACTGATATAGTTGCTTAACTGTTACTTGGCTGATATATCATTTCATATTAGTAACTCAAATTACTACGCTTTAGTTGGTGGATTAGTCTGAAATTTATGTTGTTGATGGCCGATTTAGCTCTAGTCACGTTACTATGGGTTGATATTACTTGACATTAGCCTAAAGAAAGTTGCATTCAGCTTGGCTCCTATCGAATTTGGATCCTCTCGTAACATATAACGGTTGAGGGAGATCTAATAATGGTGAATTGTATTGATCATTTCGCATAATTGCATGACAGTTCATAATAATCAGATCTCATGACGTCACGAGAGGATGCAAGTCCACTCCCAACCCCCAACTTGGTTCAGACAACTTGATTCAATTTATTCTCTGTTCGTCATATAATTTTTCTGCTATGAGTGCTGCATATCTTTGAGATCTATACAGGACCACAAGGATAGATCTGTAGTTTAGAATTCTTTAGGATCCAATTCAAGATTAAATGTTTATCCCCTTGACTAAATCCGTGCAATTGTATTTGAGCTTTATATGAAAATCTCGTAATATAGTTGAAGTCCAATGTTTTTCTTGAGCATGTGATAGAAACTTTTATTCTCACAAATAAAAAAATGACACCTACAGTATAGTGTGTGAAAATTTATCCTTTTAACTACTTGAGTTTCGCTCTATTTCTAGTTGAACTCTAATTCTATTGGGTGTAACATTTATCAACACAAAAAATATAATCCAAGTTGGTTGTATAATATGAAAGCATATTTGATATTCAATGCTTTTCTGATAGTTATTAAATTATGTAAATGAAAACCAATAGAGTTCTAAGAAATTATAACAAATTTATAAAATTAGGGTACTCACTTTTGGCAGATGAAATCTTAGGTCTCATTCTGTATAGTTTAATATTTCTCTTTGTTAAAAGCTCAAAAATAAAATTCTAAATTCTTTATGCTAACCATAATAATATTTCCTTTTAGAAAACAACGAGTCATATAATATATTCATATGTGATAATATTATTTTTTATTGGGCAAATGATGATTTACAACAGTACGATAAGCGTTAATTGAGGTTTTAATTTAAAATTAATTATTATCAAGTTAAGTAGTCTAAAATTTTATAAAATTATCTTAAAATTTTTAATTTTTTAATGTAAAAAGAGTGTATATTTTAACCGTGATAAATCAATCACAATAATGCCAAAAGCAAATTAGCATATAAGCAGACAAATCTTTATTCTTTTGGGTCGACATAACCAGACAAAATCCATAACTCCATTTCTGATAAGTATAAATTTGTTAGTACCTAAGACTTAGATGGAAAAATGGGTAACGAATTTATAAATTTGCTAACTTGACTTTGACGATTTGAAGGGAAGAAAAGAAGAATAAGAAGTGGACGGAGAAGATCCAGCTCCTACCCAAAACACGCCCTGTCATGAAACGCATGCCATCTGTCAACTAACTTCACCCCACCACCACCACCACCATCATCATACATTTGTTTCTTTACAAACACCTCTCTCTCTCTCTCTCTCTCTCTCTCTCAATCTCTCTCGTTCTTAAACAAGTTTAAGCAGTTGCAGAGAGTGGGGAAAAGATGGGGATACCAAGTAGAACAACAATAGCAGGAGGAGGAGGTGGTGATGGTGTGGATTTTTTAAGTGAAAGAGCAGCAATGATGAGAGAGTGTCTGCACAAGAGCCAGTCCATCACTGACAACATGGTCTCCATTTTGGGCTCCTTTGATCACCGTCTCTCTGCTCTCGAAACCGCCATGCGCCCCACCCAGGTCCCCTCCACCTTCTTTTTTCTCTTGATCTTGATTCATTCATGCCTTAGCTCGTTGAGTATCAAGTTTTGAGTTTTTCATTTTTCGCTAAAGTTGTTGTATAGCTGCGTATAATAAACTCTATAGTGGTTTTGGGAATGCAATTTAAAGCTTGTGCAATAGACTTTAGAGTGGATCCGACCCTTATCCAGACGCTTTGGTAGCTTAAAGCTGCGTATAATAGACCCCACAGTGGGTCCGGGAATGCAAGTTAAACCTATGTATAATAGACCTTAGAATGGATCTGATTGTTGCCCGGGCGAGAGGTTTGTGCACCGGGCTACTCTCTTTATTGTTTTAGTTCTCTGGTTGTTTCTTCTTGATAAGATGTGGAAAATTCAATAATAAAGTAAAAAAGATTTTTGCTTTTTCATTTTCCATTTTGGGTTTGTTGTAGAGAAAGAGCCAAAGTTTTGAATTTGGATATATTCTCTATTAGTTTTCATTTGGTAGCTGATCTTTAATTGATGTGAAAGCAATATTGGATTGATGTGAAGTGCTTAGCTTAACTTGGTTAATTCACTCAAAATGGATTCGGAAATTGGAAAATGAATAAAAAGGGTAAATTTATTGATGTCTCTAATGAATAAGTTTTGAACCCGATTTGGTTGACATCTTTCTGGCAATGAATTCCTGAAAAATGAATACTTGATGATCAGAATTGTGGACTTTGTTTTGCTTTCCTTTTCACATTGGCTTTCTACTGTGAGCAAACTGTTTTTTTTTTTTATAATTATTTTATGATTTTTCATCTATAATTATTTTGCTTGAACCTGAATCCTGGTGTTTTATAAAGGCCACTTGCATTGGTCTCTCTAAATATTACTTATTCATATTTGCTCTGCCTGGTGTAGATTAGGACACATGCCATTAGGAAGGCTCATGAGAATATTGACAAGACTTTGAAGGCGGCTGAGGTCATATTGGCTCAATTTGATCTTTCTCGTCAGGTTGGATCTACATATGTCTTGAACTTTTTATGCTTTTGGTCATCATAATTCATCATTCTTCATATTGAGTGCTTGCAAATTTGTTTGATCTTTCCTCACTTACTAGTTGGAGACCTTTCATGTTTTTATGTCCAATTTTTAGCAGGGTAATTGGCAACTGAAATTGTGGAGACAAAAACACACACATATAGTGGCTTCATATGTCCGTCAGCCTCCGTGCACAAAGTTTTATCTCTAGTGACTAAAAAAGAACTGATGTGGTATATGGTAGTTTGGACGTATTGATTGGTTATCTTGTCATTACTGCATGTATTACTTTGGAGTAATTCCCCAATAATATCTAACTTAAGAAAGGTAGTACTTTTGAGTAATCAGTTGACTTATGTCCGAAAACAATGTTATTTCTTTTTTTAATACCTTTTGTATGTGCCTTTCCTGGTACACCTTGTTGGTTGCTTCAACTGTTTTAAACTAAAGCTACTAATAGTTCAAAATTGTGTATTTCCTCCTCTATAATAATCTTATTCTTATAAAATAAAGCATAACTTTCAAATTTGGTTAGCATTTGAGTAGATCCAAAAAATGTTGAAGACCAAGCTAGAGTTTCCTTGCTCTGCCAGATTGCCACCCCTTCTCTTTGTAATTGCCCGTGCAACGGTACTTCTGCATTGAATATGTATTTGGTTTATAATGACTTGGATTCTCTACTAGTATCAACAGGATCTTAAACATTTGGGTCTATTGATTGGGCTCTATGTGTTGATAGGTTAGTAGTTGGACGCAGTTCGTTACTGATGTTATCAAAGCAGGCTACCAACCAAAAATGTGGATTTTCTTTTTTTAGGCAGAAGACCACAAATTTTGGCCTTACTTCTAAGATATTAGATAACAGTAGCGTCTTAATAAAACACCTCCTACGCCTGCACATTTGATATAGTATTACACGTTCTTTTCAATCCCACATCAGTGTTATCTTTGCAAGTATAAGATATTTTACTACTGAGTTATACATTTTTGTCAATTAAATGTATGCCATTTATTTCTTCTGTATATCCATTTTCAATTGCTGCATCTTGGATATTGTTTTATCTAGGCGGAGGCTAAAATACTTAAAGGGCCACATGAAGATCTAGAAAGCTACCTTCAAGCTATTGAACAGCTAAGAAGCAACATCCAATTTTTTAGCAACAATAAAAGCTTTAAGAGTAGTGATGGCGTAATCAACCATGCCAATACTCTACTCACCAAGGCTATTTCAAAGCTGGAAGAGGAGTTTAAACAACTTCTATCATCTTACAGGTTTATTTTGTTGCTTTTGTTATTCATAAATCGTCCTCTCCCCATTATTATTATTTTGTGTATTCATTTCAGCCTCGTCTTTAGTACTTGTTGCACATGTATTACTTTGACAATATTGAGTCACATAGCATTGGCCTATTATAGATGTTCTTTGCCTGAGTAAGCTGTTTATCCTATACTAAATGTTGTTTATTCTTTTTGCTTTCCAGCAAACCTGTGGAGCCTGATCGACTTTTTGAGTGTCTTCCCAATTCCATGCGACCGTCATCTGGATCACATGGAGATCACGGTGATGCCAATGGCAAGAATTCATCATCTAACGGTCATTCTGACCACCATAACAATGGTGCAGAAAATGCTGTTTACACACCACCAACTCTCATACCACCCAGGATTCTCCCATTGGTGCATGATTTAGCCAAACAGATGGTTCAAGCAGGCCACCAGCAGCAGTTATTAAGAATCTACAGGTGACTGGAAGCTATCATAAATTTTATTTTCTTTAGTTGCTGGGCATTGAGTTGCATTTCTTTCTGTCTCCTTCTGTGCTTATGTTCCCTCCAATAATGTGGCATGAGCGGCATGTGCAGCATAGAAAATGCGGCATCTTTTTTTTTTTTTTTTT
Source organism: Ehretia macrophylla (assembly GCA_037974665.1). Lineage (NCBI taxonomy): Eukaryota > Viridiplantae > Streptophyta > Magnoliopsida > Boraginales > Ehretiaceae > Ehretia > Ehretia macrophylla. The sequence continues at coordinate 64,645,285 of CM075769.1, forward strand.
TCTGTCGTGTATATATTTGTTCTCCTAGTTCAAGATTTCTTCTTCCTCTGACCTTTATTTTCTTCATAAAGGGATACTCGTTCTTCAGTTTTAGAAGAGAGTCTTCGTAAATTGGGTGTCGAGAAACTTAGTAAAGATGATGTGCAGAAGATGCAGTGGGAAGTTTTGGAAGCTAAGATTGGCAACTGGATTCATTTTATGCGGATTGCTGTAAGTCTCTGTGTCATCTATTTCTTGAACTTCTAGCTATAAAACTGCAATTGATGAAGAAACATTCTATCAAGTCCTTTTGGAAAACCAAGACAATGTCAAAGACTATTCAGTTAGTTTTCTGACCACCCTGCTTTATGGTTGATAGCGTCATGTTGCATTGTGTGGCTTTGTGGTGTTGATAATCAATCATTTTCCCACTGGTTTAATTCCTATTGATTTGTGTTATGGAATGCATCTGCATTTGGGGTATAACTGGCACTGATCCATTTGATGAGTTTGTTCTGGTTAATCTGTTGCTGTCATGGGTAGAGTTATATACTGAAACTGAATTGAGTTGCATTGTGTTCTTGATCTCTTGATTATATGGCACAGAGATTAATAAACGAGATCAGTTTTATGGTACAAAAGTTATGATCTCTTGATTATATGGCACAGAGATAAATACGCGATGACAGTTTTATGGTACAAAAGTTATGTAATATAATTGAATAAAGTAATGGAAAAATCACCTATCACCACAACCAAGAAAATAATAGAGCGACTCAGGGAGGGAAAATTGTTTACTATATTGACTGCATCATTTTACATTTTGATAAAAAATGTAATGGGCACTGAATGTTAAAACTGTTAGCGGTGATCTAAGAATAAGGGGGAGAGTTTGCAGTTCCCATTGTAACCGGGAATGCGAAAGAAAAGTGACTGGCTGAGATTTAACTGCCAAGTTCAAGCTCGAGTTAAGAGATAAAAGTTGTATATTATTGGCAAATGCTGCAACAGCAAGCGTTGAGCCTGCTTTTCATATTATGTACATACGCTTTTTACGAACTACAAACATTATATCATCTAGACATGATTTGTTCTTCCAACCATTTAATTGTTTTTTAAACAGGTCAAATTGCTGTTTTCTGGGGAACGGAAGGTTTGCGACCAAATATTTGAAGGTTTTGATTCCCTCAAAGATCAGTGTTTTGCTGAAGTTACTGCTGGCAGCGTCTCGATCTTGCTCAGTTTTGGAGATGCAATTGCGAAAAGCAAGAGATCTCCTGAAAAGTTGTTTGTGCTTCTAGATATGTATGAAATAATGAGAGAACTTCACTCAGAGGTAAGATATCATCTTTAAGTAAAGCCTTCATTTTTGTGGGAGAATGGAAGCTTGGAGGATGACAAACTAGTGTTTATTCTCTTTCAGATGAGCATTCTAGATACCATCGTTATCTGTCTTTGCATGGTTGTTCAGATCTGCATATAGGATACTCATATTCAGTTCCAGCAATCTATTAGTCAAGATAACTAAAATTGACACAATGTTCATCTAAGTGATTATTGGGCTTTTTATTTCTGGTTACAAAGAATGTACGGATGTAAACTGCTTCTGGAAACATGGATCTAATTAATGCAAGTATATGTTGAAGCCAAATATCTACAATATTCTTGTAATTCAGGATGCCTTTCAATCTTCATTCCTCGTGTAAAGAAATCAGATGTATTTCTAATAATATATATGTCTAATATGTCTTTGTCAAGAACACAAAGATTCAAATTTAAAATGGATCTCTTTTGACTTCCAAACTTGTTGTGTGATGTTAGCATGAGAGTAATTTTGACCCAAAATCTGGATCCAAGTACAGATTGAAGAACTTTTCAGAGGGAAAGCTTGCAGCGAAATTAGAGAATCTGCACTGGGTTTGACAAAGAGGCTTTCTCAGACAGCACAAGAGACTTTCAGTGATTTTGAAGAAGCAGTTGAAAAAGATGCCACAAAAACGGCTGTCTCAGATGGAACTGTCCATCCTTTGACAAGCTATGTCATTAACTATGTGAAATTCTTATTTGAGTAAGTTGACTCATGGTCTGTATTCTCTGCTTTGCATGCCATATGTTGAACTTCAAATCAGATCACTATTTCACATGCTTTTGTATTTTGAATTCCAAAATCTATATTAACAGTTGGACATCTAATTCATAAAATGACATGACTGTGCATGACGTCTTCTCTTCCAAAATGTTAAATGCCACTGATGCAATTTCAACATGAATGCAGAACTCAGATAAGGACAAATTTGAACATGAATGTAAATCTCAGAAAATAACATTTCTTTTCTAATCATGATTACATTTTGAGAAATTTGATTCAGTGAATAGTTGACTCTGTACATTTTCATGTTTCAGTATTATGTTTATATAGCACAGTAGTCTGAAGAGGTACTGAGATGATTCCTTTGCTTGTTTAGGTTGCGACATGATGATGTGATAATTAATTGTGAGTTTGGAAAGAAATTCATTTACCAGATGAGTGTGCATATTCTTGGATTTAGTATAATCTTAGTAAATTAATTTGCTGGGATTATACTAATCTTAGTAAATTAATTTGCCTTAACGTTCAAAAAAATTAAATTAATTTGCCTCGCCTTGGACGTGTATGTGCTACGACTTGCAGTTTTGGCAGGTGGGACACAAATTTGCCAAAACATCTGCGAATTGTTTTGGTCAAAGTTGCACACTTTGTGGGTCATTGGATTTCGACTTTATTCACCTCTAGCCTCTTAAGATGTTTCACATATCCATGTCTTCTCCTTTGTGCCACACAAAACACAAGCACCAAGTCTTGGGTATGGAAAAACTATTGTCGCTGATCTGATGTAATTATCATTTTCTTTTCTGGGAGTACAGTTTAACATAATGTATCTGAAGAAAATAAAATCTAATCTCACTGAAAATATTAAAAATAAACATCAAATACTCAACATGACATCTTTTTGAAAATTAATGCCCTCACCTTCTCACTAGTCGCTGCTACACCGCTCCGCCAGTTGGTCTGTGAGGGCATAACAAACTTGCAATTTGAGAAAATCAAGCACCTTATGTTGTGTGTTATATTGCATGGCCACACATGGCTTTATTGGTTATAATACTACATGGTAGACCTGTTTAGACTGGATAGGTGGCTGATTAAAGCAAACAGATTGTGTACTAGTGGAGAGTGCTGCTCGTTCTTTGCTTGTCTTCAGCTTCATTGGCACCACTGAGCTGATTATCATCACTTAATTCATTCAGTTACCAATCAACGCTGAAGCAGCTTTTCCAAGAGTTCGAAAATGGAGACAATCCAAATTCTCAGCTGGCTGCTGTAACCATGCGAATTATGCAGGCTCTACAAGCCAACTTGGATGGAAAATCTAAGCAATACAGAGATCCTGCTCTCACTCACTTGTTTCTTATGAACAATATCCACTATATGGTCAGATCTGTGCGCAGGTTTGTTACTACCAACTTTATGATTGAAGTTTAGTGAAAGCCTACCGACATTGTTTTCTATTCTTTGTAATTCTGTTGTTATATGCTTGTTGCTTTTAGGTCTGAAGCCAAGGATTTGTTAGGAGATGATTGGGTGCAAAGACACAGGAGAATTGTGCAACAACATGCAAATCAGTATAAGAGGATTGCTTGGTCAAAGGTATTGGTTTGCTTGATCTACTTGAGCTCATTAATAAATTAAGATATCTTTGGCATCTGCCTTCCACTGGTGCTGCTTACTTTTCAACCTGGATTACTACCCCTATTTGTGCGTGTCATCTGTTGCTTTTGTAGTGACCCAAAAAAAATGTTTCTTTTGCTTTTGTTTTTGTGACCCTAGATGAGTTTGGTAACCGACTCTGTTTTTTCTCCCTTCTATCATAGATTATAAGGCCTCCCTCTAGAGTCTATTTTGGCGCCTTCTTTCAGTTGTTGTGATCTTGAGCTTATAACATCGTGTCCTTTATAAAGTCAAATCCTGGAGGATAAATTTGTCATTCACCACATGCAACCCAATGAAATATTTGTGTTTCAGCATTTTTCTTTCTGATCATTATTTTGAGAAGAGTCATCTTTGGAAACCTTGAACTTGAAGCTGGATATGTAAACTGTAAAGAGATGGAAATAAAGGGGAGATACAATTGTAAAACATGGTTGCGTCAAGATGAATGATCAAATTATTTAGGATGATATTATTAGTAATCCAGTACGTCTGCTCCATATCAATAGCTGAAATGCCATTATTATCAATTTATATAATCCATTTTCCACTTATCAGAGACTATATATGTATAAGTTGTTTCTATCTTCCTGAAGTATCAATAGATATCTATTGTAGAAGTACCACCTAAGTGTTGTTTTGCAAGGCAGCCAATAATGATACTGCATCCTCACTTCGTTTTCTATGTGGATGATGTTAGCGGTCAAAAAAGAATTATAAGGGTGTAGAAAAGGAAGCACAAAAGTCTAATCATATCTTGCTCTCATGCTTTATGTTAGATATTGCTATTATAATTTGTAGTTGCTAACTTGTGCAATCATTCTTGGTTTATGAAAGTTATATGCTATCCACAAGGGTTAGCAGCTCAACAAAGAAAGTAGGCCTTCAAATTTGCATTTCTAGTGTCAATCTGAATGAAAATTTGTTTTGCCTCCTCTGTAGATTCTGCAGACCCTTTCTATCCAAGGTTTGACATCATCTGGAGGAAGTAGCGGCATTAGTGCAGATGGTGGAAATAGTAGTGGAGTATCAAGAGCAATCGTGAAAGATAGGTTAGTACATGGTTGAGTTTTCCTTGAAACTAACAGGCTTTGTACCTTACCTTTTGCTATAGATTTAAGATTATATGTGAGCAATAAAATGCTTTCTTTCGGTCAGGTTGAAGACATTCAATATGATGTTCGAGGAACTTCATCAAAGGCAATCTCAGTGGACAGTTCCTGACACTGAGCTACGAGAATCTCTGAGGCTTGCAGTTGCTGAAATCCTGTTGCCAGCATACAGGTCTTTCGTCAAGCGATTTGGGTATGTTTGCTCGTTATTCAGTTGTCTACAAAAAGGCAATGTTAACAATGAGTTTCGCATTTTCCTTATCTGGAACTATGTTTTCGGGTAAATTGGCTATCTGGAAGTTGTCTGTTGCATGAAACTTCTTTTAGCTATTTTTCTCCAGCTCCATATTGGATGTCTTAGCTGATTCGAGTTTATATTCCATATTACTAAAAGGATAAACAGGACTGCTCGAATGGGTTCAATATACCTAGATCTTAGTAATCAGTATATGATGCATCTCCTCTTTTCTTTGTTCGGACTTTTCTTGTATGTTAACGATTAATTGTTTGAGATGGGCATCGCCTGGCATATAAGATTAACTAGATGTTTCTTTTCCCCAAGGGGGAGTTAGTGTTCCAGGGTTTTCTTAAATTAGACCATTTGGCTGATAGCAATGTAAGAACATAAATTGGTGGTCATGTTCTTTTAGAATTTGACGGTGGTAATAGAATGCTTTTACTATATACACGTTTATATATGAAACCATTTCATATCTATAAAATCATACCTCTTGTGCTCAGCCCCTTATTGTGGTTTCTCTTATAGGCCTTTGGTTGAGAATGGCAAGAACCCCCAGAAATACATGAGATTGACGGCAGAGGACCTCGATCACATGCTTGGTGAATTTTTTGAAGGGAAGACCTTAAACGAGCCCAAGCGCTAGACTTCTGACTGAAGAATGCGAATCCATCGTCATGAAGGGCTGCAGCTGTGGTTTCTCAATGCTATCTATACGCTTGCTCAAGTGCAGCAAGGCGGTCGTTACGTTTCCTTGAGCTCCCTTGACCTAGTTACTGGGGGATATTTCTTAGGCATATTGTGTAGCATGGATGGTCACTCTTTCTGTTGTTGCCATTCCGAGATGGACCATGAAATGTAAAAATGAGGTGATGATACCATATGCAGTTGCGCTTGTATAGTTCTAATAATGAACAAAGCATCTAGTATGTTTTCTTACAATACACACCCGAAAATCATAACCCTACACAAAAAAGAATTCGTTGTTGTTGTTCTAGTATCCTTTGATTATAATAAGTTGTTACTCGACTATTTTATCTAACTTTATATATCTTTTCTAATTTTTGTCATTGTTATTTGGATCAAATACTTTGGATTACTTTCATTGAAAGTGATGATTTTTTTTTTTTTTTTTAATCTCCTAAGGAAGAGGCTATTTTCACTCTATATCCTTTTCTATTCTATTTATTCAAAGTAATTGGCACAAATCGATATAATTTTTGTAAGATAAGACTTGGTTTAATTTGATTTATTTACGTGTCAAATAAAATTAGACCTCGATTTGGATTCACCACTTATATTTCACCTAATTATTTATTTTACACCATTTATATCAGTAATAATTTGGTGATCTTTTGCTTTGCAAACAACAAGAATAGATGCTTGGCAAAAACAAACAAGAATAGCTAAAACTGCCAAAATGGAATAATCCCATTTCCGTTAGCGCGTTAGGAGAAATAATTGTAATATATATCACAATTTCTCGACAACAACCTTTATTTTTTATTTTTTATAACATGAGTAATTTTTTTTAAATAGAATTATATTATATTCAAGAAATACAAATTTCATAACGGAGCATTATGTTCCAAATAGTTAGTTCTGTAGATATGACCTTTTCTAGTATTTATTTATTTTTGTTGGTAAATGACCTTTTCTAGTATTTTTTTATGACCTTTTCTAGTATTTTTTTTTTTTTTTGGTAAATGTCCTTTTCTAGTACAGATCATCATATGTATCGGATCTAGCCATGCAAACTACTGCAGTAAACACAGTATTAACGGGCTGGTAATGGCCAAGCTCTTCCCACGTGGTGCCCCAGGAAGCCTCATGACTTTCTCTGCGTTCCTTGCTCGTTCGTCGTCGTCTTCTTCTTCTTCCTCCTCTATTTCGTTTGCATGCTTCACTCTTTCACGTGCTCGCTCTCTCTCCACAAGTACCGGACACCATCTCTACTGCTCATATTCAAACAAGGACAAATCCGCCATGGAAATTTACATAAAAGGTACATCTTCTTACTCCTTTGTTTACTTTCTTCTCAAGTTTTTATTACATCCTTGTAAATTGTATCATCATTAATTATCATCATCGTGGTGGAATTATTCTTGTTCTAGACAATGAGGGGACAATAAAGGATCTGGAAAGAGAAGGGTTTTGCAAGGGTGCTTGTGATTATCCTGCTGATCATGATATACTCCCTCATATTCTCAATCTGTGAGTCACTTCTTTTTGTCATTCTCTGTATATTAATTACGGCGAGAAAGCAGTCTTCGTTCTAGTGAGATGCGGGACAAGTCCTTGTTTGCATAGTAAATGGTTTTGGTAGAATATGGTATTTGGAAAAAATACGGTCTTTGATAGGAATAGCCGTCATTAATTTTTCTGTCCATGGACTCTAACTCAACCATATAATTTTGTTATGGAGAAATGATATATTAAATTGCATCAGGGTAAGGTACAGATTCAAAATTTACGCTCAGAGAAGGCTGAAATTGTACAATTTAACACACACATATATATGAGTAATTTTTTTCAATGGTAAATTGATTTTTCAGTGTAAAATTACCTTAAAAATACACAATATTTTTATAAAATACCATCCCAACTCACTCTATAATAGTTCTACTCTCGGGTCAGTGGGGCTGCAGCCCCTGCTAGCCCCTAATAGGTCTGCCTTTGAGCAGGATAAAAATATCAAAGATTGAAAGAGTGATTGTTGAGTATATTTTTGGTTTGATTGATCATGAAATATTGGATTAGGAATGCAAAATGTCATCAATGTTTTTTTTTTTTTTTTTTTTTTTTTTTTTCTTGTGCTTGATACGTTAATACAAAGTAAAACTTTTAGTACTAATTGCTAATAAAGTGCTTGTTTTATTATATTTTAATTGGATTCATAGAATTGAAATCAGGTGTGTTCTATACTTCATAGATTTATTGATTTTGTATTTCAATTGTTTCCAGTTATGGATCTCGTGGAACACCTCAAGATTTTGACATATATGCTTCGGATGCTACCTTTGAAGATCCACTTATGTGCGCACACGGGTATGCATAGAAACAATATAGTCTGTTTTCGTAGTTCATTCATAATGGAATGTCAATTTGAATAAGTACTCTTGAGTGAGACTTGGAGATACCATATGCTTTATGGATTATCCGTTTCCTTTTTCTCAATTTCTTTCTTACCATAATTTTCTTCTTATCATCAGTTGATTCTTTTTGCTAAGTGATTGCCTAACTCTATAAATCATAGGATGCAGATATGTTTAATACTGTAAGTTTAGATTGAACTGCGGAATGAAAACCGACTTATACTGTTTGTTTACTTTCATGCCTTACTGTTTGATATTTCTTACGACATTTCTTAGCCTGGGTTGGTGAAGGTAACTGAAGCCTAAAGTCTTTATTTGATTGGTCCTAGGCCAACTTCAGGCATTTCATATTCCTAGCTTTAATAATGCGATTACCTTCTGTTCTATAAATATTACTATCCCCACCACAAAAGGAATTAAGAAGAGAAAATCGGATGACTATCTCATGGAATCAAGAAATTGACAAAAAGTTTTCAAGAAAAGGAGGAAATGTAAATACTCTGCATCGTTTGTGGGTGTAAAAGCATCGTTCGTTTATGGTGTTCTGGAGCATTTGAATTTCTTGTTCTTGATTGCCTATGCACATTGTTAGAAATTTGTTGTAATCACTTATAATCTTAAGAAAGTAGCTGGTCTATGAAGCCATTTTCAAGTCCGATAAACTTGTGTCTTTGCTAATCTTTTAATGTGAGTAATTCTTGTCTGCAGGATAAAGCAGATCAAGTCTGCATTCTATTCACTTGGCAAGGTTATAACAACTTTCCCTCTGCTAATATATCCTATGTCGTTATTCTCTCCGTGATGCCTCTAATTTTTAGGTTTAGATCATCGAATTAGAAGGCATTGTACATCCAAGTGGATGGATAAATTTACAGTTGGCAAGAAAAATTATGCATGCAATTTAGAACATTGAACAACGCTGCAGTTAGTTTGTTCTGTTCTTCAGTATATAAAATATGCCAGAGATAACTGCTGACTAGTTATACTTATCGTTATCGTTGATTCTAAGCAGATGAACTCCTGGATAAGTAATTTCATCCATTTTTTAGTGAGTAGAGTTCAACGACACTGTTAGTTGATATCTTGATGCAATCCTTGGCATGAAATATTCACTGAAAGAGCATCGATAGTGAGAGACCTTTAAATTACGTGATTTATTGCTCTATTTGTTTAATTCCAAAAATCTGAAAGAAATTGCTTGCAGAAACCACCGCATAAAACTTAGAAAGATAATATGTAGGGCTGTAAAGAATTGTCTGCTGAGTTGCAGCCTTAACTCGAAAGTTTCTGCATCTTCTTTTATTTTCTATGTTGTTTAATTCCAGATCTTCAGCGAATCAAGAATTGTGGATTACAGCATCAAAGAAAATATAATTTCCCCTGCAAAGAAGGAGGTTGAGATTCTTCTACATTTTAAACTTTTGTGGATGAGTAGTTGTTAGCTAGCTTTATTTTGTTAATTTAGAGCTTTTGTTCTTTGGTTGAATGATGCAGATGCTAATTGACAACAAGCAACGCTACAAGTTCATGGGGAAAGACATACAGGTGATATCCCTCATCAAGCTGTACATAGAGGACGGAAAAATTGTTCGTCATGAGGATTGGTATGCATCTACTGCTACATGTGGCCTTCAATATGTTTTGAACTGTGAGGTTGCCTGATGGTTTTGTCCATTTAAGTCTCATGTTAACTTTATTAATTAGGAAAATTGAAGGGGTTGAGGATCAATCTAACAATTAGATTTTAACATGTCAATATCTTTATATCACTTAGAATGATGGAGCACGAGTCTTAGATGTGATGGTTTTTGCTTCTTCGGGCGCTGCTAAGATAGTAATACACTGTTGAACTAGCAAACTGCATGCTTAAGGATATCAAGGACACGCGTTTTTGTTGCATTACGAATAGGCAATCCAATTTGTCTGTCATCTATTTCTCGTCTCGCTTTCTTTTTGCTTCATTTATGCTTTCTCTCTTTGTGGTTTCATCCGATGCAACTCTCTCTCTCTCAAATTGGCAAGTGTGATTGCTTGGAATGGGGAGATGGAGAATCGGATATCTCAGGATTTTTGTTCTGGTTGATTGCTGAGTCTCTTTAGTGTGTGTCTTCTACTTGCTTATCACGTTAACTAATAATGTTGCATTTAGTTGTTGGGTTACTCTTCTAAATGCTCAACACTTTTGAAACAATAATCACTTCTCAGCGTTATCTCCATTTTCCTATCATACAACAATCTCTCCCTTTCTTGGCCCGTTTGCACCCAACTAATAAGGCAGCCGTTTCGATCCTTTGAACAACTGCCTGTCCATATTCCATTGTGATCTGCCTATAAACGATTTTCTGTTATACCTCATTTTAAATGTATAACATCCTAACGCCTAGCATGTTTATAGGTGGGATAAGAAGCCTCTATGGAATCGAGACACAGTTAAAGTTCCACTTGTTGGGAGGATGATAGAGGTGCTTCGCAGAGGCTCAATGTTCACAACTCATGCTTTGATGGGATGTGGCAAGGACCCAAAGATGCAAACAATACCTAAGTGACACATATATATGTATTCTACATGGCTCCAGCTTTTGAAATAAATTAACTTCAGAGGCGGTTTTTTTTTTTTTTTTTCCAAAAAAATTTATATAGTATTGTTGAAAAAAAGGTTATTATCCCCTTTTTTTCATTTTTTTTTTCTGTTATCAATCTTCTTATATGAATTTTGGTCCCCTATATTAAATTTTTGGCTACGCCCCTACTTTTGATTGAAGTTTGTTTTAATATTCATGGCCTGATGAGATTTCAGATCGATTAATGATTGTTAAAATTTTCTTTTACTGGTTAAATTTGATATGATAAACTCCAAAATGTTACAAATTTCATATTTTCCTCCCCAAATATGAAACTCACAATCTATTTCATGTAAAGTTATTCTTTTAACAACTTAACCTATAAAATTATTATTTTTTTAATTGATATTACTTATGTGTTTTCTTATCACCAGAAAGAAGAAGTTTTTCTTCCCCAATTCCTATTTGATTGTCAACAAACTTTTTAAACAACATTTTATAACAGATATTGATCTTTAGAAAAAAAGGAACGGCGGGAAAAATATATTTACATATATAATAGACAAGTGAATAATGATTTTTATTGCTGTAAATACCTTTGATATCTACTTATGATAATAGAAAATAGTTTCTCATCACATCCCCAAGTATCACAGACAGCCCGAGAAGAATATACCCAACAAAAGAGAGTTCGAGAAGAATATAGCCAACAAACATTAGGGGTTATATTGATTTTAACTCCAAACATTAGGGACTAAATGAACTTTTTAAAATATTGGGGACTAAATTGAGTCATTTTACAAACATTATGAATCATTTTGAATTTTGTCATTAAATTTTTATTTTTACCATTAGAACAATGACCACGTGATTCCCATGTGATCAACTTTGTGTTACGATTGACAAACTTTTGGACGACATTGACTATTTTGAACCTATGTTGAAACAATGAGGACTTATTTGAACTTGATAATAATCAAGGACCTTGCAAGGTGTAAAAGTAAAGCAGAAGTGAGAATTTTGACAAAATGCAATTTTATTGTTTGTGAATGCTACAAATCTCTTGTCTATTTTGTACAATACAAGCTACACTATTTATAAATCCTTCTAAGTCAATGGATGGTTAAGATCATGTCGATCTAGCGGCTACAATACATCTTATTCAAGATTCTCCATTAATGAAGGTATTTATATCAATCATATCTCCCAATAAATGTGATTACAATAATTCAAATATCTCCTAAAAATATCTATACAATACTAGAAGCTCCTAGAAAGGAAACTGGTCATATGTGCAGCTTTGTAAGCCTCTTATCATTGCCAAGTCGATGTCCACATGGTGCTTACATCATCAGGGTGTGATATTCTCACTGCCAGCTTACTCAAAAGCACTTCTCCCTCTTCTTTATCATAAAATTTATGGAAAAGATCATGCAACATAAGGCTCTGTATTGGCAGATATAGAGCTTTCAATAAGAGCAAAGGGTGGGGCTTATTACGTCCCAAGTTCAGACCTCAGGCCAGCCAACGAGACTAGTACTGTAGGCATAAAAAATGATCATTTAGGTCTCTTTTCTACTGACCCAAATTGGTTAACCCAAGTTATTCCTTATACTCACAACACCCACTTATAAACTACTCAAATTCACAATCCCACCGATGTGGGATATTACATACACCCATGGTTAAGAACCTGATGCACACATTCAGGACCAACTAAGTGTTATGAATTATAGAAATGGTTCCTACGGGTTTAAGAGGTGGCTCCCGTCGCCTTTTTAGTATAGCACTTTGTCTCACATTATATAACAAATATGCACCAATGGTTGAAGATTTAGAAGCCCAACTGGAATCAACTGTCTCTGGCAAAACAACCAGCCCGTGCATTGAAGGTAGTAAAAATGATGTATTTTTTCTTCTATTTTATCATTATATCTCAATATACAAGTAGTATATTAATCTTTGGAATTTTACAGAGGCCAAAGAAATTCGATGTTGTTGGAAACTTCGCAGAATGTGGTGTTTTTTTCGTTTATTTCGATGATAATGGCTATGTGATTCTTCACTTGGTCGAAGAAAACTCCAAAAAAGATCGAGCGTAAACTGTCAGACGTAGGTTATGAGAAACACTATATATTCTTTTACTTCTATCATCTACCTTCTTATATCGTTCTTATTGTAGACCTTTTCGGGATTAGAGAGTTGGTAAAAACTGCAAGCTTTCATGAAGTTTGTTGTTAGGTATATTCTTCCCGAACTCTCTATCATTATCGAAGATATCTGCAAAGGAGATCTCGGTGCTCGCTCTTGCTTATCTTGTTATCTTGCCACACAATTGAGGATTTAAGAATACTCAACATGGTGATAGGTCTTGGGTTGATGTTTATAGGTAGCCCGCTGAACATAAATTGGAAGTTGGGTGTGGGTACACTGCCAACTTCCTCAAAAGCACTTTTCTTTCTTCTTTACCATAAACTTTATGAAAAAGAACATGCAGCAGAAGCCTCTTTGTTGGCAAATATAGAGCCTTCAACATAAAGGCTTCAGTAAGAGTAAGGGGAAGGGCCTTGTCACGTCCCAAGCACGGTCTCAGGCCCACGAGCGGGACTAAAATTATAGGTATAAGAAATAACTACTTGAGCCTCTTTTCTATTGGCCTAAAATGGTTAACCCAAGTTATCTCTTATACACACAATATCAGCTTATAAACCACTCAAATTCATAATTTTCTATCGATGTGGGATATTACACACACCCCCAGTGCACACATCTAGGACTAACCAGGCGGTGTAAGATTTTAGAGTTGACTCCTACGGGTTCAAGAGGTGGCTCCCACTACCTTCTTGGTGTAACATTTTGTCCTACATTATATAACAAGCATGCACCCAAGGTTGAAGATTTAGAAGTCCAACTATAATCAGTCGTCTCTACCGAAGCGACCAACCCTTGCATTGAAGGCAGTAAAAATAGTGTTTTTTTTTGGGTTTTTTTTCATTATATATCACTATGCTAGCAGTATATTAATCTTTGAATTTTACAGAGGCAAAGGAAATTCGTAGCCGTCAGAGGCTTCGCAGAATGTGGTATTTTTTCTTGGTTATTTCGATGATAATGACTCTATGTTTCTTCACTTGGTTGGAGAAAACTCTTGGAAAGTTGAGCGTAAATTGTCAGGCGTAGGTTATGAAAAATACTCCATATATTCTATCGCTTTTATCATCTACCTTCTTATATCATTCTTATTGTGGACCTTTACGGGACTAGAGAGTTGGTGGACACTGCAAGCTTTCACGATGTTTGTTGTCGGGTATATTCTTCCCAGACTCTCTATCATTATCCGAGATATCTACAAGGAGACCTTGGTGCCTTTCTTTTTTATCATGCTATTTGTTATTTCGCTCTTGCTTATCATGTTAGCTTGTCACACAATTGAGGATTTGGGGATACTCGACATTGTGGTATGTCTTAGATTGATGTTTATAGTTGGCCTAGTGAACATAGTTTGGAAGTTGGGTATGAGCGCACTGCTAGCTTCATCAAAGGCACTTTTCCTTTATTGGCTAGGGATAAATACCAATATGCTATGATCCTTATTGGTTGGGGATAATGCCTATATTTACAACGCTTATTGACTGGGGATAAATTCTGATTTTTATGACTTTTATTGGCTGAGGATAAATGCCAAGGTGTACGACTCTATGACAAAGGGTAAATGCCAATCTTCAAGTAGTGCACTATTTGTCGAACTAGAATTTCACTTGACTTTTGGTGGTCTTGAGCCTACCAAATCACCCACCTCGAAAAGTGCTACCCTTAAGTAGCCATAACTGCCTACTTCGACATATATCTGAAATTATTTGACTTTTGAAATTCAAACAATTATGATATATGATGAAATGTTATGACTCTTGGCTTGTTCTTGAATGATTACTTTGTTTCAAGAGTTTCAAAATCTTGATGTTATTCTTTGTTCTTGTTTGTATATCTTGAACTTTGATAATTATGACAATTGTATTTATTTTAGAAATTGATTTTAAGGCCCTAATAGATTTGGTTGAAGGTTACCTCTTACTGAGATTTGTATTTCATTTCTTCTTTTTAAAATATTTTTTTGCAGAAGATGAGGAATAAGCTATGGACTTGGCTTATTTGGGAATAGAAACCCTTTTACTTTGCACTCTTGAATAAAGATCTCTTGAGCTAATAAATGTTGAATACTTTATTATTATTTTCGTAGTTTGGACTTGAAGCTTGTTTTAGCACTTTGGTTTAAGACTTGTAATCACTCGCATATTTTGGAAATTTATTTATATATCTACTTATCATTTGGAGACGTCGCATCATGATTGACTTAGATGCTTTGATTATATGCGTCTCATCCAATATTATGTTGTAGACTTAATTATATCAAGGATAGTTCCTTGCGTACTTAGGGAGGTTGTTTCCCCTTAATACGCGATAGGTCACGCTTGTGTAATATCCTACATTGGTGGGATATTCTGAATTTGAGTGATTTATAAGTTGGTATTTTATGTATAAGGAATGACTTGTGCTAACCACTTTGGGCCAATAGAAAAGAGTCACAAATAGTCATTTCTTATGTCTACAATATTAGTCTTGTTCGGGCTTGGGGGTCTGGGTTCGGGGTGTGACAAAATGATATCAAAGTCGGTTACTAGCCGGTGCATGAACTAAGTGCTATACGGGATAAAGTGCTACACTAAAAAGGATATAAGAGCCACCTCTTAAACCCGTAAGAGCCCCAACTAGAATCCTACATCGCATATTGGTTGGAGATTGTGAATTTGAATGATTTATAAATGGGTGTTGTGAGTATAATGAATAATTTGAGTTAACTATTTTGGGTCAATAAAAGATAAACCCAAATAATCATTTCTTATACCTACAATATTAGTCTCGCTTACGGGTTTGAGAGTTTAGGCTCCGGGTAAGCCCATGTCCGCCTATTGTCTCTCCACGAAGAAATATATAATTACTATCTCAATTCATTAAAGCAAAAGCAACATACTTGATACTACGTACATTCCTAATGGAAATGTGTGCATTCTGTTTTTCCATATTTGTTACCTTCTCATGAACATGAAGAATTATCATATAATCACTGAAGTTATGCTAGGCCTTGTTAGTCATTTTGGAGATTTGTTGCTGATAGTGTTTGAATTGTTTTCAGGTTCGTAGAATACGCAAGCCTTTGCAAGCTCGTGTACTTCATACAGTGAGTCTACATTCAGGTTCCTCCATAGAACATTAAATTCACGGGTTAGTTTAGAGTCTTCATCCTGCAAACCTTTCATGTTTTGTTTAAATGAACTGTTTACACGTCACAATTCAGTGAAATATATACAGATTAATATGAGTTATTTGATTTTAACAAACTAATTTTAGCTCATATAATTTAGGCTTCTCTGGCAACTACTAACGAAAAGGACACACTTACAATTTTAAATGTTAATGGTGTATTTGAAACTAAAAAAATGATTCATAGTACTCAAATTCGGACTATAAAAATAGTATAATTTGTTGGAATATACATTCCTACCACATTAAAAAATTACTAACTCTAAATTAATTATATAAGATCTTGAGTTACTTTACTTGACACCAATTAATTTTAGAGTGAAATATCAGTTATCTTGACATGGTATCAGAGTTGGACTTTTAATCTATTCATATTTATCTACGTGTAACCCATTTATTTCGTTTCGTTCTCACTGACTCATTTCTCCTTAAGTTCCATTTCGCTCTCGCTGACTTGATCATTTTCTCTCCGGGTTACACTTAAGAGGGGTATTGGAATATACATTCTTCATACATAAAAAATTCACCAACTCTAAATGTACCATATAAGATACTGAGTTACTACACTTAACACTAATTAATTTAAAAATGAAACCTTAATTATCTAAACATAATTATCTTGATATAATTTGCCATTTATTTCTTGCAGTCTCCTTTGCATGCCACAACTTCACAAAGGAAAAAAGAAAAAGAAAAAAGAAAATGTGACAAAATACGCATGCTTAATGGCAAATAAACAAGTGTTCCATTAATCCCCGGCCCTACGATGGTTAATTTGCCATTTGGCAATAAGTCCATCATTTCTCTTTTTTCATTCACATAATCCCCATGCATGATGATGTCCTTTTTCTTTAGCAAAGTAAGTGATTCATTAATTTTTAAAGAGCAAATCTCACTAATAATTCTTATTATTTATAAATTTTTAATAAATAGTTTTTATTGTTTTAAAAGTTACGCAATTAATTTTTATTATTTGTAAAAAATTTACCAATAGTCTTTATTATTTTACAAGTTATTTAATTAGTTCCTATTATTTGTAAAAATCTCTCTATTAGTCCTCATTATTTGTAAAAGTCTCTCCATTAGTCTCTAATATTTGCAAATGCATTTACAAATATTAGAGACTAATGGAGAGACTTTTACAAACAATAGAGACTAACTGAGTGACTTTTGAAACAATGTGGACTATTAGTGAGACTTTTACAAATAATGAAGATTATTGGTGAGACTTTTACAAATAATGAAGACTAACCGCGTCACTTGTAAAATAATATGGACTATTTGTTTAAAACTTATAAATAATAGGGACTATTTGTCCAATTTGTCCATTTTTAAAATACACAAATATCTATAGTAATTAAATGATTAATGTTGAAACAAATGAACCTATTTAAAGCAAGTGTTCTTCTTTCATGAGGCATGTGACAAATCTGTCACAACAACATAAATAAAAAATGTTTAAATTAGTTGACAAATGTCAATCAATTTTTATAAGTGGGGGTATCATAGTAATTTATTTAAAACTCTGTAAGCCAAATTAATAAAAAAAGAAACTTATGATATTTTGATATGGTACGTCTGCACGATATAAATTAATATAAATTAATTTTATAAAATAACAACTTGATATATGATTGTAACAAATTTACCAAATATCTAAGAATTTTCTTTAAAGCAGTGTTCTTTAACGTCATATCCGCGTAGAACGTGGTCCTAATGTCAGCCTATACTCTACAACAATTGGTGGTGTTTTATTTCTTTATGAAATATCGAGGACCGATTCAAGTCAATATTGATTCTCTCTGTCTTTTTTTATATGCAAATTTCTACCCTTTTAGAATAGTCTAATGGTTATATTTATGTTAAATCTGGTTGCTTGGCCATTGTACCAAATTGATTAGTGACTAGCAATGAGGAAAAAATTACGGGTATGAAAAGTTATGATGCAATCACAATGATATATAGAGTAAATTTTTTTAAAATTAATACTTGATAAATTAATAATTTTTTTTAATTAATAAAAATATTTGGTCCTAATTTGGGACCAGTGTAAAAAGTTAATAAATTCGATAAAATTATAAGATAATACATTTAAAAAAAATTCTTTGTATTTTATTGACTCAAATATTTCATAAATTAATAATTAACTAAAAAGTACAAAAGAAATTGATTATGAGATTTTCTTAAAATATAAATTAAGAGTAACTTGTCTTTTGTTGAACTTCAAATCTAGTTGGATCTCATATTTAATTATTTAAAGAGAAAAAATTGAGATAATCCTACAAGCATTATGATACAAGATTAGAGAAATTAGTTCACATTCTAATCCTACAAGGACTTGGATACGATATTAGAAAAACTTTGTTTTAACCTTACTAAATTAAACTTTATCTTCTATTTTCATTACTTATCTTTTCAAATTGGACAAAAAAATACAAGTCTTTTTTCAAAAAAAGACATCAAAATCATAATATGTTTATAATAAAACCAAAAAAATTAAAAATATATTTATAAATTAATGTTATTAATTTATCAATAAATTAATATCTCTCTAAATTAATAGAATTTGATGATTCCAACGCTATTAGTTTAAAGAGGTTCTACTGTATATTTTTTTGTTATAAATACGAAAAATTTTAGAATTAATTTTAATAAATTACATTCTTTAATATGTTGTATAATTTAAAATTTTCTTGAATTAAAAAGATAATTGCATGGATTTTGACACCTAATTTTCAGAACATGGATTGCACATGCCACATGCGCTCTCTCTCTCTCTCTGTCGCTAGATCGAACAATTAATCCTTGAGAACAGCGAGACACCATATCCAAAATCTCATTTAAAAAAAAAAAAAAAAACATTCTCGTTAACTTTTATGCTATATGCTTTGCTCCTCTTTTTGACTGGGTCGTCGTCTCTACACCTAGCAGCGCATTTTGTACAACCCCACAACAAAGGCTTTATGTGCATATCTATCGTTTTCTGCGAAATCATCATAATTTGAATCTGATCTGTTGAGGGATCCAAGGCTTTCATCATATGAAAGAGAAAGTAAACAAAGAAAGAAAGAAAGAGATAGATTCTATTCTACGTTCATCGTTGGGAGGAGTTTCAGATCCAAGACTTCCCTTACTTCCATGCAAAAATATAATGATGAGCACTTGTACATAATAGAAACAACAAAGCTTTATCGATCTAGATGGTGACCATACATACGTAAAAGTGTTAAATTACGGTTTAAATTATTAAAGATATGTTTATTATATTTATTTATTGTAATTTTATAAGTATAAATATTTTTATAAATAAGAGGCAATGAATGACAGTATATATTTTAGTGTCTACGCTGTGATATTATAAAAAAAATTGAATTATTTGAATGTTTAAAATATTAAAATAGGGTTTGTTGTATTTATATATTGTGTTTGACAAATAGAGAGCCACTACATTTTCTTAACTTTTCCTTTATTCGTAAAGAAAAAGACTGCAAAAGATCGAGCTGTGGAAACTTTGTCTCCATGCCAATCTTTTGTTAAAATGCGAAAAAAGTTTGAAGTGTGGAAGCTTGTCTTGGTTAGTCTTCTATACTGCAATGAAAGAGAAAAGTTGCATCGCCTTTTAAAAGCATGTTTGTATATAATGCTCACTTTTATATATTGTTAATAAAAACCCTAAAAGACATTTTAGTGCATCTTTGCTTTCTCTCTATCCTTGGCTTTCCGTTTACCCTTCTACTTTTTCAAATCGTAATCATAACTGGATCATGTTCACATATCACATTTGGAAAACGGCTAGCATGATGATTTTATTATTAGAGAGCTTTTGAATTATTGAAAGTTAGTTCAATCATTTGTTACAGAAAAAAGAAGAGTTATTTTCAGTATTATGTTAAAACTTTTCACGCAAGGGCAAGGTTTTCGGCAAGAAAAAATGTTTTACTTGCACTACTTAGAGAGATACAAATAGTCATTGAGTATCTATATTGCTACATTTTAGTTCTCTTGTAAGGGTAAAATTTTATAAATATTGCTTATCAGAAGGGAATAATTATCAAGTCTTTATTTTTATTTTTATGGCGAGTAATTTACTGTGCGTAGTGTCATAATGAAATAAATCAAAACCACAAATCCCATGATGTAGTTGTGCACATTCAACATACTCAGTTAATCAATGATCAAATAATATTTGTGATGAAAAAATATAATTTCGAATTCAAAACTTTTGTTAATCAACCCGAGTGTATTCAATCATTCTACCTAAGAGACAAAAGCAAGTCTTTCCATTTTGGTTTTTGTCTGAAACTACAGTAACTTCAATATCATGAACAGACTTACAGAAGGTGACTAATTTTAATTTTGTGCTACAAATTAATAGAACTATTTAATTGTACGGCAGAATTTTGTTGAAGATTAGTTTCACACATGCTCATTTGTGAGTACATTATTTTTTTCTATTAAAGTGGTGGAATCCGATCATTCTGGCCATTTTTTAGTAAACTATTGTTGAGGAGAGCTTCGTGGAGCCGAGCTCAATCCCTGATACACTTTGAACCACCAATTGAGGCCCCATTATGTCGGAGAATATTTAAAAGTACTGGGCAGCCGACTGTCTAAGACAATGTGGCTTCCTCTTTTGATAATGATGATCAGCTTGTTATTCTATTTGTAGCACTACTCATATTTGTATTTGTTAATGTCTTAAGAAGAAAAGTTTGACAATTATATTTTGAAGAATAATTTGACTATAAATGTTATTTCCATAGAGATCGGTTAAGAATTTAGAAGTTTTAACTAATAAAACGTCGTAAACATGAGCATTTTGGAGGTTTTCAGAATATTTTTCAGATGTAGTTATATATAGGAAAAGAAAGAAACTCAAAAAACAAAAAGAAAAAAAAGAAAAAAAAATTGGAGCACTATATGTAGTAAGTCAGTAGGATTCCACTATTGAGGCATTTTTATGTTGTTGAGCGTCGTCTTGTCATGCATCCATAATGGGAGCACAGCTCGAGGATGCCAAAAGGTAGGGCCAATTAAGCAAGGGCTGACATGAATCACAAGTGGAGGAGATAAGAGCAATGCGAAAGGGTGAAAAGTTGGGGATGGAATCATGGATTATTTAGTTTAGTAATATGATTCACGTTTTAAATATGAGAGATTTTAAAATTTATTGTTACTTGTCTCACATCGAGATTGAGATATATAAAAAGTAAGTCCGGTTATTGTTAATGTGACTAATTCCTTCTCCCTTCTTGCATCGATATTTTTGGTGTTACAGATCATTCGTAAATGTAACTGTTTGCAGACTGTGATGTCCCCAAAGATTTATTCATAATAAAAAAATTACGGAACCGCGTAGTAGATTTTATAAAATGTAAAGACTTTTCAATTTCAGGGAAAGTTTTGAAGTCATTTTTCACTAATTAAAAAATTATATTTAAAGAAGAAAAATGGAAAAATGGGAGAAAACAGATCGATGATATCAATAATCAACATTGTTGGAGTATAATTTTTTGGGTAAAATTCACACTTCCCCCTATGTTTTCTAGGCTCATTTTTGTTTCGAATCGTAAATATGTAATTTTTCTAATTCCATGAGCAAACGACGTTTTAGACAAGAGTGGTTCTAATCTCAAGGCTTTTGCTGGTCTTCACCTTTTCTGATTGTTCCAAAGCAGGAACTTCTTTATGGTTAAAAGATTAGATTCGTCCTTACTCCTTTTGTTATATAAATGTTAATCATCTAGAGACTTTAAAAAAAAAAAAAAAATTGTTTTGTCTTTATCATCAAGAGACTTTGCCATTTGAAGATGTTGTAGTTCATGTAAAGAGTTATCGTTTCTTGAGTAGATAAGAAGACTCAATAGAACAGCCTAAATTGGGAAAATGCATTCTTTGATATTAACGTCATATCTTTTTATAGCCATTCATGTTCAATTATTAATAATTCAGCTTATTTAATTGGTTTAAAATATTTAAATTCGCAATAATAATAATAATAATAATAATAATAATAGATAACTCAAGTTATTATAAATTGAGAGGATGAAGGAGGAGAAGGAGAAAAAAACTAGGTAGACAAATTGGTTAACTCATCAGGCTCATAATTTGAAAACTGTGAATTTCTATTTCATATAGAATTAATATAGGAGGTTATGTATATTAGCTCAATCGCCCCTTAGCAACAAAATAGATCGATGGAATGGTTGAATTGACAACAATATTGAATTTAATTGTCAAGAACAAGTACCTAGCTAGGAGTCAATTTGAATGTCTAAGAGTTGAGTAAACCTCAGGGTATCTTCAATGGGAGATAATATTCACAAAAACTTATTATTTTTGGTAATTTTTAGAGACTGGATCTCTAAATTTAGAGTCAAAATACATGGGCCCATATAATTTTAGAGATTTGAGTTAAAATAGAGACTTAATTTACTTTTTTGTCTCTAAATTTAGAGACTCAAAAAGTGATTGAGTTTCTATTTTGGTCAAAAAATTGATAAAAGTGGTGAATCTTATCTATTTTGACTCTAAATTTAAAGACTCGGGTTTCTAAAATAATAAAAAATAATAATTTTTTATGAAAAGTCTCTATCATTAGAGATACCCTTAGTTCAAGTGACGACCAAATTGGTATTGATTAGTGTAAATGCATGGTAACTTAGTTTTACATGTCTACCTATCCTCCATCACGCTAGTCATCCTAAGAGCACTACAAGATAAAAAAAACCCAGAAAACAAGAAAAAGAGAAAGAAAAAATAATTAAAAAAAGATAATCCTTCCTTCTACAACACTTGAATTTTGAATATGATTTGCTTATCCACTGAATCGAGTATCCCACTTTCGGAAACTGAATGGTCATCTGCATAATTGTTGACGGAAATATTCAAATCCAGTGACGTGCATGGCTTCTTCTCCAAATCATCACCATTTTCTTCTTCTACTCTCTCTTTTCTCTCACCATATTTTTCTCCATGGCGTGGAGAAGAAGAAGCTCTAGAGATGGAGCTGAAGCTATCACAGCTGAAAATGACAATGGCGTCCTTAAGTGGAACTGTTTCATCATCAGGAAGAGTAAAACTTCCACTTTCAATGGCTTTCTTGATACCCTTTTGAGAATGGTTCTCAACTTGATCCACATCTTCCATGAAGAACACACGGCTGGGATTTTCAAGCACTGCATCTGCAAACCTCTCGAGATAGCTTCTGCCATGTTCATCTCTTGCTCTTTTCTTACTTATAACTTCTTCAGTTGAATCAGTTTTTGTTGATGAGAAGCTGCTAAGACCTATTGCAACGAAGCTATCTTCAGAGCCAAAAACAACTCTTGCTAGCTCTCTTGCAATCTTCTCTTTGCCTTCTGAATCAACCCCTGAGAAGCATAGCCATGTTTCTTGTTTTTCTTCTTTTCGTTTGAGCTTATTTTTGCTCATCATCATCATCATCATTCCTGACCTGCATTGAAGAACAGTATTTACAATCTCTGGAATGATATCTCTTTGCCATGGAACTTTCTTCTCCAATGCACAGCATAGGATCTTTTGGTTCTCTGTATTGAACTCCTTAAACCTATGCATGCATTCCATATCTCCACTTGCTTCACTAGATGAAGCTGAGTTGGGGCTAGAGTTGGGATTGGATAAAAGGTCTGGCTTTGTGGCCTCCATGAATGTTGTCGACTTGGACTCGAAAACTTCATCCTCCTTTTCACATACAAAGAATTGGTGTTCTTTGGTAGATTGCTGCTTTGGTTCGAAAGTTACTGGCAACTTTAGAAGGCTTTTATGTAATCTAGAACTCTGGTGGCCAGTTGAAGATGTTGAAGTAGATCAAGAAGGTGATAATGAAGAATAATTTATGGTCTCCTCAAGAAAGTGAGGATGTTTATGAACAGAACTACATATTGAGTTCCATTTCTTGCAGAGATCTCTAAGTTTGCCATGTTCCTGTTCCAAACAAATGAAACAAAGAGTTAGATTATTGTTACAAAGTTGGCTTAGTGGCCATTCAATCTTCTCACATTATTTGAAATTTACTTTTTGTATCATAGTTAGATTGGTCGTTTAGCTTGAAGGAAGAATTTTTCTGTTGTTACAACAAATAAAGTTCTATTATCATATGATCAAGATAATTAAAGTAATTACCTGATCATTGCTAATCAGCTTTCTGTTCTCTTCTTTGTACTTTTGGAGCCACGAAGGCAAATTTGAGCTGGTGTAAGTGGTGGTCGACTCGCCCTTTAGAGTATTGTTTGCAACACTTCTGGCTTCTTTCTTAAAATTGGCTAAACAATCCACACAGCAATTCAGGTTCTTTTTAACTCTAGCCTTACCAAGGAACCAGCTGGACCCATCTCCTGATGCTTTGCTTCCATGTAAATCACTATGAACAAGCAAATAAATGTAAAGAAAGATTTAGATACATATTAGCAAAATGCATTAAAAATTTAACATGCATGTACCCCTATTGATTTTATTAACACAAGGAGCCAGACTTGTGTTCGGCAGCCGAATCATCTAGCTGTAACATGTGAAGACTTACGTACATAGTCACAATCAGATGATCTCACTGCCGGATACATTTTTTTTTTTTTTTAAATAAGTAATGCATAAATTTTTACCTCTCAAGATTTAGACTAAGTCCCAAACTGCCAACAGGAACATTATGAGGATGAAGATCCCAAAGAGTCTCAAGTGAAGGATGGCCAGTTTTACACTTGGAGAAAGTCTTGAAATTTGCTATCCCCATTAGCCACAACTTCCCACTCTCACCTACTCCACTTGATAATCTACTAAGCTCCATTATCATATGCTCCACAGGGCTATAATAGTCATTTCTCAACTCACCGTGTTTTGACCAAAAGTCAACAACCCATTGAAGATCTCCCAAGTATAGAACAACCCCTCTGCTAATATAGCCTTTCACAAGTGACCTAAGCTCTCCAAGCTTCAATTCAAACTCTTCTCTAGTGATGTTTTTCAAAGTATAAAGTGGAACACTTATGAACTGCACATACCTCATATCCCCAGGAACATCTCCCTTATCAAACTTATCTATCACCCCTCTAAGAACACCCTCAGCCATAGATGAATACTCTGCTATGATGACAGTGTTTTTTCTTTTCTTATTCATCATTGCATCAACAACACTTAGAACATCTTCATTCTGTACTTGATCAACTGTTTTGCTTAATGATAATCTAAGCTGATTTGTGGGTGTTATTTGAGACACACTATTTCCAAGAAATAAGGGTTTTGTTTCCTTGGATTGAGTACTGACGACAGGGCTTCTAGAACAAATTTCTAAAGACACAGCTTGCTCTACATTGGTTTTCAATTGTGTACTAGAAAAACCAGCTTCTCTCATGACTCTGCTAACACTTGGATCATCTAAGATGGAAATGACTAGCTGCTCTACCTCTACTTTCATGGCTAGTATAGGCTGCTGCTGCTGGCTTTCAATTGAGCCGCGGCGCTGGTGAGCCTGCGCACGCTTGAAGGCGGCGACTAAGGCATTAGAGAGTGAAGGGAGGTGGGAATGAGGGCTTAAAAAGGGGCTGGACGTGGACGTAGGCAGACGGTTTAATGCAACATTGAAACAAAGTTCAAGGGCTTTGCATTGTAGGGGATGAGAATGGGCTTGAAGACAAGCTCTTCGGAAAAGGCCTGTGGATGAAGCAAGCATGGCGCTAGCCACATGAAGAGGTGTTACTTGAGCATGGCCTCGCCTTCTAGCAAGGCTAACTGCTTGTTTTACAATACTTGCTGCTTCAGCAGATAGAGATTGTTGGATAGCATAACCTCCAGTCCTCATTTTTAGAACTTCAAGTACTTGATTCTTACGTTATAACTAGTATATAGATCGCTCAACAGATAAAAGTTACTCGAGAAGTTACTCGAGAAATATTAGGCGTTGGTAAGATGGAGAATTGAGAATTAATTTTGGTGCATGACAATAATTAGCTAGTAGATGGAACATGTTTTTTTTGCAGTGTGGTAGCATGGAACTAAATAGAGAAGAGATGTGAGGGGGTCTTTATTTTATTTTTCCATGTTTGTGCCTTTCTTGTAGTTGTTGGTTTTGTATGTGAAAAGTGAAATGCATGTGAGACAAAGTTAAATTGTCTGTCTTATCTTTCTATTCAAAGGGATAAAGTTGGCTAGATAAATCGAAGTTGGACTGCTTAGCTTTTATAAAAAGCATCGAGAATATGATTATTGTTGTGAAAGTATGGATATTTGTTGACAACGTTGTGTCAGAAAAATACGTTAACTGTCGGCTGGCGTCTGAACGAAGAGAGCAATTCAATTCTATCTTGAATTGCAAAACCACGTGGAAGATTTGTTGTTGAAGATTGCTATGATGGTATATTAGTTTAGATAAAATATATATTAGTGCTCTTATTATATATTAGTCTAACTTAATGCTTTACCCACTTTATGTAATAATATCAACCTTTATTGTATATATATATGTAGTATGCAGAAGATGAAATATGAGCAAGCGAAAGAGAAACGAGAAAGCAATCAGATTTTAATCTTTGATATGTTTACAATATTCTCTCAGTTATTTTGTTTACGTTATTATTATATTTCATAACACGTTATCAGCACGAGACTCTACCATTATTCAGTAATTAAAAGGGCAAAGAAACGGAAGGTAGGAAAGTCAAGTAACTTCTCCGTTTACTTTTATTACTCTTCAATATTGTATACTTTATTGCATCTGCAGAGTAATTTTATACTGCAACTCATTCACTATCATAATTGATTAGGAATACATGGTGTTTAATATGAGCACTTACTGTCTTTGATGTTTCTCTGTTATTGCCTCAAGTTTTAGAACTTGATGATAAATAATTATTTTGCTTTTGTCCAAGTCTTTACAATTTAGATATTAAACTCAATAACTTTTGGTATTGAACCCAAATGAAAGGCTTATGGCGTTGGGTATCTTTGCAAGATCTATGATGATCAATATTAAAATAATATTTGATGATTTGATGATCAATATTAAAATAATATATGGTATGCAAAAGTTATTATGATGAATTGCTGGTAAAAGTTTTTGCGATACATGTGTTTATTATATCCTTGAAGGAAATAATTAAAGAAAAGAATAATGCATTCCAGTAGATTGCATAAAAGTATTTTTCCTTTATTAACTTATTCTTGAAGGATTAGATCTTGTATTTGTTATGGTGAAAATTTCACTGTAATTTATTTAAAGCCAAAATTTTTCAACTGGCTTAATTCCATTTCCTGAAGTGAATGAAATTAAAATTCTCCGATATAATTTAAAATTTGATTTTTCGAAGTGAATCGAAAATTGAATTTCCTGAAGTGAATAAAATTAAAGTGGGTAGAACTTCATTCCTTGAAGTGAATGAAATAGAAATTCCTTAAAGGAATATAATTGAAATTTCCCAAAGATGAGTGAAATTAAATTCCCTGAAGCGAATGGAATTGAAATCCCCTGAAGTAGATAATATTTGTTTTCCTGAAGAAAATAAAATTACATTCCCTGCAGCGAATGAAACTATATTCCCCGGAGTGAATAAAGTTGTGTTCTCCAAAAATGAATGAAATTAGATTCTCGAAGTGAATCAAAATTGCAAAATCTCAGAAGTGAATATAATTGCTAATTCCCTAAAGCGAATGGACCTAAATCCTTGAAACTTGAAGTTTCACGTGAGATATCTTGAAGGAACCTGAAGTTCACCATGATGCATCTTTGATACCTCACTGTAATATATGTTGGAATACAAGAAGCAATATGAACCTGAAGTTCCAGAGATTATTCGATTGCAGAGTATTGCAAATAATTTATTAGATGCAAAGAATATTGTGAAATCACAATTACTCGCTATGAAGGTGTCGACACAAATTCATGTCCTAGAAGGACACATAGCAAATACCATAGCATATGCATCTAAGGCATGCTAGAAGCATGTTATATCTGTCAGTGCGAAAGATATTATACCTTTGAAAATGGAGAACACATAAGAAATACAGAAATTGTGAATCTCGAAGATTCGATATCTTTAAGGCGCACGACAGAATTTATAGAACCAACCGACGTTGGTAAACTCACAATCCCGGAAGAGATTAACGAATAATAGTCCCTGGGGAGACTAAGGTACCTGGAAATGACGATTTCCTGGAAATGACGATTTCCATAAAATTAAGTATCTACCAGAATAAATGATCTTTTATCATTAATTCTTTTGGTTAATATACTTTACGATTCATCTATTAAGAGTTTTCTATGTACTTACCTTGCAAGTAATGTTACTGGAAAGACAATCGAGTCCTTAATAGAAATGATTAAAATAGATCACATCTTGTCTTGAGGTTATAACTCATAGTTAGTACCTCATTTTATTTTAAACTTATCAATGTCTTTTATGAAGATGTTCTTTCCAATTTTGTGGGCATAAAGTTTAAGTTTAATTAATGCTTTAACCACTCCCATATATGGTTTTCCGTTTGGTTGTAAAATAATGTAGTAACACATAAATGTGCTTCTAATGCAAATGCTAAGCCTACACAGTTATGGTAGTGAAATTTATATTATTATATGAAAAGTGGAGCCTCATTAAAATCATGAATGACATATCCACTAAACTAATCAGTGGAGAGTCAACACATATTCTCTGAATATAAATTTGGCTTGGCGTGGCAATTAATGTGCAGGTGGTTTATATTAATCATAATGATTTGTTTCATTAGATTTAGAATGTTGTTAATTCCTATGATCTGAATGTTATAAGCTGAAATTCTAGACTGCACATACCTATCTTTTCTGATTCAGCTACCTATTTAAATGATCTCTAAAAGCTCTGAAAATGCACAGGCTTATAGTTCATTATGTGTAGATGGGTTTAGGCTCAAACGGATCCTAATTCGGAGTTATATTCATCAAGTTATGGTCTTTAGAAATTAACTGTGCAAGCTGCCTGCACCTACGCGAAAATCAGAAACTCACTGTTTTGGATTTTTAGACACCTCTTAACGACATAATTAGACCTTGCCCATAAAAGAGAATTTGTTTCTCAAGGTCTTGGGTATATCGTGTAAAAATTTCAGCCAATTTGGACAACGTTTACTATGTCAAACGTGCTCTACAATCTAGTCGCACAAATCTGCCAGATTTCTCACATATACACTAATGCTCACTTAGCTTGTTTTGTTTGCACTTCATGCATATATATGTTATACTTTGGAAATATCAAAGTCGGATTTGATAAAACTTGGTTATGACAATAAAAGCGCTCCAGTCGAGTCTTCATTTTCATTAATTTAATCATTATAGTTGAGATGTCCACTAACAAGTATGCCTTTATGTAAAAAGGAGAAGTATATACTTAAAGAGATGATGAGCATGATTGGTTATAACCTTAATTTAAGAAAGGCTGTTTTCTCTTTTTATTGTTTTGTTCCATTTAAAGGGAGAGATAGTGCTTCAAGTAATATACTCAAGTATTATATGCATTATCAATCTCATATCTACTAGAAAGATATGTGCATTTTTCGTGTGTGGGATTGAGGGTGAGCATCTATGCTTATGTTATTTTCAATGCTATGTTATGATATTTTCAATCCCACAACACTTAGATATTGCAAGGAGTATACCATATAGTTATCTATATATTTGCAAGGAGTGTACTATTCCCTTAAACTGATTAAAGCTTCACATGGAACGGGTTAGTATGCCATGTAGGTACGCTTTGGCTTATATTCTCATATGGTGAGTGTAATACCATTATCAATGTTTGAATATGTTCCTATGCTTATTCTCATGAAAATGGCAGCAACTTGCCAATATAAATCACGTGATATTGACATTGAAATTCTTGAAGAACTTATTATGCATGAAGCATATGATATTGAAGTTCTTGAAGAACTTATTATGCCTGAAGCATATGACTCGAAATCTCGGGAAAATGTAATCGATTACAAAGATCTTTGTGAGAATGAAAACATTCTGGAAGAATGTGGTCTAAGCTTCTTAGTATATGTTGATATTTTGTTAATCATATATCCTGTTAAGAAGTATTATCTCCTTGTAGATCTCTATTTGTTGTCCATTGCATTACTGCCTTACAATTTAAGTTTATTAATTATTGCTGAAATATATGCTGATGATTCTGAATAAAGGCTCTTGAAGAGCCTATACAAGTAAGAGTTTGTCGACATGAAGATCGAGTACTCACTGACAAAATAATATGGAAAGCATTAGAGTAATAAAGATTATATGACTACTGTCCTAATATTGAAAAAGGACGCTTGGAAATATAATGAGATAACTATTGGTCCTGAAGTACCATATCTCAATCTTATTGGTCCACTGATATATCTTACTAATAATAGAAGACTAGGAAATTGTCTTCCGTTAATTTATTAGCAAAATATAGTGTGATTCCAACCTGAAGTCATGGGAATAAAATTGAGCACATGTCATTCTATCTATGTGGAACATCAAATATGGACTTATCGTATCCAAGATGGTTGAAATCATCATACGTTGGTCCTGTAGATGCTGATCATTTATTTGACTCCCGCAAAACAAGATCACAGATAGTCTATGTGGTGATAGCTATATTGTGACAATCCATGAAACAAACCATGAAGTTTGCATCTTCAGATCATGCTGGGAATCTGGCAATTCATAAGGCTAGTTGAGAATATATATTGGTTGAGATCTATGTTCGGGAATTACGTGGATTACCCGTCAAAAGAAATAGTCTGATCAGAGGTGGCACACAGAAGGTAATATGACGAAGAAGATCAAACTATAATATATCTACACACATGAGTTTTAAATGGTATCGTTGATATCCAACAAGTAAACGCAAGTGAAAATCCAGCAGATTTGTTCACTAAAGCTTTACTAACAAAGATTATAAAGTACATGCTCAGAAATGTCGAATGCATTACTTGTAAGATCTGTCACCATGACTCATGTTGTAATGAGGGGGAGAATGTATTTGTGTGTTGTACTCTTTTTCCTTCATCAAGGTTTTTCTCCCACTGGGTTTTTCCTGATAAGGTTTTAATGAGGCAAGACAAATACGCTATATATGATACAAGCATGGCGAGCCAAAGTTCTTTTGCATGGATAGACTCCAAAACAAAGTGAAAATGAAAATCCATCATATTTATTCACTAAAGCAGTGAAAGTGAAAAATCCAGCAGATTTATTCACTACAGCATTACCACCAACAATTTTCAAATCACATGTTCAAAGATGTGGAATGCGTTGCTTGAAAGAATTATCTCATGCCATGAGGGGGAGACGCTATTTCTGCGTGCACTGTACTCTTTTTCCTTCACCAAGATTTTTATCCCACTGGGTTTTTCTATGGTAAGGTTTTAACGAGGCAAGCCAAATAAGAATAATGTATTCTTTTCCTTTTGTCAAGTTTTTATCCCATTGGGTTTTCTTGACAAGGTTTTTAATGAGACATATTCTAAAGCAATAAATATCCAAGGGGGAGTGTTGTGAAAGTATGGATATTTGTTGACAACGTTGTGTCAGAAAAATACGTTAACTGTCGGCTGGCGTCTGAACGAAGAGAGCAATTCAATTCTATCTTGAATTGCAAAACCACGTGGAAGATTTGTTGTTGAAGATTGCTATGATGGTATATTAGTTTAGATAAAATATATATTAGTGCTCTTATTATATATTAGTCTAACTTAATGCTTTACCCACTTTATGTAATAATATCAACCTTTATTGTATATATATATGTAGTATGCAGAAGATGAAATATGAGCAAGCGAAAGAGAAACGAGAAAGCAATCAGATTTTAATCTTTGATATGTTTACAATATTCTCTCAGTTATTTTGTTTACGTTATTATTATATTTCATAACAATTATATGATTGTATGACTTAGGGCATTAATCTAAAACATGAGACATGTGGGCTTATGATGATTAATTTATAGAACAAAACTATATATGAATAGGAGAAACACTTTCTTTTTTTTCTTTTTATATTTACCGTATTTTAAGATTATAAATATTTTAAGTCTGTTAAAAATTAAATAATATTTATAATAAAAAATATAAGTTTTAACCTAAAATTTTTATCCACATCAAGTTATTATCTTAATCACTTCATTCTATTCCTAGAGACCATAAAAAAAACTTTTACTTGTTGAGATAATTGTAACACTAGATAGTATAACTTCGAATAATCAATATCTCAACTAAAGGTTAAATTTAATTCATGTGATAAGATAATATAAGTTTGAACCTTTTTTATGATCATGAAAATCGCTATTCGATTGCTTCACACTATTTTTGAAGGTTAAAAAAGTAAAGACTTTTACTTGCTGAGATAATAGTAACACTAGATAGTGTAACTTGCAATCGATATCTCAATCAAAACTTTGTGAAAAAAGTGATAAAAGTAGGAAAAGAGAAAGGGAGAAGCAACATCAATTACGAGAGGTCTGAAAAGAAAGAGAGGACTGCCTGTCTGTTTGAAAGAATCGGGAACTGTGTTTTTTTCTTTTCTTTTCTTTTGTTTTAAAGGGAGAAGGGAATAAAGCATTTTTTGAAAATTAGAATAAAAGGACTGCTTGACGTACGTTCTCATTTTGCATGAAATCCATGAAGAGACATTCTACTCCGGACCTACTCATAGATCTACTTTAGATGTTGTGGATATTATAATTTTGTTAATATTATAAAATATTTTAAAATATCTTAATATCTTTACTTTGTGTAAAATCGCTTAGTATTAAAAATTTTGATAAAATATTTTAAATTACTTCATAATATCTTGTAATTTGACAAAGTCTTGCCATCTCTAGAAAAAAAGGAGATAATATGTAATTGAAATTTACAATTACCTCTTTTAGTTTGGTGTAGTTAGTGGGCCCTTCCTATCTTTACAACTAGACACCACGAATAGAAATTGGAATAACAAAACGAATGTAATTTTTTATCAATGAAAAAAAAAAATTATTATTTCCTTTTCAAGAAATATATAGTTTTTTAGTCAAGTTCTTTTCAATTAGTTTAAGTTATTTTAGGATTCTCAATCTATATATATTGCTTAGCATAACTACCCAGTAAAAATGAAAATCAATTAACGTTAAGTTTACGGAGGTTACAAATACATAGCCTTAATATATGATATAATTCAGCTAATTCAATCACTAATGATACACAAAACAAAAACAAAATCTTAAAATTTACTTTCATAAAGAAAATGTGGCAAAAGCAAGTTGATTATTTTTCAAAATTCATGGGTCATACTAACAGGTGGATGTAGTCAGAAAGGACAACCCCTACTCTATTCAAATTATTTTTTAAAAACAGTGTATTTTTAAATTATTTGTCGTCTGAAAATTAATTTAGCCCCCACAAGAATTATTAATAATATTAGTATTAAATTATGTACTTTTAGCCCCCTACTGAACAAGGATATTAGATTCGTCTTTGATCATACTCACAATGCAAGAAAAAAAAGGGAGAACGTGAAACATTAGTTTTTAAAATATATTTCTATGCTATCTTTGTTAGTATAACATTTCTCATATTTTCGATTGGTTTTCCTTTTTATTTTTTATTTTTACCTTTTTGGATTTAATAGAAACTATCTATATGGTACATGAAAATTATTTCCAATTGCAAATAAGTAATTTTTTTTTTTCGAAGCAAATAAGTAAATTTACTTGTGCAATTCTGCTTAAAGCTTCCTCTTCGGTTTGACAGAAAGCGAGAATTTTCATCTCATGTTGGGCTGTCTCTACACTTAATTCTGATGGGCCCAAGAAAGAATGGACGAACATTACTATACCTAACAGATTGATACTTCATGAGCCCCTTAAATTATAAAGGCTAGGCCTGTTGGACTTAACACTAATTAAGCCCAATAGATATCCTTCACTTCAACATAAATTAAAAATAAATAAATAAAGAAAAGACCAGAAAAAGACTGGATAAAAACAATTGTCAACTTCAAGAAGATTCTAAGCTGCAGTCAAATTAGCTATTGGCTCCCCACTCGCAGCTGCTTCATCTTTGTCTCTCAACTTACAGCAGGTGTGTGTGTATGTGTGTGTCTTTTTGGTTTTCAATCATAATTCTTGTACGTGTTTGTGAGAATTTTTATTTTTATTTTATTTATTTATTTTAGCTTTCACTTTGGTTTTCTGTGCTCTGATTTGGATTTTGTGTGAATTAGTCTGATCTTTGACTTTTTATGTGTTGATTTTATAATTTTTTTCGTTCTATCTTTTGAATATTACTTGTAAAAGAGCAAACTGTGCACAAAATTCTTGTTATGCACGGGGGAGTAGTAAGGGTGGGACTCAATTTGTATTCTGTTATACTCAGCTTTACCTTGAGTTGTATTCGTATTTATGCTTAAAATGATTTATCTGATTTGATATAAACTTGTTATGATACTAATCTTGATTTATATTTTGTAACATTTAATTCTGTTAGATTGGAGATTTAGTAAGCTGGGGCATGAGGGTAGGTGTTGTTTTTCACATAGAAAGTTGAAGTTCATCTGATTCATTGCTATGGATAAATATAAATACGTTATTTGATTCATAATTCTTTTTGATGTTATTGAGCATTTATCTATGTTTTGTGAAGTAGCATGCTAAATCTCGAATTCCAATTTCAATGAGGTTCTTTCCCTTGTTGTAAGTATGTTTTACCGTCTTATCTACTTTGATTTGTTAAGAGAAATTTTATTCATCTTTGTTGCCCGAGTTAGATTGGTGAGGTTGGCTTTTAGTTTTATGCACGTGGTTGAGACAAATTTACTGGAAGTATATGTGTAGCAAAAATGTTAATGAGTAATTGAGGATTGTAATCTTGGTATGTTTAAAGCGCATTTTTTTGATAGTCGTAAAGATAAGGAAGTTTCTTCTGTGATGTGAACAGCCGTCTTGAGTAGTGTATACTTTAACACTTTGGGTGAAATAATAGAGAATGATTCTTGACAAACTCCTGTGTGTTCAGTTGTTTGGTTAAAATAATTGATGCTTAGGCATGGAATGACTTCGATACTTTTTGCATAGTATCACAGTGTTGTTTCACCTCTTTTCATTTTAATATCTCAGTGTTTATTACATTTGTCTTGAACATCTTTGGTTTGAGTAAACTTACAACTTGTCACTATGCTATCTTGCCAGATTCCTTTGCTCACGCATCTGTAGTTTCTGACACTTGTTGCAATGGCTGATGGTTCAGAACATGATAAGAATATTGAGATTTGGAAAATTAAGAAATTGATCAAGGGTTTAGAGTCTGTAAGAGGAAATGGCACCAGCATGATCTCCCTAATCATACCGCCCGGTGATCAAATATCTCGGGTTACTAGGATGCTGGCAGAAGAATATGGAACTGCTTCAAATATTAAGAGTAGGGTGAATCGGCAGTCTGTTTTGGGCGCAATCACATCTGCTCAGCAGAAACTTAAGCTGTATAATAAAGTTCCTCCTAATGGACTAATTATCTATACTGGAACCATAGTTACTGAAGATGGGAAGGAGAAGAAAGTAACATTTGACCTTGTGCCTTTTAAGCCCATAAATGCTTCTCTATATCTTTGTGACAATAAGTTTCATACAGAACCTCTTAGTGAACTCTTAGAATCTGATGCGAAGTTTGGGTTTATCATCATGGATGGGAATGGCACCCTTTTCGGTACCTTAAGTGGTAACACCAGAGAAGTGCTTCATAAATTCACAGTTGACCTCCCCAAGAAACATGGAAGAGGAGGGCAATCAGCACTTAGGTTTGCTCGTCTGCGAGTAGAAAAGCGTCATAATTATGTGAGGAAGACTGCAGAGCTTGCTACACAATTCTTTATTAATCCTGCCACAAGCCAGCCAAACGTATCGGGATTGATACTTGCTGGCTCTGCTGACTTCAAGACAGAGCTAAGTCAATCTGATATGTTTGATCCCCGCCTCCAAGCCAAGATACTAAATATTGTCGATGTGTCATATGGAGGAGAAAATGGTTTCAATCAGGCCATTGAACTCTCTGCTGAGATTCTGGCTAATGTGAAGTTCATCCAAGAAAAAAAATTGATAGGGAAATTCTTTGAGGAAATCAGCCAAGACACTGGAAAGTATGTCTTTGGCGTGGATGACACGATAAAGGCTTTGGAAATGGGAGCTGTTGAAACACTTATTGTGTGGGAAAGTCTTGATATAAATCGCTATGAACTTAAAAACAGTGTAACTGGTGAAATTGTTATAAAGCACTTAAACAAGGACCAAGAGGCTGATCAGAGGCACTTCAGGGACTCAGCCACCTCTGCTGAATTGGAGGTTGTAGATAAAATGCCACTTCTGGAATGGTTTGCTAATGAGTACAAAAAATTTGGTTGTGCTCTTGAGTTTGTCACCAATAAATCTCAAGAAGGATCACAATTCTGCAGAGGCTTTGGTGGCATTGGGGGGCTTCTACGCTACCAGCTTGACCTTCGAGCCTTTGATGAGCCATCTGACGATGGGGAATTCTATGAGGATTCAGATTAGGTTATAGATTCAAAAAATTGAGGTACGTTGAAAACAATCTCTTTCTTTTTCTTTTTTTTTCTTTTTTTTTTTTCCTTCTGTTTCTGAGTTATTATGTTTACGACTCGCGATGTTTTTTCAGAGATGACCATCAATTTGAAGATCGGATCATAGCATTTTGCTAGATGTAACTCAGATGCAAATGAAAATTGTTTGTTATTTATTGAGCCTGTATATCTTCCAACCCAGCAAGCTTAAAAGTTACATCTTAACTTCTAGCTACAGCGGAGTTGGACCTCATTTTATAATCTCTGTTAATCTGTAAATTGATAATATTCTATATGTTAAAGCATTTATATCATGGAAATAAGATTATAATGGATGGGTGATCCTCATCAGTACTTGAATAGATAATAATGAATGCAGCATAAATGTGGCAATATAGGAAATATATTAAGAGCTTGATTTAAAACTTCATGAGGTAAAAAGTTCAGTTGTGAAACATAAAGATGAAATGACAGAGGAAGTTAGGAGATTGACTTGTTTTGAACAATCTTCCAACATTTACGTACTAGGATGGTGTAAGATGATTTTTGCTGTCACTGCCCATGGGCGTTATATATATAAGATATATGTGTATATAAAATTCTCCAACGAGGTGGTTTATGATATATCAAGAAGATTGCTTCCTGAATGATTGTTGTGATGTTGTAAATATTTCACATCTATAATATTTAATTTTGAACTCGGTTGATTTAGTGATAGAACTTTGTAGGTCTGCGGGGGACAAGGATCCAGTGGAGGACCGAGAAAGCGATGGAGTATCAGAAAGCCTGCATGCTTTCATCAAGTAATTTGCAATTTCTTTCGGTTCAAATGTAATTTCAAAATCATGTTATGGATTTTTACAGGGTTTGGGCTTTCGCCTTGTTTCTTTGATTTCTCATATTTCGCCCAGTTTCCCTGGACGTGTTTTGCAATTTGTGTGGAAAATGAAAATTGAATGTCCATGTCATCAATGTAATGGACGAGTGAACAACTTTGATGATTGTAGATGTTCTTTTACACAAACTTATAGGAATTAGAGAGTGTCAAACTTCTGGATCTAAAAGCTTCAGAATTTTGGTTACTCTTTAATTTCTCTCTTTTAGGTACAACATAATGTGCTACTAACACACACGTCTACGTATGCCCACTTGGTGTTTGATTTCGAACTAGAATAAGTTGGTTTTTGACTCAATAGGTAGTACAGCATATTAAGGTTCTTATCAAAGAGAAAATCGGTTTATTTAAGACCCCATATTGATTTCAGTTTTCCAGCAGATTGATATTTTGTTTGAAGAACCATTATCCATGGATGCTGCCTCTTTCAGAATGAAGAAAATAGATGCCATAAATTGAGGAGGGCTGAGGGTGAAAGGGGAGAATTGGGGGAATGGGGAGTACAGGGAGAAAGCATGTTAACTGGACTACAATTGGAAAGCAAGCATTATAGAACCTCAAGTAATGTTCAATTTGCTGGAGACTTGATGGACTCTATTCAACAAGATGCAATGTCTTATGGATATAAGTAGCTTTGGTTTACTCAAAAGTTTACTTCTATAAGGCCTTTGTTCCTTCGTTGATTAGAAGGTTTGATGGACTCTTTTGCCTGGTGCCTTTTCTGGAAGGCTTGAAAGCGGCTTCTTCAAGGAAGATTTTAAGATGAAATGAGGTGGATCAGTTGACTAGCTTCAGCTCCTGATCCCTCCCTCCATTTTCAGTTTCAATTTTTGCGTTGTACTCTTTATTCCTTTCCATAGAGTTGCACAGAGTTCTGTTGGCTTGAGTTGGTCTGTCGCTCGGTTTTGCTTCAAGAGCTTATGACTTGCAATGAGGTGGACCTGATGCTTCTTCCACCACTATAGAGATTTCATGATGATGAGACGCTCTTTTTTCTCGTAATTGTATGTTCTTTGCTTGGTATGCATCTATGTTTATTGACTAATTGGTATATAGGTTGCTTCTTTCTTCTCTTGTTCGCGATCTCCCTTCACTTGGTGTCCCTGTCCCTATCCTGCTGCCGCCTTGCAACAACCTAAAGTTGCATTCTCTGAAGCATTCCTTGATTTACTGGTTCCTATTCTGAGCTCAAATGATCCCATTTCTGTTGTTTTCTTTGTTATTTTGCTCTGGCAGAGCTTCAAAGGCTATAATTGGAACTCAATAATTATGGGCTAGCGGGGTCGTAGTCCCTACTAATCTTAAGAGTGAGTTAAGATTATATTTTTTGAAAACACGTGTTTTTAAAGTATTTTTAGATTGAAAAGTCAGTTTAACCCTTATTGGAAAACAGTATTTATATATGAATATTAAATTAGATATCTTTAAGTATTCATTCAATAATAATCTTGGAATTGCCCCTTGTATGTCGTTGGCTCTACTGCGAGTTTCATGCTGGTTCCTACAGAACGCAACATTTCCCTCATCAATTTTGAGCCTAAAATTCCCATAAAGTTGTGATTAGTACAACACTTACACCATGTTGTTGCTACTAGGAGGATCAGACATGTTTCTTGGTACCTTCAACCTTAGTTTAAATGGGGATGGTCCAAGCAACAGAAAAATTCAATGGTCTTAGAAAGTGTCGGTCGATAGGGCCATGCCTGAATGCTAACCCCAGTTTCTCCAATGCATAATTTTACCCAAAAATAACCATGATAATTTGGTTTTGGAGAGGTCATATATCCATCTTAAACCAGAAACAAATCATTCAAGAACAACGACAAATTTGGAGTGCAAGTGAACGAGAGAGAATCATAATGTTATTATGTAATGCGAGAATTAACATTGTGATTTATCAAAATTATTTCATCATACTTATATAATCACTTTATAATTGTAGGATGTTGTTCATCATGTAATCAATGAAACAGATTCATTCCTGTAACAAAATAATATTAACTTAACAGTAGATTCATTTCTGTAAGCAAATTAATCTCTCTCGGAGGGGGACAGCGTTGAGGGCTGTGTGGTTGTAAATACATAGTTAAATACTCATGCAATGAGGTTCTTGCGCATCAATCCATGCATTGCACAATGAATTCTTTGACATTACGACTTTTACCACAACAATGTTGTCAATAAATCAAATAATTGCATGAATTGAATTCTACTTGATGGTCTACATCTATTGCGTGTGCTCTGTTTAGAAGTTTTGTCTAAATGTATTGCCGTGTTATTAAGTGGATGATAACGCTATGTGCTGTCGATGTGCAGAAAAAGAAGAAAAAAGAAATGGTTTAGGTAAGAGCAGGTACTTTTGGTCCGTGTCCTGGAACTGAATCTGAGAGAGAGCTGAATGAATAATGGTCCTGTTTTCACCCTCCAGGCTGTCCTCTCTTCATATGTCTCCCACCATTCTCATGTGACTACCAACCATCAAGAAAACAACCATTCAACTTTCCCTCAACCTTTCCTCACCCCAACCCCCCTTCAGAGTGCCCAAGGAGATAAGAAAAGGAGTTAGTTATGCATCCTTTTTCTCTAAGTAGACTTTAAAGCAAGTCCGATCATTTCTCGTATCCCGTGCTTAATTAGCAGGGGTTTTGTGCACCAATGGTCCTTTAAACTCCCCCTCCCTTGTTTGTTATAGATCACTCCACTAAATTAACGAATGTGTAATGTACCCTGAAATTAAAAGAAGGATTGAAACCATAATACTAACCCCTGATGTAGAGTTTTTAATGTGTTCAGCATTATTATGAAGAATGCCGGTTAATAGTAATACTCAAAAAGGAAAATTAGAATAAAGAAACAAGTATGAAATCGTCTGTACATGATATGGTTCTAATTGACAAACATGTATCTAGATGCATTCACTTCATGGTATATCCTACAAAGTGCTGTGTGTGCATGTGTAGGGAGAGATGGCCTGCAAAATACCATTGTTTGCAATTGATTTTTTGCGTTTAATGGAAACACTTGCGTTTAGCAAAAAATAAGAGAGTTAGACTGCAAAAATTTGATATTCCGTTCTCATCATTCGTTTTTGTCTAGACCTATATAATATACACATCATCGAGTACAAGAAAATACAAACATAGGAAAAATTCTATGCTAGTTCGATCCTGTCTTCATTATCAACGTCCCTTTGACCTACAGGAGATAGCGGAGAAGAAGGAGAAGAAAAAGAAGAATCTGCAGACAAGAATGAAGATGTAGAATCAGGACAAGAAGCAAGCCCAATAAGCAAATCTACAAATGCTTCTATTATGAATCCATGATGCTTCTTCCCATTCATCTTCAAGTACCATCCCAACAACTCTTCCAAACATTCCCAATCTTTCAATCCATTTGTCTCAATCATCTCTTGCATGGACCTCTTGAAATCTTCATAAGGATCTTCAGATTCCATTGCCAGCACTACACTTTCTGCAAATGGAAAATCTTCATCTACCTCGGGCGCCTTTGCTTCTCCTAAGATTGAGTTTGTGTGTTCAGGCTCGAAAAATAGCCTTTCTGATTGTACACCTCGAATGATCAGCTCCAGTGATTCTTCTGCAGAGCACTCCTCAGACTCAGTTGAAATGCTGGCAGATTCTGAGGAGTTTGTAACCCATGTTTCAGGTGTTTCGATCCCATCCGAGGTGTCGAAGAAAACTGAATTAATGGTCTTGAAGATTTCATCTCCTGCTCTAAAAGAAAGGGTCTTAGGCTGCTTGCATGAAGGCCATTGCCATTGCTGATGAGTACTTGTTTCTTTGTTCTTGAAGATGAATGCAGGCAGCTTCATTTTCTTTCCCATATCAGCTGAAACACTAAGTATATTGACAGATGCTTAGATTTTAATGGTGATTCTAGTGTGGTTTTTGGATACGTGAAAGTTGTGAGAGATTATATTGTTTGCTTTGAGACATTGGTATTAATTGTGATGAGAGAGAATAGTAGGAGGAAGATATAAAGGAGAGGTGGGAAGGGGGTGTAAGGAAGGTGGGAAGGAAATGGTTCTTGGTAGGGCCATTCATGTGTGTATTTTAATTGTGTGTTTGAAAATTTTGGTGTTATATTAAATGCAACCCCACTGCCAAAGCACATAGCAGTACCTTTTTTTCTTTTGTTATAACCTTACTAAACATACTTACACAACTAACTCATAATAAACAGACAGACACCATATTAGAATTGAACTATATAATTACGTACTTGTATGCATTATTTTGAGTTTATAATCGTATTTAACTAAAATTGTGAGAGTGTAACGATACTTACAAATACATGCACGAATTCAATAAAGAATATAATTTTCATTAACATACAAAATGAAAACATATGTAAACAGTCAATTTTGAACTTAAGTCTACAAGTTTCTCTAATGTTGTAAGACCAATTCAACTACCCTTTGGGGCCACATAACAGTACCTATGTCAACTACAATTACATAATGCTCGGAGTGTTTTTTAATGTGATAAGCCTGCATGTACATGTTGCCTCCATGTATATCCACTGATTAGATATTGTTACTTAAATTATGTTATGCCAACATCATTGAAGATTTGTCTCATTTTATGCCCCTTCAGAATCTCCTCACTCAATCATGCACAGTTGTAAATCAAACGATTGCATGCACTGTCATGGAGTATTTTATGTTTAGTCATTTATATGTTAGTTTCATGACCAAGAAAAAAAAAAATTGTTTCTAGAAAGAAACGGAAACTTACCAACTCTTGCTTCAAAATGATTAAGCAAAAAAGCCAAGTAAGGAAAAGTCGCATATGTTTGTTTCCTTTTTTGGTGTGAAATGCAGTATTTTTCATTTAACTCTGTACTGTAATTTTTCTTAATTACAGGTTTGAATGTACATCGATAGGATTTGACCTTTGACCCCTTTTTCACTTTACTCCAAATCTCATGGTAAATGAAAGTTACTCCTGTAGCAAGAAGATCTATGGTACTGTAACAAGTTCATAATCTCCTTTATTTTATGTTGTGCATGTCTCTCAACTCCTATTTTTGCTCATGACCAAAAAAAGAAAAAAAAAACTCCTATTTTTGCTTAACTCCTCTAACGTGGATGCGCAATGACTATATTATCCTTTAATGTTGCCCTTTCTTGAGCCATTGTTTGCTAGATAATGGACAAATTTTTTACTTCAAGCATGGCATGAGTCAATACAAAATATCTTATAACGCCCGGTGTCTCATTCACTTGCAGAATCAGAAATCGGTGGTTAAAGAATACACATCTATAATTAGCATGCACACTCATATATAATGAATTCAATATAATAGAATTTTTTCTTTCATCAATAAATGAAAAAAAATTTCAAATTCACGGTGTGCACAGACACACCCTTGCAACAATATCACTCCATCCTTTGTCTCATTCCAGCACAGTTGACAACCACCCAAACAAATAGCAAGGGCAAAAACTCTAGCACGTGATGAAAAATTAGCA
Source organism: Ehretia macrophylla (assembly GCA_037974665.1). Classification (NCBI taxonomy): domain Eukaryota; kingdom Viridiplantae; phylum Streptophyta; class Magnoliopsida; order Boraginales; family Ehretiaceae; genus Ehretia; species Ehretia macrophylla. Next base: position 64,688,280 of record CM075769.1, read on the forward strand.
AAACTTAGGAATGAGCAAAAACTCTAGTAGTACTGGCACTACTCATGCAAGTCATAGTTATATGCTAATGATAAGCTGTAAGATGACTAGGAATTTTTACTGACGACCTAAGGAAAATGCCAAATGGTAAGAGGGCAGATCCAGCTATTTCCCAATAGGTGCAGGTTAACTTGGGTAGTATATATGTCTCCTGATCTGTATGAATTTCTGAGTTCTGACCCTGCTTCGTTTATCATAGAAATGGAAAGGACACACTTGGTTTTTAAGGAAATTGATGCTGAAACAAGCATATCATCTAACTGAGCAACATTACAGCAAAAGCATGAAGAGGCAGGCATATATATCGTGTGAATTATTAATGCTTGATTAATACGCACACACATGCACACTTGTCCTTGCATGCCATAATATTTAAGAGGTGTGACATATATCCACCTCAAAGGGCTCAACTTCATTTACTAGTATGCTTCTTGCTTCACTCAATCCCCCTTTTTTGGTTCATTTTCTGCAATTGGTTCATTAACTATGCGCATGCTGCACTTGAATATCTTGTTCACATTTCAGGTTAATCAAGAGAATGTTCTTCTTGGCCCAGTCTTTATATATTTTGTGCTCAAATCAATACCTTTTCACAGTTAAGTCATATATTTCGGGGTTTAGACTTTAGTGTGAATTCAAAGTGTTACATGTCATAAAAAAAAAAAAAAAAAAGGGAACCAAAATATCAACTATTTGCCTTCTTTTCTTTGGGTACGTTAGAAAAAATTATTAGGCCTTTGCACTTACCTAGCTAGGGTCGATCAAATTGTGAGAAAAGAAACTAAGAACTAGTACATGCATGTCATATAATTTTGAGGCAAAACCATTTTCAACTTGTCGAATTGGACTAGCTAGTTGGGGTACAGGACTGCCTTCAACCAAAACTACTTAAAAAAGAACAAGAAAAAAAAAAAAAGAAGCAACTGCGCATCAAATGAAAAGTTGCAAAGACTTAGTCAATTTGATTCTTTTTTTAAAAATAGACTATATACGATGCATGACATCTACACCTCATACATTATGTAGTTAGTTGAAGAAAATAGAGACTGAAACTCTATTTTGGTTTAAAATATTAAATTTCATGTATATTTAGATTTTACAAACTTCATTGGTGTTATTTTTTGGGTCATTAAATCTCTAAAAATATTCAAATTTAAAAGTTAAAGACTCTAAATATATTTTAAAAACTCTATTGAAGATGCCCTTAAAAGGAAGATATTTCAATAATAGTTCGTACGTTGTCATGTGCATTGCTGCTACTAAATCCTATTTCTTTAGTACCTCAACTCCTTTAACGCCTTAAAGAAGACAACTGATGACTGGGTCCTCCCATCAATTCATGCAGGGGAACTCAGAAGTGAGCCCAATTGAGGCGCGGGGCGTGTTGTGTGTGTGTTGGGGGTGGTGTTTTGTTGGCATCATTATAAGATTGAAATGCTTTAGCAAATATACATGAGAAATCACATATCTTTTGAAAGTTGAACCACACAATATATATTTCTTATTTGTGGACAAACAACATGGCCAATTCATGAGATATTGTTTGTCTATGTCAAATCCTTAGCTTATACGGTTCAGAAAATCAATTCTCTCTTCTTCTTTTTTGGGGGGATACATTAGTATATCAATTATGAAAGTGGAAATGAATATTTTTATGATAGCTTCGAATTCAATAATTTCAAAGTTTGATTCGCCTTGATATTGAGAATACTCATTGCATAAGCAATTCAATAATTAACAAAGTTCGGGTTGAATGGTTATATTATACCAATTTGATCTGAGCTCTTAGAACTAGAATAAATTTGGCAGTGATCGCAAAATCTTAGTGATCTTTTCTATTTAATGAATGTAATAGTCTTTTTAAAATTGTAAAGGAATCATATGAGAGCATAATAGAAATCTCAGCAAAAATACTCCTTGTTATTCAATAGATAAAGTACATTTCATAGTCCAACAGATATTGCCCTGGAAATTTCCAAAATTATGAGGAAGCTATTTTGTAAATTTTTTCCCTAAGCAAATCTATTTTCTTCAACCTACTTTGTAGTGACAACTTTGACATTTTCTACATTTCAGGTTGGTACCGAAGGGTAATAAACTATAAGTTGACACTGTGCACCTTATATTTATTCATATTTTGGGTCAATACGAAACGAACACATACACAAATGAGAAGAATAAGACAAAATAGAAGTTCTAACAACACTTGGCTGTTGTTCTTTCAAGTGAAATTTCCCCAAAAAAAAAATGTTGTGTCAATGCTCTTGCCCTTATGATAAAGATCATGTCGTGGAATCTTGAGATTGTTATCTTTATAAATAAAAGATTTTCAAAGATAACAAGGTGCATATATATATATATATATATATATATATATATATATATATATATATATTGGTTTATTTCAGAGAAGAAGGAAGGTTGAATATTAACATGCGTTTATTATTGATTTCACCCGATCTCATAGTGTTAATTCTTTTTTTGGGAACGTCGAGTGCCAAAATTGTTATATCTTGATAAATAAAAGATTTTCAATGGTGAAAAGGTGCATGTATGAACTGGTTTGTTTCCTCTCTACCATGATTCATCATCTGTCTAATGTATCGACATACGAGGCACATGCTACCTTGACCTTTCAATGATTGGGACATAATTATAGCTTAAACTCATAATGGATTAGGTAGATTTGATTAATTAAAGAGATTATGATACATACCCACCATTCATTATGTCCCATAATGGTTAAGATACATGCTAAATGTGCTTTGTATGTTCAAGACACAAATCTTCATACGTTGCATTTGTTGAATGTGTTGATGCTATTGCGTCTTCCACGAAGAGTCCACGTTCGGCAGTGCATGCTTTGTCGAAAAGTTAATGAACGAACCTTCCGGAACCAAAGCCCATGCCCTTTATAGGTCAATGTCAAGGTTATCGGATTTAGATCATTTCATAACGTTATAATAATATAAGAAAATCAATGATACAGTAATAAATATACATAATAAAGATACAGTTATGATAAAATGATTTATACTATTAACAATAAACATCAAATAACTATATTATTATTTTATTAATTAATATTGACCTCCGTCATAACATTACAAATTAAGCTTCTCTCATGGTTGACCGATATATTTAAAAATATGTCCAGTTCGAAAGAGACATGATAAAGAGTTCAATATGATATGTGCATCTTAATACTTTCGCATCGGAACTGCTCTTAGACAAGATAAGCCTCTTTAGCAAGATCTACCCATAAATACCATCAACAATTTATACAAAAGATTTCATGTATGAGAACGAACCATATTAAAGAAAACTGGTGTGTATATCAACAATCCGTGTGAAATTTGAAGACAAGAACTATCATGATAGTTCTGAACAAAAACAACTCATCCGTGGATGTTCTCTTCAATTTAAGATAAGGAACTGCTCATATGTATAATTTTGGGATCTTTATACAAACACTCTAAAAGGTCATGTGTCACCATCACGTGCCAAACTCAACCATTACAAGCATTTATAAGAAAAGTCTATAAACTTCACAAAGAACAATAGCTTGTACTAGTTCATTACGGCTATGAACCTCTCAACCTTTTACCTTTGTTTCTCACTATTCAGACGATAAAAACAAAACATCATAAACTCCTTTTCTCTTCTTCAATTTGACCTCCTTGTTAGTTTTTTCGCTGATCCATTTAGGGGTTAAAGCTTGCCGATTTATGCTGATTTTTCTGCGGAATTTACTAAACTTTGTGTTGCATTATATTTGATAAAATTATAATGAAATTGGTAAGTACTTTTGCTGATGTTATTATATATAGAATCCTTCTAATTTGGATGATTTAATCAAACTTAAATATGCCAAAACTGAGATGATTACAACATACAAAAGTTTGCACTTTAATATGACTTGCACCTGGATTCAACGAGAAACCTCCATCGCTTTAGATCTTCTGCTTAAGCTGCTATAGCACAACATTCCAGCGCAAATTACAGAGGCGTAAACCACGTTTGTTTATTCCAAAACTGCACTCCTCTCAACTGACACTTGCAGTTTCTGAGCCAAAAGAATCAAATAGTTGAAAAATCTTAGCATGAGGGAGATCCCAAAATCCTAAACCTTAAGCAAGGGCAACACAGACAAGCATCTCCAGTACCTAAACAAATGGGAACTTGTCCACTTGAACTTCAATCTTTGTCTCAGATACAGAAAAGATCAAGAATCTAACGACAGGAAAAGGACCAATTGTCTTATGTTCCCTCAGAAAAGCTCTAGTGCTGAAGTTCTGATTGCATAACCAATATTTACCAAACCAGCCACTATCATATAGTAGACCAGACCCTCATGAAACAGCTGAACTTCCAAATTGATCAAAATATATTGAAGTCAGTCATATTACCAAAATTCTCCACATGAACAAGATCCATCTATGAAATGGTGAAATCGATTATTGTCCCTAACAATGATTTCCTTACTTGTTAGTTTTGAAGCATGCTTCATGAAAGAATGACAATCTCCACATATCCTAAGGTTCTTCATAATTCTTATAGGTATCCCAGAAGGTAAGCACATTAGTCCAAAAGTAAAAGCGAGCTTTTCACTATGGTGCTTCAGCAGTTCTTTTTTTTGTCTCTCTTCTACATCATGCAGATCATGTTCAATCTCACCTCTGTATCCCATTTTCTGCATTTCTTCCAGCAAATCATCTAACCTCAAATAAATCTCTCTAATCTGCGGATGGCTTCTCTCCCCAACCATAAAAGAATGAACCCTGTCCTTCATTTCAATCCAACTCTTGCCCCTCTCCTTCTTGGCTTCACTCTCTTTAAGAAGCTTCCTCGCCAATGCAACATCGTCCCACCGTTTATTAGCAGCATATATATTCGAAAGTAACACATGGTTTCCTGCATTATTAGGTTCAAGTTCAAACAACTTTTTCGCAGCTATCTCTCCCAACTCAACATTCCCGTGGACCCTGCAGGAGGCCAATAGTGATCCCCATATAGAAGCAGTGGCTTGAAATGGCATTTTATCGATCAAATCCTTAGCATCTCGAATCAACCCCGTACGGCCAAGAACATCAACCATGCACGAATAATGCATAACATTAGGTGATAAATCATGCTCTTCCGACATCATGGAAAAATATTTCTTTCCCTTTTTGACCAATCCCATATGTCCACAAGCAGATAAAACACAAATATAAGTCACTTCATTTGGATAATATCCTGCCTGCCGCAATTTTTCAAATAATATCATAACCTCTAACGACCTAGCATGTTTAGCAAATCCTGAAATCATCGCGTTCCACAGTACCAAATTCTTCTCCTCTGCATTTGAAAACACAAAATAAGCTTCTTTAATTGTCCCACATTTTGCATACATATCTACAAGAGCAGATAACACATACACATTAGCACCAAAGCCAGCTTTCTCAACTATGCAATGTACTTGTTTCCCTTCAATTGAAGCAGCCAGTGCAGCACAAGCTGAAATAGCCGAAGAAACAATAAACTGATCAGGCCTTAATCCACTCCTCTTTGTTCTATGAAACAACACCAAAGCCTCCTCATAAAGCTCATTTTGTACACAACCAGCCACCATTGAACTCCAAGTAACAATATTCTTTTCATACATGCCTTCGAAAACCAGAAAAGCATCCTTTATTAAGCCGCATTTGGCATAAACATCAAGCAACGCTGTACCCACATACACATTTTGATGAACCGGTGCCTTGAGAATGAAAGCATGCAACTGCTTGCATTCAAAGACGGCGGATTTCGCCGCGCAAGCGCAAAGAACACTCGAAACGGTGAATTCACTGAATTGACAAGAACCTTCCCTGTGCATTTTCGTAAAGAGATTGAGTGCTTCTTCTGCATTTCCATTCTGGGTGTACATACCAATGATAGTGTTCCATGAAACTAAGCTTCGTTTAGGCATTTGATCGAACACGTTGCGAGCATATTCCACAAGCCCACATTTAGAATACAAGTTGATGAGAATGTTTGATAGTAAAATATCTGATTGGAGATCCAATTGGATGATTTGAGCATGGCAGGCCTTGCCTTGCGTGGGTGCTCTTTGTTTTGCGCATATTTGGAGAAGGTTGTGAAAGGTGGTTGTATTTGTGGACAGCCAAACGCGGTCTTGTTGTTCCTGGAATGGATGATCAAGTTTTGCATTGGCCAAGGACGATAAGTTTCTATGCTTTGATTTCAACGTGTGGTCATATATTTTGTATCTTGCTAGGAGTTTCATTTCATGTGATGTAACACATAATGATTTGCTTGTCCAAGAAAATTGGAAAGAAAGATTGAAAAGATTTTAGGCTTTTTTTTGTATTTGTTACCAATTTTGTTAGGTTAAAGTCTCATCAACTAACATGTCCTGCCTTTGTTATTGAAGCCTCCATTTGTTTACCGTAAATTTTATTTTTTAATTAATGTAAAAAAACTAATTATAAGAAGTGTAAAATATACTGCAGTTAATTGATAACGAAGTCTAATTTTAGGTACCCAATTTAAGATTTTGTGATACTTGATTTCAAGTTTCGGCTTCAACCTATAGTTTAACATATGGTTTTGTAATTTGGACTTCTAATTTATGGTTTGAGCTATAGGTTTGGCCTTATACTTTGGACTTGTATCTCATTTTTTGTGTGGTCAATTAGAGTAGAACAAATCAACATATAAAGAATGCAGTGTTAGATATTATTTCATTTTCATTACTTATTTATTACTTTTTATGTAAATACTTATTTCGTATGTTAAAATAACAATTTATTTGTTTCGATAAGTATCAATATTGAAGGTGATAAATAATTTATAAAAATCGAGTGACATATAGTATTTCTCGTTACAAATTATCCAACCTCTATAGGAGGTACATCAACTTCCAGAAATTATTCAGGACTAGCAACAACTTCTGACTGCCCAATTCGCAGGCCTATTACCAGATGGCCTGGTAAATTTGATCAGTAAGAGTGTGGAAGATCTGCTAAAAGTTTATTGAACGTCCTCAACAAATAATGTCCCTTTTTTCTAGTACTATGCTTTGATTTGGCTCAACGTTTATATCTTTTTTGGCCCAATTAGTTTTGGACTCTTTTTCTATAAGCATTTATTGTTCCAGTATAATCAATATTTTCTTGACAAAAGAAGCCGAGCGAGCTCGGACAGTAAAGCTCTGTTTAGTTTAACTATAAAATTTTGACTTTTGACTTGTAGAGTTTTTGTTTGAAGTGCTGTTGAATAAAATCCGTTAATTGTTTAGTTTATGTTAGGTAATATTGAGCTTTTAAAACCTTTCAGGGCAATATCGGGTAAACAGTTTCCGCATTATATAAAAATAATTTCACAAAAACTTTTTTAAAAAATCTCCAATTTAGTGCTTCTTGTTTTTTAACTTCAACTTTTATTAAAAATTCTTTTAGAAATGGGGCAAACAAGATAGTTTCAAGTTTTAAACTCACAAGAATCGTTTTTAAGTATATAAAAGTTAAATCAAATAGAGTCTAACTAGTTAGACAATGTTTGGGTTGTCTAAATTTGAACCGTTGAAGAATTTCCGACCATCATATATTAACTATTATTTATTATGAAAGAACATAAGTTTGATCTACACTTCACTCATTACATTACAATCGGAGAATTATTACCTAGAACAAATTTTCCCCTCAAACTTCGAAAAGTAACATTTTACAAAACATAGTAATATTGTTATATGGGTATTGTTCAATTCAATATGTACTTTAAGGGAGGAATTAAAGTTCTACTAATCTTAGTGATTTGTGATTCATCTGAAATTGGTTAATCTCGGTGAAGTTAGAGTTTTCTCGAATAAAAGGAGTTATTATGAAGATATCAACTTAATTAAATATATATTTTTTAATAATTTGAACATCTAGATCAAATGACTATTTACTACAGTCGGTAGTGGTTTTGACTTTGATTACAAAACTTTGGGAGATGGGACATGTCAATTAGTGATTCTAGAATCATGTGGAATGATATACAGGACATCAAATTAGCAGGTTTTACTTTTGACAAGTGGGAGTGGGGGTTAAAAAAAAAAAGAAAAAGTATCTCATTAGCTTTAGGTTATGCTTTTGCGAATATGAATATGTGTTTGTATGTAATGCCAGATAATGGTAACAATAGTTTGAAAACTTTCATCATGCTTTATGATTTTATAGGCTTTGGCTAGTGTCAAACCCACAATCAAGAACCTGTTTATAGTTGAAAAATGAACACCATTTTGTCAATTTGTATGCCATCAATCTGTCAAGTTGCATATAGATATTCAACACAACATTAAATTTCATGCACATTTATTCTTAGATATTGGAAGGACAAGAAAAATTGCCCGAAAAGACTTGTATGCTTTTTCCATCTTTCATAAGATTTAGTGAATTCTCGTTGTTCTATCAGGCATCAACAGCTGCAAGTTCAGCAAAGATCAACAATCAGAGGTACACTAAACTTCGTTTAGGACCCAATAATTCTTGTTTGGGGATGAAGGGGAACCTTGGAGGTAAAGTTATAGTGAATTTAGACAGTGAAAATAATTCTCTAGTATGTGAAATATATATACGTAAAATATATTTTAAAATGAATTTGATTTTTTTTAAAATTCTGTTTATAACGAGAATTCTGAACACGATTTTATTCTTGTTTCTAGTGAAACTTGGTAGGAGGGAGCCAGCTAGCGAAAGAAAATTGCTTTATTTTAATGTACATTCCAAGATGGCCTGGCTCATTTCTTCGTTCTAAACATGTTTTGGTTGCAAAGTTTCAAACTTTTCCACCTTAGAAATAATCAGTTAACTAAGAGCAAATGAATGGTCGATATTATTTTGTGTGAGCTAAAAGTATACCAATGACAATGAATAGGGTTTAGCCTTTTGGTGAAACACTTGATACGTGTGTAAGAGATTTATTCATATTAATGTTTAAATCAATTAGAAAGTTAATTTTTTAGAGTTGATTCTGATAGATCTTAACAACTTTTGATGTGAGCCGAAAAATTTTCAAATAAAGTTCTTTTTGAGGTATGCACCAAAAAGGATTATCCTTGAAAAAAAAAAAAATGAACAGGACTCGGATAAATTCCTAGATGCTTATGAAAACTAAGATTCTAGAAGTTGAAGATGACAACTTCAAATGCATGAAAAAAAGTTCAACGAGTAGGGAAAATATCAAATACTCATCTACGTTTCTTAAAGAGATAACTGTATTCCCCATCCTCAGAATAGATAGCTACAACATCAAATCGTTAGCATGAGTGGTTCATCAATGGTTATTTTCATGATGACAACAAGTTTCTTTCCATAATATCACGATATCTGTGACTGTGAGTGACATAACTTGAATGAAAGTGACACAAACATGATAGCTACAAAACTAGATATTAATTCATGATCTCATTCTCAGCTACTTTCTACTAGCCTGGATAAACTTTAAAACATCCATTAATGGTAGCATAGATTGCAAGTTGTAGTAGACAACTATTACATAACCTTTTTTTTTCTTTTGTGGTTGGAATAATGATAAATGTCATAACACCACTAAGCAAGGTCGTACATGAAGGGGACAAGTTTCTATTTACCATATTTGTCTAAGCAAACAAAAGCCAAGAACGAAACGCATTGGAAAAAAGTTTGATGGTGATGAAGTTTTAAATCCTATGCCAAGTTCTCGTATCAAATCATGGCCACCACAAAATTGGATAGTACATTAAGATGGCTCAAAAGAAATGGAAAACCAACATCCATATATAGCGGTATTTTGATTTCTACTTTGATTTCATTTAGTGTTTTAAAAGGTAAATAGTGTATTATTCTTTTATATTTTGTTAAAAGTACATAATATCTTTTTATATTTTAAAAATTAATTGATTACCCTCCTATGTTTTAAAAAAGTAACTGATTACCTCATTGTATTTTATAAAAGTAATTGATTGCCCCCTATATTTTCTAACAAAAGCGCTAATTTTTAAAAAATATAGGGGGGTAATCAGCTACTTTTATAAAATACAGGGGGGTAATCATCTAATTTTTAAAACACTAGAAGGTATTGTGTACTTTTAGCAAAACACATGGAGATAATCAGTTAATTTTTAAAACACAAGGGGGTCTTGTGCATTTTTAGCAAAATACAGGGGAGTAATACGCTATTTAGTTTTTTAAATAGTGAATTAGGTTAGATACTCTTATGGAGTAAATTGATTGCCGCCCCCCTGTGCTTTTCTCGAAATACTCATTTACCCCTTGTGTTTTTAAAATAGGCTTATTATTCCCCCTGTGTTTTTCCAATTAAGGTGATGCACCCAAAATCTCTTATTCCGTTAACAAACGTTACTAAATTAATTAATTGAACATTATACCCTTACATAAAGTTAAAATCGAAAAAACACAGGGGGTAATGAGTCTATTTTAAAATTACAGGGGTAAATGAGTATTTCAGACAAAACACAGGGGCGCGGCAAGTAATTTACTAAAATGGTATTTTTGTCCAATAACGAATTTATTTAAACCAAAAGTATAAAAAAAATCACATTTTAAGCGCGTGTGTTACAATTGCTGTTAAATTAGACGAATTTTTTAACGGAGGGGGGCAATCAGCTACATTCCGAAAATCACAGGGGGTAATGAGTCTATTTTAAAAACACATGGGGTGAATGAGTATTTTGAACAAAAAACAAAGGGGCGGCAAGCAATTTACTCTACTATTATGAGTAAAATGCATTATATCTCCTGTATTTTTATAAAGTTGCATCATAAACTCTATATTTTAAAAAGTCACGTTATAAATCATATGTTATGAAAAAAGTTGCATATGACTCTCCCGTTGTCCATTAGTTTGTTAGTTTTAACGTGGTGTGTAATACACACGCCTGTGATGCAAGTATGATATTTGTCAAAGGAGGTATTTGCAACATTTTTAATGTTAGAAGGGGTATTTGTTACTTTTTAATTTCAGAATGAGGTGTTTACAACATTCTTCATTTTGTAATATGATTGAGAAAATACCTTAAGTTAAGAGAGAATCAGGATGAAACTGATTCTTATATGATCTTTTATTGTAGCCAAATTGTAAACACTTTTGACAAGTATGTGTAAGAATTATAAGCATGTATGTTACATTTCATGTTAAAATGAATAGAAAAATAGATAACGGGGAGTCATATACAACATTTGCCATAACATAGGACTTATAACATAACTTTTTAAAATACGGAATTTATAATATAATTTTATAAGGAGGTATAATGCATTTAACTCTATTCTTATACCAACTTAAGTAACATCGTAAAGGGAGATAGGCTTGATTCCAATATTGTCATCTCTAGCATTAATGGTCTTTGTATCGTACTCTAACCATCTATGTTTTTACAAAAGGAAAACTCTTCAAAAAGTCTAGACTGGCCAGTCAGTCTAGACTTTTACTCATATGAAATGGTCTCCACATATGTCTCATGTTTTGTGAGTAAAAATCTGACTGACCGGTCAGTTTAGATTTTTTGAAGAGTTTCCCTCAACAAAATTGTTAGTATTCATTAAGAAAATGATCACGAAAATAAAAATACGTAATTTTAATTATAGAATCAAGAGTCACCATTGTTAATGTATTTTTTTTTCTTCTTTAAAGAGACTAAAGTCAAGAAACTACACAACTATTAGTTGAAAGAATGACTCGTCCCTCTGATCCTTTTCCAATAAAATTAAGAAAGGTTGAGGAATAATATTCATAGTGTAAACTCTTACGGACTAACTAAGAACATTGTTTACTAACCAATTCGTACAAGTGTTCGTCTTTTTATAAATGAATTTGATATAAAACTCGAGATTACTTTATAGTATGCATTGACATTCTACAAGTAGTCAGTCTTCAACTAAGAAGTGCAATCAAAGAAGTATAGTGTAGAAAAGTAAAGTTCTGAGGTAATAGTCAAAGCTAATCAATGAACAATTGATGGCAAGACATCAAATTGGAGTATAATTGAGATGGATATATATATTAAAGATGACGGGACATAATGTGGTTTAGACATCAGAAGCATGCACCATATTGATGTATTTGAAAGTCAATGCACGGATTACCTAACACTAAAACATGTCTAAATCTAAATGAGATCTCATTACACATTTTAATTATCTCGTAAAGCTCAAATTCAATATTTTAATTATCTCGTAAAGCTCAAATTCAGTAAATAGAAAAACCGTTATTATAAGTGACTTTTTATAGCGATTTTTACAACGATTACCTCAAACTAAAATATTTTGCAACAATTTTATTAGATCATTCAAAATTACCGGTGCATCTTTAGCATCGTCAAGTGAAGATGGGAGGAGAAATTCAACCACTTGGAACTGGAAAATCTTAATGGAGTGACGAATGAAACTAAAGTGCCCTGCCAGTAATTTTGCAAGTTGGGATTCAAATATAGGCGAGAATATATTCAAATATAGGCGAGAATATGATGTAATGCTTACATGTTGATCCAAATATGAATTCGCAGTGACCTATTTCTCTAGGAGATTTTAAGCACGTGACCCCCAACTTGCAAATTCCATTTTAGGTTGAATTCGTTCAAACCATCTTTTGACAGAAGAAAAAGTAAAGTCCATATGAAGTGGGATTCTAGCATGTTGTGTACAGAAAAATAGCTCGGTACACAAAATTCACATTATTTATAAATGTAGAAAAGAATTGAATCCATAAATTTTAAAGCATAACTGTACTGAAATTAGAAAGACATTTACAAATAAAGAAACCAAATCGATGTACCTTCCAAATTCTAAGACTTCTCCAGCCAAGTATTATGTTCCAACGCCGGTCCCCCACTTGTTCTGATACTGATTGTGCTTTCCATGTTTACTTTGGCATATTCTTTATTATGTAAGCAAGTCATGGTCTTACTTAATTAGTATGGTTAGTTTCAACGATTGCGGGTTGTGTGTCTACCTTCGAGAGTAAGGTTGGAAAAATCTCTCTTATTTCATTTAAGTTTCTAAAGTAAGTTTACATAGTTTTAAGTTTTAGCAACTTTACTGTAAAAGCACCTCTTTCTAACGTTAAGTGCAAATAAAACTCAGTCTTCGTCTTCTTTTTTTTTGTCAATGGCAAGCGGGTTGTATGTATTAATTCATCAAAAATATTTACATATTACAAAAGTATACTATGTAATCGTATTCTCATCAATATTTCAAACCCTACAAATGACTTGGTTCAAAAGGAATTTTCTAACTTTTTTAAACATATACAGTTTGGTGCGAACATCAAACCTAATATCAATGAAGATGTCTTATTCAGTCCGAACACCCTTGTTGTAAAGACGAGAGTTCTTTTCTTTCCAAACGTGAAAAATAAAGGTGCCCAAAAATAGTTTCAAAGTGAAGAGTTGAAAAGATCTACTAGACTCGTTACAAACAAGCCAATCCGTAATATCACTCCAATTCCTGAGTCTAGCTGGACCCTTAGTCATCTTCCAGCCCTTGATCCAAAGTTTACTGGTGAAAGAACATTCATTGAACAAGTGAATTTTATCTTCCATGTGCAGGTGGCAGAATTCACAGAAGGGGTTAACACATTCACACCCCAAGATTGAAGGCGGCACTTTGTGGGGAGCTTATCTTCCTCTTCTTTTCTATAAACTCAGAATCTGAATCCTGGAGACTTCCAATAGCAACTCCAATTAATGGGCATTTTACCTTAGATTTTCGAGATGCTCAAGGAACACTTGGTGATTAAATTAATTGAAATGACACCAATAGATGCATAGAGTGGAATGGTTGTTGGCAATATCGCAATTTTTATATACAATTAGTTGGTGGCTACCCAATAATTTATGTAAATTAAGCACATTTTGCATCTAACAGATTTCTAGAGGACGAATACGTATATTCACTAGATATGATTATCAGCCACCCAACCAATCGTCTTATACCGAACGGAAAAGGAGAACATTTGACTAAAGTACAGATAAAAACAGATTCTTTGATCAGATAATTATATTTTTCATGAAGGAATTGGTACCCTTTGATCTCGAAATGGAGATAAGGCATGGTCCAATGTTCTTGGTTGATTTTGATCCTTCTACAATTAATTTTTCCAGGAAATGGAAAGAGAATATCTCTAAATTGACAAAAATTATTAGTTAGAGTAAATTCCTTATATTTAAAGTGCATAACCTCCTTGTTGTTAGGCTTTCTTCAACAAATCCACTAAATAGTCAAATCTACTAAATGTAGGAGAGTTGTTGATAACAGTTTCAACAGCTTCAGATCTTCTAAAAAATAAGAGATCCTCATATTGACTTTTAGTTCACCTAAATTTAGGTGATCTGAACTCATACCCTATAAATTCCATTGGTTGCATGATTAAATTTCTAAAACAGAGAAGTTGTTGGGATGACAGTGGAGCGGGCCACCTATCCCTACGCCCCACCCCATCACCTAAAAATTCCCTCTAACACCCGCCCTGCCCTCGTGTTTTATACCCCCATCCTCCGCTCCCGCCCCATCCCTGAATCCCCATGAATTTTTTATTATTCTCTTAAACTTTACGATATTAAATTTAATTTAACCTCAAATTTTTTAAATATAAATTTAATTTCAACTACCTAACTTCAAAATATAAATTAAAAATTATAATAATGATAAATAAATATAGGTATTAAATAAATGTTAAATATTAATTATATATTGAGTCTTATTTTTCCAATTATATAGTAAAAATAATTTAAATAAAAGCCAAATATTAATTATATATTGAGTTTTAAGCTTTCAATTACATATTAAAAAAAATATTATAGTAATTTAGTTTTAAGCATTTAAAATAAATTCCGACTAAATCATTGTGTATGAGAATTATATGTGGAAAAAGAATTTATTTTTTGTTATTGGAACCGTATAATTTTTTTTGTCATCGAATGTCTACTTATAATAGTAATTGAAAATCTTAAAATATAACCCTGAATTATGTTGTTTGAAACTATTTTGAAAAACTAAAAACAATTAACAAATCTCTTGAATTCACTATGATTAATAGTGAAATGGAAATATTTATGTAAAAAGATTACAAATGTCAAGTAACTGCATATAGTGTCTTAATTAAAATAATGCTTATAAAATTCTTTTGAGTAATCCATTTTTCTTTTCCATTTTAGTAATACTTTATCTAATGTTCATTAATCTATACTTTTATATTTATAATTCTAAATTTCAGTATATATGTAAACTTAAAGATATAAAAATAAGGGCAAATCACACAATTAGTCTTAATTGTTTACATGTTTTGGACATTTAGTCTCGATTGTTTCAGAAGTCATTCGCTTGGTCCCCAATATTTGCAAATGTCTAGCTATTTGTCCCTATTGTTTACATGTTTTGGATATTTAGTCTCTATTATTTCAGAAATCACGCAGTTGATCCCCAATATTTGCAAATGTCTCACTATTACTCCCTAATATTTAAAAAGTCCTCCAATTAATCCTTAACATTAACTAAACATTAAACTTACCAAAAAAATAATGGGGACTAATTGGATGACTTTTGTAAACAACAGGGACTAATAGTGAAACATTTACAAGAATTGAGGACAAACTGCGTGACTTTTGAAATAATAGGGACTAAATGTCCCAAATGTGTAAACATTAGATACTAATGGTGAGACGTTTGTAAATATTGATGATCAGCTGGATGACTTCTAAAATAATGGGGACTAAATTTTATAAACATATAAATAATAGGTGATCACCTCGTTTTGCGCTCAAAAATAGTAGGGTTAAATGATTGGAAATATTGCTTACCTTAAATTACCTAAAGCTGTGGTGAGTAGATGGTCGATCTACGGAGATTGGGTTATCAAATTATGTTAAGTCCTTAATTTAGAATTATTTGACTATCTCCCGTCACGGATAAGTTTGATTAAGTCCAAAAGTCTAAAAATTCAAAAGATACAGTAGTAACAAAATCCAAAAGTGAATTAGACAAATGTATTAAACTGAAGAATTACAACACTCAATAATGAAAATCCAAAGGGTTAATGATTCAGGGTGGTTATAGCTCGGTATACGCAAGTATGAAGTTATTGATTCAGATTTAAAGTTAAGTCCTTCAGAAATAGGGCTACAAGCTCCCACTACTGAAATGAGTTTTTAATTACATAAGTGAGAAGATTAATTAATTAGCAAGACTGGATGTGTTGGTACAACCTAACAATTTCCAATCTCTCAATTAATCTTTCACTTATGTAACTTGGAGGTGTCGGTACAACCAGACTAGATCCATCCGAGGTAGTCTCGTATTGCCACTGGTTTACAAAACCGGGCGTATATGTACTTTCAATTAAATATAACATAACTACAAGTATACGAATAATTAATCAAAGAATACTTAGAAATAACGTATATACAAGAATAACCTCACACATACCACCCCAAATCTTGGGTCTAGTGTGCCATGATAAACTTTAAAGTATACAAATTCATAACGAAAACCAAAATCAAAGAATACTTATCGTGTTTGAAAGGATTTCGGTAGACCGGTATGACTTTGATATACTTATAGCTCACTAGACCCTCCCCTTGGGATTATAACTTTGCACACAGCTAAATAAAATAATTAACACACTCACAACTTAATTCACAAACATAAGAATAGCAGAAATTATGCTATGAGAGAAAATGGTACGCCCTTGTTTGCTGAAAATCGCGATTATCTATAGGCAAAGACGTAGGGGGTGCTCGAGCGCCTGAAGGGAGCGCTAGAGCGCCCTTCTGCACTTTTGAATTTTTTATTTTTTATGTCATTTTCGTTCTGCACTCTGCCGCTCAATTGTCGGTCTTTTTCAAAAAGTGGCGCTCGAGCATGGAAAAGGGGCACTCGAGCGCCCTTCTGGCTGTGGTAGGTGAACTTTGACTTCGACCAGCTCGGTTGACTTTGACCATTGACCGTTGACTTTGACCGTTGACCAAAAAGTTGACCAGGTCTATTCCAAGGTTTTTCAGCGTCCTGAATCCATTTCTGCACTCGGTTTGGCCAAATTCAATCTCGAATTGCTAGTTTTGAAGTTGTTCTACCATTTTCCTTTAGTGTTGCACCGAATATTCGCTTCAAAAGTTAGTTTTTATGGTCGTTTTTGCTCTTTCTTCTTTAAAACCTATATTGCATTAAATTTGTGTAAAATATACAATTAAGCTTGAAATAATAATGCAATATACATGATTTAATGGGTTAAAGTTACTAAAAATACGGATTTAATCACGCAAAATTTGTAAAATAAAAAATATTTTCTATGGATAGTTATGAAATGTTAAAACTCAACTACCTTTCAAATCATGTAATACTCCCTTAAATATTATATATATATATATATATATATATATATATATATATATATGAATAAATGACTCGAATGGTAGACGTTGGTTGATTCAAAGACTTTCTTGAAGTATTGTCTTTCCTCGGTTGAATTGTGTTTGGTGAAAGAAGGCTTGTCTAGCAGGATTTATATTGATAGCTCTTTCATAACAAAAAATGCTCAAAAATGGTTAGACAAAAGCATTTTGTTATGAGTTTCTTTTCTGCCTCTTTTGCTAAATCAACACTTTTGAAATTTGAATGATATTAAGCTAGTCATCTAAACAATTTTTTTTTTCAAAGGAATATACCGATCTAGAAAAATAAGTCAAATTTTAATAAAACACAACGTCTCACATTGAAAACATCTCAATTTACTCATTTTTTGATAATTAATCAAAAACTTCTAATTGAATCTTGTGACGCTGTTAGGATGTATGGTGTGCTGTCGCAGGCAACCAAAAATAAAACCTGTACTCCGAAAAATATATGTAGTAGTGTGAGTAAGGATCGTTCCCACAGAGAGTATCTAGCCTAATTTGTGTTACGTAAACAAGGTTGGGGGGGTTGAGTATATAAAGGAAACTTAAGAAAAATTACTGAATTTAAAAATATTGAATTTAATTAAGAAGACGAACCTTGGTCTAAGTCAACATCCACCATCGGAATCTTGTAACTGATCATTGATGCAAGTATATATCAATTCAAACTTTAAATATTCACCGTTGGAATTATTTTCCTATCTCTCCTTAGTCGTAGTTAATTAGAATACACGCGACCTAATTAACCCTAACCACTAAACAACCTCAGACACGCGCTAAAGGTTTAATCTAGTAGCAGCCTTAAGAATTAGAGAGATCGATGAAGCTAAACAACACAAACACACTCGGTTGCATTTAATTTAGTTGAACGTTCTTCCTAAAATCTAATAATCTCTGATGCAGCAAATTATTAAATCTTAGTTGCTTCGCAAATTAGAGGGATCAAACAATTACGGATTTGATATCTAACTTAGCAATAGATTATAATGACTAATAAACTAGTTGGCCACCCTAGCAATTAAACGAAAGAATCATATAAATAAAACAGAAGAACATTCAATACTTAAAGCATAAATTGAACAGTAAAAACTAATTAGATCTCACAGTTCTTATGATTTCGAGGCTTCAATTTCCTTCAACCAAGAATAAAAGTTTAGCCACGCAGAGCCATGAAGAAATCTTGAAGGAGAAAAAAGGGAGAGAAAAAGAGGTGGTCCCAAAATCTTATGATTTCTCTCTTTTTTTATAGTTTGTGAAGCCTACTAGATCCCATAAGATAATGGAATCCTAATCTAAATAGAATAAGAAAATATTAAAGGTGAAGTAAACTCCTAATATAACTAGAAAAGCCTAAAACAACTAGAAAAAGTCCTAATACAATTAGGATAGCTAAAATAGTTAGAATTTTCGTGCACCACATCCTCCACCATCAACTAGAAGCTTCTAGATAAATAATATTCCAGAACACTAAACAGCACAGGTGCAGCAACTTCACGTCCAATTTCGGCTCTGATGCAGCCTTTATTTCTCAAAACGCAAAACATGAAAGTTGTAGATCTTCTTCTTGGCTTTCCAAAACATCTTGAATCACCTCAATCGGAGTTCGGATGAGAGAGTTATGCCCAAAAAATGTAACAGTGTCAGAGTTGTCCAGAATTGCGCGATTTAACTTTGTTTTGCACTTAACTACTTCGTTTGCATCCTAAATCAAAATATAAAGATAATGAGTGTATTTAGGCATTAAATAGGTGTAAAATATTAAACATTAATGGAGAAAAATATGACATTTTGCATTCTTATCAATGTAATAATAGTTAACAAGGTTTCAAAAAAAAAAAATCTTGATACAAACTCAAATCTTAATGGCTAATCATTTTCCCATTCCAAATTCAAAGTTAATTAAATTTTTTATCATATTCCAACCATATTTCAACAATTAATCACTCAAATTTAATTATTATGAATAAATGAAGCAAGAAAATTTTAAAAACTTTGAAAATTTTTTACAGGTGGAATCAACAATTTTTTTACCTCTTCAAACATGAACCGTACATTGTCCTCAATGTAAGAAAGTGATGCAATGCATTGCAAATTAAAAAGATAGATACAATTTGATAAAAATTTCAAGCATTGTTCCTCAAAAACTTTCTAAAAGAAGAATTGTCAAATAAAATCTCAAAAACCAACATTAGCCGTGAGTTAAATAAAAACTAAAATATTTCTAAAGAAAGATGAAAAAAAAAAAAAAACTAAAACTAAAAGAACATAGAAAGCATGCCACTGAATTACGGTAGTGGTGGCGGCAGAGAACCTGAGCCTGAACCTCTCATTGAAGCAAGTTCAGCTCGTAATGCAGCAAACTCTTCCCTCTATGACTATTTAAATTCAGCAAATTCATCTTTCAGTTCACCTATGTCTCCCAATCCTACAGCAAGGTTAGTATTCATGGCTTGCAGTTCTCTGTACATTTTTTCCATCAATGATTCTTCAAATTGATCACCCTGTTGTTGGGAAGAAGTGGCGCCTTCAGCAGATTGAGTGGAAGGCCGTGGAACATTTAATGCTAGGGCATTTTTTGAATAGCGCGCTCCAAATGTTTAAAACTTTTCGAGAATTCCGATGCACCATATGAAGTAATAAGGAGATCCATGAATGGCTCATCAGATGCAAAAGGAAAATCAAACCATTGAAGGAAAGAAATTATTAATCGAGAAAAACAAAGTGTAGATGTAGCATCAAACTTCCTCATGTGGTCTATAAGACTCATCATGTTGTCCCCAATTATAGCCCCAACATAAAAAATGGCACCTTGATAAATCTAATATAAAACTTGTAAAATAACTCCCGTCCTTTCGTGATTATGACCATAAAGGCAAAGGTTCTTTTTAACAATGATATATGTTAACCACATATCACTTGGAATGGTAGATCTTCTTATACCCACACCATGTGGTAAAACCGGACCCCACACAAATTTGTAGCAATGTCTAAATCGGTAGTTGTAGCAGGGAAATCCGTATTTGCCACATAAAAATAATCATGCCCACAAAGTATAGTCATGATATCAGCAGTAGTAAATTGAAATTCAAAACCATCAATTGATGTAGTAAATTTTCCATCATCGTACGAAAGATACTCATAAAAATGTCGACTAAGACGAGGAAAAACAGGAACATCATCAAAAGGTAGGTGTAGAAAACAGTCAAGAAAATATCCCTCAAAAAATGTAAAAGCACGTTGCCCACCTTCAGAGGCCCTTAAAGCATCCGAAAAAATAGTTTCGGCCTCAATTTGAGCATTCTCAAGTCGTGCAGTCAATGATAATTTCTGCCTTTTTGGAGCCATAATCTTAATATTAAACAAAAAAACTAGATCAAAAAAATCACAAAATAATTTTTTATATATATTTTTTACGTAAATACTATTTATTCAAACAACACCAAATAACAACCTCAAAATCATTCTTAACACATAACATTTATAAATCATCCGGTTAAATCCTCTAACATTTAAATAATTTATAAATCCTAGATTTAAGGCAACAAAAAAATAATAGACATAAATGTATCTACATAAATCTATTTTTTTTTTAAATTTTCGGTTTTTTTTTTAATAAATTAAAATCAAGAGACTAGCTCTTCCAGAGGTTTCTGTGTTCACGCCATCTAGTACTTTCTTTCGGTACTCACATGGGGCCACAACCAGTTCCACAGGGTCAAGAGCAAGATAGTGGGGTTTTACGTTACAGACAATACCGTCTGCTGAATACTCTCACTCCTAACTACCTTATCAAGTAATGCCCAAATAGACCTTAAACTACATTAAGCTGGTGGACTGGCAAGTATTATTAGACAGAGTTGCATTGGTCAGATAACCGCACACAGAAAATGTACAGTGACCACTAGTATCATGACAATTATACCTTTATGAGTGTTTCTCAAGGTTAAGACTCAAACTACTTTAAGCTGGATAAAGACTCATTTGGTACTAAATAAAAATAACAAAAAGAATAAAATTAAAAATAAAAATCCTAGGTTGCCTCCTAGGAGCGCTAAGTTTAACGTCTTCAGCTAGATATAATTACTTTGAAATTGTTACTCTGCAAGGATTGGATTCTTAAGTTCAATTGACTCTTCACCCCAATTCTTTAACTGGATCACTGGTTTTAGCCTTTGTCCATTTACAAACATAGGTTTCCCATTTGTTTTATCTTTTATCTTGACAACCCCATATGGAAAAACTTGTTCAACCTTAAATAGTCCATCCCACCTAGACCTCAATTTTCTTGGAAACAATCGTAACTTAGAATTAAATAACCACACATCTTCTCCAGGAATAAATGACTTCCGAATAATCATTTTATCATGCGTTCTCTTCATTTTCTCACTGTAAATCTTGGCATTCTCGTATGCCTCTAAACGCATTTTTTCAAGTTCATTTAGATGGAATAACCTGTTTTTACCAGCTTTCTGCAAGTCAAAATTCACAGTTCTAATTGTCCAATAAGCCTTATGTTGTAACTCAACAGACAAATGACATGTTTTTCCATAAACTAAACAGAAAGATGATATTCCTATTGAAGTTTTATATACAGTTCTATATGCCCAAAGTGCATCATTTAATCGAATGGACCAATCCTTCCTATCAGGTCTAACTATCTTCTCAAGGATTGATTTAATTTCCCTATTAGAAACCTCAACCTGTCTACTAGTTTGTGGGTGATATGGAGTTGCAACCTTATGAATGACTGAGTATTTCTTCAACAATTTTTCAAAAGTTCGGTGAATGAAATGACTTCTACTGTCACTAATGATGGCTCGTGAAATTTCAAACCGACAGAAAATGTTTTCTTTTATGAATTTTATCACAACAATATGATCATTAGTCCTTGTTGCAATTGCTTTAATCCATTTAGACACATAATCAACACCAACCAAAATGTATTGAAAACCAAAGGAGATGGGGAAAGGACCCATGAAATCAATACCCCAAACATCAAAAAGTTCACAAACCACGATGGGATTTAAGGGCATCATATCCCTTTTTCCCATGTTACCTGTCTTTTGGCATCTTTCACATGCCTTGCAAAACTCATGAGTGTCATTGATTAATGTGGGCCAATAAAATCCACTTTGCAGAACTTTGTTAGCCGTCCGTCGTCCTCCAAAGTGTCCCCACATTCCTGCAAATGACAAAATGACATGATATTTAGCTGTTTAGACTCGGGTACACATCTACGAATAATTTGATCATAACAAATACGGAACAAATGAGGATCCTTCCATAAATAATGCTTTGCAATTGAGAAAAATCAGTCTTTCTCAACCTTGTTCCACTCCTTGGTATTTACCAACTGCAAGATAATTCACAATATGACCATACCAAGGAAGTTTAGGAGCAGAAATTAACAGTAACTGTTCATCAGGAAATGTATCTCTCAAGGGTAATTCATTTTCTGTTTCCTGAGTTACAATCTTTGACAAGTGATCAGCAACAACATTTTCTCGACCTTTCTTATCCTTGATTGTTAAATCAAAATTTTGAATTAATAACAACCATAGAATAAGCCTAGGTTTAGCATCTTTCTTTTCCAACAGGTATCTTAATGCTGAATGGTTATAATAAATGATTATTTTTTACCCTAACACATAAGACCGAAACTTTTCTAATGCAAAAACTACTACAAGCAATTCTTTCTCTGTGGTGGTATAGTTTTTCTGGGCATCATCCAAAGTTCGGCTAGCGTAATAGATCACACAAGGAACACGATCCTTGCGTTGACCTAATACAACTCCTATAGCATAATCCGAAGCATCACACATAATTTCAAAAAGAAAAGAGTAATCTGGTGGTTGAATCACTTGAGCAGTGAAAAGTACATTTTTCAGTGTTTCAAAAGCAGTAACACATTTTCCATCAAATTGAAATGGAGTATCCTGTGTCAACAAATTTGATAAAGGTCTAGCAATTTTACCAAAATCCTTTATAAATCGTCGGTAGAAACCAGTATGTCCAAGGAAAGATCTCACCTGTTTAACAGTTGTTGGAGGGGGCAAATTAGAAATAATATCAACCTTAGCTTTATCAACCTGAACTCCTTCATTGGATATAATATGTCCGAGAACAATTCCCTCTTGAACCATGAAATGACTTTTCTCACAACTAAGTATGAGATTAGATTCCTGACATCTTTTCAACACCAAAGAAAGATTATTCAGACAAGTGTCAAATGAAGAGCCAAAGATAGAAAAATCATCCATAAAGACTTCAACAAATTCATCC
This sequence comes from Ehretia macrophylla, assembly GCA_037974665.1. NCBI lineage: Eukaryota > Viridiplantae > Streptophyta > Magnoliopsida > Boraginales > Ehretiaceae > Ehretia > Ehretia macrophylla. The sequence continues at coordinate 64,712,017 of CM075769.1, forward strand.
ATCATATCAGTGAAAATAGACATCATATAACGTTGAAAAGTGGCTGGTGCATTACAAAGGCCAAAAGGCATTCTTCTATAAGCAAACGTGCCAAAAGGACATGTAAAAGTTGTCTTTTCCTGATCTTCAGGGTCCACAGGGATCTGATTGTATCCCGAATACCCGTCAAGAAAATAGTAATAACCTTGTCCTGCCAACCTGTCCAAAATTTGATCAATGAATGATAAAGGAAAATGATCATTTCTTGTTGCAGCATTGAGTTTCCTATAATCAATACACACACGCCATCCAGTTGTGGTGCAGGTAGGTACCAATTCACCTTTATCATTTGTCATAACAGTGATTTTCTTAGGTACAACCTGTATAGGACTAACCCATTTACTATCTGAAATAGGATAACTGATACATGTATCTAACAACTTTACTATTTCCTTCTTTACAACTTCCCTCATGTTCGGGTTCAGCTTACGTTGCATCTCTCTAGATGTCTTGGCTCCATCTTCCAAATTAATCTTATGCATGCAAAAAGAGGGATCTATTCCTTTTAGGTCTGCAATAGTCAAGCCTAACGCTTCCTTACTCTTAGACAACACATCTACAAGTTTAGCTTCCTGCTCCAAAGAAAGGTTAGAAGCAATCATGGCTAGAAGTGTTTGTTCTGCCCCTAGAAAAACATACTTGAGATGACTAGGAAGTTGATTCAGTTCCAACTCAGGAGGAGATTGTACAGAAGGAAGCATGGGTTATCTAGAAAGAGTCAAGGATAGTTCTATTGCACAAACTTGAAGCTCTTCATCAAATCTTAAATTTTTTTCTAAAGATTCATCAGATTCCTCCTCAAACCTACTCAATACTACTTCATCATCATTCAAAGTATTCTCCAAAAATCTTTTTGCATAAGACTAAGAAAAGACTCTTCAATTAATGGATCAATCTTATCAAGAATAAAACATTCAAGACCATCATCTCCATCTGCAAACTTAGCAGCATTAGCAACATTCAGCTTTACCTTAATATCTCCAAATGTAAACTCCAATTCTCCAGTTGCACAGTGAATTTTTGCATTAGCTGTTGCTAAGAATGGTCTCCCTAGTATAACTGGAGTTTGGAACTTATGAATGTCTCCTGGTTCCATGTCTAGCACAACAAAATCCACAGGAAAATAAAATTCATCAACCTTTATCAACACATCTTCAATCATGCCCCTAGGAATTCTAAGTGATCTATCAGCCAGTTGAAGGGTGACAGGAGTAGGTTTCAATTCTCCTATATCTAACTGCTCAAAAAGATTAAAGGGAAGAAGATTCACACTAGCTCTTAAATCAAGAAGGGCACGATCTACACAATGATTACCAATATAGCAAGGAATGGTGAATGCACCTGGATCTTTCAATTTTGGTGGAACATGAGAAGTAAGAATGCTGCTTACCTTTTCAGTCAATCTTACTTTGTTTGATATCAAAGCTGAATTCCTTCTTTTCTGAGTGCACAAATCTTTAAGAAACTTTATATAAGCAGGAATTTGCCTGATGATTTCTAACAGAGGTAAATTGATTTTCACTTGTTTAAAGGTTTCTAGCATTTCTTCCCTTTCTGAATCTTTATTAGGTGGATTACCTAATGCCTGTGGAAAAGGTGCATTGAGACTCAGTGTCAATGGAATATTTTCATGTGAAATTAAAGTTTCAAGTTCATTTGCAGTTTCTTGTGATGAATCAACAGTAACTTGAGGCTTAGCTTTTTGCTTTGTAATTCTTGCATTTTCGTAAGCTTCAACACTTACCTTGTTATCAACTTTCTTACCACTTCGCAATGTAGTGACAGCTTGAAGATCCTTCACTATTTGACTTGTGGATGCTACATGGGCCTTACCTTTTGGGTTTCCATCTGGTTGGGCAGGGAGTGTTCTTTCTTCCCTTTTCTGAATTGTGTTAGTTAATTGCCCAATTTGTCTTTCCAAGTTAGCAATTGCCTTTGTATGTGTATTTGCCAGTTGCATAGTTGGTTCCCACCTGTGAAGCTTTTTCAAAACCTGTTCTTCAAAAGTAGTTCCATAAGAATTGGAACCTGAATTAGAGCTCGTAGGTACCTGTCCTTGTGGAACTGAATGAAATCCTGGAGGATAACTTCTTGGTCTTTGTTGTTGAACATTTTCCCGATTCTGATCCGACTGGAAATTTGGATGATCTCGTGTACCTGGATTATAAGTGTTAGAGAACGAATCATAATTACGGAAATATCTATAAGCAACACAAGCTTGCTCTGAAATTGAATTGGGATTTGATGCAAGAACACCTTCACCTGAATCAACTACATGCAATGATTCTTTCCTTTAAACCATTTTTTCCAAGGCAAGAGTTAGATTTTCAATATTTGATGTCAAAGAATTATAATCATTTGATCCTACACTTTCTCTCTTTTCTCTAGATAAAGTTGCACGCTTTCGTGAATTGTTGCTCAATTTTATGAACAATTCTATGGCTTCTTCTGGAGATTTTTCAAGAAGTGAACCATTACAAACTGAATCGAGCAAACTTTGATTATACTCATTTAACCCTTGATAGAAATTCTGAGCTAATTGCCAATCTAGAATACTATGGTATGGACATTCATAAGTTAAGGTTTCAAATCTGTCCTAACTCTCATGAAGTACCTCTCCAGGTAATTGAAAAAAATTATTTAATTGATTCCTACATTCATTGGTTTTTGAAGAAGAGTAAAATCTGTCAAGAAATTCTCTTTGCAATTGATCCCAATAAGTAATAGAACCAGATAATAATTTGTGAAGCCAATTTTGTGCTTGACCCATTAAAGATTAATGAAACAATCTCAATTTAACAACCTCTTCTAAAGCAGTTCTAGTATTAATCGATCTACATGTATGAACAAAAGTATTGATGTGATCATACGGGTTTTCATTATAATCAATTTGAAGACGTTTTCGTTCTGCACTCTGTCGCTCAATTGTCGGCCTTTTTCAAAAAGTAGCGCTCAAGCGCGGAAAAGGGGCGCTCGAGCGCCCTTCTGGCTGTGGTAGGTGAACTTTGACTCCGAACTTTGACTTTGACTTGCTCGTTGACTTTGACCATTGACCGTTGACTTAAAAGTTGACCGGGTCTATTCCAAAGTTTTTCAGTGTCTTAAATCCATTTCCACACTCGGTTTGGCCAAATTCAATCTCGAATTGCTTGTTTTGAAGTTGTTCTACCATTTTCCTTCAGTGTTGAGCCGAATATTCGCTTCAAAAGTTGGTTTTTATGCCCATTTTTGCTCTTTCTTCTTTAAAACCTATATTGCATTAAATTTGTGTAAAATATATAATTAAGCTTGAAATAATAATATAATATACATGATTTAATGGGTTAAAGTTACTAAAAATACGGATTTATCAATAGGGACTAATTGTGAGATTTTTCCTAAAAATATACATGTATGTGGGATAGGTTATATAGGACGGGAAATGTTTATCCCCGCGCCTCGCCCAGCTAGCGCTTGGGGATTAAAAATTAACCCTCACCCCTACCCCATTCTACATTTTCCACCCCAATTCCTGCATCGTTCAGGCGGAGGCGATGTAGATACTCGTACAACCTGTCCCCATTGTCATTCCTAATTGTTGGAGTGAATTTGAAATTAAAATTTCGTAAAATAAGAGATTGAATTAAAATAAGTAACGTGTTGAAATGAAATTGAAATAAAGATCCATAAAAATAGAGAAGTGACTCCAAATTCCCTAAATGTAGGGCGAACAAGGGTAGTGTTGGGAGTCAATCAAAGACCAGATGCAATAGGAGAACATAAATTCAAACAAAACTAACAAGTCACTATATGATTACTTTAACCCGCCTTTAAGGGCAATACTTATGAACCGCATTGAAACCATAAAGCAATAAAGAATATTGGTTAAGAGGTATGCTTCTCGCTATGAGTGCTAGAAATTGTAAGATTAATTCTCGCGAGTTACATCATATGTGTTATACGATTTAAACCTCTCTTAAATAATAAAAAAAAAAATGGTTAAAACTCTAAGTGAGAGAGAGAGAGATGCTAAAAGAGTCTTCTAAATTTCGGCTTCGCCTTCATCCATTAATCGTTGTTACACGATCAAGATCCAACTAGAAAAGTTTGACAAATTACATGACCTAATGTACAGGAGATCTCTTTATCTCACCATTTGATCTACTATACAACTTGTTACTGAAAATGTGCAGCCTATTCCATTCTTTCTTATTCTCTTTTTTTTTCCCCGCTTCTTTCTAGTCCTAAAGTATCCATCAAAAATAGCAAAAAGTTGAAAAAGTCATAAGCTTGAATAGAAGAACGTTAGACTTTGAGAGTGTGGTCCTCGCTTTCAGCTGATTCCTTCATCATTTCAATATTCTTTTGACTTAGAGTCCCATCTTCTTCAGCATCAAAGCTAGCATGAACACTATACAGAACATAAACAAGCACTGCAAGAGCTGAAAAGAATCCGAATCGCACGTACGATGGTCTATCTAGGGAACCCAGTAAGAATATGTTGAGGAAGATCGATATGGAAGGAATCCATGGCATCAGAGGAACTCCCCAAAACTCGGGTTTACGAGCTTGTGGAACCATGTAACGGAACATGTACAGAACAGCAATGGCGATCGCAGTGCAGGCACCAAGCACAATTGCCTTAGGCTTGCCTGGTGGTGCAAATTGCCAAATGATCGTGAATATGACAGAAGTGAGTGAGAAGCAGAGCAGGAAGGACAATGTAGGCCATGGATTTGTTGTTCCCACTGAAACGTATCGCCTGTAGATCACAGCGTTCGCAACCATGTAGAATACGAACAGCGTGCCAATCGATACTAGGTTGAGGAGGATGTTGAGATCAGTAAACAGCGCGATCGCAGCTGTGAAGATTCCTGAGAAGATAAAGAGAAAAATTCATCAATACAGCGTGAATAGATCAATGACGACCAAGAGGCACAACACCTAGCAAGAAAATGAATTTCTTTCAGAAGTCAACAAATTATTCTCAGTGGACTACTTCACCAAGAAGTTATTATCAGAGCCAGTGATAGTGTCAACTATGACATGGTTAGATTTTTCATCTTTGAAGCTAAACTTCAAGGAATAAGAATATTAGGCCATTTTTACAAGTGTTACAAGTCTCGAAATTATCCACATCTTTCTGCAAGTTCAAAGTTAGAATGTAACAGGACCAGTATATGCCTAAAAAAGACATGAAACTTGTAGAAATATTCCTTAAGAAAGTGACTTTAAATAATCATCAACTATCATCTTTTGTTAGAATCAAGCTCTTTTCCTGATCCCAGAGGACACTTTCCTGGTGAAAGTCATAATACCATCAAACTAGACTTGGTGGATGTTGAAGTCATTACGTCCTTACTTTCCAACTTTAGAGCGTCTTTCGCGCTTAGTGTCAGAAACAGGTGTTTCAACAACGAAAGTTCTAAAACCTAAAGCTAGGCCAACTTACTTTGATTTTAAAGGACAATGACTAAATCCGCAGATTACCCACATGGTTGCGTAAGACTGGCACCGATGAAGATTATTATTAAAGAAAATTGCATGACGTACGACACTTCCCACGAATAATTTTTGAAAATTAATAAAGGATAAAGGGCTTCAATGAAAGCACTAATAGCCACCCACATCCTTATCATAACATCAGAATCGTTAAAAATTGGCACCACATGGTCTTCTTTTTCATATTTTCATCAACATTTACTTGTTCTTGAGAACCCACTTGCAGATATAACTTATTATTCCCAGGGGCGGAGCTGGGTGCCGGCAAGAGCCCCGGCCTTCTAAGGTTTTTTTTTTATAAAAAAAAAATTAAAAAAAAATTATGTAATATTGTTATAAAAAAAAAAAGTTAACGGCTCCCACTATTTTTTTTATTGTTATTAATCTTGATTAAATTGGTACATACTTTGAGTTGGCTACTGTATTTCCCTGTTTTGATTCACACCCAACTTCTCTGTAAATTAGTTGATTTGGAGATATTTTCTAAATTACAAAAAAAAAATATATATATATTTTTATTTAAATTTTAATCCCTTAATATTAAATTCCTACCTTCAAACAAAATGGTCAACTTAGTGAGAAACTAATGGCGTGGATGGTCCCAACAAAGAAAAAGGTCAAGCACTTACTCTAGAAAATTAAGCCCTCTAGTGTATAATAGATCAAATCGTCATTACAACATCAACGGTAGGCCACATAAGATGGTTAGCAGAAAATGACAATTCCCGTGACAAACATAGGAGTGTTCCGTGTTTGTAACCTTTGCCTCAACTGAAGCGGTTCGAGGTGGAGCCCAATTTCACTAACGGCAAAACTTTTCGAACAACATAAGGACATTACCTATCATACAATAGTTGAGACTGCGCACACGCACCAAAAAAGCAAGCAAAACAAAACATAACAGATAAAGCCAATAATATCAGATCATGCCAAATTAGATCAAATCATACTAAAGTAACGTACCGAGAAAAGCAGAAGCGTTGACAGGCGTGGATGTGCTAGGATGGACCTTAGCAAACCACGTAGGCACTACGCTTGACCGTCCGATCACGCACATGTACCGTGCCTGGCCCAACATCGCCACCAACAACGACGTTAGTATTCCGAAGCTGGCCCCTATTCCGATCACATTCGACACCCATCTCCACCCTTCCGATCCTCCGCTAAACGCACCTGAGAACGGCGCCTCCGGATCGATCTATTCAAAAAGAAAGAAGTTTAAAAACTTTTAATAAAAACTTCGTACATCCAAGTATTTTTCCAACACCAAATTAACAAAAGTTCATGCCACTATTTTGCATTTGAAAAACAAAACAAAACCATCAAGGTTTTATTAGAGTTAGCTAAATTACAAACAGAGATATTTTTGCAATCTTCTTGCTCAATAGATATTTTCGTGATGTTAAAGGACATTTTCATAACTTTTGAATATTTGAATTATTTTATTCAACAACACTTGTAATGATTCAACAATCGAATCGAAATGCATGTAGAGAGGAATATAAGGTCACACAAAATTATTGCGTCACATTCCTTGGTCCATGACTCCATGCAATACGGTAGTGAATTATAATGCAAAACCAAAAGCTTAACGATGAGGGCAAAATGGTAAATACAAGAAAAGAGTACGAACCATATCATAAGGTAGGAGCATGGACATAGAAGCAGCCATGAGACAATAAAGAACAGTGACGAGGATCACGGAGCCCGACACTCCGACAGGTATATCCTTAACCGGATATCTGACCTCCTCGGCCATTGTAGACACTGCATCGTACCCAATGTAGCTCAAGTACACCATAGCTGCCCCATTGAACACCCCCGAAACTCCATGTGGAAAAAATCCACTTGCATGTCTTTGTGGGTCCCCTGCTTCACTAAAATTCTTCCACTCTCCTCTCCAAAATCCCATTACTATCACGAACACTATGAACAATATGTGTAACGTTGTTAACACCATATTCAACAACGAACTCTCCCTTGTACTGCCAAAAATAATAACAAAATCATAATTTGATTTGCCATAATTAGAAATAATGAACCCAGGTCAACTAGTGTTATAAGTTCGAGAAATAATAATCTTTTATCCTAAGTCTCAAATACTAAACTTTTAACACTCACTTATAAATTTTATAATTACGAGTGTTACGAATAAATTGAAATGTGATTTTGTAAATGAACCTGTAGCATATGACTAGGGTGAGGATTAAGACTACAGCAACTGCGACCAAGTCAATCTCATTGAAGCCTTTAGGGAGGCCATTGATAGTGAATCTCAGCTTGGTTTGTGTTGATACTCCTATTGCTGTGCCCAAATAAGCCGTGAAGCTTCTCGCAACGGCCGCATTTGATAGCACGTAGTCTATGATTAGATTTGCACCGGTCAAAAATGCCAAAAACTCGCCTGCAAATATTCATGGAAATATTTTTTTTCAGCTAATGTGATACTTTTGAATACTTTTTTTTATATATTTTTATTTTAAGTGGGTTGAAATTCAATGAATTAAGTTAGTGTTGCGGACCAAAGGTGACCCGGATGTAGCTGAAGGCGCCGCCGGCGACGGGCATGTCGACGGCGAACTCGGTGTAGCAGAAGGCGGAGAGGAGGGCGCAAAGGCCGGCAATGGCGTAAGAGAGCACGACGGAAGGGCCGGCATAAAGACGACTAGCGCGGCCAGTGGTGACGAAAACGCCGGCGCCAACCATTCCGCCGACGCCGAAGCCGACAAGGTCATACCATCTAAGGCTTCTCTTCATATCTTGTCCAGACCGGGCTCGAACCCGGCTGGTTTCTTCATACGATGTGGCAACCGAACCGGCTCGGCGAGCTAGCCGGTTCGGCGTGTTAGAAAGGGCTTTGAGATATGATGAGAAGCTAGAGAAAGAGGATTCATGGTTTGCCATTTGGAGTTGGACACTACCACTCGCTCTTTCACTTTCTCTGTTTTTGTGCTCTAAGATTGTTTTGTTAGTTACTGAGGAGAAGGGGAGGGTGGTTTTATAAGGCAACAAATGAGTACGCACAATAAGTTATTTATTGGTTTATGCATTGGCGAAAATTGTGTTTATATTTTACTTATTGAAGGTAATAAATAAATAAATTTAATTTTTTTATATATTTTAAATTTTTAAATGAGATAATTATTTAATATACACGTATACAAATACTCAAAATATACTAATAATTTAAATTTTTTAACAAGATAATCACTTAATATTTTTGACTTATTGCAGTCTTTTAAAAAAATATTCGAGAGATGAAATAATCAAAAACAAAAGACACACACATTATACACACACAAAGACACTAACATTGGATGGTGAAGATTGGGAAGTGGGGTACCTACTGGGGGTCCCCAAGAATTTGAGAGGGGGATAAAGATGGGATGGAGTCATTGGATAAATGTCGAGTCAATTTAGATTTGTGTTAGCCACTGCTCTGCTTTGACAAGTGGATAACAATGGATTATTGGGAAATGTAGGAGGATTGTTGCTGTTGTTATTGAGATGCAATGTGGAAGTGTGACTGTAAAAATGACACCATCCATTCATGAGCTGCTTATGACCCAAAAAAAGGAAAAAAAAATAAAAATTCATGAGCTGCAAAAGTGTTACAAGTTCCTAGAAGGATCCTCAATAATTTTGTAGATGTCTTAGAAAATGTCCTTTTTAAGGTGGTGTGCATGAATCATGTGATAATGGTTAGAAGAATTACTGGTTATCAAATCGAATATTTCGATATTAAATTTGATTTATTTTAGTTCTAACAATTTATTTACAAATAATTTATATGATAATTTAAGAGGTTATAACTGGTCTTGCAAAAATTGAATCATAGGTTTTACTTCTAGGATACTTCCATTCATTTTTTAACATATCCATCGACATATTTACTAAAGGAGCATGATTTAATTACGAGTCTCTAAACTTTAATATAAACAATTCCATCAAGCGCAGAATTTATTTTTATGATTAACTCTTTATATGTATTTTTAAGAGTCGCAAATTCATTAATTTCTGACTTTTTCCAATGATTATTTATTTAATACCAAGGAAACGTTGTTAAAAGAATAGAAACTATAGAAATCCATCAATAAAAGAATGTAGTTTTGTTTATCTGACATTTTCTTCATATTATTCTATTTTTGAAGTGATTATGAAAATCAATTACAAGCTAATAATCTCTATTTCAATTCATGCTTTCCAACCTCATAGGAAAATGATTATTCTAAATAAGGGCTTTGATTAACCGAAAACATTATATCATAGTAATAACCCTCAACAAATAGATCAATCAATCTAAGATATTATCACTAATGTTCATGTTCTACATACATATATTTTGGAATGACGTGGAAACTCAATTGGCGCAATCTGATCACCAGATTATTTGATGAAATAGAACAATCAAGGGAGGAACTCTAAAATAGTAGAGTGTTGAACTCGTGATCTCGTCTAAGTGATTTCACTCCATTATTGTTGGACCAAACTCCTGGAGCGCTCGACACTCTACATATGAAATAAATGAATGTTCTTAGGTACAAAAGGCTTTGCAATTTGAATGGCGTCCTTATCAAAAAAAAAAAAAAAGGTAAAAAAAAAAGAGTGAGTGAGCAAAGACAGACCAGAAAACATGTCAAACTTTTATGGACTAAATGTGTTGGGTTTTTGGCTCAAAATCCAAGTAAAAACCCATAAATACTGTTAGACAATTAAATTGATTGGGATTTGATTGGTTATGTTTTAGCAAAACTTTTATTATTTCTATTTTTGTGTTTTTACCTTTTATATTTTGTAGGAAAATTTTTATGGTAACTTACCATATGAGAAGAAGATTTGTGTTGATTAAGGAATGACATTTATTGCATATTCACAAAGAAATGAGAATAGGGTTTGTGAGATGAGGTTTTTCTTGCAGCCCAAGACGTGTTGATATGAAGGCAATTGAGTATAAATATAAAGCAGAGGTTGTAGCAAAAAGAGGAGGTAGACATAGTGCAACGAGAGAAAAAATACAAGAGAATTTTCTGTCCAATGTTCCAAGTGGTGTTGCAACACGACTTGTGTTTTAGTCTTTGATTGTATTAAGTGTTGCAGCTTTGTTTGTTTTGACAGTGAGTCATGAGTGAATTATATGAGTCTTTGAGTGATTAGATTATTGTCTTATTTATTCATTCTTCGGGATAAGAAGGTGTTGTTCTCGGGAGAGAACATCGCAAGTAGAGGGGAGCTCGCCAAACCGAAGTTCATTGAAGAGTTCACCATCAAGGCATCAAAGGTTAAGAGGGAGTCTTTACTTGTGTAAGTCCATTGATGTTGTAACTTATTATATTGCTTAATAAACAGGTTTGTTGGACCAAGGGAGGTCCCGTGAACGTAGACCGCACGGTTGAACCAAGTTAAATCTTGGTATCTTTGTTTCTTTTACAAGCTTTATATTTCTGCTGCTGTTTACTGTTGCTACTTATGTTGGAACATTAAGTGAAATAAACTAACTAAGCAATTAGAAAAACAAATTGTTAATGGTTTGTGATAGAACTGATATTCCAGTTAATGTTGCAACATCACATGTAACAGAATCAGTTTACACTAAGTTATTACATCCGTTTTCAGTTTTCATCGCAGATCTTCATCGATTAAGCAAATTAGCCATCTTGCTGAGAAATTAATCCATACTTATACTGCACAACTTTTAACAAGTGGCATCAAGAGCATGTTACGAACTAATTCGGTTAGATTCTTGGGATAAAGTTATTTTTTTGCAGGAATAGGTATGCACACTTTGCGGGATGGATGTTCAATTACCAAACCACCACTATTGAATGGCTTAAACTACTCATACTGGAAGGCACGCATGAGGGCGTTTATCAAGTCCATTGATGAAAAAGCTTAGAAAGCAGTTCTAACAGGTTGGGTGTATCTTACAATTACCGATGCACAAGGCAATGTTGCACCAAAACCTGAAACACAATGGACCAAAGCACAAGATTTATTGGCAAATTACAATTCCAAGCATTGAATGCTATCTTCAATGCCGTTGACATAAACCAATTCAAATTGATTTCAACATGTGAATCAGCCAAAGATGCATGGGTGATATTGGAGACGGCATATGAAGGCACTGCAGCTGTAAAGGTAGCAAAACTTCAAATTCTTGTGACAAAATTTGAAGAATTGAAGATGAAGGAAGATGAAACTATCATGGAGTTCAATGCCAGGCTGTGTGATATTGCAAATGAGGCATTTGCCTTGGGGAAAAAATATTCAGATTTGAAGTTGGTAAGAAAAGTACTAAGATCACTTCCAGACAGGTTTGCTATCAAAGTTGCAGCAATAGAAGAGTCCAAAAATGTTGATGAAATCAAGATTGATGAGTTAATGGGCTCTTTTCAGACGTTTGAAATGAAGTTCAAACAAAAGAAGAAAGAAAATAGCATTGCCTTAAAAACAAGTTTTGAAAATCAAGATGATCAATACTCTTCTGATGGTGTCAATGAATCTTTAGCCTTACTCACAAAGAATGTCAACAAAGTGCTGAAAATATTGGAGAAGCAGAATGTCTCGTCAAATTCTGAAATCTTGAAGAAGAAAAAAAGAATACACTGTCATGAATGTGAAGGATTTGGACATATGCAATCTGAATATGAAAACATTATAAAGAATAAGAAAAAGGCCATGAACATCACCTCGACTGATGAAGACTTGGAGGAATATACGGAGAGTGATGAAGAGTACACCAACAACATTGTTGCATTAAATGTCACAACAGTCCAACGTGATGATAAGGTAAGCATAGAAGATGGTGTAAACAGTGTTGCAACAGATGAAGAAACGTGCAGCTTAGAGTCAGAAAGTGATGATGATTTGGATATAGAAGACATCTTGAAAGACTACAAAGAGATGTACAAAAATTGGTTGATCGTGTGCAAGAAAAATCGTGACATGGAGGTGAGGATCACAGAACTCTCGATGCAAAAATCTAATCTGGAAAAGACAGCAAAAATTCATCAAGATCTGGCTGCTAAAAGACTACAGGAAACTCAAATGTTGAAACAAAAGCTGAAACAAATTCAGCGAAATGTAAAAATGCTAAATTGTGGGACTGAGAAGCTTGATTACGTGCTATCAATCCAAAAATCAAGCTGTGATCACACGGGACTTGGATTTTATAGAGGTGAATCATCTAGAAAAACAACATTTGTCAGAGAAAATGGAGGGTCAATGCTAGAATCAAATGGTGCAACAAAACAAAATGACATGACTACTGATGTCGCAACTAATGTTGCAACAAAAGTTGCAACAGAGAGTAAAATTCCAGAATTTAAGAAAAAGAAGTTTGTGCCAGTTTGTCATTTTTGCCACACTCCTGGACACATCAGATCACGATGCTACAAGTACATTGACATGATGAAAAGAGGTAAGTTTGTTAAACCCTTTGTTCATGATAAGTTTAGGAAGCCACCTCAAATGAAAGCGAATTTGTCGCAACAAAAAATGAAACAAATTTGGGTAAGAAAATCAGTTTTACCTTGTCCAATAGAGCATAAAAAGATTGTTTCAAACTATGTTGTAACAAAAAATCAACTGACAGATATTATTACTAAGGTACCAAATTCTATGAGATATGAGACTTTGAGAAAATTTTTAGGAATTTATAGTTTTTTAATGTTGCATCATAAACTGAAACATGATTGCGAAGAGACTCTAGAGATGTGAAAGTTTAATAATAAAATCAGCTTGTGATGTATTTCTTAAACCATATTAGTTGAGCACACTATATTTTGATCTGATTGATAAACTAATTTTAATAGTTTGCAAGTGCAGAAATTTGAACTTCCTAGTGACTTTGGATATAAAGAGAAGTCTCTTTATCCATTCATGTACTCTATTCACTCATGAAAAGAGAAAAAAATGAGAAAAAAATAAAAAAAATAAAAGCACAAAAAAAAGGGAAAGTGGAGACTGGAAAAAGTTACCTAAACCAGATTAAAGGTTCTAGAGTGAAAGCTACCAAGTCTAATATTCTTTTGAAAATAAAAATTTTGCAATGTGATTAGATGATCAGGTTGTTTGAACGGGTTGCTTTGAATTCTAAATCTTGCAAATCCTGATTCTAAGGAATTTCAAGAAAGATTTTTATATAACTTTTCACACACACACATGGTTGAAGTTATAAATCATTGTTTAGTTTAACTATTGAATGAGTAATTTTTCTTGATGTTGACTTCATGAATCATGTCCATATCATGCATTTTTTCTTTTTCTACTTACGGAAAAAAAAAAGTTTTTTTTGAGTCACAAATTTCTGAGAAAATGGGTGCTAAAGTTAAAATACTCTGTTTAGTTGAATTGTGTTGCAACAGTCATCTGAAACAATCATGTTTATCATAATTTTTTCTCATAACATTATGTTGACACTTTATGATACAAAAGTTAATCTGAATTGTTGTGATAATTTTTCAAATGGCTGACTAAAGTTCTTGCAGGGAGAGTACAAAGTAGATATTTAGGGGAAGAACATTCTCACTAGTTCTAATGATGTGCAACAACTCAGAGGGACGAAAAAGAGATGAAATTTTTTTCACTATGAACTAGTGATTATTGTTATTGATGTTGCTTCCGCTATTTCTGATCTAATTGTGTGTTGAGATAAATACTAGAAAAGATCTCGGGGCTGCATTGTTGGAACAAATGCCGGAACTTCAGATTCGTACTTTGGTTTATTTTGGCAAAAAAGGGGAGATAACTTATGTTGTGCTGTTGTTCTGCTACCTTGTTCTTTACCTACTACTCTGGTACTACTGTACTTGTGTTACTTCTACTGTTGCAACAGAAACAACAGGAACCTCAGTGCTGGAACGTGCCATCTACACTTGTGCAGTAAAAGGTTTTCATTCTTGTACTAAAAGGGTTTTGCCAAAACAAAGCCAAAGGGGGAGATTGTTAGACAATTAAATTGATTGGGATTTGATTGGCTATGTTTTAGCAAAACTTTTGTTATTTATATTCTTGTGTTTTTACCTTTTATATTTTGCAGAAAAAATCTTATGGTAACTTACCATATGAGAAGAAGATTTGTGTTGATTAAGGAATGAGATTTATTGCATATTCACAAGGAAATGAAGAATATGGTTTGTGAGATGAGGTTTTTCTTGCAGCCCAAGACGTGTTGATATGAAGGAAATTGAGTATAAATATAAAGCAGAGGTTGTAGCAAAAAGAGGAGGCAGACAGAGTGCAACGAGAGAAAAAATACAAGAGAATTTTCTGTCCAGTGTTCCAAGTGGTGTTGCAACACGACCTGTGTTTCAGTCTTTGATTGTATTAAGTGTTGCAACTTTGTTTGTTTTGACAATGAGTCATGAGCGAATTATATGAGTCTTTGAGTGATTAGATTATTGTCTTATTTATTCATTCTTCAGGAGAAGAAGGTGTTGTTCTCGGGAGAGAACGTCGCAAGTCGAGAGGAGCTCGCCAAACAAAAGTTCATTGAAGAGTTCACCATCAAGGCATCAAAGGTTAAGAGAGAGTCTTTACTTGTGTAAGTCCGTTGATATTGTAACTTATTATATTGCTTAATAAACAGGTTTGTTGGACCAAGGGAGGTCCCGTGGACGTAGACCGCACGGTTGAACCATGTTAAATCTTGGTGTCTTTGTTTCTTTTACAAGCTTTATCTTTCCGCTGCTGTTTACTGTTGCTACTTATGTTGGAATATTAAGTGGAATAAACTAACTAAGTAATTAGAGAAATAAATTGTTAATGGTCTGTGATAGAACTGATATTCCAGTTAATGTTGCAACATCACCTGTAACAGAATTGTAACAGAATCAGTTTACACCAACTTATTACATTGGTTTTTAGTTTTCATCGCAGAGCTTCATCGATTAAGCAAATTAGCCATCTTGCTGAGAAATTAATTCATACTTATGCTGCACAACTTTTAACAAATACAAGTAGAAGTTCAATCGTTATAAAAGTAGGTTTAAAAAGAGTTTTTTTTTTATAAATAAATCTTTTTAATTTATAGTTATTTGTCACACGGTCACCCTAGCGTTTGGGTGTGAAATTAAAGCTGAAATGTTTGATACAATATTTAGACTGTTCAAAAACTTATAATTAGATATGAGAGTTTTTCGTATGTTTATTAAAAGAATTCTATTTGTACAAGGGTATAGATAAGACTATGTGAGCGATTTCATATAAAAAACATTAATGTGTAACCAATGTAAATAAATAGTAAATTTTCCTATTTTGGATCGTGAATCTATATAGAGCGTCAAATCTAAAAAAAGATATTGTATGTTTTCTCATTATTTGTGTATTTGAGTCTGTCCTCGTTTTTCAAAAAAGGAAAATGAACGGTACAAATAATTAAAAATGATTAATGCGTGAGACCAATAATGAAAGATAAGAGTTTGGGAGGTTACGATTCAACAGTAAAGCGGAAAGTGGCAGAAGAATGCGGAGCCAGAGTGGGCGCTTGCCAACTAGTCCAACCCATAAAAATTTAATATGAGCGTTACGCTACTAAAATCATGAGAGCCCCTAAAACGACACATGCAACAAAAAAGTAAGCTTATGTTCTTTTGCTTTTGAGGACAACACTACGATTAAGATAAGAACGGATTTGTTGCAGCAAAGGACACGTCCCGCACAAAACCAGCTTCGGCGCTGATTGTTAGCTGCTTCTTTCTCTTTATGCATTCCTTTTCAGTTTTTATTTTACTTATATTTGTCAAAGTCAAACAAACCATAATAACCCACAAATCTTTGGTTTAGTAGTATATATTTCTCATTTTGAGTACAAAAATTTGCTAGGTTAATTATCGTGTGTTACTCTTTTAATATTTAGATCGTACTTAATTTTTTTTTTAAAAACGTCAAACCATAATGACCAACACACAACAAAATCTTCTCAGCTACAAGGGTCTTAATTCTGCATTTACTTACCATAATTAATGATCTGTGTGATGAAAAATGTCCAAGAGTTTGTATTTTCCTTTTTTCTTAACATGGTAACTAATCCTCTTTAAGATGTGGTTAGTATTTCGTTCACATTTTTGAGTGAAAAACTTGTATCATCTTTTTTTTTTTTTTTTTGAGTGATCAAACCAAACAAACGTAAAATACGATGAAGTACCAATTTTATTATTGTGTAAGTGAAAAACTTATTCACATTTTAAATTTAAATTAGTCTTTGTGCAATTTTTATTTTTTGAAATCCGATTATAATAAATTTTGTACCTAACTAAACTGTATTATTTTTTTTCCAAAAATGATCATTATTCCGAAAGTTAGTATCCTGATGCAAGTTGAAAGAGTCCTATAAAGATATTTCAGTCATTATAAAAGAACAGTTTTGTTACCAAGTTCGAAAAAACACCTCATGACACTTGAGTTTATTGGTTAAAACATGCTACCTCCTCTTCACAAATTATAAAGACCTTAATCAATTCTATTTGCACAAATAGTGCAAAATTGAGCCATAAAAATCATTTCCTAGATATATTCTTTTTTTTTTTTTTCAATTTCGAAGATATATAGTCAAACATTATTTTGGTTCTATTAATAATGTTCAGTTTCGTTTCTTATCCTCCAACTCAATTCCCACTCTCTCCTCTTTTCTTTCCTTTTGCGAATGGATAACTATGTCTGTGAAAACACTGTGCTAGCTGCTGCAATACACAGGCCTCTAAGGCCTGGTCTGCAGCCATAAATATGCTATGGCATGGGCAAAATCTTATCAGTTCCATGACCAATCAAAGAACCTCAATCAATTTTTCCTGCCTTCAATGTAGCCCCCAACAAAATCAGAAACATGGGTCCTCTTCTTACCCTCCACCGATTTGATTTCCTTCCTCTACTGCTGGAAATTTGAATGATGACCCGTTTTTCCGACTCGAACATGGAACTATTACAATATATTCTATTTTCCGTTCATTTGATTCAATTCTTGAATAACAGGCTTAAGTCTTATCTCTATCATAAACAACTTTTTGTCAAATAATAAATAACCTTTGAGCAACTTACTTTTATATTGTATATTGATTAACTATAAATAATTGATTATAGGACAAGTTATATTGTATATTGATTAACTATAAATAATTGATTATAGGACAAGAATGCAATGCCTTAATTGTTAGGCTATCCTCAATAGAATTTATAATGAGTCTCTATCCATTATTTTAGAAACCCATATAAAGATCAAGATCAATTTTAGAGACCCACTTAGAGACCAAGGTAAAAAAATTATTTTAGACCCATTTAGAGACCAAGATAAAAAATATATATATATCTTCAGTGACAGTCTCTATAAAATTGGGTCTCTATATCGTATTAATTTTAATTTTACATAATAATTTCATTATGTGTTATTTTTTCTCGTGTGTTACTTTTTTTTAATTAATTTTTATTTAGATTATTTTAACTTTTTTAATGAATATTTCAAGCAAAAAATAAATAATTTGTGACGAATATAACGTTTAAAAAATTAGGATTATGTTTAATTACATAATTTCATATTGAAAAAAAAAACTAATTAAAAATCACTAATTAAAAAAAAACCCTACGAAAAAAAATATTAATTAAAAACCCTAATTAATTTACCTATTAATTAAAATTTTCTCGTGTGTTACGTTTATATTTGTTTTTTTGTTCTTCATTTTATTCAATTTATAAATTAATTTATTTTATTAATTAAATCACAAATCTTTTATCTAAATAATACCCATTGCATTGGATTTTCTATCTTCAATCTCATACTTCTGTTTGTTATTTCAATATCAAATATCTTATCCAAACAACATCCATTGGATTGGATTTCCTATCATCAATCTCATCCGTCTATTTGTTATCTCAATCACAAATCTTTAATCTAAATAATACCCATTGGATTGGATATTCTATCATCAATCTCATCCGTCCGTTTGTTATCTCAATATCAAATATCTTATCCAAACACCATCCATTGGATTGGATTTCCTTTCCTCAATCTCATCTATTCATTTCTTATCTATTTTGCATTCAATTTCCTATATATATTAAGCCCTCAATCCTTTAACATTCACAACAATTCAAGCATACAATCTCTATTCATTGGATTGTATTTCTTTTCCTTAATCTCATCCATTCGTTTCTTATCTATTTTGCATTCAATTTCCTATATATATATAAAATGGCCCAACAAGGAACCGATTCTCTCCTATCCGACAACGAAGTCCATAAACATGCAAAAACGATGATGATGATGTACACACAATATCAATCAGTAGTGCAGGCTGCGCATGAAACAAATACTAATCAACATGGAGGAACATCATCTCGTCAACGATCCATACGAAGAGATCGGGTAGGTGCCCATAATAGACTAATGAATGATTATTTTGTTGATCGTCCTTTGTATCCTGCTTCCGAATTCCAAAATAGGTTTCGCATGAGGCGGGAAATATTTCTGAGAATTATGGGAGACATTGTACATTTTGACGATTACTTCAAACAAAAACCGGATGCAGCTAGAAAGCTTGGTTTCTCACCGTATGTGAAGATGATAGTCGCGCTTCATATGCTTGCTTATAGAAACCCTGCAGATGCAAATGACGATTATCTGAAAATCGCAAAGACCACATGTTTGGAGGCGATGATGAGATTATGTCATGCCGTCAACGCAGTGTATGGAAACGAGTATCTTCGTCGCCCAAACAATGCAGACATGTATAGGCTACTTAGAAAAGCCGATGAACGGGGGTTTCCTGGAATGATAGGTAGCATGGATTGCATGCACTAGGAATTGAAAATTTGTCCAACCGCGTGGGCAGGTATATATGCTGGCCACCATGGTTCTCCTACCATAATCCTTGAAGCGGTTGCATCGTATGACACTTGGATATAGTATTCGTACTTCGATCCACCAGGTGCACGCAATGATCTTAATGTATTATACAACTCACCTATATTTAATGATGTTCTTGAAGGACTAGCAATGCGCATTCGGTTCACCATCAATGGGAGACGATATAAACAAGGTTTCTATCTGGCTGATGGTATATATCCTAAATGGTCCACCATCGTTCAAGCATTTACCGATCCACAAGGCGAAGATAAGATCTTATTTACAAGTTTGCAACAGGCATACCGTAAGGATATCGAAAGGGCTTTTGGAATCCTTCAAGCTCGGTTTTAGATTGTCAGAGGGCCATGTCATTTTTGGCATGAGGATGATATTGGGAAGATTATGAAGACATGTATAATTCTTCATAATATGATTGTAGAAGATAATCAGATCGAAGAAGGTGATGATTTTGTCGATAATCCGTCGCGTTTTCATGTAGATGAGCCGCCCGTTGTGCCCGATTGAGATCCAATTACGATTAACGAATATCTAAACAATTGTGGACAAGTCAGGGACGAAACTACGTACTTTCTGCTCCGAAGTGATCTTGTTCAACATGTGTAGAACCAATTTCGTGTCGGAAATATAAATTTGTAATCTCATTGTGTAATCTCCAATTGCAATCTTCATTTTGTATTAATATTAAAAAAGACTCAGGTACACACTAATTCAATAAAAACATATATTTAACTAATTAAAATATGAATTACAAACACAAATTATAATAAATAATACAAATACATCTATTGTTCTTCATCAAGTGAAGTCATATGAGGATGATATACGTCATTATCAAAGTTTATCGAACGAGATGCCATTTTTGTCATAATTGCATTTTGTTCCTCAATCATCCACGCTCTTTTGGCCAGAGTTTCGATTGCCGAAGTCTTTGTCGTCATAATCTTATAATCGGTAGAAGTTTCTAATTCCTCTTTGTACTTCTTAATTGTTTTTGCCATGTCTTTTGCTTGTTCATTAAGATTTTCGGCTATGGCCTTACCCTTTGCTTGTTTTCTAGCCTTTTTGTTTCCAATTGGCCTTGACGATCTCGGGGTTTCCGACATTGACTCCATGGGATCATCATTGTCAAGAGAAAAGTCCGTCTCGGGTGGATTCATATTCATCATTAGACTCGTAACATCGATTATTGACCGCCATTTTTTTCCGTGTTGTAAAATTGACCAACAGTGTTTCAGGTTGAAATTACAACCCATAGATGTGTATAAGAGTCTAGAGTCATCCATCTACAAAACAATTCAATTCAAAATTTAATTTAAAAAATTGTTAAGTATTAAATACAATATACTCTATAAAAGGTACAATATATAGTATTAAAAACTCATATTATCAACGGCATTTGCTCCGCTCCTTGGTTTCATATTTACTTGAGCAAGATATTTCGCAAATTTTGTGCATTTTTGGTTTATTTGCATCCATCGGGATTTAAGGCTCTTCGTTGTTCTTTTTTCACTTGGATTGTTGGAAGGTGAAACTCTTCATATTTTTGTAGAAAGCCTTATCATCTTTCCCTTTCCCTTTCCCTTTCCCACTGCCCCCCACCACTGCGCCCCACTCCCACTGCCCCCCACTATCGCGCCTTACTCCCACTGCCACCCCTCCCCCCACCATCGTGCCCCACTCCCACTGCCCCCCACCACAGCGCCTCCACCATCGCCGCCCCTACCCCCTTCTCTGCCTTGCTGCACCACAACAATTTTTTTTTCTCTATTTATTTACCTTTTTTCTGTTTATTGAGGCAAACAAGTGCCTTTTTTAACAAATCTGTGTTATGTTTAAAAATTTGTTTGTGGAAGAAGATTTATGAATTTGTTGATGGTTTTTTTTTCCAGATCTGCTTGCATATATACAAAAATTTCAATGATTCTTTTTGTTTTTTTTCAGCTTTGCAGGATGTTCAACGGTTCTATTGTCAGAATTTGTCAATTTTTTTTTTGTTTTCTTATTTGATAAAAAAAAATTGTAATTTTTTTTTTTAGATCTGACGTTCTGACTTTGTCAGAATGTCAGATCGTCACATGCAACAAATAGAGACTCGTTTTTGTCTTCTTATATAGTTTCCATTTTTTTCAACAAATTTATTGAAAAAAATGGAGACTAGGTGCTATTTTGGAGACTCAAAGCTTGAGTGATGTCATGATTTTGTCAAAAATTATCAAATAGTATTTGAGAGACCCCATTGGTGATGAATTTTGATCAATGGAGTCTCTAAAACAGCAATCATTACTGTTTAGAGACTCTTTAAAGACTCCATTGAGGATGCCCTTATTGTTACTGTTAAGGTGAAAAACTTCCACTGCTCTGAACTGCACTCTAAGTTGGACCAAAACCTGCAAAACAAAGGAACCGAGGGGGTTGCCCGTGGTGCCCACTCCGATACGCAAGTCAGTTAATGTGGGATGAAGCTTGTAAGTTATGAGAGATGGTTATTTTTCATACCTTTTTCCTGTGGAACTATTCCCATTTTATACTTGTGATAAGGAGATTCCCTTAATAAATAAGAATTCCATTAAGATCAGAACTCCTAAGAGTCCTCCTTTTCTCAGCAATCCATGGGGATTATATCATCCACGAATCCTTCTTCATCCAGTCTCCTCGACCTTATCCTTATCCTCATGGCTCCCTTGTTCGCGCGTCTGCCCAACGGTTCCGCTGGATTCAGGGCTTGAAGAAGAACAAGGCTAGCCATTATTACCAGGGCTGGAGCCCGTGCTTGAAAGAAGACAGGACTGACTATTATTACCAGGGCTGGAGCCCTACCCCTATCATCTGCCCCCCCTCCCAATCCCTTGAGCTGGCACACAGGTCTGGGGATTGTCACAACATTGGGGCTCTTCATTTTCCTCAGTGGTTACTAGCCGTTGTAACTGCCTACTGTACATGTCTCTTCAATTTTGCTGCCACTTTGCAGGCACGTTTCCCGCAATTTACGTCGCCACTTCCCACGATCCTACGTGGGTCGACTCATCCGTATGTGGGGCCCCATGGGGTCCTTTATAAAGGGAGCCCTCCCCGGTTCGTGCCCCATTCGCATTTCATTATCCTTCAGCTTTCTTTTACTCTTTTGCCTATCCTCGCTCGCCACACCTTACCACTGTCTAGGTACGCTTTTTCTCTTCTCCTCCACTAATGGATAGGTCCCCTCAGTTAGGCACTGCCGATGTCTCTAGTGATGGTCTCAGAGATGTCCTTCGTACCCTTAGAGGTTCCGAACCCATTGTTGCCATCCCGATTTCCCAGAGTCTTCATCCCACTAGAGGTACTAGAAAGAGTTCCAAGAGACCTAGGTCTAAGCCTTTCCACCATCGTTCAGGTGCGACGCCCTCGGGTCCTGCTAGGATTGATGACCTCCTAGTTCTTGGTGCCGAGCGTAAGGTCTGTACCACCCAGGAGAGGTCCATTACCCACCTTAGGGGCATAGGAGCCATTCCTCCTGACTTCAAGGTTTGTGTCCTGAGTGATGGTAGGCCAGCATCCGCTTGCGGGCCTGACCCAAGAGAGGTTACCTTCTACTACGAACAACTCTTTATAGGTCGTCTGCCTCTGCCGCCCTATTTGGTAGAGATTTTCAACTACCTTCAAATTAGTCCTGCCCAGGTCACCCCCAACAGTTGGAGGCTCATGGTAGATTTTTACGTTTTATTGAAGGAGTTGGGTTATACCCCCACTTCCAAGCTTTTTTTCTTCTACCATCACTTTAAGACCACTAACAAATCTTCTGGTTGGCATTATTTTTCCGCCCGCCATCATCCCTTAATCGTTGACGTCCCTGACAATTTCAAGAACTGGAGCCATAAATTTTTCTTTGTAAAGTCCCCTACGGGTTGGGAGGTCAAGAGTATCTGGGCTGTTCTTCATGATACAGCCAAGGACCCCCCCCCCCCCCACCCCACCCTTGATGAGGTTGAGAAATCAGTCATCAAAGAACTTAAGAGAGCCATCCCTATTAGATGCGACGACCTTCTCTCATCCAAGAGGGTAACCGCAAGTGGCTTATTTTCACGGCCCATAATGTCAAGAGTCGGGGCTCATCCTTTACCTCTCACACCGTAGTACCAGTGTCACGCCCCAACCCGACCCCGCAAAAGGCCAAGCCCGGACCCGACACACGGACAGAGTCTCCTCTGTACCGCAAACGATCCGAAAACCCTAAAATCAATATAATACTTGCGAAAGCCATAAAATAATCAAAACAAGCCAACTTTCTTTAAAATATACATTCTCTTATTAACCAACTTTCCAAACCAAAATGCCATGCATACTACACAAGTATTTATGCCACTAAACAGTTAGCTATTGGCATGCATTTCTTTACTAGTCACAAGAGTAAACTTTTACAACTTTACATTCTTTCAACTTATACAACATAAGACCGTAGAGGCCTCAACTAGAAAATACATACAAGGCTACAAGCCTCAAAATTAAACGACATCCAAGCAATATACATATCATGCAAGGCTCGCACAAAATCTAGTAACCAACCACCAACAAAGCAGAGAAGAGCAATCACGGGAACACCTCCACCTGTTCCTCCTCCTCAATTACCTCAAGAGGGTCTGCTTCAACTACTCCTGTAAAAAATATTGTATAGAGAGGAATGAGCAAAAACTATTGCTCAGCGAGGGCAATTGGTCTCAAGGACGGGGATGAGAGGAGTATGCAATGCAATTAGCCAAGCAATGCATACAATTATCATTTAAGATACAAACAAGTCAATATTATAACAAGGCAAGCATTAAAGACTATAAACATTCATTCAAAGGATACGGTACTCTTTTCACAAGCAACTTTCATTCAAGAATTCGATGACGACGCGCCGGCCCAAACCACCTTATAACACCAGTTTGGAATACCCCGGAAGTATCCATCAACCTACGACCCAAATCTCCCTGGGAGGCAACCCAAGCGAGAAAGGGAATAGCAGCGGAGCTAGAGCAACCAACACTGGCAACCCAAGGCTACCCAGAGAGGCCCATCACTCACGCGCGAGACACTATGCAATGCAAGACTCGATACAAGGCGATAAACAAGCGATAAAGCCACACGTGAAAGAATAACAAAGTAGGTTACTCTCGCACGCAATAGCAGCAATTGATAAGCATTTCAATCCAAATCAATTCAAACAAGTATTTCAAGCAATCCTAAGCATTCTATAGGTATAAAGTCAAGAAAACACACAAAAACACAACTCGGCCCCAACTATCAAAACGCTACCATTTCCAAACGAGCCACGAGTTCTGGAAACCGACTTCGCCAACCCTCCTAGGTCACCATAAAGCACGTCTAAAGACCCCGAAACCTTACTTTACCCTAGAACTCGCGCAAAGCCCCGATTTCCCCCTTTCTCGTTTGAACTACAACTATAACAACCAAACACCCAACCAACGCCATAATCGCACCAAAAGTGCTTCCATGGCTTCCCGAAGTAATGCCAACACGCAAAACGAGAAAACGCTAAAGTCAATCTAAACGACCCCGACTTTCCCAAAGGCATAATTCTCGTTTTTTCCACTACGCAACCCAAACAAACCATGCATTTAGGCATTCTAGCATACCTAGCACATTTCTACATCAACGGAAAGCATAACAGCACAACTTCAACGTTTCAAGGTTTTACTATTCATAAAACACTATTCAATTGACAATTTAATTTGCAATCACAACATTTAACCACAGAAAATGTTACAAAGCTATAAATACATGTTCTACAAATGCCAAGGAACATACTAGAAGCATCAAATCGCTTTAAACAACAATCTACGGACAAATCTCAAAATTGACAAAGTTAACATACATAACGTTTAAATGAGCAAATAACATGCTTCCCTCACCTCAGGTACTCCTAGTCGCTAGGAAAACAACGCTAGTTGCCTCGGAAATCACCCCGCACGAGCTCACGCGAAGATTGAACGATTGAAAGGTTGAAATCTTTTTTTTTCCCTCTAAGCTCTCGGCCTGTTCTGCTCTGTTGAGCTGCTGTTTCTTTTTTTATTTTGCTTAGTTAAATGCTTATTTAAGTGTTAAATGGTCAAAGGGTCAAAGGTCCAAGTCAAACAACTTAAAACTTGGTCAAAGGCTCTATTTTTGTGCATTTTTAAGCTCAATAACTAACACATATTAAATTTTCAGCTAGCAACAATTAAAATATAAAATTTAAGTCATCTAAATACTAGTTTCACTATTTGCTGAGGTCTAGAAATCGTTCTCTAGCTATCGCTCCTTAAATGCAATGCACGTTGCGACAGTGAGAAAGTAACAATTAATTCACAAAGAATTTAAGGAAATAAAATTTTCAAAATAATAAACAAGAAAATTCACATTCCGGGCTCGGGTATTACACCCTCTCCCCCTTAAAACAATTGCGCCCACGCAATTCCTACCTGGTCAACAAACAACTCCGGATACTAATCCCGAACTTGGTCCTATCTTTCCCAAGTTGCTTCCTCAAACCCATGATGGTTCCACAGAACCTTTACTAACGGAAAACTCTTTCTGCGAAGCTCTTGAATTTTCCGATCCACAATTCTAATCGGTTTCTCTTCATAAGAAAACTTCTCTTCAATCTGCAAAGGCTCTGGTTCAAGTACATGTGAAGGGTCTGGATGATACTTCTTCAACATAGACATGTGGAACACATCGTGCAATCTCGACAAGCTCGGAGGCAAAGCTAATCGATAAGCCAAAGGACCTACCTTTTCGGTGATCTCATACGGACCCACATACCTGGGACTAAGCTTCCCGCTCTTACCGTGCCGAATCAATCCCTTCCGTGGAGAAATCTTAAGAAATACCCAATCTCCCCAATCAAACTCAAGATCCCGACGGTGCTTATCCGCATAACTCTTCTGACGACTCTGAGCTGTAAGCATACGCTGGCGAATAAGGTGAACATTATCTACCATCTTAATCATCTCAAGTAACACAGTCGGATCAACTGTTCTCATCTCTCCAACCTCTTCCCAATATAATGGGGATATGTATTTACGACCATATAACGCCTCGTAGGGAGCCATACCTATATTAGATAGATAACTATTGTTGTAGGCGAACTTCGCTAAAGGCAAAAACTTTTCCCAATTCTTCCCAAAGTCTAACACACATGCCCGAAGCATGTCTTCCAAGATCCTGATGGTTCTCTCAGACTGGCCATCAGTTTGCGGATGATATGCAGTACTGAAGCTCAACTTAGTTCCCATGGCCTCTTGCAACTTCTGCCAAAAATGAGATCTGAATCTAGGATCCCTATCTGACACTATACTCTGTGGCATACCATGCAATCTCACAATATTAGCAACATACAGTTTAGCTAGCTTATCAAGGCTATCCTGTTTGTTCACGGGAATAAAATGCGTAACTTTAGTCAAGCGGTCCACAACAACCCAAACAGAATCACATCCTCTCGGAGATCTAGGAAGATCGGTCACAAGGTCCATTGTTATATGTACCCACTTCCATTGCGGAATCGACAACGGCTGTAGAAGTCTGGTTGGCCTCTGATGCTCAACTTTAACCCTCTGACAAGTCAAACATCTGGATACATACCCAGCAATCTCCCTCTTCATATTGTTCCACCAGAAGTGTTGTTTCAAATCTCTATACATTTTTGTACTGCCCGGGTGAATCGTATACCTCGAATTATGTGCCTCGGACAGGATCTCATTCTTCAAAGTCGGATCATCAGGAACACATACTCTATCCCTGAATCTGAAGATGCCATCTGCATGTAATTTAAACTCCTACTCTCCCCCTTTAGCTTTTTCTTGGATCTTCAAGATGTGAGGATCAGTCTTCTGAGCTTTTCTGATCTGTGCTAGCAACCCTGACTGAATCTGTAAACTAGCAAATCGAATCCCTACCTCAGTAGCTTCTGGCTTCCATGAACAAATTTCTTCCAAAGTCTCCCAGTCTTTGATAATCAAGCTTGCAACAGTAGCCTTTCGGCTCAAAGCATCAGCAACAACATTTGCCTTACCTGGCACATAGTTAATAGAACAGTTATAACCACCCAATAGCTCTAGCCATCTCCGCTGCCTCATATTTAGATCCTTCTATGAAAACAAATACTTGAGACTCTTGTGGTCAGTAAATATTTCAAATCTGCAACCCCACAAGTAATGACGCCACTTCTTCAATGCAAACACAACTGCAGCTAACTCAAGATCATGTGTAGGGTAATTGACTTCATAAGGTTTCAATTTCCTAGAAGCATAGGCAATCACCTTACCATTCTGCATTAAAACACAGCCCAAACCTTCTTTAGATGCATCACTGTAGACAACAAAGTTCTCTATTCCCTCAGGTAAAGCTAGTATAGGAGCTGTAGTTAGTCTCTTCTTCAATTCTTGGAAACTGGATTCACACTTGGCATCCCAATTGTAAGCAACTTTCTTCCGAGTCAACTGGCTCAAAGGTCCAGAAATTTTGGAAAAGTCTTTAACAAATCTCCGGTAGTAACCTGCCAATCCAAGAAAACTCTGAATCTCTGACACCGTCTCAGGTCTCTTCCAAGATGAAACAACTTCAATCTTAGCTGGGTCCACTGAAATTCCTCGATCTGAAATGATATGGCCTAGAAAAGATATCTGATTCAACCAGAACTCACACTTGCTGAATTTAGCAAAAAGTTTGTTTTCTTGCAAAGTCTGAAGCACAATCCTCAAGTGTTGCTCATGTTCAGCCTCGTTCTTCGAATCTACTAAAATGTCGTCAATAAAGATCACGACAAACTAATCAAGGTAAGGTCGGAAAACTCTCTGCATCAAGTCCATGAATGCGGCTGGTGCATTTGTCAAACCAAACGGCAAAACAACAAATTCATATTGGCCATATCTACTCCTGAAAGCCGTCTTCGGTATATCGTCACTCTGAATCCTAAGTTGATAGTAACCCTGCCTCAAGTCAAATTTGGAGTAAACACTCGAACCCTGCAACTGGTCAAACAATTCTTCAATCAACGGCAATGGGTATTTATTCTTAATCGTGACTTGATTAAGTCCCCTGTAATCAATGCATAACCGTAGCGTGCCGTCTTTCTTTCTCACAAACAACACAGGCGCACCCCACGGCGAAGAACTAGGTTGTATAAACCCTTTCTCAAGCAAGTTCTGAAGCTGAATTTTTAACTCCTGAAGTTCAGCCGATGCCATTCTATAAGGACTCCTAGAAATTGGCGCAGTGCCTGGCACAAGATCAATCACGAACTCAATCTCCCTATCCGGTGGTAAACCCGGTAATTCCTCGGGAAATACACCAGGGAAGTCTCTAACAATCGGAACCTCATTCAAACTCAACTTATCAGCAGGCTGATTGATCAGATAGGCTAAGTAAGCTTCACAACCCCTATTCAACAACTTAGAAGTCTTGATCGCTGATAAAAGTGGAATGCGGGCAGCCCTGCAGTTCCCAACAATCTCTAGTACCAGTAGGTCAGGAACCTTAAGATAAACGACCTTTGTTCTACAATCCAACTGAGCATAATACTTTCCCAACCAGTCCATTCCCAAAATGATTTCAAAGTCACGGAATGGCAATATAATTAAATCAGCAGGAAATTTACGGTTCTCAATACATATATCACAAGATTTGCAAATAGACTCAGTAACAAATTTCGCACCCAAAGGAGTACTAACTTCAACTTCATGAGGCAATTTATCAATGCAAACATTCACAGATCGTGCACATGCAGGAGTTATAAACGAATGTGTAGCTCCGGGATCAATCAAAACTTTAACTGGCTAAGTATTGAGAAGAAAGGTACCTTCCACTATAGCTGTAGTATCGGGTAGCTCCTCTGCATCCAGTGCAAAGACCCTAGCCTGAACTCTCTGTGCTGGACGTGCACCTGCAGCCCTATTCTGAACTCCTTGGCCTCCACCACGGCCCTGAACATTGTTATACTTAGGGCAATCTCTCACCCTATGATCATCACTGCCACAACCCGTACATTTACCACTCTTCCTCCAGCAGTTAGCCTCAATATGCCCTGACCGATTACAATAGTTACACTGCTGATTTTGCCTAACTGCAGTGTTTCCTGTAGGTGCTGGGGCTCTAGCAGGGATAGGAACTGTACCTCCCTGCTGGGGTTTAGTCACAGCTGGCCTAGCCTGAATCTGCTGCTGTGGCTGATACGGACGCTGCTGAGGAACCTGTGTAGAAGACTGATACTGCCTCGGCTGACTCTGGCTGCTCTGGCCCAAATACTGCTTCTTACTCGGCTGACTGCTCTCAGCTATCATCTCAGCCTTCCGTTTCTCAAACTTCGAGGCTGCCTGAAATGCCTCGGGAAAAGTAGTGTAGGTCTGCCCAGTCAAATGCAACTGTATGTCCATTCTCAGCCCACGGACAAACCTATGAATCATCCTCCTAGCCGGCCGTACCAACTCGGGCATATACCTCGACAGGCTAACAAACCTAGCCTCGTACTGAGCAATAGTCATATTTCCCTGTTTCAGGGCCACAAACTCATCTTCCCTCCTTTCCATAGCCATCTCGGGAATGTACTTATCCCGAAACTCACTCACAAAATCATCCCACAAATGTGGTACATCCTCACAATCCCACCTCATCCTGACAGTATTCCACAACTGCTCTGCATCACCCTCAAATAAGAATGACGCATAGTCTATTCTTGCCTCATCAGTATACCTCAACGCGGTGAAAATCTTCTCAACTCGATTAATCCATCTCTCGGCTGCCTCATCATCCGGCTCCCCGAAGAACTTTCCCGGCTCGTGCCTCAGAAATTTCTCTAACTGATTATTCTCAACTCTGTACCCCTGTCCACCAGGATTAGCTTGATTTTCCTGGGGATTATTCCTGTCCTGCCTATGTTCATGCAGCACCTGTGTAATCCGGTCTACTGCAGTAGTCATAGTAGCCATAAACTGCTCAGGCAACGGCTGCTGACCCTGTTCTGCTGCCTCTTCATCTGATCCTATACCTTGAGTACCACGACGTGGCGGCATAGTAGCAACTCACAATAGCTGGCAACATTTAAAAGCTGTTTATAGACAGAAATATAGCACATAAGATTAGATAACACTCAAGTCAATAACAATCCAATATTCTATCACACAATTCACATAAGACAAGTTCAACTTGCCAAACTATTGCACTTAAACACATAAACATTCCAAGTTCACAAAGTCATGTTATAACATTTTCTTTTCACTTAGCAATCATACATAAACACTTTAGCATTTTAGACCTTTACCCCACAGACCGAGAATCATATCCCGGCTCATGCAAGACTATCATGCTCTGATACCACCTAAAGATGTCACGCCCCGACCCGACCCCGCAAAAGGCCAAGCCCGGACCCGACACACGGACGGAGTCTCCTCTGTACCGCAGATGATCCGAAAACCCTAAAATCAATATAATACTTGCGAAAGTCATAAAATAATCAAAACAAGCCAACTTTCTTTAAAATATACATTCTCTTATTAACCAACTTTCCAAACCAAAATGCCATGCATACTACACAAGTATTTATGCCACTAAACAGTTAGCTATTGGCATGCATTTCTTTACTAGTCACAAGAGTAAACTTTTACAGCTTTACATTCTTTCAACTTATACAACATAAGACCGTAGAGGCCTCAACTAGAAAATACATACAAGGCTACAAGCCTCAAAATTAAACGACATCCAAGCAATATACATATCATGCAAGGCTCGCACAAAATCTGGTAACCAACCACCAGCAAAGCAGAGAAAAGCAATCACGGGAACACCTCCACCTGTTCCTCCTCCTCAATTACCTCAAGAGGGTCTGCTTCAACTACTCCTGTAAAAAATATTGTATAGAGAGGAATGAGCAAAAACTATTGCTTAGCGAGGGCAATTGGTCTCAAGGACGGAGATGAGAGGAGTATGCAATGCAATTAGCCAAGCAATGCATACAATTATCATTTAAGATACAAACAAGTCAATATTATAACAAGGCAAGCATTAAAGACTATAAACATTCATTCAAAGGATACGGTACTCTTTTCACAAGCAACTTTCATTCAAGAATTCGATGACGACGCGCCGGCCCAAACCACCTTATAACACCAGTTTGGAATACCCCGGAAGTATCCATCAACCTTCGACCCAAATCTCCCTGGGAGGCAACCCAAGCGAGAAAGGGAATAGCAGCGGAGCTAGAGCAACCAACACTGGCAACCCAAGGCTACCCAGAGAGGCCCATCACTCACGCGCGAGACACTATACAATGCAAGACTCGATACAAGGCGATAAACAAGTGATAAAGCCACACGTGAAAGAATAACAAAGTAGGTTACTCTCGCACGCAATAGCAGCAATTGATAAGCATTTCAATCCAAATCAATTCAAACAAGTATTTCAAGCAATCCTAAGCATTCTATAGGTATAAAGTCAAAAAAACACACAAAAACACAACTCGGCCCCAACTATCAAAACGCTACCATTTCCAAACGAGCCACGAGTTCTGGAAACCGACTTCGCCAACCCTCCTAGGTCACCATAAAGCACGTCTAAAGACCCCGAAACCTTACTTTACCCTAGAACTCGCGCAAAGCCCCGATTTCCCCCTTTCTCGTTTGAACTACAACTATAACAACCAAACACCCAACCAACGCCATAATCACACCAAAAGTGCTTCCATGGCTTCCCGAAGCAATGCCAACACGCAAAACGAGAAAATGCTAAAGTCAACCTAAACGACCCCGACTTTCCCAAAGGCATAATTCTCATTTTTTTCCACTACGCAACCCAAACAAACCATGCATTTAGGCATTCTAGCATACCTAGCACATTTCTACATCAACAGAAAGCATAACAGCGCAACTTCAACGTTTCAAGGTTTTACTATTCACAAAACACTATTCAATTGACAATTTAATTTGCAATCACAACATTTAACCGCAGAAAATGTTACAAAGCTATAAATACATGTTCTACAAATGCCAAGGAACATACTAGAAGCATCAAATCGCTTTAAACAACAATCTACGGACAAATCTCAAAATTGACAAAATTAACATACATAACGTTTAAATGCGCAAATAACATGCTTCCCTCACCTCAGGTACTCCTAGTCGCTAGGAAAACAACGCTAGTTGCCTCGGAAATCACCCCGCACGAGCTCACGCGAAGATTGAACGATTGAAAGGTTGAAATCTTTTTTTTTCCCTCTAAGCTCTCGGCCTGTTCTGCTCTGTTGAGCTGCTGTTTCTTTTTTTATTTTGCTTAGTTAAATGCTTATTTAAGTGTTAAATGGTCAAAGGGTCAAAGGTCCAAGTCAAACAACTTAAAACTTGGTCAAAGGCTCCATTTTTGTGCATTTTTAAGCTCAATAACTAACACATATTAAATTTTCAGCTAGCAACAATTAAAATATAAAATTTAAGTCATCTAAATACTAGTTTCACTATTTGCTGAGGTCTAGAAATCGTTCTCTAGCTATCGCTCCTTAAATGCAATGCACGTTGCGACAGCGAGAAAGTAACAATTAATTCACAAAGAATTTAAGGAAATAAAAATTTCAAAATAATAAACAAGAAAATTCACATTCCAGGCTCGGGTATTACAACCAGGGCTGGAGGGAAGGCTCTTACCACCCCTCCAGTTATTACCCCTAACCTTGAGAAACCTGAGCCTCCAACCTCCAACTCGTCATCTGACACTAAGGGTTAAGTTTTATCATTGTACCTACTTTTACCTTTTTATTTGTTTATGAAGTTCTTACTAACTTCGTTTAATCTCTCCTTTGTGTAGATAACATGAAGATCTCAGAGCTTGTTACTTCCTCCCGAAGTGAAAGAGTGACCAAAAGGCGTTTGGCTAAGGTTTTCGGGCAGCCTGTTCCGAAGAAGCAAAGGACGGCCTCTCCCGGAGGTGATGTGGAGGTGCAGATCCTCGAGGAGCCTCCTGTTCTTGCCCCGGAGAAGCCTGTCTCCATTGAAGGGCACCCGGTTCCTCCCCTGGACTGTCCTGGCTCGCCCACCACTGGGCTAATCAAAACTGGGGCTATTGGTTCCCCACCTTTACCTGAAGCACCACCGGCCCCACCTTGTAGGCATTTGCCGTTCCCGCCCCCATCTCCTGTCGCCCCCAGGGCCCCGTTCTCCTCCCATAAGATCGACGCATTGCGGGAGGAGCAACGATGCCCTCTTGGCGAGGCTTATCAGATTAACACCCCACGTCTACGTGGTGGGTCCGTTCTACCTGGCCCCCATCCTTGGCTTTGACGACGAGATAGAGATTGATGACGGGTAGGGTGGTACCACTCGTATTTTCGCTCGTCGCCTTACTGCTGCCAGGGCTGACCAAGAAGTCAGGGAAGCTTTTTACGAGGTAATTTATCCCATTTTCCCCTTACCGGATTACTCAGCTTTTTCCTAATGCTTTGCTCTTGTATTTCCAGTGCTGGTTAAACTTGAACCACCTCCAGGGGATGCTCCATAAGGCCTTAGTGGCTTACGACAAGGTCGAGATCAGCTCCTCTTTGGCCGTGATCCGAGCTGAAAAGAAAGTCGAAGCCTATAAACGACGGCTCGAGGAATACCACCGGGCCTGTGCCAAGGCTTTCGACAATGAATTGGGCACCTTCAATAAAATAGAAGCCCTGATCGAGAAGCAAAGCACTGTTATCCAGGAGGCTGGACTTTATCAATCCCTTTCTGGGGACATTCTTACAGTAGCATTGAGGTCGCAATTTTTGGAGGCTCAAGAGACCTACCGCCACATCTTTGCCAAACGAGAGTTGGCCCTACAGTCCTGCAAGAAGCTCAAGAAAGAGCTAAAAGAGGCCTCGGCTTGGGCCGTTGGTGCCCAGGGAATTATGATCAATTGGTGCAGGCTGTTGGCTCCTATAGGAAAGTTGCCATTGCCACCTATAAGGAAAGTGATGCTTTCAAGGCTCTGTTAGGGGAGTTGCTTCGTCCTGCCATTAACAAAGCTGAATATGACACTGAAGTTGCCTTTATGGAAGACGTACAAGTCCGCTTATAAGGCCAGGGCATTCAGATTGATTTGTCGGACCTCCTTGGCGAAGCCCCTCCTGACCCAGAGATTCACCTGTGATCCTCCCCAAGTCATAAGCGTAGTTAGGGGAAGCCCGTCTTCCCTGGACTTGCTTTAACATTTTGCTAATTTTCAGTTGTTGCTTTCATCCAGGGGCTTTGATCCCCTCATTGTACATTCTTTTTTTTTTTGATGAACTTTTATTTCCAGGATTTCCTGGGTTATGAATATGTAAACCCTTTTTAAGTTCGTTTTCTCGTTTTCTTCTACGAGTTTTGTTTGCGTATCTTAGTTGTATTTCGATTCTGCTTTATGTATGCTAGGTTCTTTGAACCTCTTAGCCCTTTTTCTTTGGTGGGACTTCCCTTGGATCTCATGATCCTGCTTAGGGACAGCCCTGTTAGTGAAGATGAGTCATTTTATCCACAGAGCGTAGCCCTTTTTCGGGCACAAACCATTTTGGATCGTGACATCATATCTTTCAAGAAGAGCTCATAATACAGGGGCAAAGCAAAATCTTTGGGAGGGAACATAGCTTTTATTATTTCAAAGAGCATTACATAGACTTCTATCGAACGCTATTTATTCACTAACATTATTCTGGAGATGTTACATGAAATATTTTCTAAGATGTTCAACATTCCATGCATTAGTTAATTCCTTTCCACTAGGTTCTTCTAACCTAAAGACTCCTGGCCTGATTTCCTTTGATGCTAGATAAGGGTCTTCCCAATTTGGCCCCAACTTTCCCTGTCCAAGTTGGGATTTGAAGATGGCATTCCTGAGCACCCAATCTCCTTCTCGAATATTTCCTGTCAAAGGATCTGGCCATGGCTCTTTTTCCCTCCACCATCTTTATCTGTGCTTTTTGGTGAAACTCCTCGATCAGGTCGAGATCCTCACAGAGTCCTTGATCATTTATTTCTTCCTCATAGAGCTGCACCCGACTACTTGGAATACTCACCTCTACCGAAAGCACTGCATCCGTGCCAAATGTTAGCGAGGATGGGGTCTCCCTTGTTGCGGTGCTTGGGATTATTCGGTGAGCCCACAGGACCTCTGGTAGCACGTCCGACCACAATCCTTTTGCCTGCCCCAGCTTGGTTTTGATGCCCTGCAAAATAGCTCGGTTAGTTACCCCGACTTGCCCATTAGTTTGGGGGTGAGCTACAGAAGCAAATTTTAGTTTAATCCCTAGCTCCTCGCATTTGCCACGGGAGTAACTAGAGTCAAACTGCGTGCCATGATCTGTGATGAAGGCCCGGGGCACCCCAAAGCGACACACTACTAATCTCCAAACAAAGCTCCAAGCTGCTCCTTCGGAGATTCTAGGGATGGCCTTAGCTTCTACCTATTTGGTGTAGTAGTCAACCGTCACGAACACAAACTCCTTCTAACCTTTGGCCAGAGGTAAAGGTCCCAGAATATCCAGCCCCCACTGGGCAAAAGGCCAGGGGCTGACCATGTAGGTCAACTCTGTTGCCGGGTGCCGAGGTATCCTGGAAAACCTCTGGCACGTATCACATCTTTTCACCATTTCCAACGCATCCTTCTGCATCGTGGGCTAGTAATATCCCTGCCGAAGGGTCTTCCGGGCTAACGCCTTGCCCCCCAAGTGATTTCCGCATACCCCTTCTTGTATCTCTCTGAGCACCTGACCGTCTTCTTCTTGAGTTACGCATTTCAGCAGAGGCCAGGCGTAGGCCCGTTTGTACAACTACCCTCCCAGCATAATAAATTTCGAAGCTCATCGCTCTATGCTTCGAGCCTCCGCCCAATCATAAGGGAGATCACCCTCCTTCAAATAGGCCTTTATGGGTTGCATCCAATTTCTACACACGGCTATGGCTGCCACTTCCAATGCCGGGGCTTGAATTGATAGGGCCTCTATCTCGCTTACTTTTATAATCAACGGGGCTAAGGAACTCACAGCCAGTCTTGCAAGAGAGTCTGCCCTCTCATTCTCGGATCGCGGTACCTGACTGACATGGAAATGCTCGAGCCCTTGGGCTAGCTCCTCGATCTTACTAAGGTAGGCCAACATGGTCAAGTTCTTCGCCTCATAGTCACCTAGCACCTGATTCGCTACTAACTGTGAGTCTGTAATCATATCCACCTTCCTTGCCCCGAGTGAGATAACCGTTTTTAAGCCTGCTATCAATGCCTCATACTCAGCCTCATTGTTGGAAGCCGGAAACAAAAACTTGAGTGAGTACTGGCTTTCTGTTCCGTCGAGGTTGGTGATTAGAACCCCAGCCCTGCTCCCTTGCTTCCCCGAGGCTCCATCAACCTGTAAGGTTTCAGGGATAATTGTCTTCCTCGATCTGGTCCCCCGTACATTCTACCACGAAGTCAGCTAGGGCCTGAGCCTTAATGGCTGTTCGGGGCTAGTAGATGATGTCGTATTGACTGAGCTCTACGGCCCATTTTAGTAAGCGCTCGGAAACTTCTGGCTTTTTCAGCACTTTCCTGAGGGGCATATCCGTCAAAACTCAGATTGTGTGGGCGTTGAAGTAATGTCTAAGTTTCCGTGCTGCAGTTAACAAAGCTAACGCCATCCTCTCCAAGGTCGAGTACCTGAGTTCTGGTCCCCGCAGGATCTTGCTCACGTAATAGACTGGTTTCTAGAGCCAGTCCTCCTCTCTTACCAGGGTTGCAGCCACCGTCTTGCTTGAACTAGCGAGGTACAATGTCAGGACTTCTCCATTTTCAGGCCTTGACAAGAGTGGAGGTGATGCCAGGTACCTTTTTACCTCCTCGAAAGCTTCTTGACACTAATCAGACCATTGGAAGTTTTTTGGATTCTTTAATACCCTGAAAAAAGGAGCACATTTGTTCGCAGACCTGGACATGAATCTACTCAGGGCTGCTATCTTTCCGGCCAACTTTTGCATATCCTTGATACTCCTTGGGGGGTTTAGATTCAGTCTAGCCTGGACCTTGTCTGGATTGGCCTCTATGTGTCGACTGGTAACCATAAAGCCTAAGAACTTGCCTGCTCGGACCCCGAAGGCACATTTTTTTGGGTTGAGCTTAATCTCGTACTGCTCCAAGGCGGCAAAGGTTTTTGCTAGGTCTGCCACATGGGTGTGAGCGTGTTTGCTTTTAGTTAGCATATCGTCGACGTACACTTCCACGTTCTTTCCAATTTGTTTGTCAAACACCTTATTCACCATGCGCTGATATGTAGCCCCGGCGTTTTTCAGCCCAAAAGGCATTACTCTGTAACAGTAGGTCCTCATGTTAGTAGTAAAGGCCATTTTTTCCTCATCTTCTGGGGCCATCATGATTTGATTATACCCTTTAAACGCATCCATGAATGTGAGTAACTCACATCCAGAGGTAGCGTCTACTAGTTGGTCTATCCTAGGTAAAGGATAACAATCCTTAGGGCACGCCTCATTGAGGTCTTTATAATCAACACACAACCGCCACTTCCCGGGGCCCTTGGCCACCAAAACCATGTTGGCCAACCACTCTGGGTATTGTACAGCCCTGATATGGCCTGCTTCCAGCAACTTTCGGACCTCTTCCCTGATGTTCCTGCTCTTCTCTTCGCCAAAGTTCCTTTTTTTTCTGGCGGATGGGTCAGAACATTGGATCCACGTTCAACTTGTGAACCATCACAGATGGGTCTACTCCTGTCATGTCAATCGTACTCCAAGCAAATATATGTAGGTTAAAAGAAAGAAAATTGATTATACCTTGTCGCAGGTCCGGAGAGAGGTCCTGGCCTATTTTTACTCGCCAACCCTGTGAGAAGTCTGCCTCCTCTAATTCCTCAACTAGAGCAAGTTCCTTCCTCCTTTTGCCTTTTGATTCATCAAGGCTCCAGGGCTTCGGGCCTTTCATCTTGAGGGAAGTAGCATAGCAGCACGAGCGGCCAACTGATCTCCTCTAATGGTTGTCACTCCTCCAGGAGTTGGGAACTTCAGGGCTTGATGTAGCATTGATGCCACTGCTCGAAACTTCATCAGTGCTACCCGGCCCAGGATTCCGTTATATGCCGACTCACAGTCAAGGACAATGAGGTCCGCCATAATCGTCACTTTCTTTTGCCCTTCCTCTAAAGTTATAGGTAAGTTTATGACCCCTTCCGGATAGAAAGCTTCTCCTGTGAACCCTGACAGTGAACCATTTAAAGGGCGGAGCCTCTCACGTCCTATTCCCAACCTGTTGAAGGCCTTAAAAAACAACTCATCTATTGAACTGCTAGTATCCACCATCAAGCGCTTAACTATTTAATAGGAGATTTGGGCCTCTACTAGCAGTGGATCATTATGCGGGTAGATTACACCTTTGAGGTCATCCGCAGTAAATGCCAACTGCTCTCCAACTCCTTGTCCTTGATACCGGGGCTCTTCCGTCACGGCCCTAACATAGGGCCTTCATGTCATTCTACTGGTTCCACCAGATGCAAACCCCCCAGCTATGGTATCCACCACCCTTAGGTATCAATTAACTTGATCCCTTCCACGTCAAGGGCTACCTCCCTCTCGCGTCGGGGTCTGCGTTCCTTATCTCGCCTAGGGCCCATTTCTCTCTCTCCGAGGCTCTTGATTTCTTGCGATAAGTTTATTCAATAGCCCTTTCCTCACCAGGACCTTTATCTCGGCTTTGAGCTACTTACAATCTTCTGTGTCATGACCGTGGTCTCTGTGGTACCTGCAATATTTATCTTTAGCCCGCTTGTCTGGGTTACCAATCATCCTAGACGGCCAGCGAAATTCGCGGTGGGTCTGGATCTTATACAATATCTCTGCCCTGGGCATATTCAAGGGGGTATAGTTCCGATCAAACCTCCCTCGGTTACCACTACTCTGCCCTTCGAATCGACCACCCGGGGCTTTTTTTTGCCTACCCCCCTCCTGAGCTTTTCCTTTCCCCGCGACCCCTTTTTCTTCTTCTTTCTTGGTGGACATGACCTCTTCCGAACTGATGTACTTGGAGGCCCGCGTCATGAGCTCTTCCAGATCTCGGGGCATTCTTTTTCCCAAGGACGCTTGCAAGGGTCTGAAGTGCAGGCCCTGCATGTATGCGACCATGGCTACTGACTGGTCGAGGTCTGGTACTTCCAGGGCCGCTTGATTGAATCGCTGAGTATAGTCTCGGAGGGTCTCCCCCATTTGCTGCTTTATGGAGAGCAAAGACGCGGTGAGTCTCGGAGGTTTCTTACAGCTAGCCAATCGGGCAAGGAACAACCTAGTGAGCTGGTCAAAACCATGAATTGAGGCCTCTGGAAGGCCAGCGAACCACTTCCGTGCCGCACCTACTAACGTTACGGGAAAGGCCCGGCATTTGATGGCTTCCGGGACATCCTGAAACGTCATGTGATACTCGAAAATGGTAAGGTGATCCTCTGGATCCCCAGTCCCGTCATAAGTCTGGAGATTGGGGAGTTTGTACCCATATGGCATTGGCTCCCGCATAACCTCTCTGGCAAAGGGATGATGTTTCCCTTGTCCCACCAAGACTTGATGCTGACCTCCATGACTACGGGTGTCCTCTGGCTTTTCCTGCCGTAGGGATCTCCCTTGCCTTTCCTGCCCCGGCCTTCCCTGTAGTTCTGCGGAGGCTGTTGTACCTGTTATCGGGTCTTCCCTTTGATGAGGAACACCTTCTGGGCGTGCTAACCCCTGGGTTTGGAGAAACTGGTTAAAAGCTCATCTCAGACCATTGAATAACTGCACCAAGGTGGGCAAATCGACCTACTGGGATGAGGATGGCATATCTCCTGGAACAAATATCGGGGGGACTGTGGTGGTAGTTTCCCCTGGTGCTCCTGTGTTTACGGGGACAGGAGCCACTAGAGGAGCAATACATTCAGGAACTTGATACTCCTTAGGAGGGTTCTGATTTCCCCCGGTATTGGCTTGACTTCGTGTGTGAACCATCGCGGAATCTCAGTGGGGTTATTGGACGTTCCCACAGACGGCGCCAAACTATTAAGGTGAAAAACTTCAACTACTCCGAACTGCACTCCAAGCTGGACCAAAACCTGCTAAACAAATGAACCGAGGGGGTTACCCGCGGTGCCCACTCCAATGCGCAAGTCAGTTAATGTGGGATGAAGTTTGTAAGTTATGAGAGATGGTTATTTTTCATACCTTTTTCCTGTGGAACTATTCCCATTTTATACTTGTGATAAGGAGATTCCCTAAATGAATAAGAATTTCATTAAGATCAGAATTCCTAAGAGTCCTTATTTGCTCAGCGATCCATGGGGATTACATCATCCACGAATCCTTCTTCATCCAGTCTCCTCGACCTTATCCTCATGGCTCCCTTGTTCGCGCGCCTGCCCAGTGGCTCCGCTGGATTCAGGGCTTGAAGAAGAACAAGGCTAGCCATTATTACCAGGGTTGGAGCCCGTGCTTGAATGAAGACAGGACTGACTATTATTACCAGAGCTGGAGCCCCACCCCTATCAGTTACCTTGAAGAATATGATCAAATGATGATAGTTTCTTCACAATAATGGAAACACTTGTTCTCATCATGAAATCAGTCAAAATAGGCTAGGGGTTGTCCTCCCTATACATTAAAGTGTACTATTTTGGAAAACTATTCTACCTATTTTTATTTAGATACTATAACATAAGTGTGTGACTTTTAATAATTATTAGAGCATTTTCAATGGAGTCACTAAAATATAATTTAGGTTTTTAAATGGTAATAATTGAGATTTTTACAGACCTCATGGAAAAAAAAAGCAACACCAATGGGGTTTGTAAAATTCAAATATACATGGGATCCACCACTTTTGTCATATTTTAAGCCAAGATAGAGCTCAGTCTCCATTTTATTCCACAAAATTTGTTTAAAAAAATAAAGATTAGGGCTCTATCTTGGCTTAAAAGATGACAAAAGTGATAGACTCCATGTATATTTGAATTTTACAAATTCTATTGATATTTTTTTTCTTTCTTTGGGGTCTCTAAAAACCTTAATTATTGTTTTTTAGAGACCCTAATTATATTTTAGAAACTCTATTGAGAATAGCCTTAGAATCTATCACGTATAAAATCTAAAGAGACTTCTAGATGACAAAGTAATTGATTTTATTTTTTTATCTTTCGTTTTCATGTCAAAATTGTGTAATTAGTTACTACTTTTCACTTCATTCATGTTATTAGATTGTCTTTTTATCCAAAACGACAAAACTAGATCAAAGTGAAAGTGATAATCCAACTAATTTGAAAGGATTAGAGAAATCATGACATGGATTAGTGCTAAAACTATTTGTCATGAAAAAGAAAAAAAAGGATTGTGGACTATATAGCATTAGCAACTAGACTACAAGGGGCGTGATTCTTGAATTGGTTTGATAGGACCTGTTTTGACCTATGAGCCTTTATTTAAGTTTGTTAACACTCATCAAGTTGTGGTCAATATGTAATTAAAATTGTTCTACCCAATAAAATCTTCTAGTACAGCTCACGTGTAGACAAGCCGCTCATCTGGACTCCAGCTGAAGGCAAATACTTATTTTCGCAAGTGTTACTTCATTCTCAGCATTATCTTACCAAAAAACAATACTTTACAAAAGGTTTACATACTATAATAATATTTTAAGTTTTGTTTTTTTTCCAAGGAAAATATTGGCATGCATATGTCAGAGGATCTTTGTCATGAAACTTTAGTGTGCAAAAACAATAATGAGAGAGATTTAGAAAGCTCAAAGTGAAACTGAGTAGTCAACTTAACCCCAATAGAATAGTCTAGTTGCAAAATATTTAAAGTATAAGTAAAAGATTTATTTTTGTTCGGATTCAAATCAATTAATAATTTCTCAACGATTCCAATTATTTATCCGTTCTTTCGTTGACGGGTGAGTCCCACAACATGTGGTCCCTACCCCTGTCTTTGAACGGGATGAGAGATTGGGGGTTTGAAAAATTATACATTAGTAAATTGATATCTTTGAAGTAAGTGTCATGATCATGTTCTTAACTTTTATTACCCATATCTATCATATATTTTAAAATTTGACGCTTTTAATGCAAATTTGTTTTCTAGGATGAGAAGCTGTCATCTAAATACGAAAAAGGTCAAAAAAATTTGAGCCTAAGTAGCCAATTCAATGATGTTTTAGATCATTAAGATTATAACAATTATATATCTCGAAAAAGGCTACTTTTAAAGTGGAGCACCGGTCCTATAAATAAAAGAAAGGGAGAAAAAAAAAAAGCTGAGTAACCAACTCTTCGATATCTTAGATCACTTGTGTCGATTTTCATAGCTTTTTTTGTCGGTTTTTTTTTTTTTTTTGTCGGTAAGATTTTCATAGCTTTATGACTCGTCATCTTGTTGATGTTACTGTTGCTACGATATGTATACCCATTAAGATCACTAATAGAAGACAAGTGTTAGCATTAAGGCAAATGATTAGATTTAATTTATATTTTCTACGCAGACATTTGTCTTCCACTCAAACTACAGTGGACGATGGGGTTATGTAAATTATGATTAGAATTACAAGCATGCAAGAGTCTCTCTGTGATAGTTGAGTTCAAAATGTTAGGTATGCGTAAATTATTTACTATTATGACCACATAGTGGCCAAATTATTGGCTTTAGGACATGCATTTAATTTCCCCATAAAGTTTATTGCCAAAACAAATAAGATGCTAAAGATAATTGAATAGTTTGTGAAGCCCATGGAGTGAAATCTCAACCCAAATGGATTAGTCCACTGCAGCCTGTTTTGCCTTAACAATAGGGACCCATCAACAGATAAAGGCCAGCCCAAGATGCATCTAGTGTGTTAATGATGAATTGGCCCGATAAATAAATGTTATTTGCAGTAATTGTACCAAAACCCTGAAGAAATCGACAAATCCTCTCTACCACTCTTCTACCATATATTGATCCGCCTGTGTTATCAAAGCTTCTATGCTTTCGGAATTAGCGGGTTTGGCCAAGACCGAATTTTGAATTATTATGCTATGGCGGGAACATAATTATTATGTTATGGCAAATCGACAAACCCAGGTTGAGTATATATGTATTACTCATCCATCATAAATGGTTCTCGTAAATTGATGTTAGTCAAGCTTAGCCCATCGCTAAACCATATTTGATTTGCTTAAGGCCTATTGTTAAACCAATTGTAATATGAGAAAGGAAATATATATATATATATATATATATTTTTTAATTACCGTTAGACCAAATAATTAACAATCAAAAGCTTCCGGCACACATTTGTAGACCTGACTTCTCGAAATTTATTAACCAAATTTCTTTATAAAAACCTCAAGAAGAACAAAGATTTGGCACCTACGATTATAACCACAACGTTAGCACGGGCTTTAGCTGATGTCAAAGGTACTAAGCACCTGGCATGATACACAAATACTTTAATGGGTTAATGATGTGGCAAAATCATCTTATCCAAAACTTTGTTGGGCTGCTTTCAGCAGCATATCCACGTGTCGATCAGCTGGATAGGCCGCGTCGATTTTCAAATGTAAAGTGTGAATCTTCTGAGTTGTTTCAAGCCCTTTCCAGCAATAGCAGATTGGTTGAGCAGTCTTTATGCAAAGTTGACATCCGATGAGCCCAGGATTACACACATGATCCAGTAACAACTCGTTTTGATTAAAACAATTTAGACCGAATTTAAACTCTCGTATTTATAAATATTATTTAATTTTTTATTAATTTAAAATATGTATTAAAGTACATCGTATAATTCAAAATTTATAATTTTAAAATAAAGTAAATGTT
This sequence comes from Ehretia macrophylla, assembly GCA_037974665.1. Classification (NCBI taxonomy): domain Eukaryota; kingdom Viridiplantae; phylum Streptophyta; class Magnoliopsida; order Boraginales; family Ehretiaceae; genus Ehretia; species Ehretia macrophylla. The sequence goes on from CM075769.1 coordinate 64,756,174, forward strand.
TAAAATACGTTTTTTGCTATAAAAAAATATATATATATATATATGACAGCGCAAATCCACCTCTCCAGTCTCCCCTACAGGCGGTTGCCGACATCACACGATTCTCAGCACCTAGTCAACGTTTAGCAACATCACAAAACTCGATATGGACAAAAACTTCATTATCATAGGCACACATGTTGTTGGAAAACGATAAAGAAACATCATAATGTAATAGTCTTTTGGCATATGCCATGTCTTTGTGTTGATGAATAGTTAAAAAGGCCCCAAAAAAAAAAGTTAAAAAGGCATTTTTCTTTAGAAAAATTATATTCTTTACCAACTTTCTTGTTGTTTCTCTTATTATTTGCTTTTACTCTACTCATTTTCTGCCACTTCAAATAGTAAAACTGTGTGATGAAAACAACTTTAGAGCTGTTCTTGTCCCGTTGCAATTGTCCAAAGATATGGACCAGGTCAAAATAATTCATTTCCAAGGTTGTTATGTAGAAATCTAGTAAACAATTTCCTCTTGACGCCCAAAAATATTCACGCTGGTGGAATTAAATTTTTTTAGACAAAAAAAAAAAAAAAAAAATAGAAGAGAAGAGTATACTTTTTAGTTTAATTACTCGAAATTTAAACTAATTAAATTTTTTCAAGTAATTAAACTAAAAGGTCGAATGCTCAATTTCTCTAGTCAACAATATAACAGATATTTGATTACCTTTTTATGATTTTTTCCTATCAAATAATCTTACAGATTATTGATTCTGCTGGTATACAAGTCTATATTTATGTGATTATTATTAGTTGATAATCATTTACATTGTTATAGACTTATAGTAGACATTTTATTGATATATACTGTCATTCTTCTGAAAAATGAAAATATGATTGTAGCTTTTGATTTAAAAAGAAAAAAGAAAAAGAAATAATCGTACAAGTGGTCAAATAAAAATAATTCTCACTTCTCCTTCTAAATTTTAGACTTCATAAACCCATAAAACTTAGACAATAAAATTTTTCCCGCCCCTAAGATATAGAGAAGAAAAAAAAAGAGCAAATAAAAAATGCAATAGAATAAAAATTCTGCCGCTAGCGATTTGGTCCAATAATAGATAACTCACTATGTATGTAAGAATTACGAGATCAAATCTCGTTAATTAGACATTTTCTAAATTAAAAAATAAATAAATAAAAACCCCAACTTAAAATAAGGTTTTTTTTTTTTTTTTTTGTCAAAACTTAAAATAAGATTAAAAACCAACAAAAATTGTAAAAGAAACGTGGTGGAATTCCCCTTCCCAAAAGTCCTACCCCACCAATTGCATCCAAGTCCTCAACTCAAAACATTTTTTCTTGTCTGAAACCAAACTTCATAATATAACACACACATACACCTCCCTGCATATTATATATGCATATATATATATATGTGTGTGTATATGTGCATATATATATATATGTACACGTAACAACACATTGTTCGTATAAAACCCCTTAAATCCTTATAAGAGAGAGAAAGGAAAAAGAAATTCAATTTTCGTTTTATAATCGATGATGATGTACAGCAACAACGGTGATCATCTAAGGTGGCTGATGGCTAATCATACGGCGGCGAGGTGGACGAGGTACGAGGACAAGCTGTTTGAGGAGGCATTGGTGATGTTTCCGGAGGAGGTGGGGTTGGACAGGTGGCAGAAGATCGCCGATCGGGTTCCGGGAAAGACGGCGGAGGATGTGAGGGCCCATTATGAGGCCCTTGTTCATGATATTTTCGAGATTGATTCGGGCCGGGTCCAGCTTCCTTCTTATCCTGATGATGATTCTTTCTGGGAGGCCGAGTCTACATCCAGCCAGATTTCTTTTGGGCCCGGCTTGGCCCAGAAGCCCAAAACTGGTGAGGCCGAGAGGAAGAAAGGGACACCTTGGACAGAAGAGGAACACAGGTAATACAATTATGCCCATATATGTTCATATACATATATAAATGTTTGTTTTTTTTATTTTATTTTGATGTAATTATCTCTCGGAAAATGTTTAGTTCTTTTTCTTTTGGTTCTTGGGAGGTTTGGGGTTTTTGGTATTGTTTTCATGGGGTTGGAAAAGGAAATATGATTGAATTTTTCGATTTTCTTGAATTATTGGTTGATTTGTTTGTATTATTTGGTTGAAAGATTTGATCTTTTGCGTGTTTAGACCCAAAGTGGTTGCGACCTTCATTGGAACCGTGCATGGCAGGAGTATTGAGTACTGGCTGCCATTTTAGATTAAAAAATGGCGTTTCATTTTGCATATCATAATTTGGGTTATTCGTTCTGCTTTTTTTTTTTTTTTTGGTAAATATTTGGTTGTGATTAAAATAACAAATTTGTGAATTTTGTTATTGATTTGTAATTAACTGATGAAGAATTTGTGAAGTTGGAGAAATTGTATCTTGCCTTTCTGTATAAGTGTGCTTGGTGGTTGAGAAAACAGAGGGATTTATTTGTTTTATATTTTTTTGTTTTGGCAAAAGAAACAGAGGGATTAGAAAGAAGAGGTGGTAGTAGCTTGAAGCAATAGCAATTCTTGAATTTGGGTCTCTGGGGATTGAATGTTGGTTGAAACCAAGCTGTAATTTTTCTCTGTTAAGAGGAAACATGATTTTGGCTTATCGAATTGCCTGTTAAAGAAATGGAAATGATGATGTGGGATTTGAAAACTCGAGGTCTTGTGTATTAGGATTGAAATTGAGGGCAGAAAAACAACTCCAATTAAAACCGATCAAGAAGGAAGATTCAATTCTTTGAAAAATTGCTCATCTATTTCCTAAACTTTACAACGACAACTCAGTACAATTCCATAGTGAAAGTTGCTTCCTGATTACAGGAAAGAAACTCTAGAGACAATTCCAGGCTTGCTTCCAATAATTTTTATTTTCATTTATATTGTTTAAGCATATTATATGGACTTGTGTGCATGATGTAAGACAATTTCACTTTGAAATGGTAAAATGATACATTATGGAATATTCAGCGCAATTTGTGAAAACCCATCAATAAAACAATGACACAAGAAATATTTATAGTATTTGTTCAACCTCTTTGAAAACAAGATGTGCGACTGTACGAATACTTTTGTACGGATAAAGCCACACGGCATCCTAGTTTACTAGGCATTTTGCAATTTTATATATTGGATGTTCCTTTTAAGCTGCTATTGTTTATATATACAATTTAGTAGTTGAATACATTTTCAAGCTCTTCCATGAAACATGAGTTGTTGTATATTTATTTATTCTTTTGACATTTTCTTATCCTTCTCTGAGACAGCAAATGGCTGACCCTCTAGTAATGATTGGATGCTTTTACTTTTCATGACTACTTTGTATTGAATAGATAATGAAGGCATTATTGTTGTATTGACTTTCATCCAAATTCATTTCAGGTTGTTTTTAATTGGGCTTGAAAAATATGGAAAAGGTGACTGGAGAAGTATTTCCAGAAATGTAGTGGTAACAAGAACACCGACGCAGGTGGCTAGTCATGCTCAGAAATACTACCTTCGCCAGGCTTCTGTTAAGAAAGAGAGGAAGAGGTCCAGCATCCATGACATTACAACGACAGCTGATACCAACTCTGTGTCTGTGCCTCCTCCACCCACCAATTTCAATAATCAAGGAGGGTATCAAAATTACAACTTCCCCATGCAATGATGAAGATTAGAGAGCAGTATATACCATGATGCTTTGTATATATACTGTTGCTGCAACTAACCATCCATCTTGTGTACAGTTCTATTCTTTCTTAGCTGACAGCAGATTAGGGGTTTGGCATGGAAACCTGAGCGCTTAGAGTCTTGTATATAAATCCCCTGAAGGAATGAATTTGTGGTAGATACAGTGGGTTTAGTAGAGATTAGTTGTAAAGACAACAGTAAATCAAACTGACTGGTAGCTGATACTTGAACTGGATGGCTGATGGCATCTGATTTTTTGCTGCTGATCTCCATAGAATTATGATGTTGTGCCTTTTATGGTCTCTGGGTTTTCTATCAGATTTGAAGGGCTGTAGCACAAAATGTACTTCTCTTCTTTGGCGTCAAGGTAAATAGCTATGAATAGTCATCGACTTCCGGGAAAGGGTCTAGATTTGCCGTCTTAGACGAAATCATTGTAAAAAATGATATTGTATATTAGCTATAGACTGCAATCCAACAGATACTTCCAGACTGTTCTGCATTTAGATATTTTGCCATTCATTTGGGGATCAATACTGTTCCCTAATGGACTTACTGCTGGAATGGTTGGAATTTGATTGCATATACAATGGTTAAAATTTGTATCTGTTGGTATTATTTTCTCCTCTTAGCTTATATTTTTGGCTGAGATAACTAGTTTACTCAAGATTCTTGTCTCATCAGAATTGTTTCCATTTAGTCCATATCTTCGTTGGTATAAATGTACTTGATGAGCAGTTTTAAGTCTTAAGTTCTGCATTAAGAAAATATATTGTGGTTCGTTACAACTGTCGTTGATGCAGGCTTCAAAATTCAAAGAAGTCGTAATGGTTGAATCAAGTTTCACTTTCAATTCATGGCATTGACAAAGACTAAAATACAGTGCACTAACCATGACTCGGATACGAAAAAAGAAGGATCTGAAAACTCTTAGATGGTTTTGGCCCTTCTTCATCCTAAATGTTAACTTATGAGATGAAGCTTTCCCTCGTACTTATGAAGTAACTACGAGTCCTTTTTTACAAAGGATGTGGGACAACCCAATCTCGCCCTCACAAAGGATGTGAGATAACCCAATCTCGCCCTCACACGTTAGACCTCGAAAACTAGTTTATGAGGTAAAAATTTTCTGTCATATTTATAAATTAACCACGACCCTCTTTCACAACCAATGTGGTATAACCTAACAAAACTAGACATGGTTTGATGATTAAGGTTTGAAACCTGAAAGTCTGTAGCTTGTCGATAGATATCCCCTTTCAATCCTCTACTTTTGAGTTGAAGGTATGCCATAATAGCAAAGTACAATCTTCAGGTGAAAGGCAACTATATATGCTTGCAGTAGATGGCTAACCGGAACGAGGCCATTTGCCCAGTAGCGTACAAAAATTACTTCATTTTTGTCCCTGGATTCTCAAGAGTGGAGTCATGGCATAAGGTTTTGCAAGACCTTTGAACTCAGGAGCGGGGTCAGAATTTTAAAATTAAGAGGTCAAGATTCAAATAAGAATATTCATAACAAGAAAAAAAAAAAAAGGGGAAAAGGGGAGGAAGACTGGAAAGGCATACCACGGCAGATTAAACTAACAAATTTGGTTTATGTAGGTAGCAGAGAAGCAAGACTGGTCGATTTATTTGTTAATAATCATTCGAAGTTGAGGTTGTGCTGATTAGATTATACAGGATCGCTAAAGTAGGATTGCAATCCTCGAACCCTCCGTTAATCATACAAACAAAGCATGTTTAATTCCGCGAAAATTAGACTGCATAGGAGATCAACAGAAAGCACCCAAAATTAAGCATTGTCCATGTTAATCACCAGTAAGACCAACGCTTGTCTATTGCAAGCAACATATATCCGATAATGTGAGAGGCTAATGAGTGCTTAGTCTAACCCCAGAATTTTCCCTTTTGCAGTGGTGGGTTGCGTATGTGAATAATGCAAGAGAAGCAAAAGGGACCTTGGTGATAAGCCATGAATTGAAAGGGGTTTCAACATTATATACATCTTGTCTGTTGCAAGTAACACATATAAGACCACATACAAGAAGATTCAGATATATGATAGAAACTCTTAACAATTTATTGATATAAATGAAAGAAAAAAGCTAGATTAACACAAAGCGAAACGGTGACCATAAAACGTAACAACACAGCTCATACTGATAGCATTGAAGATATTAACAAGAGTCGCCATACTCCATTCGAGGACAAGCCTCATCAAGAGTTATGGAGTCATATACATTTATTCTCTCACGCGTACTTGAAAGCAAAGAGTTTCACAAGTCAGTGCAGAGAACCCACTTCAGCTCTTTTGAGCCTCTTCACCTTTCTGATCAAGAAAAAAATGAACTAGATAAGATCAAGAATAGAAATTAAGAATAAACCACCAAATTACGCTGCAGATAAAATGAAGAGCCATCACTCAACAAAAAAACATACCACTATAGTTACACATCATCCATTATTAGCAAGGTCACATGAAAAAATAATTAAACCAAACCAAATCAAATCAGATAAGACTTCTCCCACTAGGCAGGCCGCCACTCATACCTATTGAGGCTCATTTCTTCTGCTAGCTCCATGCACGCAAAATCTAGTCTAAGTATCTCTATTCAACTCCTCTTAAGTTTTCTTCTACCCTTCTAGTGGAGGTGCATTTCACTGGTCGCCTCCTAACATATATAATCCATTTTAAATGGTTCTTCCTCGTTTTGTCCCCAATCAGGGCAACCCCACTTTTTTTTTTTTTTATAGATAAATAGCACCGTAGCCCCTTATGGTTTACCTAAAGTGCACAACACCCCCTTGTAGTTTTAAAAGTGCACCGAACCTCCCTGTGGTTTAAAAAACATAGCACCATAACTCCCTCCATCAATAAATCTGTTAGTTTTAACAGCATGTGAGATACACACGCCCCTCATGCAACTTTGGCTGGTTTTCAACAATTTTTTCAATAAAATATATGGACTAATTGACAAACAAGCCCTTTACAACACAAAAAAAAAAAAAAGCAACAAAAAGCAAACAGCAACTTCATCGTAAAAGGAGAAAATAGAGGAAAAAAATGAATTAAGGGTATTTAAGTCATTTCACATTTTCTTTTATAAAATTTGACGGAAAAGAGACGGAAGGGGCAAGTGTGCCACTTTTCCAAACCACAGGGGTCCGGTACACTTTTGAAACCACAGGGGAGTTCCGGTGCACTTTAGGTAAACCACAGGGGCTACGGTGCTATTTACTTTTTTTTTTTTTTTTTTTCTAGTCAGACAATTTCTAATAGAAGAAACAATAAACCAAAACTCTTTAGCAATGTGGGAAGAGCTCTTACCAAAGGCTTTAACAATAAACCAAAACTCTTTAGCAATGTGGGAAGAGCTCTTACCAAAGGCTTTCTCCCATAAGAACTTTTTCAAACAAGAAGACTAAAAATACATGAAAACAGAATAAAATCGACTATGATTGGGAAAGAAGCTAATGTTATTGACAAATCCTACCTTCAACCTAAATGATCAAAGCCCCTGTTTTAATATGCGAATGTATAGAATTTGTACACTGTAGTAGAGTTAGACGAAAAATAAAAAGAATCAAATGGAAAGATTTAGACGAGATTTAGCATGCATAGACCTATACACCATGATAAATTAGAAGGAAGAAACTTCAAAGAACCGGATGGAAAAACTCAGACCATATCTAGCATATATATATATATATATATATAGCTAAAGGAAGACATAAGACTCTTTAACATGAAGGAGCAGCCTCATCACATTAGTATAACCGAACTCAGCTCGTAAGATAAAACTTAATTTGGTTTTATTCAGTTTGAAAAATTATAACAAATAAGAAGACAAAAAAAAAAAAAGATGAATAAATAAACCAAAAAAAAATTTAGCTAAAATAAATACATACATCCATAATATATATAGAGAGGAAGATCGTACCTTTTCTTTCTCAGCTTTTTCTTTCTCCGCCTTCTGCTTCAGCTTCTCCAGCCTTTCCCTCTCCATTTTCTTCACCACAAATCAAATAAATATCACATAAAAGAAATAAATTTTGTTAACTGAGACCTGATATTAAAGAGGAGTTTATCTTATTTATTTATATTCTTTAACACGCTCATGTGCTTGTCAAAATTAGCTTTGCACGTGAACATATTTTTTTTCAAAATAATTAACAGCGAGACTTGAACTAAGACTTTTTATTAACTAGCTCTGAACATCTCATCTTAAAACTAAACATGTAACAGAGGATTTATCTTGTTTATTATCTTCAACATAATATACGATAAACAATACGTATATACAGACACATGTATATGTACGTGTATGTATACCTGAATATAGACGGTTTCTTTGGCAAGCTCTTCTTCGCTGAGAACGCGGCCTTTGTCACTGAAGCGGCGGAGGCCGGAGACTGAAAGAGACGGTGATCGGCCGCTGCCTTCCATGAAACGACGAAGTCCGATGCTTGAAACGACAGATCTCATTGCCATTTTTGCTTTGTTGATCGAGTGTGTGTGTTAATAAACAGCTGAAGGAGTGTTAATGTTTGCTTAGTCAACGAACCCTGTGGATATTTATATAATCATTTTATAGGAAGTAGTCAAGGTGGGGCCCGATTGGTCCCGGTTTATTTTCTGGATAAAGATGATTGAAGTCGCCAACGAGTTTTGTGGAAACCAGGTGAAGCTTCGCGTAGTGAGTTTTTTTTTTTTTGGGGTCAAATCGCGTAGTGAGTCGAATACCAAAAGTATACAGAAATTAGAAGACAATTGGTTTTGTATAAATAATTTTCCAAGAGAATAAAATATTTTTTTGTCTTTAATTTATTCTCAGTTGTTATACTACATATGATTGGAAAATTTGTACCTAAAGAATATATTGAAACTTAAGACAACAATGTCCCATAAAGTTTCTCACCAGAATGAGGGAAATGAGACAGAGATAGAATTAAATTTTTTACGAAGTTTAAACTAAAAGAATAATAAAATAAAAAAATGTGTCCTTCTCCCATCAGAAAATTGTGAAGAGAAAAATAAAAATGATTGAACTACTTACTCATTATTAAGAGGTGAATCAAGAACATCAAAAGTTGTAATATCTTATAGATTTGCATTAGTATATCTTCAAATGCGAGAATTTAGTTCTTTGTTAAATAATTTTCAAGTTAACAAAGACTAATCATGCATGTTAGCTCTTTAATTGAAAAGTTTTGAACAAAATGTCTTACCTCTTATATTAAAATGTAGTTCACTCTCAAGTGTCCGAATAATTTTATTTTTCTCATAGCTATTCATCTTTACTTTATCTTGTATATTAAGGATAAAAATTGAGACCCTTTTAAAAATAATCACTGTAAAAAATATTTTCAACTCCTATCATTCGTCGTCTGTCTCGTAATTTCTAATTAAAAGAGGAATTTTCACCTTAGGAAAGTTATTAGATTGAGAGTTTGGCAAGTGTATGGGAAAGCCTCCTAATATGGAAATAATTATAAGTATTTTATTTGTTTTCCTTTTAAAATCTTTTGGTCAATTTGGGATGTTTTGACCCCAAAAAAAAAAAAAATACAAAAGATAGTTGCCAAATATAGGAAAAAGGACACTACAGACACTATTCATAAGTGAGAGAGAACAAAATAAAACCAAAGATCCTCTCTTTTTTTGTTCTCTCTACTATATAATTATTCTTAGAATTCTATCAGAAAACTGTAATTTTGAACTAAATTACGGTTAAAAGTTGATCACTCATTCGTCAACTGGTAATCGATCAAATTTTACTGATCGATTCAATTGATGTAATTTTTATTTTTTTTGTTAACATTGTTATGAAATTCGAAAGCAACTAGAAATTAAATTATTGGATAACTGATTGATTTGAGGAGAAGAAAATAAAAAATGGTGTCAGCAAATAAGGAAATGGTGGTGTATTGCTTTGATACGTTGGTGGCTCACTACAACAACAGCGACGAACATCCTGCCCCTGCTTTCCAAGATGGCCGACAGTACTCCTCCACCTCCTCTCTCTCTCTCTATGTATATATATGTGTGTGTTGTTAATCATATTTACAATATTGTGGAAAAGGAAATTTGTAATTTTTGAGCTATTGTTGATCTAGGTTCTAAACTAGCGTAGACACGGGCTTAAACATTTTGAGCGTTTTGGGCAAGATTCAGTATAATTTGGGCCAGTTGATTAGCCTAATTGCATAGCCAAAGTAGTACAATAGTTGGACTTGAGGTTGTTACATTAAATATTAAGTTTTAGTGTTTTCATCTGCAAATAAAGTAAAATAGAGCTTGAGAATCATAATGTTGTTGCTCTAACTCGCTTTGCTCTTGCATTATGGTAATTGTGACTTTGAATTGTTTTTGCATCTGGAAAGTTTATGGGAGTGGCTGAAGAAAAGTAAATATTGGTGCTTTTTTGCAAATCTTTTTTATTTATTTTTTAATTGGTTCAGTATCCGAACCACATAAGCAGCGTCTGACATTGCGGCAATGTTTATTTGAATTCCACTTTTTTGACTGTGTTTGATGTAAACAGGGTTGCACGCTCCGTGTTGCAATTTTGACATCTTTAGAATTATGAGATAAGCTTGTTTGTATTACGGGGAAGTTTTCTCCGATGAAGAATGCTCAACAGTTTTTTCTATTGATGATTCTAATGCACAAAAACAGAATTATTTTGTTTCATTTGTTTATATCAAGTCCAAATTATGCTCTACTTTCAGCCCACTTTTTGTGACCTGGAAGAAGGTGGTGAATGGTGGGGATCCTCGTTTACGTGGATGCATTGGCACTCTGGAACCTCGCTGCTTGATCAATGGTTTCAGGGATTATGCTCTCACAAGGTATTTGAAAATGGGAAACTTAGTATTTGACGTACTAAGATTTGAAACCTATTAACTCTTTCAAACTGTCTCAATTTCATTTTGGTATTATGTGCTCTAATGATTTTTCATCATTCGTACCAATTTCTTGTCGAATTACAATAAAGATAGTCATTTTGATCTCAGTTGCATATTTCATACAGATTATGGAATTTTACTTGAGTCATTCATCAACGTGATATGGCCTTTGCCTTTCATTAATATTACCTACAGAGATGCATTTGTGTAATTGTGTTGATCCAACATTAGTAACTTCTGTAATTCTATATTTCTGATATTTTCAGTGCTCTTAGAGACTACCGCTTCCCCCCAATTCAAGCTAAAGAATTGCCATATCTGGAATGTACTGTTTCCGTTCTGACAAATTATGAGACTGCTCTTCACTACCTTGATTGGGAGGTACGATACTAGTTTTTTTTTTTTTTTTTAAAACTGTGAGGAAAAAGTTGGATGCAGATGTGTCTTGAGATGCATCAGCACATATGAATCCTTGTGCCATCACTTTATATAAAATTTGAAACATCAACGTAGAGCATCTTAGAGACAAGTAGATTTTCGTAGAGGGATAGAAAACCTTCTTCTCAGTGATCTCATCTTCATGAATAAAAACTTGAACAGTCAACCTTGTCCAAATGAATTAGCTGGTACAATAAATGTTAGGAAAAGAATGAAGAGACTGTAAGGAGTGAAAATGACAGAGACACTTCCCAACCAGAAAGGGTAGTGAAGGTTACAAATAGATTTGGACGAATCCAATATCATTCATGATCTGCAGCTGGTGTGATTTGAAGGATTAGATGCTGACTTGACTAATGTAATCACAGTTAAGTGAACATAGAATTTTTCATTTCCAACTAAAATCTAAGGCTGTTTCTTGAGATCCAAGATGCAGTTGTTTAGAAAATACAAAAATGCCTGGAATTGTTCTACAATTTCTTTCTTTTTCTGGTTAGTAATTAAAGAATTCTAGTAAAGATAAGGAAATCTGATTTATGAAGTACTAATAACTAATATACGCATTTTATTTAGTTGTTTTTGTATTTCCAGCTAAGCTCTGGAGTCTAAATCTGGAGTAAATTGATGATCCTGAATGTATCTTGGGCATACAGAATAATTTATTTACCAGCTGCTTCAATCTATATATTATTCTCAGCTTTTGTGCTGAGGAATAACATCTTAAATCAAAAGATTGAAAATCCCAAAAATGTTCAGTAATTCTCCTTAGTTGAGTTAGCTAGAGTATTAAATATTGCTTCGATAGAGTATGATTTGTGCTTAAGATATGATTGATCCTACAAATGCCAATCTTACCGGACCTGCTCCATTACGTCTATTTTTATTTATTACTCATACTCTTTATCTTTAAACCTTCCTTAAGTAGCTTTTACATTCCATTCTTAGCAATTTAGGACATCTTCTTGCAGACTGGGAAGCATGGCATAATGATTGAATTTACAGATCCTGATTACAACACAGAGAGAAGTGCCACTTATTTGCCGGAAGTGGCTGCTCATGAAGGTTATCTTTTGTTGCTTCCTTTCCCTATCTCTCTGTCCACAAACATTAGTGGTTATTAAATCTTGTGAATTTAAAGAGACATAAGAAATTAGAGTGTGGCAGAATATTTTATGTTCTGCAGAAATTTGGCACCTGTGTGTGATGGCTGACACCAAGTTTCTGTTGGTTTACTTTGATGTCAGGTTGGACAAAGACAGAAGCTATTGATTCACTTATAAGAAAAGCAGGTTATAATGGCACCATAAATGAATCATTGCGGAAGCTTATACAACTCACTCGCTATCAGAGCACACTGTATACAATGCACTACAGCGAGTACGTTGGCTATGTCAAGACCACCCGAGGTGCTGCCCCAACTATTAACGGGGCTTCAACTGTTAATGGGGTGATAAATATCTGGTAATCATTGATTGTTTCAATTACCTTTCATTGAAACAATGGTGTCATCTTATTTCATCCGAAAAGTACCTTCAATCTAGATGAATTTCTAGTTGGAAAAGAATGTTCGTGTTCCAACCACCTACTGCAATTGTCAGACCTATGTCAAAGGTATTCTGCAGATTCATTTGATTTTGAAGAAAAACATCAAAAAACTTGAATTTTACTCGCTCTGATGTGATAATTATACGGTGATAAACGTTCGTAGCTTCTCTGGAAAAGCTTCAATCAACTAAACTCATATCTTGTAACATAATTTTGAATTTATGTGTTTAGGTTCAAATGTTTCTGTTGTGAATTTCTTAGTACTTAGCGCTACTAGAGGTAGAGACATAAGACAATATTTACATGCATAAGACAATACAACTCCGATGAATAGCGAGACAATAAGCAAAGCCTAGTCCAATAATCATTTCTATACCAATGACAAATGCTAAACAAAGCTGACAAGATACGTGTTAAAACCATTTCAAGTATTAATCATATAATCATTCAAAGACACAAGCTGGATTTTGACTGACCACCATTGATGCTGAGCTTTCTGACTTAATGTCATCCACAGAAGTACCCTCGATCTTCCTGCGTGTTAAATGGAAAATGCTTGGAATTATCATGACCAAAGTAAACCGTTTATGCTAAGCACAAAGATAACAAAGGCTCTGTTATTCTTAAATCCTCCAATGGCATCACCACCATCCAAAAACACAAAGAACTAGCAGCACCCGTTACAATAGCCACAAACAACAAATGGTCCTCACCACAAAGGGGTGTTACTAGTAAAGAAATGGTGGGAAGAATAGTTTTTACAAAAAATTTAAAAATATTAGGCTTCCCAAATTTGAAATATTTGAAAACCAAAAAGAAAGATAGATAATTCATGAAAAGCGGCAATAGAGGTGCAAGAATGAAATGGGTGATCACATAGAATTAATTTGCTCCATTTCTTATGGAGTCTAGCAAATGTAAATGAATAGTAGGCTACATATGCTCTTATATTAGCTAATAAAAGCCAACATTTTTCCGTCGCTGATTTCTCCTCAATGATTTTACCTGCAAATGCAGTATTAACATCCTTAGAAATGATGGAAAGCAAAAGCGTTATAGCTATAAGATGATATGCTTTAGTCGGGACAGATCCAAGATTTTTATAAAATAGAAGTAAAAACGTATATAGTTGAACACTCTTATATAAATAATTTTTCTTATTTAGGTTAGGATTGTGAGCACCTTAGCTTGGCCATGCAGCGGGATAAAGCCGATTGAGAATATACTGTGAATAGGTAGTAATTAAGAAGAGGGCATTTTGACTTTATGAACTTTGGACCGGGAAGGAAGCAGAATATCCTTTGATTTACCATATGGTTAGTAAATGGTGTACCTTAATTTGAAGTTCAAGCCTGCCATTATTGGTATCGAAACAATAACGATTCGTACAAGATAAATCTTCTAATCAGTAATTAAATCAAAGAAAGAACATTAATTCAATTAATTAATTTTCATCTCTATCAGGATGTCATTCAAAAATTGATTACAGTTTTTTATCCCGTTCTCTTGTAAAATACTTAATTTTATTTCCCGTTATCTTTGTAAAATACTGGATTTTATCTACACCGTTCCTCTTTTTTGAATTGAAACAAATATATATATATATATATATATGCATAATACGCACCTATACTCCACATTCCCAAGAGTATGTACGCACGCTCTGCTAATTAGTGTATGTCGATTTTCCACAGCTTTCTCATCTCAGATATCACGAAAGTCGTGTACATTTATATGGGTATACATCTAATTATCTACATTACTATTATTATTTTAAATTTATTCATCACTCATCAATTACTGTTACATTGGTGATTAAAATTATAAGGTAAGCAAATTATAAAAGCAAGTCTTTTCTGAAGTATCCGTATTTTCCTGATAGAATAAGTATTATCTTTAATGTTAATTGAACCTATTAAAATAACAGAATATATATCATTGGTCCATCGAATATCTTATCTCTTTCTCTTTTTACTTTTTACAACACATTACGAGTATAAATAATGTATTATATCTCATTAAAGGTAAATATATATTTTATAATTATTAATGTATTGTGTATCTTATTTATGTTGATAATAATTTCGTGTTTAGATTTATATTTTATGCAAATTAATTTATTTGTTACTACGTTTGAGGCTAATCCTCATGCAAATTCTAATCTTATATTTCACGTAATTTCACATTAACAAAATGGCGCTGGTGATGAAATTCTTAGGAATTTAATAAATTTATAAGAATAGATACCAAGCAAAATTAGACAAAAAGAATGGGTCCAAGTTCTCTTACCAACATGCCTCTTATGTGTAGGTAAGATTTTTGAACTATACACCTGACAAGGAAGGAATTTGTTTACATTGTTTAACTCTTACTAGATATATAGCAGATAATTACTAATTCCATTTATATCTTCAAAATTAAAAATGTGACAAACTCTTATTTAAAAGAAATGCTAAATACCATCTTATTTTTAATCATTTCGTTCTTACATCAAGTATTTTACTATTCTTCTTCACTTTCCTAGCTTATGTGATGCAAAATCAGTCATCCACGTGGTTAAATATACGCAACAACTATTAATTAATTTCAGCGCTGAAACACTGATATATATAATTAAAATAAGGCACAAACCCTAGAGGAAATTATATTAAATAAATTTCATTAAATCAGATATGAAATTTGCCCCAGTTTTTGACAGGGCTGAAAAATTGATTAAAATTTCATGACATTTTTGGGTCCTGAACTGGAAGACTTATTGTTGAGAATTAATAAGCATAAAATTTAAGGGAATTTTTTTAAAAAAGTCTAGACTAACCGGTCAGTCAGAGCTTTTACTCATATAAAATGGTCCCCACATGTGTGTGGCTCCCTATATTTTGTGAGTAAAAATTTGACTGACCGGTCAGTCTAGACTTTTTGAAGAGTTTCCCAAATTCAAGAAGTTGATTTCAACTTTCTTGTTACTTGTTCATCTACAGCTCCTTCCTTCATTCCACCTTCTCTGCTGCTGTCACTGCCACTGCCATGACCTCCAATTCTTCCTCCTCGTCCTCATCCTCGTCGTCTTCTTCTTCTTCTTCTTCTTCTTCTTCTTCTTCTTCATCACTTTCTGCTACATCATAAGCAATGTTCGGCTTCAAGTGACGCCCTTTCTGTCTCGAAACATACATGACGCCCTGCGGAAAAATCTTCATCTCCTTACGGGAAAATTCAGCATTTTCTTGGTCATCTCTGCATTATAAAACAAACGTTATTAACACATTTTACGCAACAATTTGGATAGAAACATAGTTTTAGCTTGTGCATGAGTTTTGTTGGCATATACATGCACCCTTCTTTTGCTGATAAAAGATTCTTCTTGTTTTTTTTCGTTTTCTTCTCAATCTTCTCATGCTCAGGAGAAGAATCTGAAAGATAAAGTGATGATGGCACAAATGGTGGAGAAAGTTTGCTTGAAGAACCCTCTATCAAATTAAGCTCATCAAACATTTCAGTTAAATGCTTCTCAAGGGTTTTGCTTGATTCACTTATTAGTTTCTGGCATGGCTGTTCCTTCAAGAGGTCTCTGAGGCTAACGTACCTAGACACAGCCATGTTCAAATGCCAGAAGAAGGATGAAGATGACAATATGTTGCTGACAAAAGAGTCATATATATAATAAATGTGTCATTTGTGTGTGTTTTGTGTGTGTGAGTGAGTTTCGGACAAACGTGACTAATTACACGACTCGGGATCTTAAGGGAATAATCGCTATATGCATACAGCTAGGATTATGTTAAAGGGGATGAAATGTCCACGCATAATGTTGTCTTTTGCCTGCAACAATATGGATGTTAATTAGTGTTAAAAATCAAGCCACTGTCCTAAAAACTAACAGTTAGAACGCAAATTAAACTATTAAGACATGCACGACAATCAGACAACTTATAGTGTCTAGGGATTTGTATTTTAATTTCAGGCTTTATGAGAGGATCCAAATCCCTGCGGGTTTGTATTTCATTTTCAGGCCTTATTTTCAAAAATAAGTTTCTTGCTCCAAAAAGTTATAATGTGTGAATTCATATATTCTCTTTTTTTTTTCCCTTTTTGGATAGTTAACAGTATAGTGTGCACTATATGCTTTAATATATGAAAATTTAATGGCAATCGACCAAGTACGATTATATTTACCCTATGAAGTTGAAATTTAGGTTTAAAAATGTAATATAACACAAAATAAAGCTTTCAAAAAGCACGTAAAGTACTATTTAGCCTCTACTTGAAAATCATAATTATAAGAGACAAGTTCTCATTCAGGTATTTTTAGCATTTTAGCTTTGCTGGTAAGACATATTACAAAACAGATGATCAATTTAGCAAATTTAGTAGGATATAATTAATTAGTATGTAGAGTATTCACTAACGAAAGTAATATAGTGATTGACGAAAGAAAATATATATTTGTGTGTGTGTAGCAGTGCGTGAGTGATCGATTAGTTTAGAGGGAATTTATAAAACGAATTAATTTCATGAGTCAAGATTAGCCATGCATACAGCTAGGATTAGAAGGGCAGTTCATATGGACGGTGGACCTATATCCAATCATACCTTTGTGCTTTCACATTTGAATCTCAGACCATGAGGCTACGGTTGTTTAGGGTCATCATGGCTAGTAAATTCTTCATTTCTATATCTTTATTTTGGTCAAAAGAAAACATTGGGGGTTTAGAGAAGCATAAAATTGACTAATTAAGCAAGATTTGATCATGTATCACACACCTAATCCTCTTTGAATCTTTGGAAGAGAGTTTTTATTAACCATTCACCCTAAAGAATATATGGCGTTCCAATATCAATTGGGTTTAGAGAAGCTTCCAATTTTGACTATAATCAAACATCCAATTTCCATAACATTTCACTTCTTCAAAATTCTGACCAGAAAAATTTTGCAGTCAAAACCCCAAAATGAAGAAGTTTTGATTGGCTTTTCCCCTGCATATCATGTTTATCATGCAAGAAACGAAAACTGGGTGCGGTAGTGTCACATGGAGACAACTTTATCATGGTGAGTCTTACGTTGGCTCAACGCTTGCAGAAGATTTTGCTCTAATATTGTACAAATTAAACTATTTATGCAAAGACATTGATTTCTGGTGATAATTTTTACTTGAACTGAACTTGAGAGACTACAATCAATGAAGAATCTATAGATCGTGCTTGGAGTACGCCGCTATACCACGAAATTTATAACTTTGGAGTGTATCCAATTTGGTTGAGTTCCTTGATCATCATCAAAAAAAACAAATGAAGTGCCTAGCTCCAGGAAATTATTCTAGCTCAAAACATGGCTTTTAAGTTTTAACCAATCCGAGCTGATAATTTGCCAATTAAGATATATACAAGAGTCAATTAGTACTTAAAACCCTTATCCAATAAAATTTTTATTCAGGCATGGCTTGTGTACATATAAATATTTGTATACGACCTTACACTTGAATACATTTGAAAATGAAACAAAATTGAACAAGCACTAGTACTAGTGCACGCAAATGTCAATATCCAATGGAAGACATCACGATTGAAAATCAGCCAACACCCTGAAAATACCATTTTTTTCATTTATTTATTTTTGACGGTAGAAAATGTCAATTTCTTTAGCCAATCAAACTGTTGACCAGGCTAAATGCATGCCAATGTCTTGTAAAAAATTAACATTCATATGATATTCTATTACTAGACTTATTCTTTAGCTGCAAGAAACGGACATGCTATATACAAAAACATATATAGGAAGGATGTGTTGAGCAAATCAATGAATTAGAAGAAACTTGAAGATAAAATAATTAGACTGTCAAGATGATCTGGAGGTTGGACCTGACAAATTCATGCTGTTCATGGCGATTGGCGGGCGGGAGAAAGTTGTAATGGGAGGAACAAGAAAAGAAACTGCTTCTCTTTTCTAGAAGGGACATTTGGATTGAATAACGAGAAATGTTTTTTTTTTTTTTTTAATTTTTGCGAGAGATAATAATTTTCACTTAATTAGTTTCTCTAGTAGTTGATTATTCTTTTTGAGTTCAACGTTATTATGGCTTCCCCAATTACGAAAAAACTAATTGTTTTTTTTTTTTCTATGCAAGTAAACATTTCAATTCACAAAAACTTTAATAGTGAAATACAATGAAACATTTAGTTTTAGTATCGATAGCTCGGACTTATAAGTTAATGTTATGGAATTAATGCATTGCAGTTTCTATATAAGAAATGTTTGATCATATAGTATTATTTCCTTGCAAAAACGAAATGAGAGATTAAGTCAAAGCTGATCAATTGGACCATCAAAAATTTAATCACTTGATATAGCTCTAACACTTTTACTTTTTAGTGGTTGATCAACATAGTTCATCAATCAATGTTTAATCCTCTACCATAAAGATAGAACACCAAATCTCTATCCATTTCGTTTTATAATTTAATGCTTGCGTCCCCCAGAAGGCTTCAACATTTCTTTGCATAGTAGAAATTCATACATCAAAACGAAATATTTCTCTTTACATGATTAAAATTCTTACCATATAAAACTTTTTTTAAGCTGGTGAATTATCACCTAAATGATATATAACAATGCTCATAAATATATTCCATGCAATCATTAGAATATAACAGGGTTCATCAAGTGAACCACGCAATACCATCTAGTGAATGCCTGAAATATTTTCTTGTAGCCAAAAATTGTTCCGTATAGTGAGATAGAATAGTGGAATTATTTCATCCTATTTCATCTACAATCTAGCATCTCACTTCTAATATGTAACACGTCCTAAAAATACAACATAAAAAAGAATGGGAAGCACTTACAAAGATAAGTAAACACGTTCCAGATATACAACATCAACAATTGTAATTATAGGGTGAATACATATATCAATGTCGAAATCCAAGAGAAACACAATCCTCACTCAATCAACAAATACGGGGTTTCGGATTTTTTAATTTATTCTAATTTTTTAACATTGTATCTTAATCATTAAATTATACAAATAAAAATAAAAGTATTTCTATTGGGTGAATAAATACATAAGATACAATATTAGAACTTTAAAATAAAATTACAACGAGTTGAAATTTATTGGAAGAAAACAGGCAGAAGTCCCAGGCGAAGAAGAACACATTACACATGTGAGACTAATATACATGGGAGCAAAATATCTCATTTGAGTCAACGGATCATCATTCTGAGGTCATGAAAGTTGAGCACACCATCACCATTCAGGTCATATTTCCTTATCATAATCTTGCAATTTTCAGTGGTTGTCTTCTCTCCAAGTCTACTAAGCATCCTCTTCAAACTTTTGGGCGTAATCTGGCCTGTGCCCTCCATTGCATACATATCAAAAGCCTCCTTCAAATCATCTCTCCTCTCTTCCTCCCCACAATCCTCCATTAACTTGGTGAAATCTTCCAACCCCAACAACCCATCTCCGTCAGCATCCGATGTCCTCACCGCCATCTCCGCATCCTCATCAGAAAGCTCGCCGCCTACTGTTCTCACACATCTCTGTAGCTCTGCCGGAGATATTTTTCCATCCCCATTTTCATCGAAGTACATAAAGACCCACTCAAGGTCGTTGCTTTTGTGGTCTAAGTTTATTGCTGAAAGTGAAGGCTTCATTTCTGTTGAACTTCGAGGCGACAAGTATTTCTTGCAAAATCTTCCAATGGGAGATGATACTTTCGAATCTCTCATCTCTGGAGATGTTAATGACGATGATGCTGATGATGAAGAAGCAACAGCTTTATCCCTTAGCTCCATTGAAACTAATATGGCAGCTAATGAATGCAAATTATCTGAAATGATTGCAGAAGCAATTAAGAGCAAGTAAATAGCTGTATTTTTCTGCTGAATTAATGAGCTCTCTTGAACCTTCAAGATCTATATATATACACACGCCTTAAAAGATAAGTGAAACTTTGAATAGATAGCAAAAGTGGAAGTTGAGATATAGTTGAATTGGAGTTGATGTCAAGATGAGGATGTATATATGTACAAGGGGGATGAATATATTATAATATCGTGGTCTGCTTTAGGAAATATCGGCCAGTTGTTTTTAATACTATGTTGGATACAGCGTACGATGCGCGTACGGTAGTTTCGCAGCGGTTTCAGATTTGACTTTGCTCAAATGGAAAAAACTAATGCTGTTCCAAGTCTCGACTTTTCTGGATTTGTCTGCCACGACGAGTCCATATGGATATTTGTTAACTACCAACTGTTTTTGACTAGTCAAAGCTATTGATTTTAATAAAATCAAACCAAAGCATACTTTTTCGCAAGACTTGGTTATATAGAGATATTCTGACATAACTTATTTTTGTTAAAAGTTTTATAAAAATGAGATTTTGTTAAAATATTTCTCTTCAACTTATTTTAAGTCTTACTTTATCCCCTATAAGGGTATTATCTTCATACACCTATTGGTTATGATAAAATTAAACCAAAATAAAATAAAATTCAAGGAGTTAGTCTAGTAACGAAGTATTTGGAACATAAATGAAAATTTTGTTGGCATTTTTAGTTTAAAGTAGCCAAAAAGCTAATCGTCTCGAGATTATTCTCGGTAATCCTACTTTGAATTAATGTAAACCATACTTCTTCTAAGTAATGTCATGTATCATAGAATTTAATACTTTAAAGTAAAGTCGAAGAATTCTTAATTGTAGCTTCCCGTTGTAAAAAATATTCCTAGCTAGCTAGCTAACCGCATTATCCGCTCTTAATGTACAATCTGTTATCAATGATCATTAGCTCACCGCCTTATACGGAGGACGTCGGCGCCATGTGGTTGCAGTTGTCACCGCTGGTCCACCGCTCGCACGTCGCCAGGCCAGTGCCAACGTCTCTGACCAGTTGGTAACGTGCTATTATTATGTATCAGAAGTGGACTTTTAACTTCACCGCCACTAATTAGATCAATCATTAATGAAAAAATGTTCATGAAATTATAGAATGAATCTTCCATGTATTTCCAGTAACTAATCACTTTAATTTTCTGAATCATATCTATGCTTTAACAGTCAATATCTATTAAACGTTGACAAACCTTGACCTCAACTATTTTATACCAGCGAAGAGATAGAGGTCAGCCAAGATTAGCATATAATTAATTAAGAATGCTAATTGGGTTGTTGAATTTCCATCTTGTTGATATTTTTCATGCTTTTAGTTTTTTTTTTTTTTTCCATGCTTTTAGTTGATCAATTTGTTAATGCAATTAGCTCTTTTCTCTGAATTGAAAAACTTTGAATTCAAAAGTGATGTCTGATTACCTTATCAATCTATCGCCATCTTCAATTTTCCATTCTACCTTCATAAGGTTAATATATATTAGACTAAATACCTAATTTAGTTCATTATCTTTAAAGTTTGTATCAATTTAGTCCATATATTTCAAAATATATCATTTTAGTTCTGTATCTTTATCATTTGTTCCAATTTAGTCCATATATTTGTCATGATAATTCATGTAGTCCTCAATTATTTTGAAAGGTAAGGACTAAATTGTGACAAAATAGTAAAGATACCTGACTAAAAGGTTACATTTTGAAAAATATGGATTAAATTGGCACAAACTTTAAAGATATAGGACAAAAGGGTACATTTTGAAAGATATGAATTAAATTAGCACAAATCCTAAAGATAAATGACTAAATTAGGTATTTACCCTATATATTACTTTCTTTTCCTTGTTTGAGATGTAGAATTAGGAGATCTAGATAGCTGGTTAGTGAAGGATGAAGGATCAGGCGCTCAAGCGAGATGATATATGTAATGTTGCCCGTCTCAACCATCAGAATATGGTAAAGTTTGAAGATAAATTTTGTACTCTATTAATTTTTCAATCCCTATGGTATAAAAGTCAATCCACTATCAAGAAGTGACGAAGTAGAAGGAGCTAATAATTTCATTATATGCAATGATTTTAAATTAGGAGTAATTCTTAATTGGCATGCCAAGTTGACAAATCTTTTTATTTCTCTTTCTACATTAATTATTTTTCTCTCTTTTCCTTTTTTATTTTTCTCTTTCTTATTTAATGTTTTCTCTCTCTCATTTTCTTTTTCTTTAGTTTACTCCTAATATAATTTTCTTCACACGCCCTGAAAGCTGCAAAAGACCATGAGAAAAGCTGTTGTATTTATAATCCCACATGCATTTCAAAAGAAATTGACCGAGATTGAGAAATTGCAAAGAACAATAGAGAAGAATTAAATAAAAACATCTCATTCACATCTCATTTTTGTTCATTTTAAGCACAAGAAAAATGCTTGTAATAAACAAATTTTTGTCCTATTATTTCCACTACGACAAAATTATGACACTAGTTTATTCGAGGAACCAGTAATTTGATGGTGTTTGTCATATGCAACATGATTGTTACCCTGACTTTGATAGGGGCCTCATATCAAGATTAATGGTATCACTTTATAATTATAAAGAATATAATTGTACATATTTAGTGTTTTAATGAACCAAATAAACAACTAAAGACCAAATCACGTACACACCTCGTTCCCTTAGTCCATTTGTCAATAATTTTTGTACATTGTTATTAAAGAAGAAATTGATTTTAGCTTCCCATGGCAAACACAAGTCTAGGGTCAAGGATTTATACCAATATGATCTACTTATTTGCTGTCAATCATCCACCGAAAAGAAAAATAAATAAATAAAAAGGATTAAATTAATTTTATGAATTAATATGGGGGAGGGGAATGGAGAAATCACAATCGGGTGAGTGATAGAGGAAGTATTGATAAGTGAAGAAACATATGATGGAGCTAAATTAAAGAAAGAGAAAAAGAGAGAGAAATCATTAAATAAGAAAGAGAATAAAAAGATTTGTCAACTTGGCATGCCAAGTATGAGATGATAAAAAGGTGATGAAATAATGGTGGTATCTAACATTACTCTTAAATTAGTTCCTCCTCCTCACTAGCAAGGATTTTTATCTCACACTCATAGCAAAAAGTATATTATTAAGTGCATGCAATTGGCTCTTTAATCCCCCCCCCCCCCCCCCCAAAAAAAAAAAAAGGAAAGCAAAACAAAAGTGTTTTTTTTTTCTTTGAAAGCATAATTATATTCAACAACAATATTAACCAATCCCAAAGGAATCAAAATCCTTTTGTACAAACAAAAATAATTGTAGGGAAAGTTTGTGCTAACTGCTAAGATATAAAGTTAATTGAACTAAAAATATTTAATTTTATGAAAGGGCCTAATAAAACACTTCTGAAACCAACCCGATTAATCCGTTGAGAGCCTAAAAGTAAATAATTGATATATATTTTTCTCGTTATCTATCTGGTCCCGATATCATTACCTCTCATGTTTTGTATTATCCTTCATTTACATCTTGTTTCTACCCTGTTTTGGCATTTATTCTACTATTCCACAGTCATGAATACCGACATTCCCATGTATGACAACCAAGAATATGGGGGTGATGCCCCACTCCCTCTTGAACCAGATGATGATCCTGCACTCCAACAAGAGGCTGATCTTACCTTGGTGGCGCGAGTAATCTTTGACAAATCAATATTCCCTGAAACTAACAGAACAGTTATCATCAACAATTGGGGACTCGGTGAAGGAGTGCAAGTACGCCTTGCTAAGCACAAAGTTTATACCATCCACTTTGGGAATGAAAAAGACAGACGCCAAGCATGGAACTACAGGCCTTGG
The DNA here is from genome assembly GCA_037974665.1 of Ehretia macrophylla. Lineage (NCBI taxonomy): Eukaryota > Viridiplantae > Streptophyta > Magnoliopsida > Boraginales > Ehretiaceae > Ehretia > Ehretia macrophylla. The sequence goes on from CM075769.1 coordinate 64,780,496, forward strand.
TCTGTGCAAGGATATCATATTCTACTCCAACCTTGGCAAGATAAACAAACAATGACGGAAATGGACCTGGATTTCACTTCCTTTTGGGTCCAAGTCTATGGTCTTCCATCCAAATTTGTCACTAAGGAAAATGTCATAAAGATCAGTGAAAGATTAGGGCTGCTTGAAGAATATGACATCATTGGTGAAGGCACTCTTCAAAGAAGAATGAGGCTGAGAATCAAATGAGATATCAAGAATCCTCTCATTACAGGTTTCCCTCTACCAAGAAAGAACTTACCACATGCCTGGGTCTCCTTCAAATACAAAAAGTTAAGTGAGTTATGTCTTAAATGTGGGAAGCTTGGCCATGATACTAGATTGTGTAAAGATCGCAGACCAAGGGAGATGGTAGCAGTTGACAGGATTGACCTTACCAAATTCGGACCATGGCTGCGAGCACCGCCGACGAAGGGCCAGCGTCCACGTCAAATAGACCTTCCTAATAGACAAAACCTTCAGGTAGATAATCAAACGCGTGCAAGTCATGCAAATCCTGGAAATACAAACCTTCCAGAAGCATGCACCTCATGTGACCAGGTAAATTCAAAAACCTCTGACCAGCCTTCTGTTCAGTCTGATATTGGTGATGTTGACCTTGGAGGATGTAGTGACCCATCACTCTCAGACCTTGACTATGACCCAGAAGAGCTGGACCTTAATTTACACACAACCCATGACCCTATTACCAAACCTTTTGAAAAACCTGCCAAATCAGATCAACCAAATCTTGTACCAAACCAGAACTCCAACGCTGCTAACTTTGTAGTTAGTATGCAACCAAGTGGACCCTCTATTGCACCAAACACAAGAGTTTCACCCGGCGGCCCACCACATAATTTAGACCCAAAAAATACCGAAACCAACACACCTCCCACAGCCCAACCAAGCTTAACAAAAATCAGGAACCCAAGACCCCTAACCTATACCAGCCCAAACACTCAAACTATTGCACCAAACACAAAAGTCTCACCCGGCGGCCTACCACATAATTTAGACCCAAAAAATACCGAAACCAACACACCTCCCACAGCCCAACCAAGCTTAACAAAAATCAGGAACCCAAGACCCCTAACCCATACCAGCCCAAACACTCAAACCAACCTATCTCAAACTTCTGGCCCCAGCTCAACAAAAAAGAAAGCAATAGAAATTGAGTTTTCATTAGAAAATAACACAAATAGTCTGAATACTGACCTTGTAGAGATCCCTGTGCTTCATGACCTCAACTCAAAATCCTGCGCCAACATCTTGGAGGCAAATCAGACCAAAAACAAAAGACTCAAAGGTGACAGTAGCAGCTTCAAACCTCAAACCCTCTCTATCAATCCAAATGAAAAGGTTTAGGGTGCTGTCCTCAAACAGCCCCACCTGAACAAATAAGGATATTGGCTTGGAATTGTCAGGGTTTGGGTTCTTCCCTGACAATTCAAAACCTAAGGGACATCATATCCCAGGAAAGACCCTTCATCATTGGACTCTCTGAGACCAAAATATAGTCGAATAAACTTGTTCGTGTTGCTAGAAGAATAAATTATAGCCTGATCGTCTCTGTGGATCCCTCGGGATTCTCAGGTGGGTTAGCTCTCTTTTGTGCTAAAGATTTGGAATTTGAGCTTATTAGCTTTGATTATCAGCATATCCATATTAGAATTGATCTGAAATCCCCTTTCTGCTGGGATTTCTCTTTTGTTTACTCATTTCCTAATGGCTACGATATGAGGATACTGCAAGATTATATTTGCTCTTCTCAAGAGAATTCTGTGCTTCCGCATATTTTCATGGGGGATTTTAATAACATCAAAAGTCAAGATGAAAAGACAGGAGGTAATCCTAAAAAAACAAAGAACATTGTGGAATTTCTGCAAAACATCAACAGAGCGAACCTTATTGAAATCCCTTCAAAAGGCTGTTCTTTCACATGGTTGAATGGAAGAGAAAATGATCACCTTATTCTTCAGAAAATTGATCGTGCTCTTGCTAACTTCCAGTGGACTCAAAACTTTTTAGATACCTGGGTTGCGATTCTCCCTCCTGTAGGGTCTGATCATTCCCCTCTTGTTCTCTCCCTCTGCCATAATCTTGGTAAGTTTGGACCTCGTGGCTTCTATTTTGAATCTTTCTTGCTTGAGAACCGCGAATGTGGTGAACTTATCGAGACCAAATGGAATACCCATGTCCATAGTAATAAAATGCACTCTATCAAGAAAAAATTGTACTCTTGCAGGATGAGCCTTATCCCTTGGAGCAAAAGAAAGTTTGGCAACTACAGGAAGATGATCAGTGTTCTCAAAAACAAACTATAAAAGCTTTCTTGTGTTGCCCAGGCTGACTTTAACTTTGATGAATTCAAAAGAGTCTCCCTAAAAATTGAAGAATTATGGAAACGCGAAGAGCATTATTGGGCAGCAAAAGCTAGAGTGAAATGGTTGAAAGCAGGTGACAAAAATACTGAATTTTTTCACTCCTCTACAAAACAGAGGAAAACCCAAAACAAACTTCTCAGACTTCAACAAGATGATGGCTCATGGACAGATGATCAATTTATTATCAAAGGTATGGTTCAAACTTTCTTTAAATATTTGTATAATTCCACTGGTCCTCGAAATATTTTACCTGTTTTGAAGTCTATTGTCCCTGTTATTTCAGATGTGGATAACATCTGTCTCACCCATACATTCACAAAAGAGGAGATTTGGTTTGCAGCAAAGAGTCTTAAAGCTGACAAAGCTCCTGGCCCTGACGGTTTTAATGGTTATTTCTTCCATAATTTTTGGCCAGTAATTGAAGAAGACATTTTTGCTGCCTTTCTTAGCTTTCAAAATGGTGAGTCCCAACTGAATGCAATTAACCACACCACTATTTCACTAGTCCCAAAAGTTAAAACACCTCAAAATATGGCAGACCTGAGACCTATAAGTTGCTGCAATTTTATTTACAAAATCTTGGCAAAGATGCTTGTTAACAGGCTCCAACCAATCCTGTCTAAAGTGATTGCCCCAACCCAATCAGCTTTTGTACCAGGAAGACCCATACAAGATAACACACTCATTGCTCAGGAAGCAGCTTATTGGTTACAAAAGAAGAAGCGATCACAAAAGGGTCACGCTATCCTTAAAGCCGACATGAGTAAGGCTTATGATAGAATTGAATGGGATTTCTTGGAAGGCGTTTTATCAAAAATGGGATTCCATCCAAGATGGATCAAATGGGTCATGAACTGTGTAACATCTGTATCCTTTTCAGTGCTTGTTAATGGCACCCTCCTTGAATCATTTTCCCCGTCTAGAAGAATTAGACAGGGGGGTCCCCTTTCGCCATACCTGTTTGCTATCTTTACTTAAGCTATCTCTAGCTTATTTGCGCAGCAAATTAGTAATGGTCTCCTTAAAGGATACAAAATTACTAATTCCTGCCCCTTCTCTCCCCCCCCCCCCCCCTCACGCATCTTTTGTTTGCAGATGATTCTATTTTCTTCTTTGAAGCAAATTATCATGAAGCATTTATGGTACAAGATATCATCTATAAGTACTGTTTCGTATCAGGTCAATGTCTCAATCTTAACAAATCCTCAATTGTTTTCAGTCGCAATACGCCGGATGGGTTGCAAAAAGAAGTTGCAGATATCTTTAGAATCAATGTAACAAAGAGCCTTGGTAACTATCTCGGCCTCCCTACAGAGTGGGAAAATTCAAAATCTAAAGCTCTTAAGTGGGTCCAAGAAAGATGCGCGAGCAAGCTTGAAGGTTGGAAAAATTTTCTTATCTCAGAGAGCGGTAAAGATATTCTTATCAAGGCAGTTTTTTAAGCTATCCCATCTTATGTTATGTCATCAATTCTTTTCCCCAAATCCCTCTGCAGGAATCTCCTTCAATGGCGGCTAACTTTTGGTGGAAAAAATAGAACAAAAATGGAATCCATTGGATTAATTGGGATACATTAATAGAACCAAAATGCAATGGTGGCCTGGGATTCAAAGACCTCTATTGTTTCAACCAAGCTCTTATTGCAAAGCAGGCTTGAAAAATTTTAACTGAGCCTAACAGTTTTGCTGTGCAGATTCTTAAAAGTATTTATTGCTCTAAAGAATCGTTCTGGGATGTGAAGAAAAAGAATCAATCTTCTTGGTCGTGGAAGAGCATTTTGAAAGGAAGAGACCTGATTAAATCGAAAGCTATCTGGTCAATTGGTTCAGGATCTAATGTGAACATCTGGGAGGACCCTTGGATTCTCAACTTTTCTAATCTCTCAAGCTTTAAAGTTGATGACTTTTCAAAAGTCAATGACCTTATTGACCAGCATAGAAAACAATGTCTAAGGGATCAAATTCAAAACATCTTTCCTAGTCCAGTTCAAGAAAGCATTCTTGCTATTCAGCTCCCCCTTTCTCATGTGGAAGATAAAATCATATGGCCTTGCACAAATGATGGATCTTATTCAGTAAAGCCAAGATATAGAGTTGCTATGGAGCTCAAGTCGTCTATCAACCATAGACATTCTGATGTTGCTAGCTCGTCTTGTAACTTCCCACCCTTGATTTGGAAACTCATTTGGTCTGCTATTACCCCATCAAAAATCAAAGTTTTCTTATGGAAAGCCTGCATAAATGGCCTTCCCATGATGGAAAATCTCTACAAAAGGAAATGCAAGAGTTCGCCACTGTGTAATCTTTGCCACTCAAATGTTGAAACAATTGAGCATGTCATTCTCTTGTGACCTTGGACCAGAAGAGTGTAGTGTGCTTCACCATTACATTGTGCTATCAATCCAAACCTTATTTCTTGCTTTTGTGATTGGCTCGTGTCAATTACTGATCAATGTTATCTTGCAGGATATAAAAGGAATGAAGCTGTTGCAATTGTTGTTGTGATTTGTTGGCAAATCTAGAAAGGAAGATGCCAAGCTAGCATTGAAGAGAAAGAGGTGTCAGTTGATAAAGTTATCAAGCAAATCTTCATAAACAACAACAAGCTCCTCAATTGCTGCCAAACCATTACTGCAAGTGTTAATCCAAATCCTAGAAATGTCTCCTCAGTTCCTACTGCCTGGATCCCGCTACCAAGGAACAACATTAAGATCAACATTGATGCGGCATTTTGTGAAACTTGAAAATTTGCAGCGTGTGCATTCATTTGCAGGAACTCTCAAGGGAAGCTAATCCATGGGCAAACAGACTCCAGTCATTGTGCTACAGTATTTGAAGCGGAGGCCTTAGCAATTAGAAGTGCCTGCCTTTTTCGCATCTTCTTTCTCTAACGTCACGATTGAAAGTGACGCCGAGGTGGTTCTTAAAGCAATCAATTCTCCAAAACTTGCATCGTGGAGAGCAACACCAATGTTGGAAGATATCAAAAGATTGTTGTGGATAGCCTATCCATTAGGCTTTAATACATTAGAAGAACTGCCAATTGCGCGACTGATTGGGTCACAAAATGTAAACTCAATGACTGCTTGCCTTTAGATTGGACTTCTAATAATCCACTACAATTGTATCAACTATTGCTGTCTGACTTCATGCCCACTGGTGTGGGATAATGTTCTTACCTTTTGGCAATATAATTATATTGTGTTTCGACAAAAAAAAAAAAAAAAAGTCTAATGATTAAAGGTGGGAGTTTTGGGACCAAAAGTTTATAGATTCAAATCTCTCCATTTTGGTTGATCACATTTCTCCAATTATACGTTTGAATAATTATCATTAGTTGACGAATTATAAGTGAATTATTAATTTTATTTTTGAGTTCTCTTATTATGCCAAAATTTTCTTCAAAAGTATTTGAATTATTTTACAAAATTAGTGCTTCTTATAAATTAAAAAGAAGGAATGCTCAATCAACATTCCACGTTATCCTAAATTCTACTAAAAGATTTGGTATATATGTAAGTTGACAAATGGCAATTCATGTAATTGCTATAGCATTTCAAGTCTCATTAGTGATAACTCTAACGACTACAAGCCTAACTAACATTCTTGATAATCTTGACTTTTCCCACATGTAACCACGATTTTGCAGGAAATGACAACACCCACTCACAATTAGGCCCCATAGGAGCGTTACCACTTGGCAGCGTAGACAACTTTTTTGAATCTTCATCAATACGTGCGAAAGCATCACTTGCAATTTAAGCAAGCATCCAGACACGCACATATACATTTTCACATCCGCACTTGTAAAATCGATATCGAAATTTCCCCTAAAGCGTGAATGGTATCACTCGACCAAATGATTAAATGGTCACTTCCACACACACACACACAAAAAACATAAACATATGCACACTGTAATTCATGTCATACATCTCCAACACAAACTCTTTAAGATTGTTACGTTACATTAATATATATACTAGTGTACCTTCTATATCAAGATTGTTTTAATCATTTTCAGTTCGGTTAAGCACTGTGTTATCTTTCACCTTAACCACAACGAATCATTTACTTTACCCTTTAATCCATGGACATTGCTTCCAATAAACTCTTCCTAGCCATATACATGCACAGCTCTTTCATAAGCTAGCCATAAATTTTCCAGAAAAAAAATTCCATATTTTTGTAGTCTTTTTTTCAATGGGCAATTGCTTTAGGACGCAAAAGAAGTCAACGGCGGAGATTACGCCGTCGGAGTTGACGATGATCAAGAGCTCTCCGATCATCAAACTATACGGACCACCGAATGATATTGCGACGGCTTACATGCGATTCGCGCTGCTCTACAAGCCTGTAACTCTCCATTTCATCCCCTCTGAAGAATACGAAAGGCCAGTGTTGCAGCTGCAAGACGACGTAGTTTCAGACAATGTAGAAGCCATGCTGCGTTTCTTGGACGTGAAGTTTCCACACCCACAGTTGACGAGGGGTTTTAGCGGCTGGTTTGAAAAAACGACGCCGTTGGTGGTGTGGCTGGTGACATTGCAGCACAGGAGTATGACATGGCATTTGGAGAGAATGGTTAGGTGGGCGGAGGATTTGGTGACACGTGGAGGAAAAGTGAGGGGGGATCCAGTGATGGGGAGTCCACGGATGGAGGTGAGAAAGTTTGGACGGAGTTACTCGCAGTTGTTGGAAGTGATGCTTGAGCATGCACAGATGGAGGAGAGGCTTGTCTTTCCAATTTTGGAAATGGCTGACACAGGTAAAATTTCAGAATCAATTAGCATATTCTTTTCTTTCCTTTTTCAGTTATGTTTACATGATCGCATAGTGAAATTGTCCAACTTTTTTAAAAGGTTAATCCAGTGCACCAATCTACCGTATGCACTACTTTTGAGGGTCTATTAGAAATCGTCCAGCTTTATTAAGATGCAAAAAATTTTAGTCAGTTATTGTGACGTGCTTGATTCGGGTTAAGTCTCGAATTTTTATTTAGTCAAGTTAAAAACACAAAATTTAGCACTTATTTTGACAATTTTTCTCATTGAGAGCTTGGATTGATTTTTCAACTTTAACATAACCTAAAAATACATACATTTTCAAACAATACAACTCTTACTCACTCTTTAATAATTTCATTCTTCGAGCCCGTAAACACAACTCCCACTGACTTGTAAATACATCCGCTCATGATATAAATGGTGAATTCCTACTTTCTTATCTTTGATTTGAAACTTGCAGCTTAATTTCTCTTCCAAGTAATATCTAGTCTTCTAATGCTCTAATTGTAAGTATTAGCCTTTGGACATGCAATAATGCAGGATTGTGCAAAGCTGCTAATGAGGAGCATGCTAGGGACCTCCCTATAATGAATGGCATCAAAGAAGACATTAAATCTATTGGAGTTCTGGATTCGGGGACTGCTAGTTACCAGGAAGCCCTCTCCAATCTTTCTGGCCGGCTCAGCAGATTACAGGTGAGTTCTGTTTTCCTTTTGGCTTTTACCTAAGCATATTATGTTAACGTTTGTAGTCTATAGCACTCACTCATTCCTTAATTAATGGCTCGACCCTTATTTTTAGATGTGGACTATTATTTTTCGTTGAATCAATCTCAGATTACGTACACGAATTCCTGTTCTATTTTGCCAGGATCATTGCAGAGAACACTTTGAAGAGGAAGAAAGAGAGCTACTGCCATTGATGGAGGCAACAGAATTGAGTAAATTGCAGCAAGAGAGAATTTTGGAACAGTGCTTAGATGTGATGCATGGGACTCACACGCACCTGTTTCGGTTTTTAATCGAAGGCCTTCTTCCACATGATGCTATGCATTACCTGGACATGATCATTAGGTGTGGTGATAAAAATCGAGTGTTCTCAATGCTTCAATTGATTGTTGAGTAAGATAGAAGAAGCTCTTGGGTCGTTGTGATCAAACATTGAGTACTTTCCTCTTCATAAGTGATAATTTGATGATTGCAAGTTGAAGTATTTCTAGCATAGATATGATCAAATTGTGGGTGTATATATATAATAAAGATCTAATCATTTAGACATAAGAGATCTATATCCTCGGCCACTATTGTTTCTGATCTTATTTTTGATTGAAGAGCTTCGAATGGATAAGATTAATCCTAAATTTTATTTTCTCAATTTGAACATTCTATAATGTTATTTCTTATTAATAAGGCGTAATTAAAGCACAACTAAATTTAGAAAATAACCCAAACCTCTTAATTTTGAATGGGCTTTTAATTTATACACGATACATATATACGTCATTAACATTACGGGATAGCAACAATTAAATATAACTAAATCTTCAATTTCTCTTTATAGAAAATAGATTTAGACAACTATAGTTTTCATCTTAAAATGGGGGTGATTTAATTGAGCAAAATAATCCTACTTGAATTGAAACAATTAAAGAGAAAAACAAAATGATCGCTCAAAAGTATTTTGTAAAATGAAGCGCTAATTAAGTTTCCCTATTAAATTATTAGATTTTTTTTTTTTCAAAATATACTAACTACTGAGCCGATTGGTCGAGAGAAAGGATTCGATTTGCATGGCTGCCGAACCATTTCTTACATCATTAAATTACTCTCCATTGTAAATCTAAAGACTAAAAATTACAAAATATCCTCTAAAGCTACAATACCACCCCTAATAATAATTCGAGCAACCGTAAACATTTTCCATGTACCAATTAACAATAAATAAAAGATTGCAAGTCAATTGTGTTGTAGATTCCAAACTTCATAATGAAACATTTATTGTGTCGCAAATAAGTGTATTGACGAACAACTTAAACTCTAACACAATCTCTTAAGGCAGTGATTAGTATGTGGAAATGAGTTAGAAATGGAATGAGATTCCCAATTCTATTTTAATTCTCATATTTGGTATAAGGAAATGAATCTGGGAATGTCATTTCCAAAGGAATCCCATTCTCACATATATGAGAATAGTCATTTCACACTAAATACATGGGAATGACTCATTCTCATGTGTTTGTTAATAGACTTGACTACTATACCCCTATTATATAACATAACTTTTATAAATAATTACAATAATAATAATAATAATAATGAAAAAAAATATAATAACTATTATTATGAAAATAAAAATAAAATAAAAATAATAATAATATAATAATAAAAACAAAAAAATAGTAATTAAATAATAATAATAATAATAATAATAATAATAATTATTATTATTATTATTATAATAATAATAATAACGAAAAAATATAATAATTATTATTATGAAAATAAAAATAATAATAATATAATAATAAAAACAAAAAAATAGTAATTAAATAATAATAATAATAATAATAAAAATAATAATTATTATTATTATTATTATTATTATAATAAAGAAAAAATATAATAATAATTATTATGAAAATAAAAATAAAATAAAAATAATTATAAAATAATAATAAAAAAAAAAAAATAGTAATTAAATAATAATAATAATTATTATTATTATTATTATTATAATATCGAAAAAATATAATAATTATTATTATGAAAATAAAAATAATAATAGAATAATAATAAAAACAAAAAATAGTGATTAAATAATAATAATAATAATTAAAAAAGTATAATAATTTAATAATAATAATTATTATTATTATAATAATAAAAATAAAAATAAAAATTATAATAATAATAATTAATAATTAAAATAAAAAATAAAAAATAATAATATTGATTAAAATAATAATAATAATAATAAATACTAATAATAATAAAAAGTAAAATAATAATGAGAAAAATAAAAACAAAAATAAAAAAAATAAAACAAATAAATAATAATAATATATTATTTTTATTATTATTATTTATTGTTGTTGTTGTTGTTGTTATTATTATTATTATTTATTATTTATTATTTATTATTATTTTATTATTATTATTTATTGTTGTTATTATTATTATTATTTATGTTTATATTATTTACGGTTTTTTTTATATATTCTTATTTTTAATACTATAATAATAAAAAGACAATCCTCTCATATTATACAAGTCATTCATATTACTACTTTTAATTCCTAGAACATACCAAATATGTCATTCTCATTCCTAAATTCATTTCATTTCCATTCCTTGGCTCATTCCATTCCTACCCAAATTCATTCCAATATACCAATCGTTACCTAAAAGTATAAGGGTAAATTACCCGTGAGGTCCCTTATCTTTTAGCGAAGTGTCTATTTCGTCTCTTATCTTTGAATTGCGCCTCACTAATCCATTATCTTTCATAGTTGTGCCACTGTTAGTCCTTGCCGTCTAATCCTTAACGGTTTTGCCATGTAACTCGTACATGACTTGTAATTTCATGAATTAATAAGGGTAAATCGGTCATCCAACGTTATAGGTCCCTTATCTTTTTGAAAATGCACTAAATGCTCTTGAAAGTGCCTAACCTTAAACCTTGCTTCATGTTCTATTATTAGACAGAGTACTTAAAGTTAACCAAAGCTTAAGAATATTAGACTTTTGAACTGGTATTTTATTTCTTGTAAAATTTTAGAAATCTTAATATTCTATTTTCTTTGCATATCTTGGTTTTTAAGTGTATCGAATTTGCTTCTCTGATTATTCGGACCTAATACCATAAAAAATGAATTCACTGAAAAGGATCCACCATTATTAACTGAAGCTTAAGAATTTCAACTCAAAATCATCGTCAAAAACTGAAAAACAAAGAAAAGAGTAAAACAGTGATAAAACAAGAAGATATACACACACATATACTTAAGAATCCATTTTCTGAGATCTATAACATGGATAATCACAACTCTGAAAATTCAACTCAAAAATCATAAGCAAAAATTGAAAAAATCTAAAAAAATGAAAAAAAAAAAAACATAGTTAACCAGTGAAAAAATACAAAAGTTCCAAGTCCAAATGTTCTTCCACCACTGTTCATAAAAAAATAGTCATAATTTAAAGAGTCTTCAATTTCCACCACTAGTACCGTCGTGCCTAATTACTTGTCTAGTTCTACTTATATGGTCAAATACCACTCGATTTTTTATTTCAATGCCTAACGTATTGCGTAACACAGGCCAACCAGCACATGCGAAATAGCCCCCAACCTGTCGCCTATCAACGTTAAGTTTGTATTCATTGTCCTGAGAGTCTACAACTATTATCTCACCGGCGTCATATATCCCCGTCCCTTAGACAAAGCCTTTACAAGCGGCTGCAACATCAAAATAGCGTATATGTAGCATTCAATCATGTTTCGTAATGTGATTTGTAAATTTTGATTAGCCTTTAAAAAAGAGAATTACCAGGTAAGTTTTTTTATTCTTCAGCACTACCTCAAAATGGTAATGGTCCGGTGCCTCATCGTCGACCTCAATCTGTTCACTTTCCTCATCAGCAACCTGAATCTATTCACTTTCCTCCTCATCCTTGACCTCAATCTCTTGATCCACCTCCTCGCTAGAATCAATCTCAATTTTAACAGGCCCAGCTATATGTTCATAAAAAAAAAAAAAATTAGTCTGAACACTATTTTGATTAGTAATAAACAACTAATTGTCAAATTATTTACCTGGTATACCTCTCCAACTCTCAACATATACATATACCATATACATATACATATACAGTATGCATATCATTGCACAAATATTAAAATTAGGCAAAAGATGAACACTTCAATCATATACATATACCATATACCGTATGTAAGTAAACATATACATACATATACATCTCGGTAAAAAACTTCAACAAAAACTAAAAGGATATACATATACATCTCGGTAATAAACTTCTACAAACAGTAAACATATACATATACATTACGATACACAATAGTTACTTACTTGACTTTTGAGATGACGAAGTCACAAAACATACAAATACCAATCTTGATACACTCTTCACCGTTATAGGGGACTGCAAAATCGCGAATTAGGGTTGCCGATTTAGGGATTGGGGTGTTGGGTGGGTTTTCAATTTGGGGATTTGGGTGAAGGGTTAGGGTTAGGGATTGGGGATTTTCGAGTATAGGAATGAAAGAAATATTTTAAGACTTAGAGACTGTTTGGCCTAGCTTTTAGACCTTTAAAAGTACTTTTTGTGAGTTTAAAAGCTCAAATTTACTTGTTTGGCCTATTTTTAAAAGCACTTTTGAGTAAAAACCAAAGTTGAAAAAAGCCAAAATACAGAAGCTCCAAATCAGAGCTTTTCAAAAATAACTTTTGCGAAGCTCTTTTACAAAATACGGGAAGTATTTTTTTTTTCTTCTTCTCAAAAATACCCCTTTATATTTTTTAAAAATCCACCATTGCCCTTTAAATTTCTCAATATGTTTTCCCCTAATATGATCACTCGTTCTTTCTCTCATATTTCAACTTTTTTTTCCTCCCCAAGAAGAATAGCATACTAGTAAAGAAGATCAAATCATCATCATTATTCTCTGAGGTAAGCCCTACATCGCTTCTTTTAGTATTTGAAACTTGTATTATATTATGTTTATTTAAAAGTCCATTGAATAATTTTTGTAGACTATTATATGACATATATATATTTGTTTCTGTGAAATCGAGACCATCATGAACATATATATATATTTGTTTCTGGCACTTTGTATTGTGTCTTGGTGATGAGTAGGACGAGTCATGTTAATTAAGAACTGCATGATTTCTTTCTTGAAACCTAGTGCTTCAATCAATGTATGCCTCTTGTTCTTTTGCTTCTTGTTGTGTAGGCTTTCGATCTGAATAGAACAATCCAAAGTATAGCATTGTTTTTACTCAGTTGGAGTTACGTGACCCTTCTGCAATTGTTTAATTATGAACTTCACCTTTCAGTTGATGAACAAATTTAAGGAAATTGGTGACAAATAAACGCGTTTTTGCTACATTCATCACTAGATTAGTTGGGCAGGGTGGACTCGATCAATAAGGAATAAATGTTATTTTAAGAGTAAAGTGTCTTTTATAATATCATTGAATCTAAAAATATATATTTTATTAGAATTATTCATATTATTTTTCAATATATCATTCTTTCTATGAGATGGTGATAATAATATAAAATTTGGTCATGTACGGTTATAGTACCCAATTTTTAATGATTGACATTTTAGTATATTCACGTGTCTATAGGGAAAGAAAGAAAATTTCAATTGATTTGATTACAAACTTTTGGTGATAGTTCAAGATTAGCTTAGTTAATTAATTTTTAACTTATCAACTTTTAATCTTCTCCATATTTATAAAAGGGACCATAATTAACCAGCGTAATTACTTATTTATTTATTTATTTGGCCAAGGCTTGCTCATTAAACGAAATATTAAATGGATTAGCTATGTTGTCTATTGAAAAAAATTTGTTATATAAACTTGATTATGACGATTTAACTGCTTGCATGAATGTATATGCAGTTGGCTGCTAAAAATCTTTCTCTTAAATGATTGGATTTGGAAATGCAGTTTTTGAGTGCCAAAAGGGAAACAATGGAAATGAACTAATATATTCAACGCTCTGCAATAGCTATTTTTTTTCTTTATAATTAGTGATTGGGATATTTTTTTTCTAGATATACGGCACCAAAAAAATCAACTGCTAGTGCTCCCTCCCAAGATGAAACTCAAAAAAGAAGTAAGGCATTCTGGGATGAACCTTCATTGGAGAAATTTATAAAGATTTGTGTAGCTGAGGTGCAGGCATGTAAGAGACCAGGTACCCATTTCAATAAAGTTGGATGGAGAAATGTGCTGGCTAGGTTTAATGAAGAAACTTGAAAGAACTATCAGTATAAACAACTAAAAAATAAGTGGGACAACCTTAAGGCACAGTGGCAAGTTTGGAATAGGCTGATAGGCAAAGAAACTGGCCTAGGATGGGATGTTCAAAAGAAGACAATTTCAGCGAGTAATGAATGGTAGGAGAGAAAGCTATAGGTAATTTAAAATTTTAGTAATTATGAAGTCAATGTCATAGGATTATATAGAACTAAGTATTGATTTTCGGGATGCAGGAAATACCTGACGCTGCTAAGTTTAGGGAAAGCGGCTTATTCATGGCAGATGATATGGACATCTTATTTAAGGATGTAGTAGCAACTGGAGAGCGTGCTTTTGCTCCATCAGGTAACCAGGTAGCGCATGTCATAACTGAGAGCGAAGTAGGGGAGAGTGAAGAGGGTGAGGGTGATTATGAAGATAGGGCTGTTGGGTTAGATAACATTAATTTTGAGGATAGTCAGCCTGTAGGTGAGACTAATTCAGAAGGATAGAGGAAGAGAAAGCGTAAGTCCACTGGGAAGAATCATGGTAACACAGCTGCAAAGATATCACAACAATTGCAAGAGCTAGTAAACTTTGTCAAAACACAGTCCAAATCTTCAAGTGGTGAGACACCCACTATGGCAACATCAACTAGTCGTAACAGCGTGCAGTCTGTGATGAGCTACATTCGAACTTTGTCTGGTTTTAAGTTAGGATCTGAATTGTATTTTGATGTTAGCATATTGATGTTAAATGAGGCCAATCGTGCGATGTTATGGGCCATAAAGGAGCCTGATATCCAGGTGCAATGGCTTCATCGAATGTTTCAACGACAGAGTCAACGTTGATTCTTGTCATATGTAATCTGTTTAATAATTTATGGAATTAAACACTTTTAATAATTTTAGGATTTACTATTATGTTTTCCTGTGTTGATTGTACTTGTTATTGTTGGACGTACCGTTCAATACTTCATTGTGAAGAATTCGTTAATTCTACTATTCTATTTATCACATTTTGTTTAATATTATGGTTATATGATGATTTAAAGATTAATATATTATGCTTGTTCTAATTATTCTTAATTACAGATGAATTCTAGCAGTGATGAATCTTCAGATGATGAATATGGGAAAACGATAGAGAGGGTATATGATAATCACTTCAATTTTCTTGTACCAACAGTGGTAGGGGGCATTATTGTAGGGCAACACTTTATCAAATATTGTTTGAAGAAACCTTGTAGAACTTCTATATTGTATGGACACCAATGGATGACTGAAATTTTAGAAGGGCATGAGAAGAGATGCTACGAGAATTTGAGAATACCTTTTAATGTATTTCTTAAATTGTGTAATGTCTTGTCTACTAAATATGGATTGAAACCAACTACAGGGTTTAGTGTTCAAGAGATGGTTGGGATATTTTTATATTCATTGGGACATGGATCAGGTAATCGTGAGCTTCAAGAGCGATTCCAACATTCTGGAGAAACCATTAGTAGACATTTTCATTCTGTGATCAATGCTTGTATTGATTTGTCTATTGATGAAATCAAACCAAAGGATCCAACATTTTCAAGAATACATCCCAAGTTAAAGAGAGATGTTAGATATTTTCCATATTTCAAAAATGCCATTGGTGCTGTTGATGGCACACACATTCCCGCTGTTGTCAAATCACATAACCTTGTTCGATATATAGGAAGAAAAGGAATTCCAACTCAAAATGTGATGGTTGTATGTGATTGGGATATGTGTTTTATATTTGCATGGGCGGGATGGGAAGGAATTGCACATGATAGTAGATTGCTTGAGCGCGCTCTTAGAGAAAGTGATATTGGGTTTCCTAAGCCACCTACAGGTAATAGTTTAAAGATTTTTCATCTTTTTCTGTAATTCTTTTGTTTAATCTTGATTAAAACATATATTTTGACATTTTTAGGAAAATATTATCGTGTGGATGTTGGTTACCCGATGCCAATAGGATTCCTGGGACCTTATAAAAATGAGAGGTATCACATTCTTGATTTTCAACGATCAGCAACTTTTAGAAATCATAATGAAGTTTTCAATTACTATCACTCAAGTTTGCAAACTACAATTGAGAGGACATTTGGTGTTTGGAAAAAAAGATTCAAGATTTTGCGTACTATGCCACAATATTCTTATGAAACACAGGTGCGAATTGTCATATGTAATATGACTATTCATAACTTCATTAGAAGACATGCACTAGATGCAGATGCAGAGATGCAAATTATAGAGCAAGAGGAAGATGACGAGTAAGATGAAGAAATTGAACCAAATGACTTTATTGTAGAAGAAGATTTAAGAAGTGCACGTACTCAAAGGGTTATGGAGGTCTTACGTGATTCTATTAGAGATAGGTTGGTGCATGATAAGAGAAATGAACGTTGAATTTTTTGTTTCAAATCTTAATAGGTGTTTTAAATCTTTTCATGTATTTTGATTATTATTGAATTTATTATAGACATGCTATGTAATTTTATAACTTCTTAAATAATTAAATAACTTATTTGTAATTTTTATGATTTCATTATTTTTTAATGATTTTGCTATTCTTTTATTTTTCTCATGTTATTTTTGTTTTATTCAACTATATCGTTGAAAGAGTTACTGTCAGCTTTGATATAACTATTTTATAGGCCAAACAGTTTAACAACTTTAACTTTGTCCTTTTTGGTCAATTTTATAACCCACAACATTTTTATAGTAATATGCCAAACAGGTTCATAAATAGTAAACAATACTTTTGACATGATAAAGCCAAACAGTCAATAGTTTTTGTTCAACAACACTTCTAACAAAAACTCTACTGCTAAAAATTTTACATCTCAAAAGTTTATTTTTTACAGCTAGGCCAAATAGAGCCTTAGTCAAAATTGTGCTTTTGCTGAACATCAACAGTTCCAAGACGAAAATGCCCTTCAAAATATAGGTCATGTGCAAGTCACCTGGCAAAACCGTTAGGGATTAAACACAGGGACTAACGGTGGCACAACAATAAAAGATAAGGGACTAGTGAGGCGCAATTTAAAAATAAGGGACAAAATAGACACTTCGCTAAAAGATAAGGGACCGCACCGGTAATTTACCCGAAGTATAATACTTGAACAATCTCCGGTATGCCTACTTTGCCTCTTACAGCAAGATAAAAAAGGTAAAAAATAACCCCTAAATTACTCACGGCATAGCTTTGCATAAAACTATCATATGTATCTAGATATCGGTACAATTTCACAACACTAAATAAAAACCCCAAAAAAATTAGCGATAAAAAAGAATACAAGAAATACATAACATTAGTCTTAAAATTAAGACTAATGTTATGTCTTTCAAAGGGTGCAAGGGTATGCTGGGATGAAGTTTGTAGAACCACTAAAGAGGGAGGTTTGGGTATTCGTAGGATTGAAGACATCAACATTGCAGCCTATTTGAAACACATCTGGCACTTGTTCAATTTGGAAACCTTATGGGCAAAGTGGATGAGGGCTTATTACTTAGAGGATAGAAGTTTTTGGGATGTCGAATTGATGGGGAAAATGAATGAATCATGGCTGTGGCGTAAACTACTCAAGCTGAGACCTTTAATGAAGAATTTTGTTAAGGTGAGAATTGGTAATGGCCGTAGTATTTCCCTGTGGTTTGATCCGTGGCATGCTAGAGGCCCATTAATTGATTTTATTGATAATGCTGTCATTCATAATAGCTACCTTGGTAGGCAGGAAAGGGTTGTTGATGTTCTTTGGGATGGAAGATGGAGCTGGCCAAATGACCAAGGTCCGTCGTGTTTAGCTAATGAGAACCTTGCTCTTCCACAAACCCACCTAGAGGATAGATGGATCTGGACTAAATCTCTCAATAGGTCCTTTTCCATCGCCTCTGCGTGGGAGGAGTTGAGGAGGAAGCATGACAAGGTCCAATGGTTTGAGCTAATCTGGAGTAAAATCAGGACCCCAAAGCATTGCTTTGTCACTTGGATGGCGCCGCTGAATCGTCAACCTACCAAAGTTAGATTACTATCTTGGGGTGTGGTCGATAGCAATCTGTGTGGTATCTGTGGTATTGCTGCAGAAGATCGTGATCATTTATTTTTTCAGTGTGGGATGAGTAAACGACTCTGGCAAAAAGGATTTGAGTTTGCTTTATTTTCGGATTGCTGCCTCTCGTGGGACTCTATTGATGACTGGGTGAAGAGGTACTGTAGGGGTTCGGATTTCCAGCCTTTGATTTGTAGATTATTTTTTTGTGAAATGGTGTATGAGATTTGGAAGGAAAGAAATCAAAAGATCTATAAAAATGTATTTACATTTGAGGAGCGTTTATGAAATACAATTTTTAATGCTGTAAAAAATAAAATTTGTATAGGAAGCTCGATTATTAGTTCTCCAACTAATACCGTTCTGGTTATTAACTGACATCTTGATGAATACCTCACTAAATGACTGGTTTATTTTTGTAAATTGATAGAGTTTTGTATATTATTTTAAGTTTGAATGTAATAGATACTTTGACTTTTTCAGAAAAAAAAAAAAAAAAACATTAGTCTTAAAATTACAAAAATATCCCAACCTAATAAAAATCAATTCCCCGGGCCCATAAAGAGGGAAAAGGCACACCCATTGGCGGGAACAGGAGAGACCACCAAAAATGGGATCGGAAGCGACGCTGCCGAAGTGGGCGTCGAAGCCCTGCATCATGGGTATCGACGAAGCTGGTCGCGGCCCTGTTTTAGGTAAACTCTTCCTCTCTTTCTAACACTCCCCAAAAATTAAAAAATAAACATTAATATAAATTTCTTATTATTTGGATTTGTATGCTTTGCAGGACCAATGGTGTACGGATGTTTGTACTGTGCTCGCTCGTTTCAGAAAACACTCTCCACATTAAACTTTGCTGGTAACTAATTTAGCTTTCAATTATTGACGATATTGGTTGATAGCTATAAGTGCTTAATTGAAACACTTATTAATTAGTTTTGGTGATAAATATAATCTCTGACGTTGACGGGAGACATGATAAAATTGAAATTTATAAATTAGTCTCGTGAGTTTAAGTAATTAATCGAGTGGTTTAACTGTTTCGGACCTGTGGATTTGGGGCCTAATATAGTTATTCTTAAGCATACGACATTAATCACTTGCTTGCTGGCGTGGAGTGTACATAAGACATGACGCAAAAACATTTCCTGTTGTTTATAGATATATGTGTACGTATGTATATGCAATATCAAATCAAGTCTTATCACACTAGGTGTGACAAATTATATATCTCATGCCACTCGTTCTTGTTGATAGCCATCAATTCTGTCTTATAAGATATTCATGTATTTATTTATTGTAGAAAATGAGGAGCTGAACTTGTGACGGTTTCATAGTCTCCTACAATGTATTTATCTTCAATGTAGCTAGTTTTGGCTAGTCTATGCCAATTTTTGCATCATATATCGTAAGTTGTGTTCAGGCTGATGGAATTTCGGAGAACTGTTTTCTGCAGATTCAAAGACATTAAAAGAGGAAAAGAGAGAAGAGTTATTTGAGAATTTGAAGGCTGACGAATCAATTGGATGGGCTGTTGACGTGATAGATCCAAGAGAGCTCTCAGCTAAAATGTTAAAAAAGTTAGTGTGGAACTCTATTCGACGTGTACAACATGGCTGCACTTGAAGTAATTTTCTTGACATGACATTTCCTGTTTTGTTTTCAACAGAAACAAAATAAACCTCAATGAAATATCACACGATTCTGCCATTGGGCTCGTCAACAGAGTGCTGAACATGGGTGTTCTTCTAACTGAGGTAAAAAAATTCCTTCAATTTATATTTAATTGAACTTCTGGCAAGAATATGGATAAGGCTACGTACCACCTTAATTCTTAGATAAAAGCCGTAGAAGAAAGATGAAGCATTAAAATTACTGGCGGAGAGAAAATTGAGGCTGAAAAGTGTAAATCCATTCTCACAGGAAGAAAAGGGATAGAGGGTGTTGGTTGGATGTAAAGTTACAGACTTTCGGTTGTCTATTTCATGTATTTCGTTCTCTACTAACCACAAGGATATAGGGACTCTGTATATTATCTTCGGTGTCATTGCTGGAGTGATGGGCATCGACTCTTCTATTCTATTCCAAGTTTTGCGCATCCTCTTATCTCAGATGAGACCCGAATCTCATCTTCTGTAATCAATTCCTACTCATAAATATGTTTTCAATTTGTTGAATGCCTCAGTGTTCTAATACATATTGTGCTCACTGCTTAGCTATGATGGACCGATGGTCTCCATCTAATTTAGCCATCCAAGACCTGTAGCAATCCCCAGAATTGACTCCAAACAAGAACCAATCGGCAAATGCTGTGAATTTGAAATGGTCATGCTTCTTGTAACATATTAAGATGTTTTTCACCTTCTATTAGATCAATTTATTCAGAAAATCTGTTAACACTGTCGGGGATAGAATATCCTTGCCAAATATTATTTCTGACATTCACTTAAAATTTCCAAGCAAAATAGTAGAAAACAGGTAAATGAAGTTTTATTATGGAGGGAAGGGGGAAAGAAAAGAATTTTCTCTATTGAGTTTATATCTAAACCATTTACAGGGCAGGATCAGTTTTGTTCTACACATTACAAAAGTCTTTTGTGCCATGTTCCTAGAGAGCTAGGTAAATTTTCACATATTTGTGAAAGAAAGGAACTAACACCTGGAAGTGTTTCAGGTCTATGTGGACACTGTGGGGGATGCAGAGAAGTATAGAGTGAAACTCTGTGACCGATTCCCATCCATTAAGTTTGTGGTTGCAAAAAAAGCTGACAGCCTTTACCCTGTTGTTAGTGGAGCAAGTATTGTGGCAAAGGTCAATCCGTCCCTCCCTTCCTCCCTCTCCAACCCCCCACCCCGAACCCCCTCTGAGTCTTCCTTCACCTTCAGTTCTTTCTCCATTCTAGGTCACAAGGGATCGAGCATTGAGGGGTTGGGTGCTTGATGAAACAGCTGAAAACATGCACAGAAACTTTGGATCTGGATACCCTGGAGGTAGAGCTGAGATCCTTCCATTTGTTCTGAAAATCTATCTATTGGGAGTAATTCATTTTTCTTATCATAATTTGAATTTTTGTTGCCATTTTTAGATCCTGAGACAAAGGCCTGGCTGGGGCACCATAAACATTCAGTCTTTGGATTCCCATCATTGGTTAGATTCAGTTGGGGAACATGCACGTCTTATTCAAAGGACATGGTTGACGTGTTATGGTAACTCTTTACTTTGTGTACTAGTGTCTATCAAGTGTTGCTTGCATCTTCTAGAGCATACTCTAATCCACAAATACTTAAAAAACATTATCTATTCTATTACTTTTCCTCTTGTTTCAGTTTTAAGGATCTAACTTAAAGTGCAAACTCAGTTTTCTAGTCTGTTTCTTCGGCTTTACGAGGAACCTTGCATCTGTTGAGACTTGAGATGCTCTATCGTCATTTTACTCTTCCTAGTCTGTTTCTTCAGATTTTCATTGCATGCTAGAAAGAGCTGAATGTTCAGGGACCTTTCTTCATGCTATGGTGCACAAACACAATCCACATACTAATTGTATCGATATCTAAAACTTCATTCAGATTCTATTTGTGGTTGTTTCAGGGAATCTGATACTAACGATGAAGATGGCTCCAAGAGCAGTACTGGGAAGAGGCAAATGAAACTAACCAATATAGGCTTCACAACCATGAAGAGGAGAAGTGAAGACATTGAATCAAGTGGCAAAGGTCGCTCCAAATTTTTCCAAGCTCGTAAACTGGAGTTAGTATCTCATTTCTAATGTGAAGATTAATCCTACTCCAATATGGTGATAATTATTTGTTTCTATCCGACATTAAGCCTCTGCTATCTAATGTTATCTTAGCTGTATAGCAAGATCTTGATGGCGATTTCATTAGTGACTTGTGATATCTAATATTATCATAGTTGCAGTAGAAGTATTACTGTAGTAAGCTACAATAGAAAGAACTTTCTTGTAGCATCAGCTTATGAATGCATTCAACAACAATAGAAATTGTCTTTCTTCTTTCTCTATCTCCTCTTTTTAGATTCTGAGAGAAGACTGTTGTTAAGAAAGAACCTACTGGCTTCGTGTCGTTTCGGGCTTCCATTTCTTCTGGATTGATTCTATACATCCTTAGAATGCCTGCTTTTCGTGCCTAAAAGGTTTGTTTAAGGGCATTGATAGGAAATGCACACAATAGTTATCGCTTCATATTTGATTCAATTTTTCTTTTCCCTCCCCAACATTAGAATAGTCAACGTGACAACCTTGCAATCATTCACACTTGATTTTGACTAGGTTTTGAGGGAGAACTGTGGAAAGCTGATCAAGGATTTGTTTCCGTATCAAATAAGTGATGGGATCTCTAAGGATATGTTCCAGTTAGTTCACATAATGAACTGAGAATACGATGGTCAGCTTACAGTTTGGCACAAAAGTAACAATCTATTTTGGGTCTTGATATATCTCGTCCTGTGCTCAAAATCTTAGGTCTACAAGTAATGTTAGTGTTGAAAGTTTAATAAATTATTATTTGGACTTTAAATTTGTCGATTTAGAATAATTATTTGAATTATTATTTAAATACGCAACGCCTATTTATAAACCTCTCAACTTATAATCTTTTATTGATGTGAGACACTGTCCGAATTTTACTTGCTATAAAGATTCTTGCAGATTTATCCCTCCCTCAAAAATATTGTCGAGAGTATGGAAGAATGTACGCGAGTGGGGATTAGTAGTATGACTGCATTCATTTGATCCAGCTAACAACTGTTTTAGAAAATAGTTATTAAAACATTATGATTTGCTTTTGTTGACCTCCATTTTCCACGAGGATCATTTGACGACCATAAATAATTATCTTCATGAGCCAGACCTAAAGAATGGTGGAAAACGTACTACATTTTTTCAGTCTTTGGGGATTACGTTTCAAAGCATAAAAAGGAAGAACTACACTACAAGTCCCCATTGTTTATAATTTTTTCAAATTAGAATCTCTAATGTTTTTAACAAGTGTCAATTTAGTCACTACTGTTTGGAAACATTAGTGACTAAATTGACACTTTTTGAAAAAGATTAAGGATTAAATTGATACTTTTTAGAAATATTGGAACTTGATTTGAACCATTTAAAATAATAGAG
The DNA here is from genome assembly GCA_037974665.1 of Ehretia macrophylla. Lineage (NCBI taxonomy): Eukaryota > Viridiplantae > Streptophyta > Magnoliopsida > Boraginales > Ehretiaceae > Ehretia > Ehretia macrophylla. The sequence continues at coordinate 64,803,882 of CM075769.1, forward strand.
ACTAATTTGAAGAAAATTAAACAAAGCGGACTATTTGTGCTATTTTCTCTATAATAAATGTGGTAAGGACTTCAAAAGTGCTGACTTCATGAAATTTTCATTGTCGTGTAAATAAGAGGAGATGTTACAATATATATTTTGTTCATAACGTTATGACAAGATCCTATTACGAGGGAATTCTAATCTTTCCCAATGTGAGGGGATTCTAACCCTTGGAAGAGCTCCCTTATAGTGCACACACCAATAATTCTTAAAACAAACCATTTAAAGACGTAATTCATTTTGCTTTGATACATTTAATGATTTAGATTATTTAATCAGAATTGTATAACCCTTGGAAGAGCTCCCTTATAGAGCACACACCAATAATTCTTAAAACAAACCATTTAAAGACGTAATTCATTTTGCTTTGATACATTTAATAATTTAGATTATTTAATCATAATTATATCATCATTATATCACTATTTATTTTTCTCATAATAATATTATAATGTATTTAAATTTCTCAATACATGTCATATAAAAACCATCAATCCGGATGACCTTCATGAGTGTGAATTAAATCCTCATATTTTCGTATACTTATCGGGGAATAGTATTTAACGAAATCGACATGACAAGTTTGACTTCTAGAGGCACAACGTTGAGAGTGACAATTCATTCTTTCTTCGTTTCATGTTGAACAGAAAATAGACCTCAAATTCAAAATATGATCCCATGCATCCATCTATATTTTACCCTTTACTTTTAAATAATAAATTCGAAGCGCTAGCTAATATATATTATAGGTCAATGATTGAATTCATATTTTACTTGTAATTATTATTTTATATATATATATATATATATAAGAGAAGTTTAAATCGTAAAATATTATATGTGAGATTTGAACCCGCGTCGAACTTACAAACTTCTCACATAAACGTTTATATACTTGAGCTAAGAATGGAATTTTCATGAGACCCTATTTTTAAAGCACGCACGAAACTTGTGTGAAAATGGAACAAGTTGTTAACATATCAAATTAAATATACACATTTGACATTACTCGGATTGTGATCGATTTCAGCTTTGGCAGCTGTTGTATTTATTTATTTTTAAAATAGGACCGAGAAAGTCGAGGAGCGAGAAATTGAAATCATAACTAAAAGCCAAATTGTAGATTGATATATATTCAGTCTATATTGCATGTATATCTAGACAATGTCTGCAATCCATAGATTATTATTATATAACCCCAAGAAGTTAACGTGACATTAGAGCGATTACAAAATATGTATCTCAAAATTTAACATTTTTAATATGAACCTATATAAGTCTCTCAAAAAAAACTTCCGTGATACCAAAAAAAAAAGGTCTGGTTCCTTTCCTATTATGGTCTGGCAACATGATTCATCTTGTCATTTTAATAAATCATTAATCGATATCATTATTATTTAAGAAAGACCCATGCTAGTTTACACCATTATTCCCATATTGAAAATTCCCTCCTATCTCTCTCCTCTATAATATTCTTTTCTTCAAGTTTATCTCATAGCAAAGACACTGAGATATACCCAAAACACCAAGAATATGCCTTCACCAACCCACGACTCGAAGGAAACCAGCACCACCATTGATCATTCTCAGAGCCTTCCGGGTGAAAAGATCACAACCGATTCTGCACAGAGCTATAATGATCTTCCACCTGAGTCTTATTGGATCCCTGAGGGTGATGAAGAAGATTGGTTTGGTCAAAATGCCATCATACAACGAAAAGCCTCCAGGAAGCTCGTTTTTTCTGTGAATTCAAATCATCAAACGAAGCCATTTTCGCGTCGTTCTTCATTGTCTTTCAATCAGAAGACGAAAGCTTCGTTCATTGGATTACCCATGGCTCAGAAATCTCGTTTTCCAGATGGAAATCAGAGGCAAAACAAGACAGGAATCGTCTACTACTTCAGAAGCCAGTCTGCACCGGGAGGAAAGTTCTCAATGCGATCGACCGAACCGGCTTCTCCACAGGTTTCTTGCTTGGGAAGGATTGGATCAAAGAAAGAAAGGACTAAGAGAACAGGGCTTTGGAGAAGTCTTGCAGCCGTCCTGAGAACTGGGTTCAAAGGGAACACGGTGGCGAGCAAAGGCAGAGCCAGATCGGTTGAAGTGGACGCACAAGCAGCCAAAGAGACGAGCAAAGAGAGTGCCGGCTCGGTTGAACCAGACACCCGAACACCGGGTTTGACCACTCTAAAGCGGTTGAAATCAGGAAGGCGATGAGAGTCATAAGTTCCGGGCTCCATATATAGGGACCCCAGAAAACATACTCGGTTGATTCATTGATTGAGGCCGTGACCGGGTGGCATTCACAATCACAGCCCACTGCAAATAAATTGCTGCTACAAATACCATCTGGCCTCTCAACCTTGAATTAATATGCTTTAATCACATTGTTGTTCATATAATTAGAGCAATAAACTGTTGAAACAGTATACTGTTTTCGAATTCTGGATGTGCCTAACTTGCTAATTGTCTAACTCTGTGCTCTCATTTCCTTTCAAGTGAAATCATAGACATATAGTGCGTATAGTTTCTCAATGAGGCGAACAAGTTTCTAAGTTTGAACAACAGTTCCGTGACTCATAAGAACTCAAGATTGAGAATCAGACAACCATCTCATTTCTGAATTAAAACAGAGGAGAAATTTAAATTGATCATGTAGCATTACTTTATATAGCAGAATTGGAACAATTTTAGCTTCATCTTATGTCTAGCTTTTGAAGGATCACTGAATGGGAAATCAACAGAAATATAAAATACAGAATCGCGCCACACACTGAAATGCCAACATTATTTTCTAATCTTGCTCAAGTTGTATGAGATGATTTGGAGTGACACAGCAATATGCATCACCTCTTCCATTGCTCAGTGGAGTTCTTCTTCTTTGTGGGTGCATATAACGCAGTCTGATTTAGGATAGGCGATACAAGTAAGCACGTACCCTTGCTCCATTTGATTCTCATCCAGGAATGACCCTTCTGATTGATCAACTGATCCTGAAACGATCTTCCCAGCACAAGTCGAGCAGGAACCAGCCCTGCAAGAATATGGCAGCTCCATTCCTGCACTTTCAGCTGCCTCAAGGATATATTGATCATCAGGAGCTTCAAATTCATTCTCCTCACCATCTGGACCTATTAGTTTCACTTTGTACACTGCCATTGCAGACACTCTGAAGGATGACGAATACTGCAACCCAAAATCCTTATAAACACTCTTTAGAGAACCCAAAGAGCGTGGATTCTTAATTAAGGCACCCGGTCCCTTTGAGGGTGTGGTTTTGAAGAAGCAAGCTGAAGGTATACTCACGGCTGACATATTAAACCTGAACATATATGACTAATTAATCTTGTTAATGCAACATTAGTTTCTGGATTAAAGCAGATAAAAGTTAATCATGAGGTATAAACTTTTTGTTGTAAATGAACAGACCATATATTAACTACACTACTTTAGAGAAAAATAAAGGAAGGATGAATTGGGATGGTATTTTGTGAATACGTAATTATTTTGAATATATTAACAATTTCTTTATTTTCGACTGTATTGGGGCCGAATAAAGCAACCATCAGCAGATCATTTCTCCTCCTATGAAAGAATCAAAAACATGACGATCCCATAAAAGGTGATTGAAACCTAAAACAACACAAACAAAACTCTCCAACGACATACGTCGGTTAACAACCTATTGTAATAAAATAATAATAATTCGAACTACAGTTTTAAACTCTGTAATAAAAATAACACACAACCAAAATAGGAAACATCAAAACAAAGACAGCAATCCAACATCCATCTAACAAAGAAAGTAACAGAAAGATAGAGAAAAAGAAGTCTTACAGAAGTGTGATATAGATTTGATTGCTGAAGACTATGGAGACCAAAAATATTAAGAAAGCGAGAGGACTTGAAACACTTGCATATGGATTATGGACCTCTTTGGAGCCTTTGCTTTATATGCTGATGCAAAGGAGCACAAGAGTAAAGAATGGTGGTGCCAAACTGAAAGGCTTAGGAAGGAACCAAAGAAGTGTCGAGATCATGTGATCTTTGCTGGTCTTCTGGGTCCCGTGTCCCGTGACCAAAATATTACATGATTTCTCGTATAAAATCGATTATATATATTTAACGATATAATATCATAAATTTATACAAAAAATTAGATATATTTATTTGATTATGTGATATTCAACCTACTCTTTTATCCAAATTTTGAATTAATAATATCGAACATGACAATTAATTTCGTTGGGTCATTTGTTTATTTGTTGTTGACATCACAATGAGTCCACCAAAAGTTGACAACTTCACTAGTTAAATTGCAATAATGCAAAGTGGCAAGTTTAGGTCCATGTGGTGAAGAAAGTTTCCAGAGTCTTCTTGTAGAAGGGTCACGAATTAATTGAAAGCGTACTACGTATGCTGCTACAGGAAAATCCAGTAATGCTTATTTAGGTTAAATGAAAAATGATATGGGAATTTAAGGTTGATATAATGAGGGAGATTAATAATATATAGTACTAAAAAAAAATAGTATATAGTAGAATGATGATATAGCTATGTTTATTGATTTTTCTCATAATATAATAATATTATAAGAGTTTAAATTGTTGAACTTGTCGTAAGAGATTTATTCAGTTTGAATTTGTCGTAGGAGATCTATTCAGTGTATCTTATTATATAATGACTTAGTTTAACAATTAAGTTATTAAATTGTATTTATGACGACATTGTAAAAAAAAATTATACATGATATTTTTTTTTGTTCAACGCTTTATAAGTCTCCGAAAAAAAAAAAAAAAAAATCCCGCTTATAAGTCACTTATGCTTGATCTCCTACTTGTAGTACATGCATGTGCTTCTATCATTTTTCCACAAGAGATAATAAGAAGAAGAATTATATTGTTTTTGGGTTTTTCTGATGTAGCTTACCTGTCAAGTGTGAAGATTTCTACCTCTAAATTGGGCCTTTGTATGTTAAAAAATCTAGATCTAGGCCATAAGTCATACATTATATCTTGTAATGTAATGTTGTAATAATTTCATAACCTCTAATAATTTATAAAAATGTGTCAAAAAGCTTAGCCACTTTTTTATTTTATTTATAAATCATAAATTTTATTAGATCGTTACAATGTTGTAAGAGTTGAACTACAACTACAAAAAGAACTTGAGTTTTTTGTGCTTTATCCTTTTGTACCAAATGAGATAATAGCAATGATTCATTTCGAGAAATTCACTAGTTTTCCTCACAAAAAGAAAAAAAAAAAGTGATCCAATAGAAAACCAAGAGGTTTGTAAGTATCTTTTTCTCTTCAATTTTTAGGAAAACTTTAATTTATTCTCCTTTTGCACATCAACATAACACCAAACAAACAAGTAAAATTTCTTTTTTTAATTTCATTATAGCGTGTTTGAATGGACAAAGATAGAAAACTCAATTTGGGCCTAAATGTTAGGCACGGACTTCATTTTTCACAAGATCTGCTGCTCTTTCATTTAGTCCATTGGACTGGATGATTTTAGAGCGAATCAAATCCAAGTAAAGTACCAAGTTCAATGTACAACCAATGGGCCCAAAAGTACAACAATACTTAACTGACAACTAAAGAAACAGACACTTCGTTCGACAAAATCAAGAAGGATTGGATGGTCAAACATCAAGACTCTGCAAAACAGAAGCTTCCAACACTGCAGATGAAAAAAAAAACACTGCAGATGAAAACTTAGTCGTCAGAAATGAGACTAGCCAAGAGTTTGTGGAAAAATCAGGTAGCATTTCGAATCACGATTTTCGCCTCCACGGTATAAAAAAAGAAAAAATGGAACTGCAAAAGGGTGTGCAGAGATGGGTGGTTAACATATCTAAGTGGAACCCATCTCCCGACTACTTCTCCTTTATCATGTCCTTTCTACCCCAGCACGAGCAACCTTCCATCACCAGGTCAGTTGCCTTTTGCTTGCCATCCTTTCTTCCCCAGCATGTGTATATGTAGTCGCGCTTGTTTGATTTGTGCTGATTCCTTGTTAAACTCTTAGGTTTGCCTGTGAAAGGCAGCCGGTACACGAAGTCCGCCTACAAAAGTTTGTTTCCATGACTCAAACACGTGACCTCTCAACAACCTTGACGCCATTAGCCAATTTTTTTCCCTTTTTATGATTCACCAAAATGCATAAACCTCTGCGTGTGTGTGTGTGTGTGTTTTGTGTGTATCGGTTACTTTATAATGTCTAATTTGCTCGCTTTAATTGGTATTTACAATATTATTACAAGAATTCTGCTAGTGAGCTTCTGAAATTAAATAAAAGTTCATAGGATCCTGCTATAGTCTAAAATAGGTGTGGAGAATTTTGCAAGAATTTTGTTTATGTACTGATCAATGCTATTTTGCTGACTGATCAGGTATGTGAAAATGGAAGATCGTAAAAGGGCACTTGTTAGCAGGCTGTTGCAGTATGCTCTGGTGCATCAAGTCTTGGGGATTCCATTTAATGAAATAATTATCAACCGCACTTTTGAGGGAAAACCCTATTTGGTGGTAATTACAATTCCATTATTTTTCATTTCTTTTGTTTTTATTTAGTGCATAACGTTAAATTGACTAGATCGAGATCATAATCTGAATCATCGAGATCCTTAGTGTTCATAGTTGCCCTTCCGCTTGTCTCTTATCCTCAATCTTATAGCCATATGTAGGTAATTCTTCTTAATCTTTTCCAAAATAATTTCTGAGTTATGATTTCTGAGGGGAAAACGGTCACATTTACTTTAACGATGGTCTAGACAGGTAATATTGTTAGGGAAAGGGCTTCCCAATAATCATGCTATTAGAGTCACAAATGACCGGATCATTCAAAAACGATCCAGTCATTTTGAAGCAATTTTCTATTGTTGGACTTAACTACTTATCTATTTGATAGATGTCATGTTATTTTCATGTATTACAGGAATATGACGAGGCAAAGCTGAGACTTCCAAATTTTAACTTCAATGTGTCCCATCATGGTGATTATGTGGCAATAGCTTCTGAACCAATATGCCTTGTTGGGTTGGATATTGTATCTCATTCCATTCCTGAGAAACAGAAGGTTGAAGAGTTCATTCACAACTTTTCCTCATACTTTTCACATCTAGAATGGTACAGCATTATGAATGCTGGCTCCTCTCATGAGATGTTAAAAGAGTTCTACAGGTATGATCGATTCTGTATCGCTTTCTATAACGATGTGTTACATTCTGCTTTCCTATATTTTAGCCCAAAAACTATCCAGTAAGGTAAATAAGAAGTTTTAGTAGCGATTGATAATTGAGAAACTGCAGGAAAACAACTAGGTATCTTAGTAAGAATTAACCTTGTTTACTTGGTTTTTCCTTTTGGGAGTGTGGGGGATATTGTTCTGGTAAGAGGCCAAAGACCTCGGCATGAAAATATGAATGGTTGGAGTAATTCAAAATTTTATAAAATGGTATTTGAGTTTGTCATTTTTTCATGTGGGAAGAATGTGTATATTCGAACAGTTACAGCAGCAAGCCGTGTTAGGCCGAAAAGCAAGTTCACCTGCTTGCTGCCTGAAAGAACTCCAATATAAATTAAAAAGGAAAGGTGTGGGTGACAAATTTTGGCTAATTTTGCAGATATTGGTGCCTAAAGGAAGCATTCGTCAAAGCCATAGGTACTGGAGTGGGGTACCGATTGGACTATGTCGAATTTCATCACACTGTGTGGCAGGACATAACTATCAAAGTTGATGGGCAAGAGTTGAAAGATTGGAGATTCTGGCTTCTTGAGCTTGACGAAAATCATACGGTTCGTTCTTGTTCTCATCATGTTTGTCTATCTTCTATGGTATCCCTTATATATTAACTCATCATACTAATGTTCGAGTCCCCTCAGGGCCATTAAAACTAAATTGATACTTGATACATGAAAGTGCCTTCTTCCTCATTAATGGCCATAGTAAGCCTCATCTGAATTGGTATAAAATACATGGTACTGCAGGTAGCTCTCGCGAGGGGTCATCCAAGGATGGCCACCATAAACTACAAGAAAACGCTGAAACAGATCGAATTTAACAGGGATGACTACCACCTTGGCCTTCATCTTCCAGATGTAATTTTCATGTTACGAACAGTGGAAGACCTCTTACCGTGCTCGCATGGTATAGGTACAGTGCCTGTTGGTAAACAAGTAAAAGGCCTCTGAAGATGGAAAAATAGCTCTATGACAGCTTGGAGATGACACTCTTGGGAATGCCGGAACATGAAACGCAGTCTGTACCTCGAGCCAGCATAATCGTGACAAGGCCAACACTAGAAGCTCTAAAGATATCAACATTATTATCTGCAGTTAACCACATGCTAGGAGTTTGCTCAGCGAGAGCATGAGCTCAGCTCAACCTCCACTTATTGCGCAATCTCCCGACAGGCAGTCTCCATGGTAGTTTTCCTCATCGGGATGACTATAATGCTCTTGTTCAAAGTGTAGTTCAGGCGTCAATTTTTCCAACAGAAGATGGTTGTTATCATTCATGGTTTAAGGCGAAAAATATGGCATGAACATGTTTAAAGAAATTACAAGACATTTGCAGGAAATCGCTAAGTTATCCAGAAGGTTCTGTGAGCGACAATCTAGCAGCTCCAAACACAAGGCAAAAAAATGATTTCAAGCAGTTGAGGATAAAGTGCAGAGTCGAGAGGTTCTTACAAATCGAGTGGTGAACATTGGTTATTTATGTCAATGTGTGTTTGAAAACCATTACTGCTTTCTGTTGAGGAGCTCTCTGCATCTAAGAATGCAATTAGCTGTTGGGTTTTACACAAGACCTTTCTTATTATTTAACCAAGTAAGATTCAACAATTACCCATGTAAACCAATTCTTCCGACGCTCAAGTTGAACCTTTTACCTTTGCATTAGAAGTGTTGTATCTGAGGTCTTGCCTCTTCCAAGGAGCTACTTCAGACCTCGTTCATCTCTCGAACCACTCCTGTCGTCACTGTGAACTTACAATCTAAAGAAATAAGAAGGGAGACGGTATTGGTAGCCATTCAAAATAAGACATCAGCAGAATCTCAGTCCGATCGTTTCTTACTAAGCCATATATTCTACCAAACTATTATTTTCTGTTACAGAAAGAGACCAGAACCGATAGATTAAAGACAAATTGCAAAATATTACTGATGCATTATGTTATGCTGATATGAAGAACTCATAACATTCAGACGCCAACTAAAACAACCAGTAGTATATACACTAACAGGGAACAGTCACATCCATAAGTAATCAATATAGTCAATGATGATCATAAGTTCAAGCTCAACAAGCTATAATCTGTAGAACAGAACAGTTCTGCAACTCCAAATAACCCTTAAAACAATCCACTTTGTACAATAAGAGCATGTGAAAAGAGAAAAATAGGATAAAATTTGATAGAAAGGCTAAAACATTATTGACATATGTTGTAGTGGACTATTTTCCAGAATATATTGGATGTGGGCATTTGATACATAGGAGTTTCACAAAGATTGCCAGAGAAAGGAAGAACTCTAACCATAGAATTGAGTACTCACTAGAGATGCTTTGCGAGTGAATACAGGGCGGAAACCATCTCAAGAAAAACCGAGTCCCTTTAGGGAGAGAGAAACAGAACCCCAAAAAAGAAGAAAAGAGGAGAGGAAAAGTTACAATGGATGGCATACTTGAGAGAATATTAACAAATATACAAAAATATTGTATCATGGTAACCTATCAACTAAACTTCAAAGCTACATGTTGAAGTCCTAAGCATCCAATTCCTTGTTGATGAACTGTATCATAATGACACACTTGAGAGTATATGTACAAGCATACAAAATAGTTGTGTTCTTGTAACTTGAAGGAAACACAGAATATGCATCTATAAACTCATCGCGTTGATGGCATGGTCTCATTACAGTGTTATAATTGATCAGACACTTTTGTAATCTCTTGAATAAACTGTATCATGCTTTAGAGGAAAACTACTGCTAAATCATTAAGTCCAACAACATGCTAAAGAATGATTGACATCAAGTTTATTTAGAAGATCTAAAAACTTATGCAACAAGATAGCAAGTAATTAATTAACTCGACCAGACCTCCAGATAGATATACTGTCAACATAACCCCTAAAATTAGGCAAATTCAAGTGCCCTCATCCTTTTTGGCCACCTCGAGCAAAGTTATCTCCTGCAGGTGAACTGTGGCCTTAAAAGACAATGCTAGAGAGGCTGCGAAAACATTTCATATAAGAGAGTACTTGCTGTGGGCTAAAATACAAGATGTCCACATCCACATGATTAACAAGGGATGGCACATCAGAACTTGGCGCTTGCTTTGTGAAGAGAAGCAGAGTTCAATCAATATGTTGGTTCTTGACTTCCCCATTGAATCAGGACAATTAAAGTCTTAGTCCACACTTGAACAGCCCACACGAGCTTTTGATTTTAATTTTTAAAGGCATCTCCCAAGGTCGTAGATCACCTAAAGAAACAATCCATTGGAAGTGTATATGACAATTTTTTGTATTCCCACATGCCTTTTAGAAGAAAGAGGGGGAGTTGGGCTGCAGACAGTGAGAAGAAAGAGAGATAGAATTAGGTACATTCATATAACATGAGCCAAAAGAGCAGCAAGTTCAGTTTTTGAATTCATAATACGAACGGATAATATTCTCGAACATAATTATGATGTAACCTCGTTGACCAAGTAAACTTAATATAGACAAAGGAAATTGTTAATAAAGTAAGAAAAGAACACATAAATGTGTTTCCATCTATCATATATATTCATAAGTAAACAAATAGATACACAATAAGATAACGTAAACACCTACCTTATGCATGTTAAACAACTTCAATTGGCCTCTATCATAACTGACCTGCAATAAAGCATACAAAAAAATTTCTCAGCACAAAGGTCGACTTAAATACTAGGTGAGAGAAGGATAGGCAACAATTTATTGCACTATGCATCTCATTTTGTATCAAGAACCTTACTGTTTAGCACTTTGTTAAACAATTTGAGCATAAATTCAAACACGGGTGCCATCAGATATGAGAGAGTAGTAGGTTATATTTGTGTTGCAAATGATAACACAAGTGTATGTCACAAACAAAAGAGTATCATAGGAGTAACGTTAATACATAGTCCAGTAGATTTTGGTTTCATAACTAAATGTCACCTATAACAAATGAAAAATGCAAGCATACACTTGTGAATGATGGGAGGGTAAAAGATGTTACACAATTTCAAGGTTCCATCGTGATGATGCGCCAATACAAATTTTCCTTTGAGAATGATGTGTCCATCCTAAACCACATCATAACATTTCATGCAGAGCCTAGCTCAATAATGTTGATAGTTTGATTCAGCAAAAAATAATAATAATAATAATGTTGATAGTTGATCATAAAGCAGATATAGTACCATTTTGACTTACCCCTCTGTGCAATTCATTGTAGCTGAGCTCACTTCCAGAGTTCACCTGTTAACAGAATATCACAACAACCACAAAAGATATGACGAACAACCACACATTAGGTTGATTACTTCAACTAATGTCCCTGTATGCTCAAACACATCAGACAAGTAAACATGTACTTATGTATTCTGAACTGCCAATATTTTACAAAGGCTTATGATATCAATTTGTTAAGTAAAAAGTAAAAACTTGAGAGTCTAGATACACCATAGTACATCTGATAAACAAAAATGCCCTTGAAATACCTCATGATTTTGTTAACATGAATTGTTTGGAATACATAAACAATGAGGACTTTCTAACAACTCTCTAGGTAAGTAAGTATACAAAAAGAATGGCCATAGTTACAAATGCCTTTTGGCCCAGACATATCTTAAGCTAGCAGTCTACTCCAAACAAGGGAAAAAAAAAAAAAAAAACCTCTCGCCTAAACAGTTAAATAATCCACAAGAATCTACAATTTACTGTCACGATCGAAACATGTTCAACTCTGAAAGGTCATCCATAGGTATGTCAAGGCCCACAAAATCATGGTCTTCCAAGGCATCCACATCAAAGTCTAACAAATTGTCTACGCCTAGTTCATCTATTGTGTCTATGTCATTCAGCGGGAGATTGGCAAAGTCCACGGATTCCTTCACATCCTTCAAAGAATCTGGAGGAACATTGCCAGAGGACACCAAACCAACCTCTCTTCTTCTGTTACCATTGTTGTTGATCAGTTCTGCAGAGCCACTGGCCGAAGGGTATACTGGATGTGTTGTTTCCATGAATTTTTTCACATATCCACTTCCTGATGTAGAAAGCTGAGCTGTCTTCTGCTTGTGCTTTGTTTTCATCTTGCGCTCACCTTTGGAATTACCCAGTGACCGGCCAGCTTTGGCAACACCATTTCTGATTGAAGTATCTTTATCCCTATCTCTCTCACTCCTCTTCCCTTTTGCACCACCCAAGAGACTGCTGCCTAGGCATGATCTGAAGGCAGCACCACCAACAACATCATCAAGAAGAACTTCCTTTTTCTTTCCTCTGTTCGATATTGGTCCATTTTTGGCAAAAGCTTGATCTGCTTGAGGACTAAAAGGTTCGAATCCATCTAATGGACCCCTGTCACTAATACCAGAGAACGAGCCTGTGGAACAAAAATAATCATTAATCAAAGACGGTGAAGATAGAAGGAGATTATCTGGTCAATGTCTTAAGAATTAATGAAAGCACGTTGGAATTCTTCAACTACATCACCCATTCCTACAGGGTTGCGTCTCCTTCAGGCATTAAGTTTACTTATAATTAAAGCAAAAATTATTACAGCAATGTGGCAGAACAGCTATGGCATTGTTGAGTAATCTTAACAGAGTATAGAATTTGCGAAAAAGTTGGCAGATTCAGAAGTAGGGATTTTAACAGTTCACGAAGACGAACCATTAGCAACTGTTATGCATGCACTGGTCAAAGGATCCTCTTCGTAGATGCGGGGAGGCACAGCAAATATGATATCACGGAGTGCAGGCTCATTGAAGCAACTGACTCCAGATTCCTCAAACTTCCGACATCTTGTGAGGGTTCTCTTTGCAAAAGCTAAAGCCACTTGCTTTGACACCTTAGGGATACCATTTTTAATGGCAAGATTTCCACGAGTAGCCTGTAAAATTATTTCACAAGATATTTCAGCAATTAAGCTCTAACTAAAAATCTGAGCCACTTCCTTCATACACAGATCCACCGAATAATGCATTATGAACAGAAATTAGCTCGAAGCACTGAAAATATTTATCAGCCTAAATGCCTAAGTATGGCACTTCAGTACTGTAAGAAAAGAAGGTAAATGCAAAACGAAGAATTACCAGGAGCTTTTTGTAAGCCAACTCAACAAGTCTGTTGACTGCAACATGCTCAAGGTCCCTGCAAATAACGCTTACCATTTATCTAAAAATGAATCATATTTTTCAAACTGACTGATTTTGGAAATGATAAAAATAGGAAATTAAAGTGTATAATAAAGGTTTTTTTGGCGGAAAAAAAAGAAACAGAAAGTGTTTTACCGGCCATCCGTATCCTTCCCTTCTTGAATCGCTTTATGTATCTTATCCAGGCCCATCTTCTTTCTGCCAGTCTACAAGTTACACCATAAAATTGAAAAAATGTAAAATGTGGAGAGAGATGTGCAAGAAGCAGCAATAGAAAGAACAATCTGTGTTTCCTTTTACTTTTATCTCATGCTTTTGGTTGCTTTAGCCCGTTTCTGATGCATAGCCATAGGATAACATAAGCAGACATGAGAAGCACAAAAAATCGCATGCCAGTTATAAAGAGTGTCTTGCAGAATAACCTGTTGATAAAGTTCCTGCTGCAGCTGGACAATTTCTTGGTTAATCACTTCATCCCCTTTATCATGTAAATCAGGCTGCATTGCGACATCCAAGAGACAGTCAGAAAAGAGAAGAAAAGAGATAACATAGCTGCAGATCTCTTAAAAGAAGTTATCCAACTAAGGGTCGCCATCAATAAGGTTGCCAGCTATTATACAGAATGTAATTATTATTAATCCATTGAAAAAATTTCTCTGCTTGCTAAAGAATAGAATTATCACTGTCATGCATAAAGGGAATTACGAAGTCTGAAAGGGGCAAAAGAGGAAAACAGAAAGTCAAATCAAAGAACAAAAGCCTTCATACTTGAAAAAGAGAAGCATTGTTCATCATACGAAGATCCAGAAAAAGAAGCAGCAAAACATACCACAGTTTCAGGATACAAGCCAACACTTTGCAGCTCGAGTAAGAGTTTGTCTTCAAATTGCATTTGCTCATACTGGCAATCATAGGAAGAAATGCAACCACTATTTTTCTGCAAACTTTGTGGTCCATCAGAATCACTTCGAGAAGGGCCAACCAATACCCCAACATTGGAATGCACATCTCTGCTGTCCACTCTCAACAATTCACCACTGCAAGGAGGATCTGGAACATTAGGGCTTCTACTGTAGGTACCATACCCATTGCATGACAAGAATCTGCTTGTAGTGCCATTTTTCTGCACTTGAAGACAGAGAGTTGATTCGCATTCACACTCCAACCTATCCCTAAATTTTCTTTCCGAGTCAACATCGTAATGTGTTTCATTAGGTGAACTCCATAGACTATTTTGATTTGACACACATCCTAGCACTCCATTCTCTTCAAATTCTTCAGGATCATCTTCGATAACGAGTGCTGATAGTACTCTTTGGTAAAGCGGAGTGATTTTGTCAAATATTCTTCCAGATTCTACTCCTGCCAATAAGATGGAAGTCTGAAATTGATCAACCAACTCCACTTTAGTGGCCAAATCTTTCCGTCCCAATTCATTTCGCATATGCCTATTTCTCTCTCCAGAAAGACAGTCTGAAACAGAACTCTCTTCAAGCATGTGATCGCCCTAGAATGGAGTAGTTTAGAAAAATCCAACAAAACAGATACATTAGTCACATATAAGAAAGCTATGTTACACATTGTTCCTACTGATAAAGGAAAATTGAAAGAACACACAAAACTTGAATGAGATAATTTCTGCCCCAGAGCATAAATAACAAAAAGCTTATTGGCCGTGGAGAAAAAGAGAAAAAAGGTCGAGAGAAATACAGTAAGAAGAAAAAACATAATGATGCAGGGCAAAAGATGCAGGAAGCTTGGGGGTTGGTCCTGGGGGTTAGGGTTTCAGACAGAATGAGGTAGGGGGAGGATAAAGATGCCATAAACAGATAAGCCAGAGGAAAATTCAGGTGCTGTATCAGAGGAAGAGCCCCAGACAGGAAACTGTAACAAAGCACCGAGTCTCACCAAAGACGAAAAGCGAAAAAGGCACGAGTACAAGACACATGGGTTCTAGTAGGTGAGAAATGAATAAACAAGAATGTTATTTGATATCTGTAGAAGGAGAAGAAGGAGAGGAGAAAGGAGAAAAAGATAATGATGATGAAGAAGATGAGAGTGTCCATGTGAAGAAGTGAAGGAAGAGAGATAGAGAAGGTGCTATGGAAAAATCCCTCACACACAGATAGAGACTCATAACTCATAACTCTAGTGCATTACCAAACATATCATGCTAATAGAAAGCTACACAAGACGAAAACTATAATAAGCTAACAGATATCAAATCTCCTGAAATAATCACAATGCGAATTTGCAGACATATGACTTAAATACGTACTCTGCTATCATTTCCCTTGTGAAACATAGGAGAGAGGCTGTCATGACATTCATCTGCTAATTTCAGCTGAACAAGGACCAAAAAGTGGGGGATATAAGAACCTAAGTATATCATCTGAAACGAAAAAGGAACGGAGACAACAAAAGTCATAGCTCTAATTATCTTAGTCAGTACCTGTTCTGAAATGTAGGATTTTTCTTCTGAACTGATTGAAGCAAATAATGCCTCAACTTTCTTCCAAAATGTACTTGAACAGGCTAGAACTGGAAGATAAGCATGATTACGATGACATTAATCCCCAAAGCAAAAGAAATACAATCTCAAGAATGCAAAAATATTGAGATGTTAACAAAAGACATACAATTAGAATTATAAGCCAACTTGGCAGCTGATATGAGCTCTTCTCGATCATCATCTGATTCCCCTACAATGTCACAATAAAACAGCTTAGTTATACTTCACATGATCTGACCTGTCTGGAACAAGATCAAGGTGGTTCAGAAATCAATTGTGAAGAAGATAGAGTTCAGCTCGGGGACAAGCCTTTTCTTAGACCCTTGGAAACCCAGGAAAGATTATTAAATTTATCTGACATCCTGAAAACTGCCAAATGAGTGCTGAAACTCCATGTTGTTAAACATAGATCTAGATTTCCCAAACATGTCACAAAGGAATACATGAACAAGGAATTCTGCAACAGCTTCACAGTCCCCAAGGAAGGACGGCAAGAAAATAGTCAATACAATAGGACAGAAGGGGGATGGCCATATGACCCCACATAAGAAAAGGAAATGGCCAAAACTCTCACCAATACAATAAAGGTTACAAAAAGTAAATAAATAAAAGACACAGCATAAGGAATTGCTAATTAATTAAACTATATGAATTAATTAGGCTAATTAATTAATAAGAAAGTGTTAACTACATGAAATAAATACATAACTTGCAGGAACAAAAATTAATTAGACTGCATACCTGTAAAATCTGGGGAACCACCACTTGCAGGCCCAAGACGAGAAAAACCTTTGCGATCCGATAGCTTCTTTAAAGGACGGCCTGACTTACTGCAACAGTTAAGCGAAATATCTCATAAGAAACAGTAACCCATAAGAAAGATTATAATTCAAAATAGATCCCAACTGTCTAAGAAACAATCCAGTACCTTCCATTTTTATCAGAACCATGCCTTACACTTCGAAGTGGCTTGTTGGCCGTTGCATGATCCAATTTCTCCCTTATGGGTGAAATGCTAGTCCTAGAGACTGATGTGACCCTTGCACTCCGACCTTGTCTACGCACACCATCAGCATTTTCTCCCTTAATTAAAAATTTATTTTTCTTTGCAAGAATTGCTGAAGGACCAACATTCTGAACATTGTTAATTGCTTTCTCCTCCACTTCATTACTACCTTTAAGTTTCTCTTTAAATCTGCTTTCCCCAGCACCAGATTCTTCACTTTCTGATAATCTGGCAGGTGAGGACACACTTTCCGGTTTGACTTTACTAATCTGAGTTCCAGTAGCTGCACTTTTGGAGAGAAGAGAACCATTGGCTCCACCAGTGGTCAATCTGGCACCAACATCAGACGATGAACACCCTTCAGATGATAATTGTACTTCAACATGATTTGACACAGGAGACACAATATTAGTTCTTCTGGTGCGAGATATCTTTTGTGGTCTCTGACCACCCCACTGGGTTCTAGGTGGAGAGGATGGTCCTGTAGGTATTGGACGCTTGCGATTGTTGGCCCCACCAACAGATGGATTTCTGTTTGCACTTGGCGGCAGATCCCAACTCTCCAGTGTTCCAGAAGCACGAGAAATATTAGAGATTGTATTTGTTGCAGTTGTAGAGCCACTTCGTGGTGCTCTCGACGCCTTTCCTTTTGTTACCAGACTGGGACAGATGCTATGATTTTCTTCACGAATATTCAACCTAAAAAGAGATACAGATTTACAACATTATTGCTCAATAAACTTGAGAAAATTATGCTATTAAACAATAGAAAAGCAACATAGCATAAGTAAAAGCTAAAAAAAGTATAAAACTAAAAAGCAACATGATATACAGATTCAAGTGAACATATTTCCCCTTTCTGTAGGCTAGGAATGACAAGGAGCAATTATTCATAATAACATACTTGATGCTAGCTTTTGGTAGACACCGCTCCTTATTTAAGCCTGGAGCTATATCCCTAGATAGAACAGACTTTTCCTGTTCACTCTTAAGGGCAGCTCGAGCATTAGAACCAGCAGGTGATGAAGCACCATCAGACTTGTTCATGCCACAGGCACCACTGGAAGTTCCTGATCTGCAGAACATGTTCAGTTTCAAGGATATAGTGAATGGTACTTACTGTGATAATGAGTGGACAAAAGCGAACAATATATTACCAAAACAAGACAATCTTTGACAGACTCATGGAAACTAACAACTCATTTACAAAAACACAGAATGGAAAAGAAAGGAAAAACAGATGAAGCGAAATATGTAGTTGCTCATAAAAAGATAATAGCTGGGTTAAATGAATACTTGTCACAAAAAGCACCGAGGATCGGAGATCTCAATAACAAATTTGACCATCCTACTCTATACATTTTCTCCGAAATACAATAAGATAAGCATAAACCTCTCTTAATCATACTATTACTGCATTACATACGCAATAGAAAGAGATGAAACAAGATAAAGTCCGAAATCAGATTTAAGTTGTTGCAGTATGGCTTAGTCAAATCAATACTTGGGTAAACATAAGATAGATATCTGTTACAATAATTATTCGTCTAAAGAGAAAAATCAACACAGCGGACGATGTTTGAGAGGTCTATTAGACTTCAATGTCATTCTCAAGTCTCTCCCTCTTTCTTTCTGTATTTTAATCTGGTATTGCACTGTACTATGTAAGAGCACTTTTTAGCAGTCCAAAAGCAGCCATGCTCGTCAGAAGCCATCTTCACAAAGCATCTGGCCACTGCATGCTTTAAGCAATAACTTCTTTTAAGGAAAAGAATTTTAGTTTATAATTTTTTTAGAAAAAATACTCTTTCCCAAGAACTTTAATCTTCCTGAACAATGAGAACCATTCACCTAAAAATTATTCAATATGGATAAAGGTCCTCAATCAGTGGCACTATTACAGTACTACTCAAAAGTGTATAGCTCAGTGATGGAAAAGAAATTACCTCAAACCCTGAGAATCACAAGACTGCAAGCCAGCTTCACCGGTAAGCTTACTATGGTGTACAGTTCTTTTCGGTTCTGCATCACCATCGCATGGTCTCAAATAGACTGCACCAACTGAACGTTTCTTTTTCATTTTTTTTTCCCAACTTTCCCCTCCGACGGGCAATCCACGAATCTTTCCTTCAGCAACATCAGGTTCTGCATTATTATCTTTAAGCATATCTCGATCTTTTGTCACTAAAGGCTGCCTTGGTAAGCCATTATTCCGGAATTCAGCCTGAGAAAATATGAAAAAGACCAAAAAATTAGAAAAAAATGCTATTAGAAACAATAACAAGTTATAAACAAACTGGATACCATTCTCAGTAAGTAAGAACAAGTTATTTAAATATAAAAGCTTAAGAACTTCCAACTCCAAAGAATGCAAAGAACTTGTCAATGAGTTCAAAATACACCTGGCGACGTGTATAGGAATCTTTATACCTTAATATACTTCAATAGCCAATAACCAGGACGATAACGTTTGGGAGCTCCTGTGGTCACTCGCCTCTCTGAACCTCAGCTAATCAATTTTTATACCACTTATAGTTTGCAATATAATATCGATAATTCATATGTTTTGTCTATATATAATTTGTTTGTTCCCCGCATAAACCACTAACATACATTCTGGCCTTTTAAGCTTTTACAAAATCAAGCTCTTATAAATTGTAACTACGTAACAACCAATTAGGTTCTTGTAGTCCATATTTTCTATAGATAAATCCAGTTACATTTAGTTTCACTTATACCTAAGTTTTATGAAGTCATAAGCGTTATTTTTGGAGTATTTCTATCTGTCAAAAGCAGATTAGTTTTCAGAACACTTTGACTGTACAACTTGGAATCAACACTAGACATCCGTATCCAATGATTCTTTCTACTTAGATAGGCATTGCAAATTTATCATTATCTGTGATTGTGAAGATTCCATTCATCATGATAGCTATTTTTATTACCAACAAAAATAATTTATGGAACATATTTTCATTTAATCTGATTACTCTTTGCAAATAATGTATACTGTTTTCTTAAAATCTTCCCTGATGTGTTCTTTATGATGTTATCAGATCTTTTAAATATTGTTATTTCCAGTTAAAAAATGTACCAAAGAACATTACAGGCTTCCCTCTTTCTCCCACCCTGAGAAAAGATAGAGGTCTTTCTTGAAGAGGCTTTGCACCTGAAATAGGACTAAGCAGAGTCTCAAGTTTGGAGGGCAATCAAGGGTAGATAAAAGAGGAGATAAATGCAGCCTTGTCTCTTTATTTTTTTTAGGTATTGTCTATTGCTATATGACTTTTAAATCAGAGAAACGATTCAGAATATCATTATAAAGGTAAGGGCATCGCCAAATGGGCCTAGATGTGGCTCTTCCATTGGAAAGGAGTAATGAGACAACTGTCCTTGAAACATCAACCTATAAAGCATGTCATACGTTGTGGAAGAAATTAATGAAAAACTATCAAAAAAAATTTTTTTTCTGAAAACACGACAAGAACAACATTGCAGTTTATAGATTACAAACCCGAGTTTCTGCCACTGATGTCCTTACACGCTTATTCAGCATGCCATTCTTAGGTCGGTCCTCAAAGTTTGGAGATACAAGATCTGAAGGACTTCGATACATCTGGGTTCCCATCTTCAAGTTTGAAGGAGCTGATCGTTCATTACTTACTAGCTCATTCTGCACCTGCTTCTTGGTGGTCATGGCATCAAAATACTTGTTTAATTTATGCAGGCGTTCATCCAACTTTTTTGCTCTACCACTAGCCAAGGAAAAAAGAAAAAGCAAAACATTTTCAGTTAAAAAATCAGAAGGGTACTTCATTATAATTCTACACACTTAGATCGAGGTTCAATGTAGTACCTACAGCACTATCACCAGCAAAATATCCTATATCACATTCAGGTACACACAGATAATGGACTATTTTGAGTAGCAAGTAGCTTACAAGTAATGGAAGACCATGACAGCAATTCATCTGTAGCAATATCTCTTTCCTTTCTTTTTATTCCTTTCCTCATACTTGTAAAGGGGTACTAAAGCAACTAGCCGTGCAATTAGGGAATATCAGAGTTATCTCAAGAACTAATAAATGAAAGAGAGAAACCTTGCTTTGATACAGTTATCTGCAACACCTGCTCTGAATCGTTTTAATTCCTCCATAGCGGGCAGAGGTGAAGCCTTTAAATGAGCAGCACCAAAAGAATTGTCTTCTGAGCTGCTTCCAACAGGAAAACCCAAAGCCCTTCTTAACTCACCAGACCTCGTATATTTTTGGTTACCTATTAGAATTGGCTCCAGCATCAGACATTGAGACAATGGAGGCATATCCCCCGTTAGCGTACCACTTCCTCGAGGTGCATCCTTCCCAGAACCAAACATCTGGCCAACATTACTCTCTCTATAGCGTCCAGACCTATCCAAATTAAGACCAGAATAATTCCCCCTCTGGCCATTTGGATAGTTGCGGGCCGGTCTTGGTTCGGGATTAGCTGAACTTAATTCAAATCTACCATTTCCAGCCATCCCAGGAACTCAATACAGATTAATCATGTCCAGAGAGAGCTTGCCCCTCGAGAAATGATTCAGTTAAACCCAGCTACTTCTGAAGCTATAACCTACCAAATCATATGAAAAAACGTAACTATGATTGAATATCACAACACCAATTATCCAATAATTAACAAAGATCAATCTCCACCCACTATTCGTTATACATGCCAGCCTCCGCTAACGTATACACCAAGCAGAGATATCTATATACCTGTATCCTGTCAGTGTAGCTAATCTTCTCCTCAAATTATAAAATAGACACCGGTATCAAACTTTCACTCATTACAGTAAAATTGAACCTCGAATTATATTGCGCATAAATTCATTAATTAGATGATAAATAACATCCATAAACGAAAATAACTAAACATTAACAATTTCAAACATCAATTTTGATATAAAAAATCCAAAATTAAGCCAAAAAAAAAAAAAATCTACATCAGAAATTTCCTAAAAACAAAGTCTCGAATTTTTATCGCTAAAGATAGAATCTTTGACCAAATTATAAGCATACAAATAACAAATAATCGAGCACAATTCAGATAGCTCTTCACTAAATGTCAGCAAATTGCAAGAAAAGTTCAAATCAATTTCAATTAAATTAAGCAAATTTAACTCATAACAAACGTATATATCACCAATCAACCAATCAAAACACTTCAAACAATCTTCAAAACCCTAATTGAAGCAAGAACGTAAAATTTAGGGTTTATCGATTAAGTACCGCGTGCGCAAATTCACCTGCTCCTCAGAAACGATTCGAATCAACGGCTCAGAGTTTACGACGAATTGAAGCGCACCTGCATTGGTCAATCGATTACGGGATCGAAGAGAGAGAAAAAAAAATTTGTGGAGAGAGAATCAAAAGACAAAGAGGGGCTTGTTGAGAGAAATTACTTTTTTTTTATTTTTCCTATTTTTATTCTAGTTTTGGGGGATTTTTTATTTTTTTAATATTATTCGTGTTTGGATGTTGCTGTGGAGATTCTAGCGGGAGAGGGACCCGCTAAATTTAAGGGTAATATTATGCTGGGTAGTACACTTACAAGTGCTGTCGACCTTCTTATAAAGAAAGTGACGAAAAAGTACAACAAATTGGACAGAGCTCAATACATCATCATGGCTAAAACCGAAGGCCTTAGCCCAACAACAACAAAAATTTGGGAATAGGCACTGGGTAAATGAAGTCCATGCCCATGAGTCGAAAAAATTAGACCAAAGTCCGATTTGAATATCATGGCAAAAAAATATATAATTTATCATAAAATCGATTATTATTAAGTTAAATAACTCATAATGTTATATGCTAATTTTAAAATTTATAATCTATCAAAAGCGTGCTTAAAAACTTCTATTTTCTGTTAATGGGTATACTAGAGAGAAAATATTTAAAATTCTACAAGACTATAAATTCCTCAAATATGGGTTTGTTGTCACTAAGGGATCTTTCTTGCCTCACACAAGTGGTTTTCACCTCCATTTGGTTGTGCTGCTAGCCCGACGCATTGCTTAAATGGCTCGATATGAAAGACGACTAGCTCTACAACTTTTAGTGTCATATCTTCCAAAACCAAGCTATGTACCATTTGGTTTGCAACCCTAGCACAACTAGTGTTCAGCTTCCTCCTCCCCCCCTACCCCTGCTATTGTCACTACTGGTACCTAACCCCGTCTACTCAACATTTTTTTCAAGTTTCAAAGACAGGTAAAGTTTCTTGCTTGAGTTTTCGTCCCACCAATACCAATAAAGCAATAACCACTCGCTCGCCGGCTGCTCAGGTTTCGCGTTTCAAGTTCCTGGGATGAGACTTCGTACATCTACAATAGAGATTGGAAATAAATTCATTGTTAACTCTTTGCCGACTCTATAGCTTCTCTAATAAACGTTGATTTTTCAATCCCTCTCGACGCCAAGACTTTTTAATGTGTCTAAGCCAATTAGAGGTTCAACTTTCTGCTCTTATAAAATAAAAAGTTACCTATCAAATAACTTATTCCTATTCTATGAAACAACAGCTCATGAAATACAATAGTCACTTCCTAGTTGATTGGCTAGGCCTCAAAATTGCAAGAGATGGATCAAATAGGCTTTGAATGTTTAGACCCTTTTTTCGCTTACGAGACCCTCTTAAAAGGCCTAGTGTTTCTAAGTCTTTTCTTTTATCAAATTTTAAACAATTATATCTACTAAGGCTATCCTCAATATAGTATATATTTTGGGTCTCTATCCACCATTTTAGAAACTCATATAGAGATCAAAATAAATTTTAGAGACCCATTTGAAGATCAAGATAAAAAAAAAAACTATTTTAAATATCCATTTAAAGACCAAGATAAAAAAAAAATCATCATCAGTGACGATCTCTATAAAATTGAGTTTTTATATTGTGTTAATTTTAACTTTACATAGTAATTTGATTATTTGTTATTTTTTCTCGTGTGTGAATTTTTTTAATTAACTAATTTTTATATTATCGTGACTTTTTTAACGAACAATTCAACCAAAAAATAAATAAATTATGACAAAGCTAAAACCCTAATTATAACTAAAAAACCCTAATTACAACTAAAAAGACCCTATAATTTACAACTATAAAAATAAACCCTACAACTATAAAAATAAAAATAAAAGCCCAATTACAACCAAAAAAAAAACTAATTATAAAAAACCCCCTCCCCTTCCAAACATACATCAGCCGCCCCCCTCCCCCAAACCCATTCCCGCTACACCCTCCCCCTCTCCCAATCCCTCATTCTCGCTGCACCCTCCCCCAAACCCATTCCCGCTGCCCCCCATCCCAAACCCCCATCCCCGCTGCACCCATACCCTCGCCGTGGTTTCTCCCTTAACACCACACCACTATCGCTGAAACCACCCCCATCTGTAAATTTTTTTTTTTTTTTAAAGATAGTGATGTTGGATGTTCTGATTTTTGTTGAAGATGGTGGTGTTGGATATTCTTGCTTACATATATAGAATATCCAACACCACCAATGTGATGCCCGAGCCCGACCATGCATTTAATTTTATTCATTTAAATTTATACATGACATTCATTTGCATTATTCTTGAGAAATGTACCTTAAGCCCTATTTGCTATTATTTAATTTAAAATTATATGGCTTGCTCAGGACCATTATTTTAGTATTTTAATTATTCTACATACCTTTTAGTTACTTTATTTTACTGTTCGAATGAGTAGCCCGGGTCCAGACTTGCACGAGTTAGTTAGTAGACTTGGCATTTTGGACCTTTTCCCTATACTTTGACTTATTGACTTAATGTTAGCCATATATTTAGTATTTCATTATAAAAAAAAAGTCAACTCACACACACGGCCACATGCATAACCACACAAATATATATCTACCACTTTAACACTCATCACACCCAATCAAAATAACAATCAATTCTCTCTTATCCTCACCCGTCAGACCAAAAAAAAAAAATAGAATAGAAGTTGTTGCTGCGTGAAGAAGAAGAAAAAAAAAGATTTTGGCCTTTCTTTAGCTCGATCTTAACACTAATTTTATTGTTCTAGTTAAATGCAAGGTGAGGGGTTACATATTCATGTATTTTTTTTCTTAAATTTCTTGTGATTACAGTTTATGAAATGTTGAGATAAATTGTTCTTAGTTAGTTTTAGCTAGAAAATAAGACTATTATGTTTATAATGTAAAGTTAAATAGTTCTTATTAGCTAAATTTGATAGATTCATATAATAGTTGTTATCGTTGTAGTTGTCGAAAATAATGAAATGGTGTAGCTTACCAGCTTGTGTAATTGCTTGAAGGAAAGTTGATCTAGCTTAATTTATTAGTTTATAGCTCAACCAAGTGAAATATCCATGTAATAAGTTAAATAAATAAGTGTCGTGGCTGTTCAAATTTTTTTTCTAGCAAAACTGAGGTAATTTCGAGCTTAAAACTGTATTAATTGGAGAAGGATTAGAGGTTGAATTATATACTGTTAGAAAGTCTTTCGAGTCTAGTTTCTAATGCTTTTTTACGATGCATTAATCGGAGTTTTCTAGAATAAGTTATGACTATTTTGGTGAGATGTGTCGGAGCTGCCCTATTACGCGAGAATCTGAATTGTGTTGCTATTTTGCTAAAGTGATTATATATTTCAACTCTAATTGAATGTATCTGACCAAGACTTTATTATGTAGTGTCCTTGGATGATTAGTAGCATAATTGAGCTCTTATAGTTATATAAATTGTGATATAATTGAGATTGAATGAGTAATTAGAAATTATGAGTTAGTATGGAATGTAGCTGCCTTTTCCCTTGCTCATTTTCCCCGTCTTACTAAAATGTGAACTCGTTTATTAAGTTATGTTGAGGTTAGCTATAGCTTGAATTTGATTTGGTTGAGCATATGTCGCTTACCTAGATTGCTAGTTGATTAAATATGAATAATTGGTGTAGTTATAAAAGTTACGTCTTGAAATCAAATGTGTTAAGTGCTATTTATTACGTTATGGTTATGAAGTTCTTATTATAAAGGATATAGTTTAGTAAAACATATTAGAGCATCAATAAGCTTTTAGCTTAATTGCATGGTTATCTTAATTAGTGTAGGAATGTTAGTTAGTTAGTTATAATGGTTATAAAAGAATACCAAGGAAACTTAATACTACTTAAGAGTAAGTTATTAGTTCTTTTTTATTTGCTTTAGTTATACCTTTTCAGTTGAATTACTTTACTTTATGTGGGATATCTTCTTATGCAAGCTTATATCTCTTTTGCTAATTATTTATTACCCTGAACGAGTTTAACTTGGAAATGTGATTGGTTTGTCGAAACTTCTTATGTGTTGATAAGTTGAGCTACGTGTGTAATGAACATTTAGTTTATATGTTAAGTGTAATTTTGATTAGTTATAGTTAGCTTAACTTTATATATTAGTAAATGTTTCTATGTTGTTACAAGGCTATGGAATGTTACTAAAGAACTTGAAGTATTCTTGAGTCAAGTGAAGTTATGAATGATTGCAAATAGAAGATTAGATTGTATTGTGTAGTGTATGAACCCTGAAATGTACGAGTATACTTCATTAATTGTCTTGATTACCTATTCCTTTTGATTGAAAATAAGCTTAATGGCAACTCAGTTAAAGTTAACTTTATGTTATTAACTATTAAGAATTCTATGATGTTAAAATGTATTTGGTTAGAGTGATAAAAAATTTTAGCTTAGAGTTTTTTTAAACTAATAATGGTAGGAACATTAGTGAGCTTATAACCTTGTGTATTTCGATCCTAGTTCAAAGTGGGATCTAATAATGTTGGAAACACTAGTTAACTAGTTAACTTGCTTTCTTGTACTATTTTCCTTTAGTGCAAATGTAATGTGTTTATATGTGATATAGTACTTTATGTGTTGGCTAAAGACGTAATTATAGTTAATTTACTCTTAGCTTAATTTCTTAAGTGTAATGCTTGAGTTGTTTAACCTTGTGTTACCTTGCAATTAGATAATTAAAAAAATTAGAGACATGTAAATGTATCTTTTAATTTTAGCTCGAGGATAAATGACTCTGATTGATAAGTTATTCTTAGTGAGAGATAAGGAGTTATTAGATGTAATGAGCTGTTGTTAATCAAATATTAACGCATGTTATGTGTTGTTCACAATGCACTAAGAGCTAGTTTATAGTTAACTGAGTATCCTTGAGTTTCTAAAGGATTGTATGAACTTGTGAATTTGTGTTTCATGAATAGACTTGGTATAATTAATTGCTAAAGGATATACTTATATGAAAACTAGGGTTTACACTTCCGAGCTAATTCCAAGAAGGTTGGAGTGAATATAGCTTTTCTCTTGCTTATGTAGCCTGATCCAAGGTGAGGGAGTCTTCACCTCTTCTTTGCATCTTAACTTAATTTATTATTTCTAAATTGAATTATTTAGTAATTGATAAGGTTTATATGTATTATTTTACTTGTTATCTTGAGTCTTTTCGTGTTATTTGTGATTAACTGCGAGGGCGGCCTACTTTGTCGTCCCTCTTATGTGATATTTGATATTATTGTCTCTCGTGATCTTGATTCGGGGTTGTACAACCTTTCGGACATGGTAGCGTCGAGAAAACACGGGCGGCGTCGGGCTTGCCGTGCTCCCTCGACTACCATGGTGCCTATTCCCTTTCTCTCGCTGAGTATACTCCACTACCCCAGAGGCGTGGTTCACCTTGTTTGGGCATATAGACCTACCTCAGGAGAACGGGTCGTAGGATCGGGGTACATCCAGAGTACCCCATTTTGGAGGAATAAGGGTTTTGCCGGCACTTTCTTGAAGATCTTGGCTCGTGGCTCGTGATTGAAGACAAGTGAACTGTATCCTTTTATAAAGAGTTTAATTACTTGTTTCAATAGCTTGCTTATTTGTGATATTTATGTGTTATCTTTGTGTATTTCATGAAAGCATTTCCCAGTATGCTGCATCACTTCCCTTACTGAGTGTACATGTTGTATACTCACCCTCGTTTCTAACACCTTTCAGGATCAGTGCTATCAGAGGTAGAAAAGAAGGCTCGTGAGTTTTGGGATTGATTATGCTGGCTTACGTGGATTGTCATTGAATTCAGTTTTGTAATTGTAAAGTTAAGTCCAAAATGTATTGATAGTTATGAATGGCTTGTAATGTTGTAATAACTTGTAATTTTTACTTTATTGTCTAGTAGCTGCATGCTTGCATGTTTGACTGGTTGACAGACTTAAATTATAAGAAAGAAAACTATATAATATTAGAGTGGTATGATAAGTGAAATTATAATTATCGACGTTTAATAGTTAATGAATGCATGCTTGTGTGTCTTCAATGTTGGGATCCAAGGCTCGGATGGCCTTGAGGAGTTTGTTGTATTAGATAGTTTTGGTAGAGGGGATGAATGAATGAAGTTAGATCATAGTTTATGGTTAAAAATATTGTTTACAGGTTTTGGATTGTCCAATAAACAGGGGAGACTCCGTCCGTTTCCCTCGTTTTTCATGACCAGGGGTATTGGATCGGGGCGTCGTTCTCATAAAGGATCGAGGTGTTACAGTTATGGTATCAAAGCTTAGTTAGCTCTCAGCCGGGACAGGGTCCTCAGGCTGTTGGGTAATCACCCTTGAATGCATGCATGTTAGTGTGACTTGAATGGATGTGTGTGCTCGTTTGTGAGACTTATGTGTCTTGAATGCCTATGTGTACCTATGTGTCATAACTATGTAATATGTGAAGACTATGTAGTACGTGTATGTAAATGACTATGTGTGCCGCTAAGTAATTTCATTAATGATTACATGCCTCAATTATTAGTAATAATATGTGCGTTTGAATCCTATGAGATAATTTCTTATAAGTGACAGGATAACTTATTAATCAAACCAAGTGTTATTGGTCTTTCGTATGGTAAATAATTGCATAGTAGTCTAAAGTATTAATTGTGCATTTGTGGTAAATAACTGGTATATGAGAATTACATTAAATAGGTTATGTATGTGTTAAGAAAAAATATACCTGATGTCATTTCAATTGCATACATGCATTACCCGATGATATAGTAAGTGACCCATTTTCCCTCCCATGGAAGAATGACCAACAGCGAATCTTTGGAAGATGTGGACCAGCCGGAATAGCGAACAATTGACCAGATGTTTATCAGGGTTCATAAATGGTATGCTTCTTGTGTATTTATAATCAACATTTGGACTCGACTGTTGGGGTTCTTATTGGGTATTCTCTCGAGATTCTGGTATGGTGCTTAGGTGCTCTACTTGATATCAGTCAAGCTTTAACGACATTACCTTAGGTATTTTCACTTTGGAAGCTCAACTGCACTTCTTATACAACATCACATTTGGAATTCTTATTTGGGATTTTATAAATGAAATTCTCCATTGTATTCTTATGGGAGTTCTTGACAATATTTTTACTCGGCCTTCATATTATATGGTATTCTCTGGGATTTCTATTTAAAGGTTTTTATTTGGTATATACTCCTCCAGTATCTCTTATTAGCATTTCTATGTGGTAATCGCATTCAGAATTCTATCAAACTTCTCATACAATAGTACCTATGGCATTCTTCTATGCTCAGCGGTCTTATATGAGTCGCTTCCTTTGGAATTCTCTTGTGAAGAATAATTGTGAGGACGCAATTGTTTTAAGGGGGGAGAATGTGATGCCCGAGCCCGACCATGCATTTAATTTTATTCATTTACATTTATACATGACATTCATTTGCATTATTCTTGAGAAATGTGCCTTAAGCACTATTTGCTTTTATTTAATTTAAAATTATATGGCTTGCTCTTGACCATTATTTTACTATTTTAATTATTCTACATATCTTTTAGTTACTTTATTTTACTGTTCGAATGAGTAGCCTGGACCCGAAATTGAATGAGTTAGTTGGTAGACTTGGCATTTTGGACCTTTTTCCTATACTTTGACTTGTTGACTTAATGTTAGCCATATATTTAGCATTTCATTATAAAAAAAAAAAACAAAATTCAACTCACACACACGACCACATGCATAACCACACAAATATATATCTACCACTTTAACACTCACCACACCCAATCAAAATAACAATCAATTCTCTCTTTTCCTCACCCGCCAGACCAAAAAAAAAAAAGAATAGAAGATGTTGCTGCGTGAAGAAGAAGAAAAAAAAAAGATTTTGGCCTTTCTTTAGCTCGAGCCTAACATTAATTTTATTGTTCTAGTTAAATACAAGGTGAGGGGTTGCATATTCATGTATTTTTTTTCTTAAATTTCTTGTGATTACAGTTTATGAAATGTTGAGATAAATTGTTCTTAGTTAGTTTTAGCTAGATAATAAGACTATTATGTTTATAATGTAAAGTTAAATAGTTCTTATTAGCTAAATTTGATAGATTCATATAATAGTTGTTATCATTGTAGTTGTTGAAAATAATGAAATGGTGTAGCTTACCAGCTTGTGTAATTGCTTGAAAAAAAGTTGATATAGCTTAATTTATTAGTTTATAGCTCAACCAAGTGAAGTATCCATGTAATAAGTTAAATAAATAAGTGTTGTGGTTGTTCAGATTTTTTTTTTCTAGCAAAACTGAGGTAATTTTGAGCTTAAAACTATATT
Source organism: Ehretia macrophylla (assembly GCA_037974665.1). Classification (NCBI taxonomy): domain Eukaryota; kingdom Viridiplantae; phylum Streptophyta; class Magnoliopsida; order Boraginales; family Ehretiaceae; genus Ehretia; species Ehretia macrophylla. Next base: position 64,834,511 of record CM075769.1, read on the forward strand.
AATTGGAGAAGGATTAGGGGTTGAATTATATACTATTAGAAAGTCTTTCGAGTCTAGTTTCTAATGCTTTTTACGGTGCATTAATCGGAGTTTTCTAGAATAAGTTATGACTATTTTGGTGAGATGTGTCGGAACTGCCCTATTACACGAGAATCTGAATTGTGTTGGTATTTTGCTAAAGTGATGATATATTTCAACTCAAATTGAATGTATCCGACCAAGACTCTATTATGTAGTGTCCTTGGATGATTAGTAACGTAATTAAGCTCTTATAGCTATGTAAATTGTGATATAATTGAGATTGAATGAGTAATTAGAAATCATGAGTTGGTATGGAATGTTGCTGCCTTTTCCCTTGCTCATTTTCTCCATCTTGCTAAAATGTGAACTCGTTTATTAAGTTATGTTGAGGTTAACTATAACTTGAATTTGATTTGGTTGAGCATATGTTCGCTTACCTAGATTGCTAGTTGATTAAATATGAATAATTGGGTGTAGTTATAAAAGTTCCGTCTTGAAATCAAATGTGTTAAGTGCTATTAATTACATTATGGTTATGAAGTTCTTATTATAAAGGATATATTTTAGTAAAACATATTAGAGCATCAATAAGCTTTTAGCTTAATTGCATAGTTATCTTAATTAGTGTTGGATTGTTTGTTAGTTAGATATAATGGTTGTAAAAGTATTCCAATGTTTCTTTATACTACTTAAGAGTAAGTTATTAGTTCTTTTTTATTTGCTTTAGTTATACCTTTTCAGTTGAATTACTTTACTTTATGTGGGATATATTTTTATGCAAGCTTATATCTCTTTGTTAATTATTGATCGCGTCGTTTTGCGTTCAAAAATAGTAAGATTAAATGATTGGAAATATTGCTTACCTTGAATTACCTCTAGCTGTGGCGAGAAAAAGGTCGATCCACGGAGTTTAGGGTATCAGATTAAGTTAAGTCCTTAATTTAAAATTGTTTGACTATCTCCCGTTACGGATAAATTTGATTAAGTCAAAAAGTCCAAAAGTACGATAAATTAAGTCCAAAAGTCCAAGAAATGTCTAAAGATAAGTTTGTAACGAGATCCAAAAATGACTTGAACAAAGATACTAAATTGAAGAATTACAACACTTAATAATACAATGAAAATAAAAATGGTTAATGATTCAGGCTGGTTATAACTCGGTATACGCAAGTACAAAGTTATTGAATCAGATTAAAAGTTAAGTCCTTCAGAAATAGGGCTACAAGCTCCCACTACTGAAATGAGGCTTTAATTATATAGGTGAGAAGATTAATTAATTAGCAAGACTGGATGTGTTGGTACAACCTAACGATATACAATATCTCAATTAATCTTTTACTTATGTAACCTGGAGGTGTCGGTACAACCAGACTATAATCTATTCGAGGTAGTCTCGTATTGCCACTGGTTTACAAAACCAGGCGTATATGTACTTTCAATTAAATATAACATAACTACAAATATATGTATAATTAATCAAAGAATACTTAGAAATAAAAATACGAGACATTAATAAATCTGAAACAAAACATATGTACAAGAGTAACCTCACACATACCACCTCGAATCTCGAGTCTAGTGTGTCATAATAAACTTTAAAGTACAAGAAATCATAACGAAAACAAAAATAAAAGGATACTTATCGTGTTGAACAAATTTTGGTAGACCGGTATGATTTTGATATACTGATGGCTTACTAGACCCTCCCCTCGGGATTACTAATCTCACACAAACTAACTACTAACAACAACACTTAAAGAAATCACATAAACACTCACAAGAGCAACATAAAATAAGCTAAGGATAATATATGGTTGGTTTTGTTGCTGAAAATGTGACATTTATAGGCAAAACTTCAGGAGGGCGTTCTCGAGCGCCAGTTAGGCACGCTCGAGCGCCCTTCTGTACTTTTTATTTTTATAATTTTTCTGTCCTTTTCCGTCCGTATTCTGCTGTTCAATTGTCTGTCTTTATCAAAAAGTGGTGCTTGATCGCGCTTTCGGCTGTGGTAGGTGAACTTTGACTCCGAACTTGAACTTTGACTTTGACCTGCTCAGTTGACTTTGACCATTGACCGTTGACCAAAAAGTTGACCAAGTATATTCCAAGATTTTTCAGTGTCTTGAATCCGTTTTCGCACTCAGTTTAGCCAAGTTCAATCTCGAATTGCTTGTTTTGAAGTTGTTCTACCATTTTCCTTTAGTGTTGCGCCGAATATTCGCTCCAAATGTTGGTTTTTATGGCCGTTTTTGCTCTTTCTTATTTAAAACCTATGTTGCACTAAATTTGTGTAAAATATACAATTAAGCTTGAAATAATAATGCAATATACATGATTCAATCGGTTAAAGTTACGAAAAATACCCTTTTTTGCAAGTGCATTCATCTTTTACCTTCTTTTTCTTTATCTCTTAATCAAATGGGATCAAATACATTTTGGGTAGAAAGAATAATGTTTTGTTTTGCATTCCCAAGATTAGAAGATAATTTTATGATGTTGTATTTCCTTTTATGTAATGTCTTTATGTTTAATAAAAATAGTGCGGTTTGTTTTTATGGTTTTTGTCGTTATGGTATTTATATTTATATATGTATATATTTATATCTATATATAGTAATAATATAGTTTTTTTCTTTCATTTCCGTTATTAACATTGCTGTTTTATTATTATTATATATATAAAAAAAACAGTTTTGCAGCAGCGCACCTTGAAGGCGCTCGAGCGCACTATTGCAATCGGGGCTTATAACATAAGCCCCAATTGCAGCAGCTATGAAACAAAAAAAACCCCACCCCACGAAAATCACCCCCCAAAATCACCAAAACCCTTCCCCAACCCAAATCCACTACAGATCCGCAACCCAATGTGAGTTTTCTTGCTTTTTATCTTACTTTTGCATTTTTTTCAATTTATTTCAAGATTAGATCTGTTTCTATATATTTATCTATGTATGTATATACGCATATTTGAGGGTTTTAGGATGATTTTTATTGCTTGTTTATGGATTATTGTTGTTCTATAGCTCCCAAACTTTGTTTTGGTATGATTTTTTTTTTCAGATTTGTGTATGTATATGCGTATATATATGTGTATGTATGTAGAATTTAGTTCGATTTTAGTTTTAAATTTCCTGTTAGATTTCCTTTAATTTTAATTTGAAACAAATATATATATATATATATATATATATCAAAAAATTACAATATTTATATTTGGGAATTTCAGATTTATGTACATATATTTATGTCTATTTATATCCTTTATTTTCTTGTTGCCCTAATTATAGGATTTATATATTGTTTAACTATTGGAGAATTTAAGCGGATGACTAGTAAATGTTGTGTGTTGTTAAGGGTGATTTTGGAGTTGTTAATTGGTGTTGTTTGTATAAACAATTTTTATATAAAAAATAAAAAAATAAAAAATAAAATAAAATATTGTTTTGTGTTTTCACGATTTTTTTCTGATTTAGTTTTTTGTTTATTATTTAGACTATGGCTCCAAAAAGACAAAGGTTGTCATTGACCGCACGACTTGAGAATGCTCAAATTGAGGCCGAAATTGATTTTTTGGATGTTTTGAGGGCTTCCGAATGTGGGACCCGTGCTTTTAATTATTTTGAGGGATATTTCCTTGACTGCATTCTACACCCACCTTTTGATGATGTTATTATTTTTTCTCGTCTCATTCAATGTTTTTACGAGCATCTTTCATATGATGATGGAATATTTAGTGCATCAGTTGATGGTTTTGACTTTACATTTACTACTGCTGATATCATGACTATACTGTATGGGCATGAATTTTTTTATGAGGACAATATGGATTTTCCTGCTAGAATTACAGATTTAGAAATTGCTACGAATTTGTGTGGGGGTCCGGTTCTTGGACACAGTGTGGGTATAAGGAGATCTTCCCTTCCGAGGGATATGTAGTTAACATATATCATTGTTAAAAAGAACCTTTGCCCATACAGTCATGATCAAGAGCGGACAAGAGTTGTTTTACAGGTTTTATATTGGATTTATCAAGGTGCCCTTTTTGATGTTGGGGCTGTAATTGGGAAAAATATGATGAGTCTTATAGACCACATGAGGAGGTTTAATGCTACATCTACACTTTGTTTTCCTCGATTGATTGTTTATTTGCTTCAATGGTTTAATTTTCCTTTTTCACTTTGATGAGCCATTCATGGATCTCCCTATTGTTTGGTATAGTGAATCGGAGTTCACAAAGAGTCTTAAACATTTGGAGCGAGTTGTTCGAAAGATGCCCTTAGCATTAAATACTCCACGGCCCTCCTTTCAACCTACTAAAGGCGCCACTTCTTCCCAACAACGGGGTGATCAATCTGAAGAATCATTGATGGAAAAGTACAGAGAGCTGCAAGCCATTAATACTAACCTTACTACAGGATTGGGTGAAATAGGTGGACTGAAAGCTGAATTTACTGATTTTAAGCAGTCACAAAGGGAAGGGTTTGTTGCATTACGAGCTGAACTTGCTTCCATGAAAGGTTCAGGCTCCGGTCCTCAGCCGCCACCACCACCGTAATTCAGTGGCGTACTTTCTATGTTATTTTAGTTTATGCTTTTTATTTCATCTTTCTTTAGAAATATTTTAGTTTTTATTTAACTCACGACTAATGTTGGTTTTTGAGATTTTGTATAACAATTCTTCTTTCATAAGTTTTTGAGGAACATTACATGGATTATTTATCAGGTTGTATCTTTTTTTTTCCTTTGCATTACATAGTTTTTCTTTTATTAAGGGCAATGTAAGGCTCGGGTTTGAGGATAAGGAAAAAGTTGATCCCATCCTGATATATATAAAAAAAAATCAAAACTATACTTCACTTATTCATGATAATTAAAATTGAGTGGTTAATTGTTAAAATATGGTTAGATTGTGATAAAATACTTAAATCGCATCGTTTTGCGCTAAAAAATAGTAAGGTTAAATGATTGAAAATATTGCTTACCGAGTAGAGGGTCGATCCATGAAGATTGGCTTATCAGATTAAGTTAAGTCCTTAATTTAGAATTGTTTGACTATCTTCCGTCACGGATAAGTTTGATTAAGTCCAAAAGTACGGTAAATTAAATCCAAAAGTCCAAGAAAGGTCCAAAGATACGGTAGGAACGAGATCCAAAAGTGACTAAGTGAAGTAAAGTTTTGAAATTTTTTTCTAAGTATTTTATATGAGTAAAGTTTTGCTCATATTTTTTAGCGCAAAACGACGCGATTGAAGTATTTTATCACAATCTAACCATATTTCAATAATTAACCACTCAATTTTAATTATCATGAATAAGTGAGGTATATTTTTGATTATTTTTTATATATATATATCAGGATGGGATCAATTTTTTCCTCATCCTCAAACTCGAGCCTTACATTTCCCTCAATAAAAGAAAAACTATATAATGCAAAGGAAAAAGTAAGATACAACCTGATAAATAATCCATGCAATGTTTCTCAAAAACTTCTGAAAGAAGAATTGTTAAACAAAATCTCAAAAATCAACATTAGTCGTGAGTTAAATAAAAACTAAAATATTTCTAAAGAAAGATGAAATAAAAAGCATAAACTAAAATAACATAGAAAGCACGCCACAGAATTACGGTGGTGGTGGCGGCTGAGGACCAGAGCCTGAACCTTTCATTGAAGCAAGTTCAGCTCGTAATGCAGCAAACTCCTCCCTCTGTTACTGCTTAAAATCAGCAAATTCAGCTTTCAGTCCACCTATTTCACCTAATCCTGCAGTAAGGTTAGTATTCATGGCTTATAGCTCTCTGTATATTTTTTCCATCAATGATTCTTCAGATTAATCACCCCGTTGTTGGGAAGAAGTGGCACCTTCAGCAGGTTGAAATGAGGGTCGTTGAGCATTTAATGCTAAGACCATCTTTCAAACAGCGCGCTCCAAATGTTTAAGACTCTTTGTGAACTCCGATTCACCATACGAAACAATAGGGAGATCCATGAATGTCTCATCAGGTGAAAAATGAAAATTAAACCGTTGAAGTAAATAAACAATCAATCGAGAAAAACGAAGTGTAGATGTAGCATCAAACCTTCTCATGTGGTCTATAAGACTCATCATATTTTCTCCAATTACAGCCCCAACATCAAAAAGGGCACCTTGATAAATCCAATATAAAACCTGTAAAACAACTCCCATCTGCTCTTGATCATAACCATATGGGCAAAGGTTCTTTTTAACAATGATATCTGTTAATCACATATCCCTCGGAAGGGAAGATCTCCTTATACCCACACCGTGTCCAAGAACCGGACCCCCACACAAGTTCGTAGCAATTTCTAAATCTGTAATTCTAGCAGGAAAATCCGTATTGTCCTCATAAAAAAATTCATGCCCACACAATATAGTCATGATATCAACAGTAGTAAATGTAAAGTCAAAACCATCAACTGATGCACTAAATGTTTCATCATCATATGAAAGATGCTCATAAAAATGTCGAATGAGACTAGGAAAAACAATAACATCATCAAAAGGTGGGTGTAGAATACAGTCAAGGAAATATCCCTCAAAATAACTAAAAGCACAGGTCCTACCTTCGGAAGACCTCAAAACATCCGAAAAATAAGTTTCGGCCTCAATTTGAGCATTCTCAAGTCGTGTGGTCAATGACAACCTCTGTCTTTTTGGAGCAATAGTCTAAATAATAAACAAAAAACTAAATCAGAAAAAATCGTGAAAAACACAAAACAATATTTTTTTTTTTACATAAAAATTGTTTATACAAACAACACCAATTAACAACCCCAAAATCACCCTTAACAACACACAACATTGACTAGCCATCCGCTTAAATTCTTCAACAGTTAAACAATATATAAATCCTATAATTAGGGCAATAAGAAAATAAATGATATAAATAGACATAAATATATGTACATAAATCTGAAATTCCCAAATATAAATATTATAATTTTTGGATATATATTTATTTTTTTATTTTATTTTTTTATTTTTTATTTTTTTATTTTTTTGTTTCAGATTAAAATTAAAGGAAATCTAACAGGAAATTTAAAACTAAAATCTAACTAAATTTTACATACATACACATATACATACGCATATACATACACAAATCTAAAAAAAAAAATCATACCAAAACGAAGTTTGGGAGCTATAGAACAACAATAATCCATAAACAAGCAATAAAAATCATCCTAAAACCTTCAAATATGTGTATATACATACATAGATAAATATATAGAAACAAATCTAATCTTGAAATAAACTGAAAAAAATAAAATGCAAAAGTAAGATAATAAGCAAGAAAACTCACCTTGGGTTGCGGATCTGTAGTGGATTTGGGTTGGGGAAGGGTTTTGGTGAGTTTGGTGGTGATTTCCGTGGGGTAGGGGTTTTTTTTGGGTGTTTCATAGCTGCTGCAATCGGGGCTTATGTTATAAGCCCTGACTGCAATAGTGTGCTTGAGCGCCTTCAAGGCGCGCTGCTGCAAAACTGTTTTTTTTTTTTTAATATGATAATAATAAAATAGCAATGTTAATAACGGAAATGAAAGAAAAAAATTATACTTTTACTATATATAGATATAAATATATACATATATAAATATAAATACCATAACAACAAAAACCATAAAAACAAACCGCACTATTTTTATTAAACATAAAGACATTACATAAAAGGAAATACAACATCATAAAATTATCCCCTAATCTTGGGAATGCAAAACAAAACATTCTTCTTTCTACCCAAAACGCCTTTGATCCCATTTGATTAAAAGATAAAGAAAAAGAAGGTAAAAGATGAATGCACTTGCAAAAGAGTACACAACCATGGCAAATTGATCGTTCGTAAGAGTTCCAAACATCATTGTACAGTAGTAGAAAAATGAAAGAAAAATTTTGAGAAAGAGAGAGAGAAAAAGAGATAGAGAGGGAGGCGGCAATGGAGAGAAAAGAAAATGAGGAGGAGAAGAAAGAAAGAGGGCTTTAAACCCCTCGGTTAGGTCGTATCGCGCTCGAGCGCCATACAGGCGTGTTCAAACGTGGTTCTTCCTGTTTCTACCTTAAATGCTTTTGCAGAATCACAAAATAGGAAGATATAATCTTCCTCAAACCTATTTTCTACAAGGCCACACTCTTCTTTTTATTATTATTTTTTATAGTTTAGTATAAAATAAAATTTGTACAAGAAAAATAAACACATGAATTGTATACCACTCAATCAACATGAGAAATCCAAGTGTAAGAATATAAAAATGAACACTGATCGATAGTCATCCATCAAGATTCGAACCTTAAATCTGCTTCCAAAAGAAATAGTTGGATCTAGATTTAATTTAAGAATATTTGAGTTTAGACTAAATTTAGAGTTCAACAACTTAACGAAGAGTTGTCCGCCAGTTTGGAAGGCAACACTGGAAGCCTGTGAAATGCAAAAATAGGATCCCAACCTTATTTTAGTTTCATACCTATGCAGCAAAGTAAACCACATACGAACACCAAATGAATGGCATCAAAATCTAGATAATAAATCTACCCGCCATAGCGTAAGAACTGGCCGAAGTAGAGGTGATGAATCACGTATCACATGCCCCTCAGAATGGTATTAGTTTTCTTTCTCTCTAATACCATGAGAGACACTATTTTCATAACGGTGGAAAAAGACCTCCTAACGTTGAAGCTAACGCCAATTTAAAGCTAATTGGTAACCAAGCGACAACATCTAGGACGAACCTTGGAATGTTACCGCCACGAGATCCTAGATTACCCAGAGATCACTTGGGTTCATGTGAGGCACATACCCTAGTACAAACAACACTTTGTTTTATCCTTAGACAGTCACTACTGAATGTTGCCACTGTGTACGCATCCTCCCACTCATTTAGGATGAGCGCGTCACACAAATTATCAGAGTTTTTCCTTCTAACTGGGAATGGGCACTGGAACCATTTAATGTTAGCCAGCAAGACATGCACACACAGTTAAGTGCCGTAGTTTAACACCTTCAGGCAAAAAAAATGTTTTTTTTTTTTGTAGAATTTAAAATTAAGGGACTAGCTCTTCCAGAGGTTTCTGTGTTCACGTCATCCAATACTTTCCTTCGACACTCACATAGGGCCACAACCAGTTCCACAGGGTCAAAAGCAATACAGTGGGGTTTTACGTTACAGACAATATCGTCTGGTGAATGCTCTCACTCCTAACTACCTTATCAAGTAAAGCCCAACAGACCCAAACTACATTAAGCTAGTGGAGTGGCAAGTACTGTTAGACAGAGTTGCACTGGTCAAACAACCGCACACAGAAAACGTACAATGACCACTAGTATCATGACAATTATACATTTATGAGTGCTTCTCAGGGTTAAGACCCAAACTACTTTAAGCTGGAGAAAGACTCATTTGGTACGAAATATAAATGACAAAAATAAAAAATAAAAAAATAAAAAATAAAAAAAATTTAGAACCCTAATACCTCTAGACATCCTAGGTTGCCTCCTAGGAGCGCTAAATTTAACGTCTTCAGCCAGACATAATCACTTTAAAATTGTTACTCTGCAGGGATTGGATTCTTAAGTTCAATTGACTCTTCACCCCAATTCTTTAGCCAGATCACTAGTTTTAGCCTTTGTTCATTTACAAATATAGTTTTTCCATTTATTTTATATTTTATCTTGATAACCCCAGACGGAAAAACTTGTTCAACCTCAAATGGTCCATCCCATATAGACCTCAATTTTCCTGGAAACAATCGTAACTTAGAATTAAATAATCACACATCTTCTCCAGGAATAAATGACTTCCGAATAATCATTTTATCAAGTGTTCTCCTCATTTTCTCACTGTAAATCTTGGCATTCTCGTATGCCTCCAAACGCATCTCTTCAAGTTCATTTAGATGGAGCAACCTGTTTTTACCAGCTTTATACAAGTCAAAATTCACAATTCTAATTGCCCAGTGAGCCTTATGTTGTAATTCAACAGGTAAATGACACAGTTTTCCAAAAACTAAACGAAAATGTGACATACCTATGAGAGTTTTATATGCAGTTCTATATGCCCATAGTGCATCATTCAACCGAGTGGACCAATCATTCCTGTGGTGACCCCATCCCACATCGGAAGGCTTGGAGCTGGGCCAATTGAATATATAGAGGCAACTCGTATATTCATGCAGACGTCTTTTCTAGTGTGGGGTTCCACCTGGGAAGGGACAAAACCGTGAGGAGTATGGGCTCCAAAGCGGACAATACTTGCATAGTGCGCTTCCGAGCCTACTCGCTATGGCCTCGGTGCTCACTTGGGCCCAAGTCCCAGGGGGTATCCTACAGGCGTGGGAGTGTTGGTTCGAGGCGTTACAAAGGTGGTATCAAAGCCGACCTTCCTTTGCACCAGTGGCCCGCGAGGGCCCTGGGCCTCCTTAAGGGGGGGTAGACGTGGTGACCCCATCCCACATCGGAAGGCTTGGAGCTGGGCCAACTGAATATATAGAGGCAACTCGTATATTCGTGCAGGAGCCTTTTCTAGTGTGGGGTTCCACCTGGAAAGGGACAAAACAATGAGGAGTATGGGCTCCAAAGCGGACAATACTTGTATAGTGCGCTTCCGGGCCCACTCGCCATGGCCTCGGTGCTCGTTTGGGCCTAAGTCCCAGGGGGTATCCTGCAGGCGTAGGAGTGTTGGTTCGGGGCGTTACACTTCCTATCAGGTCTAATTGTTTTTTCAAGGATTGATTTAATTTCCCTATTAGAAACCTCAACCTGTCCACTAGTTTGTGGGTGATATGGAGTTACAACCTTATGAATGACCGAGTATTTCTTCAACAATTTTTCAAAAGTTCGGTGAATGAAATGACTTCCACCGTCACTAATGATGGATCTGGAAATTCTAAACTGACAGAAAATGTTTTCTTTTGTGACTTTCATCACAACAGTGTGATCATTAGTCCTAGTTACAATTGCTTCAATCCACTTAGACAAATAATCAACACCAACCAAAATGTATTGAAAACCAAAGGAGATTGGGAAAGGACCCATGAAGTCAATACTCCAGACATCAAAAAGTTCACAAACCAAGATGGGATTTAAGGGCATCATATCCCTCTTTCCCATGTTACCTGTCTTTTGGCATCTTTCATATGCTTTGCAAAACTCATGAGCATTCTTGATTAATGTGGGCCAATAAAATCCACTTTGCAGGATTTTGATAGCTGTCTATCGTCCTTCAAAGTGTCCTCCACATTCCTGTGAATGACAATATGACATGATGCTTAGCTGTTCAGACTCTGGTACACATCTGCGAATAATTTGATCAGAACAAATACGGAACAAATGAGAATCCTCCCAGAAATAATACTTTGCTATTGGGAAAAATCGATCTCTCTCAGCCTTGTTCCACTCCTTGGGTATTTTACCTACTGCAAGATAATTCACAATATGAGCATACCAAGGAAGTTTAAGAGCAGAAATTAGCAGTAATTGTTCGTTAGGAAATGTATATCTCAAGGGTAATTCATTTTCTGTTTCCTAAGTTACAATTCGTGACAGATGATCAGCAACTACATTTTCCTGACCTTTCTTATCTTTGATTGTTAAATCAAAATTTTGAATTAACAACAACTATCGAATAAGCCTAGGTTTAGCATATTTATTTTTCAACAGGTATCTTAATACCGAGTGGTCAGAATAAATGATTATTTTTGGCCCTAACACATAAGACCGAAACTTTTCTAATACAAAAACTACAACAAGCAATTCTTTCTCTGTGGCGGTATAGTTTTTCTGGGCATCATTCAAAGTTCGGCTAGCGTAATAGATCACACAAGGAACACGATCCTTGCGTTGACCTAATACAGCTCCTATGGCATAATTCGGAACATCACACATAATTTCAAAAGGAAGAGAGTAATCCGGTGGTTGAATCACTTGAGCAGTGGAAAATGCATTTTTCAGTGTTTTAAAAGCAGTAACACATTTTTCATTAAATTGAAATGGAGTATCATGTGCCAACAAATTTGATAAAGGTCTAGAAATCTTACTAAAATTCTTTATAAATCGTCAGTAGAAACCAGCATGTCCAAGGAACGATCTCACCTGTTTAACAGTTGTTGGAGGGGGCAAATCAGAAATAATATCAACCTTAGCTTTATCAACCCGAACTCCTTCCTTGGATATAATGTGTCCAAGAACAATTCTTTCTTGAACCATGGAATGATTTTTCTCCTAACTGAGTATGAGATTAGATTCTGACATCTTTTCAACACCAAAGAAAGATTATTCAAACAAGTGTCAAATGAAGAGCCAAAGATAGAAAAATCATCCATGAAGACTTCAACAAATTCATCTATCATATAAGTGAAAATATACATCATGTAGCGTTGGAAAGTGGCTGGTGCATTACAAAGGCCAAAAGGTATTCTTCTATAAGCAAACGTGCCAAAAGGACATATAAAAGTTGTCTTTTCCTGATCTTTAAGGTCCACAGGGATCTGATTGTATCCCGAGTATCCGTCAAGAAAACAGTAATAACCTTGTTCTGCCAACCTGTCCAAAATTTGATCAATGAATGGTAAAGGAAAATGATTTTTTCTTGTTGCAGCATTGAGTTTCCTATAATCAATACACACTCGCCATCCAGTTGTGGTGCTGGTAGGTACCAATCCACCTTTATCATTTGTCACCACAGTAATTCCTGATTTCTTAGGTACAACCTGTATAGGACTAACCCATTTACTATCTGAAATAGGATAAATGATACCTACATCTAACAACTTCACTATTTTTTTCTTTACAACTTCCTTCATGTTCGGGTTCAGTTTACGTTGCATCTCTCTAGATGTCTTGGCTCCATCTTCCAAATTAATCTTATGCATGCAAAATGAGGGATCTATTCCTTTGAGGTCTGTAACAGTCCAGCCTAACGCTTCCTTATTCTTGGACAGCACCTCTACAAGTTTAGATTCCTGCTCCAAAGAAAGGTTAGAAGCAATAATGGCTGGAAGTGTTTGATCCGATCCTAGAAAAACATACTTGAGATTACTAGGAAGTTGCTTAAGTTCCAACTCATGAGGAGATTGTATAGAAGGAAGCATAGGTTCTTTAGAAAGAGTCAAGGATAGTTCTATTGCACAAACCTGAAGTTGTTCATCAAATCTTAATCTGTTCTTTAAAGATTCATCAGATTCCTCCTCAAACCTACTCAATACTACTTCATCATAATTCAAAGTATTCTCCAAAAAATCTTTTTGCATAAGACTAAGAAAAAACTCTTCAATTAATGGATCAATCTTATCAAGAATAAAACATTCAAGACCATCATATCCATCTGCAAACCTAGCAGCATTAGCAACATTCAATTTTACCTTAATATCTCCAAATGTAAACTCCAATTCTCCAGTTCCACAGTGAATTTTCGTATTAGTTGTTGCTAAAAAGGGACTCCCTAATATGACTAGAGTTTGGAACTTTTGAATTTCTCCTAGTTCCAAATCTAGCACAACAAAGTCCAGAGGAAAATAAAATTCATCAACCTTTATCAACACATCTTCAATCATGCTCCTAGGAATTCAAAGTGATCTATCAGTAAATTGAAGGGTGACAGGAGTAGGTTTCAATTCTCCTATATCTAACTGCTCAAAAAGATTAAAGGGAAAAGATTCACACTAGTACCTAAATCAAGAAGGGCACGATCTACACAGTGATTACCAATATAGCAAGAATAGTAAATGCACCTGAATTTTTCAATTTTGGTAGAACATGAGAAGTAAGAATAATGCTAAGAATACTGCTTACCTTTTCAGTCAATCTTATTTTGTTTGATATCAAAGCTAAATTCATTCTTTTCTGAGTGCACAAATCCTTAAGAAACTTTGCATAAGCAGGAATTTGTCTCATTGATTTTCACTTGCTTAAAGGTTTCAAGCATTTCTTCCCTTTTTGAATCTTTATTAGGTGGATTACCTAATGCCTGTGAAAAGGGTGCCTTGGGACTCAGTTTCAATGGAATATTTTCATGTGAAATTAAAGTTTCAGGTTCATATGCAGTTTCTTTTGATGAATCAACAGTAACTTGAGACTTAGCTTTTTGCTTTGCAAGTCTTGCATTTTCGTAAGCTTCAATACTTACCTTGTTATCAACTTTCTTACCACTTCTCAATATAGTGACAACTTGAAGATCCTCTACTGTTTGACTTGTAGATGCTACATGGGCCTTACCTTTTGGGTTTCCATCTGGTTGGGCAAGGAATGTTCCTTTTTCCCTTTTCTGAATTGTGTTAGCTAATTTCCCAATTTGTCTTTCCAAGTTGGCAATTGCCTTTGTATGTGTACTTACCAGTTGTATAGTTGGTTCTCAGCTGTGAAGCTTTTTCAAAACCTGTTCTTCAAAAGTAGTCCCATAAGAATTGGAACCTGAATTAGAGCTCGTAGGTACCTGTCCTTGTGGAACTGAATGAAATCCTGGATGATAACGTCTTGGGCTTTGTTGTTGAGCATATTCCCGATTGTGATCCCACCGAAAATTTGGATAATCTTGTGTACCTGGATTATAAGTGTTAGAGAATGGATCATAATTACAGGGATATCTATAAGCAGCACAAGCTTGCTCTGAAATTGAATTGGGATTTGATGCAAAAACTCATTCACTTGAATCAACTACATGCAATGATTCTTTCCTTTTAACCATTTTTTCCAAGGCAAGGGTTAGATTTTCAATCTTCGATGTCAAAGAATTATAATCATTTGAACCTACACTTTCTCTCATTTCTCTAGATAAAAATGCACACTTTCGTGAATTGTTGCTCAGTTTTATGAACAATTATGTGGCTTCTTCTGGAGATTTTTCAAGAAGTGAACCATTACAAACTGAATCGAGCAAACTTTGATTATGCTCATTTAACCCTTGATAGAAATTCTGAGCTAATTGCCAATCTGGAATACTATGGTGTAGACATTCATGAGTTAAAGGCTTCAAATCTGTCCCAACTCTTATGAAGTGCCACTCCAGGCAACTGAGAAAAATTATTTAATTGGTTCTTACATTCATTGGTTTTTGAAGAAGAGTAAAATCTTTCAAGAAATTCTCTTTGCAATTGATCCCAAGAAGTAATAGAACCAGAACGTAATCTGTAAAGCCAATTTTGTGCTTGACCCATTAAAGAGTAAGGAAACAATCTCAATTTAACAACTTCTTCTGAGGCAGTTCTAGTATTGATCGATCTGCATGTATGAACAAAAGTATTAATGTGATCATACGGGTTTTCATTAGAAAGACTGTAGAACATTGGAAGCATTGAAATCATGTAAGACTTTATTTTAAAACCTTCATCAGTTTCAGGTAAAGCGATAGCTCGTGGATGAACATAATCTTGTGGTGTAGAAAAATCTTTTATGCTCCTCCTCACATTTCCTACTTCTCTACCTTCAATTTGATCTTGATTTTAGTTTTGATTCGGATTTTGATCAGTCATAATTAGAAATTTTTATGCTTTGTTTCTGAATTTAAAAGTTTTCTCAATTTATGTATCAAAGACAAAGATGGGAAGCTTTAAAGATCTCCAACCATGCATATAAAACTAAAACCCAAAAGATGAATGAAAATGAAATACAGTCTATATACAAAGACAAGATTAAATAAAATAAGAACTAAAATCTAAAATATATATACATAAATCAAAGACTTACCTTATTTGATGAACACCGATCCCCGGCAACGGCGCCAAATTTTGATCGCATCGTTTTGATCTAAAAAATAGTAAGGTTAAATGATTGAAAATATTGCTTATCTTGAATTACCTCTAGCTGTGGTGAGAATAGGGTCGATCCATGGAGATTGGGTTATCAGATTAAGTTAAGTCCTTAATTTAAAATTATTTAACTATCTCCCATCACGGATAAGTTTGATTAAGTTTAAAAGTCCAAAAGTCCAAAAGTACGATAAATTAAGTCCAAAAGTCTAAGAAATGTCCAAAGATACGGTAGTAACGAGATCCAAAAGTGACTTGAACAAAAATACTAAATTGAAGAATTACAACACTTAATAATACAATGAAAATCCAAAGGGTTAATGATTTAGGGTGGATATAACTCGGTATACGCAAGTACAAAGTTATTGAATCAGATTAAAAGTTAAGTCATTCAGAAATAGGGTTACAAGCTCCCACTACTGAAATGAGCCTTTAATTACATAGGTAAGAAGATTAATTAATTAGCAATACTGGATGTGTCGGTACAACCTAACGATATCCAATCTCTTAATTA
Organism: Ehretia macrophylla; assembly: GCA_037974665.1. Lineage (NCBI taxonomy): Eukaryota > Viridiplantae > Streptophyta > Magnoliopsida > Boraginales > Ehretiaceae > Ehretia > Ehretia macrophylla. The sequence continues at coordinate 64,850,797 of CM075769.1, forward strand.
ATCTTCTACTTATGTAACCTGGAGGTGTCGGTACAACCAGACTAGAATCTATCCAAGGTAATCTTGTATTGCCACTGGTTTACAAAACCGGGCGTATATGTACTTTCAATTAAATATAACATAACTACAAGTGTATGTATAATTAATCAAAGAATACTTAGAAATAAAAATACGATACTTTAATAAATCTGAATCAAAACATATGTACAAGAGTAACCTCACACATACCACCCCGAATCTCGGATCTAGTGTGCCATAATAAACTTTAAAGTACAAGAAATTATAACGAAAACCAAAATAAAAAGATACTTATCGTGTTGAACGGATTTCGGTAGACCGGTATGATTTTGATATGCTAATGGCTTACTAGACCTTCCCCTCAGGATTACTAATCTCACACAAACTAACTATTAACGACAATACTTAAAGAAATCACACAAATACTCACAAGAGCAACATAAAATAAGCTAAGGAAAATATATGGTTCGTTTTGTTGCTAAAAATCGCGACATTTATAGGCAAAACTTTAGGAGGGCGCTCGAGCGCCCTTCTGTACTTTTTATTTTTATAATTTTTCTGTCATTTTCTGTCTGCATTCTGTTGTTCAATTGTCTGTCTTTTTCAAAAAGTGGCGCTCGAGCGCGGAAAAATGGCGCTCAAGCTCACTTCCGGCTGTGGGAGGTGAACTTTGACTTTGACCGACTCGGTTGACTTTGACCATTGACTTTGACCGTTGACCAAAAAGTTGACCAGGTCTATTCCAAGATTTTTTAGCGTCTTGAATCCGTTTCCACAATCGGTTTGGCCATATTCAATCTCGAATTGCTTGTTTTGAAGTTGTTCTACCATTTTCCTTTAGTGTTGCACCGAATATTTGCTCCAAATGTTGGTTTTTGTGGCCGTTTTTGCTCTTTCTTCTTTAAAACCTATATTGCACTAAATTTGTGTAAAATATACAATTAAGCTTGAAATAATAATGCAATATGCATGATTCAATGGGTTAAAGTTACTAAAAATTCAAATTTATCAATTATTTATTACCCTGAACGAGTTTAACTTGAAAATGTGATTAGCTTGTCGAAACTTCTTGTGTGTTGATAAGTTGAGTTACGTGTGTCATGGACATTTAGTTTATATGTTAAGTGTAATTTTAATTAGTTATAGTTGATAAATCCGTATTTTTAGTAACTTTAACCCATTAAATCATGTATATTGCATTATTATTTCAAGCTTAATTGTATATTTTACACAAATTTAATGCAATATAGGTTTTACAGAAGAAAGAGCAAAAACGGCCATAAAAACCAACTTTTGAAGCAAATTTTCGGCGCAATACTGAAGAAGGTAGAACAACCTTGACACGAGCAAATCGAGATTGAATTTGGCCAATTGGAGTACGAAAACAGATTCGGGACGCCGAAAAATGTTGAAGTAGCCTTGGTCACCTTTTTGGTCAAAGTCAAAGGGCAAATAGTAAAAGTCAAAGTCAACTTTTGGTCAAAGTCAAAGTCAACTTTTGATCAAAGTAAAAGTTAACTTTTGGTCAAAGTCAAAGTCAATGGATAAATAGTAAAAGTTAAAATCAACGTGTGAATAGTATCTTCGCTGACATCATGCTGACACAATGGTGAACTTGGAGCTGACATCGTGCTGACACAATACTAACTTTGGCGCTGACACAATGGTGACATTGGCGCTGATATCATGCTGACACATTGATGACATCACTGCGTGAATAGTATATATGAATAGTGCTAGATTTCTTCTATAAATACTCCATTCCTCATTTCATTTTGCTTGTACCATTTTTCTCTTCTTAGCTCAATTTCTCATACTCTAGTATTTGTGAAGTGAGTTTTGAGTATTTTATTTATTATTCTTAGTTGGGTGCAAAGTTTTAATCCCGATGGGAGGGTCTAGTGAGCCATCAGCATATCAAAATCATACCGGTCTACCGAAATCCATTCAACACGATAAGTATTCTTTTATTTAGGTTTTCATTATGATTTCTTGTATTTTACAGTTTATCATGGCACACTAGACCCGAGATTCGGGGTAGTATATGTGAGGTTACTCTTGTACATATGTTGTGAATCAGATTTATTAAAGTTTCGTATTTCTATTTCTAAGTATTCTTTGATTAATTATACGAATACTTTTAGTTATGTTATATTGAATTGAAAATACATATACGCCCGGCTTTTAAACCAATGGCAATACGAGACTACCTCAGATGGATTCTAGTCTAGTTGTATCGACACCTCTAGGTTACATAAGTGAAAGATTAATTGAGAGATTGAATATCGTTAGGTTGTACCAACACATCCAGTCTTGTTAATTAATTAATCTTATCACTTACGTAATTAAATGCTCATTTCAGTAGTGAGAGCTTGTAGCCCTATTTTTGAAGGACTTAACTTTTAATCTGAATCAATAACTTTGTACTTGCATATACCGAGCTATAACCACCCTGAATCATTAGCCCTTTAGATTTTTAGTGTTGAGTTTTGTGATTCTTCAATTTAGTACTTTTGATTAATTAACTTTTGGATCTAGTTACTACCGTATCTTTGGATATTTTGTGGACATTTCTTGTACTTAATCTACCGTATGTTTATACATTTGGACTTTTGGACTTAATCAAATTTATCCGTGATGGAAGATAGTCAAACAATTCTAAATTAAGGACTTAACTTAACTTGATAACTCAATCTCCGTAGATCGACCCTCTACTCGCCACAGCTAGATGTAATTCAAGGTAAGTAATATTTCCAATCATTTAACCTTACTACTTTTGAGCGCAAAACGATGCAATCAATAGTTAGCTTAACTTTATATATTAGTAAATGTTTCTATGTTGTTACAAGGCTATGGGATGCTACAAAAGAACATGAAGTATTATTGAGTCAAGTGAAGTTATGAATGATTGTAAATAGAAAATTAGATTGTATTGTGTAGTGTATGAACCCTGAAATGTACGAGTATACTTCATTAATTGTCTTGATTACCTATTCCTTTTGATTGAAAATAAGGTTAATGGCTATTCAGTTAAAGTTAACTTTATGTTATTAACTATTAAGAATTCTATAATGTTAAAATGTATTTGGTTAGAGTGATAAGGAATTTTAGCTTAGAGTTTTTTTAAACTAATAATAGTAGGAACATTAGTGAGCTTGTAACCTTGTGTATTTTGATCCTAGTTCAAAGTGACAACTAATAATGTTGGAAACACTAGTTAACTAGTTAACTTGCTTTCTTGTACTCTTTTCCTTTAGTGAAAATTTAATGTGTTTATATGTGATATAGTACTTTATGTGTTGGCTAAAGACGTAATTATAGTTAATTTACTCTTAGCTTAATTTCTTAAGTGTAATGTTTGAGTTGTTTAACCTTGTGTTACCTTGCTATTAGATAATTAAGAAAATTAGAGACATGTAAATGTAGCTTTTAATTTTAGCTCGAGGATAAATGACTCTGATTGATTAGTTATTCTTAGTGAGAGATAAGGAGTTATTAGATGTAATGAGCTGGTGTTAATCAAATATTAACGCATGTTATGTGTTGTTCACAATGCACTAAGAGCTAGTTTATAGTTAACTGAGTATCCTTGTGTTTCTATAGGATTGTATGTAGTTGTGAATTTGTGTTTCATGAATAGACTTGGTATAATTAATTGCTAAAGGATATACTTATATGAAAACTAGGGTTTACACTTCCGAGCTAATTCCAAGAAGGTTGGAGTGAATATAGCTTTTCTCTTGCTTATGTAGCCTGATCCAAGGTGAGGGAGTCATTACCTCTTCTGTGCATCTTAACTTGATTTATTGTTTCTAAATTGAATTATTTAGTAATTGATAAAGTTTATATGTATTATTTTACTTGTTATCTTGAGTCTTTTCGTATTATTTATGATTATGTGCGAAGGCGGCCTACTTTGTCATCCCTCTTATATGATATTTGATATTATTGGCTCTCGTGATCTTGACTCGGGGTTGCGCAACCTTTTCGGACATGATAGCGTCGAGAAACACGAGCGGTATCGGGCTTGTCATGCTCCCTCAACTACCATGGTGCCTATTCCTTTCTCTCACTGAGTATACTCCACTACCCCAGAGGCGTGGTTCACCTCGTTGGAGCATATGGACCTACCTCAAGAGAAATGGTCGTAGGATCAGGGTACATCCAGAGTACCCCCTTTTGGAGGAATAAGGGTTTTGCCGGCACTTGCTTGAAGATCTTGGCTCGTGATTGAAGACAAGTGAACCGTATCCTTTTATAAATAGTTTAATTAGTTGTTTCAATAGCTTGCTTATTTGTGATATTTATGTGTTATCTTTGTGTATTTCATGAAAGCATTTCCCAGTACACTGCATCACTTCCCTCACTGAGTATACATGTTGTATACTCACCCTCGTTTCTAACACCTTTCAGGATCAGTGCTATCAGAGGTAGAAAAGAAGGCTCGTGAGTTTTGTGATTGATTATGCTGGCTTACGTCAATTGTCCTTGAATTTAGCTTTGTAATTGTAAAGATAAGTTCAAAATGTATTGATAGTTATGAATGACTTGTAATGTTGTAATAACTTGTAATCTTTACTTTATTGTCTAGTAGCTGCATGCTTGCATGTTTGACTGGTTGACAGACTTAAATTATAAGAAAAAAACTATATAATATTAGATCGGTATGATAAGTGAAGTTATAATTATAGGCGTTCAACAGTTAATGAATACATGCTTGTGTGTCTTCAATGTTAGGATCCAAGGCTCGGATGACCTTGAGGAGTTTGTTGTATTAGATAGTTTTGGTGGAGGGGATGAATGAATGAAGTTAGATCATAGTTTGTGGTTATAAATATTGTTTACAGGTTTTGGATTGTCCAATAAACAGTGGAGACTCCGTCCGGTTTTCTCATTTTTTGTGACCTCGGGTATTGGATCGGGGCTCTGTTCTCGTGAGAGATCGGGGTGTTACAGTTGTGGTATCAAAGCTTAGTTAGCTCTTAGCCAGGACAGGGTCCTCGGACTGTCGAGTTGTCACCCTTGAATACATGCATGTTTAGTGTGACTTGAATGAATGTGTGTGCTCGTATGTGAGACTTTTGTGTCTTTGAACGCCTATGTGTACCTATGTGTCATAACTGCGTAATATGTGGAGATTGTATAATACGTGTATTTATATCACTATGTGTGTCGCTAAGTAATTACATTAATGACTACTTACCTCAATTATTAGTAATAATATGTGCGCTTGAATCCTATGAGATAACTTCGTATAAGTGACAGGATAACTTATTAATCAAACCAAGTGTTATTGGTCTTTCATATAGTAAATAATTGCATAGTAGTCTAAAGCATTAATTGTGCATATATGGTAGATACCTAGTATGTGAGAATTACATTAAATAGGTTATGTATGTGTTAAGAAAAGTATACCTTATGTCATTTCAATGGCATATATGCATTACCTGATGGTATGGTAAGTGACCCTTTTTCCCTCCCATCGAGGAATGACCAACAACGAATCTTTGAAAGATGTGAACCGGCCGAAAAAGGGAACAATTGATCAGATGCTTATCAGGGTTCCTAAAGGGTGTGCTCTTGTGTATCTATAATCAGTATATGGAACTCGACTGTTGGGGTTCTTATTGGGTGTTCTCTCGAGATTATAGTCTGGTGCTCGGGTACTCTACTTGATATCAGTCAAGCTTTAACGACATTATCTTCGGTATTTTCACTTGGGAATCTCAACTGCGCTTCTTATACAACATCACATTTGGGATTCTTATTTGGGTTTTTATAAATGATATTCTTTGTGGTATTCTTATGGGAGTTCTTGACAATGTTCTTATTCGGCCTTCATATTATATGGTCTTCTCTGGGATTCCTATCTAAAGGTTTCTATTTGGTATATACTCCTCTAGTATCTCTCATTGGCATTTTTCTGTGATAATCGCATTCATAATTCTATCGAACTTCTCATACAATGGTATCTATGGCATTCTTCTATGCTCTGTGGTCTTATACGAGTGGTTTCCTTTGGAATTCTCTTGTGAAGAAGAATTGCATGGACGCAATTGCTTTAAGGGGAAGAGAATGTGATGTCCGAGCCTAACCATACATTTAATTTTATTCATTTACATTTATACATGACATCCATTTGCATTATTCTTGAGAAATGTGCCTTAAGCCCTATTTGCTTTTATTTAGTTTAAAATTATATGGCTTGCTCGGGACCATTATTTTACTATTTTAATTATTCTACATACCTTTTAGTTACTTTATTTTATTGTTCGAATGAGTAGCCCGGACCCGGAATTGAACGAGTTAGTTAGTAGACTTGGCATTTTGGACCTTTTCCCTATACTTTGACTTGTTGACTTAATGTTAGCCATATATTTAGCATTTCATTATAATAAAAAAAAAAAAAAAAAGTCAACTCATACACACGACTACATACATAACCACACAAATATATATCTACCACTTTAACACTCACCACACCCAATCAAAATAACAATCAATTCTCTCTTTTCCTCACCCGTCAGACCAAAAAAAAAAGAAAGAATAGAAGTTGTTGCTGCGTGAAGAAGAAGAAGAAAAAAAATAAAATTTGGCCTTTTTTTAGCTCGATCTTAACACTAATTTTATTGTTCTAGTTAAATACAAGGTGAGGGGTTGCATATTCATGTATTTTTTTTCTTAAATTTCTTGCGATTAAAGTTTATGAAATATTGAGATAAATTGTTCTTAGTTAGTTTTAGCTTGATAATAAGACTATTATGTTTATAATGTAAAGTTAAATAGTTCTTATTAGCTAAATTTTATAGATTCATATAATAGTTGTTATCGTTGTAGTTGTTGAAAATAATGAAATGGTGTAGCTTACCAGCTCGTGTAATTGCTTGAAGGAAAGTTGATCTAGCTTAATTTATTAGTTTATAGCTCAACCAAGTGAAGTATCTATGTAATAAGTTAAATAAATAAGTGTCGTGGCTGTTCAGATTTTTTTTTCTAGCAAAACTGAGATAATTTTGAGCTTAAAATTGTATTAATTGGAGAAGGATTAAGGGTTGAATTATATACTGTTAGAAAGTCTTTCGAGTCTAGTTTTTAATGCTTTTTATGGTGCATTAATCGGAGTTTTCTATAATAAGTTATGACTATTTTGGTGAGATGTGTTGGAACTGCTCTATTACGCGAGAATCTGCATTGTGTTGCTATTTTTCTAAAGTGATGGTATATTTCAACTCTAATTGAATGTATCCGATCAAGACTTTATTATGTAGTGTCCTTGGATGATTAGTAGCGTAATGAAGCTCTTATAGTTATGTAAATTGTGATATAATTGAGATTGAATGAGTAATTTGAAATCATGAGTTAGTATGGAATGTAGCTGCCTTTTCCCTTGCTCATTTTCCCTGTCTTGCTAAAATGTGAACTTGTTTATTAAGTTATGTTGAGGTTAGCTATAGCTTGAATTTGATTTGGTTGAGCATATTTTCGTTTACCTAGATTACTAGTTGATTAAATATGAATAATTGGGTGTAGTTATAAAAGTTACATCTTGAAATCAAATGTGTTAAGTGCTATTAATTACATTATGGTTATGAAGTTCTTATTATAAAGGATATAGTTTAGTAAAACATATTAGAGCATCAATAATCTTTTAGCTTAATTGCATGGTTATCTTAATTAGTGTAGGAATATTAGTTAGTTAGTTATAATGGTTGTAAAAGAATACCAAGGAAACTTAATACTACTTAAGAGTAAGTTAGTAGCTCTTTTTTATTTGCTTTAGTTATACCTTTTCAATAGCTTGGTTATTTGTGATATTTATGTGTTATCTTTGTGTATTTCATGAAAGCATTTCTCGGTACGTTGCATCACCTCCCTTACTGAGTATACATGTTGTATACTCACCCTCATTTCTAGCACCTTTCAGAATCAATGCTATCAGAGGTGGAAAAGAAGGCTTGTGAGTTTCGTGATTGATTATGCTGGCTTACGTGGATTGTCATTGAATTCAGTTTTGTAATTGTAAAGTTAAATTCAGAATGTATTGATAGTTATGAATGACTTGTAATGTTGTAATAACTTGTAATCTTTACTTTATTGTCTAGTAGCTGCATGGTTGCTTGTTTGACTGGTTGACGGACTTAAATTATAAGAAAGAAAACTAGATAATATTAAAGTGATATAATAAGTGAAGTTATAATTATAGACATTCAACAGATAATGAATGCATGCTTGTTTGTCTTTAATGTTGGGATCCAAGGCTCGGATGACCTTGAGGAGTTTGTTGTATTAGATAGTTTTGGTGGAGGGGATGAATGAATGAAGTTAGATCATAGTTTGTGATTATAAATATTGTTTACAGGTTTTGGATTGTCCTATCTGTTCGTTTCTCTCATTTTTTGTGACTTCGGGTATTAGATCGGGGCTCCGTTCTCGTAAGAGATCGGGGTGTTACAACCAATGGCCTTTTTTTTGTTGATTTTTTTTTTTTTGCTTTTCAGATATGACGATATTAGATATGAAATATTCATTTTTTTTTTGGGATCCAACCGTTTAACTTTTTTTTTGTTGAATTTTTTTTACATTGTCAGATCTAAAATATTCTTTTTTTTTTAGTGATCCAACCGTTATGATTTTTTGGTCTTATTTTTTTATTTTTAGGGTTTTAGATATGTCGTGCCCCAAATCGACCCCACCTACAATCAGTCAGGACGCAACGGAATTTCGGCAGTATAACGACAGTAATTAGGATACCGAGGTTATAAACCAACCTCTTCACAACTCATACAACCAACTCTACAAACATTCAACAATAAACAACCCAACCATATTATAGAATAATCACTCCTTCAACAATCCATTCATAGTTATACACCTCCGTTCTAACTTAATACATAGGCTATACATACATTTCAAAATAGGTTATAACCAACTTAGTAATCTAGTTATGATCAAAATAAAAACTACTAAATCATCATACATATGACTTTATATTAAGATAGGTTATACAATACATTATTTTACAACAACTAAGATAATCTCATGGCAATGACTCCTGCACATAAGACTCATCCACATATGGCACATTTCCCTCTTCAAGAGGCATGTACCCGTAGTCAGGCTCAGTAACACCTGCATGCATGCAATAATTGAGAGTGAGCTTATATAAAACAAGCCTAGTGAGGATTCGATAGATCTCTAACAGTATTTATTATACTCCTTGGAAATCATCATTTGAGTAGTAAACACACAATAAACATCAATAACAATATAAGCACATAAATTATAATGACCATACAATAAAGGATATTCTAGTTGGTGTAGCTCCAAACGCCATCACGATCTCAACCGTTCTTCTTATAACTCCCTATTACTCACGCACCCGAGGTACCTCTCTAGCCCCGCCCTCCATGACAGCTCTGTCATGCGAGCTGGGGGTAGCCTATGGTAGTCATGCCGGTTTCAACCCAACAACCCGATACTACCCGAGAGGTGGCACACACATACCAAGACTCAACAATAATAATAAATATTCAATCACAGGAGGACAACCTTTTCCGTTGACTATCTCCCAATTAATCAATAATCAATAATCAATAATTAATGATCAATAATCAATAATCAATAATTAATGATCAATAATCAATAATCAATTAATCATCAAGCAATTAATAATATTTCGACAACATAACATCAATTAATTAATTAACAACTAAACAACTAAGTTAGATGACAAAGTAAGTCATCCAACTTAACATGCATTAAACCACACAATTAAACCTTAGTCTAACCATTAACAACTCACAATTCAATCACTCAAATACCACCCAAACAACTAAAGACATATATCAACATTTTAAAGAAAGACAACCTAAACTTCTAATAATCATAACTTACATTCTACTAATTCAAACAACTCCAAACTAATTCCTATCACTCACCCACTCAATCAACTACATTAGCCCCCTCTGAAACCAACCAAAATACATCCAAATCAAGCCCAACAACCCTAAAACCCTAATGCACCTTGGCTGAAATTTCCGGACTTTCGTACCGACATCACAATCAAAATTTCGGCATTACAACGGTACTACCCCGTATTTAACAAACTTTTACAAATCAACGGCAATTGATTCCAACCACTACAACTCAAAATATTCAACAAATTGCCAACAACTCAACTTTTAATACCTGAAAATAAAAATTCATGCTACAACGGTTCAAATCTTATATAAACGCATATAAACGATCCTTGGCATGTACTGAACAATAATATAACATCAATTCAACTTTCTAACAGTTCAAAATTTAATTATACGTAAAAACATAAAAGATGACATTTGAGATCTAGAATTTTTTTCTCACCTTTGATATGTTATGAAGCTAGAAAAATGCTCAATGGATGCTCAAGAGGTGGAATCAAGCTTTGGTTGATGAATTTTGGCCTTGAATTACAACTTTTAATGAAAAATTGCCTTTGAAAACTTGAGTTTTTCTTCTTGTTTTTCTCCTATGGAGCTCTCGGCCAAGTGTGTGTGTGTGAGTGTGTTTTGTGAGCTTTTTATTGTGTGTTGATGCAATTATACTCAAAGTCAAAGTCAAATTAGTTTCCTTAGTCTTTTAATTCTATTTTTATTCTTTTAATTCATTTATTAACTATTTCTTGCTCAAATATTAAATTGACACCTAAACTAATTTTAGACAATATATTTTAGGTGACAAAGAATTTTACATTTAAACATTTTTACCTGAGTTTGCTTAAAACTTGATTTTTTGTAAAAGACGGTGTAAAAATCCTTTTAAATTTCAAAACCGATTCCAAATCTATTTTAATCAAACACGAGTCTATTAATACTCGAGGACTAGGTTTTAAAACATTTAAAACACCCCTGTAAAATTTTTAGCGAATAGGTGTTCAAAATACTATTCACTAAAACCGGCGATAAAATTCCTGATTCCGTTTTTTATGAAAATTTCATGAATACACACATAGCATGTATTAGGAATATAAATCATATATTTAGCACATTCTAACTCATATAACACATAAACTGGTCAAAGCACGCAAAACAAGACAAAATACGCAAATCGAGATTAAGATGAAAAGTGAGATTTTACAAGATATGACATCATCAAATCTGAAATATTTTTTTTTTTTGGGTTTCAGATCCGACCAACGACTCTTTTTTTGTTGAAGATTCATTTTTTTAAAAACTTTTTTATCTTTTTCTATAGTCTTCATTTTATTCAACAAAATTGAAAAAAATAAAAACTAAGTGTTATTTTTACTTTCCAAAAATTAAATAATGTCATAATTCTACAAAAAAATATACAATTAAATTTTAAAAATCTCATTAATAATATTTTTTTTATTAATAGAGTCTTTAAAAATAGTAATAATTTTTTTTTATTAAAGATACCCTAACAATTATAGAACGATCGAGTAATCGGCCGAACGGCCACCTCAGAAATAACATTATCTAAGTCATGCCTGACGTGGCATGCATCATCCGAGCCTGGTGTCCATCAAGATGACGCAACAACAGCACCCAAAACTCTAAACCCAAAAAATCCATTAACCTCACTCCCCAACTATAAGTACTTTAAAATGTTTATACAGCAATTATAGTGTTATCATCATTTCACCAGCAAACCCAACTCACACCATCTCTACAATCGGAATAGGAATATTCGATCTCCGATGGCCGTCGCCAACGCCTTTCTCACTTCGTCCTCCTTTACAGCTCTTCGACCCAAGGCTTTCGTCCCTATTTCCGATACCGATTCCGATTCCGATGCCTTATTTCCTCAATTCGCAATGTTCAATTCCAACTTCTACTCTTCAATTCATCTCACCAGCATCGCAGCTTTGTCTCGAAGAACGTAAGCGTACACTCTCTTTTTAAATCTTTTTTATTTTACTTTTTGTTAGAAATGAAAATTTTCTGTTCACTTGCACTGTAAATAGTTTCTCCATGACCTGTCGTTATCTACTTATACATGAATACGTATATTGATATGTACATGTATATATCATATGTTCATATTGAGTGAATTTATGTCAAAATATTTCGAAAATCAATATATGACCTATCAGGCATATGTATACATGTGTCTGTGGGGGTGTGTACAATTGTGTGTGTATATGTGTGCATCTCTAAATATATGTGTGCGTGGTGTGAGAGACCTGGATTACTATGCAAATATATATGAATTGCAACTATGCATTTCTCGTGATCAATATACACCCGTATATGTATGAAATATGGCTAAACTAAGAAAATAAGAGATAGTATTGAAGATATTTACAAGTTACAGATATGTTCATAAAAATCTATACACATTTAAACCTCTATCTCTAAACATAATACTACTTTGTGAGACTAGATACAAACACACACATATATAAGTCGAACATTCTATTCTACGCCTCCATGATTAGATTCAAGATTTCACTTTCCTTTTCTTTTGATTTGAAAAGCTTTCTTCTTACTACAGTGCCTACAATGCTGCTTATACTTTTATGCAGGAAGATTGCGTGCACTTCTGTGGATGGCATTGGGTCATTGAGCTCAGGATCATTGGTCAGTCAAATTACTGCCTTTTTCTTTTATTGGGTAAAAAGTATTTGACACGTGTATGATTGTTAATTTTTCACATTTAAATGATGACCAGTTGAAATGGTTTTAACATGTGTATTAGATTGTATAATAGGTTTCGTTTTCTCAAATTCATGATGGTTGTTGATCGCGTTGTTGTATGATCAATAATAAGATATAAAATTAAGCAACGACAGTAAAGATAAAATTCCTTTTTAACCACGCGAATGACTATTCAAGGGTTGTCCTCAGGGAATTGGGATTATCATATGAGAATTCAAAATAAAATAGATAAAGAAATTGAATTGGAGTTGTCTGGATTAATAATAAAAAGAAACTAAGAATTGACTAATGACTCGTACTCAGAACTAAACACAAATTACAGTTTTGGAGATCTTACGGGAAGAAGGCGATTTGGGATGATAGCTAGCGTTGATTACTCAACTCTACTTTTCAAAGAGAATCTTCTTCCATCTAGAGGAGATGCTCATTTATTCAATATCCGGTGGGTTCCCTTAACCAAGCCACTGCTTGTGAGTCGTTGGCTCATTCTTCAGAAAAAAAAAAAGCAAAATCTGATCCAATTTATCGTAATCGATTAGTGAGCTAACGGATTTGGGATTGTCCAATTGTGCATGGATTGATTAGGCTACAAGCTCTAATCTTATGGGAGTAATGAATTAAAGGTGTTGAAGCATAACCTATCACTAGAGCATAGATTATCATCCACCTGTCCTAACCAATTATCCCAATTAGTTCTTAATCTTTAATTGAGTTCAAAAGGCATAGATTATCTCTAGGCATAACCTATCTCAATTGTAAATCAATTATTAATTAAGTTCTAAACTAATCCAAATTCGTATCCCCAAGAATCTACAAGATTCATATAGAAAAAAGTATGATTATTGAATGACAAAACCACAACTAACAAGAATATGGATGATCAATCAAGAAATCAATTGCAAGAAATTCAAATACGAATTTATGAAATAAAATCTAAAATCAAAACATAGATTCAAGTAATTTAGCTATATATCACCCCAAATTTTGGGGTTTAGTGTGATGAATACATATTAAAACCAAGCAAAGATTGTAAACTAAAGAAAAGATAAGAACAACTCATGAGTTGATTGCGGATTGAGATAATGTTGTTGCTTCTTGATCTTTGTTCTAGTTTGATCTTGCTTCAAATCTTGTGTTTTTGAATCTTGTGTTTTTGCCTTTTCCTTTGGAATCCATAGCTTTTCTTGATGTTTAGGGTTGAGAATAGATGTCAAAAGTTTATTTTCTTGTCCACAAAGTCGCATTAAATAGGTAAAGAAGCTTGGCCAAAGTTGGGGTTTGATCTACTCAAAAAATCGTACGTTGCTGGAAAAAATGCCTAACCTGCTCGAGCAAGTTAAAGGCTGAACGTTTCTGGATTTCAGCTGCTCAAGCAAGTTAGTAATGTGCTCGAGCGGATTTTGGCTTCTATTCTGTGCAACAAACTTGTAGGGGTCATATCTTGAGTGTTTGAAGTCGGATTTTAGCACCGTTAGTGGTGTTGGATTCGTCTTGAAGAGAAGATTAGCATGGTGAAGCATTTTCCATCAATTGAGTATCCTTTAATTTTGAGATATTGACTATGCATCGCCCAATATCCTTCGTTCACTCGATTCTGCTTATTTTTGCCCTTTTTGCATTCAAATTGTTCCTTCATTGCTCCAAACCTACATTGCACCAAAATATCACAAAATGATCAAGTTCCTACAACATTCAAGCGCATAATGCATGAAAAAGAGGGGTTTTGTACAAATAATTAAGGACTTATCAGTTGTAATCTTAGACAAGCAAAAGTAGGTGTAGTGTTTCTTGCACCTTTTAAATTCTTCTTCTTTTTCATCTTGCTAGTATTGATGACTAAGGTCCAAGCGTTTACCATTTCTTGTTTTCTTTCTAGAAGTTTGAGCAGGAGGCTGATAACATTCCGATGCCAGTTGTTCTGATAGATCAAGATTCTGATTCGGAAGCAACTATTGTGCAAGTTAGCTTTGGGGATCGCCTTGGTGCTCTCATTGACACGGTAAAGTAACCGAGTCTTTCTTTCTGCCTGTGTATGTGCTAATGTGTATATGAGGATCTTTCAGATTATGTTGTTTTTAGGATTGTGTAAAGGGAAAGGTTAGTGGCTCCATGTGAAATACAGGTAGTTTTTGTATATGACTGAGCCATTTCTAAATTAACTCCTTTACTAATAGAAAGAGGAGGAGGTCTAAATGTTTTGGAATGTTGCCTCACTAAGTTGACAGTGTGGTGGAATTATGATGGAGCTGGAACTATCATATCTTTCATGAAAAGTTATACAATTTGATCCTGGTCTTGATTTGATCTTCATTTTGTGCTTACTTTGCGAGTTGATATGGTGCCTATCTCAAACTGCATTCTGCTTGCTGTAACCAGACAATAGGACATGGTTTAATTGTCCATGAATGGTGGGGCTGATGCTTTCTGCTGATATTTTGGAAACCTAAAGCCATTGTTGACTACAAAAAATTACAACACATTTTCTATATTTCCTGAATTATGACCTTCGGGAGGATCAAGCTTTCTGACCAGTGCTCCCTTGAATTATTTATTCTTCTGATAAGATTAAGTAGCATTTACGTTCTGGGTCTTCTTTTGCAGATGAAAGCACTAAAAGACTTAGGCTTGGATGTGGTGAAAGGAACAGTTGCTACTGAAGGCTCAGTGACTCGAACAAAATTTTTTATTACCCACTTGTAAGTACAGATATTTGTTGTGCATCTTATTGTGTATGCGAGTTTTCTACGTCGATTAGCAGATGACATTCCTTGAACTTAGTTCAACACATTGTCACCTTGGCTGAGCAAAACACCAGATTGTTTTAGATAATACATAAATGTGTGCTGAACAATTGAAAGTAATGGCTTGAACAAATGAATACAAATTTTCAGAACATGCAAGCATCTGATTGTGAATATTTGAAGAAGAGCATGTTGATGAACTTCTGTCTTCAACTAATCACATGAATTTCATCTTATTTTGTTGTCACTGGATATATGGTGATGGGAACCGTAATTCTCGTTCAATGCGTAGCATATGTATCCTCTTTGAGAAAGAGAACGTAGATCATCCCTCGATGCTGTAGTATGTTGTCGGATAATCTTTCATAATTATATCTTGTGAATAAAAATGCCCTCATGTGTGCTCCGTATCTCCTAACATGTATAGAGATAGACGTCAGGGGTTGTTCCCCAAACCTTTTAAAGGGGAGCAAACATTCTAAGATTCATGACTACTCTTTAGGGCAACTGGGCGCAAAGTTGAAGATCCTGATCTATTGGAGAGGATACGTCTGACCATCATCAATAACCTTCTCAAATATCACCCGGTAGTTTGGCAAATTAATTCGCTCTTATAACTTCTGTTAGTTCTTAGGATGCCTGTTTAAATTCTTTTTGTTACGTTTTTGGAATAAAAGTGACTTTAGCGATGGAGTTCTTCACTTACTTGCAATGGTCTGTGTTAATTAGGAGTCCAGTGAACGACTTGCAATGGGTGAGGTTTTTGGAATTAAAGCACCAGAAAAGAAGGTGATGTTGGAATGATCTTCCATGCCCCTCTCTCTTCTCTCTCCCTCTATCTGAATCATGCAATCTCTATTTGATTTAATATACTGGTGCAATCTTTTGCTCTAGATTGGGCTCTTATTTTGTTGCCTTCTTCCTTGAGCATGAGCAGCACATGCATGTTCTGTTTTGTATTCTGGCGTGTTAAGAATTTTTGCTATATGCATGTCTATGATGGTCTACGTGACCAATGTGATTTGTGTTTTTCCTTTGATGTCAGTTTCTCTAGCCATTTTATTCTTGTTCTTCTTCCTTTCTTTTTTAAACATAATTAAGCTAAAAGAACTACTTCTTATATATTATATTCAGCTGTGGCTATGAGTGTGTGTACTGCATTAGTATCCTTGTAAATTTGGTGAAACAAGTCCCAATTAGTGGTGCTTGCAACCTTTTGTCTCTTACTCATCATCAGGATCTTTTAGCAACCGAAAGTTGACAATGTTGAGCGTTAGATGAAATTTTTCACTTCTGATTTGAGCATCCATGATAATGGTCCAGCAAGTTTAAGTTTTCATGAACTTCTCCTTGTGTCATGGATAAACTTCATGGTATTAAATCTTAATTCTCGACGTGTATGTTCGTGGGTAGTTTTTACACTTCCCGAACAATTTTAGACTTCTATATCCTGCGCTAGGCTAGCAGTTCATTAATTTCATATGCTTTTTTTTTTCCCCTTGGAAATGTAAAATCATAATGCATATTCCTGCTATCAAGAAGAGAACAGAAAATTACAATGGATTTCTTTGCTCATAGTTTACAACAAAATTACCATCAGATATGTTAAGGTGGTGTAACCTCTTGATTACATCTGAGCCAAAGTTGCAGTTACACGTGTAACAATGCAGATACTCCAACCCCAACCCCCAGAAGAAATAAATGGAGAACAAGGCAAGAGGGAATTCTGTAATGTTAAATCAGGATTTCCTGATTCTCTTGTTGGGCAAAGTTTCCTTAGTATGATGGTGATATCTTGTATTATCCTTTAATTTCAAGAATACTAACATATTCTATTAATCGCAGATTGATGTAGATATTGCTACTTACATACATGGTAAGGATGATGGACCGAAGAGGAGGTATGCAGATTCACGATACTTTAAAATACCATGTACATAGCAATGGGTGTTTCTCAACTAACAATGTATTACTTGGAGACTTGTGTGCTAACTATTTTATGCATTCTTCTTTTTATTCCAGCTTGCTCTGTATAGAGACAGCTGATAGACCAGGGTTGCTGTTAGAGATCATCAAAATCATGGCTGATATCAATATTAATGTGGAATTTGCCGAGATTGATACAGAGGTATGATCTTCCTCTTTCTCCCTCTCTCTCTCTCTCTCTCTCTCTCTCTCTCTCTCTTCACGCACACACATCAATGCACACAAAGGCTAATGTTGACATCAACTTCCTTTTTGCCATTATTTAGGGTCTGGTAGCCAAAGATACGTTTCATGTCAGTTACGGAGGGGGAGCACTGAACTCTTCCTTGTCTCAGGTAAGTAAAAGTAATGATCAATTCATCACTTATTCTTCGTTTTCTTGACCCAGAAAAGAAATTGTCATTGTTATTTTTGGAATTCGATCACTGTTATATCAGCCTTTCAGATCTAAGAGGACATTAGTCTAATGCCACGAGCCTGGATCATTTGACACCTAATATAGAAAAGCATATGTCAAAGACAGACAATTTCTCCATGATAGCTAATTTAATGTTTGAAACGTCGAAATTTTTTACAAGACCGCTTGTTTAGTTACCGAATCTTTATCTGGTAATATTTTCACTTCTTGACATATGATGTTTAAGAAATGATCAGGCATACGTTTCATATGCACTTAGCTTTGAAACAATCTGGCTATCTTTTCTGGGACTGGAATACAGGAAATGTTGGATTCTCTTGAAAACCCATTTACATGTTACCTTGAGCTAGTATTATAATGCAATGACAGGGTGAGTCCATCTAAAACCATCCCTTTGTATGGTCATATATCTGTTCAAGAACTAAGTGACTGTTTTGCTTAGCTTAAGAAAAAGAGCTTCTAAGCTCTTTTAGTGCCAAGAGGAGGTAGTTATGTAAATTTGTTAGTCAAATTAGCTTAAACTCCACGAGTTTATAAGCTCAAAAACATCTTAGGATCTGCTTTCACCAGCTTATAAGCTTACCCAAACATCCTCTACATTCTCCGGACTCTCTCACTATCTGTCTCAATTTCCTGGTTCGAACGTGCAGGTCCTGGTAAATTGTCTGCGTTACTACCTCAGAAGGCCCGAAACAGATGAAGAGAGCTACTAGGAGAATCATCTGCTGTATAGTAGTTGTACAAACTCCTGTGCCAAATCATTGTAAGGGCTTGAGTTACTTTTACATTTTACCATGTCAAGAAATTATGTTTTAATGTTCCATTTCAATAATTATTCACAACTCGCCCTCCTTGTCATCTGCTAAGATGCTGAACAAATGATAGTGAAATTAGTTTTCGTTTTGTACGTATATGTGCTTTTTTGGCATAGCAAGTATTGTGTCCAATTTATTTAGCAAAAAAAAAAAGAAAAAAAAAGAAGAAAGTATTGTTTCCAATTTACGTATATGTTCTTCTAGATTTAAATGGAAGCCTCGATGCAAATGCTAATTCACGGTTAATTTGAAGTCTTGGGGAAACTGTAAATTATAGACACTTGATTTTATATTCTGAAAACTCTTCAATGAGTCTGGGATTGATGCCGGACTGACCGTCAGAGAGAGAGAGTGAGGTTCATTCCATGTGAGACAGTTGATGTTAGTACGGACTGATTGAATAACAACTTTTCATATTCATATGGGAGGAAGGAGCACAGCTGTACCTATCTATTTGTAATCACAGTAATGCATTATGTCGATAATTTATGTATTGAATGTCAGATATTTTGTGTATATACTCGCTTTCTCGTTGCTGAGAGGTGAAGGGCAAGCCTGATGTGAAATAAAGAGACTGGATTTTACCTATGATTATATCAGTGGACACTTATAATTCACCGTTCTATTATTACATATAAATAGATGAAAGAGTAATATATAGCAATTCTGTTGTTGTAATCGTGTCGACAAGTTATGAGATTAGACAGAAATGAGCACGTAACTACTAAAGCACTTTGGAGGGAACTTTCCTACTTGGTCAGCATAACTTACAAAAGAAGGCTTTTATTTTATTTTTGGGACAAAACTTACAAAAGAAGGCTGAATGTCTTGACTATGTGAACCAACCATTGTCGGATATGCCTGCAATTCCACTGAATGACTCATGTTTTCATACATGAAAGACCAACCAATCACAATGATTTGCTGTTAGATATTTTGCTCAGTGCTTATGATGATGACGAGTGATGAGTGATGAGTGATGTAATCTCCACATAGCATTTGAAAGCAAGGATAGATGCGGAAGTGAAGTTGATTACTGATTAGTCCAATTATGTTGGTGTAGGAGGCAGGGAAGGCGAGGAGATTTTAGCTGTTTGGGAGGACCGAATAACACCCAAATCGAATTAAATTAGGCCTTATTCTTAAAAATGGGTTCGACTAAATTAGATACTAGTTCAAACCGAACTAAATCAAACTTTATTCACTAAGTCGAGTCAGCTAGGCAGGACTGAATACAATGTTTGCTGATCGCTAAAAATAACAAATACAGCACTATCTTGGTTCCTTAACAATCATGAGGGTCGCCAGAGGGCTCCTCTTAAAGTAGCCATGGAGTGCTATCATCATGTGGGTCAGTCATGATTCAATATTGCTCCCGTGGTAATCTATGTTCAGTCTGAGAACTGGTAGCATTATTGCACTTGTCTTACAATACAAGAATAGAAATTGACTAATAATGAATTATGCTTTGCACATGTCACCATAACTTTACAGAATTTATCTTGCAAGACGACAATGGCAGCGTGAGTAGCATTTGCATTGCTGCAGATAACCAACTCTTTTATATCTTTGTTGCCAAGCAAAGTATTTTATGAAGCAAAATGCTCACTTTTTCAATGAAGGCTAGAATGTTTTTGGGTTGGGTCTATATATATGTCATAAAGCTATTGCTCGAATTGGTATAAGAAATCATTAAGTAGTTGCAGTTACTTCTGCAATCATTAAGTACTAGATTAGTCAAGAACTTTGAGATTATCTTACGCTTCCATCCAGGCAATTCTTTTAAAATCGCACGATCCCTCCTCGATTTATTGTCTATCGATGTTCTGCCTCACCTCTCTTTAGTGCCTACCCCTTTCATCCTCTGATTCTTTATCTACCGTTCAATCTTCATCTTTGTTTACTTGATCTAGTAAGAAAGCCATTAAACATCTTTACCAAGATGACAATCTTGTTGATTATTTTGTTTCATGTCTGTTTAGTCTTTGCTTCTGATTCAGATCCTGTACAAGATTATTGCATACCAATGGTGGAGTTTTCTTCCATTTTCCTTTCTTGCAAGAATTCCTCGCTTGTCACAGTCGAAGACTTCGTGTATTCTGGTATAAAAAGTCCTGGAGACGTAAAAAAAACTGGATTTTCATCCATTCCAGTGAGCTCGACTGTATTTCCAGGTCTAAACACTTTAGGCATGTCTTTCGTACGTGCTGATTTTGATGTTGGTGGTGTAAATGTGCCTCATTATCATCCAAGAGCAACCGAGACTGCATTTGTACTGGAGGGGAAGATTTATTCAGGATTCGTGGATTCAGCGAACCGCGTCTTTGCAAAAGTAATTGAGAAGGGTGAGGTGATGGTGTTTCCAAAGGGGTTGGTTCATTTTCAGATGAATATAGGTGACTCGCCTGCTACTATACTAGGGAGTTTTAACAGCCAAAATCCAGGATCAGTGAAAATCCCATCTGCTGTGTTTGGATCTTCAATTAAGGAGGAGCTCTTGATGAAGGCTTTTGGATTGGATGCTAAAGAGATCTCCAAGTTGAAGAAGAGGTTAGCTCCAAGTAGTTGAGGTAGCATTTTATTCCCCTCTTGATTTCGCAATGAAATCCATAAAATTGAAGATCAGGAAGAACTCTTGTACGGGATATTTTGTTGTTGTACACTCAGGGGCAGATGTACGTGGATGATAGTGAGGGCTGGAGCCCCCAACTGAATCCACATTTTTAAATATAAGAGTTTTTAAGGTATTTATCGTCTAAAAATCAATTAGCCCCCAATCCTAGATCCGCCCCTAGAGGGACCTTATAAGTTTAGAAACTAGCTAGCGGATTATATTCATAGCTTAGGAGTTGGGGACGTTTCAAAATCTCCTATGTTCGGTTGCTCTTTGTAGATTTTTAAGGTTCAGGATATTTCTTCACTTGAATAAAGCCTGTAGAATTGATCTTGAATCTATTGAATTCTCGTTGACGTTTCCATATGAACTTTTTTTTTGAAGGAACTGAATTATTTCTAGTAGCACTTTCTTGTGAAGAAAAGTATGTAAGGTCTGCTTAGTTTCCAGATGTTTTTTTTACAGTAATAAAAGTTTAATCCTTGACATTGTCAGTTCCAAGTCTAAAAATAAGGATTGCTTTAAGTAGCCAAAAGTAAGCACAAACTTTATCGATGCTTCTTATGAATTTGAGACGTCATGTGAATAGAGTCGTCATATCTATAAAGGCGGCCTACTTATTGGGAAAAATTGTTAGTATGGACTCCATCTATTTCTCAGTATGCTTTCCTGCTGCCGATTCCCATGTTTTACTCTGATGATCACTTGGGTTGTGTTCTGCAGAAATGGTATGCTCCTACTGACTGCAAAGTTTCTTGCAATCTTCGAAAACTTCTCTTTGGTTAACAAGACGCAAGAGCACTAGATTTTTGGGGAATTAAGCTGTCAAATTTTCTGGAAATTGAATTTTACTAACAATTGTTGCACAGCTCATGTAGAAAGTAATCATGGAACCTTCAGCTTTGTAATTAATTATTAGATGTCTATTGAGCTCCCAAGTCACGATTGCTTACAGTAAGTTTCAAGTAAAATAATTTCTGTGACTGGAAAAGGTTAAGAATGTTATTGCCGGATATACGGCTCTCACATTCCGGGTGGGCCTCACAGCAAATGAAAAAGCTTTCCTGCCCTACTTAGGTGATCCAGACACCATGATATTGTGGAAGGTCAAGCTGTAAAGCTAAAGGAAAATTCAATCTAGTTCGGTGAACTTTTCAAAGTTAGGTATATAACAAACATAATTAAAGTTGGAGGAGCAAATCATCATGCTTCCATTTGACCTAGAAGGTTGAATTTATGTACAACAACATGCATGAAATGGAGTTATGATCATGCTGACACACACAACTTGATCGTTCGTTTTTAAGAATTTCCTCATTCTCACCAGGAAGCACATGAAGCATGCAACAATTGCAGAATATCCAGCATAATGATTAATGATATAGCCTAAGAAACAAAAGCAACCTTCATTGATAAATTCACATAATATGCTTGAAGTACAACCTAACATAGACCTTCCTCCACCATCATAGATATATATCACCTACTATGCTCAAAGCAGAGCATTTAACATCTCATTCCAAGTATCAGGTACACCAGGAAGGCACCAATGGCTACAGTCTGAGGTAGTCTGTCCAAGGTGCTGTATAGCTTTGGCGTAGATGGAAGGATGCCCATCTCTTCGAAGAGCTGACAACATTGTAATATCCTGCAAGTATACTGGAAATCTCATCCTTCTCAGCACCCCTTGTAATACCAGCAGTGGTTCAGGTACATGAGGGTGACTGAAATACTCAAGAGGTTCTCTCTGTTTGTAGCATTTCCACCCATTATCTCTGCAAGAAGGAATATATATATATATGGAAAACAAAGATTAGCACATAAGGTTGGCCAATGCGCATGCTTAAAAGTTGATGTTCTATACCTGTTATGCCTCGGTGACATGCTTCTGAAAAAGACTCGGGTCGTGCGAGGATCAAGATTTAACTCTATCCATTTAGCCCATGTCACGAGACCTCTTTCATAGGCGAGCATTGGATTTATGGTTCTGTACACACTCTTCCCCTCCATGACCAAGTCCCAACTGCAATTCAATAGTACCTCGATTCCATGAGATCTTGCCCACAATGCAGCATCAACTAATGATACTCAGAAGGCAATGAGTAGTTTTAACACTTTATGTGAAATTAATCCGACTTTTTCCTTAAACTTGCGTCAATAATTGAAATATCAAAGTTCCGTTTAGAAACTAGTCTCTACTGACAACCAAATTTGAACACTTCTATATGAAATTAATCGACTTTTTCCTCGAGGTTACATCAGTAATTGAAATATCAAAGTTCCGTTTAGAAAGTAGTTTCAGCTGACACAAGCAAATTTTATCTGAGATCTAATTGAAAGCATGAATGCAGGGTATGGCAATCAAAATCGTGAGCATCAACATGTAGGTTCCAGATCCACGAAGGTAGTCCCCATAATTTATAAAGGAGGGGCTGTTGAGAGAATAGGGGTGAAGCCTTTCCCCGAGACAGGGTCGGAACTGACCGACCTTAGGACTGTAATAGTTCTGTCTTTGATTTGATCTGGACCACAAAGGTAAAAGAACAAAAATATTTTCTGTTCCTACAATAACTAAACCGTATAAAGCAGAAAGGGAGAAAGATTTCATAAAAGTTAATCTTACGAGCTCCATTTATCAGAATGTGTCCACCAGTGAGCAGAATCAAACACAAGAACATCAGCTCCTCTCCAGTACTTTGCATTCTCTTCTATCAAATCAAGATGCAATGTTCTCTTGTTTCCTGCTTCTTTCTTCAGTTCCACTAAAAATGGAGCCCAACAAAACTCGATCGATGTCTCAAAATCCTGCAAATCAAACACTAAGCATGTATCAAAAGAATTGATAAGAAAATGTCAAGTCACACGTTTTGATACCACCAGGAACGGAGAAAACAAATTCCAAGGAATGCGGGTAATTTAATCTCACCAGAGCATGAAATGCCATGGTCGGACCATTATAGGTCACCATCTTCTTAGCAGTTGGAATTACGGATTGGACTAAACATACGAGAGACTCCCATTGATTCCTCACTATGGAATCACCTACAAGCATTATTCTTTTCCTTCTCATCCTTCCAAGAAAATCTAACGCATCAAACCTGCCATTGCCAATTCAACAAAGCAAAAAGTTCAGTATTTTACCTTTACTTATATAATCTGAGCCTATAGCACGTACGTCTCATTCCAGCATTGAATAGATCGCGGATATACAATACTCGAATCCCCTATGTATTTGAACAAGTTAAACTTTCCAGGCACTATAAATGCCTAATCTCCACATTTTATGCTTTCCTAGTATTACAGTGCTAGTACTTAATGTAGACATTAGTTGTCAGCTAAGACAAGAGCAGTTCATATGCAAATGCATCAACTACACCTGGAATTTTACATCATTTACCTTGGAATGGTGCAACCTTCAGGCTTCCATCTCCATTTCTCATAGTCAGAATCGGGGCGTCCGTTTTTTTTACATGTCACTGCAGTACTAAGATAGGGGCAGCTTGAATCATACAGAGGGTAAGATTGATCATAAATCCATTTTCCTTTAGTAAAGTCACAACTCCTGAGCGATGCCTGCCTACCCTGGACCATGTTAATTTCGTCATCATTGTCAACTAGCCACAACAACTGATCATACTGTGAAAAAACATAGAAGAAATTTGTAATAAGTATGAAGAAGATCAAGAAGAAGGGTGTGGTTAAACTGGTGCAAGTTGCAGCCATTGCAGCCAAGAGGGAAGAGTAGTGTAAGAGTAAACTTTATAGTGGAAGGTGCTATAAAGGTACCATTGTCTATGGAACATTTTAAGTTGACCAAATGTGTTTCATTTTCGCCATGACTCACGGTAGAATGGGCCATGCAATGTACTTTTTTACTCATTACCGTTGTTCCTGGTAGTAATTAAGATGTCTCTGTGTCTATTCATATGCTTCTTTCTTCTTTTACTTTTGGCCAAGCTAATGAGACTTTCAGACACTTGTTAGAAGAACGCAAAGAGATTAAGTACGTGTATCGTGAGATTAATTATTGTATAAATTAACTTGTAATTATAATTTCACCTAATGGTTGAATAATTTTATCATATTAATTTGATCCCTGATATAATTACAAGTGATTCGTACTCTCAAATAATTATTGAGTAATATCATCATTATCGCTGTATAAAAAGTAAAAAAAATAAAAAAAAAAGCTATTAAGAGTTTGTTAAAGAAAAGATTACTCTTTAAGGTGATTAACCGTGACTTTAGGGTTGTAGGCCATAGACATAATTGCAATATCTTTTCTGGTGTTAAAAGGTGGTGTTTGGTAACCACTTTGGTTTCTGTTTTCATGCTTTAGTTTCCAAATTTCTAGAAACAAAAGAAAAAATGTCTGGGTCATGTTTTTATTTTATACTGTTAACAAACAAAATCAAAACAATGCCTAAAAGTTGAAACATAAACCAAAAAAAGAAAAAGAAAAAAAAGAGAAACAAGTTGTTTTATATTGTTTTGGAAACATCCTCTTCATCATTTACACAAACTGTTTCTTCATTAATGAAATTTGGACGGGTATAAGATGTGACCTATATATTTTTATGTAAAATTTAAATGACTACTACATTGGTATGTAATTACGTTTTTGTTTAAAAAAATTAATAATTTTTCCTTTTTCCAATGTGATTCATGCCTTGATCATATTTAATCTAATTTTCTAAGTTTTACACTAAAAATTAAAAATTATCTTTTGTATAAATATAATCCCTTTAATAAGTCAATATAGATTATTTTGAATAAAAATAACAATATATCTTAAATATTACAATCACCAAAAATTTAAGAAGTCGATTTAATGAATCAAGCTTGTATGATACACACTTGGCTTATTGGCACCCTCTAATTTCCACGAAACAGTTGATGCTTAAACCACTGCCACGCCTGCGGTTTTTCCTGAACCGCCCGGTTCATCCTTAAACCCTAACACCACCTTAAGCCTTACAAGCTCCAGCATCAACACAGTAGAGAGGAGAGAAAGAGCAAAATGATGTCAATTTTGAGAAGAAACAAAACCCTAACTCAAAAATTATCTTCAATTTTACATCAGAATCATTATCAATACAGATCATTTTCGTCTCTCACTAAGCTTGTCCCCTCTACCATAAGCAGAAACAGCATTGCCAATAGTTTCATCAACTATGGCTTCAGATCCTTCCACCAATTTAACCCTAAGGTTTTTGATTTTTTTTTCTCATTTTCCTTTTTTTAATATTCCATTTCAGCTGGAAATTCTAATACACACACACACACACACACACACACACACACACACACACACACACAAAGGGCAACCGGTGCACGAAGTTCAGTGTTCGGGAAAAGGCCGAACCCACTTGGGGTTGCCTTACCTTGCATTTATACCTATATATGTATGTATATATTGATGATAGTGGTGATTGCTTGATTAAGTTTCTGTGTATTATTCATTAGTTATTATTCTCTCATTGTGGATGATCTTGTTTGTCATTTGAAGATATTGGTTCTTTAGAAAGCTCGAAAGCTTTGGCTTTGGAGTTTCCATCATTAATATCCTTGTTTGCTTGAGTTCAATTTGCTCTGAGATTTGAGAGTATTACAATGTAGAAGTTAAGGAAAATGGTGCTTCAGCTCGATGATATAAAGTGCTTGATTTGTATTGTTTTTCGTGGAGATTGCGGGCTTAATACTTGATTTGTGGATAAGTCTGCATTAATCTGATTGTAAAAGTTGCTGGTTTTTGCTTCAAATAGGTGATTGAATTTGTAAAATGGTTTTAGATGATGTGCTGAAAGTATGGGAATGGTGCTTCTTGTGGTACTTAACTTGTGTTGTTGTTGGCTTTCTTTCGATGGCTTTTGAATGAACATTTATGGTGTGCGAGAGCTTGACTATCAGGTTTCAATTTGTCTATTATATACATAACAGGTCCTTAAGTATATAGCTTTTATGAAGTTGTGTCTGTCTTGATCAGTTTATCATTTTGAATGATGTTGAGACTGTAATCTTATTCTTTTGCACATCTTGGTGTAAACTGCATATGCATAAATGCTTGGGGCGTAATAACTGTCTTAAGGTTTCGTGCAATAACTTGTAGGATTGAATAAAATTGAAACTTTTAACTTAAATGAAGTATCTTTTAACTGCACTAGATGTTAATAACCTAATTGGTGGCTTCCTTCCTTAATTTTTTCTCCCACCCTCGTTTCTTTGATTTAAGCTTTGCTTATTTTAATATCATTGCCATAATGACTAGGACAGGATAATTGTTCTATTTCCAGGGTTCTTATGGACCATTATTTAGAAAATTTTCCACTACGGCATCTGCTGTGGCAGGAGAGAAGGAAGGATTGAAGCTCCTAGTAATTGCTGGGCCCCATGCTGAGAAGATGGTTGGCATATGGCTTTTTGCCTCTGCTGCTTGGATCTTTAGTATGGTGGTACTTGGTGGAGTGACGCGACTGACTCGGTCTGGTTTATCAATGACTGACTGGAAATTCACTGGTGGCCTTCCTCCTCTATCTGATGAAGAATGGGCAGCGGAGTTTGAGAAATACCAGCAATCCCCTGAATATAAGCGGTTAGTTCAACTAGTAGTATGACTGTCTGCGGATTCCATTAATCTGCAATAGCTCCTTTCTTGGTTTCTTTGCATCATTATGCAGACATGTTTATTGGGGGTGATATATCCTCGTTGTCTCAGTAGTTCTCTATCTTCTGAAGAAATTTTAATTGTGCGTAATGGATTGAAATTAATTTTCTGAATGCCTTGTTTATAGTCTATCCTGATTGTTTTTGTTAATGTCATTTTGACTGCCATTCATTTGCGAGTTGTTGCTTTACTTCCTTAATTGTGTATACAACTTGACTTTTACTTGTTGCAGAGTTAACAAAGGAATGAGTCTTGATGACTTCAAGTTCATATACTGGATGGAATATGCACATCGTATGTGGGGAAGGGCACTGGGCATCATGTTTGCACTACCATTTTCGTACTTCCTCCGCAAGGGATATATCACATTAGGGCTTGGACTCAGGCTGGCAGGGCTTTTTGGTCTTGGTGCTGGACAAGGATTGATAGGGTGGTGGATGGTTAAGAGTGGTTTGGAGGTAAAGAAACATGCATTTTCAATTTGCTGGTGTTGGAATTAGATGTAAGCTGTTTAAATTGGTTAAATGTTTTTTTTCCCTCTTTCTCCTTAGGAGCCACCATCTGAGTATACTGAACCAAGAGTAAGCCCTTACCGACTTGCAGCTCATCTTACTTCAGCCTTTATAATTTACACTGGGCTTCTCTGGACTGCTCTTTCTGTTGTTATGCCCGAACCTCCTGCTGAATCTGTTGCCTGGGTTCGTGGGGCGGCAAAAGTAAAGCGACTTGCTCTTCCCATGAGCGTTCTAGTTGGAATTACTGCTGTCTCAGGAGCATTTGTTGCAGGAAATGATGCTGTATGGAAGTGATGATTTTCTGTTTAATATATTTATTTATTTTTGGTTCTCATTGGAAGTAATTAAGATATAATATTTGTCTGTGTGCAACATTTCCAGGGCCGTGCATTTAATACGTTTCCAAAAATGGGTGATACATGGATTCCGGATGATGTTTTTAGTATGAGACCACTTTTGCGCAACTTCTTTGAAAATACAGCAACTGTTCAGGTAATCTCTCCAGGCTACCTTGTAAGTTCTGCGTTTTTGGTTGGGTCGACTTGTTCCAACACCAGGAGAAAGTTTGATTCATTTCACTTTTCAAACTCTCTAATGCAATATTTACTATCAGGTGCTTCACGCATCAGTGAACAACTCCTATGCTCCATTATACTGATCCATCTGTGGATGTAGCAAAGATAGCGTGTAATTGTCTGATAGAGTTTCTCATGCAAATTCCTGACAAATCATTTTATGATATTTATAGCTTGACCATCGTATACTTGCCACTGCTACATTGGCTTCTATTGGCGGATTGTGGTGGTCCACTAGAAAACTTGATATACACCCTGCAATAAGATCTCTGATTGGAAGCACTCTTGGCATGGCTGCTCTCCAGGTACTCGCCACTAAGCTCTAACTATTGCTTCCAAATTCAGAAATTGGCAAAATTGATTCTTCAATCATATATTCAACTGCAGGTCACACTGGGAATATCAACCCTTCTGTCATATGTGCCAGTCTCATTGGGCACCGCTCATCAGGCTGGAGCTTTAACCCTTTTAACGCTCATGATTCTGCTTAATCACACAACGCGTCGCCCTTCATTATCGCTTCTCAAGACTCTGCCCTCGGTAGCAAAAACAGCCTGATGTCTTCCCCCAAAATTTTTGGATATAAGTATACCATTGATGTAATTGACACCATTTTATTGAAATTATCTAGCTCAGAGTTTTCATGCCTCATATCTCCATCTTTGTCATCCACTTGTATTAAGGAGGCTGTATAGCAAATTTGTAACATCATAATTGTGGAGTGCCATTGACGATCTTTATATGCTAAAGCTTCATTCTAGCATATGGGTTCATTGAATAATATGTTCATTTTTTTTTTTTATAATCTCTGAGTTTGACAACAAACAGGAAATATGCTACAAGTTCCAATTATGACAATCAAACATTTCTGTTTTATTTTTACTTTTCTTGTCCCCATTGAAAATAATTTTCTTGGATTGGCTCCTGGCTATATTATTGTATATTTGTTTGGTCATTGATATAATTCTAAGAAATTGATTGAAAACGTTACAATCGGACCATCTGACTGAGTGTGAGAGTGAGTTTTACAAACATATAAAATGTACTCTTCAATTTCTATCTAAGTGAATGATTCGATAGTAAGAGTTTTAAGTGTTTTCCATTATTCTATTGTCAATACCTTCCAAAAGATGAGATATTTGCATGTTTCATATTTGCACTGCATTGTACTCTCCTGCCTAAAGTCAAGAGTCTTGATAATCGATGCGGCCGTCATTTTGGATCATTCTCCTACCTACCCATTTGCTAGGGAATATCATTTTCTTAGTAAGCATTAAAATCGTCTCTGCTGCTTGCCCGCTTTGAATTCAACATTTTGTTTCTCTTTGCAAGTTATATTAAACAAGCCGCCTTTAAACAATTGCTGGACAATGACATCAAAACTAGAGAGACTTACAGGTGTAGGATGTGCACCTCCTGTCATTTTTTACCGAGAGCCGTTCTATTTGATACTAAAAAAAAAATTCAAAACTAGTTCATTTGTCAGCTTTCCTTTTTCTTTTTCTTTTTCTTTTTCTTTTTTCCCCTAATTTTTGTAAAATTACTTAAATGTCTCTAAAAGATGTCAATAACCTATACTAAAACCCATCATCAATGTGCAAAGTCACATGTTTTATAGAAATGTATTGATCAAACTAAAGGAACCCTTTTAAAAAAAAAACAAAAATACAAGTATCGATGGTTAAAATTTTATTTCCTAAAATATTCAAATTATTTGTGGTGTGAATAAAGAAAAATATATAATTTTAAAGAATAAGTGATGGAACGGATCATGTGATGGAGCATTTAAGATGTGAACGAAACAATTGCTCACCTTTCAACTGATATGTTAACATTTTAAGTCATATTTTAGTAAGCCATCTGCATGACCAACATAAGTCATACTTCATACGGCCGAAACTCTCATCAATAAAATAAAATTCCTTAATTGATTATTTCACCCAACTTATGATTTTTTTTTTTTTAATTCAAATGAAACCCAACTTGTGATTTTTTGCAAAATAAATAATCACCAACTAACCCCGTTCAAAGGTGTGGACCCCAAAGCCAAACTTCCAACGATTCATTCAACAATGGAGGGTGTGATTCCTCTATCTGTCCTACTCCTCTTTACAATAAACAAACAAACTCAGTCCTACTTAGTGTAGTAGTACCACACACACACACACACACACACACACACACAAATTCGTGCTTCATTTTTTGACTCTATTGACTCTATATATAAATAGCTATTAGCTGTAGTTGGTTATATATATACACACACATATATATATGTATACATATTGAGATCTCTTGATCTGATCATTCCTTACAAACTCTTCTCTTTTCTCGCAATTAACTCCTAAGATTTGTTATCATCATCACAGCATTGGAAATGGGAGAGAAGCAAAAAGGTGAGAAATGGGTGTTGACGGTGACAGCTCAAACCCCGACGAACATAGCGGTGATTAAGTACTGGGGGAAGAGAGACGAAACTTTGATCTTACCAATCAATAGTAGCATTAGTGTCACCCTCGACCCTTCCCACCTTTGCACCACCACCACCGTCGCCGTCAGCCCTTCTTTCGATCAAGACCGTATGTGGCTTAATGGCAAGGTATATTCTACCTGCATCACGTGTATATAGCTCGTTTGCTAAAATTGCACATTAATTGCTCTAGTATCGTGATAATATAATAAGCTCTTTGATTTAAAGATGGGTTGTGGCTTACTGCCTATAGTAGTGGTGGGAGTTTTTTGGTGACATCTTATAAGTTATAACCTTTGTAGCAGGTGTTTTGTTAAAGTTGCACGTTTCGTTAAATAGCTCAATGATTTGTAAGATAGGTTCAATATGTATTCAATGGTTTGAATTGTATCGTGGTGATTATCTAATTTTGGTGTCTGAGAATATCTCAGTGTTCGTATAAATTCCTAAAGTTTTTATTTTCTGGTCGTTGTTGGGTAGTGTAGGAGATATCCCTTTCTGGAGGTAGATACCAAAATTGTTTAAGGGAAATTCGTGCCCGTGCTACTGATGTTGAAGATGAACATAAGGGTATCAAGATTGCCAAAAAGGACTGGGAGAAACTACATGTACACGTTGCTTCTTATAACAATTTTCCTACTGCAGCTGGTTTGGCTTCCTCGGCCGCTGGTCTTGCCTGCCTTGGTAATTTACCTCCTTTCTTCATTTTCATTGTCCTTTTTTGGCTTTACAGGTCCAATAATGATTGCATAGTCCTGCTTCTTTCCTTCTTTTTGTTGCATTCAATTCTATAGAAGCTTGGCTGACTACTGAATTTTGGGAATGTTTACAAACAGCCATATCATGCGAGGGGCTGTGTAATGCACATTCATGAATTATAAAACTATTTAATACTTATGCGTGATTTATTTAATTTTACCACTCCACATGAGAATGACGACTAGCTGTACCTGCTCTTCAGTAGTGTGCCCAGAGTATGACAGAAATGTAAGAAAGTGACAATCTTTACATCTAATCTCGCTTGATAAGTTATTCAATATGTTGTCATGGTATAAGGAGTTCATCTGTTTGATGCACATACCTTTCTTTAATAAGGTGAACAAAGTATAAACTATTTTGCTCTAATGTAGATGAATTAGAAAATGCACCATGCGAATGACATATTGAAAGCTCCACATATGCACAACCGCAGCATTTGGATGACATATTAAATCCTCTACTTATCTTAGGGGCTTATCGGAAATAAAAATTGTTTCTGTTAACAAGTCCAATTAGCTATCTTTTTTACCTTTGCCTGCTTGCAAAATAAAATTTTTTATTCGAAACCTTGAGGTGATTGAAGTTGATAACTAGCCTGCTTACAAAATAAAATTTTGTTATTCGAATCCTTGAGGTGATTGAAGTTGATAACTAGTACGTTTTCTATGCAGTTTTTGCTCTTGCTAAGTTGATGAATGTGAAAGAAGACCATGGACAATTGTCAGCTATAGCAAGGTGAAGCTTTTTTTCTTTTAAAATCTTTTGGAGGTTTTAATTCTTTTTGAGTTGATATGCATCTCTAACCTCTTCATTGGCTATTTTATGCTCTCATTGCATTTTCTACACAAAGGTTAGCTGGTCTCTGCATTCAGCTACTCCTTTTGAGCATGCATTTCATTTCTGTCAAGGTTGCTTCATGATGTATATTCAGAAATTGTTTTTACATATCATATGTATCCTAGTGATACTTTTCTTATTCTTGCAGTCAGGTTTTGGAATGTGAGATATATTGCTTTGGTTTAATACTTTTCTTATTCTTCTTTTTCTCTCTTTTATTCGCCCCCCACTCCACAACAATTTCCTCTTTAGGATTGAAGAGTAGAAGTCAATGATATTAAAGGAAGTTTTGTGTTTTCATATGCAGGCAAGGCTCAGGAAGTGCTTGTCGCAGCTTATACGGTGGATTTGTCAAGTGGGACATGGGAAAAGTAAGTTCTGGTTTATAACTTTATTTTATGTACCTTTTTAATTAATTTTGTTATCACTTTGAGATAAACTTCTAATTCCTTTTCATTGCTGTGTCAAAAGGAGGAAAATGGTAGTGACAGCATTGCTGTTCAACTTGTGGATGAGAAGCACTGGGATGATCTTGTCATTATAATCGCGGTGGTAAGTGTTTCTTTCTTTTAAGGTGGCAATTCTCTTTCTGGAATACCATGATGCTTTACTGGGCGTAGGGAAGAAATAGATAAATAAATATAATAATTTTATGTTTTCACTTAGGCCAACTCCAGCAGCATATGTAAAAAGCCAAAATCTCTACATGTAGAGATGCTTTTGGAGACTTTTGTCTCCAGCAGCATCTTTACAATGTAGAGAATTTGTAGAGGATCTTTACAATTAGATTCAGCATCTCCAAATGTGGAGATGCTGAATCCATTCTCTAAAACTTAAAAAAAAAAAAAAATTAAAGCCTGAAAAAAAAATACAAGTCTCCAAAATGTCTGATTAATATCATCGATAATACAAGACATAAAAAAATAGAATATCGACATAAAAAATAAATAAATATAAATAAAAAGTTTAAAAATAAAAAATAAAAAATATTAGAATTAAAATAAAAATTATTATTAGCAATGAACAAATATTTAAAAACGGTAATAATAAAGTTTGAATTAAAATAATATATTTAATTAAAATAAGAAAAGATTTTGGAGTAAAACAAAAATAGAGAATCTATAAAATAGAGAAGCTGCTGGAGTGAAACTGAAATAGAGATTCTCTAAAAATAAAGATTGAGTAAATGTAGAGAAGCTGTTGGAGTGAAACTAAAATAGAGAATCTGTAAATGTAGAGAAATGGTTCAAAATCTCTACATGTAGAAAAACAAAATAAAGAAGCTGTTGGAGTTGGCCTTACTGATCTAGTTACTTTAAATGTATAGAGTGAAGCTCCTCTCATTCGCAATTTGAAGTAAAGGTTAATAGTTGTTGATTTCTGTTGGTCAAATGATGCTTCCATTTGGTTTCAGGTGAGTTCACGGCAGAAGGAGACAAGTAGCACAACAGGAATGCGTGACACTGTTGAAACAAGTCCACTAATAAAATATAGAGCAAAGGTATCTAGTGCTCCAGTTATTGGTCCTGACAGTCGGGTTTCTCTTTCGCCATGAGAATTGGGTCGGACCTCCTTAATTTTCTGCATTGGATTTTTGCAGGAAGTTGTACCAAAGCGCATAATCCAAATGGAAGAAGCCATAAACAATCGTGATTTCTCGTCATTTGCTCGCCTGACTTGTGCTGACACTAATCAGTTTCACGCAGTCTGCCTTGATACAAGTCCCCCTATATTCTACATGAATGACACATCTCATAGGCAAGCATTCTTGTGTCTCCTATATTTAGTTAGACCATTTATTAGAATAAAATATATTAAGTTGAAGACAAAATGTGGTTATTTAATTTTTGTAAGGTGCTGATTTTCAGGATTATTAGTCTTGTTGAGAAATGGAATCGTTCAGAAGGAACACCACAGGTTTGTTTCCTTCATTTTCCATTTGGCACCTGCTGCATATGTTGAGTTGCTCTTTTTTGGTTGTCATGAGTCGAGAACCTATCAAGAGGAATTTCAAGGTTTATCATAGTATATATTGGCTTAGGGAATTACGTATAAACTTTTTGTTGCATGTGATTGTTATTGAATTAGTATATTGTCCAATATGGGAACATTGTCAACATGATATCGTATATCATTATGCATGATGTAAATTATTACCTTCCTTCAGTGTATGTCCACATTAAAATCGTTTTTCTTTCTTCCTCCCTCCTTTGTGTACTGCTCAATGTGGCTTGCTTATAAAAACAGCAGATGCATGTAGAGGAAACGCTTTAATATAAATTTGTATGATGAGTTCTAAATTCAGTGAGAAAGAAAGAGCATATAACAGACTCAAGAGAGTGACTTTTAAGTGAGGGCTGGCTCGGTCTAATCAACATTTACTTCCTCTGCATGGTAAGGTCTTATCATTTTCAAAGATACAAACTTCTGTAGGCCCCGGCTTAGCACTTCTTCAGCTAAAATCACCAGGCTAGGTTTGGAACCCTTGTCGTAGCCCTTGAGAAGCTGGAAAGTACCCATGTGACACACCATCCACAAGCACTCCAAAGTGTTCATTACATAAACATCCATGTATCAAATTCCGCCATTTATCAAAAAGCCCATTCGATCCAAAAAGATGCTTTTGTCATATCCTGACTTTCTTTTGACCCCCCATCCCTCCAATTAAGCCTTTAGGCAAAAATCCCCTATCACTTTAAGCCACCTCGTGAGCCAAGGAGATCTTATCTACAATAGTTAGTCCTTTAACAAAAAAAGGGCCTTGTTCCTTAAAACTTATTCTAGGGAGAATCAAACTCATTCTTCGAGCTAGAGAGAATTTTTTAGTAAAAAGTGAGAAAGCTCTCCTTCATTATTTAAGACTATAAATTAAGAAGATCAAGATCAGTTGATTAATGGATTCATTACTCCACTTAATACTTATAAACATAAATGGTGAAGATCAGTTGGATAATGGATGCATAACTTGTAGTTAAATTTCTTATATAAATATTATCTACAAAGAAAATTCCCAAAGTGTCTACAGCTTAAAAATTGTACATAGTTTTTCTTTGGACCTAGGTTTTGCATTTTGTCATTTTCGCCAGAGGATAACTCCTATAGATTTGTGGGTTAAACTTTCAAAGCATGGTTTCCCAAATGGTTGTCATTAAATTACAACGCTAATAAATGCATTGGCTGTCTCTTGATTTACATGTCTTAACCTGATGCCTATTGCTGGCAAAAGAAAATTAATTGTTAAGAATTTCGACAGGTTGCTTATACTTTTGATGCTGGGCCAAATGCTGTTCTGATCGCACGTAATAGAAAGGTTGCTACCCATCTGCTTCAGAGGCTGCTCTTTTGCTTCCCTCCACAGTCAGATGCTGATTTGAATAGGTATTCTTTGCATTCCAGAAACTTCTGTTTTAAGTTGGTCCTCAAACTCATTATTTTATGGTGAACGGTATAACAGATATAATAAAGAAAGCCGTAGTTGATTGCGTTTCTAATCTTTAAAGCAAATCCAATTCTGAGTTTAATGAACTTTTTGTCTGCCGTCTTCTTTTCTCCAGCTATGTTATTGGTGATAAGTCGATACTACAAGAGGCTGGGGTTCGAGGCATGAATGACATTGAAGCTTTGACGACTCCTCCAGAACTCACGACTAATACCACAGCGCAGAAACACAGGGGAGAAGTTAGTTACTTCATCTGCACAAGACCTGGAAAAGGTCCAGTTTTGCTAACCGATGAAAGTCAAGCTCTCCTCAACCCTGAAACTGGTCTGCCAAAGTAAAAGACGGCAGTTTTGGCGTGTTTGTTGTGTTCCATAGTTCTAAGCTTAGTATGTCATTTAGATGTTGCCTGGTAATGGCTTTGTTCTGCACAAGTCTGCAGCTTCAGTTGCATTTCTTCTTTGTATCTGTAATTCAGAGTTCCTCTTTCAGGTTTAGCCGCGCCATCGTTCGTTCTTCCCCAACTTGATAAGAAATAAATAATAATCATTTAACCAGTCAATCTTCCTCTTGAATGCCGAGTTTCTGTTTATGAACTTAATAGCAATAGTCTCAAATTGGTATATGTTACTAAATCTGGATAAACCTATTTTGAGATTGTTATATTTCAACCTCAAATTCCCAAAAGTTTCTAAGCTTTACTCTGAGCAAGCTAAAACTGAACCTGTGACCTGGCTGAGTTTTTACCTTGATAAAATGAAACGATAAAACGCTCAAGTTTTCATCTTCTAGTATGAAGAAAAAACCTTGTAATGGTTGTCCATGAACTGCGCTTGAAATTGACCTCGATCCAAAATTCGAGTTTAACCAATAACAACTTTTAACTAGTGGTAAAGCGTTTAAGGTGTGAGCAGTAGGTTTTGTGATTAACTAATCAAATATTATGACTCTTCATATAAGATCGTGTGTCTTGAGATATATAAATTTAGGTTTGAGTCACAAGGGCTTTTTCGAAAGTGTTTCCTATCATAGTTTAACAAAGCTTGAGTGATGAGATGGAACTCAAATTTGGACATACATGTACAACTCGAAAACTTGCGAACCTACTCAAAAAAGAAAGAAACGCTAATTCTATTATATGTTAATATTTGAATGTATTAGGGTTATAAACGTCATAAACTGAAATGCGATCTTAAATGCACGAGTTAAAGTTGAACTATTTCGTGTTTATCTATATGTGCAACAATAACAACTGCCTCAAGTAATACAGGAGGGTTGATACTTTAAAGTGAGATATTTGCATTTGATATATAGGATATCTACTATGATCTCCTATTTGTGTACGTAAATCAAATCAAATTAAACCAGATTAAGTCTTATTCTATTAGATAAAATTGGATATATGAATTTGACGATATCACATATTTGCGTACAAATTGTCAGAAAATCTGATATTGAGACACTGAAAAAATGTGCCATTTCCTACCCCCACCCCCAAAAGTAATACTAAACTAAGGAAACAGCGAAGTATCTTAACTCAAATGAGATTCGGTAGAAAGATGTCAGGTTTCAAGTGAATGAACTAACGAGTTATAGTTGAATTTGCCATGCACCACATGCAGCTATTGATAGTTCCCAAAGGCTATTACTCCCACATCGGTGCACTACGAATCCAACGGACTCTTTATAAAACAGAAGTCTGTTTATGCGACCGGGCTGGAGTGGTGTATTGTCATCTAAATTGGTATTAGAGTTCGTTATGTAATATTAAAATATTATTATAACGTAGCTCTGATACCAATTAGATAATAATAACAACACTACTTAATCTTTTAATTTTTTTGATTTTAATTTTTTTGATTTGTAATGATATATCAAAGCTTTTGAAAAATAAGATTTATTTTTTATTTTTGGGTAAGAGTAGC
The DNA here is from genome assembly GCA_037974665.1 of Ehretia macrophylla. NCBI lineage: Eukaryota > Viridiplantae > Streptophyta > Magnoliopsida > Boraginales > Ehretiaceae > Ehretia > Ehretia macrophylla. The sequence continues at coordinate 64,889,229 of CM075769.1, forward strand.
CATTTATTAAAGTAGTCTATCTGTGTCTTGAAATTGAAAATCACAAATAAAACTAAAATTACAAATAATATATTACATTTTGGTTTCATATCCACTTTTAAGATTGTTAACATTATTATTTTTATATAAAATGAATATATTTCTACAACATTGCATAATACTCATAGATCATTATTAATTATTACATGTTTTGTATAACTTGTTCAACGTTTCCTAATTTTTAAAGTCTACCAAGTTTGCGTAATTTTGTCATTTTATGCATGCAAATAGCCTTTCATCAAACTACTTAGCCCAAAAAGAAAAGCCTTTTATCAAACTATGAACTATTGTTATTTCCAACCTTTTCTTTTTTATCATGTTTTCAACATATGTTTTTATGTTGGCATCATAGTGCTCTATATTCTAAGAATCATTTGCTATTTATCCAATTTTTAATTCGTTAAAAAAGAAAAATCGTTAATCCCTAATTCATTCATTGTATGAGATAAAGATTTGACTTTACCATAAACTTTTTTTTTCTCAATTTAAATTTTATTTGTGACTTTGGTTGCATCATTTAATATCATCAGGGTATAGCCTTCCTAATTCAATTATCTTTTATGTTACCTCTATTATAGTTTTAGCTTGATTCTTCATAAGAACTTTATATTTGACCATTTTCTTATACTTTGATTTCAAAATCCTTTTCTTGATTGATTGTCTTTGTGAAGGTCAAAAATGGAGATGGAAGGAAAGCCTTTCATGATAAGGGGAGACCCAACGCAAAATTCACAACAAAAACTAATCCAATTGAAACAAAGTACAAGAATAGAAAATCTTAAAAAAATTGCATTTAGTTGATGAGTTGTAGCTACGGCTAATCCTGAAAAAATATCTTTCTTGCAAATAATCATATATCCATTTGGCCATATTACATATACATTCATGGCTGAACTAAGCCCCACCAATGAGACGAACTTCTATTCAGCCATTTGGCCCTCTTATACATAGTGATATGAGGTCTACTTTCTATCTTATAGCTGCATGACCGAATAGAAACATTTTTTCACGAGAATTTTCCTAAATAATTAAGAGATCAGAATGTATGTTCCACTATAGAACAGTTGTAGGTGGAATTATTTCTCCCCAGTCAATAATGTCCTTAAAATAACATCATTCATACCATCAGATTGTGGCAATAAATGCCCTGCATTTGGTTCTTCATGGTACTGAATCCATGAAAGCCTAGTAGCAATGTAGCGCTGTAGCGTAACAGGCACAATGCCATCTTGTACGCCATGCCATAAATGAACCGAGCCTTCACGGTCGACAAAAGGGTCCTCAAGATCCATTGGATCAAATTCCCACTTCCCAAACCCAATCATCATTTCACGGTGGTATGACTCGAACACTCCTTGTTGAGTTGAATATGTCTGAAAAATGAAAAGCAGATATGAGGTTAGGCTTAAAAACGATCATAGTGTGAGTGCCTCATGCGGGAATGACAATTGTTCCCAAGCAAATTCCAGCAAACATAATTTTTGAAGGAACCAAGCAGATATGTCTTTGTGTATCCGCCATATGAATTAAGAGCAATTGATGATCTACTCAAATAATTGCTGATATTGGGAATATCTGACGGGTAAAGGGTAAATCATTTAGGTGTTTTGTTGAACTTGAATGCTAGATCTGTAAAATTGTTATAATCTTAACCTTTTATAGTTTACAAGAATGTGACAAAATCTTGCGTTGATATCGGGCAGTAGCCACATTCTTAACTTCCAACTTTGGTAAAAGACGAGGAGTTTTTTTTGTCACTTTAACCTAATCTAATTCCAAAACACCAGCTTGACAATCCAATCTGATTCATGAGCACATATACACATTAAATGCACTTGGGAAAATAATTAAAAGAAAACAGAGTAATGCTCTATAGGAAATATAAGAAGATAGAGATAAAATATACCTTTGGTGGTGTTGGCCCTCGAGCAACAAGTTTGGAGATAACGTCTAAATCTGGGGCAGTGAAGTTTGCCGTTCCAGACATAACACTGGAAGAAGGGAACCATTTCTGTGTGTTCCACCAATATACAAGCCATGAGGCATGGTGTGCGACCCACACAGCCCACTGGTCTTGTGGGAACTGTTGGGAGTATGCTTCCCCCGATAAATTAGCAGGAAAACTAGGCCACCAGTAATTGATTACAGGTGCAATCAATGCAGCTCCTGCCAGCCTGTTTAGTAAGAAATTAAACCCGAAATATTACTTTAATCCGCAATACTCGCCTACATAAAAATTTAATTTAAGACATCACATAAAGATGGACATCATACCTGTGAGGAATATACTTCAAGCATCCCCAGACCGCTTGTCCACCCATAGAATTCCCAACAACATAGAATTTGGGTCCAAGCCCCAACTCATCAGCAAGATTTTCGATATCTAAAGTTAAAGTTTTTATGGTGCGTTTTGGATGAGGGTCACTTTCTCCATATCCTGGTCTATCAAAAGACACAAAGTAGACTCCAAGGTCTTTCACCAATTCCTAAAAAATGGAAAAAGACCAAATTAATAGGGAAAAAATCATTTTATTCCTAAGAAATATGACAAGTCTCAAACAACTCCTAATAATATTAAAAATCTCTTAACAAATTCCTGTACTTTAATTTTTATTTTTATTTTTGTAATTTTTGATGAAAAATGAAATAATGCACTAAAAATATCATTTTTGCCCATAAAATGTGACGTGATTTAACAAATTTGTTATTCTTGTAAATTTTCATTGTTTTATGCAATGACGCAACGGGAAAGAGTTTGGCTATAAAAATATTAGTGTGACCGTACTTTTGGATTAAAAAAAGAATTATATTATTACAATCACATTCCAACAAACAAGCTGGAAATTAATTTAGAAAAATAGTCCAACAGATAGTTAGACAATAGTCAAATTACAAAGACAAAATATGATATTTTAATATATTATTTCTTTTTTTTATAATAAAAATAACAAAAAACATTAAAGTATAGGGACTTGTGAAGAAAATTTTAAATTCACAAGCACCTATTTAAGACTTATTATATTTTTTAGAAACTAAAATAACTTTAATCCCAAATTAATAGCAACAGAAGAAACTACTAAAGTTCAAGTGACACAACATTTTGAAATTAGATGATCGTGCACGAAACTCTCGCTAGATATACTATTAATTTCCAACAAAGGGAAAAGAGCTTCAAAACCAATGACAATGATACCGATGTTGAAATCAGAGGATCGTGCTTGTTGGAGCTAAAGCCATGAAACAAGATAATCTTGTATTTAGCAGTGTCTTTAGCAACACCATACTCCTTGTAGGCTAAATATCTTCCATCCCTAAGCTTGACTCTCGGCCCGGTGATGGGTGGACCATCTGGTGTGCCACAGAGCTTCGGAGGTGGAGGGCGGAAAGCTTGATATACCCCGGCGAGAAAACCCATCAACAATAAAACTATGACTTTTTTGTTAATCCCTGGAGGCAAACAGTTGAACACATATATCATTAAGATCCTAATTGTATCGAGTATGGCAAAGAATATGGAAAGAAAAACAGTTGGAAATTAAATACCAATCGATTCTCCATTCTTTCCCAACAACATTGTTTTCCCAGCTCAGTAATGCTTTCACTGAAATGATATCTCAAAATCTACTTATTTGGTGATGAAAAGTGGAACAACAAAGGATATATGGTACTAGCATACAGTTGAAGTTGGATATATAGTACTAGCATGTAGTGGATTTTTTTTTTAAAAAAGATTATTATTTAACTAGTTAGGATTGACACGTAAAGTTATTTCCATTTCTTTGGGACAATTTTCAATTGCATGTAAAATGTGCAAGGGATTATATATTTGGCATCATGAATGGTGCTAAGGGCATATTCAATCGAGTTTTTAAATAATAAAAATTATTATTTTTAGAGATTTTATTATTTTTAGAGATAATCTAAATAACAATTAATTAAAAAAAATAACATACGAGAAAAAATAATATATAATTAAATTATTATGTAAAATTAAAATTAACACAATATAGAGACTCAATTTTATAGAGACTCAATTTTTTTATTTTGGTATCTAAATGGGTCTTTAAAATAGTTTTTTTGTCTTGATCTCTAAGTGGGTCTCTAAAATTGATCTTAGTCTCTATATGAGTCACTAAAATGATGGTAGAGACCCATTATAGATACTCTATTGATGATAGCCTTAGAGACCAAGATAAAAAAATTGAATATCTATAAAATTGAGTCTTTATATTGTGTTAATTTTAATTTTACATAATAATTTAATTATGTGTTATTTTTTCTCGTATGTTACTTTTTTTTAATTAATTATTATTTAGATTATCTCGACTTTTTTAACGAATATTTCAAGCAAAAAATAAATAAATTGCGACAAAGATAATGTTTAAAAAATTAGGATTACGTTTAATTAAATTTCTGCTCCGAAGTGATCTTGTTCAACATATTAATATTAAAAAAACTCATGTTCAAACTAATTAAATCAAAACATATATTTAACTAATTAAAATATGAATTACAAACACAAATTTTGCTAAATAATACAAATATGTCTATGGTTCTTCGTTAAGTGAAGTCATATTAGGATGATATATGTCATTATCAAAGTTAATCGAACAGGATATCCTTTTTGCCATAATTGCATTTTGTTCCTCAATTATCCACGCTCTTCTAGTCGGAGTTTCGATTGCCGAAGTCTTCGTCATCATAATCTTATAATCGTTAGAAGTTTCTAAACTCTCTTTGTACTCCTTTATCATTTTTGCCATCTCTTTCGCTTGTTCATTAAGATCTTCCGCAATGACCTTACCCTTTGCTTGTTTTCTAGCCTTTTTGTTTCCAATCGGCCTTGACGATCTCGGGGTTTTCGACACTGACTCTATGGGATCGTCATTGTCAAGAGAAAAATTCGGCTTAGGTGGACTCATATTCATCATTAGACTTGCAACATCGATTATTGACTGCCATTTTTTCTCGTGTTGTAAAATTGACCAACAGTGTTCGAGGTTGAAATTATGACTCATAGCTGTGTATAAGAGTCTTGCGTCATCCATCTACAAAATAATTCAATATCTCTCAAAATTTAATTTAAAAAATTATTAAGTATTAAATACAATATACTCTATAAAAATATAATATATAGTATTAAAAACTCACATTGTCAACGACATTTGCTCCGCTCTTTGGTCTCATATTTACTTGAGCAAGACACTCTGCAAATTTTGTGCATTTTTGGTTTATTTGCGTCCATCGGGATTTAAAGTTCTTTGTTGTTCTTTTTTCACTTGGATTGTTAGGGGTGTAACTCTTCATATTCTTGTAGAATTCGATTCCACATTATTCATGATGTTTGGTTTATCCCGATCAAAGAATCTTCACTAATCGTGATATAAACCTGACATAAAGTCTTATCATCTTCATGCGTGAAATTGCAACCCCTAGAAATTCCGTCCGTACATTCCATAACTGCTAATTCATAAAAGGAAAAAAGGAGAGTTAGGTTGATTTATTTAAACATATCTAATAAAAACTAATAAATAAAACTATATTTAAAAAAAATATAAGTGCCTAATTTAAAAAAAAAATCCTAATTACAAAACCTAAACTAAAAAAACATAAAAAAATAACCTAAACTAAATATAATTAAAAAAATAACCTAAACTAAAAAAACATAAAAAAATAACCTAAACTAAAATAACATTAAAAAATAAAATACAAAACTCTAAAAAAAAAAATTAAAAAAATCAATTAAAAAATAAAATAAAAAAACCTAAATATAAAACACCCCCCTCCTATATCTTTTCCTTCCCCTCCTTGCAGCGTCGTACCCTTCCCTCCTCCCCCCCTCTTCCACCCCCCTCCCTTTTTCCTTTTTCCCTTCCCTGCAGCGCATCAGTGCCCCTCTCCCCCCTCCCCCGCCCCTCTTTTTCCATTTTCCCTTCCCTGCAGAGCATCAGCGCCCCCTTCCCTTCCCCACCCCACCCCACCCCCACCCCCACCCCCACCCCCACCCCCACCCCCTTTTTCCTTTTTCCCTTCCCTGCAGCGCATCAACGCCCCTCCCACCCCCCCCCCCCCCCCTCCCTTTTCCCCTTTCCCCTTTCCCCTTTCCCCTTTTTTGTTTTGTTTTTTTTTTTTGTACACACATAGTGTGTATATATATATATGTATGTGATGCGCCCCTCCCCCCCATTGCCTTTTTTTTTACTTTTTTTTTTCTGTTTATTGAACAAAATATGAGCTTTTTGTTTCAAATATTTGGTATGTTGAAAGATTTGTGATATGTGTTGACGGATTTGTGATGCTGTTGATGGTATTCTTTTTTCTAGATTTGGTTGCATATATACAAAAATTTCAACGGTTCAATTTTTTTTTTCAGCTTTGCAGAACGATTAACGGCTCTATTGTCAGAATTTTTGGTTTTTTTTTCTTGTCTGATGAAAAAAAAAACAACAGTGTAATTTTTTTTTTTTTAGATCTGACGATCTGACTTTGTCAGATTGTCAGATCGTCACATGCTTCAAAATAGAGACTTGTTTTTGTTTTCTTGTGTAGTCTCTATTTTTTTTAACAAATTTGTTGAAAAAAATAGAGACTAGGTACTATTTTGGCTCTTCAAAACTGTTTTGATGTCATTTTTTTGCCAAAAAGTGTCAAATAGTATTTTAAAGACTCCTATTGGTGTTGATTTTTTCTCAATAGAATCTCTAACAATAGTAATTATTATTATTTAGAGACTCAATTGAGGATGCCCTAAATGGGTCTCTAAAATAATTTTTTTTATCTTGGTCTCTAAGTGGGTCTCTAAAATTGATTTTAGTCTCTATATAAGTCTCTAAAATGATTAATAAAGACCTATTATAAAGACTCTATTGAAAATAGCCTAACAAGTTAAAAAAAAACGGAAAAGATAATGATGGTTGGTAGACATTTTTTTTTGTCGAAAAATGGTTGGTAGACCACCCTTGCCAAATTGTTGTTCAATTGATCACTTTACTTTAGTGGGTGGTTGTGTTAGTTGGACAGATATTTGAGGATATGGATATATCTTTTTCTTACTTTTTACGAAAAAAAAACGTCAGAGTCATAATGTAAATATAAATTTTTTAATTATAATAAATCACTATTTAATTAATTTATTGAATTTTCGGTAGATAAATTATTGAGAGAAAGAAAGAAAAAGATGGGGATGTTTGCGAACAAGTTAGAAAAAATTTGTCAACTTTTACCTACTTCTTACATTTGTGTAACGACATGAGAAAAGATGTAATACCAACTAATTATATTTCTCTGAGCATAAGGACTAAGAGAATGAACCGGAAAAATACAAATGGTTACATACGTCATGAAGTCAAGAAAGTATATAATATATATTATGGATAAAATCATTAATTAGTTAATTAATTAACGTGTCATAATTAAGCCTCCTAAGATAATAAACGAGTATTAAAGAGATATATTGATTTTAGGGACATAACTTGTCACAAGTCTAAAAAAATGGAATTCCTAAGCCAGCAAGAGCCATCCAAAGTTTTATATAACCACGCGACAAAAATTGGACCACTGGTCCACAATTAGTAGACTACTATCAATTAACATTACATTATTTCAAAAACAATATAAGTAGACAAAATACTAAGAAGTAGAATTCCTTTTCTCACATCTCCCAAGCAATCAATTCCTAATACTTCCTATTAACCAGCAAGAAGGATTAGAAACTAAAGAATGAATAGAAAGCTAAAGAAAATATAGCTTAATGGGTTAACGATGAACTGACAGAAGGAATATGGATCGATAACGTATCAATAATGATTAATCAATTTCTCAATAAACTTCTCAAATTAGATAGCACAGAAAAGTAATAAATATAAAAATAACTTGAAAAATTTTTGCGTTTCATAACAATATTAAACACTTTCATACTTTTTCTTTCAACAACCGTAACTTTCAAAAGAATGCAATTTAACAGAAACTATCATATGCTTTCTTTAAATATCTATAACTTTAAAAAATATCATTTTCCGACAAGATAAACATATATATTATATGCTTTTTTTACAATAACTATAGCTTACAAAGAACAATATTTTCATGAGAATAGGGGCATGTATCATAGTTTTCAGAAAGCAATAGAAATCAATAACGTTCAATAAACATTTTCATTCATGTTATGGTACAAAGCCTCCACAAGGCTAATTGGATATCCGAATAGACGACGCACTCCAAAACAGTACGTCAACTATTAACCTTTTTTTTTTGGTCAATATTGACCTTGGTTGACTAGGCTAACTGTTTCTAGGCACAACACTTCCGAAATACTTTTACAATATCAAAGTTTACTAACTTGAAATTTCTCTTTGATTCATAAACATTTTACGATGTTTCTTATTCATAGATGATGCATACAAAATAGTTTTAATGCACCTAAAACAATTTCGACGCAATTAAGACATCTTTTATTTTTCTTTGATGGAGGCCTAACCAATTACATTAAAAATTCATATAAGGAATGTTTCACCCATTTTAACACATAAAACACTTTTAGTGTAATTTAGCAACAAAAAGAGAAAAAACACTTTTAGTGTAAACGAGACAAGCTTTCATGCATATGAAATAGGTCTAACGCAATCAAGACAGCTTTGGAGCATAGACACCAAATTTAACTTTTGTTTGGCCTAACTGTGAAATTTTAACTTTTGAGTTGTAAATTTTTTACAGTAGAGCTTTTTAATATAGAAAAAGATAGCGTTAGATATTATTGCAAAGAAGAGACCATGAGGAATCATAAGGGACTTATTTATTGAATATGAGAGAATATTCGAAACTTCCTTTTCTACTATGTCGAATCAAATTCTTTCTTTCCGACCTATTTGATTTTCTGGCCTGTCCTATGACCCACAACTTTGTCAACAGGGTGGAAGCTCAAAGCCCTTAAAGCAAGCCCAAAGAAGATTCCACTCCAAACTTAAGTTTTAAACATCTAAGTCCAAGCCTAAATTCTTTTAAGAAGTGATGCAAATCAAGCCTAGACCTTAAAAATGCAAAACCAAGAGATTATCATCCTTTCAAAGGCTGTAATATAATAAAAACTGCTAACTCAAAATAATTCCAGATTCATTGAAGCATTACCTTCAACACTTGGTATGTAGGACAATCAACGCAAACGCCCTTCTGTTGCTGATGGAGGAAGAAAGAAAGTGTTTCCTTTTTTTGTTCTAAAATTTGTGTAGAATACTAGAATTTCGCATATATATTAAGCCACCATTCACAACACTAAGTATAACTTCCAATAAAAATGTAGAGTATTGCAGTTGTATATTGGAAGCACATTTGAATCCATCAAACGCTTTACGGTATGTTTCTAAAAGTCAAATAACTTGAAAAGGAAACAAAGATATAAAACAAATTTTATAATCATTTTCTTTTTTGTCAAGAAAATTATATAATTATCGGTGTAATTCTAACTATCACTTGAGGATCTGACCAAAAGAAAAAAAAATAGATATCGCACGAGGATGATTTTGATCCAAAAAAAAAAAAAACAAAAAACTATCACACGAGAATTTGACCAAAAAAAGAACTATCACACGTGGAGACAGACTTGGTCATCTCATAATTCCCTTGTCTATTAAAGTGGTAGTATATAGTATGTAAAATTTTAATCATCCAACACCACAAGATTAAATCTCCATCACTAAACAAGTGTTGCGCACTCGAGAATGGACAACTTTATTTACTTTCAATATAGACTTGTATGAGGTAACAAATTAAAACAATTCAGCAGTGTCTAATTTTTCCCCGTCAACAGTGTCTTTAAAATTTCATCTTTTACATCATGATGAGCATATGGGAATAGATGTCCTCCATTTGGTACTTCATGGTAATGAATCCATGGAAGCCTTTTAGCAATACAGCGTTGCAGCGTAACAGGCACTTGACCATCTTTATCTCCATGCCATAAATGGACTGAGCCTTCACGCTCAACAAAAGGGTTCTTGAGATCCATTGGATCAAATTCCCACTTCCCGAACCCAATCATCATGTCTCGATGGTATGACTCGTATACTCCTTGTTTCGTTGAATAAACCTGAACATGAAAAAGCAATTTTCACTGTGATGGTCAAACTAACAAAAAATATTTTTTAATGTAACAATCCAACACTAGAAAAAATTATATTTTCTCGTATCAAATTATTTTCCGGCAAACAAATGGAGCCTTAGTGAAAAAAAGAAATAGTAAAGTCTAATACTCAAAAAGAGAAAAAGGAGAGAAACATGATTGATGTACCTTCGGATGTCCCCTGGCATGCAGTTTGGAAATAACCTCTCTATCTTGGTCTGTCAATTTGGCTTTTCCAGCTACAACACTGGAGCATGAGAACCATTTCTGAGTATTCCACCAATACACGAGCCATGGGGCATAGTGTGCTACCCGAAGAGCCCAATGGTCCTGTCGCATCTGTTGGTGGTATGATTCTGTCGATAAATTCTTAGGAAAGCTAGGCCACCAGTAATTGATGACTGGTGCAATCAATGCAGCACCTGCTATTCTGCCGGTCATCAATAATTCAACTCGTTATTTAAGTCTAAGAAATAGATTCAATTCCATGTTTACACAAATTTGGAATATCGTTATGAGGGGGCTATTCAATTTTTATCTTAGAGTCTGTTTGGTCTAACTTTTAAATACTTAAAAGTATTTTTTGTGAGTTTAAAAAATAAAATTAATCTGTTTGACTCATTTCTTAAAGATTTTTTTAGCTAAAAGTCGAAACTAAAAAAGTTGAAAATTAAGAAGGTCCAAATTAGAGTTTTTTTCGAAAAAAGTTTTGCAAAATTGTATTTATATCATGCGAGAAGTTTTTTTTTTTTTTCTTCTCAAAAATTACCCCTTTATATTTTAACAACCCAATATTACACTCAATTTTTTTCAGAAATACTTGTCCATATTTTGAACAGTATTTCTGATATGACAAGATCAAATAGTCAATAACTTCTATTTAATAACATTTCTAATTAAAAATTTACTACTAATTAAACTCTATAGTATAACAATACAAATTTTACTGTTAAACCAAACATAGTCTTAAATCATGTTTCACGACACTAATGTATTTTTTACATTCCTTAGTGATTATTTAAAAACTATTGCATATGCCTCTTTGCCAAAGTATCATACGTAGGAAAACAATAAAATAATGTTGCTTTTTTAGCTTTGGAAATGTTACTAAACAGGCCGAGCTCGAGGTTGCTCTAGGCTCGACTCTTGAGTGAAAAACTCTAAAATCATACCTGTGAGGAATATATTTGAGGCATCCCCATACAGATTGGCCTCCCATGGAAAACCCAACCACATAAAATTTGGGTCCAAGTCTTAATTGATCAGCAAGATCTTGTATATCCAAAGCTGTTGTTTTTATGGTTCGCTTTGGATCAGGGTCACTTTCTCCATAACCAGGTCTATCAAAAGACACAAGGTACACCTCTAGCTCTTCAACCAGTTTCTGCAAAATGCAATGTATCAAAAATTTCAAAAGAGCGAGAGAGGGGGGTAAGTTCGGGTGCAATCGATCAAAACAACGTATTTTGTAAAAGAATAATAATTTATATCATTCGGGTGATAATAATCTCCCTTTGCATGGTAAGAGTACTTTTTCATATTAAATGACAAATACTTCTTTGTATGGTAAATCTATATACCATACAAAGAATGGTACGACTTTACCCCGTGCAATATGTAGCAATCTGACTGTATACTAAAACAGTGATCGTCGTCATACCGATGTTGCAAGAAAAGCATCGCGTTTGTTAGCGCTTATGCCATGCAGAAATATGATCTTGTATTTTGCGGTGTCTTTTGGAACACCATGTTCCTTGTAGGGTAGATATCTTCCGTCTCTAAGTTTGATTCGAGGTCCATTGATGGGTGGACCACCAGGTGTGCTACAGATCTTTGGCGGTGGAGGACGGAGAGCTTTATACACCATGGCCAGACAACCAAGCAACACCACCCATATAAGCTCCATGAACATCACTGCAAAACATACAATTTACAATAAAAGTTGAGTGAAATATATATACACCCTTCAATATTCTATTCTGTTCTAGCAACAAACTTAGCCTGTTAGCCAAGTACACGTTCGTGCCGGCTTAAGAAGGAAGCAAGTATGGCATATCCAGCCATTCTTAAACAATATTTATATACATATATGCAAGCACATTAGCATGCTGAAGCGTGAAATACTTGTTCACGCGGTTCGATCAGAAAGAGAAAGAAAGAGAGTTGCTGTACTTGTTCAAGCTTTGCTTCGAAGCTATGCAAACTTAAAAGTCAACAATGAAAAGGAAAAGAAAGAAAAAAGAGTCTAGCCAGCAGAGTTCACTGCCAATACAAAGCACAACAATAAAGGGTAAAACATCATTCTTTCCTTCAAAGCTTTGGGAACTCGAAACACAAAAATGGAAAGCGAAAAAATGAAGGGTAAATAGCACCACAACCCCCTGTACTTTAGTAAAAATGCACATGACCTCCCTGTGGTTTAAAAAGTGCACCGGACCCCCCTGTGGTTTCAAAAGTGTAACACCACAGACCCCTCCGTTAAAAAAACCGTTACTTTTAACGGAGAGTGTGTTACACAAGCGTTTGATGCGATTTTTTATGTTTTTAGGCTTAAATTATTACTTAAGTGGACAAAAATGCCCTTACATATATATATTTTTTTCTTTTTTTTTTCTCCCAATGCAATTTTCACCAAAAAAAAAAAAAAAAAAAACCAAACCTATCTTCCTCAAACCACCGCCGCCCCCCACCCTCACGCACCCCACCCCCACAGTCAACCCTCCACCCCCACGCACCCCACCCCACCATCACACCCACACAGACACACATACACACACACACACAGACACACATACACACACACACAGAGAGATGCACACACATACACAGACGCACACACACACACACAGACGCACACACACACACACACAGACGCACACACGCAGACGCACAGATGCACACACACCTGCAAATCTTTATATATATATATATGTGTGTGTGTGTGTGTGCGTGTGTATATTATATATATATATATGCGTGTGCGTGTGTATATATATATATGTGTGTGTGTGTGTGTGTGTCTGTGTGTCTCTGTGTGTGTGTGTGTGTGTGTGTGCGTCTGTGTGTGTGTGTGTGTAAACAAAAAAGAAAAGAAAAAGAGAAATAAAAAATAAAAAATTGAAGGGCATTTTAGTCTTTTTATACAATTCAGTTAAATTTGTTGACGGAAAATTAGGGAGGGGGTGCGTGTGCACGGTTTGAAAACCATAAGGGGTTCCGATGCACTTTTTAAACCATAGGGGGGTCATGTGCATTCTTGCTAAAACATAGGGGGTTGTGGTGCTATTTACCCAAAAATGAATAAAGAATTCTAAAGGCAAGCTTCTTTTTTTCTTGTTTGGTTTTTGGTTGAAAATTCTCAAGCAAGCTAGTCATCCCAATTTATGTTATATATCTTTCTACTTATAATATAGCCCAAATCATTCTATTCAAGAAAAATCACATATGCCACACGTCGGTTTTCACGGAGTATAGCTGCTATATGACCAACATTAATAGATATTGAAAAGACTCATAACCACCGGCCATTTGCTTTAGTGGTATGGCTTGCTTTTTGTGCTAGAAGATTCGAGATTGATTTTCAACATATATAATATTTTAATGTAATATAATATTGACTTAAACCTTTCTTTAATAGGAAAAAAAAAAACTCATAACCTTCCTAGCATCAATAAAAACTATATTCTCTACAAAAATGAAAAATAAAAAAATAAATCAGGTCCATGTTATTAGAATGTCAAAGTGGAAGTTAAAAAATTAGAGAAAAAAGAGCATAAGTTTTTATATTAATGAGAAAACCATCAAATCAAATTAGACTAGTTGTGGAAATTTACAAATTAGCTACAAAAGAGCATCAAATTTATATTAATGTGATTAGTAACATATTTTATAATTAGTTAGTTTGAGTTTGAATAACAATTTCCGCCTTAATTATGTAAAAAGATAGCATTTTATTATTTGTATTATATTATGCTCTTAGATCAATTACAGATAATGATCCAGTAAGGAGAATGTTATAATTAATTTAATTGTGTGAAAGCGCCATGTGTTGCGTTAAACTCGAGCATCGCATAAATTTACCGAGTTGTACTACTAATTCGAAGCCTAAAAGTATGAAATCAATCACACAACATTTTCTCCATTTTGAAGATTTATTCTTCTTCTTTAAAAAGAAAAAAAGATTTATTCTTCTGAAAATGGGGTGAGGACTTCAACCCCATAAGAGCTCCAGCATCCCGTCGAAGCCTTCGAATTGAAGCTTGAATTTTGCCAATATATATATATATTTTTTTGGGTAAAATTTTGTCAATATCAACTATCATAAGCGTCGAGCATTCTATAACATGATTATATTTCCCAAGAAGTGCAAAAAGAAAAAAAAAGAAAGAAGAAAATGTGAGAGAGATATGTAAGAACTAACCCTGTTTGTCAAATTTCGAGTTCAAAACTCTACGTCCGTGAGCAAAACTAATGTTATAGATTTAAGCAAAAATTACTTAAAACTCAAAGGCAACCCTTTCCAGCATCTCCTGCTTCAGTGAGTGTTTGGGCCAACTTATCCATGGTTTTGTTGTCATTGAGAAATCTCTTGATGCTACCAAGAAGTGTAAGAGTATTTTTTGTGGATTTTATGCAACTATCGATGATTGTATTTTTGGTTTCTGGGTTGAGCTTATCTAAGTGCTTGTGTAGTTCAGCATCAATGAATGTTTTAATATATAATTGTACCTCTATCGGTTTGTTGAACAAATTAATCATATTAACCTTCCATTCATCCACTTTTCTCCTACCCTTCTCCTACCTAGGTAAGACATTACAGTACTGCTAGCGTAAATGATAAGAAACCCATACATGCGCATCAACATGAAATAAATCAAACCAAATTAGACTAAGCCTTCTTCCACTAGGTGGAGTTGGTTATATAGATCATGCGACGTCATTCCTTCCTGTCGAGATCAACATGAAAATAAAAGTGAAAAAATGTCGTAATAAGGAGCAAAAATTAGAAAGTGAAACAATAAGAAATAGAATCTGCATGCAGGGTGGAATCGAAATTCTGTCAAATTTGCTCTCTTATCGTGAAGGTGGATCGCATGCCGTTGGTTAGGCGATATCTCCAAGATGGCTCTGCGTCTGCAAGAAGAGAGAGATATATGAAAGTGCGTAATCCTACTCTACATATATTGATCGTTGTTTTAAAATAAATAAATAAATAAAAGAATTTTTAAGTTAATATTACGTAAATAATGTTACATCTTTTGATAAATTTCAAGATTAAGATTTAGATTAAAAATTTTTACACACAAAACGAGAACCGTACCAATAATTAACGTAACGCTATCTCATATGACTTGTATTGCGATTCATGCCAGATGTCGCGAACTTTAACATTGCATGTCCATATGCATGTTCTATCTAACATACGCATGCAAGCGATACATCCTTTATGCCCTTCCACAATTTTACTTATTACTTTCTTTATTAATTTTTATATCAACGATTAATTCTGACACCGACGCATGCTGGAAAGTCATTGCAAGGCCAGCAATTAATTCTGACGTCGACTCATGCTGAAAAGTCATTGCCAGGCCAGCAAAGGTTTTTGGTACGCATACGTGACAATTAAAAATTTTAAATTACCTAACGGAATAATTTTTATGTATTTGTTTATAGTAATTAATGCAGATTTAATAACAAATAAAAATTTTAATTTAATTAAATTTAAGCGTAGTTTCAGGATTTCGTCTAACGCAAAAACAACAGTAGATTCTGAAAAGAGCTTCCCATGCGTGAAGCCTCCAAAATTAGTCCACACGGAATTCGTGCTATCAACTGGATTTCACCCCACTAGAGTTTCTAGAGAAATCCTATAATTTTATTCTAATAGAGCGTGGCCGATTTATCGGACAGATTGTTGACCCCATTCTTATGCAACCTGATCGATCGGGCTAGAAACTTCTCCGATCGATCAGGGATCTCTTCTCTTTATCATCTTTTACCTTCTTGTGAATGGATCGATCCGGAAGTGGCCCTAATCGATCGACCCTTACCCTCCATCGATCCCAACTTCATTTTGTACCTCTTTTAACATCAAAATTGTGTGATTTGTGCAACAAACACCTTGTATGACAAATGAAACACTGTGCATTAAGTTTTAATCAATTAAATCAATTGTGCACGCACAAAGCTAGGTTTAAAATGAAAAATGACAGACTCATCAACACCCCCAAACCTACTCTTTGCTTGTACTCAAGCAAAACTACATCAAACATATTGCCATGCCACTCAGGAGATCACCTATGACTTGAACTAGCATGTATTTTAAGAATGCAAAATAAAAAGGACCTTGATTCATCGTTATAATCAAACGACTACTCCGAGGGTGACGCTATCAATCATTTCAGCAAGATATCCTCTAAAAGTGAGCTAAGCAAATTTAAGTTCATACCACCTATTAATTTTCAAAGACAATTAACTAGGCTAACCTCAATAGTTGCACCCCAACACATTCCTGACTCTTAAACCAACCTCAGCCTTAGTTTATTCTTGTTTGAGGTGCTCGATTCCCTAAAGCTTTTTTGGTGCCCCGTGTAACGGGCTTTGGGGTCAACAATTAGTCCGATCGATCAGATACCCTAGCCGATCGATCTAGCCGATCGATCGGATACTCTGGCCGATCAATCGGACAGTTTGTTGACCCCATTCTTATGCAGCCCGATCGATAGGAGATCTCTTCTCTTTATCATCTTTTGCCTTCTTGTGACTCGATCGATCCGGAAGTGGCCCCAATCGATCGGACCTTACCCTCCATCGATTCCAACTTCATTTTGCACCTTCTTTAACATCAAAATTGCATGATTTGTTCAACGAACACCTTGTATGACAATAGATATACCGAGCATTAAGTTGTCGTTAATTAAATCAATTGTGCACGAACAAAGCAAGGTTTAAAATGAAAAATGACAAACTCATCAGTGTGCTAGCTTTTCCCTGTGTCAGAATACTACAATATATAAGAAACACATATGACCGCATGTGGAACAACCTTAAACTGACTAGTCTTGGACCTCATAATAATCAGATCAATATATAATTGCTATGGGCCCAATTATATTAATATTAGGACAATCCTAAAATTAATTTAATTTTTTCGCTAATCTAATTAATTCACAAATTCCTTTTGTGTGTGGCCTATTGGGTTCATAATTAATCGATAGAGAATAATTAATTCTACTAATTAATTAAATTATAACTTCTTCTAATTAATTCACAAATTGAGAGTGACATCTAGCAGTATATCGCGATTACCCAATTAAATATGAAATGCAAGTACACGAACCCAATTAGTAATTTCTATGCAATTGAATCCTAATGTCTAAATAATCTCAATCGAGTCAGAGTCATGAACAGGGTTGACAAACTCTATTACTCGATCATATGCCAAAATCTATTTAATTAGTAACTTATAAATAATCCGTGGAACGAATTCCACTATTCCACTTTGGCCAAGTATTTCTAGTTAATTAATAGATTGCATAGGATCCCCAATTGATAATTTTCGTATTTACACACACATATCTCTATGATAGAATAGATCATAACTACTGAATACATTAGACATTCGTGATTAGAATTAGCTTAATTGCACCAGCAAATTTTGGTATTTCTAATCATGAGATAACTGTGGTGTCTCAGGTCTGATGATTAATTGCATGATTACATTATACAATGAATTATTGACCAATCCATGTAATTCATTATATTGATAGTCAAGTCCAATCACTTGTTCACAACAAGTACTTATACATTTACTATAACGATATGAGACTAATCGCTCAATTTAATATCTCATATTATTTGGTTAGTAGACTGTAATTCAATCTATTCAGATAAACTAACGCCTAATTAATTTTAGAACATATCTGTGAATATAGATTCCGTCACTCATATCCTTATTCCTAATGATATAATCTATAAATAGTATTTTAAAGACTTTTATTTATTTAATTAAAATATATTAATAAATAAATAAATTGCCTGCATTAAGTGATTAATAAATTAAATAATTTATTATTCATAATTCTAAAAATATAATTTATTGACTTTTAAGACATTTTTCTAACAAAGTTTTCTGCAATTCCTTTAAAACGATGATTTATTACAAACCATTAAGGTGACAGCCATGTGCTATCTTGCTTTCGGTTATTAACCGTTATTACAATTATTTGATGCCTTTCTTCATTTAGTTTTATTCGCTATGAAGTTTGCCTTATCGCCGCCCCATCCCCAACTGCACAAGCCTATGGGCCGACAATTTTTTTTTCATTTTAGAGTTAAATTCAAAGAGAGGCGTAAAACGACTTTATACCACTTTTAAAAAATATTATATATTTTAAAAATTAATTTTATAACTTCTGATATTTAAAATAAAATATTATAATTAGATCAAATGGCGAATGGTATAACTTAACAAAAGCAATATGAAGGAATATAAAAAAGGGATGATCAATGTCTATTATTAAAGTTGCTCAAATCCACCCTTTAGCTTGACACATGGATGGAATGCCTTTGAATAACAGTCCTAGCAGTCTAATCAACACTTTTATTTGTATTCCTACAAATATGATTAATGCTGGGACAATATCTTGGCCTGGGCAGATCTTTTTTGCAAAAATGAATCTCTCTAGAGTTACATTTCTCTACCTACTGTTGTGTGCATCTGTCTACTTCATCTTATTACATAAAATTAGAATAACTAAAATTAAAAATTTAGCTTTCTTGTTAGTGGTTGAAAAGCTTGACTGACATATGGTACAGACAGCTTCTTACATTAGGTGAAATACATAACTGTTTATGTACGTCCATTTATGGTAATGATTTATTTTTATTCGCACGAAGTGGATATGGTAGCCGATCGATTAGATAGAGAAATCTGTTTGAACTAATTTGCAATGCCGCGTATCGGAGGAAGAAAGTGTTAATGTGAGATTTATAAGGAGGTATTGTGAGTTTAAACATCATAATTTGAATTAATTATTTTGGATTAATTGATTTGAAGTTGTAGTTATTTCTTACATCAGTAATATTAATCTCATTTAATTTGTAAACCTAGGTTCTAGGCTCGACTTAGGGTTTGATATAGTGTAATGTAGACTCAAGTACTTATTTTGTATGCCTACAACACTAATTTCGGTTTATAAACCTGAGTTCTCGAGATTTGACATAATGTAATGCGGTTTGCTGTAATTTTGGATAGTGATAGGCCCAGACTGATTGTGATTTCGGTTTCTATGAATATATTCCATACAAAAGATAAAAAGAAAGGCATCTGGGGAGAATATTTGGTAGTTGCTAGTCCTTTCAAAAAGAAAGGCATCGGGGGAGAATATTTGGTAGTTGCTAGTCCTTTCCAGAAATTTGAAAAGAATAAATTGAACTCAATAAGCTTTATTAATATTCACCTCAGGGTCCTTCCTCGCTCTTGGCTTTACTTTAATCTTACATATTTACATAACTATCCTCTAATATTTCTGGTGAACTTTTTATGCAGATAAGACCCAAATTTCATATTGTTTTACAAGTTTCCACCCCCCCCCCCCCCCCCCCCCCTCCCCCTTCCATGTACTAATGACTCGATCAGAAAATGTACCTTGCAAAATTAGAGTTAATTCACTATTCCGGCAACAAGAAATTTTATAATAATTGTACATTACGCCCTTCAACTAAATTTAATGCGATTTCCTCCCCTCTTTCTTGCCCGCAATTAATGTGAAAATTATGTATTTTAACAGGGGTGTCCTAAATATTTTTGACCGTTATTGCTTTAACGTTAAAGGTGTCCATCATTTACAAAGAGTTAAGGATTGATTATATTTGAGTACTAGAATATAATTTGACTAGATGCATGAGATTTTGTCCTAAACAGGAAACAGTTATATTATTGAGATATGATTTACTAAAATTGTATTTCATTTATCTTAATAAATATTCTAATATGCATCAGCCTTCATAAGATATCTTTACTTTGTAATATTTTTGTAAAAAGTCGTCCTATCACGATTGTTTGTCTTCGTCACACTTCACTTAGAGATAAAGGAAATTCAATTTAAGTTTTACCACAAAAGATATATTAATTTGCTGTTGAAATCATTTCTCCCCTATCAATAGCTTCTTTAAAATATCATCTTTAACACTACCAACATATGGGAATAGATGTCCCCCATCTGGAACTTGATGATAATGAATCCACGCATGGAAGCATCTTAGCAATGTAGCGTTGGAGCTGAACAGGCAATTCACCATCTTTCTCGCCTTGCCATAAATGGACTGAGCCTTCACGACCAACAAAAGGGGGTCCTGAAGATCCATATATAGGATCAAATTCCCACTTTCTCAGACCAACAATCATGTCTCGAAAGAATGACTCCATCACTCCTTGTTGCATCGAATATATATACCTGAACACGAATTTAGAAAATGATTTATATGAGTGCCCGTCTGATCATAGTGTGTGCCCCGATTTGACTCTGCCCGTGCTGGCTATGATATTTATGCAACCCCATTTGAACTTAAATGTTTAATCATCTAATCTAAATCTAGCCGCTTCTCGAGATCTTTTTTTATTCATAACCATATACATGAAGAATGCACATAAAAAAGAATTGATCAATTATGCATCTTGGAATGTGCCTCAGAATTCGAATTGAAACTTCATTTAGCGGACTAAATCCAATCGAAACAAATCAAATCTCATCGTTAAGAGGGATCAGCTGAAATTTGATAATTGTTACAGACAACATATTTAAAGAAAAATATTTTAGCACACTCGATTATTATGATACCGATGTTGCAAGGAAAGCATCATGCTTGTTAGTGCTATGGCCGTGATCTTGTATTTTGCAGTGTCTTTGGGAACACCGTGGTCTTTATAGGATAGATATCTTCCATCTCTAAGTTTGATTCGAGGTCCGGTGATGGGTGGACCACCAGGTGTGCCGCAAAGCTTGGGCGGTGGAGGACGGATAGCTTTATACACCCACCTGGCCAGACAACTAAATATGGACACCCCCTATAAGCTTCTTGTACATCATTGCCAGACAAACGATCAAACTTTAGAAGTGTCTGCTTAAGAAAGCCATTAACTCATATATCCATCCTTGGAAATATATATATATACATATACACCAACAAATAGACTAACAAAGAAACAATGAATAAGAAATGGTTATGGTTTTCACCTATTATTTTGAAAATAGATTAAGTGCATGAAAAAAATTTAGTAATCAACGATATTTGCATCTATCTTTAACCTATCACTCCATGTCGTGCATAACTTGCATTGGAAAAATCTTGCGTCAGTCAATCTCTCACGTTGTCAGTGAGAATCACATGTATAAGTATTCTATTCTTAAACTCCTTTAAATCTAAGCTAATTAAATACTCTCAAGTCTGTTTGCGTAAAGAAATTAAGACTTAAGGGGCAAGGGATCAGTACGTAGTATCAGCAATAATTAACTTAATGGCGTGCTTAACAATTTTAAAAATCGGACAACTTAATCGAGCAACGAGATAATTAGGAACAGAAAGGAGTTTCAATAGAATATCGAGTAAAATATTGTTCTATCTTAGGAATTAGCATTCTTTGCTAACTCTATTCATTTTAAAAATTCTTTGAATGGAGAGTCTTTTAGGTGTGTGTACTTATATAAACATGGGTGTGTGTGTGTATATATATTTTAGGATAAATAGCATATTACCCCTCTGTGTTTTGCTAAAAATGCACAATACCCCCTGTGTTTTAAAAATTAGCTGATTACTTCCCTGTGATTTGCTAAAAGTAGCTGATTACCCCCTTGTGTTTTAAAAATTAGCTGATTACCGCCCTATATTTTATAAAAGTAACTAATTACCCCCCTGTGTTTTTTAAAAATTAGCGCTTTTGTTAAAAAATATAAGGGGGTAATCAGCTACTTTTATAAAACACAAGGGGGTAATCAGCTATTTTTAACAAATCACAT
Source organism: Ehretia macrophylla (assembly GCA_037974665.1). Taxonomy (NCBI): domain Eukaryota; kingdom Viridiplantae; phylum Streptophyta; class Magnoliopsida; order Boraginales; family Ehretiaceae; genus Ehretia; species Ehretia macrophylla. Next base: position 64,911,399 of record CM075769.1, read on the forward strand.
GGGGGTTATTAGCTAATTTTTAAAACACAGGGGGATATTGTGCACTTTTAGCAAAATATAGGCGGTAATCAGTTAATTTTTAAAACACAAGAGATATTGTACATTTTTAACAAAACACAGGAGAGTAATGCGCTATTTATCCTATAGCTATATTTTATCTAGTTGTTAGTTCTTTTATCTTTCCTTTTAATCTTCTATATTTTTAAGTAAGTATCAATTTTTTAAAGTATTTAAAGATCAGTTGTTGATACCCCGCTAAAATTTATTTAACACAAGTGCAATTAGCAGAAAATAGCATCATTATGTCACGATATTGATTGTTTATGTTGTAAAACTTATAACTTTTGGCTTTGCTCTGGAGAGATGACGGTTGCTTCCTGAATAACGTTTTTTTTTTGGCTTAATAACATGATGTGATGAGGTAGTACAAAATTTTACTCTTTTTTTTTTTTTTTGGCTAACTTAAAAAAAAATCCACCACTCAACTAGCCCATTAGACATTGACCAAAAAAGAGGTTTGAATGGAATAATGTGTATTCCGGAATTAAATTTATGGGAATAAGACATGAATGTCTCTTGTTTTTTGGATTTAGGACTAGTAGGTCCTTCAATTTACAAAGGTTTAGGAGTATAATAGTCATTTCAACGTTAAATAAAAAAATCTTAAAAAAAATAAAGCAAGCAACCAATATAAGTAAGTCATGAGCCCTTACCCCTACCCCAACCCAAAAAAAGGGGAAAAAAATCCAACCCGAAAACATAACAACAATTGATTGCCCTTATTGGTTCCTGGGATAAGGGCACGTGGCTTACCCCTATTGGTTGCTAAGTCAATAAAGTAAGAGACATGCATGTCCTACTCCCTTTTTCAAATAGGTTAAAATCCAAACTATTAAAAATCATTAATGTTGTTAAGTTTGAGGGACTTTAAAAAAGAAAAGATAAACTTAAGGACTTACTTATCCTAAAGTTAAAAGTAAGAGACAAGCATGTCTTATTCCCTAATTCTTTTTTTTAGTTTGAAAGGAGGTATAGTTGATAAATGACATCAACAAATGAGGGGCATGTGGTTGTTATTGATATTTTAAGAAACGTTTATCCCATTTTATTTCTCTCAATAAAGGTCGAGTGGCATAAGTGCATAAGCCAAAAGAAATTTTACATTGTTAGTGTAAGTCTGAAAAACTCCTCAAGGAAAATTTTTTGTCATAAAAAAAAAAAAGTTTAACTAATTAATAATGCAAATTATGCTAATCGGAGTCACTACAAAAAAAAAAAAAAAAAACTGGATTCTGCGACGGACCGTCGCCAAACCATCGCAGATATAGCGACGGCACAGTGAAGGAGAAGGTTGACGCCAGTTTTGTGATGGAATAGTGGCAGCATAGTGAGGGGCAAAAACACCCGTCACCAAATTCGGTGACGGCCAAGCTACGACCGTCGCTAATTTGGTGACGGCTCAGTGATAAGTTTCTCTCGTTCCAATATATAGAGACGGCATGGTAACGGTATGGTGACAGTCCGTTACCATGCCGTCGCCATAAATTTTGCTGGCTCAATTGCCTATTATTTTTTTTAACGACCAAGGTCTTCAAACACTGAGTAACAACGATTTGTTAAAATTTGACAGAAGCAGTATCAGTTACTAATGTATTGTTAACTTCAAGTACTAACATTATTTGATGTAGTAATAAAATACTATGTTTGTGTAGATATTTACTACAATATGAGAGAAATTTGATAATATAATTTGCAATTGACAATATTTTATTTCATAACATTCGATAACTAGGGATTATATTAACAGACGATTAACTTTAGTCATCCCGATACAAAAGTCCATACCAAGATACACACACTTTTCCATATAATATATCTCATTTGTTTTAACCTTAACTACTAGTTTTTTACATAATTTTTCACTCGAACAACTTCGACAGAAGGATGCGATACATTTGATCCACATTCCTTTGATGGTGTTGCGCCGTTGAAGTATAACCATCTTCTTTTGGTGGTTCGTTTAGATCAAATCGACCTTCAATGATGCTACTGCTTGCCTTCGATGGATCACATTTCTTTGTGTGCTCCTCCTTTTTAACGGTAACCCACTGACCTTGAACTTCCTTACTCATCGTTTATAAGATGTTGATTCACCGAGGTTAAGCTTATGTAAAGATGAAATTCAACAAGCAGGATTGTTGCTTCTTTATATAGACTTGACAGTGGTAAAAATTTGGCGACGGCACGGTGAGGGGTCTTCTCCAAATTATTGGTGCCAAGTTCATGTGACTGCCCAAACATTGGCGACGGTAGGGTGAGAGCTCGATGAAGGCACGATGAGGGCACGGTGAGAGGGTAATCATCAAATTATTGGAGCCATTCAATAATTTGATAAATTAGAGACGGGAAACTAGGCCCGTTCCACAACAAGGCCCACGATGTAGGCCTCTTTTATTGGAGACGGGCATCCACAATGGAGATGGGATGGAGACCGTCTCTATTTTGGAAACGGGCAGCCCGTCTCCAATAAGAGGCCCACAATAAGGGGAACAATTTTGGCGACAACCTCGTGTCTGACAGACGATTCCCTTCACCATGCTGTCGCAAATTCCAAATTAGCGACGGCACTGTGAGGGGAACCATCTCTCGCAAAATCTAATTTTTTTTGTACACTGGTGTTTTCATATGGCTTCAAAGATGTTGTCACTCTATTTAATGTGGTATCAAATGTCAACCGCTCATAAGCTCTTTCACAAATCAAAGCTAATGAAAATTCTTAATTTGGTCAGCCCTGCCCCCCACTTGTATGTGAGTGGGCGCCCAAACTAACCAAAGAAGTTCTCTTAAGCTAAATATATCTTGTAAGGAAAAAAGAGAGAAAAAAAGCCACACTCCTAACATTTAAAATTTCTCATTAAAAAATATTTTTTACTGTGACAATCAAATACTAAAAAATATTTTCTACTGTAATAATCAAATACTAAAAATTATTTTCTATTGTAATAATCAAATACTAAAAAATATTCTATTTTTAGACAAAATGAATATTTTCCCTATCAAATTATGTTCTTGCAAACAAATCGAGCCTTGGTTGGCCCAAAGAATCCCATCAAAGCTTTAAGAGTTGCTTAATCCTTGAGTATCATTTCTATCCAACAAACCTACCCTATATATATATGCCATGTAAAAAAACAAGTAAAAAAACCGTTGTCATAGGTAATTTGTTACAATGGTTTTTTACAGTTGCATAAAATTGTTAGAAAATTTATGATATGCAACGGTTTTTGTTAAGTGTTGCTTATTTCATTCATTTTTTGCAACGGATTGTAAAATTATAGCTTAGTTGCAACTTAAATGTAGGCTTTTGCAACAGTTTTGTTAGTATTACTATAGACATCACAGAATCTAGGATATGCAACACTTTACTAAGTGTTGCTTATTTTATTTATTCTTTTTTTGCAACGGTAGGTGAAATTATGGGCTTAAATGCAACACACAAAAACCGCTGCTTATTAGATTTTTATTTAGTGAGACGTTTTGAGATACTTTATTCACGAAGAAATTTGAGGTTAATTCATTTAAAATAAAAAACTATCAAAATCGATTATTTGAAAAGATAGAAAAAAACCAAAAAGTTGATAAATTTGGTTTTCTTTTTTCCCCTTATTCCTACCATTTTTTTTTTCAAAATTGAGAATTTATTGCTTTTTAGTTCTAAATTAATGTCAACTAGTGAAAAAATTATTTCAAGTTTTAGAAAATAGCAATGCAAGTGTCAAAGACTATTATTTATGATTTTTAAAATTGTTTACAAAAGTATTGACTATTAAAGATACTAAATGAATAAACTATGTTTACTATTAATGAAAATAAATGAATAACATAAACTTTTCTCTAACAACTTTACTTTTAGATGAGTTGGTTAGTAACATAATTATAGAGTTCAATATCAAAAGGTCTAGGGTTCGAGTCTCATTGCTACCTATTTATAAAATATATCCGAATGCAACTCATTAAAAATATGGAAAGAGAATCTCATGCATATATATTATTTTAAGAAAGACGAACTTGCAACGATAAAATTACCGTTGTACGTACTTTTAAAAACCGTTATAATAACTAGCAAAAAATGTCACAATTAGTATTGAAAACTGTTGTTGTTGCTCTTGAAAACTGTCACAAATAAGATAACATTTACCATGTTATCTTTAGAAAAAAATCGTTGTTAAAAGAATCTATTGCAATAATTTTTTTATCGTTACTATTTATTTGCAAAAAACCATTGCAATAGAGAATAGACGACGAGAGCAAATTCAATGGTAAGAAAACCGTTGCGTAAAACCATTTGCAACAGTTTTAATTTAGTTTTTTGACAATAGTTTTCAAATGTTGTCTAAGATTAAAAATGTGGTAGTGTAATGAAAATTCTTAATTTGGTCAACCCAGGCTAACCATCAGCCCTAGAGACAATGAGTAGGCCCCCACTTGTATGTGAGTGGGAAGATGGACAGCCCAAACTGACCAAAGAAGTTCTCTTAAGCTAAACAAATCTTGTAAGGAAAAAAGAGAAAAAAAAAAAGTCGCACTCCTAACATTTAAAATCTCTCATTGAAAAATGTTTATAAAATTAAATCTCTCATTGAAAAATATTTTTTACTATAACAGTCAAATACTAAAAAATATTTTCTACTGTAATAATCAAATACTAAAAAATATTCTATTTTTAGACAAAACAAATATTTTTCTGAGTAAAATGCATCATACCCCACTGTGTTTTCACAAAGTTGTATCATTGACCTTGTGTTTTAAAAAGTTGCGTTATAAAACCTGTGTTATGAAAAATGTTGCATACACACCACAAACTCAAATTTCGTTTAACTCTATTAGTTAGCCTTGTAAAAAGACAAAATCGTCATCGTTTAAAGATAAATCTGTCAAAGGGGATATTTGTAACTTTTTTTATATCTGAAGGAGGTATTTATCACTTTTTTAATATTAGAGGGAGGTATTTACAACATTCTTTATTTTGTAATATCAAAACCATGTGCTAGTCTATCTCGTGATTAGATCTACAATCTTAAACTAATAAATATCATTTAATTAAAAGAATTAAAAAACATAAAGCTTATATAACAGAATATTGATGTCCACCATAAAAAATGTAAATCTTATGCCTGAAGTTCAAGGCTCGTTAAGAGATCTTCAATAGAGCATTGATGTGCACAATCAAAACGTTTATGATCATCTACAAGTTTATACATAAGAAAAACAGACATTGTTCTGTACTTTGAAGTGGAACAAAAAAAATAGGCCAAAAAAATAAAGAAATTAGAATTGATCCAAAGTCATACCGCAACTAGCAATAATCGTACCTTCACTTGGAATCACGTTCTTCTACAAGCAGATAAAACATTTAAATCGGTGCAAAATCAACTTCAAATTGAAGGAAAATTACTTTGAAAGAGTTTCTCTCTCTAGGATTTTTAATTTTTAATTTTTTTATTTTTGAAGGGGTAATTTACAACTTTATAAAAAAACACAGGGACAATTAGAAACCTTATAAAAAATACAAGGGGCAATTTATAACCTTATCGAAAACACAGGAAATAATTAGCAATTGATGTTAAAAATGATATTTTTGTCCTTTCTCAGGTGTTTTACACCTTGATAAATGCCATACTTGTATTTCAAGCATATGTATTACACTCACGTTAAAATTGATAGAAAAATAAACGACGAGGGGTTATATGCAATGTTTTTCATAACATAGGGTTTATAACGCGATTTTTTAAAATACGGGGTTTATGATGCAAATTTATGAAAACAGAGGAAGTATGGTGCATTTTACTCATATTTTCCGTATCAAATTATTTTCTTGCAAACAAATCGAGCCTTGGTTGGCCAAAAGAATCCCATCAAAGCTTTAAGAGTTGCTTAGTCCTTGAGTATCAGACCCTTTAATAGGGTCTGAATACAAATGGATTGTATGACTTTTGTGGCTTGGTTTTGGGGGACTGGGATCACCTGTTTTTCAATGTGGTTTGTGTGCTAGAATCGGGAAAAAAAGGATTACAAATGTGCCTTATTGACAGACAGATATCTGGTTGGGATAATATCGTACAATGGAGTAGTAGCTACTGCCATGGGAAGAGTCTTCAAGCTGCACTAACTAGACTTCTTGTTGGATCTATAGTCTATAACGTTTGATTGAGAGAAAAAATAGATTGCATGACGACAAGAAAGTGCGTTAGGAGGAGCAAATTTTTGCTTTGAGTGTGGATGTTATTAGGCAAAAGATTCGCCTTCACCGTAAGTTTAGGAACATTGATCTAAATAGAAAAATTTGTAGAGAGTGGAATATTTAATTTTTGCTTGAATAGGGCTTTGTAAATTTGATGTCTTATTGATGTTTTGTTGAGTTGAAATGAGAATATTTTGCTTAGAAATCGGCATGAATTTCAAGAATCAATAACGTGCTTCACAAATTTTAAACTGGATCGACTAATAATTGAGCCATGTGATGAGGAACAGGAAGGGTTTCCATTAATAGAATTTGGAGTACGATAATTTAATATTTAATACATGAATCATATTTTGAAGAAATTTCACATAAAAGTTCTACCAAGAGAGAGATTTGTTTTGGGAAATTATTTGTCCCTTGTCAATAGCTTCTTTAAAATATCATCTTTAACACTACCAACGTAGGGGAATAGATGTCCCCCATCTGGAACTTCATGATAATGAATCCATGGAAGCTTCTTAGCAATATAGCGTTGCAGCTGAACAGGTACGAGGCTATCTTTCTCACCTAATGGACTGAGCCTTCACGACCAACAAAAGGGTCTTGGAGATCCATAGGATCAAATTCCCACTTTCTAACACCAACAATTGCGTCTCGAAAGAATGACTCCATTACTCCTTGTTGCATCGAATACTTCACCGGATAAACTTGCCGGAAATCCAGGCCACCAGAGGTTGATAACTGGAGCAATCAACGCAGCTCCTTGAAACCTGTTGGCATCCCAAATTTCAACTTATAACTCAAAAAAATAAATTATTTTTAATACAATAGAGACAAAAGCTGTAATTCGAACTCAGAGGTACGAGATATAAAGAAGTTTTATGTATTCAGAGAACTACAGGTCATTTGTCATTTTATCAAGCGATATCTGCCTAGCTGATCATAGATAGGTGATGTACCAAAGTAGGATTATGGTTCGAATTCAAACCTAATTAAATATTTAAACAAATAATAGTCCAGTAAGAGTTGAATTACTATAGAATATATAATTTTCCAAAATTAACCTACCTAATGAAAAATAAAAGAAATTCTATCATTGCTCAAATACTTCCCTAAATGGAAACCAAATAAAGTTGAGTAGCGCTTAATTATAAGCCTGGGATTTACTAAGTTCTAGGACATTTCAATGTACATGCAACTGTATTTAATTTGTCGTGATTGTTAAATTATGCCATGTTCTTATCTGTTCCAATTTAATGTTATTTTAGTCAGGGATACTAGAATGCTCATTTTTGGGCTTTGATGATGTTTTTTCATACTTATTTGACTCCTAATCTTTTTCTCTTTTGTACTTGAAAAATATATTACGACTAAAAATTATATGAATTTGGATCAGTCAAAGTTCCGATAATAAATTCTAATCGAAAAACTAATAATACCTGTGAGGTATATGTTCAAGGCAACCCCACACGAGTTTGCCACCTGCGGAGTACCCAACAACATAAAATTTTGGACCAAGTCCCAGTTGATCAGCAAGTTCTTCAACATCTAAAGCTGTGGATTTTAAGGTTCGTTTTGGATCAGGGTCACTTTCTCCATAACCTGGTCGGTCAAAAGTCACAATGTACACCCCTAGTTCTTCAACCAATTACTGAAAAATGCAAATAGATTTGATAATTTAAAACAATAAATTCAAACCGAAACAATTCAAATCTTATCATGCTAGGTGGGTTCAGTTTTTTTTTTCTTTTTTTTGTTAAGCAAGTAATCTTTCATTCCACCGCAAAAAACAAAGATCAATACAAGAGATCTTTACATTAGTCTATCAATGAGATGCCAAAAAGAGAAAAATAAAAAATCTAATTTGTGCAGTATTAACATATTTACTTTGTAAGAAAATCTTCTCTCTAATATTCTTAAAAACCTTCTCAATAATATGTTATTCTGTACAAGCTCCAGTTCCCATAAACTCTACCGTTCCTTTCTGTCAGATATGATAGACACAAGCACAAAAAGAGCAGCAAAATCAGCATTTAAACTTTTCTTCCTACCAATCCGACAAAGACGAATAATGATCAACTCCCAATCCGTATTCAACGATCACTCATTGAAAAGTGAGGTAAAATGCTTCCAAATTCTGTTTGTTATATATGTGACATGTGATTTTAGCTTTGCGTAAAAAAAGTATTAATTAACTTAATGACGTGCTTCACAATTTTAAAAATCAGTCAACTTGATTAATTGTAGTGATGAGATAAGGAATTATAGGAGTTTCAATAGAATATCGGGTAGGATATTATTCTACTTTTAAAAAAAAAAAAATTAGCTTTCTTTGCTAACTCTATTCATTCTAAAATTTTTGACTGGGTTTTTATAGCCATGTGTGGTTGTGTATTTATATTAACATGTATGTGTGAGCGCGTGTATATATAATATATCTATTTATTAGTTTCTTTTTGGCTTGCTTTTAGTTTTTCTAAGTAAAAATTCAAATCTTAGAAACCGTGCTTGGTAAAGTATATATTAAGTAGGGGAAAGTCTTAGAAACAATAATAGCGTCGCTATTTCTAAGACATACAGCGAAATGATCATGACACATGTCACTAAAAACAGCCATAGTTTTGAGAAATTTTCCTTTATTTATCGTCCATAAACAAATAGTGGAACCGATGTATCAAATTTATAACAAGATGTTTAGCAACTTATTATTCAATTCAGGCTTGCAGAAAACACGAGAAGACAAGGATTGTTGAATTGTTTAGTTGTGCTGGTCAGGTCTGAATTTGTTGGATTTCATTTGATTTGTATTAGAAGACGAGCTTGCCGCTGCTGCTGCTGCTGCTGATAGTCTCTGCTTCAACTCCGATAATAAGGCCTGATTTTCTTGGTTGAGCCGTTGAGCTTTCTTCCTCAGCCTCTCGTTTTCACGCATTATATAACAGTTTTGCAAGTACAGCTCTGAGTTTTGTTTGTCCATGCCCTGATATTATTCGTATCGTCTTGGCCCTGAAACACCAGATAAATATATAGTACGTTATACATGAATAATTTGTCAAGCACCAACAATAACTCAAGTTAATCAAGACATTGATGAATGATGAAGAATCTTGAAACCCAAAACATTAAAGGAAAAATGTACAGGCATTAAGTAAACACGGTCCAACTACAAAACTGCCAACACATTAAGCCTATGAACTAGCCAAAATGTTTAAACACGTGTTGATGATAGTAAGGAACAACAGGAAGGTATCGTACTCTTTTCTGAATGATATCAGAAACAAAAGAGATGAGCAGATGAAAGAGAACGGGGTGATCAAAGATTTATATATTATATATATATATATAGTTGCATTTTGAATTATATCAGAAACAAGCAAAGATCGATGATGTTTATCAGAAACAAGCGCACGAGAATAGCACCATTCACTTTTAAGACAGCAAACACCAACTCTACTCAGCCCTCCTTTTGTTCCTCCTTTACTCATAGAAGACATATGGCACTCTCCAGACTTTAACGGTAAAGTCAAAGCTTAGCTTGCTTTTTTTCTCAGGAAAAAATTGGCGTCTAGAGGATGTTGCATGTGAAACTTGCTAGTAAGCATAAAGAAGAGAGGATTTTGGGGAGCAAAACAGGAGGCAGTTGGAATGTTGATGTGCACGACAAAGAGATGTGGCGTCTTGCCCGAATGCTGGCATGCTTACGCAAGGAAGTGAACACGGGAGACATCTGAGAGAGAGATGGGTGAGTTTCCAACTTTCATGTGATAAACGTGTTCGTAGGACTGTTATCCCCCCCAAACAACCATCGTGAATGAAAAACTTATTTACGTTTTAAATTTTAATTAGTTTATAAATCTAATTTTTTTGGAGTGAACTCCAAAATTATTCACATTTCGAATAGTAATAAGTTTAGAAACTAACTTTTTTAAGGGTCAATCTCATTTTACCTTGTACCTGGTTAACCTAAACTACCCTTACCCTTCCTCCGACTGAAGCCGTGTATCCTAAAAGCCACAAGAGCTTGGAGAGCTACCGTTGTGGAAAAGGAGGGGAGGGGGAGGAAATTGAATATAGGTGATAGAATAATTGCAAGGTATGTTCTTTAGTTCTGCAAGTCTTTAGAAATTGAGTTTAATCATCTTGTGCAATACTGAGCATGAGTCAAGCCCGCCTCCCCGGAACATGAAAGGACCCATTGCTTTTCATTCTATGAGAACTGAATGATTTAGTCCAATAGCATGAATTTGAAAATTGTTAGATGGGAGGATGACATCCCAATGCAAGTCGATGAGAAAAACTCTAACCATTATCGAATTCTTACTCAGCGAAATATGAATGTACTTATAGCAAAACAGGGTATTTAGAAGCTGAAATTTCACCTCTTACCAATCTTTTTTTTAGTCCCGTCAATAATGATCAAAAACTTCCATTAAACTATGAAAATAGTGCACTTAAAATATAATAACAGCTCAATCATAAGGAACAGCAGTACAAGAGTATAGACCAAAGTAGACAAAACAAAATAAGTTACTATATATACTAATAGATCTTCATGTTGTTCATTTTAATGTGTAGACAATTTGCAAGAAAGAAATGACTTTTAATCAGAGCTACAAATCATGGTTGGCCGAGCACTGAAAGCTTCCACCAGCCCGATCAAATGGCTGCCTCTTCTTAGAAGTACTCTCAAATCCATATTTGCGTGAGTGAATTTACTGGCACTGCAAAACAACCACATAGTATCTTGTCAGCCGCTGCCAAATGCAATTTTATTTTACTCGCATTTGAAAAAGGCATAAATTAGTATAACACGTCAAGTCGGGGGAGCGGATAATGGAAGTTGTCAAAATTGAGAAAAGGAGCTGTATATACCTTCAGCCAACAGAAAAACAAGCATTTGCAGCCCTGATGATTCTTTCTCCCATCTTAATCTTCATCTTCGTCATCATCATCACTGGCAAAGCAGAGAGCTTCAAGAGCTCCTCCAATTAATGGAACTGCCAAGGAGCTTCACCAAATATACATGAAGCTCAGTTTGACCGAGACATGGATGGAGCAAAACAGCACCTGCAAGACTAATTCTACGCTCCAGCACATCTCGGTTAATCATGCCTACACCCTGCCATTAGGGATCATATGTGCTGCTCCAGCAACATTCACCACAGTCCATGCTCAATATTTTCTGGCAGGGTGCAGGCATCACCCACGCCCCTTACCGGGGCCGGGCTAGTCCAAAACTTGTATCAGGTTGCTGCTGATGAGACTGCAAAGACACAGGCATAAGCAACAATCAGTATTTTCTTTTTTCTAGACATATGACGGAAAGATGAACACCAGAATTCAGCATAATAAGTCAAACATATTAAAATCAGACCTCGGGATTTCCAATAGTGCATTAATTAGAAGAAAGATACATGATTTTTACACATATGATGTGACATAAATATAAAAACACAAGGGAAACTAAACCACTGAAAGCACATGACAATAAGCATGCATGCTTCAACTGTACCCCACAGTTTATCGCATGGTATATTTCTATGAATATGATACACCTTGTTCTTTTCTAAATTCATGAGAGATCACCTATATCATAGGATGTCAACCTGATTATACTCATTCGGGCATTCTAGCAACCAGTAATGGTATAGATGCCTCAAAGGAAAAGAAAAAGAATCAATAATAGCAGATATTTTTTAAACCTAGCCCACAGTCAAAAGCAATGGATCCCCTTGTGCCTTCTGATACACTTTCAGGTATGTTGGAAACATAATAAGACTCTCTGTTGCTTCATTATCTGGTAAAAATTTTCAACAGGAGAAAATTTATTCTAAAACTTTTTAAGTTGTATATATGGATGATAAATAACGTCAAATGAGCGTAATATTTCACATACCAAGTATAGAGTCAATATACTAATCACAGAAACACTTAAAGCTGTATTCAAATGTAAGCTCCAGATGTTATAGATGATCAACAAGTCTCATGAGTTCCAAGGTCACTTCTAAAGATTAGTAATTTGACAAGATTTGGCTGCAAACATTGTGCAACAAAGAGAGCGAGAGATTGACAATCATTTCTCTCCAATGTCATTGATAGAAACAACAAAAGGAAGCTTGTCAGAGGCAAATGGGGTTAAATGTTCAGCTCAAGTAAAAAGATTACAAGTTCACCAAGTCAATACCTGTGCAAAGGGTTGGTGAACTTGTTCATGAGGATGGATGAATGGCATTCCAGGATGCTGACAGGAATACTGAGCAGAATGCAAGTATAAGGCCGAATTGGTGCGTCCACTGACATGATTGGGACTAAATGAAGCAATCATGGTCTCTGGAGGGCCATAACCAATCCCTGCAGGACTTGATGGTGCAGCCCATGGCCCAGGCAGATGTTGAGGGAGAGGCCTAGGTTGGTGATCCGTTGAAACGGGAGGCCGATGAACTGATCCAAGTTGTGGAAATTCAGTGTTGTAGTTTATTGCAGGAGCATACATAGGCTGAATGGTATATGGACCACCACTGAATCCAAAGCCAGGATCAAATCTTTGCATATACCTGAAGAAAGAAAAGAGAAGGATAAAAAAAAATGCAAACTGTTACTTCAGCTAGCTGATAAATGAGAGTGAGTTATCACTGTTTCAAGCAACTAGCAACGTTAATGACTATTAAACTGTAGTTTCATATACAGGTAGGGCAACTAGAATGAAAGCTAAATTTTCATGAGAGTCGGACACAAAGCTCTAAAATTGAGAATCCATGTTATGCTATGAAAGAAACAACAAACACAAAATCATGAATAGATAGTAGATTGTGTTGGAGACCGCTACTCAAAGTATCGGATCTCTCACTGCATCACTTTATAGCTGGCATTTATGGGGAACCTGGATATAACAGACAAGCAAGCAGTCCAAAACGCATATTCATCCTCTCTTTCCCTTACTCTTCAAAAATTTCCCTTGAGGGGAAAAAGGAAATAAAAGGAAGATAATTTAAAGCATAAATGATGCAAATGGACAATAGTCAAATGACTATTGTTAAAGTCTAAAAAATTGACCGTATTATTCCAATTAGAGAATCAGCTTGGCCATCAACTTACAGTAATGTAGAGAAGCTCAGGATACCCTTTTTTAGCTTCTAGGGTCTATTTCTTAGTTCAAGATCCCTCTTATTAATTGGAATCAAAGAATTAGTATATCTAATGCACCAAACAAAATCAAGCACACAACTAAACAAGACCATGCCTACGTGTTTGCTTAATTAAAAAATAATATTGTACTACCAGAAACACAACATCATCATAATAACTTTGAAGAATGCTTGACGCCATAAATGAGCGGTCAAAGGGTCCAAGATAGATGGGGAAAAAAAATGTCAAGAGAGGGAGAAGGGCAGAAAGAGAAAGTAGACATACCTGTCATAGCTCCTGTCATAGTCAGGATCCTTGCGATCAATTTCACGATCCCTAAAGATAGCCACCCTATTATTGTTTCTAGACCTACCAATTGGCTCCTTCTCTGTCCTACTTCTAGCCGGTCTACTGCTACCTGCTGAAAGATCAATCGCACCCCTGCCAATATTCACATCAGATGCCCCTCCTTGAATCAATTTCTCTTCTGGCTTTGATACACCAAATGAATGAGTCCTGGATTCACCTTCTGGTTTTCCATTTGCACCTCCACTGGAACTATTAGAGTTGAATATTCGTGCTCGAGCTCTATTGTACTCCTCTTTTCTTTCCTCCACACTTTTAGAACTATTAGACCTCAAGGATTGTGAGTTTGAACTATTCACATTCTGTGACCCTTTCTGTGGCCTCTGTTTAATTGCAACCTTAACGGCCCTGCTTTCATCAGTAGGTAAATTTACAGGAATGTCAGCAAGACGAATCAAAGGAATCCGACACTCAGAAGTCTTGTGTACAATAATTTTGGAACCAGAGCCATCAGGTAAGCCATTGTCCATTAAAACCATAGACTGCAAGGAATAGTGCTGGGCTAGACGATGTGCAGCCAACCGCAGATAGGAAGTGGGCAGTTGTTGGAACTCCATCTGTTGTCGAGTAGGATCCCTTATGAACTTCTCAATATCCTGCTCCATGCGCAGAACTGAGATTACATATACAACAGATCACTATCTGTTCATGAGAAGGAAAGGCGACAAAAGACAAACTTATAGCATCCTTCCACCACTCTAAACTAGAAGTGGAAGCTCTATAGGTGCAAGAGGACATGAATGCAGGAGAAAAACACTGAGTAATCAAGATTAACAAAAAATACACCATTCTAATTATGGAAAACTGGATTCTCTATATGTATAAGAAGAAATGTATGGAGGGAGGAGGTGATGCCTGAGGAATTGAGAGTACTTGGTTACCTTAGAATCCTACTTGGACAGTCAGCAACAGTAACTGTAGATCCATTAATAATAAAATAAGATCATCTACAGGTACACAAGCAAACTATAGACATAGATGGGATACAGGTGAAGTTTCAGGGTGTAATACAAAATATCAAACGTACAATGAACCTGTAGAACCTTCCTTATCTATGGCTTTCCATAATCTTCCTAAACAGCTATTAAACAAGCATTAAATGCCCTTCAATTCCCTATCCCTCGTCAATCTATTGCATTTCCAACTTTTGGCTTCTTTCTACCTTTATTCCTTGCACCCCATCCAACCCCTTGTAGTAAGCTGAAGCGGTCTCATCAGTTTCTTAACAAGTTTAAGTCCCAATATCATCGCAGTCCAACCATTCAGATATGCTAGCACAGTTCTGAATCCCTCAATATTCAGAACCTAATGCACCACAGGATCTACAAAATCAGTGGTCGTGGTCAAGTGCCTAATTTAATTTGGTCAGCAACTAATATGAACTACAAACAAAACTATTTTGGTTCTATTACACACATCCTCTAAATCAAAGTTCAACAGGTTCTGATTTTCCCTTTTAGTACTTTGATTGCCCTCCAACGAGTGACTCAAACTTTCGCTTACTATTTAGTAAACCCTCAATCGATCAATAAAAGTAATCAACCTTGATTGTGTTCCATACTGTAGTTACACTCTCGGCTTTTCGAATGAAGATTGCTCTTATCACTCACCTCAATCGATGATGAACATCATCGCTCCTCTTTCTGTTGCTTTGCTTTCCCAATTATCAGATGTTCCGTTCCCCCTAGTTATCGAAAATAATTGCTTTATAACCTATTACTCTAAATAATCGTTCTAATACGACCCACCAATCTCTCCACAAAACCACATTAATAAATTCATATACAAATTATTAAGCAATCAATATTCCGAATGGAGGACACTGGTATCAACAGGAACCGAGCGGCATCTTCAAATCCATATAACGGACCCCATTAGTGCGATAAAGCTTAAAAAATGTCAAAAATACGACCAACAAAGCTATACACGAGAAATAGCAAGTACAATCAGCGAAAATAGAAGGAAATTAACCAGAAAGCCTTTCGCGAGGGTTTTGTATAGCTTCTCTGAGAAACTGATCAACCGAATTGATCATCGCATCTTCTGAAGCCGAATTCAAAGCCTTGAAAGCTGAAGCCGATGCATCAGTGACCTCAGATTGGTTGTCGGAAGACGAAAGAGTAGTATTGGAGTCTTTCTTGGAAGACGAAAGCATAAGCCGCCGCATGCTGGCGTCTAAGTCAGCCACCTCCCATGAGTCCGGCGGCCCTATGAAATCCTCCACCGCAGCAGAGCCCGAGCCCGAGCCCTCCATGGTCTCGATTTTGAAGACAAAAAGAATTCTAGGGCTTGATAATTAGAAAATTCATCAAATTGAGCTGAAATCTGAGACTGTGTAAGCCCGAGATTTGAAAATTTCGTCGAATCTCATGAGAATTTCGAGAAATTGACTAGAGAGATTAGGGTTTGGTAAGAGTTTCTTTTTTTTTTTTCTTTTTTTTGGTCGAATTGGTAGGCTGAGGGAGAGAGCAGAAGTGGAAGATTAGATAGGGTTTGATGATGAAGACTATGTTTGGTTTAGTTTTTTTACAGTTAAAAATAGAAGTTGATTTTATTTATTTGGATTAATTTTTAAAAGTATTTTTAGGTAAAAATAAATCTAAAAAATAAGTAGTTTCAAATTAAATTTTTTTAAAATAAGTTTGTGTGAAATTATTTTTATATAATGTAAAAAATTATTATTATTATTTTTTTAAAATATATTTTTTAAAATACAATTTTATTTTTAAATTTTTTAAAAATTCAACATTATGTAATATCGACTAAATATTTAATACCTTTTATTCAATAATATTTTTAATTAAAATTTTAATACAAAAAAATTACAAGTCAAAAATTAAAATTTAATAGTTAGAACAAACAGAACTTAATTGTTGTACAAAAGGGCACGTGATTAATAAGGTTGTAGTAGCAATGTGTAACGCGTGAGTGTGATGTTTTGCTTTACTTTTGCTGTCCGATTGATTTTTTTTTTTTTGGGCGGGAGGGTTTTATTATTTTTTTTTTTTGGTCAAGGGCGGGAGGGTTGAATCTAGCATAATGACAAGTATTGGGGTCAGACAAGTGCCATGGTGGATTATTTATGTCTTTTTGTCAGAAAATAAATATATTAATAAACAAAAGAGTATAAAAGATTCAGTCGATACCAGATGTTCAAAGAATATTTGAGACTATATACAAAGTCAGTAAAAAGAACACTATAAGAGAGATTGAAGAATCCAATATGAAAAAAGGAATTTATCTCGAATGCAATCTTGACTGTCACATAGGAGGTAAGTGAAAACAGAAACCAAAAGTGGTCAAACGAGAAGGATAAACATTGAATATTGTGACAAGTAACAGAAATGCTCCGAGCACAATTAAAAAAATTTCGAGAAGCATCCGAAATTAAGAAAGCGGCAAAATTTGAACCAAATATACTGAAAGTGGGTCAACACACTATAAACCTATAAAAAAAAAAAAAAAATATATATATATATATATATATATATATATATATATATATATATAAAATTGAATCATACACCACTTATTAGCAAATCATAACCCTGTACTGCAACAGAAAGAGACCCAACTATGTGAAAATCTGCAACGACCACTGAGTCACGAGCAAAAGGCCCTGTACACAGTCCGAGAACCACATTTGATAGCGAACAAAAGAGGAAGATTGAAAACAAACCAAACTAACAACGAACAATGTAATACAGTGAAGAAGAAGATCAAAGTGGAGAAATTTGATAGAGTAAGAAAGGAGAGGTGCGAAAATGGTGGAAGACAGAAGAAGGAAGAAGGGCAGTGGGCTACAGAGAATTTTTGGTGAAGAGCCTGCTCGCACCGCCTTTTTTTGGCTTCATGTGGATTATTTATGTTATCTCTCCTGTTGACATGGATTTTTTTTTTTTCTGAAATTTTTCAAGGTTTGTGTTACTCGTTCCTAGAAAAAATGACACTATTCTTTTTTCATATATGATAAATGTAAGTAATTTAAGAGAGTTTTAAATCGAGTAATATATATTAAAATATTTTATTTATAAAAATTAATCTTGTAATTTTTTATTTTAAAAGTATATCATTAGACCAAGAATATCACTTACTACTTTTTGCTTTCCCTGAATGCGGCGGTCTTTGTAATTTTTTTCTTTTACTGAGCCAAATTAAGTTGGGCCTTTTGTTTGCAATGTGTTTTTAATTCAAAAAAAAAATAGAAATAGATTTCAATTCGAATAATGCTAGGTAAATTTTGAAGATTTACTAAGAAAAATTACCAAATTAGATGCGGTAACTATTATAACTCAGGGAGGGCGTTTTATTGGGACATTTGAGCATATTAAACGATTAAATACACTCAGCGTAATAGATTTTTATAATGAAGTATTTATGGATTAGAATCCAAACATAATAGAGTTTATGTATCTCTGTCTAATATGGATAACCTCAACTTGACATGCCTTGTTCAACCATTTCCCGTGGAAATCAAACAATTAATTATAAACAGAAATGATATAAAATTCTAACAAATATAGAATATTTTTAACTTAATATAATAATTAAAATATCTTTTGAGACTTTTTTCCTACCCTATTTGGTAATTTAACCTTAATTGAACTATTGAAAATTATATAGAAACAAATGAAAACTTAGGGGAAAATCGAAATTGATTGAAAATCTAAAAATCAAGAGTAGGTTAATTGCTTTTTAACCACGTTATAAACTAGGCGATGGGCATTTAAAACGGGGAAATTAAGGCCATTCCTACCAATTAGTGGTCTTTGTGAAATTATAAATAATTTGATTATCAGGACAACTAGTGAATTGGTTTTTTTTTTTTTGTTGGGTAAATGGCACTGGACCCTCTTGTGGTCCAAAAACTTCCGCCCAACCTCCTTGTGGTCATATAAAAGTGCACACGCACAACAAATATTTCACACCGTCTATTTCATTAACGGTGGCAAGCAAAAAGTCCTTTATGCCCTTGTTTTTAACTTAGCAAATCTTCACCATTTTTCATTTGATCTCATCTGATGTTACTCTTTTTTTTTGTAAGACCTGTTACTCTCACGCTCTCTAAAAACATCACGCATCAAGAAGCTTCATCACGGGAAAGATTGAAACTTTGCATCTGTGAAAGGATCTGGTGAGTGAAAGATTACTCATGCAAAAGAAAAAGTTGAATTTTTGTATCGCGACCATCTCACGCGAAAGGCTCCAGATCTTTGCACAGTTACGTAGCTATCATCTTTGCAAAAAATGTTAAACAAGCAGAGTTATTAAACAAAAAAAAACTCACCACAGCCACGGTTTAGCAGGCTCAGCAACTTAAAGGAGTAGTTCTTTCTGGTCAAATGAGTGTTTGGCTATTATAGATGGAGTAAGGAGTATATTGGTAAAATATACATATTTTATTAAACAAAAAGTTACATAGCTATTATCTTTTTAAAAGACTCGCGTGTCATACACTCTCGTTAGTTTGAACAAAATTGTTGACGGTTGGGGGGTGATGTGCATTTTTATATGACCACAGGAGATCTCATGCATTTGTGTCTGATCATAAAGGAGTCCGATACAATTTATCCTGTTTTTTTTTTTTTTGTTCAAACTAGTGAATTGGTTAAAGAAAAAAACTTTTGTCCGTCCCATGTGGAGGTCGATCCTATGTAAGTGAGACGTTTGGATTGACAAAAAGTTTCTCTTGGTTAAAACCTAGTTAAAGTTTTTGTAGAGTTTTCCATTGCTTGCTAGGTTTGTACCTCTGAGACTAACAACTAGTCCACCTTGTACAACCACAAAAAGCATAGTAGACCTTTGTACTCTACACGCAAACACAAAGCTATTTATATCTAAATCCATATCCATATATATAATCAAAGACGCAGCATAAATTTTGTCTCCATTTTCATTTTTCCACAGCTGAGATGAAAGGCGTGGGAAGGTTATTTTCGCGAGCCATCAGATTAAAACTCTACGCAGAGACCAATAATGCGCGTTACCAGTCCCACCGCCTCCTTTCCGCCGCCACCGTCGCCGGCAAGGTCAATAATGTCTCGTCGGACCTCTCCACGTTGAAGCATTCGCCTCTTCTTTCTCTGTGGACACATTTCAAAGGTTGTTTTCGTAATTAACTTAATTATCGCAAGCAGACTCCATTATGTAGCAAGTGATTACATTTAATCTAAGCTTATGTACATATATGTTCAATTTTTGGGGCTATGCTTTTGGTAAATTGTATTTACAGTCTCATCTAAAAGGCTAAGCTAGTAAAAAGGAATTTATGTTATTTATTTATTGTATTCAACATACCTTTTCATGTGCAAGCATGATTCAATTTTATACAACTTGAAATCAGGACTTTTTGTTATCCTCGCTCTATTGCCATGTAAAATTATCACCTCGCTAAACTTTTAAATAGGTAGATTATTTAATTTATTTATTGTTTTCAATGCTTTGGGGTGTTTGTGGTTTTGTGGACTTTGAGCACGAGACTATTTTGAAGTATTTTTTGAGCAGCCTCACAACTGCATTTGCCCCTTGTTTATGAAATGAATAAAACAGATATCATTTGTGTTGGATTTTCATTTATAATTTCCTAGTATTTGACCTGTTTCGAGGTGGAAAAATTGAATAGAATCAAACAGTATGGTGATGCTGATATGTGTCATTTGTTACTAAATACGAGGAAGTCTAGAAGCTTTTGTGACCTTGTTGTAACATTGTATTAAACAGGGCAGAAAAGGACCATGTTTATTCAAACACAGTCAACACCGAATCCTGCATCACTTATGTTCTATCCAGGGAAGCCGGTCATGGAAACCGGCAGTGCTGATTTCCCAAATGCTCGTTCTGCTATGAATTCGCCCCTGGCAAAGGCAATCTTTGGAATTGATGGTAATTCACTTTCTCAACATGATTATTAGCAGGTTCAGTGTGTAAACCTTAACATTTCAACGATTTTTCTCATCTATAAAGTAAACATCATTAAAAACGACCAATTTAGTTTCTGATCCCTGGTATTGAGTAGTATTGGTTAGATATCTGATTTCCTGTGAGGCAACCGATGTAATGACTCATTCTGTTTCCGGAGGTTCCATTTGTTACTTGACTGATTCAGTTAAAAGTCATGCTGCAACATTTACCACTCTTACTTATTTCTCAAAACTATCAGGAAAACTTAGACTATCACTGTTATAGAAGAACTGACAACAAGTGTAAAGCTGCATCTTTGTTTCTATACTAAATGATCTTACAGGAGTTTTCTTTGAGACAACTGACATTTGTGCTTGAAATTTGATGCTCATCAGATCTAGAGATGCCAGAAGAAGTAGTGCATCAAATTTGTTAATCACTCTGCCTCTTTTTCTTTTTACAATTAGGCTTGCAAGTTTTATAGGAGACATCACTAAAACCACCTGGTTATTTTCGTTGCCAATTCTTTCGCTGTGGCGCTGTCCTTCCTTGAGTAGCACTCAGAATGCAATACAGAAAGTATAAACATTGAATTCTTCATGAAACTTCAGAAATAGATTCACATTAATTTTTTTAGGGGACTATACAATGGGACATCCTATCCTGAAAGAAACAAGAAAAAGAAAAAGAGAAGGGGATGGAGGTAGTACTATAAAGGTCTGTCATGCAGAGAGGCTTTAACAATGGCTTTGTTTAATTTCACAGTATGCAAAAAGTTGCCAAGGGGTATAAGGATGGAAAGACTTGCAGCTGGTGTAGAAAGATCCCATGTCATACACAAGTGAACATGTGAAGGAGTGTGGTCATCAATCACTAACCTTATTATCCCTTTTGGCATTAAAAAATGTTATTATGAGGAACAAATACAGTCAACATTCTTAAGTTGAAAAAGATCTACTGGACTGTGATGAGAAGCTGGGAATAAAATTTGTTTTTGGCTCTACTGTTTTGTGTGAAGACCATTCACTCTTTGAGGTCATTCTTCAAATTGGTTGGTGAAATTTCAAGTCATGTGTACTATATTCTTCACTAGTTGTTGTGTTCAATTAAACTGACTTATCATCTAAAGCTGTGGAGGAATCGGCTACTTTCACTGGTATATTTGTTAACAATTAGACACTACATAGTGAGAAGCATTCCTTCAAAAAGTTACCATCTAAAGTTAGTACCTGATTCACAATTACTAAAAAACCAAAGAATACTTGATCTTTTCATTCAAGTTCACTTATGCCTGTACTGTTGTTTTGCGCTTTTCTGCTATATACTGATATTAAAATGTTAAGTTTAGTTTCCAGTCTTCTGAACTTATGTTACTTGGCCACTCTTTTGTACTCAATGGTACTTTTCACATTTCTTTACTGGGATAAGTTTTTTAGACTAGTGTGAGGAGTTATTGATGCTGCCCCTCTCCAATTTTTCTGTTTCATACAGGGGTTACTCGGGTGTTCTTTGGGTCAGATTTTGTAACGGTAACAAAGTTGGAAGAAGCTTCTTGGGATCTCTTAAAACCTGAAATTTTTGCAGCAATCATGGACTTCTACACTTCTGGCAAGCCACTGCTCCTCGATTCAGATACTGCAGCGTCCATGGACACGGCTATTCATGAAGATGATTCAGAAACTGTTGCAATGATCAAAGAACTTTTGGAGACTCGTATCCGCCCAGCAGTACAAGATGATGGTGGGGATATTGAGTACAGAGGCTTTGATCCAGAAACTGGAATAGTCAAACTCAAAATGCAAGGGGCATGCAGTGGCTGCCCCAGCTCATCCGTCACTTTGAAATCTGGCATTGAGAACATGCTTATGCATTATGTACCAGAGGTAAAAAGGGTAGAGCAGGAACTTGACGATGAAGAGGAAGATATTTCATTAACAGGGTCTCCGCATGAGTAGTTATACTCATCGTTATTTGTCTCTACAATATAAGCCAGATAACGAGATCAGAAAGACCCTTTTGGTACAACCTTTTGCCGAAGTAACTACGTAAGGTGCTCGTTAGCTCCTCGTATTTGAGTTATATATGACTCCAGTTTGAAATTATATGCGGTATAAAGAAGCTTCTGTTTGTTTGACATTTGAAACTAACTCTGCATTGAGCTAGACTGAAGCAGTTAACAAAGATTAGGTTGCGATGATCTTGGTGGGTTTCACAAGCCTGCAAACAATATGCCAAGCTGATAGGTGAGGAGTAAATTATGAGGACGACGGCTGAACCTTCAATAATATCTTGAACCGCTTTCAGAATGATATGATGTGCTTGAGTTTTACTTTCCCTTTGCTATTAGAGAAAATCTTGCTACAGAATGCAGTGTGAGTATAACATAAATTTGACGATCATATGAATAATTGTTTTTACGCAGGTCAATTTACTTTTTATATTAAAAGTACTTATAAATTTAAAGTGTTTAGTAAGGGTTGCAACCGTCACTGTATAGCTAGGGCGGTCCCTATTCTATTGCACAATAAAACTACTTCAAGGTAGAAGAGACAGAGAACAGAACCCTATCAAACTTAATGATCACTATTTGATAACCTTATTTTACTGGAAGGGTTTGAATTAGCTCCTCCCAATTGTATTTCTCCCAAGTTAAAAGCAAAGATAGGGAACTTATCTTTAAACCAAAGAATCATTTACATTCTTCATATGATCTCCTCTTTTATATAGACTAAAAAATCAAACGGGGTTTAAGTTATTGAGACAATTATGGCGTTATTTGTTCTGAAATCCTTTATCTTTGTTTTAAACCATTGAGTTTAAACATTACTTCGGTGCAAATTATCATATAAGTGTGCAAATAATTTGCAATTTACTCCGCTAGAAACCTTTAAGCCGTTGATCTTTTATGTACAAAGAATCTACTGTTAAATGCTAATTATCATATAAATAAGGAGTATTTTTGACGGATACTCCCTCATCAAAAGATAAGTATGATTGAGACCCCTTATTTAATTAAAAGTGAGAGACTGACCCATAAGTTTGTTATATTTTTCATTAAAATAGTATAAAGTGACTATTGTACCCTTTGTTTATATTTTTCCCCTTTCTTGCCGCTACCTTTTTCCCTTTCAATTGCAGCTGTTTTTTTTACCTTTTTCCACTCCCTTCCCTCTCCCAAAAATGTTCTTCCCTCCACTTCTCCCGTATCGCCATCAAGACCACCGAGCATTTCTTCCATTTCGAAAGCTTTCAAAGAACCAACAAACAACAAAGTCAGGTGATTTAAAGTCTAATTTGAAGATGACCTATATGAGAAATTGCATAAAAATTGCATTTTGTTAAGTTGGAATGGATCGAGATTGCAACCTGAAGGCAACGCACATGAGAAATTGTGTGAAGACAAGTTTTTGCAACTATTTGAAGATGACCCAGATGAAAAAAAGGGACAAAAAAACTTTTTTTTTAAAGGTTTTGTTGCAATACCTGTACGGGTATTGCCGTGATAGTGAGACACCATTTCGGATGTCTGGTGGAAGATTTTACCAAAAGATACTATGCAGAAGATCCGATTCAAGAATGTGCTGAACTTGAAGACTACAATGTGGAAGGCATGCCCAATTTGGTGCACATTTCTGGTTCATGAAAACAGGGGAATTGTTGTTCCCCTGTACACCATTGAAGGAAGTGTCAAACACTCTGTCAGGCCCTTCTGTGACCAATGTCGTTGTGCCGATAGGATACCATATTCGATACCCTTTTGATTGTTCTGTTCATTTCTAAATTGGGTTTCGGGAGATATGATTTGGGGTTGAAATTCTTTTTTTATGTTCTTGGTGTTTTTTTTATTGTTTTTCAGGTTGGAGTCCTCATTACTAAATTGATGATGAGTGGAAAAGGACAAGAAAGGAAAACATAAAATAAATCAAGGCTACAATAATTATTTTATACTATTTTAACATGACAGATTTCTAACAGAATGTGTTTATTTCTCACTTTTAAATAAATAAGAGGGACATATTCTTACTTTTAAATAAATAAGAGTCATACTTATTTTTTTGACAAGAGTCTCAGTCAAAAATACTCTATAAATAAGGGTTTAATACAACATTGCATTAAAGCTCTTGGTCTTTTACGATTTTCTTTTTCTTTCTACGAGGAAAAGTTATTTTTTCGTTTTGATGTAATTCATTCTTTGAGTAGAAATATCACTCACAGACCTAAAGTTAATTTTCCATTATGATTTAATAGCTTCTTTAGTTTATTGATCATTAATATTTGACAAAAGATACATAGATCTATAGCAAAGATCTTCAATTTGAAAGAAGAAAATACACCTCTCAATCAATTGAATACCGGCAAGATATTTCTCTCTTTGATAAATAAGGAAGTTTTATTGAGGGAAAAATGCAGCAGTAGTCCTCATTGTTTACTCAAAAATCAGTTTAGTCCTCATTGTTTTAAAATACTCAAAAAGGTCTCCAATATTTGTAAATATGCTCATTGTGGTCCCTACCGTTAAAAATCTAACTGAAAATTTATAAAATAACTAAACTACCCCTATTTAAAAATAAAATACCCAAAATATCCCTATCTTCTTCTTCCTCTTCCAACCCCTCAACCCACCACCATAAGCACCACCAACCACTACCAACCACCACAGCAAAACAGCCCCAACCCACTACCACAACCACCGCCAACCACCACCACTACCCACTACCCCTTCTCGCGAAACAGCCCCACCCCCCCCCCCCCCCCTGCTCGCGAACAACGCCCCTCCCCCCCCCAGCGGTGAACAGTCCCATCCCCCCCTGCGCGCGAACAGTCCTGCCCCCCTCCCTGTGTATTAGTATGTGTTTTTTTTATGTTTTTCTGTGAGTGTGTGTTTGTGGGTGTGTATTAGTGTGTGTTTTTTGGTGTTAATGTGCGTTTGTGGGTGTGTTAGTGTATATTTTTTGATGTTAGTGTGTGTTTGTTTGGTGTTAGTGTGTGTTTGTAGGTGTCTTAGTGTATATTTTTTGGTCTTAGTGTGTGTTTGTGGGTGTATATTAGTGTGTGTTTTTTGGTGTTTCTGTGAGTGCGTGTGTTTGTGGGTGTGTTAATGTATATTTTTTGGTATTTTTCTGTGAGTATGTGTGTTTGTGGGTGTGTTAGTATGTGTTTTTTGGTATTTTTGTGTGAGATTTTGTGTTTTTTGTGATTTTTTAAATTTATCCTTGAAATATTATTTACATCTGTTAAAACTAACCAAAATTTTAACGGTAGGGACTACAATGAGCATGTTTATAAATATTAGGGACCTTTTTGAGCATTTTAAAACAATGGAGACTAAACTGACTTTTGAATACACAATGGGGACTACTGCTGCATTTTTTCCTTTTATTGACAACAAAACCTAACAATTACTAGCTCAGAAAAGAGAGTCAAACACTCAAACCAACTGACAGAGAAAATAATAATTTACGATCATAAACTCTAATCTTATACAAATGTCCCAATTGAATTCTTATGTCACCTATGATTTTGTCATCACCATGCAATATCAACATGTTATTTGAACCGATTTGGGCTAGTTTGATCCATGAATTCATTTAGCCCACTTAATAAATGGGCTGAATTAGTCTAGTCTGTTATTATTTAGGTTGGATAGACTGGACTAGATTGAGATTCAAAAAAGTAAACTCAACTCGATTAAAAAAAGTAAACAAAATTACTTTCCTAGCACCTAACGTGACCAATCAAACTTGAGAATACTACTCATGATAATATTTCTCTCTCTGAATCTTCCAAACAGCCCTTATAGAAAACATAATCAAGCATTAAAGAGTTGTTTCGGAGCTTAATGTCACACCCGGAAGATGCAGGCGTCATATATAGTGATAATGAAAGGCTCTTAAGGTTGCACACATGGCTAGTTTCCTTCCTTGGAGCTTTTAGAAACTTCTAGAATTGTATAAATATTTCTACGAGATATTTGATTGATTATAATCATTTTAATTGGGGGATATGATTGATATGAATTTCTTAATTGATGGTGAATCTTGTAGAGAATGTATCATAGTCGTTGGATTGGAATGATCATCGGCATCTATTGGCCTAGAGAGATCTATAAATAGTGTAGCTTCCATTGTACAAAGCACACAAAAGAGTTAGTAGCATTCACAAGCAATAAATCAAAGTCTGTTGGAATTCGATTGAAAAGCTTCTCTCACTAAATGTTGTCCGATATGTTGTCTGAATTTCTTGAAACCCCTAAGCTTTCTCTTATCATGGAATTCATCTTCTCCCGAAACGCTTTCTCTTACATGGAATTCATCTTCTCCCGAAACACTTTCTCTTACATGGAATTCATCTTCTCTTGAAAAGTTTTACTGTCTTGATATATTAGTTTTCTCTTACATGGAATTGTTTTATTGTCACTTAGACCTTCTTCTGCATTTTGTTTTCCATCAAATCTATGGTAAATGAAAGGTAATAATCCTTTCAAAGAACCCAGTAGTGCAGTGGGTCATTCATAAACACCAATCCAATGCTCACCAATATGTCTAGAATCTCAAAATCTTAACAGAAATGCTCCAATGCTCCAATGCTTCAATGCTCCAATGTCTTTTTTACATATATCACCCATGATTGGTGAGAGTGTGAAGTTTTCACCAACCTGAAATGAGAGAAAATATAGTATTTTTTCTAATGCCCAGGCGTGACAATTTTTTCTCTAAATCTAAGTTCCGTCACTTATTTTCCGCATTTATAATCATGAGAAACTTCTCGGACATAATGAATAAGCAACAAATAGCCTTTACTATTGAAATAACCGAGAAAAAATTGCCCACATTGTGCTCAGATGGCGGTGGCGATCACTGTAAGAAGGCGGCTTTCCTCGGTGACTGTAAATAATTTGATTGATTTTTCTTTTTCTTTTTTAATTTATATTAAAAGTTATGTTCACACTTAGTTTCAATACTATGAAGAAATTATATAGCATGACAAAGCTCTAAATCGTAACAATACAATAGAGAGTCAATTTACTTAAAAGTCCAATTTGTCAAATTTATAAATAAGGAAAATCAATTTATAAACACCAAAAATATATGAATTTTTTAATTGGCAATTTATCAATTTATTGTCTATTCTTACATTTTCGTATTTAGATCTAAAAATTCACTATGCACTTATGCACCTTTTTAGATTATATTTTCAACGGTTATGTACTTTCTTTCTAATCCATTGAAGTGAAAGAAAAAATAAAATTATTAGAATACTGAAATAATGTGTAATGACCGGCAACTTTAAGCTACTCAATAACTGACTTTATTGAATCATTAAGCCCGTTATTTTAGGGTATGATTTCCACTGTCCTCTCAATTTTCTGTAGAGAATTAATTTACTTGGGTGAGTGGGTTTCTATCTGCTAACTAAGAGGCTAAAATCAAGGGAAGTGGCTTGATATTTGGCTATCATAAGCAAACCGTTGGGGGAATGGAAAAAAAAAATAGAAATTCAAACTCTTTTCTCTTCTATCCTGAATATCATAGCCCTCAATCTGAAGCTACTGCCTTCCACAAAGAAAAATAAAAAATAAAATAAGAGAAGAGGTGGAACCTAAACTGTTCCATTGCGCTGTTTCGTTTTACTTGGTGGAAATCTACTGAAACTAAAATGGTTAATGAAATTGATAGATTATCATCTAAGTATCTCTTTTGAAAGGTAAGTGGTGATATCCTCCTTCGAAATATAGTTCCTTATAAATTGCTTTAAATTCATTTTATCAAAAACCTTTGATTTCGTTATATATATATATATATATATATATATATATATATATATATATATATAAATTGCAACGAATTTTGAGAATTTTGTTTTGTCATGATTGCTCATTTTATTCGAAAACTTTTGGGTTTGAAAATAATGGCATTTTGCATGTAGATACTGAGCATGTAACTAGAAACACACTTAGAACCTAAAAGAGTTTCGTAAAAGTTATGATTTCGTTTAAGTGTGCTAAGTTTGATGTCTGTTTGTCTTACTCGATATGAAGAGCTGACTTTTAAACATTTATTTCTTCCGTCTTCTGCATGCTCCATAGCTTCCAAAATTCGTCTGGGGAATGTGTATGCATCTTAAACATTTCTATGCATGGTTTCATCTCTTGTCTCAAGTTTTCCGTCACGACTAAGCATTAAAAAGAAAGGCATTGTTTTTCTTCTCAAGTTGTTGCATATAAGTTTGCAAACAAGTCAAAAGCTAGTTATTTCCAACTCTACATATCTATTGTGTGTTTATATTAAACCATGAGTTTTTAATTCATCTGCATGTAACCAAACAAACGCGCAAGTAAAGTGCCACTGTCATTATAATATAGGGCCTCAACTAATATTTCTTGAGTTTTCGAATTGTATCTTATTATAGTATTCTATTTTATATTCCTATATTTTGGAAAAAAGAAAAGAGAAGCACCGGTGAATATTTTTGTTATCTGGAAGAAGCCTTTTTTTTTTTGGAAAAGGGAATTATTACTGTTTTGAGATTGTAAAATACTAGACATACAATAAGGGTTATATGTCGATTACTGTATCGTATTATTATTGGGGTAGTGCATTATCATTTAGGATCTTTTTTAATCTTCGATGATTGGGCGGCGTATCACCATACTGGACCTTAGCTGGTGAGTCAATAATAGCCACAGCCTAAATACTATATTGTTCCCCTTGTGAAACTGTTGCTATTGTTCATATGAGTACTGTTTTTACTGTTTCTTGTCGATACTACTGCACTATAATTTGCTTGGGTTAAATTGGGTGCATAAGGAATATGGTTTAATAGTTCCAAAGTATAAAATGACTCGTTCACTATTCTTGTACAAGTGTATTTGTCTTTAATTTGTTGCATCACAGGGATTGACACAAAAGCATAGACAGCATAGTTGTAAGCTTTTTAAGTATGCTATTGATTCATTCTTTTTGGTTATGGCCTTAAATTATGATGTTTATTGTTTTTATCGTTTTCAAACGCTTATTGTTTCATTTGGGTATTTTGATTGTATTTAGGGTATATATTTGGTAACATGCTATTATTTTGAAGACTTTTACCACTTATTCATTATACATTTTTTCAAACTTTTGCAGATAAAAAATTATTGGTTTGTTTCGAACTTGAGATAGGAACGACCACGTAGTGGCAAGGAGAATTTTAAATTCTTAGTGCTTTGGCGGACCTTGTTGACTATTGTTATTATTGACTAGTTAGGGATAGGACCATCTATTGTTTTTATTTTGGATTATTTAGCTATCTGTATTGAGGATATGGGGCTTTTTTGAAGATTCATATTGCTATATAAAAGTTACTTTAATTTGGCGTTTAGTCATTCTGAGTTTATCTGTTTGCAGCATAGAGTTTTACGGGCTTAAAAAATTGATCTTCTTATAGTCTGCGGTGGTCTCATTTCCTAATTTATTTTGACGAATTTGAAGCGTGATATAATGTAATAGGATTAATTATTGTGTTATTAACATTTTCTTAATGAAAGTTTACCTTTCTCAAAAATAAAGTATGTAAAGTTAAACTAAAGACAACGAAAAGCCCATTCACTTCTATATACTATATATAGGCTGTTGATACAAGTGTCCCAATTGAGTTTTTATGTCACCTATGATTTTGTCTTCACCAACCTATATGCAAAAGCCGCCTTTACATCATCCATATCTTCGTCTTCTTTCTTTTTTTTTTTTTCCCGCCGGATACAAGTGTCCCAATTGAGTTCTTATGTCACCTGGCAAATGAGTTAGCCCAACACGGCCTGACACAGCCCGATCGAACTATGAGTTAAGAAAAATAAGTCTGGTTCGGCACATATGTTTAGTTGGCTAAGCTGGATTGGACTCAATTCTTGAAATATAGGATCCAATTCGGCCCATGAACCCGCTATTACGAGTCATGAGTTGGGCTGGGCCAACCCATTTTTTATTTATTGTTTTGTAATTATTGTTTTCTGAATTTTGATAGTTGGATTAATAACGAAAAAAATTTAAGTTTAACTTTTTTTACAAAAAAAATAATTTAACGATTAACAAGACATAAGTTGATTGAAAATATTAATATAAATAATAAAACATTAAAATATTACTTAACAAACTACAAGTTTACGAGACACAGATACGTTACTAATAAACATAAAAAAACAAATATCACATAAATACTTGAAGAAAGTTGGTAGAAAAGTTCTCCATTTTATTATACTCCTTGTGCAGGTGCTGGGCCTGCTGGTGGTGGTGGTGGCGGCAGTGGTTGACAGTGGCGGAGCCAGGCACCCAAAGTTAGGAGGTGCACTACTGCGACAAGTCAATAATAGGGATTCAATGACGCTCATCTATGCATAAAATAATACTTAATTTAAGCATATTATAGCATAAATGAGATCTTCAAGTAACTCCCTCTCTTTTGATGTACATTATAACAATTAAAAACATGTAAGTAGAAACACATATATAATGACAACTTAATGTACAAAACAGAAGAAAAAAAAATAACTATAGTTATTATACATAGAAAAAGTACATTTTATAATTGTCCCCGCCGTGTTCTCATTTTTAGAAACCGTTAAATAATCAACTCATTGTCGATGCTATTAAATATATATTTCTCTATGTAAGTGACTAAGCAATCATTCAACCAAGCATCTCCCATTCGATTGCGTAACTGATTCTTCACAAGTTTCATTGCAGAAAATGCTCTTTCCACGGTGGCTGTGGCAACAGGTAAAGTCAATGTCAATTTAACAAGTGAATACACTAGTGGATAAACATGATACTTTCCAGTTTCAACCAACATCTCTGAAAGGCTACCAATTCCTTTTATATTCGAGAATTCTTCGCTACTTTGCATATCCAAAAAATATGTCTGTAATTGATTATCAAGAATCATTAATCGGTGGGAGAAAAATCATCTAGGTAAAACTTAGCAAATTGAATCAACCTTCACTTGTCAAACGCAGAAAATGAGTTGTCTGGATTTAAACATGCCAAACAAAGAAGCAACTCAGTACTTGTCTCATTGAAGCGGTCATTAAGCTCTTGAAGTTGCATGTCTACAACTATATAAAATGAATCAACACAATAATAGTGTAAATTTGTAATATCTTGAACTCTACGTCGTGATCGCCCTTTGGGTGAAAACTTCTCTTCCATATTGGGAATGTCAATGTCATGAGTTGTGCAAAAAAGAGAGACTTCATCCAATAAAGATTCCCATCCACTATTTCTCAAAGTCTGCAACTGTTGCTTGGAGAGATGAACTAATCTCATGGCATTATTGATATCTTGATCTTTTCTTTGCAATGCTTGTGATAATTCATGAGTGATTCCCAAAACGTTTTTCATCAAATACAAATTGAATGCAAAGTCAAATGTTTGTATCGTGTCTAAAAGACGATTAGCTTCAATTCTTTGATCTGGACATAATCCATCTTCCCTGATAATCTCAAGTACATCAATCACTGAGTAATACATGAGAATCAAATTTATTGAAGTGCCATAATGTAAACCCCAACGAGTATCACCACTACGTTTGAGACCAATTTCTTGATTCATGCCACGACCACTAAGAATTTCACCCTTTTCTAATGCTTCTTTAACTTTAGCAACTTGTCTTTCACGAAGCATGTCATGCCGCTTACAGGAGCCTCCAACAACATTTAATAAAGTAGCAACTAATGTAAAAAGGGAACTAACTTGAATATGATTCTTGGCTACAAAAACAACTGTGAGTTGTAATTGATGTGCAAAACAATGAATATAGAAAGCAAATGGATTTTCTTTTAAAATCAAACTTTTCAGGCCATTAAATTCTCCTCTCATGTTACTAGCACCATCGTAGCCTTGGCCACGGATTCTTGATATACTCAATCCACATTTGTTAAATAATGATTCAATTCCCTTTTTTAGAGACAATGCAGTAGTATCACTCACATGCATTATACCAAGAAAACGCTCAACAATACTTCCTTTCTTGGTCACATAACGCAAAGCAACAACCATTTCTTATTTGTTTGATGTGTCACGTGATTCATCAACAATAATAGCAAAATATTCATCTCCAAGTTCATTTAAAATAACATCAGTGGTCGCACTTGCAGCAGCTTTGACAATGTCTTTTTGAATATCAGGAGAAGTTAACCGATTATTTTCAGGAGCATTTTGCAAAACATTATTATTGATGGTTTCATTATGATCAGCAAGAAACTTGATAAGCTCGAGAAAATTACCTTGATTAGTAGAATTTTCTATTTCATCATGATCACGAAAAGCCAATCCTTGTTTCAAAAGGTACCGAATGCAATCAATTGATGCAGTTAATCGGGTCCGATATGCGTTACGAACTTGATCAAATTGCTTAGAAATAGCAACTTCAATGTGTTGGCTTTGCTTCATCAAGTCTTGACACTTCTTCCAAGCAATGTTGTGTGCACTATTTGGACCCCCCACATGAGAATTCAATTTTTCTTTTTTATGCCAGCTGATAAACCCATCGCTAACAAATGTATCTCCACCTGACTGCTTTCTATGATCTGGTTTGAAAAGATAACAACACAAGCAATATACGGCATCCTTTGTTATGCTGTACTCCAACCAATTGCTAAATTCATTGAACCAAGAGGAACAAAATTTTTGAAACTTCTGCCCAATTTTTCTCTGAGGAAAATCATGATGACGAGGTTGACAAGGTCCCTTTTGCAAGTAATATCTCCGTATATTATCTTGATCATTCGGATGATAAGAAGATATTTTAGGGCGTAACCCAGGATCTGATGATAGATCTTCTTAATTGATTTCAATTCGAGGTTGTTTTGAAGAACTTTGTAAATTATCTTCACTATTCACTTCATTAAATCCGAAAGAAAATTGTTGCTCAGAAATTGACTTTCTTTTTAGAAATTTTTCCATCACTCCAAAAACTAATAACCTACATACAAAAATAACAATTACATCAATTAAGTGACTAAAATCCAACTTCAATGGTTAGTAATTTAGATATGGCCGATTTGTTATACTAGGAACTGTAAGTGCACCGTTTAAATTAATAGACCTTCAACAGCTGCATACTTTTTGATATTATTTGACACATTCTATTTTGCAATTGCTAGTAAATTCAATCTAGTTGATGAGATAAGTGATTAATTTCAAAAGCCTAAAACAAGACAAACCTATCTACATATACCAACTACATTTTTTAAAATTTTGAATGTTACTATAAATTTGAATTCTTGCCGAGGGACATGCTTAAAAGATTTGCCAAAATTATAGACTTTTGGTAGCTGAACTTTATTGTGGCTTAGGTGATTGTAATGCTATTGATGACAATTCACAATTGTATTATTATACAACTCTAATGTTCATATAATTTTTGTCTTGAATTTAAGTTCTTGTTCAAATATCATTAAGAAATTATTCTCTAGAATAGAAAAGATAAAAAACGAACGAAACTCTATATTTAAATTAAAGATAAAATCGTGCTTCTACAAAGTGGCTAGAAATAATTATTCATATCATTACAAGTTGAAATAATTTATTGGTGCTTTAACTATTTCTTTTTCTAACAGAACAATACAAATATTTATCTTAATCCTACCAAAGTAATTCAAAATATTAAAACAACTAAGTAAATCTTGCTTTGAGAAGATATAATACCATGGCATTGCAAATATTTATCAAAAAAAAAAAAACCTTCTCAGCGGATGTGTGCCTATGGAGATTGGAGAACAATAAAGTGGATTAATAGCTTTAGTGGTGACTGGTGAGAGAAAGAAAAGAGTAAAGTAGGTTTTGTCTTTTGCAGTTTTGTGGTTAGTTGGCCCGTTTGTATTAGGTCTCTGTTTTTTTTTTTTTCAAAAAGCAATGTTAAATTACTAATATACCCTCACAAGTTGGAAAAAAGTCAGGGGGTGCACGTGCACCCCCTGGGACAAACGTTCCTTCGCCACTGGTGGTTGAGGATTGAAATAGTTTGAAATATTTGAGTGTTGAGATACAAGATGTCTTACAAGCGTTCCAGTTTCAAATTGACGATGAAATATATATTTACGTTCATAATAGTTGCAAATTACATACCCATGTTCCTCAAAGTAAGCAAAATAATTCCAAATATTGATAGTCATAAATACTGTGTATTCTCTTGTGGTAAAATAAAGAGACAATAAAATAAAGTGAAATACAATATCTATTTATAAGAAAAACTACATGTACAAATTATAATTACAAAAAAAAATAATAATATAAAAAAAAATTTTACAATATTTAACGTAAGGGACATGTTATATATAACGTGTCCCTTTAATTCTGTAAAACAATTGTCAAAGTACCTGTGGCATACTGTCATCATGTCATGGATGTCAAGTCGACATCCACTTTTTTGAAAAAAATGCACGTCCCTCTGTAACTTGACATCCACTTTTTTGAAAAAAATGCACGTCCCTTTGTTATTACAATAGAGGGACGTACATTGACATCACGTCCCACTTTGAGTGGGACGTGATGTTTTTTTTTTATGTTATTATTATTTTTTTAAGTTATTTATTATTTTTGATAAGTTGTATTTTTTTTGTATAAATATTTTTATTAATTTTTAAAAATTTAAAAAGATAAAAAAAAATGAATTAATAAAAATTGGATTAATGAAAATTTATTTGAGTATAAATTAATCAATATATAAATTATCTTATTTAAAATAAATGTATATTATTAAATAAAAAGAGAAAAATAAAACAAATTTCTGAATAATACTTCAAATTTTATTCACTTAATTAAATAATTACAACATAAATTACATAGAGTTGAACAAAATTTAAATAATACTTCAAATTTTTATTCACTAACTTGATAATCGCAACTTACAATTAAGTTAAAAACATAAAATACACATAAAAAAAAATTATTCTTCTAAAAAAAATTAAATCTTCAATAACTTCGATCTTCCATCTTTATCTTTCAACATCGATCATTCGACTGGAGCATTGTTGAATTTTCTGTTAAAATTTTTCTTTTTTGTTGAATATCAATATCAAGTTCAATAAGATGTTGCGTCCTGTTTTCTGCAGAAACCCAATATTTGCCGCATACCAGTGTTTGTAGTGAGTCCGTTGCCAAGCTACTTCTCAACTCACTCAATATCCTGTGACCAAGACTAAAAGCACTTTCGGATGCTACAGTAGACACTTGAATTGTTAGTAGATCACGGGCCATGATAGAAAGTACAGGATACTGACTAGACTGTACTTTCCAACAGGCCAATACATTGAAATCAAGATCAAAGTCATCAGATGGAGACATCGTTGCCAAATAAAAATATAATTCATTAATTTGTGACGATGAAGAACCAGTTTTTGTTTTTTTGAAAAGTTGAAGAAATTTTGTATCAGATTTTTTACTACTAGTACTACTTAAAGACCGAGACGAAGAGGAAGTCTCATTAGAATATTGTGCTACATACATATCAAATAATAATGTCAAAGTTGAACAAATTTCATTCCAAGTTTGAGTGTCATCAATTTCATTATTTCGCTTATTTGAATGATATTGTTGTAAAATACTTTGAACAACATGTTTTTTTTAATCTAGGATCCATAATTGCAGCAAGACAATAAACTATAGGTACATTTTCAAAATATTTTAAAAGTTTTTCTTTCATGTCATAAATTATATGTTGAAGTATAAAATTATCTTCATGTTCTGATAAAACATTCAGATATTTTCCATAATGCATAAAGTACCATATTTGAAGTAGGATAATATGATCCAGAAAGTAATTTGGTCATGTCACGAAAAACACTTAAAAAATCACAAAATAATTTAGTTTTTTCCCAATCTATATCTTCTATCAATTTATCAGACTGATCATGTCCAAGTGAATTGTTATAAATTTGTGAAAAAATATCTTTATAAGGAATAAGGCAATTTAACATTTTATATGTAGAATTCCATCTAACTTCCATGTCACCTTGGATATTCTTTGATTTTAGTTTGTATTGTTGATATAAATCATGAAATTCTTGATTTTTTGATGGATTATATCTAAAAAATAGTACCCCACTTTTAATTTTTTGAATTTGAGGGTGAAGATTATCTAGACCAGCTTGAACACATAAATTCAAAATATGACAACAACAACGAATATGAAAAAAATTCCCACGTAAAATCGGTTTACATAAATTTTGAAGTAAAGGAATAGAAGGAGTATTGTTGGTAGTATTGTCAAAAGAGATAGAAAGTATTTTATCAGAAATATTGTATTTATCTAAAACTGTTAACATAGAAGTATAAATGTTGGTATAATTATGTGGATATGGAAAGACACGAAAAGAAAGTATTATTTTTTGTAAATTCCAATCAGGGTCAATTCAATGAGCAGTTATACACATAAAAGGAAGATCAGTTCTACTACTCTAACAATCACATGTCAAACAAATTTTAGTTGAAAGAGAGGAAAATGTTACTTGCAAAAATTAGTTTCCTTCACAAACAATTGAAAAAAGTTACTTTTTGAAAGTATTTATTGGACTTTATACAAAAGCAGGTTGTAAAGCTTTTTTTACATAATCTTCAAAAGCAGGATCTCCACCAAAATTAAATGGT
Source organism: Ehretia macrophylla (assembly GCA_037974665.1). NCBI lineage: Eukaryota > Viridiplantae > Streptophyta > Magnoliopsida > Boraginales > Ehretiaceae > Ehretia > Ehretia macrophylla. The sequence continues at coordinate 64,948,653 of CM075769.1, forward strand.
TTTTCAGATATAAGAATAAATTTTGCTAATTCTCTCCTATTTACTTCATGTGAAAAACGAAAAGTAGTCACACAACTGGATGAAGAAATATCTAATTGAGTTTGAATTCCATCATTAAATAAATCAGAGACAGATACACTCCAAATGTCTTTTTAAAGTACTTGTTCCAATTTTTTTTTTAAAAGAAAATACTTTTTTGCAAATATTACAAGTAACAATTTATTTTTCTTTATCTTGAGTACAATATTTCCAAACATTTGAATTTGTACCTCTACCACCTTTAGGATTAGTGTTTGGGATAGTAGGCGAATTAGAGTCAATAAAAGATTGTGATACTGATGGTGATTGTGCAATATTTATATTTTTCAATTCAAGACGTGGAGTGCTACTTTGAGAATAAGGATCCATAATCAAAATAAATATAACAATAAAACTACTATTATAATTAAAAGAATACCTCAATAAAATTCAATTGAAGAAAAGTGAAACTCCTCTTCTTGAAAATAAATTAACCACTTGAATGTTGAATCAGGCTTGAAACTTTAAACAATTGATAGAAAGAAGATTGATTTGGTGTGAGAAGAATGAAAAATAATTAGGGTATTTATATAAATTATTAAAGGACTAAAATGTAAATAAAAAAATTTGAAGGATTAATTTTTTTTTTAAAAAAAGCCAAGTAGCTGTTGGCAACGTTGGCAACATATCCGTTGCCAACAGCTACTTTGTTTATTAAATAACTAAAGATTTCGTTGGCTGCTGGCATTGGCAACATGTTTGTTGCTTTTTGTTTTTGTTTTTTTTTTTGTTAGTCTACACTTAGCAATCAGCATAGTGATTACTGTTACGCATAATGTTAGTATACATACATATGTATATGTATGCATACATACATATGTATATCATACATACATATGTATATATGTGTGTGTGCATGTATATATATTTTTTTAGTCTAGCTACGTATATATATATTTTTAGTCTAGCTAAGCTCCTAAAAAGTGAAAAAAATGTAAACTTTGTCATTTTTTTTAATACTGACTTTATATACATATATTTTTTGAATTAAAGTTGCAAGTTGTAATTTACAATATCATAAAAAAGATTTGATAACAAGTTATTTTGTATCATCTTAAAAAATAATTTTTTAATTTGTTATTATTATATTTTTTAAACTTATCTAAAAAAAAGTTATTAGTCATAATGCATAATATTTAATTTGTGTAATAAATAGGCTCCAATTGTGCTTATATTGTGCTGGGCCTGAGTTGGACTCATGATAGGCTTTATTTGGGCTCGAATTGTACCTGAGCTGGGCTCAATCTAGGTCTGTGCTGGGTTCGAGCTGGGCTAGGCTGAGCTTATAGGCTGAGCTGGGCCTGTGTTGGGTTCGAGCTGGGCTGGACTGAGCTTATGGGTTGAGCTGAGTTGAGCTTGGGCACAAATGGGTTTAGGCACAAATGTGCTGAGTCAAAAAATATATGACCCACCTCGCCCCACCTATATATGGTGGGCTAGGTCGAGTCAAACCTATTTTCAAATGAGCTGGGTTGGGCCCGAATTTTAGTGTGCTGGGCTGAATTGGGCATGTGTCGGCCCGACCCAAATGCCACCTCTAATGTCACCTATGAGATTTTGTCTTCACCCACCAATATATAAAAGCCCACTTTATATCATCCATATCTTCATCTTATTTCTTTATTTGTTTTTTCTAAAAAAAATATGATAAATTTATATTAGTTATAATACGTTAGATACATTTCAAAATTATAAATTTCATGATGTAACGATGATTTTAATGCAAGCTCTAAATTAATTAAGGGTTAAATAATATTTATATCATGAAAGCATAAATTTACCATTGAGATCTTTGATCATTAAGAGTTCTTTTTTTTTGAATGATGTGAGAACTTATTTATCGGCGTTTGGTCATCGAATTATCCTGTAAAACCTAATTATCAATTGATAAAAGTGGTACACGTTTCTACACATATAAAACCTAATTATCAATTGATAAAAATCGTACATTTCTACTCATACACCGATTAATCAAGGGTAGAACTTCAAAGTAATTAAAAATGTCAAATCAACGCCTTCAAAGAATAATTTTTACTCCATCTACCACTAGAGCATACTTGTGAGACGTTCATAAAGAGTTGTTATCTCACCATGATATCGAACCTTTAGACTATTGGTTTTCTTCGTTAATATATAAGGCCATCTTTAATAGAGGTTTTAAATTTTATGACTTTATAAATTTAGATGTTTCAAGCCTGTTTTTAGTCTCCAACTCTAGAAAGTAACACTATTTATGATAAAAATACGTGAAGTCTACCACTTTTAGTTTAAAAGATGTTAAAATAGAACCTAAATTATATTTTGTTCAATAAATTTAGAGTCTAAAATTTAGATTAGGCTTTATTTTTATATATTTTAAGTCAAAAATAATAAATTTTATGTACTTTTATCATAAATAGTATTACTTTTTAAACTTAAAGTCTCTAAAAACAAATTAAAAATATCCAAATTTAAAAAAAATTTAAATTTAAAACCTCTATTAAAGATGCTTAATATACCCCATCAAAAAGTTCGACAGTCGCATGGAAACCATTTGTTTGCACACGAAGAACAAGCGCTCATGCGTGCACACATTGTGCCGGACGACAATTTGCTTACACTCTTTCGCCACCAATGTACAACAAAATCACCACAAAGTACAACTCTCCTAGAACTCTACTTTCTTTATAGAAAAGTCAATCTCTCTCTAAGCATAAAAAAATCAACGTAGCATGACTCATGATGGGCTAGCTTTAACTACGACAGTTCAACTTCCAATATTCCAACACAAATAAATACAGGTGTGTTGTGTGTGTGATCAGTGGGTCAAAGCTTCAATAGTTGCAGGTGTGGGACGAGGAAGAAAGAAAGAAAGCAATGGTGAGGTGGTTGTGGGAGAGCATGAAAGAGCTGAAGCCATTGGTGCACTTGCTGTTACCACTATGTGTTCATTGGATTGCTGGTGAAATGACTATTACTGTTTTGGTTGATGTCACCACGAACGCTCTTTGTTCTGGACAATCCTCTTGCCCTGAAGCTATCTACATTAATGGCCTTCAGCAAACAGTAATACTACATCTTCACTCTGTGTGTGTGTGTGTGTGTGTGTGTGTGTGTGTGTGTGTATGTGTGTCTAGTACAGTTATTTGCTTTTTATGTGTGTGCGCTAGTCTAAAAAAATGATTAATACTGGGTCGTATAGGATTCCCTAATCGTTTAAGATGGTTTCAATATAAGGGGATCGGTGGAGATATCTGTTACAAGTTGTGTACAGTGGAAAGGGATAGAAAAAGATTTAATAGGAGATAGACAGAGAAATTCAAACAAAATCTCGTTTGAATGAAACTCACAGAGTGGTGGGATCCGCGGCAGAGCCATGTTTGTTTGAGGGTATGCCTCTCTTAGAAAGAAAACTATTTTTTTTATCAATGAAAAAAACCCCATAAAGGTGTATTAGATTTTAGTTAAGAGCTTCCTTCACTATATGAGTGCCTTCTTGACCAAGGAGTCCTGGCTCCGCCACTAGGTGGGTAATACTTGTTTTGGTTTGGTTTTGTTGTCTAAAGATGATAAGTAGAAAAACATGTATATATAGTGGTTCTTTTCTTTCAGTTGATACAGTAATGGAGAAAGGTAATAAGAGAAAGTCTGTATTAAGTTAGGTTGTGAATTTCTGGAGCAATTAGTATTTTTTTGTTCTCATTTTAAAGTTCAACCGTATTGAATACCATCTTCAAAGTCTTTATTTGTTGGGATGAATGCAGAATAGTCATGTTCTAAGGTAGTTGTTTCAAGAATTCTAACATTGAAGTTTTCATCTCAAGTAATATTTGGTGCACTCTTTGTTTCGTTTCAAGAACAAATCAGTCAATAAATACTTAATTTAGAGTCGTAGAAGTGTGATAAATTATGCGTTGCATCTACTGAAAATTGTAGACATTGAGAGCTATAAGGTTTCTCTGTGTGTATTTTATGTATTTTATCTATCTATTTCCCAAGATATAAAAATTAATAGTGGGCTAGAATATGGTTGTGTGATTGAATATGGCTTGCTAATAGGTTTCAAGGCAAAAATGGAGGACATGATAATCGAGTAATTATTGAAGTTATGAATTGCATAATCATAGTGGTGACTGCACTGCAAATTTTCCTTGTTCTCTTTTTTGTGTTCTATAGAAATTTTAACTTTTAAGCATGCCGTTGCACCTCTAGGTTGTTGGGATATTCAAAATGGTGGCTCTTCCAGTCCTAGGTCAGCTCGCAGATGAGTACGGGCGTAAACCGCTTCTCCTTCTCACAATATCTACATCTATAGTCCCTTTTAGTAAGTATTCTTAACATGTTTCAAGCAACTTTGTATATTTCTCCTTATTTCCTAACAAGCTAACTGTCCATTTGCTTGTAAAGATTAGTGTTGTTCCTGATGAACAGAGGTTCCACTGGTTAGATAATAACTAAGCTAACACTCATAATTTTGTTATGCACCCCTGCTCGGAAAGATCAATTCTTCCTGATAAACAAAGTCCCACTAAAAAAAAGTAGTTAGAAAAAGAAAAACTCAAACCATGTCATATAATTTGGCCTGTGGGAGTGATAAAGACCATAATGAGAAATGGATAGGACAATCACCTCTTGTAACACCTATATTGGACAGCATTAATCTTCAAAGAATAATTAAAATTTGAATCAGATTTAGACATATTGCTGAACTATGTATCTGTTTTAATAATTGAGATCAATGTAAAAGTTGACCACCAACAATGTTTTGCACTTCATCTCACTTAAACTCTATGAAATTGGAGTATCTCTACAAGAGAAAATTTATCTGGTTACTGCTTTACTGGTGTCATTAACATGAAACCAAAACTTATTACGTGTTCTGTTTTATTTTTTTTATTTTTATTTTTTTTCGGTGGAGAGAGAGAGGGAGGGGGGAGGGGGGAGGGGGGAGGGGGGGGGGGTGGGTTTGAAGGGAAAGGGGCGTTGTAAACAAAGTTTGTCTTACTACAAGTGAGAGACATCTGGTGGTACTGAAGTGCCTGGGCTGAATGACCTAAGATTAACTAAACGAATCTTTGGCAAAATAAACTACATTGACTTTCAATTGCTAAGTTGGACTTATAGCAGTCATTGATTATTTGAGGAAGTATGAGTCTTGATAATCTTTTTGCTTATGCTGGTGCACTCTTTCCCACAGAAACTAACTGATTCCATTTCCCATATTGTTTTGCAGCATTACTAGCCATCAATGATTCAAAGGGGTTTGTGTATGCTTATTACGTGCTCCGAACAATTTCTGAAATCATAAGTCAAGGGAGTATATTCTGCATTTCTGTGGCTTATGTGGTAAGAGTAGGACCTTAGTTGAATAGTTTAGACCATAGAAACATGGCTTGGATTCATGAAGAATCATGAAACATTTTCCCCTGCCATTTTGCTCCAGGCAGATGTTGTTGATGTAGGTAAGAGGGCTGGAGCTTTTAGTTGGATTACAGGCCTTTCTTCTGCATCCCATGTATTGGGAAATGTGCTTGTCCGTTTTCTTCCTGAAGATTACATTTTCAAGGCAAGTTTCTAAGGTACCTAAGTATACTCCTTCAAGTATATATCATCTCTATTATATTTTCAGTAAAGTTAATTGAGCTAACTATTTCAGGTAGCAGTAGTCCTACTGATCTTCTGCCCTGTTTACATGGCACTGTTTCTCGCTGAGACAGTTACCCCAAGCCCAAAACAGGACTCTAGTTCACCATGTCTTAATAAGGCATTCAAGGTTGTCGGGGAAAGATATAAATCAATGCGAAGTGCCATATCAGTTGTTCTGAGCAGGTATAATGTATATTTTCACTGATATTTGACAAGGTTCATCTACATTTTTTGTTTCTTTAGCCAAATCTGAAATGCAAACTATGATGCATTGAGTATAATTACTAAAGCTTTATTCTTCTTGTCAGCCCAACACTGAAGTCCGTCACTCTTGTACTATTCTTCTATGAGTTGGGGATGTCTGGTATCAGCAGCGTTTTATTGGTACAAATCCATTGCTCTTATAGAACAGAACCTATTTGCTTATTAAGATATCCATTTTTGTTTGAACTATCATGTCTGTGAAATTGATTAGGAAGCTGTTTTCCTCCATCTCTTTTGGTAAAGAAGTGCTTAATATTTCCCTGAAAGTTATTTTCGACTTTGCCTAAGAGTCGTTTCCATCAAATGTATTATTATTACATATGAAGTAAAGTGACAATTCTTAATGTTATGGTAGATTACCTTTTGGCACTATCAACTAGAGAGATATAGATATATCGTATGCCCCAATTTATGACTTTTTCTTTATCTGTGCAGTTTGAGCCATGGTTAAGAATTACTCTTAGTTTCATCCCTATCTGCAGTACTATCTAAAGGCAGCTTTTGGTTTCAACAAAAACCAATTTTCAGAAATCTTGTCGATGGTGGGAATAGGTTCAATTTTGTCACAGGTACCTTTCTGTGAAGCATTTCCCAAGTTTTCTTGACATCATTTGCTGAGACAATTTGCATTCTGTCACCATCTCATACATACGTTATATCATTAGAAGTATAGAAGAATATATCTTATTAATGTCTTGTTCTATGCTTTAAAGTTTCTATATCCTGCAGTTTCTCTACTAGTTCTTCACTTACCATATGCTATTTGTTTTGGATTGCCTCAAGATGCTGTTACTTCCTCTTGTTAATCCATTAGTTGGAGAAAAAGCGATCCTCTGTACAGCATTACTTTCTTCAGTGGCATATGTAAGTTTTCTCTTCACCAGTTTTTGATATATGGAATCTCGCCGTAGTTCTCTTTATGCTGCTCCACTGATGGAATCGATCTGACAACCACTATAACAATTACAGGGTTTGCTTTATGGTTTGGCGTGGGCACCATGGGTATGTGCACTTTTTAGCTTTCCACTTCATAGATTCTTCATATAATTCTTTTAATACCTCTTACAAAGACAATTGAAGTTGAGGAAATATATAATGAAAGGAAACTATTCTATGTCAAACCAACTAGAGTAGGAATTTATTTGTACTGAAGCACAAATTATTATGGATAATATATCCTCTTAGCTTTGGGAAAGTAAACATACATACATACAGACCTATATTGAGAGAGAGAGAGACAGAGCACATATGTTGTTTGCTATATCTTCTTTCACATGAAGCAAGTTCCTTGTATCTCAGTGAGTATGATACAAAATTACATCTAATATGTTGGAAATAACTAGGACTGCAATAGTAAAACATCTTAATATATACATACAATAGGAATTATCTTTTTGTTTATTACTATTTCTTTATGCTGCGCCTTCACAAATTCGGAATTGCTTCTATGTACTATTTCACAGGTGCCATATTTGAGTGCCTCTTTTGGAGTCCTCTATGTCCTTGTGAAACCTTCTGTAAGTACCTTCCAGAAACGTCTGTTCTCAATGATACAATCATCTTAAATTCCATGAGTATCATTTTGTTCTCTCTTCTGATTTTGCTTTTTGTTTTATTACGGCAGACTTATGCTATTATCTCGAAAGCATCCAAAGCAACTGATCAGGTAATCAACTGATATATATTTATGTTATGCTACAGTCATTATAGTTTGTTCTCTAGTCGGACTATTGGCTTTGAGCCAAAAAGCCCAGCCACAGTCAGCAACTGAAAGAATTTTAGCTTTATCTGTTGATTCACAAGGCCAGCATAAAATAGATTTTCTGGAATTCCGTGTAAATTAGACCTTTTGTTTTGTTATTATATTAACAGATAGGATCACAGGACTAGTGAGTTAGGTCAATTTTCAGCTTAGCCAGAAGACCAGGATGGTTTTGATATGAATATATGTCCACCAATATGAATTTTAGTTTCATTTGAGTTATATCAAAGTTCATAAATCAAATTGCATAACTGCTCACCATCCGATTCCATCTTATCAACAAAGTCTCACAAATTTCATGAATTCAATCTGAAGGAAAACACCTTAAAATTGATCAAGTCCCGTATCTCACTCTAATACTTTTTCTTATCGAATAGATATGTCAGAATCTTCTAACTTTTGTTTGTTCTACTGTCCTGTCAATTTACTTTATTTATCAATTCCTTGTCAAAAATTCTTTTATTGCAGGGAAAAGCACAAGGATTGATCGCAGGCGTGCAGTCAATTTCAGATATGTTATCACCACTTGCAATGAGTCCATTGACCAGTGAGTTACTTCTTCCTGCACAAACTAAAATCAGTGGTGCTACATTGACCATTGCTTAACTTATGACTTGATGTTATTCCAGCATGGTTTCTGTCCCCTGATGCGCCTTTCGACTGCAAAGGTTTCAGCATCATATGTGCATCTTTATGCATGGTAATCTTTTCCACACCTCCCCTTCCCCTTTCTGTTTCTTTCGTCCATGCCTAGATACGTATGTATCTCCCCTCTTTTCTATTTCTCCGTACCAATTCTCAGTGTGCAGATGGATGCTTGCGCTGACACAAGACATTCACTTCTCTCAGGTCATTTCTTTATGCTGTGCTTGTGTGCTGAAAGATGAAGGTCCAGCAAATAAGAAAGCAGAAGACATTGATGAAAGCATTGAGGCTCCACTGCTCTCATAACCGTAGGTCACTTTTGGCATGCGAGAAGAGCTCGTGCAGCTGCAGCGAGTATAACATGGATGGCATATACCACCGATCCTGTCTGCTTGCACTGTATTTTGTACATTGTTTCACATCCTGGGTTGTAATATGCTTATGAATTAAAGATTATATATCACTATACATAACTGTAGAGATAATTTTACAGAATGTAAGATAATTTTGTCGTGTTCCGGTACTTCAAGTAAAATAAAAGTAGAAAAATAAATTATGTATAGTACCTGAAATTTCTTCGTTAGCAACAGAAGATACTATCACTCTTATAATGAAACGATAGTTTATTATCATTGAATTTCTTTTATAACGTTATAAGGAAATACTAACCTTCTGCTTTGTTTCCAGAAGAGCTTTCGTTTTTCAGGAATCATTTAGTTAGAGCTTAACCAACATGTTGATTAAATTCATTTTTTCCAATACCAAAAAGAATACATGGTTACATAGTAAAACAATGATGTGGTTAAAAACCAAGATGAACATTATGAGATTGAATTTTCGCCTTATTTCTTTTAAATTTTAAGCTATTTTTTAACGCTTCCACAATTTCCTCGCAATTTCTCACAAGTTAATTATCTCGAATTTGGCTAATCTAGCAAGAAATATTCTTAGCATCTACAATTCAACAAGAATGGTAGACTAAGAAAAAGGATCCATGGAGGCAACCATTAACAAATTTGTTAAACTTGTTGGTCAAATTAGATACATGCATGAATGGTTAGACAATGATTTCAACACTGACGTAGCCTGAAAGCAATGCAAAAGCCGCACCCGCCGTCTCCTTAACGTAGCTTCAACGACTTTTTTATTCCCAAACATAAAAAAGTTCACCGTAACAAACTTTATTAAACACAAAATCGAACCAAACTAAATCAAACTAATCAAGTTTTTATCTCATTAGTTAAGATCGACTATATTTTATTAAATTTATAATTAAAATAAAGGGTAAATAACGTATTACCTCCTTGTATTTTGCTAAAAATACACAATACCACCTATGTTTTAAAAATTAACCGATTACCGTCCTGTGTTTTGCTAAAAGTGCACAATATCCTCCTGTGTTTTAAAAATTAGTTGATTACCTCCCTGTGATTTGCTAAAAGTAGCTGATTACCCCGTGTTTTATAAAAATAGCTGATTGTCCCCTTATATTTTCTAATAAAAATGATAATTTTTAAAAAGTACAAAAGAGTAATTAGTTACTTTTATAAAATATAAGAGGGTAATTAGCTAATTTTTAAAACACAAGCGGGTAATCAGCTACTTTTGAAAAATCACAAAGGAATAATCAGTTAATTTTTAAAATACAGAGAAATATTATATATTTTTAATAAAACACAAAGAAATAATATGCTATTTACTCAAAAATAAATATAGACCCATAACTCCACAACCTCACACCCCTACCAAGAATCTACCCAAAAACCACGTTACCTCATATTCCATTATTTAGACCATTTCTAACCATAACCTTCGTTGGCAATTTCTTTCCTCTCTCAAAATTGTAAAGAGACTTCAACCCTTCTTTCATCTAGTCTCTCAACACCTTCTCCGATCTCTTTGGTGTTTTTTCACGTACGTTTTTTCTTTCCCCATCTTTAATTTCGTTGATTTAACATTAACATTTGTTATAATTGACCACTTTTTTGTTTCTTTATAATTTACAATAATTTTTGTAAACTATTTGTTTTGTACATGTAGGTTGTGATTTTTATTGCATTGAGCGATTGATTATCATATAAATCGATCGCTCAAATTGGGGGGTTTTTTTTTTGTTGCTAGCAAAAGATGGCTGAGGAACAAAAATGGCAAGAGCCAGGAGCGCATAGGCTATGCGCTAACAATTGTGGATTTTTTGGCAGCCCCACGACACTTAACCTTTGTTCCAAGTGCTACAAAGATCATTGCATGAAAGAACAACATATGAAAGAAGCAATAGTTGCAATGGAGACAACTCTGACGCAATCAGAATCATCATCCTCGTACTTGCCTTCTTCTAGTACTCCCTCATCATCATTGTCTGAATCCGATGTTTCCATTGGTCCAAAACCACAAAAGGTGGAACCCTCGTCCAATGTAAATATAAAGGACAGTCCCGTCCATGAAATTAATGCGGTGGTGACAGTCAAGCCGAATAGGTGTGCCACGTGTCGGAAGCGCGTTGGACTGACAGGTTTCAAGTGCAGGTGTGGGATCACATTCTGTGGATCTCATAGGTATCCTGAACAACATGGTTGCACATTTGATTACAAGGCCGTAGGAAGACAGGAGATTGCCAAGGCCAACCCTGTTGTTAAGGCTGAGAAGCTTGACAAGATCTGAGCCGTTGGATTTACTTGATGGAAGAATGATAATCATGATTAATGTTGATTGTTGGGTCCACAAAGAATTGATCGGACGGTGGAAAAGAATTGGTTAGGTGTTGTGTTGTTGGAGATTGTTGGTAGGTAGGCCTTTGATTAATCTGTGTAACAATTGTAAAACCAAAAGTATATTTCTCTTTTAATAACTTGGAATCACTCTTTAGCAAATGTTTTAAGGATACGATTTATTTGTCTTAATCTCATTAATAGCTATGAATAATCAAAGCAATATTTGTTTATATTCATTCTTTTATCTCAGATGCTGCTTATGCTGGTACAATAGATTCATTCTAGTGACATCTTAAAAGGAAATGATGGTTGACGCCTGAGCACTCATATAACCTAGTTCTGTTATTAAAGGTTTCCTGGAGTCCTTATTTATGCGCTATTAGTTTCAGCTAAGCCTGAGGGTCCAAATACCGGACACATGAACCCGCCTAGAGAAAATATATTTCGTGTTAGTTAGGCACAAAGTCTATTGAGACTTTGAGGTCCCTTGACTCAGTTGATATTTGGCACCACACGTCCACTTCTGGTGTCTAGAAACATAATACTCCTACCATAATCAAATGTCTGTGTACTGAAAGAAGACGAAAATTGTAGACCAACTTGAACCTTGGAGAAATATAAGTTTCTTATTTGAAGATAAAAGTTGGAAATGTGATTACAACCATATACATCATCAACTCTGTTCTATGATTTGGACAAGCAAAACGAAATTAACACGAACCATGTCTCCTCACGTGGGCGCGAGAATTTTATTGTAGCATCTAATTTGAAGCAAGAGTGATCGATTTTCTTGTACTAATGAACATCTTTGCTTAATCAGCCCTCCTCTCCAAACTCCTTTGTGAATCTCTCATGTACCTCCAGATCTGCCTTGCTTACAGTTGGCTTCTGTTTCGTTAACACTTTGTCAAAATCTCTTCTAGTGATTGGTGGTGGCATTATCTGCAAGTTTACAAAGTGCCCCGTTAGCAAACCCTAAGCAGGACTGTAGGGGAATGGGTCTGCTAAGGTCTGGGCATTATAGTTGCATTGCGAATGTACGGTTTCTAGCCAAAACTCACTTCTCTAAACTCCCAAAGTGAAATATAAGCAAAGTATCCAAGCTTAATCAATTACCTGTGAAGCTAGGCCTTGTGCTGCAAGTTCCTGCATGTTTATCTGCACTGCTCCTGGTTGCCTAGGTCCGCAAGGCACCCAGGTGCCATTGGAAGTCTTTGTAAAGAACTCAGCATCTTTAGTTTTTCGTACAGGTTCGAACAAAACTTCGTTTATCTATAATTTGAGATGGTAGAAAACAAAGATTAAAGATGCTCACCATTAAACATACTAAACGACAACATTTCTCAAAGAAAGAAAAAAAAAAAACATAGTAAATGATAACATAGCTAGGTAGAACTGGAATAACAAGAGAAATTCCAAATACTTACACAAACAGAGATATCTGAACCTGAGAACCCTTCAGTCTTCCGGGCTAGTTGCTCGAAATCATTTTCATTTAAATTATGAGGTGTATCTCCAAGATGTACCTGCCATACGGAAATCAACACGAGGAGAAAGGTGAAAATGTAGAAAACAAAGGCTCCTACCTCTTCGTGATACCTAAATTTGACAATCACGGAAGAATTCTTAGAAACTTAAAATGGACATAGTGATACCTTAAACATGTGCTGCCTTGCCTTCAGATCCGGTAGGGGGATATAAATCCTCTTATCAAACCGCCTCCTAATGGCCTGTAGTTAACTTTGAGTAAGCTATCATGAGATATAGAAATCTGGCAATCATTACCGATTTCTAACTCCAAATAACTGACAGAAGAAACTTAATCCCTCACCTGGTCTAATGAATAGGGAGTATTTGTAGCCGCAAGAACAAGAACTTTCTCATCATTGCTCCCTACACCCTGACATGTCAAAACAACAAGTGGAACTTATAATTTATAAGATGGTGTGGTGGTAAGAACAAATGAGACTAGCGAGCTACTACTCACAGAGAGAGAGAGAGAGAGATGTAAATATTTATTGGTAAATGAGAAAGACCTTTCCTTCGTTGCACTAGCGGAAAACAGAGCTTGACTTTTATACTTTAAAGACTTATTCAACAAAACTTATACACGATTGATCCTCCACTTTTACAAGGCAGACCACATTATCGTACAGAGATTGTATGCAATAAATCATCTCAAGTTATTAAGTGGCTTGCGAGCGCCAATCTCCCTCTTTCTTCCTCCCGTTCTCTCTCACACAAACACACAATGAAAATCCGAGTGATTAAACTTTTAGTTTCTTGCTCCTTAACAAATAATTACAGAAGATACCCCAAAGCAAGTGGAAAATTGAAAGAGTTGAGTCTCAAGCCAATTGCTGCAAATAAATCAGAAAATAGAAGATATTCCATTGCCAAATCTACCTGCATTTGTACAAGAATCTCAGTTTTGATACGCCTAGATGCTTCGCTTTCATTGCCTTCACCCCTTTGGCCACTTAAAGAATCAATTTCGTCTATGAATATTATGGAAGGAGCGCTTTCACGAGCCATTTGAAACAGATTTGAAACTAGCTTTTCACTCTCACCCATCCATTTTGAGACAAGGTCTGATGATGAAACACTGCAAATGGCAAAATAGTTGAGATAATTGAAAATGCTTTGGCCAGAGTCCACACACATCACGATAACATAATATAACAAGGCAAGCTTCCTATAATAAAGACAATGCAGGTGACTTCATAGGAAATATCATTCCACAATTAATGTAACTAAAGAAAAAGCTTCAACAAATACTAGTGTTATAGATATAATTGCACCTGAAAAACGTCGAGTCTGCTTCTGTAGCAACAGCTTTTGCTAAGTATGACTTTCCGGTTCCAGGTGGACCATATAATAGGAAAGCCCTCCATGGTCGCCTCTTCCCTGAGAGATCGTACAAGTTAAATCAGTTTATTTATTACAAAGACAAAGAAGACTACAATGCCAACGTTACACAGATTAAACTACAAAGGGTTAAATAAAAAGCTTCAAACAATATACTTCAACAGCATTGAATTTGTGCAAAACTGAGGACTAACCAGTAAAGAATTGCGGGAATTTAACGGGCAATATCACAGCCTCCTGCAAAGCCTGCTTGGCACTCTCAAGCCCAGCAACATCATTCCATTTCACATTAGGCTTCTCTCTAATAATTGCAGAATCCAACCCAGCCCTTAGCTTCGCCTGCTCGGAATCCTCCTTATCTCCCCCTTCACCCTTTGTCTTGGGCTTTGCAGCAACAGCAGCATCCCCATTAGATGCAGCAGGACCACTCCCTCCATCATCAAGTGCTGCCCGAATCTCCTCTGCCCTCCTCAAATACTCGACAAACTTTTGAGTAATCGCTTCCTTAATCTTCGGATTCTTCTCATATTTAAGATGAGTCTTGAAATACTCCAAAGCATTCATATACAATGGAAAGGCCTTGGAATAATTTCCAGCATTATCTTCCTCAACCGCTTGCTTCACGTAAATTAATGCCTGCTCCTTAAAATTACTATACATCTTTCTCCTTACTCACAAAAACCTCGTCACAAGTTACACCTTCATCAATTAAAATAAATTATCTAAATTTAAATAAAGTACAGCCCCATACACGAAACTGTTGCTATGCACAACAGATCCGGGCAAGGATCGATCCTACTTAAAATCTAGTTTCATTACTTTAAAAATACCTTAAAAAATAAAAGTAATTTCAAGCATTAAACTCAGTTCAGATTCACAAAATGATCAAAACCCAACTCTCAAAAAATTTCAAACAAATCTTACAAAATCAAACACACCCATAACTCAATACTAAATTTACAGCTAATAAACCATTAAGCAGCCCCCAATAACTCCTTCAATTCAATTAAAATCAAGCAACCCAGTTCTCAAAATTCATCAGAAATTACAATTCAACAGTAAAAAGGAAAAAAATCACTTATCTTTTAGACCTTTTAGATGAATTTAATAACACTGTAACAGACCTTTGATTTAGCAAAGTTTAAGCTCCAAAACAGCTCTCTAATGCTTGACTATGCTTTCTATTGGGCTGCTTGGTCGATTTTTAGAGAAAAAGATGGTGGTAATAAGATATTATTATGACTAGTATTCTCAAGTTTGATTGGTCACTTTATGTGCTAAGTTTCTAGGAAAAGTAATTAATGGGTTTTGAATAATGGAGGTAGACGATTACTACACGTTCAACTGTGTGTTGTCACATATGGATAGCTATATTTTATGATAAATGCTAATTTGTTTTATTCTTCAAAATAAATTTTGTGATAAATTTTGTATAAAAGTCTCAGTTTTAATAAATTTCTCGTAACTTCATGTGTATGCAAAGATTATCCTTGATGAAGTGGAAATGAGTTATAATATTTTTGGTTGAAAAATAAAGTCATGGTTGTATACTCATACGAGCAAGAGCTGAATCAGGTAAGGTATTCGCATGTATAATAGTTAATTTGCTCTCAACCTAATGATACATAGGTGCTCCTTTGGAGATAACAATGGGTATCTACTTTATTTAAAATTGACAGGTAATTATTTGATAAAAATTCAATAACAAAAATTGATGAGGAATTCGTTAGGATTTGAGTTTTATAAAGAGAAATTGACAGGTAAATCGATAGATTTTAGTTTTTGATGTTAAAAAAAATTGAAATTCGAAACATAATTATTAATTTAATAAAAAAAATCTAACATATATATATATATATATATATATATATATATATATATATATACACTTAAAATAATAGAAGACTAGCTAAAATTGGTAAGTAAAATGATAAAAAATTGAACGAAACTCAATTAAAAAAAAAGGGCTAAATCTACTTTGTAACCTTATTCTTTACATGTTCTGACACTTATTACCCATTATTTTTAAAAAACCCACTTATTAACCTTGGACTTTAGTCAACCATGACATATTTAAACTTCTGTTAATAAAAATGAAGCAATTACTATGCTACCCTTATGAATTATTTCTAGAGACCATTTTACCCTTGAACCAAAAAAAAAAACCACACAAAAATCCCCACACCTTTCAATCCCAATCCACAATCCTAACCTCTTAACCCCCAACCCCAGCATATGATTCCTCCTAACCCCCAAATCTAATGATCCCCACACCTAACCACCGCTACCGTGAACCCCACCCTCATTCCCATCACCCCACGCACATTTACCCTCTATTGACCTTGGTGGTCATGTGTGTGTGTGTTTGGCATCTATGAGAGAGATGTGTTTGGTGTTCGTATGTGTGACAGTGTGACTATGTGTGTGTGTTGGTGTATGTGACTGTGACTCTGTGTATGTGTGTGTTCATGTTTGACTGATATGTTATTGTAACTGTGTGTCTGTGTGTTCGTGTTTGACTGATTGTGACTATGTGTATGTGTTTGATGTGTGTGGATGCGTGACTATATGTCTATGTGTATGGCTTCGTAATTGTATGTCTGTGTGTATTTGATGATGAAGAAAAAAAATTGTCTTTGTGTTTTATTTTTTTGGGTTAAGTTTGTGTTTTTTTTTGGGTCAAGTGTGTGTGTTTGTTGATGACAAAGAAGAATGAAGAAGAAGAGAATCTGTGTTGATGATGAAGAATGGAGTATGTGTGTGTTTTTTGTGAATGACTATGTGTGTTTTGATGGAAGGGATATATTTGTCCAAAAATATAAATAGTAATACTATTCTGTCAATTTTTTAACGGAGGTTGACTGGAGGGTTAATAAGTGGGGGCTTTTAAAGACGAGAGGTAATAAGTGTTAGGATATGTAAATGATAGGGTTATAAAATGGATTTAACCCTAAAAAAAATGAACTAAGCCCAATTAAAATAGATG
Organism: Ehretia macrophylla; assembly: GCA_037974665.1. Classification (NCBI taxonomy): domain Eukaryota; kingdom Viridiplantae; phylum Streptophyta; class Magnoliopsida; order Boraginales; family Ehretiaceae; genus Ehretia; species Ehretia macrophylla. The sequence continues at coordinate 64,965,592 of CM075769.1, forward strand.
GGCTAAGCCTATTGAACGAATACATAATTCTAAAGAATTGTCATATTTATTTGTCGTAACGAAAGAAGAGACGTTTCTTGCTCGACGCTTGGGAATGAATTTCTCTTTGCATAACTTATTGATTTTGATTTTTGCTCATAAAATTATTATGTAATTTATGTCAAGTTTTATCATTGATTTGAATTCTTTTATTTTTGGTTTCTTTACATTTAAACTAATTTTTCTTACATTTTTTAAGGTTTTTTTTATTTAAAGTAATTATTTTTAATTAAACGATTACGGTTATGGTTAATCGCAGTTTTTTAAATTCTTAACGGTTACGATTATGGTTATTGGTTTTAAAAACCTTTAGGTTTTAGTTATGATTATGGTTATTAGTTTGCTAAACGATTTTGATTACGATTTTGTCATTTATCACGATTATCCGAACCGTTGCCATTCCTATGCCTCTCCTTCTACATACATGGGACCGAACCAAATAGTGTTATCTCGTGCGTTTATTATAGTTTAGATCATCACATGGGATTTTAACAAATTCTTCTGGTAATGTTATATTTCATTTTTCTAATTTCTAGTTGCATTTCGTATTGTATGGATGTACGTTAAATATATATTTTATACTCAATAATTAGATGGAACAGTTAAGTAATGACATGTTTTAAATTCGAACTACGATGTCGATTTTTATACTGAAAAAAAAAATATATATTTGTTTTTGAAGACAAATAAAAAGGGCCGGCTTCACCTGATTGTGGACTTAAAACTTTTTGGGTTTGGAGAGAATGCGTAGGCCAAGACTACGAGAGATGCATTGCATTTACTCAGAGGTTCATTCAAATTAAGTGCTAGACATGTTGGAAGAAAATGCTAACAATTATTTACATATTGAAACGTTTATAGAGTGGAATGTAATCTTTTTTCTCTTAATTGAACTTCAAATATTTCGTTAGTAACTACAAAAATTGCTTAGTCTCGATATTTCTTTAGCAAGAGTTGGCTAGTTAATTAAGCTTCAAATATCCCACTTGAGCTACAAAAGCCGCTTAGTTTTGATATTTTTTTTAGCAGGGATTGGATCATGTGCCTTTGTTTTAGCTAATGCATTTCATTATTTAGACTCAAAAGACAAATAATAAGGTATGATACCATTTTGAAACAACTCAAAGTGGATTATTTTCGGTTAGACTTCAAATGTGAAGTAGCCTTATCCGCATAGCTAAGGCCAATTACTATTCATTGTGAAGGACTATTTCGACCCACGAGTTGGATGTAATGGTCGGATAATGATCTATTATTATTATAGTTTCTAAATTTGAATCACAAATTTAGCATCCATTATAAATAAAAAAAGAAGTAAGTAAAAGGATCATCTCTAACTCACTCTACCTATTCACCCAAGTTACAATATTTGAAGAGAAAATATTACTTCCTTGAAATGAGGAGAATAATCACCATTTGCTTGATTATTGATCAGTTTCCGGTAAATACCGTGAAATATGAGGTACAAAATTAAAGAAATAAAATTATTTAGGTTGTTTTCATAATAAAAATTTCAATTATCGTCACATTCGAGTAACTAAAAAGATGTAATGGCTTGGAACGCACAGTTGGGCACACAGAGACCAAGAACTCGAAAGAAAATGTAGTTTATTTTCCAACTCTCGTTTTCTTTTCTTTGTCCGGCAACAAAGGAAGTTTCTCCTTCATTTTCACTCCATGTGAACTGGTTAAACATCGAGATGTATAAAGTCAAAAAGACCAAAGGAATAGATCATTTCATATATGGTGAATGAGGAAAGAGATAAAAATTAAAAGACACCAGAGTCCAGGTTGTCAATCATCTCAAGAGCACGAGATAAAGGCTCTAGAAGAGACGCCTTCCCTTTTTAAGTATGTGTATCATGAGACTAATTGTTATACAAATTAATTTGTAATTTATGACTCAACAGTCAACATAATACTTGGGTAATTGCATCATTCACTTGGTCTAGGCACATTTGCGAGTGATGTTAGTACACATAAGTGAAGCTGTACATCCCATTAAATGATTATTGAGTAATACCGATATTAATTACTTTCATTCATGTTAAAAAAAACACACACTCATTGAAAAGGTCCAAATCGACCATTTTAAAAGCATGAGAAAGAAAGACTTGGTAGGCTTGGTAGAAGAAATGTATTTTATGTAATTACCAATAATATCGTTTAGCATAAAGGAAATTGAAAGTTGAACCTAATCACACTATATAATAAACAAAACGGAGACGTTTCATAAACGAAATAAGAAACAATTTAAGAATAAAAAAAATGCATCATACCCCTTTGTGTTTTCACAAATTTGCATGACAAATTATGTGTTTTCAAAAATCGTGTTATAAACCTTGTGTTACGAAAAATGTTGCACACAATGTCAAAGTAAAGTTATGTTTAACTCCATTAGTTACTGTTGTTAAAAGACGAAATTGCCCTCATTTAAACTTTTAGCTTGTTCACCATTTGCAAAGCAATTTTACCAAAGTCTAAACTCCCTCTTCTAAGACCATAGAAAGAGAAACCAAAAGAAAACACTTGGAAAAGCCTAATTCCGCGTCAATTTGAAGGTGTATTATACTTGTAGAAGAAAGTGATTCAAAATAAAGGTAAAAAAAAAAAGTTGCTTAATTGCGAAATAAGTTTGTCAATTTTCCAATTTCTTTATTTTTTGGCATATTCTTTTGTCTATTTCATAAAGTGAAAATGTATTTTTTGTTGTTCATTGCAGTAAACTCTCATTCTAAGTTTGTGCATAAAGAATGATATAAATAAAAAGCTTGTTGCCGACTATTGTTGAGTTTCCTAAGGAAATAAATCAGTAGGAGGGGATATTTGCAATCTTTTTAATATCAGAAGGAGGTATTTGTAATTTTCTTTAATATCAAAAGGGATACTTACGACCTTCTTCATTTTGCAATATGCTTGAGAAGTAGGGTATTTTCGTCATTTTTCATATATTTTACGGCCTGATAAATGTCATATTTATATTATAGGAATGTGTATTACATTTAAATGAACAGAAAAATAGACGGCACAGGGAATATGCAATCAGATGGACTTGTCTAATTGCATGTGCTTCTGCTTTCAACACTGAGATATTCTAGTACTTCAACATCTTCTATGTAGTACCTCAAAAGTTAGTTAATTTTATACTACCTTAAGTTCTAAACCAACCACAAAAAGTTTTAAAGGAATCTGAAGAGTATTTGCTATTTTTTTTAAGGAAGACACCTCCACGCCATCTTCAGTATAAAAAGCTAATGCATTTTATGCAATTGCTCAACAACATCATCAACAACAACAACAACAACAACATCCACTTTGGAACCCTTAGTTTTATAGAGGTGTCACTTATTGCCCATCACTTCATTCTTTGGTCACACTCGGACCAAACTAATCTTAAAGAATATGAAAAAAGACACAATAAATGTTTATATGGTTTAACAAATTACTGTTGTATATATTTCCGGACCAAACTAATCTTAAAGAATATGAAAAAAGACACCCTTAAAAAATTATACACATAAGAAAAGAAGTCTCATATTGTTAAAGCTTTTTCCCAATGCCATGAAAACTCTCGAAAGCTCTTTTTAAAAAAGATTAATCAACGACGATAGCGGTTACATTTGAAGTTAAAATACAAATGTAAAATTCCTCGCTCAAACGTACATTTATTACCTTTTTTTGGCGAATATTCCCATTCCTTGTTGACAATCCGGAATGCTATGTTCTGGTAAGGAGGGCCAGCTTGAAATCTTATGATGCAAGTCTCGATGTTTTCTCCACCTTTCTCTATGGAATATGATGGAGCTTTTGATTTATCAACAAGATCAGGATAGAATATATGAAATTTGTAACCCTGGACCATCTTTGGCGGTGGATTGTCATGGTCATAGTGGGTCTGGTTGTATTTGTTCCATTCAAACCCAGTGTGGACACGATTGAAATACTTGGGCTTTCTTGGACGGTATTTGTCCTCTGAACCAAATACAGCAGCATCACATTCATCCATCTCTTGTTTTCGTCTTCGTCGCTCTTCTAGAACAGCAATCCGTTTCTTTTCCAATGTGACCCTGTCCTCTGCAGGGTCAATTGCTTCTTCTTCAATATTGTCATCATCATCATGCAAAAGTAGTTGCGGTGAATATGATCCAAGTTCAACCACCTCTTTAGCCTCTTGAGTCTGATCACCATCCAATATTGATGATTCCGGATTGAAGGCTGGAGCATCTTTCTCCTTATTAGTACTAGTATCACTTCTTCTTCTGTGTTGATAAATTTCCTTGAGACAAGCCTTTGCCCTGAAGATAGGGAGACGTTTTAAAATGGCTTCCTAAAATTCAACAACCTTGTCTTCCCCAGATCTCATCTGGCACTCAATCTGGTGTTGTAGCGCTTCCAATTCACCATAGGTTTTTCCTTGTAAAAGAATTTTTACATCTGCTTCAATGTTAGAGTGCAAACCCCTTTCTTCTTCAACAAGTAACTCATCATTAGGAATTAGATGTTTCCTAGCTTCACCTAATTCCCAATCATAAACCACCGACAGTGCCTCCCAATATTGTATACGAGTTGGCGTAGCCTCGTCCAAATCACAATGCATCTTTATGTCCTTGTGAAGTTGTTCTATTTCTTTTAGAGTCAAGCCCTTGAATATTTCTGTATCATCCCAAGGATAAGGATCAATTGCAAGACTCTTAGTAAGTAGTATATCAATTGGCTTCGTACACCTTCACGCAACCTGACGCAGAACGGAAACAAAACACTAGATTCGTTCTAGCAAAACGTCCTTGATACAAGGAAAACTTTAAATATTACAACTCTAGAATGCTAGAGAGGAAGTATACAATACTAGTTTTGTATTGATTGAAGTGTGTTTAATGAGCTTGGAGAGCTATCTATTTATAGGAGCTCTTAGGCCTTAAAATTTGCTAAACTTCCTATGTGGGATAAAACAAACTAAAGGATACTATTCATAACAAAACAATACTATTCATAACATAAGAAAAAATATGAAGGTTTATTTGTTCTTCTTCTTGAGATTGATTTTGTCAATCTTTTTCATCAACTCTTTTGAATCATGTTCCGCATCAATCTCCTCCACTTGAGAAAAACTCGCCCTCGAGTTAATTTCCGGATATAAAGAACCTTCCTGTGGATAGTAATCATATAAATCAGCAACATTGAAGGTTGATGAAATTCCCCAATCATCCGGAAGATCAACCACATAAGCATTGTCATTGATCTTCTTTAAAATTTGGTAGGGACCATACTTCTTCGGATTCAGCTTGTTGTAGGTACCCACTGGAATTCTTTCTTTCCTCAAGTAGACCATGACCATATCTCCTTTTTTAAATACCTTCACCCTTTTATGCTTATCAGCTGCAGCCTTGTATTTGGCATTTGAGGCTTCCAATTTCTGTTTCACCTCTTCTTGAATAGACTGCACTTGTTCCGCCATTTTATTTGCTGCAATGCTCTTATCAGAGAATTTCGGCAGTTTAACCAAATCTAGAGCATGCTTTGGTACCTTCTTGTAGACAATGAAAAATGGTGAAACTCCAGTTGAGCTGTGGATTGCACTATTATAGGCAAACTCAGCTTGTGCAAGTGCAAAATCCCATTGTCTCGGCTTATCTTGGCAAATACAACGAATCAAATTTCCCAAGGTTCTGTTGGTTGCCTCGGTTTGACCATCAGTTTGAGGATGAGCTGTGCTGCTGAACTTCAAACTTGCATCGAAGCGCTTCCATAATGTGAGCCAGAAGTGAGATAGGAATTTAGAATCTCTATCAGAAGTGATGGATTTTGGGACTCCATGGAGTCGCACAATCTCTTGGAAGAATAGTCTTGCAATGTACACTGCATCTGAAGTTTTCCTGCAAGGGATGAAATGCGCCATCTTTGAAAACCTATCCACGACCACAAATACAGAGTCTACTCCTCTTTGGGTTCTTGGCAATCCCAAGACGAAATCCATAGACAAATCTTCCCAAATATCTTCTGGTATAGGCAACGGCATATAGAGTCCCGTGTTTTGTGTCTGGCCCTTTGCAGTTTGACAAATTGGACATTGTCTCACGAACTTGCCCACATCTCTTTTGATTTGTGGCCAGAGATACGTTTCCTCCACACTTGCAATAGTATTATCTCGGCCAAGATGTCCACCGAGTCCTCCTCCATGCAAGTCTTGAATGATTTTCTCCCTTAAGGATGTCCTCGGGATGCAAAGTCTGTTACCTTTGAATAGGTAATCATCATGGACGTGGAAGTCTCCAGTTGGTTGCTTTGACAAGTGTTTATGCCAAACTTCATTAAAATCTTCATCCTCTGGGTAGAGATCCTTCAGACATTCAAATCCTACAACTTCGCCACTTAAAGTAACCAGCAAAGTTGCCCTTCTACTCAAGGCATCGGCAACACGGTTGGAAGCTCCTGATTTATGTTTAATAACATAAGGAAATTGCTCCATATACGAAGCCCACCTTGCATGCATCTTGTTCAAATGTTTTTGACTCTTGAAATGCTTCAAGGCTTCATGATCAGAATATATTACAAATTCACGTGGAATTAAGTAATACTCCCAATGTCGTAAAGCTTGAAGCACAGCATATAACTCCTGCTCATAGGTTGACCATTTTTGACGTGCCTCGCTAAGCTTTTCACTGTAGAATGCAACAGGTCTGCCTTCTTGAGATAATACTGCCCCAATGCCAATTCCACTTGCATCACATTCCACTTCAAAAACTTTATCGAAATTCGGCAACACCAAGACAGGTGCAGTTGTCAACTTTTCTTTGATTTGTGCAAAACTTTTGTCAGCTGCCTCACTCCACTGGAATTTCCCTTTCTTTAAGCAATCAGTGATAGGAGCAACGATACTGCTAAAATTCTTGATGAACCTCCTGTAAAATGTGGCTAAGCCATGAAAGCTTCTGACTTCAGTGACTGTCTTTGGAGTCGGCCAGTCTCTGATTGCTCGAACTTTCTCATCATCAACATGGATTCCTTCAGCACTTACAATGAAGCCCAAGAAAACTAAGCGATTTGTCATAAAGCTGCATTTTTTTAAGTTGACAAATAGCTTGTTGTCTTGAAGGACTTTCATAATCTGACGCAGGTGGTCCACATGCTCTTCTTTGTTGTGGCTATAGATCAAAATGTCGTCGAAATAAACCACGACAAACCTTCCGATAAATGGCTTGAGGACTTGATTCATAAGGCGCATGAATGTACTTGGTGCGTTGGATAGTCCAAATGGCATGACTAACCATTCGTATAAGCCTTCCCGTGTTTTGAAAGCAGTTTTCCATTCATCTCCCGGCCTTATACAGATTTGATGATAGCCGCTACGCAAGTCAATCTTCGAGAAGATTGTTGATCCTTGTAATTGATCCAACATATCCTCCAGTCGAGGTATAGGAAAACGATACCTGACTGTGATTTTGTTGATGGCTCGGCTATCCACACACATTCTCCAGCTTCCATCCTTCTTGGGTGTCAACAAAGCTGGTACTGCACACGGACTCATACTTTCTCTAATATGCCCCTTGCGCATTAATTCTTCTACCTTCTCTTTTAGTATTTCATTCTCCTTTGGGCTCATCCGGTAGTGAGGTAAATTTGGCAAACTTGCTCCAGGGACTAAGTCAATGTGATGCTGGATGTCCCTCATCGGTGGAAGTCCATCAGGTAATTCATCCGGAATAATTTCTTTAAATTCTTCCAATATGTGTTGTACATCCTCTGGGACTTCTTCTTCATGCGATTCCTCTCCTTTGACTACAGGAGCAAAAGTTTCTCCGGTCTCATTTGATTCTTTGAAGAATTCATTTGCAGAATCCGCCATAATAAGGAAAGATTTCCCCTCCACTTTAGAAGTTTTGGGTCTATCTTTGTTGGTTGGGAGGATTGCTATTTTCTTTCCATTCCACCAGAAAAAGTAGACATTTGTTCTTCCTCGATGAGTTGCATCAACGTCATATTGCCATGGTCGCCCAAGTAGAATATGACAGGCATCCATGTCAATTACGTCACACATGATTTCATCCTTGTAAGATTTTCCAATAGAAATAGGAACTTTGCACACCTCTGTGACCTTTATTGAAGGTCCTTTCTTGACCCACCCAATCTCGTACGGTGTTGGATGAGGTTCTGTGGGCAGCTTCAAGTGATTCACCAAAGCTCTTGAAACAATATTCTCCCAACTCCCGTTGTCAATAATAAGGTTGCATACCTTTTCTTGAATACTGCATTTTGAATGAAAGATGCGTTTGCGCTGGGATGAGTCTTCTTGTTTCGGGGTGTACAATAATCGTTGAATGACACACGTCACTTGTTCTCCATCTTCGTCTGCAATTTCAGCATCCTCCAAGTCATCATCATTATTGTACTCAACTTCTTCATCACGCTCATTATCATAGTCTGCTAGATTGACAGACTTGCGAGCTCGGCATTCATTGGAACGATGACCAGGTTCTCCACATTTGAAACATTTTCCAATGGTTGGCCTAGCATATGGATTATTGGGTCGGGTGGTATTCGACGCCTGTCTGATTGATTTGGCCACCCCTTGATTGCTAGTGCCAGTATTGTGAGTAGAAGGACGAGTTGCTTCTTCTGCAACTTGTTTGCCTCTGTCAGGATTCGAACGGACTGGTGCAAAAGGAGTTTGTCGAGTGGAAGGACGAGCCAAAAGCATTTCTGCCTTTAATGCCATGTTGTAACCTTCATCAACGGTCCATATTGGAGCTAATGTCATCTTATCCCGGATTGCAAATTTCAAGCCGTTGAGGTATCGTGATGTTTGCTGTTCCTCCGACTCTGATATATTGCACCTAGCAGTAAGGCGCAGAAATTCATCAGTGTATTCTCTCACTGATCGATGACCCTGGCTGCAGTTTTGGTATTGTTGGAACAAGTATTGTTCATAATCTGGAGGAAGGAATCTTCCTTTCAGTTGTTGTTTCATCTTTCTCCAAGTCCGAACGGGTGCCTTTCCTTGTCGCCTTCTATTGTTTTGCAAGGTGTCCCACCAAGCAGCTGCACCGCCCTTTAATTTGTAGGCGACTAGTTTTACTTGTTTGTTCTCCGGTACATCCATCATGTCAAAGAATTTTTCAACTTCATAGCACCAATCAAGAAATGCTTCAATATTAAGATCACCGTTGAAGTTGGGAATGTCGGCTTTAGGACGATATTCGTCAAAGCCTTGTCCTCTCCTAGGTGCATGTTGATGCCTTTGATTTATTTCTTCGTCACTGTCAGATTCCTCCTCATATGTTGGTGGTCTACGATGTCGAGCAAAACCACGTTGATGAGGATGTTGTGGTTGATTTCTAGCTCGTGGTTGTGCTTGGTTGATTCCTCGGTAGTTTAGGAGCTCTTCATCAGATTCATCTTCATAGCCTGGTTGCCTATGACGAATTGCAAGGTCGCGTTGATTGATAGGTTGGCCACGAGCATCTTCTCTGGCACGGTTGATCCCACTATCGTCACAAGCCCTGTTGGCGTGTAGGCTTAAGTTGGAAAGGATGTCGCGAATCTCTCGGAGTTCACGGGTCACATTTTCTACTTGAGCTTGTATCGCCGCACACAGGGCCTCCAATCTTCCTTTCAGTTGTTGTTTCATCTTTCTCCAAGTCCGAACGGGTGCCTTTCCTTGTCGCCTTCTATTGTTTTGCAAGGTGTCCCACCAAGCAGCTGCACCGCCCTTTAATTTGTAGGCGACTAGTTTTACTTGTTTGTTCTCCGGTACATCCATCATGTCAAAGAATTTTTCAACTTCATAGCACCAATCAAGAAATGCTTCAATATTAAGATCACCGTTGAAGTTGGGAATGTCGGCTTTAGGACGATATTCGTCAAAGCCTTGTCCTCTCCTGGGTGCATGTTGATGCCTTTGATTTATTTCTTCGTCACTGTCAGATTCCTCCTCATATGTTGGTGGTCTACGATGTCGAGCAAAACCATGTTGATGAGGATGTTGTGGTTGATTTCTAGCTCGTGGTTGTGTTTGGTTGATTCCTCGGTAGTTTAGGAGCTCTTCATCAGATTCATCTTCATAGGCTAGTTGCCTATGACGAATTGCAAGGTCGCGTTGATTGATAGGTTGACCACGAGCATTTTCTCTGGCACGGTTGATCCCACCATCGTCACGAGCCCTGTTGGCATTTAGGCTTAAGTTAGAAAGTATGTCGCGAATCTCTCGGAGTTCATGGGTCATCTTTTCTTCTTGAGCTTGTATCGCCGCCCAAAGGGCTTCCATCCCTCGATCACCGTCAATAGGATGACCACCTTCGCCTCTGCTATGGCTACTACCAGCAATGTTGATGTCGACGTTGCCACTATCTCTACCACCATTGTTGTTCTTGGACGCCATCTTCTCCGGCTTATAGGTTTGTAATTTAATCGGTCGAGTTTTCTGATGCACAGGATCCACTATACGTGGCAAGTGCAGAGCATACGACTCAATCGACCAATCAAGCTTTCTGATGCACAGGGTCCACTATTAGTGGCAAGTGCAGAGCATACGGCTCAATTACAACTACAACCCTCTAAACTAGGACTCTCGAACTTGGCTCTGGTGCCAACTGACGCAGAACGGAAGCGAAACACTAGATTCGTTCTAGCAAAACGTCCTTGATACAAGGAAAACTTTAAATATTACAACTCTAGAATGCTAGAGAGGAAGTATACAATACTAGTTTTGTATTGATTGAAGTGTGTTTAATGAGCTTGGAGAGCTATCTATTTATAGGAGCTCTTAGGCCTTAAAATTTGCTAAACTTCCTATGTGGGATAAAACAAACTAAAGGATACTATTCATAACAAAACAATACTATTCATAACATAAGAAAAAATATGAAGGTTTATTTGTTCTTCTTCTTGAGATTGATTTTGTCAATCTTTTTCATCAACTCTTTTGAATCATGTTCCGCATCACAACCGGATCTCGGATCTGACTTTACTTTGATCAAAATCAAACTGCTCCTCTTTCTTCTTCCATTCTTGGAACTCAGACCGGGCACGCTCTCTTGCTAACAAAGCCATTTTTTCCTCATGTGCTGCTTTCTCGATGCCTCTTTCCTCCCTTCGCTTTTTTACTTTTTCTATCTCTGCCATCCTTTCTCTCTGCCTCTTCTTTTCTGCTTTTACAGAGAATGAATCAATCGGCACACCTTGAGCAACATCACGCTCGATCTTCTTCTGCCACACATATTTTTCATTGAGATTAGAATCACCGAAAGGATTAGAATCATTCGAATACCCAGACATTAACGCCAGTGACTTCAATTTCTTTGCCGTTTTCATTGCCTTATTCTGAGCTTTCTTGGCCAAGTATTCCTTTATATCTTCTTCCAAAAACTTCCTCTTCCTTGTCTGCTTCTTTTTGTTATCCTGGCGGAGGTCATCGTTGCTTTTGTCGTCATTGAAAATTCGATACCGGCGTTTTCGGCTGGATTTGGACCACGACGTCTTATACTTTCTGCTCCTGCTGCTCTCGTGACAGTCCATTGTTACTATCCCCAACAAATTAACCCCTGGAGGCTCTGATTCGACTCAGTGACGAAGTCCTCAAAGAGAGAGAGAGTGTTTATGCTTCAATTTTGAACACAGACTTTTGGCACCTGTCGAAATATTGCTATGGTTATTGTTGTTGTTGTGTTTGCGTAATATAATATAGTAGGATAGTTATTTATAGTTACTAAGAAAACAAAAGTGTAATTAGAAATCTATTATAATTAGGAGACCTAATTATATTAGGAAACCTGGAAACTATTGGTGCGCTCTCTCTTTGTTTTTTTTATTTTTTTATTTTTCCTTTTGCGGCAAAGTGAACTCTAATGGAAAAAAAAGTGGACACGTGAGCTGGTGCTATTTGCTTGCAGGTAAAGACATGAGAATTATTGTCTTCGGCTTTCTCCTTCTTCTATTTTTTTTTTTAATACATGATATTCGATTGGGAAGGACCTAAACAAATAGACGTCTTGATTGATCCTCCTACCTTGGGAACATGAGCTTCTGGGCTGAACTGTGTCTCGTTTAGCCTTATCTTATAAGCAGTCTCTAGTTTTAAACTTCTTATAATGTTCTTTAATTCATACCATATGAAAATTGATCTCAAGATGAATATTCTCTGAATTGAAGCTGTTTTAGTCGTCCCATATCTGATTTTTAACCGGCTAATGGTATTAATTAGTTGACAATGTGGTCTAAATTTCTGAAATTTTTGTAGGGAAATAGCAAGCATGCTAGCAATTTGTTTTTTGTGTGTTCTTAAATCACACTGATGTTGTATTTGGATCGATGATAGGATTCAGAGAAGATGTTGACATTGTTTTGGGAGACTTGAGGGCATTCAATATATATATATATATGAAGCATTATTAAGGTGCACTAGGCCAACAAGACTTTGGGATCTTTATGCCTTTGCTTCTTTTTTTTTTTCAAGGAAGGCCGAAGCCAGTTACAAATTAACACTTCGAGAAAACTTCACACCTATTTTATCCATCTCCATTAGCCACTGCAGAGGATCCGGCAAATCTTGTAACCTTGTCACTCCCAAAGGTTGACGAATGCCCCAATTAGCAAGCTAATCTGCACAGTAATTGCTCTCGCGGTAGACATGGACCAACTTAAAACTACTGTGAGAAGCAAGAAGACTTTTACAGTCCTCAACAAAAGGCCTTAGAGAACTAAGTACCACCGAACAAAAGGCCTTAGAGAACTAAGTACCACCGAACTATCACACACCAGATTGCATGTTGTAATTGAATCTGTCTCAATCACAAGTGTCCCAATATTCAAACTTGACGCTAACTTTAGTCCTTCCCACAATGCCATAATTTCAGCTCGACAACTTGTAGCTACCCCCAAATTGATAGTAAAACCCGCAATCCAATTCCCTTATTCATTTCTAATAATTCTACCTGCTCCCGCCTGTCCCGGATTTCCTTTGGCACATCCGTCAATATTGAGTTTCCAACCATTAGAAGGTCTTTCCCAACCAATATTTAACATACACTTATGGTGTAGGATACCTTTATGACAAAACTGCCAAGCACCTTCAATATTAGTGACCCAATTTTCAATTGTTCTAACCACGCAAGATGGTTGTTCATCACTCATTCCATTAAAGAGACATTCATTCCTCCACTTCCAGATTAACCACAAAGTAGTCCCGAAAACCATACTCCAAGTATGCCCACCCCACTTCATCAAGCTCCTTAAGTTTGTATTGAGCCAATCACTCCAATTCAATTCCAAAAATCAGTGTAGTTTAGACACAGGGATAATATGCTTCCAAACATGTTGAGCACGAGCGCAGCTTCTAACAATATGTTCAGCATTCTCAAATGCTGCCCCACAAAATAAAACAAGTAGCATGATCAATAATGCTTCTTAATGCCAACTGTTCACGAGACGCAATCTTCTTATGTCCCAGTTGCCAGAGAAAGACTTTAATCCATTGAGGACACTTCAGCTTCCAAATACTATTCCAGTCGATTCCTGAAGTATCAACAAATTGTTGAGAATTAGTAAAAGCCGACGACTCTGAAAATTCTCCATTCGAGTTAAGAGACCAGTTCACAAAATCTTCACGGGGATCATATATCCAAACCCTTTGGTTAGCAATGAGTAAGCGAACTGAAGTAGGCAAGAGATGTTGGAATTTGCTCCACTCCCAGCACCCATTACTGTCAACAAAGCATTCCACTGGAAGCTGGCGTTCATGCAATGGAAAAGTGCCCACCATAATATTTTCCAAGATCTCATCACCCACCCACAAATCCAACCAAAATCGAGTAGTCTTACCATTAATAACCACCCATTTCAAACCTCACTTCAACATATCACGCTCCTTAAGAATATTCCTAACCATTCTAGAGTCTGGATTCTTACCCACATATGAAAGAAAATTGTTGTGAAAATATTTTTCCTTCACAACTTTAACCCATAACAGGTCTTTCTCATTCAAGATTTTCCACCCCAACTTCGCCAACATAGCCTCATTCATAATTCTTGATCGTCGGATACCTAGTCCTCCAGTAGCTTTGGGCTGACAAAGTTGATCCCAAGTAATCCAATGGATCTTACGTTTATCCTCCGTAGATCCCCAGATGAAATCACGGTGCAACTTATCAATAGAGATGTACATTTGAATAGGAATGGCCACCGTGTTCATTGTATAGATTGGAAGGGCCGCTAGCACTGCATTAGAAAGCTTAATTCGACTAGCGAAGGACAAAACTTGTTTTTTCCAAGCTAAAAGTCGTGACTGAATTTTAGAAACAAGATGCTTGTACATGCCTCGACACATCCTAGAATGCACGATAGGTGTCCCCAGGTACATGTCCAAATCTTGTGTAGATGAAAAGCCACTCATAGAACAAAGTTTTGCTACAAGATCACTATCAGTATTATGTGAAAAGTAGATTGTTGATTTAGTCGCATTAACAACCTGGCCTGATTCGCTACAAAATTGGTGGAGGATAATCTGGAAGATTTCCATTTGTGTGATAGAGGCCTCTACAAAGAATAACAAATCATCAGCAAAAAAGATATGTGATATAGGAGTACCATTTTTACTGATAAAAATAGGCCTCCAAAGTTTGTTTGAGACTGCCCGATGCACCATTTGCGACAATCTCTCAACACATAGAATAAACAAATATGGCGACAAAGGATTACCATGTCGAATACCCCTTGTTGGAAAAAATGCAGTAGTAGGGGATCCATTCCACAACACACTCACAGAATTAGAAGCAAGAGAAGACATGATCAGAGAGATCCATTTCTCTGGAAGCTTGATATGTTGAAGGGTGTCATGTATGAAATCCCAACATAATTTGTCATATGCTTTCTCCAAGTTGAGTTTAATAATCATCAACCCCTTCTTGCCTTGTTTGTGCTTAAGCGAATGCACAACTTCTTGAACCAAGATAGCATTATCACCAGTCGAACGGCCAGGCATGAAACTACTTTGACACAGGGAAATCCATTCACCAAGAGAGGGACATACCCGATTGACAATAATTTTCATTATGAGTTTCACCGGGACATTAATGAGACTAATAGGTCGGAATTGCTTTACGCTTTCAGGGCTTTTAATCTTGGGAATTAGATGAATGAGAGTATGATTACATTCTCGAGGCACTTCTCCATTCTGGAAGGCTTCTCTTACCATTTGGCATAACTCATCCTTTACTGAATCCCAACAGTGTTGATAAAAACCTGCAGAAACTCTATCAGGCTCGGGGGCCTTGGAATCACTCATTTGAAACAAAGCCAACTTGATTTCCTCATCACTAAGTAGTTGGTTGAATCTATCTAAACTTTCAACAGAGGTAGATGGAAACATAGCATTATTCAGTTGCAGTGGAGAATCTTGTGGCTACCTATACAGGTCCCGATAATATTCAAACACCATTTGTTGTATAGTAGCATAGTCTTCCACCAGGTTACCCTCTTCATCCTTCAAACTATAAAAGATATTCTTCCCTCTTCGATTTAGTGTCGCAAGGTGATAATATCGCGTATTCCTATCCCCCGAATAAAGCCATTCCTTTCTAGATTTTTGAAACTATAAAATCTCTTCTTGATCAAGGGCAGTCTCATACTCTTCACTCAAAGCTCGTTCGAGTCGAACCAGCGATGAATTATACCTAGACTGTAGAGCCTTCTGGATACCTCCAATACGGGCAAGAAGTCTCTTTTTCTTCGCGTGGATATTACCAAAACTTTGCCGATTCCACGTTCTCAATTTTTCAGTAATAGCATTTAATGCATTCCCAAATTTTTGACCCTGTTGTGCCCAGTTTGTTCTGACAAATTCTGAAAAATCCGCATGCGTGCACCAGGCTAGCTCTAAACGAAATGGCTTACTTACACTCAGCCCCCTCTGTAGACCCCCATAATCCACTAAGATAGGTACATGATCAGACTTGACTTTTGGTAAGTGTCGAACACAGACATGTTGATATATAAGATTCCAATCGGGGTTAGCATACGCTCTATCAAGACATTCTATGATTCTCTGCCCTGAATCCCAAGAATTAGACCATGTAAACCTCGGCCCCATGAATCCCAAATCAATTAAGTTGCAGTCATTGATCTATTTGCCCAGTTGCAGCATACTTCTAGACAAACCAGGGTTTCCTCCAACTTTATCATCCTGTTTCGCGACTTGGTTGAAATCACTAGTGATTAACCATAGTGGTTGGAGATTAGAAGTTGCTACTCTCAAATTATCCCATAACTGATTACAGGCCACACTATTAGGGCTAGCATAAACCGCAGAGAGAATCCATTCTGGTACCCCTCTCTCCTTGATCAAAACATTAATGACTTGACTACCAGCTAAGAGAAATTCAATATCCACTCTTTCATCATTCCAGAACAGCCAAATGCCTTCCGAGAAACCATTGGCTTCAACACGGATGGACTGAGACATATGAAGAGAAGTGACAACCCATTGAGCCCGTTCACCACTAATACGGGGTTCAAGAATAATAGTGATCGATGGTCTGTGATTACGAACCAAGTCTTTAATCACTTGCCGAAAAGACTCTCTGCCTACACCACGACAATTCCACACAAGAATTTTCATATTCATATTGTTAATCCCCATGGAGGATGTATTCACAAAATGCACGTGATCCATCAACAACATCTAGAGAGAATGTGTAGGACCACTCTCAATGTCCGTATCCTCACTATTTTATATTGTTAATTGACGATCAATAGGACTTTCTACCATATGAAGAACGTTATGTTCATCTTCCATACCTTCAGCCCTCGACGAATGCGAGTTATCAGAAGGTCTCCCAGAGACGTTGAACTGGCAACATTGCTGAGAATCTTCTTCCATATGAGCTATATGTGACGCACGGTCCCCCGGGTCCTCAACGCAAGTCTTAACCCCAGGTTCCGCAACACAAATACACTCCCCAGAGGTCGCCCTATCCTGCCTCACTTTACCCCCAAAGGACTTGCTACTGTCAAAATTAAAATTTTGGACAACCATATGCTGACTAGAAGTAAAACTAGGAGCTAACGTGCTATCAACAGGGTTATTCTCATTAGGTACCATCATAAACTTCTGCTGTAGTTCAATGTTTTTCCCATTACTCCTACTCGCATTCCCAGATCGATTAACGCCCATTCTACTAGACCCCTTACCCTTGCTCTCTACAGAACCAGCAGGCAGTTTACTACTCTCTGAGCCAAAATGAAATTGAACTCCAGAATCTACTTCTACTTCATTGATGCTATCTAAAATTTCAAATTTAGATCCACTTATAAATGAGCGCTTATCACTAACAGATTTCCCAGCCATTGCCGTAGAATTCTTGAATTATTTATTCTTCTGCATAAATCTCAAACCCGAGCTTTGACCCTGCACCAATTTACGTCCTTTTTAGCAGCAGCTTGATTGACACTACCATCACGATTACCTGTAGTACGCCTCCCTCCCTTTTTTGAGCTACCATCCACTCTTCAAAGTCATCAGACAAATCCCATTGTTTGACAATGCCAGCAGTAGGGGCTTGCTTTTCAACCCCATGGTTGTTCTCTTGTCTATTATCAGACCCATTTGCTGGCCTAGAAGCAGACGTGTCACTACAAACTTCCTTGCGATGACCATACATTCCACATTTAAAACAAACAAGGTACCTTCATACTCAACTCTCTGAATACCATTCTTCATAGTGATTTTCGCAACCAGTGGTTTATCCAAATCAACTTGAATCGTAACTCTAGCAAATCTTCCTCTAACAGATCCTTCTATAATCTGTCCACCTTCGGTGTTTTACCCACTCTATCACCTAGTCGTTTCAAAAAATTTTCCTTATAGTATTCCATCAGCAATTCCGGGAAACGCACCCATACAGCCAGGATAGACGTCGAAGCCACCGATGGGCGAAAATTGGGCTCCCACTTTCGCACAGTAAGGTAATGATCAGTCAACAACCAAGGGCCACCAGTTAGAACATGGTCAAAATCTAACCTCGAAGGAAATCTCACAATGAAATACCCGAACCCCACATCTACCATATGAATAGGCTTTTGCAGATACCATAGATGCTTTAGCCTCGAAGCGTAAAATTTCGGGAAATTTTTTTTCTCTAGAGGCGATCTAGCACGAAATTTCGGGCAATGTGCCGTCTCTGAACGCGAAAATGTGCACTCTCGTTGAAAAAGCCACGATAGAGGCGATTTTGATAAAAAAGTTGCCCGATTGATCGAGATTATTTTCCGATTGATGGGGGCGTGTGTAGCAGTTCTTAAAGTCGGTCAAACCTGACTTTGACCAGCCTTTATCATATAAATAGCTTCCCACACGTCCAAGAGAGGACTTTTGTTCAATTTCTCAAGCCCTAGTACATAAAGAATCATATCAAAATCGCTCTAAAGGCAAGAAAAACACAAGATCAAAGAAGAAAAGATTCAACATTCCTTCATCCTCATCCTTTCACGATTACTAATTGAGCTCTCTTGAACTTTGTTTTTTCACTTTATTTTGGATTTTCTTTGCTATGTATTCACATTAAACATCCATGATTGAGGCGGTAGCTAGCTATTTACTTGACTTTATGTTAAGATTTGGGTTTTAATTCATTGATTTCTGCTTGGATTATATGTTTGGATTTATCATCTACATACTTGTAGTTGTAGTTTAGTAATTCAAGAAATCGCATTATTTTTGCCATTGAATTTTGTAGGTTCTTAGGGAATGAATCTAGGAGTAAATCCCCTTATTAATAATTGACTTTAATTGAGATAGGTAATCTATCATGATAACCTATACCTAGTGAGTTTAATTAAAAGATTAGGATTTAATTGGGTTAATTGATTTAGGACAAGTGAATTGATAGTCTATGCCTTAAAGATTAGGCTATGCTTTAATACCCCTTGATTGCTTCAACCCATACTGACAAGGGATCACCCGAGCTGGTAATGACGTCGACGAGTTACACATCGACCTCAAGATCCGACCCAACCCAATGTTAGACCCAAGTAGCCCCCGCGGCTCTGCCAGTCAATCTGATGGGACATAAAGCAAGTCACATAACTTGGACCAATAGATAATTCCTTTGACTACCGGGTAATAGCTTTGTCCATTAGTTGTTCGGTGCGGGCAGCCGGTAGTGTATCGGGCAGCATTGTACATTTATTGCTGCCCAAATCCAAATTAGTATAAATAGAGCTCCATTCCGCATTTATGAAGGTAACTCGTGCATTAAATATTCTAATCTGCCGAATCATCTCGAACAAGCTAATCATTCTCACACTTGAGGAAAAAATACGGGTCGTCACTCCGCATTTTTCTTCTCTTACTTGCACTGACTTAGAGCTCGACCAGGAAGCACAGTTCGGACTTGGATAAGTGGACCGACCTCGACTGTTAGTCCTCGACAGTTTGGAGTCGTCTGTGGGAACCATCTAGTCTTACTAGTCACACCACCCATTGAGAAGCCGCCATGGTACAAACCCGAAGCCATAGCTTGCCCGCAGAGGACTCACCCCTCCTGGGTGAGGACCTCGAAGCTACCCAGACACTGAACCAAAACCCAACCCAGACAGAAGTTGGAATGAGCCAACGTATACACTTAGCCACACAATCTACTCAGCCTAAAGAAAACCTCTCGGCGGGCATGGCCCCTGAGGTAAAGTTGATGTTCTAGATGTTCAAGGAACTCAAGGGACAGGTAACACGGCTGGCTGCAGGCCCGCCGACCGCTCTTGTCGTGGCCCTCCAACTAGAGCGACCACAGTTTTGGATACCGGCTCAGAGGCAGGCTCAAGCCCAAAATGATGGCGAAGAATCTCCCGAGCCGGTGGTCCGAGCGGATGAAATTCACAACCGAAGGGCTTCTCCAGTCGACCTCGAGCAGGCAAAAACTGCGGCCGCCATAGCCAAAGTCATCAACCTGCTCGGCGTCAGCCCTCTCTCTCCCGAGGTCCTGGCCACACCGCTACCTGCCGGCAACCGGATGCCGCACTTAGCGATGTATTGTAACACCCCGAACCCAACCCCACGCTATAGGTCAAGTCCGGACTCGTCACTCGGACAGAGTCTCGTCTGTACCATGGACTAAACTGTTGCCTGTAATTAGCCACATACAATCTTTGATTCACAACAACAACACATTCAACCTATCCTTCAAGATATTCATAGTCAACCCAAAGTCACAAGGCCATCCGAGCCTTGGAATAACAAAATCTACTTATAGCACACAAGCATGCAAGACAATGTTAACTTTAACTATAAGTAATTGGATACAACTATAACCAAAATCTTCTATCAAGTTAATAAACACCCAAGCATGCAATAAGAGAAATAATCCAGAATCCATTATTACAGACCATCTAACTTTAGCCAACATACAAGATTAAAACTTCTAAACATATATACAAGACCTCAAGGTCTCAAAACACAACAACTAACATAAACTCCAAGCAAACTGCACATATGATCAACCTTATCACACATGAATCAAGGAATCTAATCTACGTGCACTTCTTCTTCTTCTTCCTCTACTGCTATCAGTTGGGGATTCACCTCACCTTCTCCTGAAAATGTTAAATGAGGAGTGAACAACAATGTTGCCCAGCGAGGGAGGTGATGCAGCATACCGGGGCGTGCAATATAATGTGCAATCACAAGAAGTCACATATATAAATGATATAAAGCACCTAGATCACAAAGTCAGATAGACAAGTAATTAACCATATTAAAAAAGATACGATTACAACTCAAGTCTTCAATCTCGAACCACGAACTTCACGCAAGTGCCGGCAAACCCTTACTCCAACAAGTTGGGATACTCCGGATGTATCCCTATCCTACGACCCTTTCTTCTGAGGTAGGTTCATATGCCTAGCAGGTGAACCACGCCTCTGGGGTAGTGGAGTATACTCAGCAAGAAAGGGAATAGGCACCATGGTAGTCGAGGGAGCACGACAAGCCCGACGCCGCTCGTGTTTCTCGATGCTACCATGTCCAAAATGGTTGTACAACCCCAAAACGAGTCCACAAGAATCAAGATATCAAATAACACGTACGAGGGTCGACAAAGTAGGCCGCCCTTACATATAAACACAATATATGCATGAAATAGCTTTATAGTCTCGAAAGAAGCAATCAACATAACTTTTTCCCACAATCAACTCAAATAGTTCAATTATACTTTAGATAATCAATATAATACATGATAACACAACAACAACCTCCAGATGCATAAAAAATAGCCAAATACTACTTTTCCCCTTTCTTTAACCAATCTTTCCTTCTCCTATGCATGTTTCAAGGTTACCAAACCATATCCTAATCATACTACATTCCTAATTAAGCCAAAAGACACCTATTAACATCATAAAAACCCGTTTTAGAAGCAAAAGCTCAAGAAGGCCCCGAGCGGGTTTTAACTACAACTACCCTATTCGAACCCCAATTTCATGCAACGAAAGCACCAAAAGTGTTTCCATGCCCCAAAGATCCCTAATCCAAAGTCCAAACGTGCCCGGATTGCACAACGAGAAAATTTCCCTTTTTAAAGTTGACTAATTTTGCAATTTAACTCTGTTTTGAGTGATTCAACTTCACGTAACCTCCCAACTAGCTTTACTAGAGTCTAGAGCACTTAATTGAAGTCTCGATTCATTCCAATTAGCAAGTTTATTCAAAACCCTAAATACAAGCACTATTTATCATCTCTTTCATTCAATCTATGCATTCTACCATAAAATTTGATAGTAGGCTACAAAAGATAGTTCTATAGGCTCCATTGAACACATAACAAGCATTCATAACAAGTATTATAATAATAATTGACTAAGTCAAGAATTTCAACATATATGCAACAAACTTTAAATGCAAAAATAATGCACTCCCTCACAATTTATAAGATGAAGACAAGTTGTAGATGATCTAAGGCCTCCAAAACCTCCTTAGGATCAAGCTAGGAGCCAAAGATGCAAAGGTTGAACAATTTTTTCTCCTCTTTTCCTTCCTTATTGCCGTCGGGTAGGGGGGTATTTTGGGTGTTAAGTGCTTTGTTTTCTTGAGTAAAAAAAGCATATGTACGTGTATAAGGGGTATATGTATGTGTATGTGATCTCAATTAAAGTCAAATGCCATAAATTTTTAGCCAAACTAATTAAAACTCAAGCTATATGATGACTAGTTCAAAAACCAATGTTTTGCATACATAACACTATTCAAACGAGGTAAAAACTATTTTCTAATTGTATGCTCCCAAGCTCAAAAGTCCAAAATGACTAGTCCCCGATTCCTATTATGTGTCATATGACCTAGAAAAATTATTAAATCGCACATTCGAGACAGTCAAAAATCTTATAAATAGTGCCTAATAGTAACATAATTAACGAAGACAAGAAATGCACACAAAATGCACAAGTAGTTTATGCAACAGTTATTTCGAAATATGTGATGATGTTTGGGGCGTCACATGTACAGAAGAGATAGCGACCCTACAAGGCAGTTGCTAAACTTCGGTCATCATATGACTCTACATGATATGACAGAACGGATGAAGACAAAGGCATCCCCGCCCCCTTTGGTGGGCAACGCATTGGATTGGTTCTAGAAACTTCACCCCGACTGGGTTGAAAGTTTCCATCAGATGGCAGAGGCGTACCTGTCTCGCTTCGCCGGAAGCCGACGTGTAACCCACCATACATCATCACTATTGACGGTGAAGTAACAGAAGAGAGAAAGTCTGAGGACCTACACTGCCAGATTCAATGAAAAATCTCTCAGGATCCCCAACCTTGAGGACTCAATGGCCCTGATGGCTTATCAAAGCGGGCTCAGGTCGGGGCCCCTCACATCCTCTTTAGCCATTGACCCGGTGGACACTGTGTCTGAGCTGATGGTGAGTGCGGAGGGATATATTCATTCCGAGGAGATTCACTAGGCTAAGTAAGAAGATGATAAAGAAAATGAGAAGAGGGGAGAACCCTCTTCCAGTGCTCAGCCCGGGAACAAGGTACAGACAGGGGCAAGTAACCGCAACAACAATAGAAATCGGGCCCAAGGTTCATAGTGTTCACCCCCTCAACACCCCAAGGGAACAGATCTTGATGGAGATTCAACATCATAACCACTTGCCACCAGTACCCAAGATGCGAGACCGACCTGAGAAGTGCAATAAGACTAAGTATTTTCGTTACCATATGGATTACGGGCATACCACCGATGAGTGTAAGGATATGAGGTAGGAGATTAAGTCCCTGATCTCTAGGGGACACCTCAAAAGGTATGTCAATCAACGACTGCCCAGGAGCCTCGACCAAGGAGCAGGTAGAGAGAAAGATAGGAGCCCTCCCAAGCGTCATGATCGGGTTGGGCATTTAGCCATTGTAGAGACTATTATCGGAGGGCTTACGTCGGGAGGTGAGAAGTCAGCAGGACGGAAAGGGTATGTTCGAGCTAAGCATGAGCATGGGTCAGTTGTAGGTTTGGCCGGGGGGTAGGAAAGAATCACCTTTACCTCAGATAACCTTGAGGGAGTAATCTTACCTCATGATGACCCATTGGTCGTCAGTGCCGAGATTGCCAATATCACTGTTAGAAGGCTAATGGTAGACACCGGGAGTTCAACTGAGGTTCTCTTCGTGAAGGCCTTTGAGCAGATGGGGTTGGACCGGGGTCGGTTTCAGCCATTGAAAGGGACACTTGCTGGCTTCACTTGGCACAACCATCAAGCTGAGGGAGTCATCAACCTCACACTCACCCTCTAGGATGGTTCGAAAAGGGCTTCGATACAGGTCAATTTTGTCGTGATAGACTACAACTCAGCTTACAATGGCATTTTGGGGCGGGTCGCCTTAAACTACTTCAAGGCCATCCCTTCTACGTACTATCAAGCACTGAAGTTCTCGACTCAGAGCGGAATAACCACAATTAGGGGGGCCCAACTTTCAGCCCGTGAATATTATGAGAGCTCCTTCTGACCAAAGTATCAAGTAGGGTGGGGACCCGACCTACTCGAAAAAATGAGGGATGCCAAGAGAGGAAGTCCCGTGGAAGAACTGCAGGAGATAGAACTTTCAGAGGAAAACAAGAAAGCCAAGATCGGAAATGAGCTGCTGGAAAACCTCAAAGAAGGTATAAGTCAATTTCTCTTTGAAAATGAACATATATTTGCTTGGTCAGCCACTGACATGACAGGAATTGATCCGACCATGATTGAGCACCACTTGAATGCCGACCCCAATTACTACCCAGTAAAGCAGAAACGTAGGCATTTCCATTATAAAAAGCAAAAAATCATAACTGAGGAGGTCGAAAAACTACTAGATGCCGAGCACATACAAGAAATTTTGTATTCAACCTGGCTATCTAACGTAGTTTTGGTCTCCAAGAAAACAGGGAAATGGAGACTGTGTATTGATTTTACTGACTTCAACAAAGCCTGCCTGAAAGACTGCTTTTCATTGCCTCGAATCGACCAGTTGGTAAATGCCACCTCAGGATTTGAGTTGTTGTCCTTCATGGACGCCTTCAAGGGCTACAACCCTTCAAGGGCTACAACCAGATCAAGATGACACCTGGGGACAAAGAAAAAACAGCTTTCGTTACTGATCAAGGGCTCTACTACTATGAGGTCATGCCTTTTGGCCTCAAGAATGTTGGGGCCACCTATACTCGGATAGTAAGCAAAGTCTTTAGAGAACAAATCAGGCGGAACATGAAAATTTATGTGGATGACATGCTAGTCAAGAGTAAGAGGGCGGAAGATCATACGACCGACTTGGCTGAGGCCTTCGCCGTGATGGATCAGTTCAGAACCAAACTAAATCCAAAAAAATATGCGTTCGGCGTTAAGGCGGGAAAGTTCTTGGGATTCATAGTTACGGCTCGGGGCATCGAAGAAAATCCAGAGAAAATTCAGGCGATTTTAGACTTAGCGCCCCCGACCTGCGTGAATGATATCTAGGTGCTTACCGGAAAGGTAGCCGCCCTGAGCAGATTCATGTCCAGGTCTGCGGACAAGTGTGCTCCTCTGTTTAAAATCTGAAGGAACCCAAGAACTTCGAATGGATGAGGTAGTGCCAGAGTGCCTTCGATGAATTAAAGAAATACTTAGCTTCGCCACCCCTGCTATCTCGACTTGAGGAGGGGGAAGAATTGGCACTATATTTAGCCTGTTCGGGAACGGCAGTAGCGGCTGTGCTAGTTCGGGAAGAAGGCCGAGACCAGAAACCAGTTTATTACATCAGTAAGACTCTCCATGGGGCCGAGATAAGATATTCCACCTTGGAAAAACTCACTTTCGCACTAGTGATCATGCCAGAAAGCTTAAGCCATACTTTGATGCTCACACAATCAGAGTCATGACAGACGTTCCACTTAAATCCATCATGTACAAGACAGAAACCTCGGGCAGACTATTGAAATGGGCAGGCGAGCTCAGTCAATTTGACATTGCCTATCAGCGGAGAACAACCAGCAAAGCCTAGGCAATCGCAGGCTTTGTTGTTGAATGCACAGGCCGAGTCGAACATGATCCGAAAGAAGTCTGGAAAATCCACGTTGACGGAGCATCGTGGAAGTCGGGAAGCGGAGCAGGGATTGTAATCTTAGACCCAACAGGTCACAAGCACCAATATTCCCTCAAATTTGCCTTCCCGACCTCTAACAATGAGGCCAAGTATGAAGCAGTAATCGCAGGTCTGAGGGTCGTGGCCCAGCTGGGGGCACAGACCCTAGAAATGTACATTGACTCCCAGCTAGTTGCGAGCCAAGTCTTTGGAGAATTCGAGGCTAAGGATGCTTCCACGGTGCCCTACCTCAGTAAGGTCAGGGACTTGGCCTCAATATTGAAGAGATTTTCCATACAGCAGATCCTGATGGAAGAAAATACAAAAGCTGATGCCCTATCAAAATTGGCCGTAGGAGAAAACCGACATGCCTTGGTCACGTGGAAGAGATTTTCGAGCCCAGCATCCAATTAGGAAAACAAGAGGTAACCGAGATAACCACGAGCCCAGATTGGACTCGGCCAATCCTGGACTACTTAGAGGGAGGTATAGTCCCCGAGGACTCAAAGGAAGATCAAAAAATTGAGAAACAGGCTTCAAGGTTCATCATAGTCATAGGTCAGCTCTACAAAAGGGCCTATATCTGGCCCCTCTTAAAATGCGTAGGACCCGAGGAGGGAAACTACATACTCAGAGAAATCCATGAAGGAGTGTGTGGAAATCACTTGAGGGATAAAGCCTTAGCGAGAAAGGCACTAAAGCAAGGCTACTTCTAGCCGACCTTGAAACAAGATTTTAAAGATTACGTAAAAAAAATATGACACTTGCCAGAGATTCACCAAGGTCCAAACGAAACCCGTGGTAGACCTGATAGTAATGGTGAGTCCATGGCCACTCTACCAGTGGGGGTTGGACATCATTGGTCTGCTACCGAACAGCCTCGGGCAGAAGAAGTATGCCTTCGTGGCTATCAATGACTTCACCAAATGGCCCGAGGCCAAGGGTATAGCCAGAATAACTGAAAAGGCAGCTTGAGACTTTGTATGGAAGAATATCATCTGCTGGTTTGGTGTGCCTAAGGTCATAGTGACCGACCACGGTAAACAATTTGATAGTTCATATTTTCGAGGAAGATGTGCTGAAATTGGAATCAACCTTAGATTCTCGTCTATTGTTCATCTCCAAAGTAATGGTCAAGTCGAAAGAACTAACCAGATTATTTTGTAGGGCTTGAGAACGAAGCTAGAAGATGCAGTGGGACAGTGGGCAACGATCCTTCCCGAGGTGTTATGGGCTCAGCGCACTACCATCAGCTCGGCCACAGGAGAATCACCATTCGAACTGACTTTTGGCACTCAAGCGATGCTTCCGGTGGAAATCGGGTCTCCTACCAGTAGGATGCTCCACCATGATCCCGAAATAAACGGAGCTCGAATCCGAGAAGAGTTAGACCTGGCTGAAGTGTTGCGTGTGATTGCTCAGGTCCGAATGTTAGTTGGGAAAGTGGGCATGGAGTCAGACTTTGCCTAGGAATTCAAGTCAAAGTTTATCAAAGTTGGTGATCTGGTCCTATGACGAGCTATCTTTTTTCCGCGCCCAGAAGGCAAGCTTTCCCCGCCTTGGGAAGACCCGTACGAAGTAGTGAAAGAAATCCGACCTGGAACCTTTCACCTTCTTAACAAGTACGGGAAGCAGCTGAAAAATGCTTGGCATGCGGATCACCTTAAGCATTTTTTTGTATGAGGCCTCGAGCCGAAACTATTTTGTAAATCCCAAGCTCGAAGGGCACACTGTATCAAAGATATCTAATACAATTCCTTTTTTTTGTACGTGATTTCTTATGGCCGGTTCAATTTTATTGATCTAAGGATAAAAGTACACTTATCGATTAAAACCAAGTTGACCATCTCGGTTCATTGACGCTAGTTCGGTCTTAACCAACATAGTTTGGTTCACACTCCGGTTAGGACTGACGAGTCTAGCTCGGTTAAATCAAGACATTGATTTATGTAGTTGATTTCTTCATGACAATTGGCTTAAGCTTAATTAAAAGTTCTTAAAATGCAATCGAGCATGAATCGGCGCATGTGCACAAAAAAAAAAAAACACACACACACACACATAAAGTGCATTGCTACGGAAACCAGTTAATGATGAATAATTGTTTCATTAATAATAATAAAAAATATATATATAAAAGGAGGCCCGCCTCGGGCATGCTGCAAAGAAAAGAGCGAGAAGCGTGAAACTCAGGGCAGGAGAGTAGCAGAAACAACTCCATCTCCCGCTTTATCCCCGACCTTAGGGGATCTTTCCTCGGTCAGCTCTATCCCCTTCTTCACGAAGTTTATAACTCTGTGGGCTTGAAACCTCAGGTCAGCAGGAAGCCCCGGTATATTGAAGAACTCTGGTGGCGGGGCCTCTATAATCTCCAAGTACTCGGTCTTGGAGGGCTTGAGGAAGGTCTTTGCCCGTTCCCGAGCAGCGAGTTGAACTCAAAAATAGTATACCAACTTAGCGAATCTGACCATCGCCTCTCCCTCCTTCATCAGCTAGGACACACCGGTATCGTTGTCCTTGAAGGCTTCTACTACTTTTTCCCCATCAGGCCCGATCTTCTCTTTAAGCTTCTGAAGGCCGGTCTCTATTCCGCGCTTCTCCTTCTTAAGCGTTGCGATGTCATTTGTTAGCCTGAGCCCTTCGGGACTGCTCCCGCTCAAGTTCTTCTTCCGTGGTCTTCAACTTCTCCTTCAGATTGCCATCCTCCCGGTATCTCTTCAGGGCCTCCTCTGTCTGTTCTAGCAGCTCGACCTAGGCTTCATTGTACCTATACTCCAACTCGGTACAACGGGCCTGGACCTTGTGAATAAGGTTGGGGACGGAGAGGACATGAGATTCGACCTTCAAGGAGAAGAGGTTAGGCAAGATGCAAATGAAAAAAATCCTATGATCAGACATAAAGCGGCAGATTACCGTTGCTGCATCTGTTCTCAAGTCAAGAACAAGCTGATCTACCGAGACTTTGGCTAATTTGGGGTCGCGCTCGATGGGGGCAGAGGTATCAGCTACTCCGTCCTTCTTAGACCGAATTACCTCCACCGCCTTCCCTTTCCTCGTCTTCTCGAGTCGGGGCCTCTTCTTCGATTCCATCTTGGCAAGAGAGCGCTTGACGATTACCACGCCCGATTCTTTCTTCTTGGGAGGGGACCCCTGGGTCTTGTTTTTCTTTGAAGAGACCTCCTTCTTGGTCTCCTCAGGCTTCTTACTGGGCGCGGAGCCTTCGCCACTCATCGCTACCTCTTTCCTTATGATGAACGCCCTCTCTCCAGCGATTGACATTCCTGAAAATCAAAGAAGTTGGTTAGTAAAATCAAATGATCAGAATGGTGGTAATGAAGAACTAGGGAGGTCGGATCCGATTCTGTGACTAACCTTCTGCCCGATTCTCGTCCTTATCATCTGATTTGAGATTTAGGTCAGGGTGTGACTTGGTCAAATCAGGTGCCCAACCGAATAACTTGGACTTCCAAATCTTGTCCCACGTGAGGACACTCATAATATCTATCAGTTGATTCGGGCCCGGCTTAAGCTCTTCCGCATTGTGGGCTTCCGAGTCAGACAGTGAAGACTGGTCGTTGAGTTTCTTCTTCAGAGATAGGGTCCATTCACTCCTACACCCCGTGTTGACCGAGCACTCCACCCAGTAGTACTTGTTATACCAACCCTTGTTTGAAGACTTCCACTTGGTAAAAAAAGCCAGATCCTTTATAGTAGCAAAATGGAACCACCCAGGTTGTTTAGGGTTGGCTTTGCAGGTATAGAAGTATCTGAACAGGGTAATGGTCAGCTCCACACCCACCTCCCGATAGTACACGTAAAAAGCTACAATCATGGCCCAACCATTGGGAGTCACTTGGCCCGGGCTTAGCTCGAAGTAGTCTAGCATGGAGGTGATGAAGTAGGGGAGGGACAGTTGAATCAAGTCGAAAGCCAGATCATAGATCGTGAGTGGCCATCGGGCGGATTACTTGCATGGTCGAGTCGACCTAGAATCTTAGGTCTGAACGTCCAGTCCACCGACCAATTCCTTAACCTACCATTCAGCAATACTTTTGTAGTATGGCACTCACGTCGGCAGCAGGAAAAAACTTGTTGGATCTTCTTTCCTCGACCCGAGGAACCGCTGGCTGTGTGAACATGAGGCAACAGACTTGCCTTCATAGGTTTGCTGCCCACCGCCTTGACTCTGAAAGTCTCGGCTATGTACTTATGGGGTATCTTGAGGCCCTCCAGCTGGTTCAAGGATGAGCCATCCCTAGCCACGCCCACCTCATGCAGATCGGACAGAGGATCCTCTTTGGCCTCCTCTTGCGCCCTTCGGACCTTCACGATTCTACATTCCTTATCACTCTCTGACTGGGCCTGTGTGGGTTTGGACTCCTCATCTTGAGAGATACTTGAATTACCATTGTCACTTTCCCGCTCTGAGGACTGCTCCGATTTAGAAGGATTCTCCTCACCACCCCTATATGATCTAACTTCGATCTCCTGGGAGTCCTCGGGCTCCAACTCTCCCATTTGATTAAAATGTGTATGAAACATAAATATGCAATATCTAAAGGGAGTCGAGACGTACCTAATAGGTGCCTAGTTGGAATACATGAGGCTGATGGGACCAGACTGGTAATCTTTCGAGCTCACGGATCCCCGACCTTCCAAACTCCCGAGCTATAAACTTCTCGAGCTTAAACACCTGAGAGAGTCTTGAAAGCTTAGATGCAAAGAGTGAAATGGATTTCGGAACATTGGGACCCTATTTATAGGCACCAACTATAACCGTCTTGAGAATGTCAAATGTCACGTCTTATCATAACCAAGACCTAACGTGTCAGATCCTCAGACACGGCCTTCACCTGACGTGGCACCTACCCTTGGTCGGTCACACCTAGCTCGGAAATACATAATGCCAGCCTAGACCCCTTCCAAGTCCCTGGACCTTGGGGGATGGGGGAGGGAGGAGGGGGGAGGGAACTGTCAAAGGATTACTCGAGTTGGGAATGACGCCGTCGGGTCACATATCGACCTCAAGATCCGACCCGACCCGATGTTAGACCCAAATGGCCCCTGCGGCTTTGCCAGCCAATCCTATGGGACATAAAGCAAGGCACATAACTCGGACCAACAGATAATTCCGTTGACCACCGAGTAATAACTTTGTCCATTGGTTGTTCAGCGCGGGCAGCAGGTAGCGTTTCGGGCAGCATTGTACATTTATTGCTGTCCAAATCCAAATTAGTATAAATAGAGCTCCATTCCGTATTTATGAAGGTAACTTGTGCATTAAATATTCCAATCTGCCGAATCAGCTCAGACAAGCTAATCATTATGGGTCGTTACCCCGTCTTTTCCTTCTCTTACTTGCGCAGACTTAGAGCTCGAGAAGGAAGCACAACTCGGACTTGGACAAGTGGATCGACCTGGGCTAGTAGTTCTCGACACATATGATTAGAGCTTGTCGCCTAGTCCATTTGTATCTAACTGGCTAAATTCGAATCCACGAACATAAAGGCTATTAATTTAGGCAACCTACCATCGTAGATCAGTCTTTTCCCATTTCATACTTCGTAAAGCTTTTAA
The DNA here is from genome assembly GCA_037974665.1 of Ehretia macrophylla. Taxonomy (NCBI): domain Eukaryota; kingdom Viridiplantae; phylum Streptophyta; class Magnoliopsida; order Boraginales; family Ehretiaceae; genus Ehretia; species Ehretia macrophylla. Next base: position 64,996,777 of record CM075769.1, read on the forward strand.
AGTGCACTAGAGTGATAGTTTGTCATTAGTCAACGTTTGTTTTCCCATCAACTACTTTTACTTTCAAAATCAACTATTTACATTCTTATTCTAGTATTTTGCATTTTGGGTGATAATCCCAATTCTCCATGGACGTCCCTTGAGTTGCCATTAGCATGGTCAAATAGAAATTTTAACTAAATTGTTATTGCTTCTTTTTTTATCACTTATTATTGATTGTACAATGACGCGATTAGTGATACACAAACTTGAACTCATTCCCTCAACAATATTTCCAAAGTAAAATTAATGATAATTAATTAGTATAGAACTGATGCCATATATCAGCAGCCATCTTATTTATAATATTCATAGAACTCAACTCCTTTGATATCAGACATCTTAACAAAAAAATTAGAAACAAAATATGCAAGTAATAAGTTAATTAAAAATTAAATAAAAATAATTTTAACTCATTGAACAAAGAGACATGATTTATTTCATGAACAATTAAATAACTTTTTTTTTGTAAAGCTAGAAGACAAATATGATATTTTAATCTCATTTTTACTAATAATATCTACCACCTAAATGTATTTTATTTCAATATTATCTACATGTAAAAAGTGCCATATGTCATTTAATGCAAAAAATAACATATGAAGAAAAATATAAATTGAATATTTAATTTTTTTAATAAAAGTAAGATTTTTTTATTTTTTTTGTGTAGCACAAGTGATTGTTGGCTTACATTTGGCATGATGGTTGTTTTCAAAAGGTCTTGTCATTTAAAAATTGTAGGTGGAATTCAGCTCCATCAATATAAGATATCTTAACAAAAAATTAAACACAAAATATGCTAGCAATAAGTTAATTAAAATTTAAATAGAATACCTTTACCTCATTCAACATAGAGAAATGATTTATTTGAACAATTAAATAACCTTTTTTTACAAAGCTAAAAGAAAAATATGAACTTCTAATCTCATTTTAACTAATAATATCTACCACCTAAATTTGTTCATTGTATTATCTACATGTAAAAAGTGTCATATGTCATTTAATACATAAAAAGTAACATATAAAGATAAATACGAAGCAAATATTTAATTATTTGAATAAAAGTAAGATTCCTTTTTTTTTGTATAGGAGGGATGATTATTGGCTTAAATGTGGCATGATGGTTGTTCTCAAAAGGTTTTCTCATTTAAAAATTGAAGGTGAAATTTGTTTTCGCTTATTTATGATTTGTTTGATTTGATTTTTAATATATGAATTAAATACTCTACATTAATCAATCTCTAATTAAGAAATAAAAAAAATTAGGAATGAGGTTTTGTAATTTAAAAAACGAAAGTGAAACTTTCGTTTTACTTATTTATGATTTTTAATTTAATTTACTATATCAAAAGAATATTCTAAACTAATCAAGTTTAAGAATATCCTAAACTACAAGTTTTTAATCGAAAAACAAAGAAATTCTACAACAAGGCTTTATCATTTAAAAAAAGGAGATAGATTATTTCACTTATTTATGATTTTTTAATTTGATTTTTAATATATGAATTGGATATTTAATTTTTTGGATATAGGCAAGATTCCTTTTCAATAGGAAGAGTACTTATTTACTTACACATAACATGATATTTTTTTTGGATGGATGCCTTTTTACTTACACATGTCAAAATCGGTGTTGCCTCATAATATTAGAATATTAGATATGATTTTCCGAATGGGTCCTGAATTTATAGGCACGTGGGTCCTTTCACGAAGTCTACTTCGTAAAATGAGAATGGAATCTTCTCCAGACACGATTTTCAAATTTTATGTACCTCTAAATTGATTCATGTCGTTATCTGTGAGTTGCAAGGACTTCTTGGAGACCTCAGTGATCAGGTGAATATGGTCTTTATTTATCTCTTTTTACGAGCGTGGGGGGAAATCGGCTTCTTTAGATCGTCAGGTAGGGAATGTTCCCCATATCATGTGGTATACTTGTAGCCTTATTTATAAAATTTCATGGAAAAGCATGAATTAAAATCCTTTCCTAACTAGTGTTTATTCTAACAATTTAAAATTATATGCGAGTCATTCACTAAATTCAAAATATTTAAACTTTTACTTTAATTTCCTCTCATTTTTTTGTATTTAAAATTGAAATGAAAAATAAGATACAATAATGTAAAAATAAAAAAATAATGAGAAAATATCACATTTAGACCCTATTGCTTTCAAAAAAATTCAATTTCATCCCTATTATTTTTCCAAAAATTTCAATTTCATCCCCATTGTTTGTCTAAAAATTTCAACTTCGTCCCTGTTGTTTAAAATTTCTTAATTTCGTCACTATTATTTTTTTAAAAAATCAATTTTGTCCCCATTATTTTTAAAAAAATTTAATTTTGTCCCTATTATTTTTCTAAAGTTTTAAATTCATCTCTATTGTTCAAAATTATTCAATTTAGTCCTAATATTTTTCAAAAAACAATATGACTAAATAAAACTTTTTGAGAAACAATAGGGACGAATTTGATTATTTAGAAAATAATAAGGACTAAATTGACTAATTTTGAATAATAAGGACGAATTTAAAAATTTAGGGACGAAATTAAAACTTTTTAAAATAATAGAGACGAAATTAAAACTTTTTTAAAAAAATAGGGACAAAATTGAAAAATTTTAAACAATAGGAACGAAATTAAAATTTTAAACAAACAATATTGATTAAATGTGACATTTCCAAAAATAATCATCCACCTGTGTGGTACACTTCCATAAAACCAATTCGGAAAAACTTCACATATAGTGTAACACCCCGATCCCTCTCGAGACCGGGAGTTCTATCAATCGATCTAATCACAACCCAAATCTAAACCCGGGCAAAATTTTCAGGGAAAACGGACGGAGTCTCCCCTGTTTCTAGGAGAAATGTAAAACATGTAATAGCATATAAATGGACCACCACCGTATCCAACCATACAAAACTTCCTCAAGGCCATCCGAGCCTCGGTTCTCAACAATTAAACTCAGCAAGTATACATACATTTCCAATTTAAAAGCTAACCTATCTCTTTTCATTTTTGACAAGTACACTCAAACTTGAAAATTAAACCATACTAAGCTACTGCATAAAATAAACTATCATGCCATTCTAGCTCTTTTCCTTTGGACATTACAACATGCATTGAAGTTAAGCTATGCTAACTGATTACAGAAACTAGCTTATTAATTTACCTCAACTACCTAGCTAGATTTAAATTACATTTCTTTTAACAATAAATACATACAACATATGAAAGCATATATCTTTACAACTTCGACACTCAAACCACATACGTACGCAAGACAACTCTTCAGGCACGAACTTTCACGAAATCACGAACTTTCCAGCTAACATGACATTTCCTGAATGTGGTGGTGAGGAGTGAGTATACACAACACGTATACTCAGTGAGGGCGAGACAGATATCGAGTTGGAGAGAAAGAAAGTCGTGCAATGCAAATAAGACAGTTAAACAATATAACTGATAAATAAGCAATCAAGACAAACAATCAATACAATAAGCAATTACTGAAAGCATTAACACAACCATTCAAAGCTATACCACACTCCGAAGGCTATGGTCCACTCATACGAGCAATGTACCATTTCACGAGCGATACATCAATCTCGAGCTTGATGTTGACAATGATGACAATAAGCGCGCATCCACCTTATAACACCAGTTTGGAATACCACGGAAGTATCCATCAATTCTACGACCCAAAACTCCCTGGGAGGCAACCCAAGCGAGAAGAGGGAATAGCTACGGAGCTAGAGCAACCAACACTGGCAACCCGAGGCTACCCAAAGAGGCCCATCACTCACGTGCGAGACACTATGCAATGCAAGACTCGATACAAGGCGATAAACGAGCAATATCAAGCATTCTCAACAATTGATAAAAATTTCAATCAATAATCAACTCTAACATACGTAATAAGCATTAACAAGCATTTGCAATCAAACAAGTAACAAGAACAACACCAACTAACATTATCAAGCAATAACAAGTATTATATAGACAATATAAGCATTCTATAGGCAATATACTGTGAAAACAGACAAAATCCCAAAAATGTCCCCAATTTTCAAAACGCTACCACTTTTAAAGGAGCCACGAGCTTTGGAAACTGACTTCACCAATCCTCCTAGGTCACCATAAGGCACGTCTAAAGACCCCGAAACCCTACTTTACCCTAGAATTCACGCAAAGTCCCGATTTCCCCCTTTGCTCATTTGAACTACAACTATACTAACCAAACACCCAACCAATGCCATAATCGCACCAAAAGTGCTTCCATGGCCTCCCGAAACAATGCCATCACGTAAAACGAGAAAACGCTAAACTCGACCTAAACGACCCCGACTTTCACCAAGGCATTTTTCTCATTTTTTCCATTACGCAACCTAAACAAACCATGCATTTAGACATTCTAGCATACCTAGCACCTTTTCACATCAACAGAAAGCATAACAGCGCAACTTCATCGAAACGGGGGTTTACTATTCACTATTTACTATTCATTACACAATTTATATTTCAAATTCGATATTCAACCGCAGAAAATGTTAAAAAGTTATAAATACACGTTCTACAATTGCTAGGGAACATTCTTTAAGCAATGAAACAGACAAAATAACAACCTACGATTAAATCACAAAAATTAAAGTTTACGTTCAATATTTTCAAATGCACAAATAACGATGAAACCCTCACCTTAGACGCTCCTGGACGCTAGGAAAACGTCGAAGGGTGCCTCGGAATCTACCCCGTGCAAGCTCACGCGAAGATTTGGTGTTTTGTAGTTGAAATTTTCTTCTTTCTTTTTCTCTTTCTTTTCCTCATGGTTTCAAGCCTTTTTCTCTGTTTTTTTTCATGTTCATTCTGCTTATTTAGAAAAAAATGACAAGAAGTCAAAGGTAAAAAAAATTCGGTCAACCCGCTAAACCAAAACAGCTATGCGCGACCTTACGAAAACAGCCATAACTTCTTCTAGAAAACTCCAATTCACGAACGGTTTGAAGCCTCAGAAACTAGACTCATAGAGCTTTCCAATCATATATAATTTGCTACCTAACTCTTCCCCAATTGGTTCAGATTTAATTCCAAAGTTGACCCAAATTTTGACTAACTTAACGTTGTATTTTTTTATTTCTAATCCCAAGTTTGCCCTTTATTAAACATTTCAAAAGTTCCCACCTTGTCCTAGTTGGACAATGTAGATGAAAAGTCAACTAGTTTGGTCAAAGAAGGTGAAAGGTCAATAAAATGCAATTTAAATGAACTTTAAATGCTATTGAATACATGCCAGGTTCGGGGTATCACATATAGCCCCTATATTACACAAAAGTTTCAATTTAGTCCTTATTGTTAAAATTTATCCAAATTAGTCATTATTATTTCCAAATAAATCTTATTTTCGTCCCTATTATTTTTAAAAAATCTCAATTTCGTCTCGCTTATTTAAATTTATCCAAATTTGTCCTTATTATTTTTAAGAAATCTCAATTTCATTCCTATTATTTCTAAAAAGTTTCAATTTCGTCCTTATTGTTTTAAATATTATCGGATGAAATTGAGATCTTTTAAAATTAATAAGGACTAAATTGGATACAAAATTAAATAATATGAACGAAATAAGACTTTTTAAAACAATAAGAAGTTTGTGCCGGAGACTATTTGTGGAATTTTCTCAAACCAATTATTCCAAGACTCGAAGTAGAACATACACACACATTTTCAATTCTTTGCAACAGAACAAACGGACCAAGAAATGGAGATCAAAGATGAAGTTGCAGAAAAAGAAACCGATCGTATCAGTGATTTGCCTGACGAAATTCTCTCCCACATACTCACTTTTCTAGACACCAGAACTGCCGTACGAACTTCAGTTCTTTCCACTCGCTGGAAACTTATTTGGACAGATTGTGAGACGCTCGATTTCACGTATGAGCCTGAGGCAAGCTTGGAGCAGCAAGATTCAAGCGATGCACTAGCATTCGCTTTGCTAGTCAACAAAATAAATTTCACTGCGGGCCTGGATGATTTTCTATCAAGACAGACGAACGCAAGGCTGACCAAATTTCATTTGAACCTCAAGAGTAACGTGGCGAGGCAGCTTGTAGATTACTGTCTTCAATGTGCGGCAAGGCACAACGTCGAAGAAGTAAAATTACGCGCATTTTGTATGGCAGAGCCTGTAGAGTTGCAGAAATTTTTGTTTACTTGCCAAAATTTAACTTCTTTGAAGTTGACGAATGTAGTAAAAAACAGCATTGCATTGCCGAAGTGTTTTGAAGTTCCAAATTTAAAAATGTTGAAGCTTAGTAGGTTTATTTTTTCTATAGAGAATTTCAATGGGGAGATTTTCACGGGGTGTACCAATCTTGAGAGTTTGGTATTGAAAAAATGTCAAATCAAGGCTTCGCTAAAAGTTCTGAACATTTCTTGTGAAAGTCTCAAGAACTTGGAGATTTTGAATTGGAGAAGCCCTATGCATGGTGGTAAAGGTAGCATATATGTGGATGCACCCCAACTTGAGTCTTTTACATTCAAAGGTGTTCTCACCAAGGTGCGGTTTATGAATCATCAGCTTTGTCTGGACACAATTGAGGTAATTCTCGTTTTGATATGTTATATTTCCGTGGTTATAAAATTTTTATTGATTTTGATGAAATTTCCCAGAGGGCTTGTAAGTTGTAATTTATCAGGGTCTTTTAGTCGTTCTGCAGATATGATTAATGTGATAAAGGCTTGTTTCTTACGTGATAGTTGGTGCAGTTCTTAGATTTAACTTAACTTTGTGTGAATTTTCATATTGGTGAAATAATTAGTGTTGTATGCTAGTGAAATAATCTGTGTAAGGTGAGAACTTATATATAATCTGGTAAATGATTAAAGTAGGGTAGCGTATCCGAATGTAAATGAAGATGATAATGGAGGTTTCTTGTTCTTGTTTTCAGGCTCCATCAGCTGTTGATGACTTAAGAAAATTTGTTACCTTCACATTTGATAATCTGCAACATCTAAAGTGCAGTGTGAAGGACAAATGTGGAGAGATGGTTACACCTGTTCATACAGTAAAGCACTTACTTGAATCCTCTGCTGATGAAAAATTCATGCTGGATCTCTCTGAGGTAATAACTTAATAATCCAATTAGAACCTGAAGTTAATTTGGTATCTGCAAAATAAAAGAATGAACTGCTCTTAGCATCCCCGGCCCGCTTCTTTTATATGTTTTGATTGAGATTTCCTTGGTTTCAGAAGAATGTGGGGAAGTAGAGATGATATTTATACTTATCTAACTAATTGAATCTTGCTCATCAAATCATCTATGTAATCGCTCAGCTATGAATACCCTTGACATGTTTCCTTTTTCTTTTCCTTCAATTTCAGTTTTTTAGCTTCTAATCTCCATACCCTGAAGTTTTATCTGGTAGCTGCTGAGTGGATCCCATATATCAACTCATGAATTTCTTGCAGCTTCTAGTTATGCACCTTTCAAGCACTTTTGTCACCTAATTATGTTCTCATGATTGTTTCTAGTCTTACTTTAGTGACATACTAAATAGATACTCCATTTGTCGCTTACATTTGTTACAGAAACTTACTAGAGCAGAGTTCTTCTCTAAAGCATCTCTTTTTCCTTCCCCTTTTCATTCTATGTTCCCCTGTTTTGCTCGAAATTATATCCTTTCCGATGCTTTTCATTTGCAGGGGCTCGCACATCGTAATGATCATAACTCAATTGTAGAAGGAAAGGATGAAAGGGAGAGGATAGTTGCTTTACCTCGACATGTTATCTCCTACTTGCTCGAACTCTCTCTTTCTGCAAAATCTATAGTTGTTGAATTTGGTGAGGTAGTTCATCATGTCCATGTTAGTTTAGTATTTACTTATGTAGGCAACTTTAGAGAAACAGAGAAAGCAAAAGCAGAATCGCTTTAGTATCTAAATTTGTGTTTTCATATTTATTTTTCACGGGTCACCTGAAGAAGAGTGACTAAAGAGAATACTTTGGATGCATGACATGCCAGAATTTGCAGATAGATTTTTAGAGATTATGACCTTAAAAACTCCGTCCGGAAGTTGTTGCGCTTTTTGTGAATATTATCAGTACAGCTTGTGAAAATAGGACATCACATTTTTCATTCATTCTTTTTGTCCATATATAGATGTTCAGAAAGATACCACAATTTGTAGCTAAAGCCTACTTTACTGAGTCTCTTCACAAAGTGTAATTTTGTTCATATGGAACCTTAATGTGGCCTAACTGCATAAATTTCTTTACTATATCATTGACAAGGTTAATAAGACTATGTCGCATCACTAGTCTACAAGAAAGTATTTAAGAATCAGTCTGCGGTAATCTACACGATTGAAGTGGCCGATGAGAGTAACTGTTGGAAATCAACATTTCTCTGGAAATTTCTTTCAGGAAACACATTATGTACCATTGTAATTCTCCTTTTGATTGGAGATTGGAATGATGCACTTCACATCTTGCTGTAAATCATGATCTTTTTACCTACTCATCAACCACCCAGGATGTGAGACGCGACTGAGTGTGCTTAAGAACATCATCACCGCGATATACAGTTACATAGACGACCCCCACAAGCTCCTGTTTAGGCCTAGAGGGAGTATCAGGTAAAGGCTCCGCAACCAAACAAGCTTATTTCTTAATCAAGTGAATTCTTGGAGCCATTGTTCTAAAATGAGAATGCAAAAGTTGTGCCAATATTCATATGTAATTTAGTATAGGAACATAAATTCTTGGGATTGAATGATCATCTCTTACTAAACCTTTATTATGTGTCGACTTGTTAATTTCTTTTCGGTTTTTTCCACAGAAATAATTAATTATTCAAATTAAGACGAGTATTACGTTATATGTTTCAAGTGATCATGGTTGTCTTTACATATGTATATCTACATATTGTCTGTCTGGTGGTGAGTTTCTAAGGCTCGGTTTGTTTGCCGTCAAATATTTTCCTAAAAAATATTTTTTTAGTTTTTGGTGTTTAGTAATATTGAAAAATTAGTCAACTGAAAAATATTTTTTGGTCAAATGAAAATTTTAGTTCAAAAGAAGAAAATATTTTCATCTCTCAAGAGAAAAGAAAATATTTTCCGAAAAACTCACCGTCCTCACCCTATTTTAATGTTCTAGAACCTTTTGGTGTCTAAACTCTGATACCATATTAAGTAACTACCTCATCTAAAAGTTAAGTTGTTAGAGTAACTCCAACAATTTTCCTATTTGTTTCTCTACATGTACAAAATTTCGATAATTTATCTACATCTAAGGATTCTCTATTTCAGTTTCTCTCTAACAATTTGTCTACATTTTTAATAATAGAGAATCCCTATTTCAGTTTTTTTCAATTGTTTTTTTATTTTTGTTTTACTCCAAAATCTCTTCTTATCTTAATTAAACATGTTATTTTAATTTAAAACATTATTATTAATTTTTTATTTGTATTTATTAATTATTTATGATGAATTTTTATTTTTAAAGCATTTTTTTATATTTTTTATTTTACTGCTATATGGATTTAGGGATTCTTGTAGGGAAATTTTTAGTTTTTGAAATGTGAATGTAGGGATCATTGTAGAGATCTTGTTGCAGGTGAAGTTTTCTAGTTGGTTCTCTACATGTAGAGTAAAAGGGAGTTTAAAGAATGGATCGGAGATGATTTTAAAAAAGAATTTATTATATTATTTATTATCTTTAATAAACTGAGTTGTTTAGAAAAATGGTACAAAACTGTTTCTTGTTTAACGTTATGTTCTGTCCATAGAGCTCATATCCTAGAAGCATTGCAAATAAATAATGTAACAGATGACAAGTGACTGGAGAATGAACATGAGCAATGGTGCTTTGTAGTAAGAACAGGAGAAAATGAGTTGATAAGCACCTGGAGGGTGTCAGAGTCGAAATGTCTGACATGTGGGGCACGTAGAGTCCATGTACACATGTGGGCTTATATCTTACACACATTAGAGTCCAAACATCCTGGCTTTTTGACATTTTTTCCCACCTGGAAGAATTCAAAGAACAAATCAATGAGCAAAATGACAAATCAATGAACAAAATGACAGGTTCATGAAATGCTTCAGCTTGAAAATTGGCAACTTCTCGCATCTCATCTTCTGTCTCAACCATTCTTCTAATTTGCCATCAATTCTCACACACTAGATAATCAAACTTCACCTTTAATTTTCCATATATTCTATCAGCTGCATAATTCACTTCCTCAGCCATGTTCAAAATGAATCTAGTACACAAATATAAAGAATACATAAAAATTTTAACGTGATTCGAACTTAGCCTATTTCTACGGACATTCAAATCTTATTCATTTTTCGAGTTTAGTTACTAACCGATTCTTACAACTACATAGCTTGAATATCTTGGGGTACTTTGATATAAAAACATTGAAGCCCATTTATACAAGTAGTAGAATGTACTAGAGCTAGGAATACAAAAAGGCACAAGCTAAATACATGACTAGGTTCATGACTCTAAATGTTTCTACAATTAGTATACGTTATGATTACCAAATGCTTTGAACCTTGTCTCTTCATTTCTCAAGATTCCAAGAGTCATCTTGAGTTTTGATTTGTATTCTCCAACACCTCCTCTCCAAACCAAAACCATTTTCATACCAAACATTGCCCTTAATTTCTTGAAAGCACTTGTTGTACGTGACTATAGAGTTATTGCAAATGATATTACATTTATTGGAACTAATATGGGATTTACAAATCCCATTCTTTCTCTAGCAGTGTTTGATTGCTCTGACGCGGCATCCATGTGCTTAACGCATCGCGATAACAATCTTAAAAAATGAGCTCAAAACTCTCGTCTTTCCGGCAAGCACTGAACTATCTCTCTTAATGCGAGCACCTCTTACTTGTAGCATCCTCTTCTTGGCGGTCTTTTGTTCAAGTAATGGAATACACCTTATTTTCTTCAATTTTTGGCTGCTGATAGCAAATTGGCAATCTTGTCCGGACTTCATCAACTTTTCAACAACTCAGTATTTTCAATTTGTGCGACCCCGAGCTCTGATACCACTGGTTGGAAATGGATCTAGCACACACAAAGGATACAGAAAACCTTTAACGTGGTTCAAACTTAGTCTACATCCAAGGACACCCAAGCCCATATACATTTTTTCGAGTCCAGTTACTAACCGGCTCTTACAACTACATAACTTGAATATCTTGGGGTACTTTGATATAATAACAATGAAGCCTATTTATACTAGTAGTAGAATGTATTAGAGCTAGTAATACAAAAAGACACCAAATGCAGTAATATACAATTAATATACTTTATGATTACGAAATGCTTTGAACCGTGTCTCTTCATTTCTCAAGATTCCAACAGTCATCTTAAGTTTTGGTTTATATTCTCCAACAAGCTGATGATGATGATGATGATATTGAACTGTTGCATTGCACAAATCTATTTCCTCTCACTAAACCCATCGTGCACTTGATGAACCTCACACTGTGACATGGGCTATTCCAACTCCTTCCACTATTTATCAAGCCAATGTAATGTTGGCTTGTACCTCTACATCTCCATGAAAGTTCTGAGTATAGTCTTCCAAGAATACTAGTGTTATACCCATGTGATGCACGGGTGTAATGTAAGTTATCTAAAAATATGTAATATGAAATCAATTCACTCAACCTTTTAACTACACCATTGAAAGACTATAAGTAGCGATTAGTACCCTGTAATTAATTTAGGTAAGAATAAAATGAGCTAATGAATGTAATAGAACTAAGAATGAAATGAACTTGGGAATGAGAATGACATGCTTGACATGCTCTATGAATGAATATAGGAATGAATATATTGATATGTATGTTTGGTAGTTAGTATACAAGAGCAGCAATGACAATGACTTGTATAATATGACATAATTATTCTTTCATTATTATAGTTTTAAAAATAAGAATAAACATGAACATAAATATAATGAACATAATAAATAATAATAATAGTTATAATTATAACTGTAAGTATGATAATTACAATAATTATTTATTATTACTATTATTATTATTGTTATTATTATTTTATTATTATTATTATTATTTTATTGTTGTTGTTGTTGTTGTTATATTATTATTATTATTATTATCATTGTTGTTGTTGTTAATTATTATTATTATTTTATATTTTTATTTTTACTATTGTTGTTATTGTTATTATTATTATTATTATTGTTATTATTATTATTGTTGTTGTTGTTGTTGTTGTTATTGTTCTTTTTAGTTTTATTAATTTTAGTTTTATTATTTTTGTTATTGTTATTATTATTATTACTATTTTATTTATATTTAATTCTTATTATTCTTATTATCTATATTTATATTTTTTATTATTATTTGTATTTTAGAACTAGGAAAACAAAAAGACATCAAATACATTAATATACAATTAATATACTTTATGATTACCAAATATTTTGAACTTTGTCTCTTCATTTCTCAAGATTCTAAGAGTCATCTCAAGTTTTGATTTATATTCTCCAACAAGCCGATGATGACGATGATATTGAACTGTTGCATTGCACAAATCTCACTAAACCCATCGTGCACTTGATGAACCTTACACTGTGACATGGGCTATTCCAACTCCTTCCACTACTTATTAGGCCAATGTAATGTTGGTTTATACCTCTACATCTTCATGAAAGTTCCGAGTGTACTCTTTTAAGAATATATAGGATAGTTAGGTGACAACTCAGCCATTTGTTCACAACTCCTTCACCCTTGTTCAAGAGACACTACTTAATTCAACATGTGACATCAGTAAAGTAGCACTTGCTTATGTTGGTGAGATACTTAGGCCTATTTAAAAGTGTCTTGGTTTTTTGCTTTATAAAATAGTTTTCTAAAACAGTTTTAACAAAACAATCTTTAAAAATAAAAAATAGAAAATTTGTGTGAGTATAATTGTTTTCTAAACAAGTTTTTAAAATACAGATGCCCTTAAAATTATATGAACATTTCTTTACTTTTATCGAACTACAAATTCTTTTATTAAATTAATTAATTTTTATTTATCTTTAATTATTTTTGAATAATTTCTAACTAAATAATTTAATCAATAATTAACAAAAATAAATGATATATTAAGTTAGTCAATTAATAATTTTATAAAAAAAATTATTTAATATATCAATTTATGAAAAAAAATAGTTAATATATTAAATCTTTAATTTTTAATTAATTTATTCATTAAAATTTTCATAATTTTATATTATTTATAAAATTAATTAATTATTAACTAAAATGGAATGAAATTAGCTAATTTTTATTATTAAATTTAATTGGCTATTAAAAATTTAAATTAATTAACTTAATTTTAATTATTAAATTAATTTTTTTATTTATCAAATTAATTATTATTTTTTAATTATTAAACTAATTATATTTAATTACTAAATTAATATTTTTAATCATTAAATTAATTAATAATAATTAATTTAAGATGTGTTTCTACAAGGGATGGAGGGGTGGAGGAAGAGAACAAAAAGCATGACATTTGAAATAATTTTTGAAAACAGTTACTGAAAACACATTTCTCATAACAGTTTTAAAAACAATTACTGAAAATAACTCATATCAGACAAATTTTTTTTATTTTCTTATTTGTAAAAACAAAAAACTGTTTTCAAACAACCTCTAACAAGCTCTATGTTTGGGCAAATATACTTAAGAGGGGGTGAATTAAGTATTTGATCAATTACCATCAATTAACATTTCAATATAAGCACTTTCAAGACAAGTAAGCAATTTATCAAACACGTAAAAGGCACAATATATGAAAGCTAAGAGAGTAAAAGGGATAGAGAAATGAACACGATAATTTATGGTGATTCACTAATCTAAATCTATCACCTAAGGTCCGGAAGTATTTGTGGCATGTACAAAAATGCATCTAGGGCTAGGGCTTATTTGAATTCTGTATTGGGGCACAAAAAAACAACTAGGATGACATGAACAGGTTCCTGAGTTAAGAGTGTCCACTGGTAATGCTGCCCACTCCACTTGATGTCTATAAATTGTTTACCTAGCTTACCGGAAAATGCCATTCTTTTTATATCATTGGGATATTGGGAGGAAATATTATTGAAATTTGTACGAAGAATATATTGTTAACCACTAAGGATTTGGTCCAATAATATGTTATTCTTTGTGTATGCGAGATATAGTAAGTTCGAATCTCATTAATTGCATCATTAATATTGTTATACGGCCTTAGATCTTCCTTATATATATATATATTGTAACAAACTTGAATTTTGAGGGAGAGATAAAAACTGGAAATTAAAGAAAAGTTGGAAGAATTAAGAGCTATTGTATTGAAATTGCAGAAAAAGTTGAAGACAATGAAAATAAATTCTTAAGAAGAACCAAAGGAAATTACAGGAAGGAAAGATAGAAGATGATTGTTTGCTTAGTCTATTCTCCTCTCAATTGCTATAACTTATAGGCACTTAGTCATGGGCCACGTCTCTCAATTCTTTGGTAGTGGATTCCTTTTCTTTTATAACCAACTCCTTTATTTCTATGCTCAAATAATCACTCAGATATTGTGGTTTGCTCTTTATCCTCCTACTGTGATGTGTCTGCTTTGTTGGCTTATGAGTCAGTTTGGTCTTACCACGTGACTCTGCTCTGTAGTCATAACATGGACTCAGGATCATAACATTATCTCCCCCTTTTGATACGACCTTGTCCTCAAGGTTCAGATCCGGATAGGCTTCGAGTACCTCAGCTTCGTCCACCCATAGAACTTCTAGAAATTTGTTGATGACAAACTTGTCATGCCTGAATCGACTTTCAACCATAGATTCTTCCTTCAATACTATCATATAACAATAGCAGCTCTTCTGGCCTTGTATAATTAGATAAGCTGCATTGAGATTAAGAGCACCTCCCAGAATATTATGCAAGTTATGAACTACTGAAACCAATTTATTAGGACCCCTGATGCAGCCTACGAGGACATCATTGTGGTCTGCAATGTATTTAGTTGCAGAAGTTCCATGGAGGTTTTTGTCTATGAAGTCTTCAAATCTGCCTAATTCAACCACTTTGCCATCCTTCACATCAATGTACTGTAACAGGTTTCCACTGGACACAAAGTCGTAGAAAAGAAAACACTCACCCCTACCTTTTGAACAGCAGAAGCCTCTCAACTTTAGAAGATTTTCATGTTTCAATGAAGTCAATAGTTTTAATCCTTTTAGAAATTCAACTTCATCGAACTTACAGCTAATCTTGGAAATACACGTAACATCAACAACTGACCCATCCCTCAACATACCCTTGTAAATAGTTGAAAAACTACTCTTCCCCAACAAATTCAGCTCAAAGAAATACTGTGTGGCGGACTCCACTTCATCATAATTAAACATAAAGCTTTCAAATACTTCTTGAGAGAAACCATTTCCACTTTGCAGTTTGTTAATCAAAACATAGTCCAATAGCTCAAAACAACACACATTCAAAACACTAGCAAGACTATAATTATCATGCCTAACACTTGTCAAATGCATTTTCCTAAACAAACCCAAGGCAATAACAACACAACCATTGTTTACACATCGTTTAATCATCATATTCCAAATAGCTATATTCTGAGAAGGCATTTGATCAAATAGCTTAATTCAAGACCTTACCCAAACTCCCAAGTGTAGCAAAATTGCGTGCATTGGGTTTGAGCTCTGAGTTGAGCCTCGAAGCATAGTGTTCCACCTGTACAAATCTTGTTCAGGACATTGAACAAACAATTGATGCACATAATGAATGGCTAATGATATAGCTAGCACAGCTGCCTTCACATCCATGTTCAAAGCACCATCAATTATCTCCATCGGATTCACCAACGAAGCCTTTGCCCTTCCCTCATCTAGAATTTCCATCTCTTTTGCTATTTTCGCACAAAAATTTTGGGTACCGATGCAGCCCAGCTTGTGCGTGTCCATTGGAATCGCTACACCGTTGGATATTTTTGAAGATGTTTTCGCAGTTGGTGTTTGAGTCTCCTCATCTTCGACTTCGACGTATTGGTCGTCGGTATGCTCTGCCGCTAAAGGTGGTAGGGTAGTCAGCGGCGCAGCAACAATACACACCGCGAATTTCTCCGCGATGAGCTGCAACTGATCGACTTTCTTATCTAATGTGGAGAGCAATTCGCGCAGTGTCTGTATTTGAGATTGTGCCTAGAGTTGTACCTGTGTTTGAACTTCGGGTTGAAATTGGACCTAAGGATAACGTTGCCCCTGCACGTGATGGAACAGTAGAGCAACCTGCTATTGATAGGGATAGTATTGTTGATACGTTTGATTATAAGGGTCGTATCCATCATACTGGGAATAGTATTACGGATAATCCATGACATGTAGTTCGATACCTTCGGCCATGGACTCAATGAAAGCACCAATGTAACGAACTTGAATTTTGAGGGAGAGATAAAAATTGGAAATTAAAGAAAAGTTGGAAGAATTGGGAGTTATTGTATTGAAATTGCAGAAAAAGTTGAAGACAATGAAAATAAATTATGAAGAAGAACCAAGGAAATTACAGGAAGGAAAGATAGAAGATGATTGTTTGCTTAGTCTATTCTCCTCTCAATTGCTATAACTTATAGGCTCTTAGTCATGGGCCACGTCTCTCAATTCTTTGGTAGTGGATTCCTTTTCTTTTATAACCACCTCCTTTATTTCCATGCTCAAATAATCACTAAGATATTGTGGTTTGCTCCGTATCCTCCTACTGTGATGTGTCTGCTTTGTTGGCTTATGAGTCAGTTTGGTCTGACCTCATGACTCTGCTCTGTAGTCATAACACGGATTCGGGATCATAACATAAATATATATATATATATATATATATATATATATATTTTATTGGAGATTGGTGAAAAAAAATATATATTGTTGCAGATTGATGCATGTTAGAGAAGTTTTATTTTTACGGCAGAGGATTTTTCCTTATTGTCTAGGTTTTAATCCTCAACGAAATAAAAGGGAAGTAGACGAAAGGATTTAAAGGTAGTGCTGAATAAATTAAGAAAGTAAAACAAATAACTGAAAATAAAAACTTCGAAAAAAATTTGCAAAAGATGAATCAATCAAAGATTTGTATAACAAAAATAGAATATATTTGATTAAGACTGACTTTCTCACAATTAACCAGACGAAAGCAAGCTTCTCATATGTGCAACCCAAATCTCTATGGAAAATAATATGGAATCTGAAGGTCCAAACAAAAATTAAAAGTTTTATATATAGTGGAGAGTTTGTTAAAGCTTTTTCCCAACGCCATGAAAACTCTCTCTAACAAAAATCAATCTCGATTTAAAAAAAAATTAACTCAACAAGGATAGAGGTGACACTTATAATTGCCCATCACCTTATTCTTTGGTCAATCTCGGACCAAACTAATCTTAAAGAATATGAAAAAAAGACACAATAAACGTCTATATGGTTTAGCAAATTACTGTTGTATATATTCCCGGACCAAATTAATCTTAAAGAATATGAAAAAAGACACCCTTAAAAAATTATACACATAAGAAAAGAAGTCTCATATTATCAAAGCTTTTTCCCAACGGCATGAAAACTCTCTCTAACAAAAATCAATCTTGATTTAAAAAAGAATTCACTCAACGACGATAACGGTTACATTTGAAGTTAAAATACAAATGTAAAATACCTCGCTCAAACGTACATTTATAACCTTTTTTTGGCGAATATTCCCATTCCTTGTTGACAATCCGGAATGCTATGTTCTGGTAAGGAGGGCCAGCTTGAAATCTTATGATGCAAGTCTCGATGTTTTCTCCATCTTTCTCTATGGAATATGATGGAGCTTTTGATTTATCAACAAGATCAGGATAGAATATATGAAATTTGTAACCCTGGACCATCTTTGGCGGTGGATTGTCATGGTGATAGTGGATCTGGTTGTATTTGTTCCATTCATACCCAGTGTGGACACGATTGAAATACTTGGGCTTTCTTGGACGGTATTTGTCCTCTGAACCAAATACAGCAGATCACATTCATCCATCTCTTGTTTTCGTCTTCGTCGCTCTTCTAGAACAGCAATCCGTTTCTTTTCCAATGTGACCCAGTCCTCTGCAGGGTCAATTGCTTCTTCTTCAATATTGTCATCATCATCATGCAAAAGTAGTTGCGGTGAATATGATCCAAGTTCAACCACCTCTTTAGCCTCTTGAGTCTGACCACCATCCAATATTGACGATTCCGGATTGAAGGCTGGAGCATCTTTCTCCTTATTAGTACTAGTATCACTTCTTCTTCTGTGTTGATAAATTTCCTTGAGACAAGCCTTTTCCCTGAAGATAGGGAGACGTTTTAAAATGGCTTCCCAAAATTCAACAACCTTGGCTTCCCCAGATCTCATCTGGCACTCAATCTGGTGCTGTAGTGCTTCCAATTCACCATAGGTTTTTCCTTGTAAAAGAATTTTTACATCTGCTTCAATGTTAAAGTGCAAACCCCTTTCTTCTTCAGCAAGTAACTCATCATTAGGAATTAGATGTTTCCTAGCTTCACCTAATTCCCAATCACAAACCACCGACAGTGCCTCCCAATATTGTATACGAGTTGGCGTGGCCCTGTCCAAATCACAATGCATCTTTATGTCCTTGTGAAGTTGTTCTATTTCTTTTAGAGTCAAGCCCTTGAATATTTCTGTATCATCCCAAGGATAAGGATCAATTGCAAGACTCTTAGTAAGTAGTATATCAATTGGCTTCGTACGACCTTCACGCAACCGGATCTCGGATCTGACTTTACTTTGATCAAAATCAAACTGCTCCTCTTTCTTCTTCCATTCTTGGAACTCAGACCGGGCACGCTCTCTTGCTAACAAAGCCATTTTTTCCTCATGTGCTGCTTTCTCGATGCCTCTTTCCTCCCTTCGCTTTTTTACTTTTTCAATCTCTGCCATCCTTTCTCTCTGCCTCTTCTTTTCTGCTTTTAAAGAGAATGAATCAATCGGCACACCTTGAGCAACATCACGCTCGATCTTCTTCCGCCACACATATTTTTCATTGAGATTAGAATCACCTAAAGGATTCGAATCATTCGAATACCCAGACATTAACGCCAGTGACTTCAATTTCTTTGCCGCTTTCATTGCCTTATTCTGAGCTTTCTTGGCCAAGTATTCCTTTATATCTTCTTCCAAAAACTTCCTCTTCCTTGTCTGCTTCTTTTTGTTATCCTGGCGGAGGTCATCGCTGCTTTTGTCGTCGTTGGAAAATCGATACCGGCGTTTTCGGCTGGACTTGGACCACGACGTCTTATACTTTCTGCTCCTGCTGCTCTCGTGACTGCCCATTGTTGCTATCCCCAACAAATTAACCCCCGGAGGCTCTGATTCGACTCAGTGACGAAGTCCTCAAAGAGAGAGAGAGTGTTTATGCTTCAATTTTGAACACAGACTTTTGGTACCTGTCGAAATATTGCTATGGTTATTGTTGTTGTTGTGTTTGTGTAATACAGTTGGACAGTTATTTATAGTTACTAAGAAAACAAAAGTGTAATTAGAAATCTATTATAATTAGGAGACCTAATTATATTAGGAAACCTGAAACCTGAAAACTATTGGTGCGCTCTCTCTTTGTTTTTTTTTTTTTTTTTTCTTTTTCGTTTTCTTTTTCCTTTTGCGGCAAAGTGAACTCTAATGGAAAAAAAAGTGGACACGTGAGCTGGTGCTATTTGCTTGCAGGTAAAGACATGAGAATTATTGTCTTCGGCTTTCTCCTTCTTCTATTTTTTTTTTTAATACATGATATTCGATTGGGAAGGACCTAAACAAATAGACGTCTTGATTGATCCTCCTACCTTGGGAACATGAGCTTCTGGGCTGAACTGTGTCTCGCTTAGCCTCATCTTATAAGCAGTCTCTAATTTTAAACTTCTTATAATGTTCTTTAATTCATACCATATGAAAATTGATCTCAAGATAAATATTATCTGAATTTAAGCTGTTTTAGTTGTCCCATATCTGATTTTTAACCGGCTAATGGTATTAATTAGTTGACAATGTGGTCTAAATTTCTGACATTTTTGTAGGGAAATAGTAAGCTTGCTAGCATTTTTTTTTTTGTGTGTTCTTAAATCACACTGATGTTGTATTTGGATCGATGATAGGATTCAGAGAAGATGTTGACATTGTTTGGGAGACTTGAGGGCATTCAATATATATATATATATATGAAGCATTATTAAGGTGCACTAGGCCAACGAGACTTTGGGATCTTTATGCCTTTGCTTTTTTCTTTTCTTTTTTTTCCAAAGGAGGCCGAAGCCAGTTATAAATTAACACTTCAAGAAAACTTCACACCCATTTTATCCCTCTCCACTAGCCACTGCAGCGGATCCGTCAAATCTTGTAACCTTGTCACTCCCAAAGGTTAACGAATGCCCCAATTAGTAAGCCAATCTGCACAGTAATTGCTCTCACGGTAGACATGGACCAACTTAAAACTACTGTGAGAGGCAAGAAGTCTTTTACAGTCCTCAACAAAAGGCCTTAGAGAACTAAGTACCACCGAACCATCACACACGAGATTGCATGTTGTAATTGAATCTGTCTCAATCACAAGTATCATAATATTCAAACTTGACGCTAACTTTAGTCCTTCCCACAATGCCATAATTTCAGCTCGACAACTTGTAGCTACCCCCAAATTGATAGCAAAACCCGCAATCCAATTCCCTTCTTCATTTCTAATAATTCCACCTGCTCCCGCCTGTCCCGGATTTCCTTTGGCACATCCGTCAATATTGAGTTTTCAGCCATTAGAAGGTCTTTCCCAACCAATATTTAACACACACTTATGGCGTAGGATACCTTTATGACAAAACTTCCAAGCACCTTCAATATTAGTAACCCAATTTTCAATTGTTCTAACCATGCGAAATGCTTGTTTATCACTGGTTCCATTGAAGAGACATTCATTCCTCCACTTCCAGATTAACCACAAAGTAGTCCCGAAAACCATATTCCAAGTATGCTGACCCCACTTCATCGAGCTCCTTAAGTTTGTATTGAGCCAATCACTCCAATTCAATTGCAAAAATGAGTGTAGTTTAGACACAGGGATAAAGTGCTTCCAAACCTGTTGAGCATGAGGGCAGCTTCTAACAATATGTTCAGCATTCTCAGATGCTGCCCCACAAAATAAAACAAGTAGAATGATCAATAATGCTTCTTAAAGCCAACTGTTCACGGGACGCAATCTTCTTATGTCCCAGTTGCCAGAGAAAGACTTTAATCCGTTGAGGACACTTCAGCTTCCAAATACTATTCTAGTCGATTCCTGAAGTATCAACAAATTGTTGAGAATTAGCAAAAGCCGACGACACTGCAAAGAATAACAAATCATCAGCAAAAAAGATATGTGATATAGGAGTACCATTTTTACTGATAAAAATAGGCCTCCAAAGTTTGTTTGAGACTGCCCGATGCACCATTTGCGACAATCTCTCAACACATAGAATAAACAAATATGGCGACAAAGGATCACCCTGTCGAATATCCCTTGTTGGAAAAATGCAGTAGTAGGGGATCCATTCCACAACACACTCACATAATTAGAAGCAAGAGAAGACATGATCAGAGAGATCCATTTCTCTGGAAGCTTGATATGTTGAAGGGTGTCACGTATGAAATCCCAACTTAATTTGTCATATGCTTTCTCCAAGTCAAGTTTAATAATCATCAACCCCTTCTTGCCTTGTTTGCGCTTAAGCGAATGCACAACTTCTTGAACCAAGATAGCATTATCACCAGTCGAACGACCAGGCATGAAACTACTTTGACATGGGGAAATCCATTCACCAAGAGAGGGACGTACCCGATTGACAATAATTTTCATTATGAGTTTCATCGGGACATTAATGAGACTAATAGGTCGGAATTGCTTTACGCTTTTAGGGTTCTTAATCTTGGGAATTAGATGAATGAGAGTATGATTACATTCTCGAGGCACTTCTCCATTCTAGAAGGCTTCTCTTACCATTTGGCATAACTCATCCTTTATTGAATCCCAACAGTGTTGATAAAAACCTGCAGAAACTCCATCAGGCCCCAGGGCCTTAGAAGCACTCATTTGAAACAAAGCCATCTTGATTTCCTCATCACTAAGTGGTTGGTTGAATCTATCTAAACTTTCAACAGAGGTAGATGGAAACATAGCATTATTCAGTTGCAGTGGAGAATCTTGTGGCTGACTATACAGGTCCCGATAATATTCAAACACCATTTGTTGTATAGTAGCATGGTCTTCCACTAGGTTACCCTCTTCATCCTTCAAACTATAAAAGATATTCTTCCTCCTTCGATTCAGCGTCGCAAGGTGATAATATCGCGTATTCCTATCCCCCGAATAAAGCCATTCCTTTCTAGATTTTTGAAACCATAAAATCTCTTCTTGATCAAGGATAGTCTCATACCTTTCACTCAAAACTCGTTCAAGTCGAACCAGCGATGAATTATATCTGGACTGTAGAGCCTTTTGGATACCTCCAATACGGGCAAGGAGTCTCTTTTTCTTCGCGTGGATAAAACTTTGCTGATTCCACGTTCTCAATTTTTCAGTAATAGCATTTAATGCATCCCCAAAATTTTGACCTTGTTGTGCCCAGTTTGTTCTGACAAATTCTGAAAAATCCGCATGCGTGCACCAGGCTAGCTTGAAACAAAATGGCTTACTTACACTCGGCCCTCTCTGCAGACCCCCACAATCCACTAAGATAGGTACATGATCAGATTTGACCCTTGGTAAGTGTCGAACACAGACATGTTGATATATAAGATTCCAATCGGGGTTAGCATACGCTCTACCAAAACGTTCCATGATTCTCGGCCCTGAATCCGAAGAATTAGACCATGTAAACCTCGGCCCCATGAATCCCAAATCAATTAAGTTGCAGTCATTGATCTATTTGCCCAGTTGCAGCATACTTCTAGACAAACCAGGGTTTCCTCCAACTTTATCATCCTGTTTCGCGACTTGGTTGAAATCACTAGTGATTAACCATAGTGGTTGGAGATTAGAAGTTGCTACTCTCAAATTATCCCATAACTGATTACGGACTACATTGTTAGGACTAGCGTAAACGGCAGAGAGAATCCATTCTGGTACCCCTCTCTCCTTGATCAAAACATTAATGACTTGACTACCAGCTAAGAGAAATTAAATATCCACTCTTTCATCATTCCAGAACAGCCAAATGCCTTCCGAGAAACCATTGGCTTCAACACGGATGGACTGAGACATATGAAGAGAAGTGACAACCCATTGAGCCCGTTCACCACTAATACGGGGTTCAAGAATAATAGTGATCGATGGTCTGTGATTACGAACCAAGTCTTTAATCACTTGCCGAAAAGACTCTCTGCCTACACCACGACAATTCCACACAAGAATTTTCATATTCATATTGTTAATCCCCATAGAGGATGTATTCACAAATTGCACGTGATCCATCAACAACATCTAGAGAGAATGTGTAGGACCACTCTCAGTGTCCGTATCCTCACTATTTTCTATTGTTAATTGATGATCAATAGGCCTTTCTACCATATGGAGAACGTTATGTTCATCTTCCACACCTTCAGCCCTCGACGAATGCGAGTTATCAGGAGGTCTCCCAGAGACATTGAACTGGCTACATTGCTGAGAATCTTCTTCCATATGAGCTATATGTGCCGCACGGTCCCTCGGGTCCTCAACACAAGTCTTAACCCTAGGTTCCGCAACACAAATACTCTCCCCAGAGGTCGCCCTATCCTGCCTCACTTTACCCCCAAAGGACTTGCTACTGTCAAAATTAAAATTTTGGACAACCATATGCTGACTAGAAGTAAAACTAGGAGCTAACGTGCTATCAACAGGGTTATTCTCATTAGGTACCATCATAAACTTCTGCTGTAGTTCAATGTTTTTCCCATTACTCCTACTCGCATTCCCAGATCGATTAACGCCCATTCTACTAGACCCCTTACCCTTGCTCTCTACAGAACTAGCAGGCAGTTTACTACTCTCTGAGCCAAAACGGAATTGAACTCCGGAATCTACTTCTTCTACTTCATTGATGCTATCTAAAATTTCAAATTTAGAACCACTTATAAATGAGCGCTTACCACTAACAGATTTCCCAGCCATTGCCGTAGAATTCTTGAATTGTTTATTCTTCTGCATAAATCTCGAACCCGAGCTTTGACCCTGCACCAATTTACCTTCCTTTTTAGCAGCAGCCTGATTGACACTACCGTCGCGATTACTTGTAGTACGCCTCCCTCCCTTTTTTTGAGCCACCATCCACTCTTCAAAGTCATCAGACAAATCCCATTGTTTGACAGTTCTAACAGTAGGGGCTTGCTTTTCAACCCATGGTTGTTCTCTTGTCTATTATCAGACCCATTTGCTGGCCTAGAAGCAGACGTGTCACTACAAACTTCCTTGCGATGGCCATACATTCCACATTTAAAACAAATAAGGTGGATACCTTCATACTCAACTCTCTGAATACCATTCTTCATAGTGATTTTTGCAACCAGTGGTTTATCCAAATCAACTTGAATCGTAACTCTAGCAAATCTTCCTTTAACAGATCCTTCTGTAAATCTGTCCACCATCAGTGTTTTACCCACTCTATCACCTAGTCGTTTCAAAAAATTTTCCTTATAGTATTCCATCGACAATTCTAGGAAATGCACCCATATAGTCAGGATAGACGTCGAAGCCGCCGATGGGCGAAAATTGGGCTTCCACTTTCGCACAGTAAGGTAATGATCAGTCAACAACCAAGGGCCACCAGTTAGAACATGGTCAAAATCTAACCTCAAAGCAAATCTCACAATGAAATACCCGAACCCCACATCCACCATATGAATAGGCTTTTGCAGAGACCATAGACGCTTTAGCCTCGAAGCGCGAAATTTCGGGCAAAATTTTTTCTCTAAAGGCGATATTTCGCCTCTAGCACGAAATTTCGGGCAATGTGCCGTCTCTGAACGCGAAAATGTGCACTCTCGTTGAAAAAGCCACGATAGAGAATAAATATTCCAATCTGCCGAATCAGCTCGAACAAGCTAATCATTCTCACACCTGAGGGAAAAATACGGGTCGTCACTCCGTATTTTCCTTCTCTTACTTGCGCAGACTTGGAGCTCGACCAGGAAGCACAGTTCAGACTTGGACAAGTGGACCGACCTCGACTGTTAGTCCTCGACAGTTTGGAGCCGTCTGTGGGAACCATCTAATCTTACTAATCCCACCACCCATTGAGAAGCCGCCATGGTATAAACCCGAAGCCATAGCTTGCCAGCAGAGGACTCACCCGTCTTGGGTGAGGACCTCGAAGCTACCCAGACACTGAACCAAAACCCAACCCAGACCGACATTGGAACGAGCCAACGTATATACTTAGCCACACAATCTACTCAGCCCGAAGAAGACCTCTCGGTAGGCATGGCCCCCGAGGTAAAGTTGATGTTCCATATGTTCAAGGAACTCAAGGAACAGGTAACATGCCTGGTTGCGGGCCCGCCGACCGCTCTTGTCGTGGCCCCTCAACCAGAGCGACCACAGTTCCGGATACTGGCTCAGAGGCGGGCTCAAGCCCAAAATGATGGCGAAGAATCTCCCGAGCCGGTGGTCCGAGCGGATGAAATTCGCAACCTGAGGGCTTCTCCTGTCGACCTCGAGCAGGCAAAGATTGCGGCCTCTATAGCCAAAGTCATAAACCTGCTTGGCGTCAGCCTTCTCTCTCCCGAGGTCCTGGCCACACCGCTACCTGCCAGCAACCGGATGCTGTACTTAGCGATGTACTATAACACCCCGAACCCAACCCCACGTTATAGGTCAAGTCCAGACTCGTCACTCGGACAGAGTCTCGTCTGTACCGTGGACTAAACTGTTGCTTGTAATTAGCCACTACAATCTTTGATTCACAACAACAACACATTCAACCTATCCTTCAAGATATTCATAGTCAACCCAAAGTCACAAGGCCATCCGAGCCTTGGAATAACAAAATCTACTTATAGCACACAAGCATGCAAGATAATGTTAACTTTAACTATAAGTAATTGGATACAACTATAACCAAAATCTTCTATCAAGTTAATAAACACCCAAGCGTGCAATAAGAGAAGTAATCCAGAATCCATTATTACAGACCATCTAACTTTAGCCAACATACAAGATTAAAACTTCTAAACATATATACAAGACCTCAAGGTCTCAAAACACAACAACTAACATCAACTCCAAGCAAACTGCACATATGATCAACCTTATCACACAGGAATCAAGGAATCCGATCTACGTGCACTTCTTCTTCTTCCTCTACTGCTATTAGTTGGGGATTCACCTCACCTTCTCCTGAAAATGTTAAATGAGGAGTGAACAACAATGTTGCCCAGCGAGGGAGGTGATGCAGCATACCGGGGCGTGCAATATGATGTGCAATCATAGGAAGTCATATATATAAATAATATAAAGCAACAAGATCAAATAGTCAAATAGTCAAGTAATTAACCACATTAAAAAAGATACGGTTACAATTCAAGTCTTCAATCTCGAACCACGAACCACGAACTTCACGCAAGTGCCGGCAAACCCTTACTCCAACAAGTTGGGATACTCTGGATGTATCCCGATCCTACGACCCTTTCTTCTGAAGTAGGTTCATATGCCCAGCAAGTGAACCACACCTCTGGGGTAGTGGAATATACTCAGTGAGAAAGGGAATAGGCACCATGGTAGTCGAGGGAACACGACAAGCCCGTCGCCGTCCATGTTTCTCGATGCTACCATGTCCAAAAAGGTTGCACAACCCCAAAATGATTCCAAAAGAATCAAGATATCAAATAACACGTACGAGGGTCGACAAAGTAGGTCGCCCTCACATATAAACACAATATATGCACGAAATAGCTTTATAGTCTCGAAAGAAGCAATCAACATAACTTTTTCCCACAATCAACTCAAATAGTTCAATTATACTGTAGATAATTAATATAATACATGATAACACAACAACAAGCTCCAGATGCATCAAAAATAGCCAAATACTACTTTTTCCCTTTCTTTAACCAAGCTTTCCTTCTCCTATGCATGTTTCAATGTTACCAAACCATATCCTAATCATACTACATTCCTAATTAAGCCAAAAGACACCTATTAAGATCATAAAAACCCATTTTAGAAGCAAAAGCTCAGGAAGGCCCTGAGCGGGTTTTAACTATAACTACCATATTCGAACCCCAATTTCACGCAACGAAAGCACCAAAAGTACTTCCATGCCCCAAGGATCCCCAATCCAAAGTCCAAACGTGCCCAAATTGCACAACGAGAAAAGTTTCCTTTTCAAAGTTGACTAATTTCGTGATTTAGCTCAGTTTTGAGTGATTCAACTTCACGTAGCCTCCCAAATAGCTTCACTAGAGTCTAGAGCACCTAATTGAAGTCTCAATTCATTCCAATTAGCAAGTTTATTCAAAACCCGAAATACAAGCACTATTCATCATCTCTTTCATTCAATCTATGCATTCTACCATAAAATTTGATAGTAGGCTACAAAAGATAGTTCTATAGGCTCCATTGAACACATAACAAGCATTCATAACAAGTATTATAACAATAATTGACAATTCAAGAATTTCAACATATATGCAACAAACTTTAAATGCAAAAATAATGCATTCCCTCACAATTTAGAAGATGAAGACAAGTTGTAGATGATCTAAGGCCTCCAAAACCTCCTCAAGATCAAGCTAGGAGCCAAAGATACAAAGGTTGAACAATTTTTTTCTCATCTTTTCCTTTGTTATTGTCGTTGGGTAAAGGGGGAGGGTATTTTGGGTATTAAGTGCTTTGTTTTCTTGAGTAAAAATGACATATGTATGTGTATAAGGGGTATAAGGGGTATATGTATATGTATGTGATCTCAATTAAAGTAAAATGCGATAAATTTTTAGTCAAACTAATTAAAACTCAAGCTATATGATGACTAGTTCAAAAACCAATGTTTTGCATACGTAACACTATTCATATGAGGTAAAAACTATTTTCTAATTGTATGCTCCCGAGCTCAAAAGTCCAAAATGACAAGTCCCCGATTCCTATTATGTGTCATATGACCTAGAAAAAATATTAAATCGCACATTCGAGACAGTCAAAAATCTTATAAATAGTGCCTAATAGTAACATAATTAACGAAGACAAGAAATGCACACAAAATGCACAAGTAGTTTATGCAACAGTTATTTCGAAATATGTGATGAAATCCCGGGCGTGATACCCTCTCCCTCTTAAACTAATTGCGTCCTAGCAATTCTTACATGATTCGGCAACAACTCTGGATATTTTTCTCTTATCTGATCTTCTCGCTCCTAAGTGGCATCCTAAACTCCGTGATGATCCCAAAGAACTTTCACTATAGGAATACTCTTGGTTTGAAGTTCTTGAATCTTTCTATCAACCACTCGAAGAGGTTTATCAACATATGCTAAAGACTCATCCATCTCCAACGGTTGTGGCTCAATTATGTGCGAAGGGTCGGGATTATATTTCCTCAACAATGACACATGGAATACATCATGAATCCTGCCCAAACTCAGAGGTAATGCCAATCTATAAGCTAAATCACCAACCTTCTCAATGATTTCAAATGGCCCCACATATCTAGGACTGAGTTTACATTTCTTTTTGTGTCGAATCAAACCCTTGCGCGGAGAGACTTTCAAAAATACATGATCACCCACTGAAAATACCAAGTCTCGTCGGTGTCTATCAGCATAATTCTTCTATCGACTCTGTGCCGTAAGCATCCTCTTCTTTATAAGCTTTACATTATCCACCATCTTGATCATCTCAGGTAGAATAGCTGGATCAACAATCTTCATTTCACCTACCTCATCCCAATACAACGAAGACCTACATTTTTGCCCGTAAAGTGCCTCGTAGGGAGCCATACCAATAGTAGCCTGGTAACTGTTATTATAAGCAAACTTCGCTAAAGGTAGATACTTCTCCCAACTCTTACCGAAATCCAGAACGCAAGCTCGCAACATGTCTTCCAGTATCCTGATAGTCCTCTCTGACTGACCATCCGTCTGCGGGTGATATGTAGTACTAAAACTCATATTAGTCCCCATAACCTTTTGTAGTTTCTGCCAGAACTATGATATAAACCTGGGATCCCTATCCGACACTATCTGAGATGGAACTCCATGCAATCTCACGATAGTTTGAATATAAAGCTCGGCTAATTTATCAAGGGAATCTGTCTTCTTTGCAGCAATAAAATGGGAAGTCTTTGTCAATCTGAAAACTACAATCCAGACAGAATCATTACCCCGTGGTGATCTCGGTAAATCAAACACAAGATCTATAGTCATCTAGTCCCATTTCTATATCGGAATTTCTAATGGTTGCAACAATCTTGCAGGTCTCTGATGTTCCGCCTTAACTTTCTAACAAGTCAAACACTTATCCACATAATCAACTATCTCCCTTTTCATGTTGTTCCACCAGAAACTCTGCTTTAAATCCATGTACATCTTAGTGCTACCAGGATGAATTGTGTATTTAGAACTATGAGCCTCAGCAAGAATCTCATCCTTGATAGTTGAATTACCAGGAATACAAATTCTATTCTTATACTTGAGTAGCCCATCATCATGTAACTTGAAGTCAGACTCTCCCCCTTTTGACTTCTCTAGAATCTTCAACAACTGAGGATCTGACTGTTGGCCTTCTCTGATCCTAGATAACAATAGAGATTGAATTTGTAAGCTAGGAAATTGGATACCTGCTCCAGAAGCCTTCGGTCTCCACAAGCACAACTCTTCTACAGACTCCCAGTCTTTGATTATTAAACTAGCCACTTAAGCTATTTGGCTCAATGCATCTGCTACAGTGTTAGCTTTTCCTGGCAAATAGCTAATGATGCAATTATAATCATTCAATAACTCTAGCCAACGCCTTTGCCTCATATTCAAATCTTTTTGAGAAAACAGATATTTCAGACTTTTATGATCAGTAAATATCTCAAATTTATTACCCCACAAGTAATGTCGTCATTTCTTCAAAGCGAAGACAACAACAGGAAGCTCAAGATCGTGTGTTGGATAATTGAGTTCATATGGTTTCAATTTCCTAGAGGCATAAGCTATCACCTTACCATTTTGCATAAGAACGCAGCCCAAACCTTCTTTCGAAGCATCACTGTATATCACCAAATTATTAGTTTTCTCAGGCAATGCAAGAATAGGAGCAGTGGTAAGTCTCTTCTTCAATTCTTGAAAACTGGCTTCACACTTATCATCCCAATTAAATACAGTTTTCTTTTGGGTTAAAGAAGTCAATGGTCCTGCAATTTTTGAGAAGTGTTTAACAAACCGCCTATAATAGCCCGCTAATCCCAAGAAACTACGAACTTCTGTGACAGTCTCGGGTATTTTCCAAGTCATCACCACCTCAATTTTCGCGCAAGATCTACATATATTCCATCCTGTGAAATAATATGGCCTAAAAAGGTAACCTGTTTCAACCAGAATTCGCATTTGCTAAATTTGGCAAAAAATTTATGTTCTTGTAATGTTCAAAGCATATTTTTCAAGTGTTCTTCATGCTCTGCCTCAGATTTAGAATAGACCAGTATATCATCAATGAAAATCACAACAAATTGATCAAGATAAGGTCTAAATACTCTCTGCATCAAATCCATAAAGGCGGCTGGAGCATTTGTCAACCCAAATGGTAATACAACAAACTCATAGTAGCCGTACCTGGTTCTGAAAGTAGTCTTGGGTACATCTTCTCTACGGATTCGCAACTGAAAATAACCCTACCTCAAATCAAATTTAAAAAATACAACAGCAGCCTGCAGCTGATCAAACAACTCCTCAATTAAGGGCAAAGGAAATTTATTTTTCACCGTTACCTGATTAAGACCTCGATAATCAATACACAATCGCAGAGTCCCGTCTTTCTTCTTTACAAATAACACATTAGCACCCCAAGGTGACGAACTAATCTGAATAAAACTATTTTCAAGTAAGCCTTGTAGTTGTATTTTCAATTCTTGTAACTCAGGGGGAGCCATTCTATATGGGGTTCTAGAAATAGGATTAGTCCCTGGCAATAAATCAATCACAAACTCTATCTCTCGGTCAGGTGGTAACCCCGGCAACTCCTCAGGAAATACCCCATGAAAATCTTTTTAACAGGTACCTCGTTCATTTTCAATTTATCTTTAGGCTGATTAATTAGATAGGCTAAATATGGATCACAACATTTACTCAACATTTTAGTAGCTTTAATAGAAGTTGTGATACGAATTCGACTCCCAGTGATTTTAATAACAGGTTGATTAGGTACTTCTAAAGTTAAAACTTTCCTTCTACAATTCAAACATACATATTATCGCCCCAACCAATCCATCCCCAAGATAACTTCAAATTCTTGAAATGGCAGAATAATCAAGTCAATAGGATACACGCGACCTCAAAACAAATATCACAATTTTTACACACAGACTCCATAACACATTTAATACCCATAGGACTACCTACTTCAATCACATACGGCAGTTTATCAACTTTTAAAGTAGTAGATTGTGCACATGTAGGAGTAATGAATGAGTGTATAGCCTTAGTGTCAATCAAAACTACTACCGGCTGACTATTAATAAGAAAAGTACCTTCCACCACTACCGTAGTGTCTGGAAGCTCCTCCTGATCGAGTACAAATACCCATGCCTGACCTCGCGGTACAGTAGCTACTCCTGAAGCTCTAGTCTGAGCACCCTGGCCTAGAGTTTGTCCCTGACCCTGTTTAAACCTGGGGCAATCTCTAGCTTTATGCTGATCACTACCACAACCCATGCATTGACCCAATTTCCTCCAACACTCTGCCTCCGTGTGGCCTTTGCGATTGCAATGATTGCACTGTAGGTTCTTCTTGGCAGTAGCACCTCCTATAGGAGTCCTGTAAGTAGATGTAGCAGAACTACCCTGCTGAGATCTAGCGGTCACTGGTCGGGTCTGTGACTGACCCTGTGGCTGGCTCTGAGCTGGTCTCGGCTGTAACTGTGGCTGAACTGGTCCTGGGCAGCTTTGGGTCTGCCTCAGCTGTTGAGTTTGAATAGACTGCTGATACTGTCTCTGGTAGCCTTGACTCTGGGACTGATACTGACGTTTACTAGACTAACTAGACTGAGCCAACACATCTGCCTTACGTTTCTCGTACCTCAGTGCGGCCCTGACTACTACAGTATAACTCGGATAGTCCTGCGAAGATAGATTAAGCATAATATCACTCCTCAACCCTGTGATAAATCTCTGAATCTTCATGTCCTCCGGCTGTACTAAAGCTGGCACGTATCGAGAAAGTCTAGTGAAAGTAGCCTCATACTAATCTACAGTCATGTTTCCCTGTCTCAAAGCTGTAAATTCCTCTTGATGTCTTTCGCGAGCTACTATAGACACATACTTATCCCTAAACTCACGAACAAAGTCAGCCCACACATGCTGGACCATCTCAGTATCCCATTTCTCTCTAACAGTACGCCACTACTCCTCGGCGTCACCCTCCATTAAGAATGCAGCATAAGTAATCTTTCTGTCATCATTGCACTCAAGTATCGCAGAGACTTTCTCAAACTTGTTCAACCACATCTCAGCTTTCATGTCATCTGGCTCACCATAGAAACTGTACGCCCAGTGGTGCAAGAATTTGTCGTACAAGTTACCCCCAACAGTACCACTACCCTCTGCTCTAGCAGTCTGATTACCTCTGCCAACACCTGTTGTACCCTACTAAACCATAAACTAAGCTATAGTATTCATGGCGGTGGCCATTGTGGCAAAAATCTGTGTATTGCTTGGTTCCTGACCTTGCTACCCCTATACCTTGCCAAGGTACATTCTGCCTAAGAGCTTCCTCCGGCTCTTTCCTTGGTTTTTCCCTTCTCCTCATCTCGATGCTAGAAGAGTATAATATTATAATAGGCAAATATATAATGCAAAGATAATATGCATATTGTTTTGAAAACATCTTACTCATATAAGATAACATATAAAACACTTTACAACATTAAACACTAAACTTTTCATCTTCATATCATATCATGCTTTACCATTCCTGTTACATGCTAGCATGTCTTTTACCCAAGTACTTAGACAATTAAACAAACACATATTCACATAATTCAACTTTCACATATAGACCTCTACCCACATGCCGAGGAAGTTAACCCAGCTACGGTATTCAAGTAGCTCTGATACCACCTAAATGTAACTCCCCAACCCCAACTCCACGCTATAGGTCAAGTTTGGACCCGTCACTCGGTCAGAGTCTCTTCTGTACCATGTACTAAACTGTTGCCTGTAATTAGCCACATCCAATCTCTGATTCACAACACCAACACATTCAACCTATCCTTCAAGATATTCATAGTCAACCCAAAGTCACAAGGCCATCCAAGCCTTGGAATAACAAAATCTACTTATAGCACACAAGCATGCAAGACAATGTTAACTTTAACTATAAGTAATTGGATACAACTATAACCAAAATCTTCTATCAAGTTAATAAACACCTAAGCATGCAACAAGAGAAGTAATCAAGAATCCATTATTATAGACCATCTAACTTTAGCCAACATACAAGATTACAACTTCCAAGCATATATACAAGACCTCAAGGTATCAAAACATAACAACTAATATCAACTCAAAGCAAACTACACATATGATCAACCTTATCACACAAGAATCAAGGAATCTGATCTACGTGCACTTTTTCTTCATCCTCTACTACTATCAGCTTGGGATTCACCTCAGCATCTCCTGAAACATGTTAAATGAGGAGTGAACAACAATGTTGCCCAGCGAGGGAGGTAATGCAGCATACCGGGGCGTGCAATATGATGTGCAATCACAAGAAGTCATATATATAAATAATAAAAAGCAACAAGATCAAATAGTCAAATAGTCAAGTAATTAACCATATTAAAAAAGATACGGTTCCAATTCAAGTCTACAATCTCGAACCACGAACTACGAACTTCACGTAAGTGCCGGCAAACCCTTACTCCAACAAGTTGGGATACTCCAAATGTATCCCGATCCTACGACCCTCTCTCCTGAGGTAGGTCCATATGCCCAGTAGGTGAACCACGCCTCTAGGGTAGTGGAGTATACTCAGCGAGAAAGGGAATAGGCATTATGGTAGTCGAGGGAGCACGGCAAGCCCAACGCCGCCCGTGTTTCTCGACACTACCATATCCGAAAAGGTTGCGCAACCCCAAAATGAGTCCACAAGAATCAAGATATCAAATAACACGTAAGAGGGTCGACAAAGTAGGCCGCCCTCACATATAAACACAATATATGCACGAAATAGCTTTATAGTCTCGAAAGAAGCAATCAACATAACTTTTCCCCACAATCAACTCAAATAGTTCAATTATACTTTAGATAATCAATATAATACATGATAACACAACAACAAGCTCCAGATGCATCAAAAATAGACAAATACTACTTTTCCCCTTTCTTTAACCAAGCTTTCCTTCTCCTATGCACGTTTCAATGTTACCAAACCATATCCTAATCATACTACATTCTTAATTAAACCAAAAGACACCTATTAAGATCATAAAAACCCATTTTAGAAGCAAAAGCTCGGGAATACCCCGAGCGGATTTTAACTACAACTACCCTATTCGAACCCCAATTTCACGCAACGAAAGCAAAAAAGTGCTTCCATGCCCCAAGGATCCCTAATCCAAAGTCCAAACGTGCCCAGATTGCACAATGAGAAAAGTCCCCTTTTTAAAGTTGACTAATATCGCAATTTAGCTCGGTTTTGAGTGATTCAACTTCACGTAGCCTCCCAACTAGCTTCACTAGAGTCTAGAGCACCTAATTGAAGTCTCAATTCATTCCAATTAGCAAGTTTATTCAAAACCCTAAATACAAGCACTATTCATAATCTCTTTAATTCAATCTATGCATTCTACCATTAAATTTGATAGTAGGCTACACAAGATAGTTCTATAGGCTCCATTAAACACATAACAAGCATTCATAACAAGTATTATAACAATAATTTACAATTCAAGAATTTCAACATATATGCAACAAACTTTAAATGCAAAAATAATACACTCCCTCACAATTTAGAAGATGAAGACAAATTGTAGATGATCTAAGGCCTCCAAAACCTCCTCAAGATCAAGCTAGGAGCCAAAAATGCAAAGGTTGAACAATTTTTTCTCCTCTTTTCCTTCCTTATTGCCGTCGGGTAGGGGGGTATTTTGGGTGTTAAATGCTTTGTTTTCTTGAGTAAAAATGGTATATGTACGTGTATAAGGGGTATATGTATGTGTATGTGATCTCAATTAAAGTCAAATGCCATAAATTTTTAGTCAAACTAATTAAAACTCAAGCTATATGATGACTAGTTCAAAAACCAATATTTTGCATACGTAACACTATTCAAACGAGGTAAAAACTATTTTCTAATTGTATGCTCCTGAGCTCAAAAGTCCAAAATGAGAAGTCCCCGATTCTTATTATATGTCATATGACCTAGGAAAAATATTAAATCGCACATTCGAGACGGTCAAAAATCTTATGAATAGTGCCTAATAGTAACATAATTAAAGAAGACAAGAAATGCACACAAAATGCACAAGTAGTTTATGCAACAATTATTTCGAAATATGTGATGAAATTCTGGGTGTCATATATATAGTGGGGACGGCGACCCCGCCAGCCACTTGTTAAACTTCGATCATCATATGACTCTACATGATATGACAGATCGGATGAAGACGAAGGCATTCCCGACCACTTTGGTGGGCAACGCATTGGATTGGTTCCAGATACTTCACCCCAGCTCGGTTGAAAGTTTCCATCAGATAGCAGAGGTGTTCCTGTCCCGATTCGCCGGAAGCCGACGTGTAACCCACTATATATCATTACTATTGACGGTGAAGCAACAGAAGGGAGAAAGTCTGAGGACCTACACTCCCCGATTCAATGAAGAATCTCTCGAGATCCCCAACCTCAAGGACTCAATGGCCCTGATGGCTTACCAAAGCGGGCTCAGGTCGAGGCCCCTCACATCCTCCTTAGCCATTGACCCAGTGGACACTGTGTCTAAGCTGATGGTGAGTGCGGATGGATATATTCATTCTGAGGAGATTCACCAGGCTAAGTAAGAAGATGATAAAGAAAAGGAGAAGAGGGGATAACCCTCTTCCAAGGCTTAGCCCGGGAACAAGGCACAGGTCGACATGGGCAAGGAACCGCAGTAACAATAGAAATCTAGGCCCCAGGTTCATAGTGTTCACCCCCCTTAACACCCTAAGGGAACAGATCTTGATGGAGATTCAACATCAGAACCACTTGCCACCAACACCCAAGATGCGAGGCCGACTTGAGAAGTGCAATAAGACTAAGTATTTTCGTTACTATATGGATTACGGGCATACCACCGACGAGTGTAAGGATCTGAGGCAGGAGATTGAGGCCCTGATCTCCAGGGGATACCTCAAAAGGTATGTCGATCAATGACTGCCCAGGAGCCCCGACCAAGGAGCAGGCAGAGAGAGAGATAGGAGCCCTCCCAAACGTCATGACCGGGTTGGGCATTTAGCCATTATAGAGACTATTGTCGGAGGGCTCGCGTCGGGAGGTGAGACGTCAACAGGACGGAAAGGGTATGTTCGAGCTAGGCATAAGCATGGGTCAGTTGTAGGTTTGGCCGGGGGATAGGAAAGAATCACCTTCACCTAGGATGACCTTGAGGGAGTAATCTTACCTCATGACGACCCATTGGTTGTCAGTGCCGAGATTGCCAACATCACTGTTAGAAGGCTAATGGTAGACACTGGGAGTTCAACTGAGGTTCTCTTCCTGAAGGCCTTCAAGCAGATGAGGTTGGACTGGAGTCAGTTTCAGCCATTGAAAGGGACACTTGCCGGCTTCACTTGGCACAACCATCAAGCTGAGGGAGTCATCAACCTCACACTCACCCTCCAGGATAGTTCGAAAAGGGCTTCGATACAGGCTAATTTTGTCGTGATGGACTACAACTCAGCTTACAATGGCATTCTGGGGCGGGTTGCCTTACATTACTTCAAGACCATCCCTTCCACGTACCATCAAGCACTAAAGTTCTCGACTCCGAGCGGAATAGCCACGATTAGGGGGGCCCAACTTTCAGCCCGTGAATGTTATGAGAGCTCCCTCCGGCCAAAGTATCAAGTAGGGTGGGGACCCGAACTACCCGAAGAAATGAGGGATGCCAAGAGAGGAAGTCACGCGGAAGAGCTGCAGGAGATAGAACTTTCGGAGGAAAACAAAAAAGCCAAGATCAGGAGAGAGCTGTCGGAAAACCTCAAAGAAGGTATAAGTCAATTTCTCTTTGAAAATGAACATATATTTGCTTGGTCAGCCACTGACATGACTGGAATTGATCCGACCGTGATTGAGCACCACTTGAATGCCGACCCCAGTTACTACCCAGTAAAGCAGAAACGTAGGCATTTCCATTATAAAAAGCAAAAAATTATAGCTGAGGAGGTCGAAAAACTACTAGATGCCGAGCACATACAAGAAATTTTGTATTTAACCTGGCTATCTAACGTAGTTTTGGTCTCCAAGAATACAGGGAAATGGAGACTATGTATTGATTTCACCGACCTCAACAAAGCCTGCTCGAAGGACTGCTTTCTATTGCCTCGAATTAACCAGTTGGTAGATGCCACCTCAGGATTTGAGTTGTTGTCCTTCATGGATGCCTTCAAGGGCTACAACCAGATCAAGATGGCATCTGGGGACAAAGAAAAAATAGCTTTCGTTACCGATCAAGGGCTCTACTACTATGAGGTCATGCCTTTTGGCCTCAAGAATGCTGGGGCCACCTATACTTGGATGATAAGCAAAGTCTTTAGAGAACAAATCAGGCGGAACATGGAAATTTATGTGAATGACCTGCTGGTCAAGAGTAAGAGGGTGGAAGATCATACGACCGACTTGGCCGAGGCCTTTACCGTGATGGATTAGTTCGAAATCAAACTAAATCCAAAAAAATGTGCGTTCGGCGTGAAGGCGGGAAAGTTCTTGGGATTCATGGTTACGGCTCGGGG
The DNA here is from genome assembly GCA_037974665.1 of Ehretia macrophylla. NCBI lineage: Eukaryota > Viridiplantae > Streptophyta > Magnoliopsida > Boraginales > Ehretiaceae > Ehretia > Ehretia macrophylla. The sequence continues at coordinate 65,035,059 of CM075769.1, forward strand.
CATCGAAGCAAATCCAGAGAAAATTCAGGCGATTTTATACTTAGCGCCCCCGACCTACGTGAATGATGTCCAAGTGCTTACCGGAAAGGTAGCCGCCCTGAGCAGATTCATGTCCAGGTCGGCGGACAAGTGTGCTCCTCTGTTTAAAATCTTAAGGAACCCCAAGAACTTCGAATGGACGAGGTAGTGCCAGAGTGCCTTCGATGAATTAAAGAAATACTTAGCTTCGCCACCCCTGCTATCCCGACTTGAGGAGGGGGAACAATTGGCACTATATTTAGCCTGTTCGGGAACGGCAGTAGTGGCTGTGCTAGTTCGGGAAGAAGGCCGAGACCAGAAGCCTGTTTATTACATTAGTAAGACTCTCCATGGGGCCGAGATGAGATATTCCACCTTGGAAAAACTCACTTTTGCACTAGTGACCGCGGCTAGAAAGCTTAAGCCATACTTTGATGCTCACACAATCAGAGTCATGACAGATGCTCCACTTAAATGCATCATGCACAAGACAGAAACCTCGGACAGACTATTGAAATGAGCAGTCGAGCTCAGTCAATTTGACATTGCCTATCAGTGGAGAACAACCAGCAAAGCCCAGGCAATCGCAGGCTTTGTTGTTGAATGCACAGGCCGAGTCGAACATGATCCGAAAGAAGTCTGGAAAATCCACGTTGACGGAGCATCGTGGAAGTCGGGAAGCGGAGCAGGGATTGTAATCTTAGACCCAACAGGTCACGAGCACCAATATTCCCCCAAATTTGCCTTCCCGACCTCTAACAATGAGGCCAAGTATGAAGTAGTGATCGCCGGTCTGAGGGTCACGGCCCAGCTAGGGGCACAGACCCTAGAATCGTACACTGACTCCTAACTGGTTGCGAGCCAAGTCTTTGGAGAATTCGAGGCTAAGGATGCTGTCATGGTGCCCTACCTCAGTTAGGTCAGGGACTTGGCCTCAATATTCAAGAGATTTTCCATACAGCAGATCCCGATGGAAGAAAATACAAAAGCTGATGCCCTATCAAAATTGGCCGTAGGAGAAAACAGACTTGTCTTGGTCACATGGAATAGATTTTTTATCCCAGCATCCAATTAGGAAAGCAAGAGGTTGCCGAGATAACCACGAGCCCAGATTGAACTCGGCCAATCCTGGACTACTTGGAGGGGGCTATAGTCCCCGAGGACTAAAGGGAAGCTCAGAAAATTGAGAAATAGGCTTCAAGGTTCGTCATAGTCGTAGGTTAGCTCTACAAAAGGGCCTATATCTTGCCCCTCTTAAAATGCGTGGGACCCGAGGAAGAAAACTACATACTCAGAGAAATCCATGAAGAAGTGTGTGGAAATCACTTGGGCGATAAAGCCCTAGCGAGAAATGCACTAAAGCAAGGCTACTTCTAGCCGACCTTGAAACAAGATTCTAAAGATTACGTAAAAAAATATGACACCTGCCAGAGATTCACCAAGGTCCAAACGAAACCCACGGTAGACTTGATAGTAATGGTGAGTCCGTGGCCATTCTACCAGTGGGGGTTGGACATCATTGGTCTGCTGCCGAACAGCCTCGGGCAGAAGAAGTATGCCTTCATGGCTGTCGATGACTTCACCAAATGGCTCGAGGCCCTTGTAGCCAGAATAACTGAAAAGGCAGCTTGGGACTTTGTATGGAAGAATATCATCTGCCGGTTTGGTGTGCCTAAGGTCATAGTGACCGACCACGACAAACAATTTGATAGTTCATATTTCCGAGGAAGATGTGCTGAAATTGGAATCAACCTTAGATTCTTGTCTATTATTCATCTCCAAAGTAATGGTCAGGTCAAAAGAACTAACCAGATTATTTTGCAGGGTCTGAGAACGAAGCTAGAAGACGCAGTGGGATAGTGGGCAACGATCCTTCCCGAGGTGTTGTGGGCTCAGCGCACTACCATCAGCTCGGCCACAGGAGAATCACCATTCGAACTGACTTTTGGCACTCAAGCGATGCTTCCGATAGAAATTGGGTCTCCTACCAGTAGGAGGCTCCACCATGATCCCGAAATAAACGGAGCTCGAATCCGAGAAGAGTTAGACCTAGTTGAAGTATTGCGTGCCAAAGCTCAGGTCGGAATGTTAGTTGGGAAAACGGCCATGGAGCGAGCCTTTGTCAAGCAAGTCAAGTCAAAGTCTATCAAAGTCGGTGATCTGGTCCTACGACGGGCTATCTTTTTGCCACGCCCAGGAGGCAAGCTTTCCTCGCCTTGGGAAGGCCCGTACGAAGTAGTGAAAGAAATCCGACCTGGAACCTTTCACCTTCTTAACAAGTACGGGAAATAGCTGAAAAATGCTTGACATGCGGAGCACCTTAAGCGTTATTTTATATGAGGCCTCGAGCCGAAACTTTTTTGTAGAGCCTAAGCTCGAAGGGCACACTGTATCAAAGATATCTAATACAAATCCTTTTTTTTGTACGTGATTTCTTATGGCCGGTTCAATTTTATCGATCTAAGGATAAAAGTACACTTATCGATTAAAACCAAGTTGACCATCTCGGTTCATTGACTCCAGTTCGGTCTTTACCAACATAGTTTGGTTCACACTCCGGCTAGGACTGACGAGTCCAGCTCTGTTAAATCAAGACAATGATTTATCTAGTTGATTTCATCACGACAATTGGCTTGAGCTTAATTAAAAGTTCTTAAAATGCAATCGAGCATGAATCGGCGCATGTGCAAAAAAAAAAAAAAATACACACACACATAAAGTGCGCTGCTACGGAAACTAGTTAATGATGAATAATTGTTTCATTAATAATAATAATATATATATATATATATAAGGAGGCCCGCCTCGGGCATGCTGCAAAGAAGAGAGTGAAAAGCATGAAACTCAGGGCGGGAGAGTAGCAGAAACAACTCCATCACCCGCTTTATCCCCGACCTTAGGGGATCTCTCTCGATCATCTCTATTCCCTTCTTCATGAAGTTTATAACTCCGTGGGCTTGAAACCTCAGGTCAGTTGGAAGCCCCGGTATATTGAAGAACTCTAGTGGTGGGGCCTCTATAATCTCCAAGTACTCGGTCTTGGAGGGCTTGAGGAAGGTCTTTGCCCGTTCCCAAGCAGTGAGTTGACCTCGAAAATAGTATTCCAGCTCAGCGAATTTGACCATCGCCTCTCCCTCCTTCATCAGCCAAGACACGTCGGCATCGCTGTCCTTGAAGGCTTCCACTACTTTTTCCCCATCAGGCCTGATCTTTTCTTTAAGCTTCTGAAGGCCGGTCTCTACTCCGCGCTTTTCCTTCTTAAGCGTTGCGATGTCATTGCTAGCATGAGCCCTTCGGGACAGCTCCTGCTCAAGTTCTTCTTTCGCGGTCTTCAACTTCTCCTTCAGATTGCCATCCTCCCGGTATCTCTTCAGGGCGTCTTTCGTCTGTTCCAGCAGCTCGACCTAGGCTTCATTGTACCTATACTCCAACTCGATACAAAGGGCCTGGACCTTGTGAATAAGGTTGGGGACGGAGAGGACATGAAACTCGACATGCAAGGAGAAGAGGTTAGGCAAGATGCAATTGAAGAAAATCCTACGATTAGACATAAAGAGGCAGATTACCGTTGCTGCATCTATTCACAAGTCAAGAACAAGCTGATCTACCGAGACTTTGGCTAATTTGGGGTCGCGCTCGATGGGGGCAGAGGTATCAACTACTCCGTCCTTCTTAGACCGAATTACCTCTGTCGCTTTCCCTTTCCCCGTCTCCTCGAGTCGGGGCCTCTTCTTCGATTCCATTTTGGCAAGAGGACGCTTGACGATTACCACTCCTGATCCTTTCTTCTTGGGAGGGGACCCCTGGGTCTTGCTTTTCTTTGAAGAGACCTCCTTCTTGTTCTCCTCAGGCTTCTTACTGGGCGCGGAGCCTTCACCACTCATCGCTGCCTCTTTCCTCATGATGAATGCCCTCTCTCCAGCAGTTGACATTCCTAAAAATCAAAGAAGTTGGTTAGTAAAATCAAATGACACTAGGTCAGAAAAAATGCATACGATGATTAGAATGGTGGTAATGAAGAACTAGGGAGGTCGGATCTGATTCTGAGACTAACCCTCTGCCCGATTCTTGTTCTCATCATCTGATTTGGGATTTAGGTCGGGGTGTGACTTGGTTAAATCAGGTGCCCGACCGAATAACTTGGACTTCCAAATCTTGTCCCACATGAGGACACTCATAATATCTATCAGTTGATTTGGGCCCGACTTAAGCTCTTCCGCATTATGGGCTTCCGAGTCAAACAGTGAAGGTTGGTCGTTGAGTTTCTTCTTCAGAGACAGGGTCCATTCACTCCTGCACCCCGTGTTGACTGAGCACTCCACCCAATAGTACTTGTTATGACAACCCTTGTTTGAAGACTTCCACTTGGTAAAAAAAGCCAGATCCTTTATAGTAGCAAAATGGAACCACCCAGGTTGTTTAGGGTTGGCTTTGCAGGTATAGAAGTATCTGAACAGGGTAATGGTCAGCTCCACACCCACCTCCCGATAGTACACGTAAAAAGCTACAATCATGGCCCAACCATTGGGAGTCACTTGGCCCGGGCTTAGCTCGAAGTAGTCTAGCATGGAGGTGATGAAGTAGGGGAGGGACAGTTGAATCAAGTCGAAAGCCAGATCATAGATCGTGAGGTGGCTGTCGGGCGGATTACATGCATGGTCGAGTCGACCTGGAATCTTGAGTCTGAACGTCCAGTCCACCGACCAATTCCTTAACCTACCATTCAACAATGCTTTGGTAGCATGGCACTCACATCGGCAACAGGCAAAAAGCTGTTGGATCTTCTTTCCTCGACCCAAGGAACCACTGGCTGTGTGAACATGAGGCGACGGACTTGCCTTCATAGGTTCGGTGCCCACCGCCTTGACTCTGGAAGTCTCGGCTATGTACTTATGGGGTATCTCGAGGCCCTCCAACTAGTTCAAAGATGAGCCATCCCTAGCCACGGCCACCTCATACAGATCGGACAAAGGATCCTCTTCGGCCACCTCTTGCGCCCTTTGGACCTTCACGATTCTACACTCCTTATCACTCTCTGACTGGGCCTGTGTGGGTTTGGACTCATCCTCTTGAGAGATACTTGAATCACCACCGTCACTTTCCCGCTCTGAGGACGGCTCCGAGCTAGAAGGGTTCTCCTCACCACCCCCATATGATCTAACTTCCATCTCCTGGGAATCCTCGGGCTCCGACTCTCCCATTTGTTTAAAATGTGTATGAAACATAAATATGCAATATTTAAAGGGAGTTGGGACGTACCTAATGGGTATCTAGTTGGAATACATGAGGCTGATGGGACCAGACTGGTAATCTTTCGAGCTCACGGATCCCCGACCTTCCAAACTCCCGAGCTATAAACTTCTCGAGCTTAAACGCCTGAGAGAGTCTTGAAAGCTTAGATGCAAAGAGTGAAATGGATTTCGGAACATTGGGACCCTATTTATAGGCACCAACTATAACCGTCTCGAGAATGTCAAATGTCGCGTCCTATCATAACCAAAACTTAACGTGTCTGATCCTCAGACACGGCCTTCACATGACGTGGCACCTACCCTTGGTCGGTCACACTTAGCTCGGAAATGCATAATGCCAGCCTAGACCCCTTCTAGGTCCCTAGACCTTAGGGGAAGGGGAGGGGGAGGGGAGGGGAGGGAACTGACAAGGGATTACTCGAGTTGGGAATGACGCCGTCGGGTCACATATCGGCCTCAAGATCCGACCCGACCCGATGTTAGTCCCAAATGGCCCCTGCGGCTTTGCCAGCCAATCCTATGGGACATAAAGCAAGGCACATAACTCGGACCAATAGATAATTCCTTTGACCACCGGGTAATAGCTTTGTCCATTGGTTGTTCGGCGCGGGCAACCGGTAGTGTTTCGAGCAGCATTGTACATTTATTGCTGTCCAAATCCAAATTAGTATAAATAGAGCTCCATTCCGCATTTATGAAGGTAACTCGTGCATTAAATATTCCAATCTGCCGAATCAGCTCAGACAAGCTAATCATTATGGGTCGTTACCCCGTCTTTTCCTTCTCTTACTTGCGCAGACTTAGAGCTCGAGAAGGAAGCACAACTCGGACTTGGACAAGTGGATCGACCTCGACTATTAGTTCTCGACACATACGATTAGAGCTTGTATCCTAGTCCATTTGTACCTAACTGGCTAAATTCGAATCCATGAACATAAAGGCTATTAATTTAGGCAACCTACCATCGTAGATCAGTCTTTTCCCATTTCATACTTCGTAAAGCTTTTAAAGTGCACTAGAGTGATAGTTTGTCATTAGTCAACGTTTGTTTTCCCGTCAACTACTTTTACATTCAAAATCAACTCTTTACATTCTTATTCTAGTATTTTGCATTTTTGGTGACAATCCCAATTCTCCATGGACGTCCCTTGAGTAGCCATTAGCATGATCAAATAGAAATTTTAACTAAATTGTTATTGCTTCATTTTTATCACTTATTATTGATTGTACAATGACGCGATTAGTGATACACAAACTTGAACTCATTCCCTCAACAATATTTCCAAAGCAAAATTAATGATAATTAATGAGTATAGAACTGATGCCATATATCAGCAGCCATCTTATTTATAATATTCGTAGAACTCAAGTCCTTTGATATCAGACATCTTAACAAAAAATTAGAAACAAAATATGCAGGTAATAAGTTAATTAAAAATTAAATAAAAATAATTTTAACTCATTGAACAAAGAGACATGATTTATTTCATGAACAATTAAATAATTTTTTTTGTAAAGCTAGAAAACAAATATGATATTTTAATCTCATTTTTACTAATAATATCTACCACCTAAATTTATTTTATTTCAATAATATCTACATGTAAAAAGTGCCCTATGTCATTTAACGCAAAAAATAACATATGAAGAAAAATATAAATTGAATATTTAATTTTTTTAGTAAAAGTAAGATTTTTTTATTTTTTTTTGTGTAGCACGGGTGATTGTTGGCTTACATTTGGCATGATGGTTGTTTTCAAAAGGTCTTGTCATTTAAAAATTGTAGGTGGAATTCAGCTCCATCATTATAGGATATCTTAACAAAAAATTAAACACAAAATATGCTAGCAATAAGTTAATTAAAATTTAAATAGAATAACTTTACCTCATTCAACATAGAGAAATGATTTATTTGAACAATTAAATAACCTTTTTTTACAAAGCTAGAAGACAAATATGAACTTCTAATCTCATTTTAACTAATAATATCTACCACCTAAATTTGTTTGATTATATTATCTACATGTAAAATGTGTCATATGTCATTTAATACATAAAAAGTAACATATAAAGATAAATACGAAGAAAATATTTAATTATTTGAATAAAGTAAGATTCCTTTTTTTTTGTATAGGAGGGATGATTATTGGCTTAAATGTGGCATGATGGTTGTTCTCAAAAGGTTTTGTCATTTAAAAATTGAAGGTGAAATTTGTTTTCGCTTATTTATGATTTGTTTGATTTGATTTTTAATATATGAATTAAATACTCTACATTAGTCAATCTCTAATTAAAAAAAAAAAATTACGAATGAGGTTTTGTAATTTAAAAAACAAAGGTGAAACTTTCGTTTTACTTATTTATGATTTTTAATTTAATTTACTATATCAAAAGAATATTCTAAACTAATCAAGTTTAAGAATATTCTAAACTACAAGTGTTTAATCGAAAAACAAAGCAATTCTACGAGGAGGCTTTATCATTTAAAAAAAGGAGATGAGATTTTTTCACTTATTTATGATTTTTTCACTTATTTATGAATTGGATATTTAATTTTTTGGATATAGGAAAGATTCATTTTCAATAGGAAGAGTACTTATTTACTTACACATGACATGATATTTTTTTTGGATGGATGCCTTTTTACTTACACATGTCAAAATCGTTGTTGCCTCATAATATTAGAATATTATATATGATTTTCCAGAAGGGTCCTGAATTTATAGGCACGTGGGTCCTTTCATGAAGTCTACTTCGAAAAATGAGAATGAAATCTTCTCCAGACACGATTTTCAAATTTTATGTACTTCTAAACTGATCCCTGTCGTTATCTGTGAGTTGCAAGGACTTCTTGGAGACCTCGGTGGTCAGTTGATTATAGTCTTTATTTATCTCTTTTACGAGCGTGGGGGGAAATCGGCTTCTTTAGATCCTCAAGTAGGGAATGTTCCCCATATCATGTGGTATACTTGTAGCCTTATTTATAAAATTTCATGGAAAAGCATGAATTAAAATCCTTTCCTAACTAGTGTTTATTCTAACAATTTAAAATTATATGCGAGTCATTCACTAAATTCAAAATATTTAAACATTTACTGTAATTTCCTCTCCTTTTTTTGTATTTAAAATTGAAATGAAAAATAAGATACAATAATGTAAAAATTAAAAAAAAAATAGAAAATATCACATTTAGACCCTATTGCTTTCCAAAATTTTCAATTTCATCCATATTATTTTTCTAAAAATTTCAATTTCATCCCCATTGTTTGTCTAAAAGTTTCAACTTCGTCCCTGTTGTTTAAAATTTCTTAATTTCGTCCCTATTATTTAAAAAAAAAAAATTTGTCCCCATTATTTTTTAAAAAAATTAATTTTGTCCCCATTATTTTTTTAATGTTTTAAATTCATCTCTATTGTTCAAAATTATTCAATTTAGTCTTTATATTTTTCAAAAAATAATATGACTAAATAAAAACTTTTTAAGAAACAATAGGGACGAATTTGATTATTTAGAAAATGACAGGGACTAAATTGATTAATTTTGAATAATAATGACGAATTTAAAAATTTAGGGACGAAATTAAAACTTTTTAAAATAATAAGGACGGAATTGAAACTTTTTTAAAAAGAATAGGGACCAAATTGAAAAATTTTAAACAGTAGGAACGAAATTAAAATTTTAAACAAACAATATTGATTAAATGTGACATTTCCAAAAATAATCATCCACCTGTGTGGTACACTTCCATAAAACCAATTAGGGAAAACTTCACATATAGTCCCTATATTGCACAAAAGTCTCAATTTAGTCCCTATTGTTAAAATTTATCCAAATTAGTCATTATTATTTCCAAATAAATCTCATTTTCGTCCCTATTATTTTTAAAAAATTTCAATTTCGTCTCGCTTATTTAAATTTATCCAAATTTGTCCTTATTATTTTTAAGAAATCTTAATTTCATCTCTATTATTTCTAAAAAATCTCAATTTCGTCCTTATTGTTTCCAAATATAATCGGATGAAATTGAGATCTTTTAAAATTAATAAGGACTAAATTGGATACAAAATTAAATAATATGAACGAAATAAGACTTTTTAAAACAATAAGGAGTTTGCGCTGGAGAGTATTTGTGGAATTTTCTCAAACCAATTATTCCAAGACTCGAAGTAGAACATACACATACACATTTTCAATTCTTTGCAACAGAACAAACGGACCAAGAAATGGAGATCAAAGATGAAGTTGCAGAAAAAGAAACCGATCGTATCAGTGATTTGCCTGACGAAATTCTCTCCCACATACTCACTTTTCTAGACACCAGAACTGCCGTACGAACTTCAGTTCTTTCCACTCGCTGGAAACTTATTTGGACAGATTGTGAGACGCTCGATTTCACGTATGAGCCTGAGGCAAGCTTGAAGCAGCAAGATTCAAGCGATGCACTAGCATTCGCTTTGCTAGTCAACAAAATAAATTTCACTGCGGGCCTGGATGATTTTCTATCAAGACGGACGAACGCAAGGCTGACCAAATTTCATTTGAACCTCAAGAGTAACGTGGCGAGGCAGCTTGTAGATTACTGTCTTCAATATGCGGCAAGGCACAACGTCGAAGAAGTAAAATTACGCGCATTTTGTATGGCAAAGCCTGTAGAGTTGCAGAAATTTTTGTTTACTTGCCAAAATTTAACTTCTTTGAAGTTGACGAATGTAGTAAAAAACAGCATTGCATTGCCGAAGTGTTTTGCGGTTCCAAATTTAAAAATGTTGAAGCTTAGTAGGTTTATTTTTTCTATAGAGAATTTCAATGAGGAGATTTTCACGGGGTGTACCAATCTTGAGAGTTTGGTATTGAAAAAATGTCAAATCAAGGCTTCGCTAAAAGTTCTGAACATTTCTTGTGAAAGTCTCAAGAACTTGGAGATTTTGAATTGGAGAAGCCCTATGCATGGTGGTAAAGGTAGCATATATGTGGATGCACCCCAACTTGAGTCTTTTACATTCAAAGGTGTTCTCACCAAGGTGCGGTTTATGAATCATCAGCTTTGTCTGGACACAATTGAGGTAATTCTCGTTTTGATATGTTATATTTCCATGGTTATAAAATTTTTATTGATTTTGATGAAATTTCCCAGAGGGCTTGGAAGTTGTAATGTATCAGGGTGTTTTAGTCGTTCTGCAGATATGATTAATGTGATAAAGGCTTGTTTCTTACGTGATAGTTGGTGCAGTTCTTAGATTTAACTTAACTTTGTGTGAATTTTCATATTGGTGAAATAATTAGTGTTGTATACTAGTGAAATAATCTGTGTAAGGTGAGAACTTATATATAATCTGGTAAATGATTAAAGTAGGGTAGCGTATCCGAATGTAAATGAAGATGATAATGGAGGTTTCTTGTTCTTGTTTTCAGGCTCCATCAGCTGTTGATGACTTAAGAAAATTTGTTACCTTCACATTTGATAATCTGCAACATCTAAAGTGCAGTGTGAAGGACAAATGTGGAGAGATGGTTACACCTGTTCATACAGTAAAGCACTTACTTGAATCCTCTGCTGATGAAAAATTCATGCTGGATCTCTCTGAGGTATTAACTTAATAATCCAATTAGAACCTGAAGTTAATTTGGTATCTGCAAAATAAAAGCATGAACTGCTCTTAGCATCCCCGGCCCGCTTCTTTTATATGTTTTGATTGAGATTTCCTTCCTTGGTTTCAGAAGAATGTGGGGAAGTAGAGATGATATTTATACTTATCTAACTAATTGAATCTTGCTCATCAAATCATCTATGAATACCCTTGACATGTTTCCTTTTTCTTTTCCTTCAATTTCAGTTTTTTAGCTTCTAATCACCATACCCTGAATTTTTAACTGGTAGTTGCCGAGTGGATCCCATATATCAACTCATGAATTTCTTGCGGCTTCTAGTTATGCACCTTTCAAGCACTTTTGTCACTTAATTATGTTCTCATGATTGTTTCTAGTCTTACTTTAGTGACATACTAAATAGATACTCCATTTATGGCTTACATTTGTTACAGAAACTTACTAGAGCAGAGTTCTTCTCTAAAGCATCTCTTTTTCCTTCCCCTTTTCATTCTTTGTTCCCCTGTTTTGCTTGAAATTATATCCTTTCCGATGCTTTTCATTTACAGGGGCTCGCACATCGTAATGATCATAACTCAATTGTAGAAGGAAAGGATGAAAGGGAGAGGATAGTTGCTTTACCTCGACATGTTATCTCCTACTTGCTCGAAATCTCTCTTTCTGCAAAATCTATAGTTGTTGAATTTGGTGAGGTAGTTCATCATATCCATGTTAGTTTAGTATTTACTTATGTAGGCAACTTTAGAGAAACAAAGAAAGCAAAAGCAGAATCGCTTTAGTATCTAAATTTGTGTTTTCATATTTATTTTTCAGGGGTCACCTGAAGAAGAGTGACTAAAGAGAATACTTTGGATGCATGACATGCCAGAATTTGCAGATAGATTTCTACAGATTATGACCTTAAAAACTCCTTCCGGAAGTTGCTGCGCTTTTTGTGAATATTATCAGTACAGCTTGTGAAAATAGGACATCACATTTTTCATTCATTCTTTTTGTCCATATATAGATATTCAGAAAGATACCACAATTTGTAGCTAAAGCCTACTTTACTGAGTCTCTTCACAAAGTGTAATTTTGTTCATATGGAACCTTAATGTGGCCTAACTGCATAAATTTCTTTACTATATCATTGACAAGGTTAATAAGACTATGTCGCATCACTAGTCTACAAGAAAGTATTTAAGAATCAGTCTGCGGTAATCTACACGATTGAAGTGGCCGATGAGAGTAACTGTTGGAAATCAACATTTCTCTGGAAATTTCTTTCAGGAAACACATTATGTACCATTGTAATTCTCCTTTTGATTGGAGATTGGAATGATGCACTTCACATCTTGCTGTAAATCATGATCTTTTTACCTACTCATCAACCACCCAGGATGTGAGGCGCGACTGGGTGTGCTTAAGAACATCATCACCGCGATATATAGTTACATATACGACCCCCCACAAGCTCCTGTATAGGCCTGGAGGGAGTATCAGGTAAAGGCTCCGCAACCAGACAAGCTTATTTCTTAATCAAGTGAATTCTTGGAGCCATTGTTCTAAAATGAGAATGCAAAAGTTGTGCCAATATTCAGATGTAATTTAGTATAGGAACATAAATTCTTGGGATTGAATGATCATCTCTTACTAAACCTTTATTATGTGTCGACTTGTTAATTTCTTTTCGGTTTTTTCCACAGAAATAATTAATTATTCACATTAAGACGAGTATTACGTTATATGTTTCAGGTGATCATGGTTGTCTTTACATATGTATATCTACATATTGTCTGTCTGGTGGTGAGTTTCTAAGGCTCGGTTTGTTTGCCGTCAAATATTTTCCTAAAAAATATTTTTTTAGTTTTTGGTGTTTAGTAACATTAAAAAATTAGTCAACTGAAAAATATTTTTCAGTTAAATAAAAATTTTAGTTCAAAAGAAGAAAATATTTTCATCTCTCAAGAGAAAAGAAAATATTTTCCGGAAAACTCACCCTCCTCACCCCCACCCTACGCACCCCCAACCCCCCCACCACCCCGTCATGCACGCCCCAATCCCACCCCTCGTCACCTCCCACCCTACCCCACTCCACTCCGCTCCACTCCCATGAAATTTTTGTATGCGTGTGTGGCTGTGTGTGAAATTTATATATATACATACATATCTATACATCCAGACACACATATATATGTGTGTGTGTGTGTGTTTTTTATATAAATTTCCTATTTAAAAATATTTTTTATTGAGATATCTAAATATCAGAAAATATTTTTCAGTTTGTCAACCAAACATCAGAAATATTCTATTTTACAGAAAAATATTTTTCTTCTGTAAACATTTTCCCTCAACAAATTATTTTACGGCAAACAAACAGAGCCTAAGTTTGTAAAGAAGTTCAACAAATGGTCAGTATAACGACTCAACGATCATGATAAGGAAGTTACAAATTTTATAAATCTCATTACTGTGAAAGCATATGAGCTTGTATAAAGTAACTAGCTTATCTAAATGTTTAAGGTGTAAGAGAGGGGTTTATTATATTATTTATTATCTTAAACAAGTTATCGCAAGTGCAGGCAAAGTTAGTTTTTGAGCTTTATACTTGAACTATTTTAATGTTCTAGAACCTTTTGGTGTCTAAACTCTGATACCATATTAAGTAACTACCTCATCTAAAAGTTAAGTTATTAGGGTAACTCTAACAATTTTCATATTTGTTTCTCTACATGTACAAAATTTCGATAATTTATTTACATCTAAGGATTCTCTATTTCAGTTTCACTCTAACAATTTGTCTACATTTTTAATAATAGAGAATCCCTATTTCAGTTTATTTCAATCGTTTTTTTATTTTTGTTTTACTGCAAAATCTCTTCTTATCTTAATTAAACATGTTATTTTAATTTAAAACATTTTTATTAATTTTTTATTTGTATTTATTAATTATTTATGATGAATTTTTATTTTTAAAGCATTTTTTTTATATTTTTTATTTTACTGCTATATGGATTTAGGGATTCTTGTAGGGAAATTTTTAGTTTCTGAAATGTGAATGTAGGGATCATTGTAGAGATCTTGTTGCAGGTGAAGTTTTCTAGTTGGTTCTCTACATGTAGAGTAAAAGGGAGTTTAAAGAATGGATCGGAGATGACTTTTAAAAAAAAATTATTATATTATTTATTATCTTTAATAAACTGAGTAGTTTAAAAAAATGGTACAAAACTGTTTCTTGTTTAACGTTATGTTCCGTCCATAGAGCTCATATCCTAGAAGCATTGCAAATAAATAATGTAACAGATGACAAGTGACTGGAGAATGAACATGAGCAATGGTGCTTTGTAGTAAGAACAGGAGAAAATGAGTTGATAAGCACCTGGAGGGTGTCAGAGTAGAAATGTCTGACATGTGGGGCACGTAGAGTCCATGTACACATGTGGGCTTATATCTTACACACATTAGAGTCCAAACATCCTGGCTTTTGACATTTTTTCCCACCTGGAAGAATTCAAAGAACAAATCAATGAGCAAAATGACAAATCAATGAACAAAATGACAGGTTCATGAAATGCTTCAGCTTGAAAATTGGCAACTTCTTGCATCTCATCTTCTGTCTCAACCATTCTTCTAATTTGCCATCAATTCTCACACACTAGATAATCAAACTTCACCTTTAATTTTCCATATATTCTATCAGCTGCATAATTCACTTCCTCAGCCATGTTCAAAATGGATCTAGTACACAAATATAAAGAATACATAAAAATTTTAACGTGATTCGAACTTAGCCTATTTCTACGGACATTCAAATCTCATTCATTTTTCGAGTCCAGTTACTAACCGACTCTTACAACTACATAGCTTGAATATTTTGGGGTACTTTGATATAAAAACATTGAAGCCTATTTATACAAGTAGTAGAATGTACTAGAGCTAGGAATACAAAAAGACACAAGCTAGATACATGACTAGGTTCATGACTCTAAATGTTTCTCCAATTAGTATACGTTATGATTACCAAATGCTTTGAACCTTGTCTCTTCATTTCTCAAGATTCCAAAAGTCATCTTGAGTTTTGATTTGTATTCTCCAACACCTCCTCTCCAAACCAAAACCATTTTCATACCAAACATTGCCCTTAATTTCTTGAAAGCACTTGTTGTACGTGACTATAGAGTTATTGCAAATGATATTACATTTATTGGAACTAATATGGGATTTACAAATCCCATTCTTTCTCTAGCAGTGTTTGATTGCTCTGACGCGGCATCCATGTGCTTAACGCATCGCGATAACAATCTTAAAGAATGAGCTCAAAACTCTCGACTTTCCGGCAAGCACTGAACTATCTCTCTTAATGCGAGCACCTCTTACTTGTAGCATCCTCCTCTTGGCGGTCTTTTGTTCAAGTAATGGAATACACCTTATTTTCTTCAATTTTTGTCTGCTGATAGCAAATTGGCAATCTTGTCCGGACTTCGTCAACTTTTCAACAACTCAGTATTTTCAATTTGTGCGACCCCGAGCTCTGATACCACTGGTTGGAAATGGATCTAGCACACGCAAAGGATACAGAAAACCTTTAACGTGGTTCAAACTTAGTCTACATCCAAGGACACCCAAGCCTATATACATTTTTTCAAGTCCAGTTACTAACCGGCTCTTACAACTACATAACTTGAATATCTTGGGGTACTTTGATATAATAACAATGAAGCCTATTTATACTAGTAGTAGAATGTATTAGAGCTAGTAATACAAAAAGACACCAAATGCAGTAATATACAATTAATATACTTTATGATTACGAAATGCTTTGAACCGTGTCTCTTCATTTCTCAAGATTCCAACAGTCATCTTAAGTTTTGGTTTATATTCTCCAACAAGCTGATGATGATGATGATGATATTGAACTGTTGCATTGCACAAATCTATTTCCTCTCACTAAACCCATCGTGCACTTGATGAACCTCACACTGTGACATGGGCTATTCCAACTCCTTCCACTATTTATCAAGCCAATGTCATGTTGGCTTGTACCTCTACATCTCCATGAAAGTTCTGAGTATAGTCTTCCAAGAATACTAGTGTTATACCCATGTGATGCACGGGTGTAATGTAAGTTATCTAAAAATATGTAATATGAAATCAATTCACTCAACCTTTTAACTACACCATTGAAAGACTATAAGTAGCGATTAGCACCCTGTAATTAATTTAGGTAAGAATAAAATGAGCTAATGAATGGAATAGAAATAGGAATGAATGAACTTGAGAATGAGAATGACATGCTTGACATGCTCTAGGAATGAATATATTGATATGTATGTTTGGTAGTTAGTATACAAGAGCAGCAATGACAATGACTTGTATAATATGACATAATTATTCTTTCATTATTATAGTATTAAAAATAAGAATAAACATGAACATACATATAATGAACATAAAAAATAATAATAATAGTTATAATTATAATTGTAAGTATGATAATTACAATAATTATTTATTATTACTATTATTATTATTGTTATTATTATTTTATTATTATTATTATTATTATTTTATTGTTGTTGTTGTTGTTGTTGTTATATTATTATTATTATTATTATCATTGTTGTTGTTGTTAATTATTATTATTATTATTATTATTATTATTTTATATTTTTATTTTTATTTTTGTTTTTATTATTATTATTATTGTTATTATTATTGTTGTTATTGTTGTTGTTGTTGTTGTTATTGTTCTTTTTAGTTTTATTAATTTTACTTTTATTATTTTTGTTATTGTTATTATTATTATTACTATTTTATTTATATTTAATTCTTATTATTCTTATTATCTATATTTATATTTTTTTATTATTATTTGTATTTTAGAACTAGGAATACAAAAAGACACCAAATACATTAATATACTTTATGATTACCAAATGTTTTGAACTTTGTCTCTTCATTTCTCAAGATTCTAAGAGTCATCTCAAGTTTTAATTTATATTCTCCAACAAGCCGATGATGACGATGATGTTGAACTATTGCATTGCACAAATCTCACTAAACCTATCGTGCACTTGATGAACCTCACACTGTGACATGGGCTATTCCAACTCCTTCCACTGCTTATTAGGCCAATGTAATGTTGGTTTATACCTCTACATGGTCATGAAAGTTTTGAATGTAGTCTTTTAAGAATATTAGGATAGTTAAGTGACAACTGAGCCATTTGTTCACAACTCCTTCACCCTTGTTCAAGAGACACTACTTAATTCAACATGTGACATCAGTAAAGTAGCACTTGTTTATGTTGGTGAGATACTTAGGCCTATTTAAAAGTGTCTTGGTTTTTTGCTTTATAAAATAGTTTTCTAAAACAGATTTAACAAAACAATCTTTAAAAATAAAAAATAGAAAATTTGTGTGAGTATAATTGTTTTCTAAACAAGTTTTTAAAATACAGATGCCCTTAAAATTATATGAACATTTTTTTTCTTTTATCGAACTACAAATTCTTTTATTAAATTAATTAATTTTTATTTATCTTTAATTATTTTTGAATAATTTCTAACTAAATAATTTAATCAATAATTAACAAAAATAAATGATATATTAAGTTAGTCAATTAATAATTTTATAAAAAAATTATTTAATATATCAATTTATGAAAAAAATAGTTAATATATTAAATATTTAATTTTTAATTAATTTATTCATTAAAATTTTCATAATTTTATATTATTTATAAAATTAATTAATTATTAACTAAAATGGAATGAAATTAGCTAATTTTTATTATTAAATTTAATTGGCTATTAAAAATCTAAATTAATTAACTTATTTTTATTTATAAAATTAATTTTTTTATTTATCAAATTAATTATTATTATTTAATTATTAAACTAATTATATTTAATTACTAAATTAATATTTTTAATCATTAAATTAATTAATAATAATTAATTTAAGATGTGTTTCTACAAGGGATGGATGGGTGGAGGAAGAGAACAAAAAGCATGACATTTGAAATAATTTTTGAAAACAGTTACTAAAAACACATTTCTCATAACAGTTTTGAAAACAATTACTGAAAATAACTCATATCAGACAAGTTTTTTTTTTTTCTTATTTTTAAAAACAAAAAACTGTTTTCAAACAGCCTCTAACAAGCTCTATGTTAGGACAAATATATTTAAGAGGGGGTGAATTCAGTATTTGATCAATTACCATCAATTAACATTTCAATATAAGCACTTTCAAGACAAGTAAGCAATTTATCAAACACGTAAAAGGCACAATATATGAAAGCTAAGAGAGTAAAAGGGATAGAGAAATGAACCCGACAATTTATGGTGATTCATTAATCTAAATCTACCACCTAAGGTCTGAAAGTATTTGTGGCATGTACAAAAATGCATCTAGGTCTAGGGCTTATTTGAATTCTGTATTGGGGCACAAAAAAACAACTAGGATGACATGAAAAGGTTCCTGAGTTAAGAGTGTCCACTGGTAATGCTGCCCACTCCACTTGATGTCTATAAATTGTTTACCTAGCTTACCGGAAAATGCCATTCTTTTTATATCATTGGGCTATTGGGAGGAAATATTATTGAAATTTGTACGAAGAATATATTGTTAACCACTAGGGATTTGGTCCAATAATATGTTATTCGTTGTGTATGCGAGAGATTGTAAGTTCGAATCTCATTAATTGCATCATTAATATTGTTATACAGCCTTAGATCTTCCTTATATATATATATATATATATATTGTAACAAACTTGAATTTTGAGGGAGAGATAAAAACTGGAAATTAAAGAAAAGTTGGAAGAATTAAGAGCTATTGTATTGAAATTGCAGAAAAAGTTGAAGACAATGAAAATAAATTCTTAAGAAGAACCAAAGGAAATTACAGGAAGGAAAGATAGAAGATGATTGTTTGCTTAGTCTATTCTCCTCTCAATTGCTATAACTTATAGGCACTTAGTCATGGGCCACGTCTCTCAATTCTTTGGTAGTGGATTCCTTTTCTGTTATAACCAACTCCTTTATTTCTATGCTCAAATAATCACTCAGATAATTGTGGTTTGCTCCTTATCCTCCTACTGTGATGTGTCTGCTTTGTTGGCTTATGAGTCAATTTGGTCTTACCACGTGACTCTGCTCTGTAGTCATAACATGGACTCAGGATCATAACATTATCTCCCCCTTTTGATACGACCTTGTCCTCAAGGTTCAGATCCGGATAGGCTTCGAGTACCTCAGCTTCGTCCACCCATAGAACTTCTAGAAATTTGTTGATGACAAACTTGTCATGCCTGAATCGACTTTCAACCATAGATTCTTCCTTCAATACTATCATATAACAATAGCAGCTCTTCTGGCCTTGTATAATTAGATAAGCTGCATTGAGATTAAGAGCACCTCCCAGAATATTATGCAAGTTATGAACTAATGAAACCAATTTCTTAGGACCCCTGATGCAGCCTACGAGGACATCATTGTGGCCTGCAATGTATTTAGTTGCAGAAGTTCCATGGAGGTTTTTGTCTATGAAGTCTTCAAATCTGCCTAATTCAACCACTTTGCCATCCTTCACATCAATGTACTGTAACAGGTTTCCACTGGACACAAAGTCGTAGAAAAGAAAACACTCACCCCTACCTTTTGAACAGCAGAAGCCTCTCAACTTTAGAAGATTTTCATGTTTCAATGAAGTCAATAGTTTTAATCCTTTTAGAAATTCAACTTCATCAAACTTACAGCTAATCTTGGAAATACACGTAACATCAACAACTGACCCATCCCTCAACATACCCTTGTAAATAGTTGAAAAACTACTCTTCCCCAACAAATTCAGCTCAAAGAAATACTGTGTGGCGGACTCCACTTCATCATAATTAAACATAAAGCTTTCAAATACTTCTTGAGAGAAACCATTTCCACTTTGCAGTTTGTTAATCAAAACATAGTCCAATAGCTCAAAACAACACACATTCAAAACACTAGCAAGACTATAATTATCATGCCTAACACTTGTCAAATGCATTTTCCTAAACAAACCCAAGGCAATAACAACACAACCATTGTTTACACATCGTTTAATCATCATATTCCAAATAGCTATATTCCGAGAAGGCATTTGATCAAATAGCTTAATCCAAGACCTTACCCAAACTCCCAAGTGTAGCAAAATTGCGTGCATTGGGTTTGAGCTCTGAGTTGAGCCTCGAAGCATAGTGTTCCACCTGTACAAATCTTGTTCAGGACATTGAACAAACAATTGATGCACATAATGAATGGCTAATGGTATAGCTAGCACAGCTGCCTTCACATCCATGTTCAAAGCACCATCAATTGTCTCCATCAGATTCACCAACGAAGCCTTTGCCCTTCCCTCATCTAGAATTTCCATCTCTTTTGCTATTTTCGCACAAAAATTTTGGGTACCGATGCAGCCCAGCTTGTGCGTGTCCATTGGAATCGCTACACCGTTGGATATTTTTGAAGATGTTTTCGCAGTTGGTGTTTGAGTCTCCTCATCTTCGACTTCGACGTATTGGTCGTCGGTATGCTCTGCCGCTAAAGGTGGTAGGGTAGTCAGCGGCGCAGCAACAATACACACCGCGAATTTCTCCGCGATGAGCTGCAACTGATCGACTTTCTTATCTAATGTGGAGAGCAATTCGCGCAGTGTCTGTATTTGAGATTGTGCCTAGAGTTGTACCTGTGTTTGAACTTCGGCTTGAAATTGGACCTGAGGATAACATTGCCCCTGCACGTGATGGAACGGTAGAGCAACCTGCTATTGATAGGGATAGTTTGTTGATACGTTTGATTATAAGGGTCGTATCCATCATACTGGGAATAGTATTGCGGATAATCCATGACATGTAGTCCGATACCTTCGGCCATGGACTCAATGAAAGCACCAATGTAACGAACTTGAATTTTGAGGGAGAGATAAAAATTGGAAATTAAAGAAAAGTTGGAAGAATTGGGAGTTATTGTATTGAAATTGCAGAAAAAGTTGAAGACAATGAAAATAAATTCTGAAGAAGAACCAAGGAAATTACAGGAAGGAAAGATAGAAGATGATTGTTTGCTTAGTCTATTCTCCTCTCAATTGCTATAACTTATAGGCTCTTAGTCATGGGCCACGTCTCTCAATTCTTTGGTAGTGGATTCCTTTTCTTTTATAACCACCTCCTTTATTTCCATGCTCAAATAATCACTAAGATATTGTGGTTTGCTCCGTATCCTCCTACTGTGATGTGTCTGCTTTGTTGGCTTATGAGTCAGTTTGGTCTGACCTCGTGACTCTGCTCTGTAGTCATAACACGGATTCGGGATCATAACATAAATATATATATATATATATATATATATATTATTGGAGATTGGTGAAAAAAAGAATATATTGTTGCAGATTGATGCATGTTAGAGAAGTTTTATTTTTACCGCAGAGGATTTTTCCTTATCGTCTAGGTTTTAATCCTCAACGAAATAAAAGGGAAGTAGACGAAAGGATTTAGCAGTAGTGCTGAATAAATTAAGAAAGTAAAACAAATAACTGAAAATAAAAACTTCAAAAAAGATTTGCAAAAGATGAATCAATCAAAGATTTGTATAACAAAAATAGAATATATTTGATTAAGACTGGCTTTCTCACAATTAACCAGACGAAAGCAAGCTCCTCATATGTGCAACCCAAATCTCTATGGAAAATAATATGGAATCTGAAGGTCCAAACAAAAATTAAAAGTTTTATATATAGTGGAGAGTTTGTTAAAGCTTTTTCCCAACGCCATGAAAACTCTCTCTAACAAAAATCAATCTCGATTTAAAAAAGAATTAACTCAACGAGGATAGAGGTGACACTTATAATTGCCCATCACCTTATTCTTTGGTCAATCTCGGACCAAACTAATCTTAAAGAATATGAAAAAAAGACACAATAAACGTCTATATGGTTTAGCAAATTACTGTTGTATATATTTCCGGACCAAACTAATCTTAAAGAATATGAAAAAAGACATCCTTAAAAAATTATACACATAAGAAAAGAAGTCTCATATTATCAAAGCTTTTTCCCAACGGCATGAAAACTCTCTCTAACAAAAATCAATCTTGATTTAAAAAAGAATTCACTCAACGACGATAACGGTTACATTTGAAGTTAAAATACAAATGTAAAATACCTCGCTCAAACGTACATTTATAACCTTTTTTTGGCGAATATTCCCATTCCTTGTTGACAATCCGGAATGCTATGTTCTGGTAAGGAGGGCCAGCTTGAAATCTTATGATGCAAGTCTCGATGTTTTCTCCATCTTTCTCTATGGAATATGATGGAGCTTTTGATTTATCAACAAGATCAGGATAGAATATATGAAATTTGTAACCCTGGACCATCTTTGGCGGTGGATTGTCATGGTCATAGTGGGTCTGGTTGTATTTGTTCCATTCATACCCAGTGTGGACACGATTGAAATACTTGGGCTTTCTTGGACGGTATTTGTCCTCTGAACCAAATACAGCAGCATCACATTCATCCATCTCTTGTTTTCGTCTTCTTCGCTCTTCTAGAACAGCATTCCGTTTCTTTTCCAATGTGACCCAGTCCTCTGCAGGGTCAATTGCTTCTTCTTCAATATTGTCATCATCATCATGCAAAAGTAGTTGCGGTGAATATGATCCAAGTTCAACCACCTCTTTAGCCTCTTGAGTCTGACCACCATCCAATATTGACGATTCCGGATTGAAGGCTGGAGCATCTTTCTCCTTATTAGTACTAGTATCACTTCTTCTTCTGTGTTGATAAATTTCCTTGAGACAAGCCTTTGCCCTGAAGATAGGGAGACGTTTTAAAATGGCTTCCCAAAATTCAACAACCTTGGCTTCCCCAGATCTCATCTGGCACTCAATCTGGTGCTGTAGCGCTTCCAATTCAGCATAGGTTTTTCCTTGTAAAAGAATTTTTACATCTGCTTCAATGTTAAAGTGCAAACCCCTTTCTTCTTCAGCAAGTAACTCATCATTAGGAATTAGATGTTTCCTAGCTTCACCTAATTCCCAATCACAAACCACCGACAGTGCCTCCCAATATTGTATACGAGTTGGCGTGGCCCTGTCCAAATCACAATGCATCTTTATGTCCTTGTGAAGTTGTTCTATTTCTTTTAGAGTCAAGCCCTTGAATATTTCTGTATCATCCCAAGGATAAGGATCAATTGCAAGACTCTTAGTAAGTAGTATATCAATTGGCTTCGTACGACCTTCACGCAACCGGATCTCGGATCTGACTTTACTTTGATCAAAATCAAACTGCTCCTCTTTCTTCTTCCATTCTTGGAACTCAGACCGGGCACGCTCTCTTGCTAACAAAGCCATTTTTTCCTCATGTGCTGCTTTCTCGATGCCTCTTTCCTCCCTTCGCTTTTTCACTTTTTCAATCTCTGCCATCCTTTCTCTCTGCCTCTTCTTTACTGCTTTTACAGAGAATGAATCAATTGGCACACCTTGAGCAACATCACGCTCGATCTTCTTCCGCCACACATATTTTTCATTGAGATTAGAATCACCGAAAGGATTCGAATACCCAGACAAAGTTTGTGACTTCAATTTCTTTGCCGCTTTCATTGCCTTATTCTGAGCTTTCTTGGCCAAGTATTCCTTTATATCTTCTTCCAAAAACTTCCTCTTCCTTGTCTGCTTCTTTTTGTTATCCTTGCGGAGGTCATCGCTGCTTTTGTCATCAGAATGATCATATGGCTGTCGCCTGCCCATTATTGTTCTGATTCGATCTCAAACGAAGGATATAAAGAAAGTCCTCAAAGAGAGAGGGTTTATACAAGTGAGATTGTTGTGTTAGGTTGTGAAGAATACAAAAATAAACTAATCACAAATCTATTATGATTAGGAAACCTGAAAATTATTTATGCTATAACTTTTTAAACATGTGATAACCTATTGATAACGTATTTATAGTTATTATGACTTGGTGATCAAGATTACAAAAGTAAACTAATCACAAATCAGCTAATATAATTATGAAACCTGAAAATTATTTATCCTAACTTTTCAAAACATGTGATAGCCTATTTATAGTTATTATGACTTGGTGATCAAGAATACAAAAGTAAACTAATTAGAAATCTAATATAATAAGGAAATTCATATAGTCAAGTCTAGCTGGTGAAACAAGCTTCAGATTGCTCACTGCTTGGGTTTGATTTGGTAAAACCATTATTGTTTGGAGTAAATAGCACCGTAACCCCCTATGATTTGTCGAAAGTGCACAGGACCCCCATGTGGTTTGAAAAGTACACCCAACCCCCCTGTGGTTTTAAAAACGTGCATACCCACCCCCTCCTCACCTTTTCGTTAACAAAGTTAACAAAATTGTATAAATAGACTTAAATACCCCTCAATTATTTTTCTTTTTTCTCTGTTCTCCTTTTCTTGTTTGTTTATACATATTAGACATATATATATATACACACAACAAAAAGCCAGTGATACTAAACGTTTCCAGAAAGTACCCTCCTTAGTATTGCCTTTCAGATTTTGAATCAGCAACATATTCCTAGACCTAATTAATGTCTTGTTTGAACTTTAACTACAAATGGATCTCGATTCAATTGTCTCTTTATCGAATAGCAGACAACAAATACTGAATCAAGGAAGCCAAAATTGGTAACTGTTCGCCATTTGTAAAGTCGATTTATAGCCATGAGCTTCTTAGCCTTGACCAGTAACCAAACTACAGAATTGCATACCACAAAAAATAAAAGAATAAAGAGTGATCCGCCGAAGATTTGTAATGGGTGCAAATTCATCTTCATCTTGTATTTCATGTTCGTGTTTACAGCACGGGCTGTCAATGATGAAGCCCAAACTCGAAGAGTTACCGGGAGCTTGGTCGCCCTTGTCCTCTCTTACCTTGATCCGCCGGAGAATAATAAATCTTGTTTTTGTTTTCTTTTGTGGTGGTGGTGGAGGGGGATGGGGGGGGGATGGGTGGTAGGGGAGGTACGGGGAAGATAACAAGCTTATTTTTTAATTTTTGTTATTTTTTTTTTTTGGTGAAAAAAATGGGTGGATAAGGTTATTTTTGTCCAAATAATTAACAATTTAAGCAAAAAAACATGAGCAATTGCACTTAACGCACGTGCATTATACTTTTCGTTAAAATAAATGGATTTTTTATGGAGGGGGCTGTGGTACTACGTTTTTAAAACCACGGGGAGGTTTGGTGCACTTTTCAAACCATAGGGGGGTCCTGTGCACTTTCGACAAACCATAGGGGGCTACGGTGCTATTTACCCTATTGTTTGGACAAGTCGTTTCACCTTTTCTTTTATTGAGGAATCTTTTGGGCCTTTTACATCTTCCAGATGAAAATGTTGGTTTCTCTTCCTTGTTCTTTTTTTTTTTTTTTTTTTCTGTTCTGTGGACTTATTAATTATGCTAATTTTTCATGATTAGGGGTTAGATGATTTATGTGCTTTTTTTTTGCCCCATAAAACGGTTACGTATGTGTCCATGTAACGTGAAAAACATCAATGTATTTGTGGGTATCAGGGTCAACCCTAACTAACAACCTAAACAATATCCAACATACACATCACTTATTTTAATAATCCCATTTATTTTCTTCTTTCTCATCTTCGTTGCTAATAAATACCATTAATCCGGTTGGGATGGGTAGGTTCTGTGAATGGTTTGTTTATTTCACCAAGCAATGCTGCAATGCGAGATACTACAAAGTAGAAGCAACGACTAAGATTGTGATGTGTTGTTGGCAAATTTGGAAGGAAAGAAATGATGCTTGTATAAATGGGAGGAAATTTGATGTGCATAGAACCATTGTGAGAACTCATTGTGAAATATTTGAATGGACTAGTAGCTACAATGTCGGTTGGAGGGGAAATGGTTTAAGGGTGAATGCAAATCAAGATATGGTTGTGCGTTGGACTCCTCCAATACCTGGAACGATCAAAGTAAATGTGGATGTTTCCTTTGAGTGAAATGGAAAAGTTGTTGTTACACTTATTGGTCGAGATTGGAATGGGGAAATGGTTTTTGGGCACACTGTCTCTCTTCGTTGTTTCTCAGCTACTGAGGTTGTGGCTTTTGCTATTCGTTGTGCTTGTCTCTTTCTTGATCAGATGCAACATTCTAGCATCATTATTGAAAGTGATGCATATGTCGTTTTTAAAGCAATCGATTCTCCAGAGTTTGCCATTTGTTGGAGAGCATACACCATTGTGGAGGATACCAGAAAGATTGTGGCATAAAACTCAAGGTTGAGATTTTAATGCATTAGAAGAATGGCCAACAAACCATGTGACTGGTTAACAAAGTTTAGGCGTAGGGAAGAGTTGCATTTGAACTGATTTTCTTGTATTTCATCTCAATTGTTGTATATCTTTTCTCTTGATATCCACCCTACAGGGGTTGAATGACTTGTACTTCTTAATTCTATGCTAATATAGTTTTATTTGACCCAAAAAAAAAAAAAACCTTCTCATCTAAACACATTTCTACTTCTCTTTTTTTTCTCGCATACCCTATTAGAATTCTCCTTATTCAACAAATACTAATCATGGCTCAGGTAAATTTTTCTTTTTTCTTTCTTATTGTTCTCTTGGTAATATATTAACTGCATCTATTGATTATAATATCTTTTGTTAAACATGTATTCGTTGTAATATGTTTTTAATTCGTTGTAGCAACAAGATCTTTTTTTTCTTAAATATGCATGGGAGATCTTGATATTGGAATATTGCGAACCTCGCAAAAGATGCATTAGACATGTTTGAAGAAATGCTAATAAATTTGCGGATTAGAATGCTTATAAAATGAGATATGTTATAAACTAACTGCAAAAGACAACAATAGTATAGAGAGAAAACTAAAACTGTTATTGATTTCTGAGTGATTTATATTTCAATAGAACTTCTCTATTTATAGTTTTTCAGAAGCTCTTGGTTGCACAAGCGCTGATGCAGTATAAGCTGCTGCAAATCAGAAGCTGTTTATGCAAGCTGGTTGCAAGCTGCTGATGCAGGCTGGTTGCAAGCTGCTGCAAATTAGAAGCTGCTTATGCAAAGCTGGTTGCAAGTTGCTGATGCAGACTGGTTACAAGTTACTGCAAATCAAAAGCAAGCTATTGATGCATACTGGTGAATATCTGCATATCAATATTTCATAACATTCCCCCTTGGATATTCACTATAAAAATATGCCTCATTAAAACCTCGTCAAGAAAACCCAATGGGATAAAAACTTAACTAAGGAAAAGAGTACATTATCTTTATGAGGAATACTATTGCATTTGGCTTGCCTCATTAAAACCTTACCAGGAAAAACTCAGTTGGGATAAAAACCTTAGTGAAGGAAAAAGAGTACAATGCACAAATAGTCTTTTCCCCTCATGATGACAAATCTTTCATGTAGCGCATTCCACATCTTTGTACATGTGATTTGAAGATCATTTGTGGTAATGCTTTAGTGAATAAATCTGCTGGATTTTCACTCAACCGTACTTGCTGAATATCAACTATTCCGCTTGTTTGGAGTTCATGTGTGTAGAAGAATTTCGGTGATATATGCTTTGTTCTATCACTTTTGATATAGCCACCTTTGATTTGTGTGATACATGTTGTGTTATCTTCATATAGTGTGGTTGGTTGGTCTTTGTCGGAGGGTAATCCACATGATTCTTGAATATGTTGGATAATCGATTTCAACCAAACACATTCTCGGCTAGCTTCATGAATGGCTAAAATTTCAGCATGATTTGAAGAAGTTGCAGTCATTGTTTGTTTCATGGACCGCCATGTTATAGCAGTATCACCAAAATGAAAAACGTATCTCATTTGTGATCTTGCCTTATGAGAGTCTGATAGATAACCAGATCTTGATTGTCTTGAATAGAATAAACTCATATCTGGTGTTCGACGCAAATAGCAAAATATGTGTTTAATTCTCTCCCAGTGCCTGCGAGTTGGAGACACACTATACCTAGCTAATAAGTTAACAGAAAAAGCAATATCTGGTCTTGTATTATTAACTAGGTACATTAATGTGTCAAAGGTACTAAGATATGGTGCTTCTGGATCAAGTAACTTTTTTCCATCTTCTCGAGGGCGAAAAGGATATTTTGTCACATCAAGTGGCCTAACAACCATCGGGGTCGTTAGTGGATGAGTTTTATCCATGTAAAATCTTTTAAGAATCTTATTCGTATAAGCCGATTGATGGAGAAAAATTCCTTCTGAAAAATGCTCAATTTGAAGACCAAGACAAAACTTCGTTTGTCCTAGATCTTTCATTTCAAATTCTTTCTTTAGATATGCAGCAGTTTTGTTGAGCTCTTCAGGAGTTTCAACAAGGTTAAGATCATCAACATATACTGCAACAATGGAAAATCCCGTTGTTGATTTTTTAATAAAAATACATGGACAAACGGGATTATTGATATACCCTTCTCTAGATAAGTAATCACTTAAACGATTGTACCACATGCGATCAGATTGTTTTAATCCATACAATGATCGTTGTAGTTTAAGTGAATACATATGACGGGGTTTCGCTTTATTTGCTTTTGGCAAATGAAATCCTTCAGGGATTTTCATATATATGTCACTGTCAAGTGATCCATATAAATATATTGTAACAACATCCATTAAGCGCATTTCCAAATTAGTCTGAGCACCAAGACTGATTAGGAAGCGAAATGTGATTGCATCCATTACCGGCGAATATGTTTCCTCATAATCAATACAAGGTCTTTGTGAGAAACCTTAAGCTACAAGTCAAGCTTTATATCTCACGATTTCATTTACTGCATTTCGCTTGCGTACATATACCCATTTGTATCCAATAGGTTTTGTATCTGCGGGTGTTTGGACTACAGGTCCAAACACCCTGCGCTTTTCTAACGAGTTGAGCTCTGCTCGTATAGCTTCTTTCCACTTTGGCCAATCATTTCTTTGTCGACATTCTTCCATACTCTGTGGTTCAGGATCCTCATCATTTATTTCAAGTGCTACCGTAAAAGAGAAACTATCATTCAGAATAGTTTCCGTTCGATTCCATGTCTTTCTGGTAGTTACATAGTTTATGGAAATTTCTTCATTTCCATGTACCTTAGTCTCTTCAGGGACCGATTGCGTTTCAATCTCTTCAGGGATTGTGTATTTACCAATATCTGTTGGTTCTACCATTTTTGTCGTGCATCTCGATGGTGTAAAATATTCTAGATTCATTCACCCTGTATCCTCCCCATATGCCATCTTTTTCCGAGGTACAGTATCTTTTGCACCGACAGGTCTACCACGCTTCTGGCATGCTTTAGATGCATTTGCTGCTGTGTCTACAATATGTCCTACTGGGACATCAATTCATACTGGCACATTCACAGCAGGTATATGTGATTTCACAATATTCTTTGTGTTTGTAAATGCATCTGGTAGATTATTTGCAATATTCTGCAAATGAATGATCCTTTGAACTTCAAGTTCACATTGTTTAGTTCTTGGATCCAAATGCGACAATAATGACGCATTCCAAGATATGTCACGCTATACTTCTGGTTGCGATTTTTCTCCCCCTAATGATGGAAAGAGAGTCTCATTAAAGTATTCCTTTATATCTTCTTCCAAAAACTTCCTCTTCCTTGTCTGCTTCTTTTTGTTATCTTGGCGGAGGTCATCGCTGCTTTTGTCGTCGTTGGAAAATCGATACCGGCGTTTTCGGCTGGACTTGGACCACGACGTCTTATACTTTCTGCTCCTGCTGCTCTCGTGACTGCCCATTGTTACTATCCCCAACAAATTAACCGCCGAAGGCTCTGATTCGACTCAGTGATGAAGTCCTCAAAGAGAAAGAGAGTGTTTATGCTTCAATTTTTAACACAGACTTTTGGTACCTGTTGAAATATTGCTATGGTTATTTTTGTTGTTGTGTTTGTGTAATATAATATAGTAGGACAGTTATTTATAGTTACTAAGAAAACAAAAGTGTAATTAGAAATCTATTATAATTAGGAGACCTAATTATATTAGGAAACCTGGAAACTATTGGTGCGTTCTCTCTTTATTTTTTTCTTTTTCTTTTTCCTTTTGCGGCAAAGTGAACTCTAATGGAAAAAAAAGTGGATACGTGAGCTGGTGCTATTTGCTTGCAGGTAAAGACATGAGAATTATTGTCTTCGGCTTTCTCCTTCTTCTATTTTTTTTTTAATACATGATATTCGATTGGGAAGGACCAAAACAAACAGACGTCTTGATTGATCCTCCTACCTCGGGAACATGAGCTTCTGGGCTGAACTGTGTCTCGCTTAGCCTCATCTTATAAGCTGTCTCTAATTTTAAACTTCTTATAATGTTCTTTAATTCATACCATATGAAAATTTATCTCAAGATAAATATTCTCCGAATTCAAGCTGTTTTAGTCGTCCCATATCTGATTTTTAACCGGCTAATGGTATTAATTAGTTGACAATGTGGTCTAAATTTCTGAAATTTTTGTAGGGAAATAGCAAGCATGCTAGCAATTTGTTTTTTGTGTGTTCTTAAATCACACTGATGTTGTATTTGGATCGATGATAGGATTCAGAGAAGATGTTGACATTGTTTTGGGAGACTTGAGGGCATTCAATATATATATATATATATGAAGCATTATTAAGGTGCACTAGGCCAACAAGACTTTGGGATCTTTATGCCTTTGCTTTTTTCTTTTCTTTTTTTTCCAAGGGAGGCCGAAGCCAGTTATAAATTAACACTTCGAGAAAACTTCACACCCATTTTATCCCTCTCCACCAGCCACTGCAGCGGAGCCGGCAAATCTTGTAACCTTGTCACTCCCAAAGGTTAACGAATGCCCCAATTAGCAAGCCAATCTGCACAGTAATTGCTCTCACGGTAGACATGGACCAACTTAAAACTACTGTGAGAGGCAAGAAGTCTTTTACAGTCCTCAACAAAAGGCCTTAGAGAATTAAGTACCACCGAACCATCACACACCAGATTGCATGTTGTAATTGAATCTGTCTCAATCACAAGTGTCATAATATTCAAACTTGACGCTAACTTTAGTCCTTCCCACAATGCCATAATTTCAGCTCGACAACTTGTAGCTACCCCCAAATTGATAGCAAAACCCGCAATCCAATTCCCTTCTTCATTTCTAATAATTCCACCTGCTCCCGCCTGTCCCGGATTTCCTTTGGCACATCCGTCAATATTGAGTTTCCAGCCATTAGAAGGTCTTTCCCAACCAATATTTAACACACACTTATGGCGTAGGATACCTTTATGACAAAACTTCCAAGCACCTTCAATATTAGTGACCCAATTTTCAATTGTTCTAACCATGCAAAATGCTTGTTTATCACTGGTTCCATTGAAGAGACATTCATTCCTCCACTTCCAAATTAACCACAAAGTAGTCCCGAACACAATACTCCAAGTATGCCCACCCCACTTCATCGAACTTCTTAAGTTTGTATTGAGCCAATCACTCTAACTCAACTGCAAAGAAGAGTGTAGTTTAGACACAGGGATAAAGTGCTTCCAAACCTGTTGAGCACGAGGGTAGCATCTAACAATATGTTCAGCATTCTCAGAAACTGCCCCACAAAATAAACAATTAGCATGATCAATAATGCCTCTTATGGCCAACTGATCACGAGACGCAACCTTCTTATGTCCCAGTTGCCAGAGGAAGACTTTAATATGTTGAGGACACTTCAGCTTCCAAATACAATTCTAGTCGATGCCTGAGGTATCAACAAATTGTTGAGAATTAGCAAAAGCCGACGACACTGCAAAGAATAACAAATCATCAGCAAAAAAGATATGTGATATAGGAGTACCATTTTTACTGATAAAAATAGGCCTCCAAAGTTTGTTTGAGACTGCCCGATGCACCATTTGCGACAATCTCTCAACACATAGAATAAACAAATATGGCGACAAAGGATCACCCTGTCGAATATCCCTTGTTGGAAAAAATGCAGTAGTAGGGGATCCATTCCACAACACACTCACAGAATTAGAAGCAAGAGAAGACATGATCAGAGAGATCCATTTCTCTGGAAGCTTGATATGTTGAAGGGTGTCACGTATGAAATCCCAACTTAATTTGTCATATGCTTTCTCCAAGTCAAGTTTAATAATCATCAACCCCTTCTTGCCTTGTTTGCGCTTAAGTGAATGCACAACTTCTTGAACCAAGATAGCATTATCACCAGTCGAACGACCAGGCATGAAACTACTTTGACATGGGGAAATCCATTCACCAAGAGAGGGACGTACCCAATTGACAATAATTTTCATTATGAGTTTCATCGGGACATTAATGAGACTAATAGGTCAGAATTGCTTTACGCTTTCAGGGTTCTTAATCTTGGGAATTAGATGAATGAGAGTATGATTACATTCTCGAGGCACTTCTCCATTCTAGAAGGCTTCTCTTACCATTTGGCATAACTCATCCTTTACTGAATCCCAACAGTGTTGATAAAAACCTGCAGAAACTCCATCAGGCCCGGGGGCCTTGGAAGCACTCATTTGAAACAAAGCCATCTTGATTTCCTCATAACTAAGTGGTTGGTTGAATCTATCTAAACTTTCAACAGAGGTAGATGGAAACATAGCATTATTCAGTTGCAGTGGAGAATCTTGTGGCTGACTATATAGGTCCCGATAATATTCAAACACCATTTGTTGTATAGTAGCATGGTCTTCCACTAGGTTACCTTCTTCATCCTTCAAACTATAAAAGATATTCTTCCTTCTTCGATTCAGTGTCACAAGGCGATAATATCGCGTATTCCTATCCCCTGAATAAAGCCATTCCTTTCTAGAATTTTGAAACCATAAAATCTCTTCTTGATCAAGGACAGTCTCATACTCTTCACTCAAAGCTCGTTCTAGTCGAACCAGCGATGGATTATACCTAGACTGTAGAGCCTTTTGGATACCTCCAATACGGGCAAGGAGTCTCTTTTTCTTCGTGTGGATATTACTAAAACTTTGCCGATTCCACGTTCTCAATTTTTCAGTAATAGCATTTAATGCATCCCCAAATTTTTGACCCTGTTGTACCCAGTTTGTTTTGACAAATTCTGAAAAATCCGCATGCGTGCACCAGGCTAGCTCGAAACGAAATGGCTTATTTACACTCGGCCCCCTCTGCAGACCCCCACAATCCACTAAGATAGGTACATGATCAGATTTGACCCTTGGTAAGTGTCGAACACAGACATGTTGATATATAAGATTCCAATCGGGGTTAGCATACGCTCTATCAAAACGTTCCATGATTCTCTGCCCTGAATCCCAAGAATTAGACCATGTAAACCTCAGCCCCATGAATCCCAAATCAATTAAGTTGCTATCATTGATCTATTTGCCCAGTTGTAGCATACTTCTAGACAAACTAGGGTTTCCTCCAACTTTATCATCCTGTTTCGCGACTTGGTTGAAATCACCAGTGATTAACCATGGTGTCTAGAGATTAGAAGTTGCTACTCTCAAATTATCCCATAACTGATTACAGACCACACTGTTAGGACTAGCGTAAACGGCAGAGAGAATCCATTCTGGTACCCCTCTCTCCTTGATCAAAACATTAATGACTTGACTATCAGCTGAGAGAAATTCAATATCCACCATTTCATTATTCCAGAGTAGCCAAATGCCTCCCGAGAAACCATTGGCTTCAACACGGATGGACCGAGACATATGAAGATAAGTGAAAACCCGTTGAGCCCGTTCACCACTAATACGGGGTTCAAGAATAATAGTGATCGATGGTTTATGATTACGAACCAAGTCTTTAATCACTTGCCGAAAAGGCTCTCTGCCTGCACCACGACAATTCCACACAAGAATTTTCATATTCATATTGTTAATCCCCATAGAGGATGTATTCACAAATTGCACGTGATCCATCAACAACATCTAGAGAGAATGTGTAGGACCACTCTCAGTGTCCGTATCCTCACTATTTTCTATTGTTAATTGATGATCAATAGGCCTTTCTACCATATGGAGAACGTTATGTTCATCTTCCACACCTTCAGCCCTCGACGAATGCGAGTTATCAGAAGGTCTCCCAGAGATGAACTGGCTACATTGCTGAGAATCTTCTTCCATATGAGCTATATGTGCCGCACGGTCCCTCGGGTCCTCAACACAAGTCTTAACCCTAGGTTTCGCAACACAAATACTCTCCCCAGAGGTTGCCCTATCCTGCCTCACTTTACCCCCAAAGGACTTGTTACTGTCAAAATCAAAATTCTGGACAACCATATGCTGACTAGAAGTAAAACTAGGAGCTAACTTGCTATCAACAGGGTTATTCTCATTAGGTACCATTACAGACTTCTGCTGTAGTTCAATGTTCTTCCCCTTACTCCTACTCGCATTCCCAGATCGACTAGCGCCCATTCTACTAGACCCCTTACCCTTGCTCTCTACAGAAGCAGTAGGCAGTTTACTACTCTCTGAGCCAAAACGAAATTGAACTCCAGAATCTACTTCTTCTACTTCATTGATGCTATCTAAAATTTCAAATTTAGAACCACTTACAAATGAGCGCTTACCATTAACAGATTTCCCAGCCATTGCCGTAGAATTCTTGAATTGTTTATTCTTCTGCATAAATCTCGAACTCGAGCTTTGACCTTGCACCAATTTATCTCCCTTTTTAGCAGCAGCCTGATTGACACTACCGTCGCGATTACCTGTAGTACGCCTCCCTCCCTTTTTTTGAGCCACCATCCACTCTTCAAAGTCATCAGACAAATCCCATTGTTTGACAGTGCCAGTAGTAGGGGCTTGCTTTTCAACCCCATGGTTGTTCTCTTGTCTATTATCAGACCCATTTGCTGGCCTAGAAGCAGACGTGTCACTACAAACTTCCTTGCGATGACCATACATTCCACATTTAAAACAAACAAGGTGGATACCTTCATACTCAACTCTCTGAATACCATTCTTCATAGTGATTTTCGCAACCAGTGGTTTATCCAAATCAACTTGAATCGCAACTCTAGCAAATCTTCCTCTAACAGATCCTTCTGTAAATCTATCCACCTTCAGTGTTTTACCCACTCTATTACCTAGTCGTTTCAAAAAAATTTCCTTATAGTATTCCATCGGCAATTTCGGGAAACGTACCCATATAGTCAGGATAGACATCGAAGCCGCCGATGGACGAAAATTGGGCCCCTACTTTCGCACAGTAAGGTAATGATCAATCAACAACCAACGGCCATCAGTTAGAACATGGTCAAAATCTAACCTCGAAGCAAATCTCACAATGACATACCTGAACCCCACATCCATCATATGAATAGGCTTTTGTAGAGACCATAGATGCTTTAGCCTCAAAGCGCGAAATTTCGGGCAAAATTTTTTCTCTAGAGGTGATATTTCGCCTCTAGCGTGAAATTTTGGGCAATGTGCCGTCTCCGAACGCGAAAATGTGGACTTTCTCTGAAAAAGCCACGATAGAGAATAAATATTCCAATATGCCGAATCAGCTCGAACAAGCTAATCATTCTCATACCTGAGGGGAAAATATGGGTCGTCACTCTGCATTTTCCTTCTCTTACTTGCGCAGACTTGGAGCTCGACCAGGAAGCACAGTTTGGACTTGGACAAGTGGACCGACCTCGACTGTTAGTCCTCGACAGTTTGGAGCTGTCTGTGGGAACCATCTAGTCTTACTAGTCCCACCACCCATTGAGAAGCCGCCATGGTATAAACCCGAAGCCATAGCTTGCCAGCAGAGGACTCACCCACACTGGGTGAGGACCTTGAAGTTACTCAGACACTGAACCAAAACCCATCCCAGACCGACATTGGAACGAGCCAACGTATACACTTAGCCACACAATCTACTCAGCCCAAAGAAGACCTCTCGGTGGGCATGGCCCCCGAGGTAAAGTTGATGTTCCATATGTTCAAGGAACTCAATGAACAGGTAACATGCCTGGTTGCGGGCCCGCCGACCGCTCTTGTCGTGGCCCCCCAACCAGAGCGACCACAGTTCTGGATACCGGCTCAGAGGTGGGCTCAAGCCCAAAATGATGGCGAAGAATCTCCCGAGCCGGTGGTCCGAGCGGACGAAATTCGCAACCGGAAGGCTTCTCCAGTCGACCTCGAGTAGGCAAAGATTGCGGCCGCTATAGCCAAAGTCATAAACCGGCTCGGCATCAGCCCTCTCTCTCCCGAGGTCCTGGCCATACCGCTACCTGCCGGCAACCGGATGCCGCACTTAACGATGTACTGTAACACCCCGAACCCAACCCCACGCTATAGGTCAAGTATGGACCCGTCACTCGGACAGAGTCTCGTCTGTGTTGTGGACTAAACTGTTGCTTGTAATTAGCCACTACAATCTTTGATTCACAACAACAACACATTCAACCTATCCTTCAAGATATTCATAGTCAACCCAAAGTCACAAGGCCATCCGAGCCTTGGAATAACAAAATCTACTTATAGCACACAATCATGCAAGATAATGTTAACTTTAACTATAAGTAATTGGATACAACTATAACCAAAATCTTCTATCAAGTTAATAAACACCCAAGCGTGCATTAAGAGAAGTAATCCAGAATCCATTATTACAGACCATCTAACTTTAGCCAACATACAAGATTACAACTTCCAAACATATATACAAGACCTCAAGGTCTCAAAACACAACAACTAACATCAACTCCAAGCAAACTGCACATATGATCAACCTTATCACACAGGAATCAAGGAATCCGATCTACGTGCACTTCTTCTTCTTCCTCTACTGCTATCAGTTGGGGATTCACCTCACCTTCTCCTGAAAATGTTAAATGAGGAGTGAACAACAATGTTGCCCAGCGAGGGAGGTGATGCAGCATACCGGGGCGTGCAATATGATGTGCAATCACAAGAAGTCATATATATAAATAATATAAAGCAACAAGATCAAATAGTCAAGTAATTAACCACATTAAAAAAGATACAGTTACAATTCAAGTCTTCAATCTCGAACCACGAATCACGAACTTCACGCAAGTGCCGGCAAACCCTAACTCCAACAAGTTGGGATACTTCAGATGTATCCCGATCCTACGACCCTTTCTTCTGAGGTAGGTTCATATGCCCAGCAAGTGAACCACGCCTTTGGGGTAGTAGAGTATACTCAGTGAGAAATGGAATAGGCACCATGGTAATCGAGGGAGCACGGCAAGCCTAACGCCGCCCATGTTTCTCGACGCTACCATATTCGAAAAGGTTGCGCAACCCCAAAACGATTCCACAAGAATCAAGATATCAAATAACACGTAAGAGGGTCGACAAAGTAGGCCGCCCTCGCATATAAACACAACATATACACGAAATAGCTTTATAGTCTCGAAATAAGCAATCAACATAACTTTTCTCCACAATCAACTCAAATAGTTCAATTATACTATAGATAATCAATATAATACATGATAACACAACAACAACCTCCAGATGCATCAAAAATAGCCAAATACTACTTTTCCCCTTTCTTTAACCAAACTTTCCTTTTCCTATGCATGTTTCAATGTTACCAAACCATATCCTAATCATACTACATTCCTAATTAAGTCAAAAGACACCTATTAAGATCATAAAAACCCATTTTAGAAGCAAAAGCTCGGGAAGGCCCCGAGCGGGTTTTAACTACAACTACCCTATTCGAACCCCAATTTCACGCAACGAAAGCACCAAAAGTGCTTCCATGCCCCAAGGATCCCTAATCCAAAGTCCAAACGTGCCCAAATTGCACAACGAGAAAAGTTTCCTTTTTAAAGTTGACTAATTTCGTGATTTAGCTCAGTTTTGAGTGATTCAACTTCACGTAGCCTCCCAAATAGCTTCACTAGAGTCTAGAGCACCTAATTGAAGTCTCAATTCATTCCAATTAGCAAGTTTATTCAAAACCCGAAATACAAGCACTATTCATCATCTCTTTCATTCAATCTATGCATTCTACCATAAAATTTGATAGTAGGCTACAAAAGATAGTTCTATAGGCTCCATTGAACACATAACAAGCATTCATAACAAGTATTTTAATAATAATTGACAATTCAAGAATTTCAACATATATGCAACAAACTTTAAATGCAAAAATAATGCATTCCCTCACAATTTAGAAGATGAAGACAAGTTGTAGATGATCTAAGGCCTCCAAAACCTCCTCAAGATCAAGCTAGGAGCCAAAGATGCAAGGGTTGAACAAATTTTTTCTTATCTTTTCCTTTGTTATTGTCGTCGGGTAAAGGGGGAGGGTATTTTGGGTATAAAGTGCTTTGTTTTCTTGAGTAAAAATGGCATATGTATGTGTATAAGGGGCATATGTATGCGTATAAGGGGCATATGTATGTGTATGTGATCTCAATTAAAGTAAAATGCCATAAATTTTTAGTCAAACTAATTAAAACTCAAGCTATATGATGACTAGTTCAAAAACCAATGTTTTGCATACGTAACACTATTCAAACGAGGTAAAAACTATTTTCTAATTGTATGCTCCTGAGCTCAACAGTCCAAAATGACAAGTCCCCGATTCCTATTATGTGTCATATGACCTAGAAAAAATATTAAATCGCACATTCGAGACGGTCAAAAATCTTATAAATAGTGCCTAATAGTAATATAATTAAAGAAGACAAGAAATGCACACAAAATGCACAAGTAGTTTATGCAACAGTTATTTCGAAATATGTGATGAAATCCCGGGCGTTACACCCTCTCCCCCTTAAACTAATTGCGTCCTCGCAATTCTTACATGATTCGGCAACAGCTCTGGATATTTTTCTCTTATATGATCTTCTCGCTCCTAAGTGGCATCCTCAACTCCGTGATAATCTCAAAGAACTTTCACCATATGAATACTCTTGGTTCGAAGTTCTTGAATCTCTCTATCAACCACTCGAAGAGGTTTCTCAACATATGTTAAAGACTCATCAATTTCCAACGGTTCTGGCTCAATTATGTGCGAAGGGTCGGGATTATATTTCCTCAACAATGACACATGGAATACATCATGAATCCTGCCCAAACTCAGAGGTAATGCCAATCTATAAGCCAAATCACCAACCTTTTCAATGATTTCAAATGGCTCCACATATCTAGGACTGAGTTTACCTCTCTTTCTGTGTTGAATCAAACCCTTGCGCGGAGAGACTTTCAAGAATACATGATCACCCACTGAAAATACCAAGTCTCGTCGGTGTCTATCAGCATAATTCTTCTGTCGACTCAGTGCCATAAGCATCCTCTTCTTTATAAGCTTTACATTATCCACCATCTTGATCATCTCAAGTAGAATAGCTGGATCAACAGTCTTCATTTCACCTACCTCATCCCAATACAATGGAGACCTACATTTTCGCCCGTAAAGTGCCTCGTAGGGAGCCATACCAATAGTAGCCTGGTAACTGTTATTATAAGCAAACTCCGCTAGAGGTAGATACTTATCCCAACTCTTACCAAAATCCAGAACGTAAGCTCGCAACATGTCTTCCAGTATCTTGATAGTCTTCTCTGATTGACCATCCGTCTACGGGTGATATGCAATACTAAAACTCATATTAGTCCCCAGAGCCTTTTGTAGTTTCTGCCAGAACTGTGATGTAAACCTAGGATCCCTATCCGACACTATCTGAGATGGAACTCTATGCAATCTCACGATATTTTCAACATAAAGCTCAGCTAATTTATCAAGGGAATCTGTCTTCTTTGCAGCAATAAAATGGGAAGTCTTTGTCAATCTGAAAACTACAACCCAGACAGAATCATTACCCCGTGGTGATCTCGATAAATCAAACACAAGATCCATAGTCATCTGGTCCCATTTCTATATCGGAATTTCTAATGGTTGCAACAATCTTGCAGGTCTCTGATGCTCCGCCTTAACTTTCTGACAAGTCAAACACTTAGCCACATAATCAACTATCTCCTTTTTCATGTTGTTCCACCAGAAACTCTGCTTTAAATCCATGTACATCTTAGTGCTACCAGGATGAATTGTGTATTTAGAACTATGAGCCTCAGCAAGAATCTCATCCTTGATAGTTGAATTACCAGGAATACAAATTCTATTCTTATACTTGAGTAGCCCATCATCATGTAACTTGAAGTCGGACTCTCTCTATTTTAACTTCTCTAGAATCTTCAACAACTGAGGATCTGACTGTTGGCCTTCTCTAATCCTAGATAATAATAGAGATTGAATTTGTAAGCTAGGAAATTGGATACCTGCTCCAGAAGCCTTCGGTCTCCACAAGCACAACTCTTTCACAGACTCCCAGTCTTTGATTATCAAACTAGCCACATAAGCTTTTTGGCTCAATGCATCTGCTACAGTGTTAGCTTACCTGGCAAATAGCTAATGGTGCAATTATAATCATTCAACAACTCTAGCCAACGCCTTTGCCTCATATTCAAATCTTTTTGAGAAAACAGATATTTCAGACTTCTATGATCAGTAAATATCTCAAATTTATTACCCCACAAGTAATATCGTCATTTCTTCAAAGCAAAGACAACAACAGCAAGCTCAAGATCGTGTGTAGGATAATTGAGTTCATATGGTTTCAATTTCCTAGAGGCATAAGCTATCACCTTACCATTTTGCATAAGAACGCAGCCCAAACCTTCTTTCGAAGCATCACTGTATATCACCAAATTATCAGTTTTCTCAGGCAATGCAAGAATAAGAGCAGTGGTAAGTCTCTTCTTCAATTCCTGAAAACTGGCTTCACACTTATCATCCCAATTAAATACAGTTTTCTTTTGGGTTAAAGAAGTCAATGGTCCTGCAATTTTTTAGAAGTGTTTAACAAACCGCCTATAATAGCCCCCCAATCCCAAGAAACTACGAACTTCTGTGACAGTCTCGGGTCTTTTCCAAGTCATCACCACCTCAATTTTCGCACAGGATCTACATATATTCCATCCTGTGAAATAATATGGCCTAAAAAGGTAACCTGTTTCAACCAGAATTCGCATTTGCTAAATTTGGAAAACAATTTATGTTCTTGCAATGTTCAAAGCATATTTTTCAAGTGTTCTTCATGCTCTGCCTCAGATTTAGAATAGACCAGTATATCATCAATGAAAATCACAACAAATTGATCAAGATAAGGTCTAAATACTCTCTGCATCAAATCCATAAAGGCGGCTGGAGCATTTGTCAACCCAAATGGTAATACAACAAACTCATAGTAGCCGTACCTGGTTCTGAAAGTAGTCTTGGGTACATCTTCTCTACGGATTCGCAACTGAAAATAACCCTACCTCAAATCAAATTTAAAAAATACAACAGCAGCCTGCAGCTGATCAAACAACTCCTCAATTAAGGGCAAAAGAAATTTATTTTTCACCGTTACCTGATTAAGACCTCGATAATCAGTACACAATCGCAAAGTCCCGTCTTTCTTCTTTACAAATAACACATGAGCACCCCAAGGTGATGAACTAAGCTGAATAAAACTATTTTCAAGTAAGCCTTGTAGTTGTATTTTCAATTCTTGTAACTCAGGGGGAGTCATTCTATATGGGGTTCTAGAAATAGGATTAGTCCCTGACAATAAATCAATCACAAACTCTATCTCTCGGTCAGGTGGTAACCCCGGCAACTCCTCAGGAAATACCCAAGGAAAATCTTTTATAACAGGTACCTCGTTCATTTTCAATTTATCTCTAGGCTGATTAATTAGATAGGCTAAATATGCATCACAACATTTACTCAACATTTTAGTAGCTTTAATAGAAGTTATGATACGAATTCGACTCCCAGTGATTTTAATAACAGGTTGATTAGGTACTTCTAAAGTTAAAACTTTCATTCTACAATCCAAACATGCATAATATCGCCCTAACCAATCCATCCCCAAGATAACTTCAAAGTCCCGAAATGGCAGAATAATCAAGTCAATAGGATACATGCGACCCTCAATACAAATATCACAATTTTTATACACAGACTCCGTAACACATTTAATACCCATAAGACTACCTACTTCAATCACATACGGTAGTTTATCAACTTTTAAAGTAGTAGATTATGCACATGCAGGAGTAATGAATGAATGTGTAGCCCTGGTGTCAATCAAAACTACTACCGGCTGACTATTAATAAGAAAAGTACCATCCACCACTATCGTCGTGTCTGAAAGCTCCTCCCGATCAAGTACAAATACCCATGCCTGGCCTCGCGGTACAGTAGCTACTCCTGAAGCTCTAGTCTGAGCACCCTGGCCTGAAGTCTGTCCCTGACCCTGTTTAAACCTGGGGCAATCTCTAGC
This sequence comes from Ehretia macrophylla, assembly GCA_037974665.1. NCBI lineage: Eukaryota > Viridiplantae > Streptophyta > Magnoliopsida > Boraginales > Ehretiaceae > Ehretia > Ehretia macrophylla. Next base: position 65,077,275 of record CM075769.1, read on the forward strand.
TTTATGCTGATCACTGCCATAACCCACGCATCGACCCAATTTTCTCCAATACTCTGCCTCCGTGTGGCCCTTGCGATTGCAATGATTGCATTGTAGGTTCTTCTTGGCAGCAGCACCTCCTGTAGGAGTCCTGTAAGTAGATGTAGCAGAACTACCCTGCTGAGATCTAGCGGTCACTGGTCGGGTCTGTGACTGACCCTGTGGCTGTCTTTGAGCTGGTCTCGGCAGTGACTGTGCCTGAACTGGTCCTGGGCAGCTTTGGGTCTGCCTCAGCTGTTGAGTTTGAATAGACTGCTGATACTGTCTCTGGTAGCCTTGACTCTGGGACTGATACTGACGTTTACTAGACTGACTAGACTAAGCCAACACATATGCCTTACGTTTCTCATACCTCGATGCGGCCCTGACTACTGCAGCATAACTCAGATAGTCCTGCGAAGACAGATTAAGCATAATATCACTCCTCAACCCTGTGATAAATCTCTGAATCTTCATGTCCTCCGGCTGTACTAAAGCTGGCACATATCGAGAAAGTCTAGTGAAAGTAGCCCCATACTAATCTACAGTCATGTTTCCCTGTCTCAAAGCTATAAATTCCTCTTGATGTCTCTCGCGAGCTACTATAGATACATACTTATCACTGAACTCACAAACAAAGTCAGCCCACACATGCTGGACCCTCTCAGTATCCCATTTCTCTCTAACAATACGCCACTACTCCTCGGCGTCACCCTCCATTAAGAATGCAGCATAAGTAATCTTTCTCTCATCATTGCACTCGAGTATCGCAGAGACTTTCTCAAACTTGTTCAACCATATCTCAGCTTTCATGTCATCTGGCTCACCATAAAAACTGTACGCCCCGTGGTGCAAGAATTTGTCGTACAATTTACCCCCAACAGTACCACTACCCTCTACTCTAGCAGTCTGATTACCTCTGCCAACACCTGTCGTACCCTGCTGAACCATAAACTGAGCTATAGTATCCATGGTGGTGGCCATTGTGGCCAAAATCTGTGTATTGCTTGGTTCCTGACCCTGCGGTACATTTCCTGCTACCCCTGTACCTTGCCCAGGTACATTCTGCCTAGGAGCTTCCTCCGGCTTTCCCCTTCTCCTCATCTCGATGCTAGAAGAGTATAATATTATAATAGGCAAATATATAATGCAAAAATAATATGCATATTGTTTTCAAAACATCTTACTCACATAAGATAACATATAAAACACTTTACAGCATTAAACACTTTCATCTTCATATCATATCATGCTTTACCATTCCTGTTACATGCTAGCATGTCTTTTACCCAAGTACTTAGACAATTAAACAAACACATATTCACATAATTCAACTTTCACATATAGACCTCTACCCACATGCCGAGGAAGTTAACCCGGCTACAGTATTCAAGTAGCTCTGATACCACCTAAATGTAACGCCCCAAACCCAACCACACGCTATAGGTCAAGCTCGGACCCGTCACTCGGACAGAGTCTCTTCTGTCCCGTGTACTACACTGTTGCCTGTTATTAGCCACATACAATCTTTGATTCACAACAACACATTCAACCTATCCTTCAAGATATTAATAGTGAACCCAAAGTCACAAGGCTATCCGAGCCTTGGAATAACAAAATCTACTTATAGCACACAAGCATGCAAGACAATGTTAACTTTAACTATAAGTAATTGGATACAACTATAACCAAAATCTTCTATCAAGTTAATAAACACCCAAGCATGCAACAAGAGAAGTAATCTAGAATCCATTATTACAGACCATCTAACTTTAGCCAACATACAAGATTACAACTTCTAAGCATATAGACAAGACCTGAAGGTCTTAAAACACAGCAACTAACATCAACTCAAAGCAAACTGCACATATGATCAACCTTATCACACAAGAATCAATGAATCTAATCTACGTGCACTTCTTCTTCATCCTCTACTGCTATCAGCTGGGGATTCACCTCAGTATCTCTTGAAACATGTTAAATGAGGAGTGAGCAACAATGTTGCCTAGCCAGGGAGGTGATGCAACATACCAGGGCGTGCAATATGATGTGCAATCACAAGAAGTCATATATATAAATAATATAAAGCAACAAGATCAAATAGTCAAATAGTCAAGTAATTAACCACATTAAAAAAGATACGGTTCTAATTCAAGTCTACAATCTTGAACCACGAACTACGAACTTCACGTAAGTGCCGGCAAACCCTTACTCCAACAAGTTGGGATACTCCGGATGTATCCCGATCCTACGACCCTTTCTCTGAGGTAGGTCCATATGCCCAACAAGTGAACCACGCCTCTAGGGTAGTGGAGTATACTCAGCGAGAAAGAGAATAGGCATCATGGTAGTCGAGGGAGCACGGCAAGCCCGACGCCGCCCGTGTTTCTCGACACTACCATATTCGAAAAGGTTACGCAACCCCAAAATGAGTCCACAAGAATCAAGATATCAAATAACACGTAAGAGGGTCGACAAAGTAGGCTGCCCTCACATATAAACACAATATATGCATGAAATAGCTTTATAGTCTCGAAAGAAGCAATCAACATAACTTTTCCCCACAATCAACTCAAATAGTTCAATTATACTTTAGATAATCAATATAATACATGATAACACAACAACAAGCTCCAGATGCATCAAAAATAGACAAATACTACTTTTCCCCTTTCTTTAACCAACCTTTCCTTCGCCTATGCACGTTTCAATGTTATCAAACCATATCCTAATCATACTACATTCCTAAGTAAGCCAAAAGACACCTATTAAGATCATAAAAACCCGTTTTAGAAGCAAAAGCTCGGGAATGCCCCGAGCGGGTTTTAACTACAACTACCCTATTCGAACCCCAATTTCACGCAACGAAAGCACCAAAAGTGCTTCCATGCCCCAAGGATCCCTAATCCAAAGTCCAAACGTGCCCGGATTGCACAACGAGAAAAGTCCCTTTTTTAAAGTTGACTAATTTCGCAATTTAGCTCGGTTTTGAGTGATTCAACTTCACGTAGCCTCCCAACTAGCTTCACTAGAGTCTAGAGCACCTAATTGAAGTCTCAATTCATTCCAATTAGCAAGTTTATTCAAAACCCTAAATATAAGCACTATTCATCATCTCTTTCATTCAATCTATGCATTCTACCATAAAATTTGATAGTAGGCTACAAAAGATAGTTCTATAGGCTCCATTGAACACATAACAAGCATTCATAACAAGTATTATAACAATAATTGACAATTCAAGAATTTCAACATATATGCAACAAACTTTAAATGCAAAAATAATACACTCCCTCACAATTTAGAAGATGAAGACAAATTGTAGATGATCTAAGGCCTCCAAAACCTCCTCAAGATCAAGCTTGGAGCCAAAAATGCAAAGGTTGAACAATTTTTTCTCCTCTTTTCCTTCCTTATTGCCGTCGGGTAGGGGGGGTATTTTGGGTGTTAAATGCTTTGTTTTCTTGAGTAAAAATGGCATATGTACGTGTATAAGGGGTATATGTATGTGTATGTGATCTCAGTTAAAGTCAAATGCCATAAATTTTTAGTCAGACTAATTAAAACTCAAGCTATATGATGACTAGTTCAAAAACCAATATTTTGCATACGTAACACTATTCAAACGAGGTAAAAACTATTTTCTAATTATATGCTCCTTAGCTCAAAAGTCCAAAATGACAAGTCCCCGATTCCTATTATGTGTCATATGACCTAGGAAAAATATTAAATCGCACATTCGAGACGGTCAAAAATCTTATGAATAGTGCCTAATAGTAACATAATTAAAGAAGACAAGAAATGCACACAAAATGCACAAGTAGTTTATGCAACAATTATTTCGAAATATGTGATGAAATTTCGGGTGTCATATATATAGTGGGGACGGCGACCCCGCCAGCCACTTGCTAAACTTCGATCATCATATGACTCTACATGATATGACAGATCGGATGAAGACGAAGGCATTCCCGACCACTTTGGTGGGCAACGCATTGGATTGGTTCCAGAAACTTCACCCCATCTCGGTTGAAAGTTTCTATCAGATAGCAGAGGTGTTCCTGTCCCGATTCGCCGGAAGCCGACGTGTAACCCACTATACATCATTACTATTGATGGTGAAGCAACAAAAGGGAGAAAGTCTGAGGACCTACACTCCCCGATTCAATGAAGAATCTATCAGGATCCCCAACCTCAAGGACTCAATGGCCCTGATGGCTTACCAAAGCGGGCTCAGGTCGAGGCCCCTCACATCCTCCTTAGCCATTGACCCGGTGGACACTGTGTCTAAGCTGATGGTGAGTGCGGAGGGATATATTCATTCTGAGGAGATTCACCAGGCTAAGTAAGAAGATGATAAAGAAAAGGAGAAGAGGGGAGAACCCTCTTCCAAGGCTTAGCCCGGGAACAAGGCACAGGTCGACATGGGCAAGTAACCGCAGTAACAATAGAAATCGGGCCCCAGGTTCATAGTGTTCACCCCCCTCAACACCCCAAGGGAACAGATCTTGATGGAGATTCAACATCATAACCACTTGCCACCAGCACCTAAGATGCGAGGCCGACCTGAGATGTGCAATAAGACTAAGTATTTTCGTTACTATATGGATTACGGGCATACCACTGACGAGTGTAAGGATCTGAGGTAGGAGATCGAGGCCCTGATCTCCAGGGGACACCTCAAAAGGTATGTCGATCAATGACTGCCCAGGAGCCCCGACCAAGGAGCAGGCAGAGAGAGAGATAGGAGCCCTCCCAAACGTCATGACCGGGTTGGGCATTTAGCCATTGTAGAGACTATTGTCGGAGGGCTCGCGTCGGGAGGTGAGATGTTAGCAAGACGGAAAGGGTATGTTCGAGCTAGGCATAAGCATGGGTTAGTTGTAGGTTTGGCCGGGGGACAGGAAAGAATCACCTTCACCTAGGATGACCTTGAGGGAGTAATCTTACCTCATGACGACCCATTGGTTGTCAGTGCCGAGATTGCCAACATCACTGTTAGAAGGCTAGGGGTAGACACTGGGAGTTCAACTGAGGTGCTCTTCCTGAAGGCCTTCGAGGAGAGGAGGTGAGACTGGCGTCAGTTTCAGCCATTGAAAGGGACACTTGCCGGCTTCACTTGGCACAACTATCAAGCTGAGGGAGTCATCAACCTCACACTCACCCTCCAGGATGGTTCGAAAAGGCCTTCGATACAGGCCAATTTTATCGTGATGGACTACAACTCAGCTTACAATGGCATTCTGGGGCGGGTTGCCTTACATTACTTCAAGGCCATCCCTTCCACGTACCATCAAGCACTGAAGTTCTCGACTCCGAGCGGAATAGCCACGATTAGGGGGGCCCAACTTTCAGCCCGTGAATGTTATGAGAGCTCCCTCCGGCCAAAGTATCAAGTAGGGTGGGGACCCGACCTACCCGAAGAAATGAGGGATGCCAAGAGAGGAAGTCACGCGGAAGAGCTGCAGGAGATAGAACTTTCGGAGGAAAACAAGAAAGCCAAGATCAGAAGAGAGCTGCCGGAAAACCTCAAAGAAGGTATAAGTCAATTTCTCTTTGAAAATGAACATATATTTGCTTGGTCAGCCACTGACATGACTGGAATTGATCCGACCGTGATTGAGCACCACTTGAATGTCGACCCCAGTTACTACCCAGTAAAGCAGAAACGTAGGCATTTCCATTATAAAAAGCAGAAAATCATAGCTGAGGAGGTCAAAAAACTACTAGATGCCGAGCACAAACAAGAAATTTTGTATTTAACCTGGCTATCTAACGTAGTTTTGGTCTCCAAGAATACAGGGAAATGGAGACTGTGTATTGATTTCACCGACCTCAACAAAGCCTGCCCGAATGACTGCTTTCCATTGCCTCGAATCGACCAGTTGGTAGATGCCACCTCAGGATTTGAGTTGTTGTCCTTCATGGACGCCTTCAAGGGCTACAACCAGATCAAGATGGCACCTGGGAACAAAGAAAAAACAGCTTTCGTTACCGATCAAGGGCTCTACTACTATGAGGTCATGCCTTTTGGCCTCAAGAATGCTAGGGCCACCTATACTCGGATGGTAAGCAAAGTCTTTAGAGAACAAATCAGGCGGAACATGAAAATTTATGTGGATGACATGCTGGTCAAGAGTAAGAGGGCGGAAGATCATACGACCGACTTGGCCGAGGCCTTCGCCGTGATGGATCAGTTCGGAATCGAACCAAATCCAAAAAAATGTGCGTTCGGCGTTAAGGCGGGAAAGTTCTTGGGATTCATGGTTACGGCTTGCGGTATCGAAGCAAATCCAGAGAAAATTCAGGCAATTTTAGACTTAGCGCCCCCAACCTACGTGAATGATGTCCAGGTGCTTACCGGAAAGGTAGCCGCCCTGAGCAGATTCATGTCCAGGTCGGCAGACAAGTGTGCTTCTCTATTTAAAATCTTAAGGAACCCCAAGAACTTCGAATGGATGAGGTAGTGCCAGAACGCCTTCGATGAATTAAAGAAATACTTAGTTTCGCCACCCCTACTATCCCGACTTGAGGAGGAGGAAGAATTGACACTATATTTAGCCTGTTCGGGAACGGCAGTAGCGGCTATGCTAGTTCGGGAAAAAGGCCAAGACCAGAAGTCGGTTTATTATATCAGTAAGACTCTCCATATGGCCGAGATGAGATATTCCACCTTGGAAAACTCACTTTCGCACTAGTGACCGCGGCCAGAAAGCTTAAGCCATACTTTGATGCTCACACAATCAGAGTCATGACAGACGCTCCACTTAAATCCATCATGCACAAGACAGAAACCTCGAGCAGACTATTGAAATGGGCAGTCGAGCTCAGTCAATTTGACATTGCCTATCAGCGGAGAACAACCAGCAAAGCCCAGGTAATCGCAGACTTTGTTGTTGAATGCACGGGCCGAGTCGAACACGATCCGAAAGAAGTCTGGAAAATCCACGTAGACGGAGTGTCGTGGAAGTCAGGAAGCGGAGCAGGGATTGTAATCTTCGACCCAACAGGTCACGACCACCAATATTCCCTCAAATTTGCCTTCCCGACCTCTTACAATGAGGCCAAGTATAAAGCAGTGATCGCAGGTCTGAGGGTCATGGCCCAGCTGGGGGCACAGATCCTAGAAATATACACCGACTCCCAGCTGGTTGCGAGCCAAGTCTTTGGAGAATTCGAGGCTAAAGATGCTGCCACGGTGCTCTACCTCAGTAAGGTCAAGGACTTGGCCTCAATATTCAAGAGATTTTCCATACAGCAGATCCCGATGGAAGAAAATACAAAAGTTGATGCCCTATCAAAATTGGCCGTAGGAGAAAACTGACATGCCTTGGTCACGTGGAAGAGATTTTTGAGCCCAGCATCCAATTAGGAAAGCAAGAGGTCGCCGAGATAACCACGACCCCAGATTGGACTCGGCCAATCCTGGACTACTTGGAGGGGGGTGTAGTCCCTGAGGACTCAAGGGAAGCTCAGAAAATTGAGAAATAGGCTTCAAGGTTCGTCATAGTCGTAGGTCAGCTCTACAAAAGGGCCTATATCTGGCCCCTCTTAAAATGCGTGGGACCCGAGGAGGAAAACTACATACTCAGAGAAATCCATGAAGAAGTGTGTGGAAATCACTTGGGCGATAAAGCCCTAGCGAGAAAGGCACTAAAGCAAGGCTACTTCTAGCCGACCTTGAAACAAGATTCTAAAGATTACGTAAAAAAATATGACACCTGCCAGAGATTCACCAAGGTCCAAACGAAACCCGCGGTAGACTTGATAGTAATGGTGAGTCCGTGGCCATTCTACCAGTGGGGGTTGGACATCATTGGTCTGCTGCCGAACAGCCTCGGGCAGAAGAAGTATGCCTTCATGGCTGTCGATGACTTCACCAAATGGCTCGAGGCCCTTGTAGCCAGAATAACTGAAAAGACAGCTTGGGAATTTGTATGGAAGAATATCATCCGCCGGTTTGGTGTGCCTAAGGTCATAGTGACCAACCACGACAAACAATTTGATAGTTCATATTTCCGAGGAAGATGTGCTGAAATTGGAATCAACCTTAGATTCTCATCTATTATTCATCTCCAAAGTAATGGTCAGGTCAAAAGAACTAACCAGATTATTTTGCAGGGTCTGAGAACGAAGCTAGAAGACACAGTGGGATAATGGGCAACGATATTTCCCGAGGTGTTGTGGGCTCAGCATACCACCATCAGCTCGACCAGAGGAGAATCACCATTCGAACTGACTTTCGGCACTCAAGCAGTGCTTCCGGTGAAAATCGGGTCTCCTACCAGTAGGAGGCTCCACCATGATCCCGAAATAAACGGAGCTCGAATCCGAGAAGAGTTAGACCTAGTTGAAGTATTGCGTGCCAAAGCTCAGGTCGGAATGTTAGTTGGGAAAACGGCCATGGAGCGAGCCTTTGTCAAGCAAGTCAAGTCAAAGTCTATCAAAGTCGGTGATCTGGTCCTACGACGGGCTATCTTTTTGCCGCGCCCAGGAGGCAAGTTTTCCTCGCCTTGGGAAGGCCCGTACGAAGTAATGAAAGAAATCCGACCTGGAACCTTTCACCTTCTTAACAAGTTCGGGAAGTAGCTGAAAAATGCTTGGCATGCGGAGCACCTTAAGCGTTATTTTGTATGAGGCCTCGAGCCGAAACTATTTTGTAGAGCCTAAGCTCGAAGGGTACACTGTATCAAAGATATCTAATACAATTCCTTTTTTTTTGTACATGATTTCTTATGGCCGGTTCAATTTTATCAATCTAAGGATAAAAGTACACTTATCGATTAAAACCAAGTTGACCATCTCGGTTCATTGACGCCAATTCGGTCTTAACCAACATAGTTTGGTTCACACTCCGGCTAGGACTAACGAGTCCAACTCGGTTAAATCAAGACATTGATTTATCTAGTTGATTTCATCACGACAATTGGCTTGAGCTTAATTAAAAGTTCCTAAAATGCAATCGAGCATGAATCGGCGCATGTGCAAAAAAAAAAAAAAAACACACACACATACACATAAAGTGCGCTGCTACGGAAACCAGTTAATGATGAATAATTGTTTCATTAATAATAATAAAAAATATATATATACAAGGAGGCCCACCTCGGGCATGCTGCAAAGAAAAGAGCGAGAAGCGTGAAACTCAGGGCGAGAGAGTAGAATAAACAGCTCCATCTCCCGCTTTATCCCCGACCTTAGGGGATCCCTCCTCGGTCAACTCTATCCCCTTCTTCACGAAGTTTATAACTCCGTGGGCTTGAAACCTCAGGTCAGCTAGAAGCCCCGGTATATTAAAGAACTCTGGTGGCGGGGCCTCTATAATCTCCAAGTACTCAGTCTTGGAGGGCTTGAGGAAGGTCTTTGCCTGTTCTCGAGCAGTAAGTTGACCTCAAAAATAGTATTCCATCTCAGTGAATCTGACCATCGCCTCTCCCTCCTTCATCAGCCAGGACATGCCGGCATCGCTGTCCTTGAAGGCTTCTACTACTTTTTCCCCATCAGGCCCGATCTTCTCTTTAAGCTTCTGAAGGCCGGTCTCTATTTCGCGCTTCTCCTTTTTAAGCTTTGCGATGTCATTGCTAGCCTGAGCCCTTCGGGACAGCTCCCGCTCAAGTTCTTATTTCGCGGTCTTCAACTTCTCCTTCAGATTGCCATCCTCCCGGTATCTCTTCAGGGCCTCTTTCGTTTGTTCCAGCAGCTCGACCTGGGCTTCATTGTACCTATACTCCAACTCAGTACAAAGGGCCTGGACCTTGTGAATAAGGTTGGGGACGGAGAGGACATGAGACTCAACATGCAAGGAGAAGAGGTTAGGCAAGATGCAATTGAAGAAAATCCTACGATCAGACATAAAGCGGCAGATTACCGTTGCTGCATCTATTCTCAAGTCAAGAACAAGCTGATCTACCGAGACTTTGGCTAATTTGGGGTCGCACTCGATGGGGGCAGAGGTATCAACTACTCCGTCCTTCTTAGACCGAATTACCTCCGCCGCCTTCCCTTTCCCTGTTTCCTCGAGTTGGGGCCTCTTCTTCGATTCCATCTTGGCAAGAGGACGCTTGACGATTACCACGCCCGATTCTTTCTTCTTGGGAGGGGACCCCTGGGTCCTGCTTTTCTTTGAAGAGACCTCCTTCTTGGTCTCCTCAGGCTTTTTACTGGGCGCGGAGCCTTCGCCACTCCTCGCTGCCTCTCTCGCCATGATCCACGCCCCCTCCCCAGTGGTTGACATTCCTGAAAATCAAAGAAGTTGGTTAGTAAAATCAAATGACATTAGGTCGGAAAAAATGCATACGATGATCAGAATGGTGGTAATGAAGATCTAGGGAGGTCGGATCCGATTCCGAGACTAACCCTCTGCCCGATTCTCGTCCTCATCATCTGACTTGGTCAAATCAGGTACCTGACCGAATAACTTGGACTTCCAAATCTTGTCCCACGTGAGGACACTCATAATATCTATCAATTGATTCGGGCCCGACTTAAGCTCTTCCGCATTATGGGCTTCCGAGTCAGACAATGAAGGCTGGTCGTTGAGTTTCTTCTTCAGAGACAGGGTCCATTCACTCCTACACCCCGTGTTGACCGAGCACTCCACCCAGTAGTACTTGTTATGCCAACCCTTGTTTGAAGACTTCCACTTGGTAAAAAAGGCCAGCTCATTTCTAGCCGCAAAGTGGAACCACCCAGGTTGTTTAGGGTTGGCTTTGCAGGTGTAGAAGTATCTGAATAGGGTGAGGGTTGACTCCACACCCATCTCCCGACAGTACACGTAAAAAGCTACGATCATGGCCCAACCGTTGGGAGCCACCTGGCCCGGGCTTAGCTCGAAGTAGTCTAGCATGAAGGTGATGAAGTAGGGGAGGGGCAGTTGAATCAAGTCGAAAGCCAGATCATAGATCGTGAAGTGGCCATCGGGCGGATTACATGCATGGTCGAGTCGACCTAGAATCTTGAGTCTGAACATCTAGTCCACCGACCAATTCCTTAACCTACCATTCAGCAATGCTTTGGTAGTATGGCACTCACGTCGGCAGCAGGCAAAAAGCTGTTGGATCTTCTTTCCCCGACCCGAGGAACCGCTAGTTGTGTGAACATAAGGCGACGGACTTGCCTTCATAGGTTCGGTGCCCACCTCCTTGACTCTGAAAGTCTCGGCTATGTACTTATGGGGTATCTCGAGGCCCTCTAGCTGGTTCAAGGATGAGCCATCCCTAGCCACGCCCACCTCATGCAGATCGGACAGAGGATCCTCTTCGGCCTCCTCTTGCGCCCTTTGGACCTTCACGATTCTACATTCCTCATCACTCTCTGACTGGGCCTGTGTGGGTTTGAACTCATCCTCTTGAGAGATACTTGAATCACCATCGTCACTTTCCCGCTCTGAGGACAGCTCCGAGCTAGAAGGGTTCTCCTCACCACCCCCATATGATCTAGTTTCCATTTCGTGGGAATCCTCGGGCTCCGACTCTCGCATTTGTTTAAAATGTGTATGAAACATAAATATGCAATATTTAAAGGGAGTCGGGACGTACCTAATGGGTATCTAGTTGGAATACATGAGGCTGATGGGACCAGACTGGTAATCTTTCGAGCTCACGGATCCCCGACCTTCCAAACTCCCGAGCTATAAACTTCTCGAGCTTAAACGCCTGAGAGAGTCTTGAAAGTTTAGATGCAAAGAGTGAAATGGATTTCGGAACATTGGGACCCTATTTATAGGCACCAACTATAACCGTCTCGAGAATGTCAAATGTCGCGTCCTATCATAACCAAGACTTAACGTGTCTGATCCTCAGACACGGCCTTCACATGACGTGCCACCTACCCTTGGTCGGTCACACTTAGCTCGGAAATGCATAATGCCAGCCTAGACCCCTTCTAGGTCCCTAGACCTTAGGGGAAGGGGAGGGGGAGGGGAGGGGAGGGAACTGACAAGGGATTACTCGAGCTGGGAATTACGCCGTCGGATCACATATCGACCTTAAGATCCGACCCGACCCGATGTTAGACCCAAATGGCCCCTGCGGCTCTACCAGCCAATCCGATGGAACATAAAGCAAGGCACATAACTCAGACCAACAGATAATTCCTTTGACTACTGGGTAATAGCTTTGTCCATTGGTTGTTCGGCGCGGGCAGCCGGTAGCGTTTCGGGCAACAATGTACATTTATTGCTGTCCAAATCCAAATTAGTATAAATAGAGCTCCATTCTGCATTTATGAAGGTAACTCGTGCATTAAATATTCCAATCTGCCGAATCAGCTTGGACAAGCTAATCATTACGAGTCGTTACCCCGCCTTTTCCTTCTCTTACTTGCGTAGACTTAGAGCTCGAGAAGGAAGCACAGCTCGGACTTGGACAAGTGGATTGACCTCGATTGTTAGTTCTCGACACATACGATTAGAGCTTGTAGCCTAATCCATTTGTACTTAACTGGCTAAATTCGAATCCACGAACATAAAGGCTATTAATTTAGGCAACCTACCATCGTAGATCAGTCTTTTCCCATTTCATATTTCGTAAAGCTTTTAAAGTGCACTAGAGTGATAGTTTGTCATTAGTCAACGTTTGTTTTCCCGTCAACTACTTTTACTTTCAAAATCAACTCTTTACATTCTTATTCTAGTATTTTGCATTTTTGGTGACAATCCCAATTCTCCATGGACGTCCCTTGAGTAGCCATTAGCATGGTCAAATAGAAATTTTAACTAAATTGTTATTGCTTCATTTTTATCACTTATTATTGATTGTACAATGACGCGATTAGTGATACACAAACTTGAACTCATTCCCTCAACAATATTTCCAAAGCAAAATTAATGATAATTAATGAGTATAGAACTGATGCCATATATCAGCAGCCATCTTATTTATAATATTCGTAGAACTCAACTCCTTTGATATCAAACATCTTAACAAAAAATTAGAAACAAAATATGCAAGTAATAAGTTAATTAAAAATTAAATAAAAATAATTTTAACTCATTGAACAAAGAGACATGATTTATTTCATGAACAATTAAATAACTTTTTTTTGTAAAGCTAGAAGACAAAAATGATATTTTAATCTCATTTTTACTAATAATATCTACCACCTAAATTTATTTTATTTCAATATTATCTACATGTAAAAAGTGCCATATGTCATTTAACGCAAAAAATAACATATGAAGAAAAATATAAATTGAATATTTAATTTTTTTAGTAAAAGTAAGATTTTTTTTATTTTTTTTGTGTAGCACGGGTGATTGTTGGCTTACATTTGGCATGATGGTTGTTTTCAAAAGGTCTTGTCATTTAAAAATTGTAGGTGGAATTCAGCTCCATCAATATAGGATATCTTAACAAAAAATTAAACACAAAATATGCTAGCAATAAGTTAATTAAAATTTAAATAGAATAACTTTACCTCATTCAACATAGAGAAATGATTTATTTGAACAATTAAATAACCTTTTTTTACAAAGCTAGAAGAAAAATATGAACTTCTAATCTCATTTTAACTAATAATATCTACCACCTAAATTTGTTTGATTATATTATCTACATGTAAAAAGTGTCATATGTCATTTAATACATAAAAAGCAACATATAAAGATAAATACGAAGCAAATATTTAATTATTTGAATAAAAGTAAGATTCCTTTTTTTTTTTTGGTATAGGAGGGATGATTATTGGCTTAAATGTGGCATGATGGTTGTTCTCAAAAGGTTTTGTCATTTAAAAATTGAAGGTGAAATTTGTTTTTGCTTATTTATGATTTGTTTGATTTGATTTTTAATATATGAATTAAATACTCTATATTAATCAATCTCTAATTAAAAAATAAAAAAAAATCACAAATGAGGTTTTGTAATTTAAAAAACAAAGGTGAAACTTTCGTTTGACTTATTTATGATTTTTAATTTAATTTACTATATCAAAAGAATATTCTAAACTAATCAAGTTTAAGAATATTCTAAACTACAAGTGTTTAATCGAAAAACAAAGCAATTCTACGAGGAGGCTTTATCATTTAAAAAAAGGAGATGAGATTTTTTCACTTATTTATGATTTTTTAATTTGATTTTTAATATATGAATTGGATATTTAATTTTTTGGATATAGGCAAGATTCCTTTTCAATAGGAAGAGTACTTATTTACTTACACATGACATGATATTTTTTTTGGATGGATGCCTTTTTACTTACACATGTCAAAAGCATTGTTGCCTCATAATATTAGAATATTAGATATGATTTTCCGGAAGGGTCCTGAATTTATAGGCACGTGGGTCCTTGAAGTCTACTTCGAAAAATGAGAATGAAATCTTCTCCAGACACGATTTTCAAATTTTATGTACTTCTAAACTGATCCCTGTCGTTATCTGTGAGTTGCAAGGACTTCTTGGAGACCTCGGTGGTCAGTTGATTATAGTCTTTATTTATCTCTTTTACGAGCGTGGGGGGAAATCGGCTTCTTTAGATCCTCAAGTAGGGAATGTTCCCCATATCATGTGGTAAACTTGTAGCCTTATTTATAAAATTTCATGGAAAAGCATGAATTAAAATCCTTTCCTAACTAGTGTTTATTCTAACAATTTAAAATTATATGCGAGTCATTCACTAAATTCAAAATATTTAAACATTTACTATAATTTCCTCTCATTTTTTTGTATTTAAAATTGAAATGAAAAATAAGATACAATAATGTAAAAATAAAAAAATTAGAAAATATCACATTTAGACCCTATTGCTTTCCAAAATTTTCAATTTCATCCATATTATTTTTCTAAAAATTTCAATTTCATCCCCATTGTTTGTCTAAAAGTTTCAACTTCGTCTCTATTGTTTAAAATTTCTTAATTTCGTCACTATTATTTAAATAAAAAAAATTTTTGTCCCCATTATTTTTAAAAAAAATTAATTTTGTCCCTATTATTTTTCTAAAGTTTTAAATTCATCTCTATTGTTCAAAATTATTCAATTTAGTCATTATATTTTTCAAAAAATAATATGACTAAATAAAAACTTTTTGAGAAACAATAGGGACGAATTTGATTATTTAGAAAATAACAGAGACTAAATTGATTAATTTTGAATAATAAGGACAAATTTAAAAATTTAGGGACGAAATTAAAACTTTTTAAAATAATAAGGACGGAATTGAAACTTTTTTAAAAAGAATAGGGACCAAATTGAGAAATTTTAAACAGTAGGAACGAAATTGAAATTTTAAACAAACAATATTGATTAAATGTGACATTTCCAAAAATAATCATCCACCTGTGTGGTACACTTCCATAAAACCAATTAGGGAGAACTTCACATATAGTCCCTATATTCCACAAAAGTCTCAATTTAGTCCCTATTGTTAAAATTTATCCAAATTAGTCATTATTATTTCCAAATAAATCTCATTTTCGTCCCTATTATATTAAAAAAATCTCAATCTCGTCTCGCTTATTTAAATTTATCCAAATTTGTCCTTATTATTTTTAAGAAATCTTAATTTCATCCCTATTATTTCTAAAAAATCTCAATTTTGTCCTTATTGTTTCCAAATATAATTGGATGAAATTGAGATCTTTTAAAATTAATAAGGACTAAATTGGATACAAAATTAAATAATATGAACGAAATAAGACTTTTTAAAACAATAAGGAGTAAGCGCTGGAGAGTATTTGTGGAATTTTCTCAAACCAATTATTCCAAGACTCGAAGTAGAACATACACATACACATTTTCAATTCTTTGCAACAGAACAAACGGACCAAGAAATGGAGATCAAAGATGAAGTTGCAGAAAAAGAAACCGATTTCAGTGATTTGCCTGACGAAATTCTCTCCCACATACTCACTTTTCTAGACACCAGAACTGCCGTACGAACTTCAGTTCTTTCCACTCACTGGAAACTTATTTGGACAGATTGTGAGACGCTCGATTTCACGTATGAGCCTGAGGCAAGCTTGAAGCAGCAAGATTCAAGCGATGCACTAGCATTCGTTTTGCTAGTCAACAAAATAAATTTCACTGCGGGCGTGGATGGTTTTCTATCAAGACGGACGAACGCAAGGCTGACCAAATTTCATTTGAACCTCAAGAGTAACGTGGCGAGGCAGCTTGTGGATTACTGTCTTCAATATGCAGCAAGGCACAACGTCGAAGAAGTAAAATTACGCGCATTTTGTATGGCAGAGCCTGTAGAGTTGCAGAAATTTTGTTTACTTGCCAAAATTTAACTTCCTTGAAGTTGACGAATGTAGTAAAAAACAGCATTGCATTGCCGAAGTGTTTTGCGGTTCCAAATTTAAAAATGTTGAAGCTTAGTACTAGAAGATTTAGAAGGAGAGAGAAAAATATATATTCATCTTATTCATCTTAATGTAATGCCGTACAATGAAGTCTATATATATAGTAATCTAATTCATCACATTTGCTAATACAGCTGTGTCCAACTAATGTCTAACTAACTAACTTCTAATGTGATCAGCTGAGTTGTCACCTTCTTGATGATTTATTGAGTTGACTTCATTGACCATTATAGATACCTTATCATCCCCCCACAAGCTGAGCTGCGAGGATCGAAGTGGCAGCTTGTTGCGCAAAAACTGAAATTTCACAACAGGCAGTGGCTTTGTAAAAAGATCAGCTGGTTGTTGAGCAGTAGGAACATGAGAAAGGCTGAGAAACTTGGCTGATACAAGCTCACGGATGAAATGATAATCTAGTGCTATGTGCTTTGTCCGATTGTGAAACACCGGATTTGAGGCAAGGGCAATTGCTGAAATATTATCACACCAGAGCTTGGGACATGAACTATCAATGAACAAGTCTTTCAAGATAAAACTCAACCAGCGAAGTTCTGCAGCAGTAGAAGCAAGAGCTCTATATTCAGCCTCTGTGGAAGAGCGTGATACAGTGGGCTGCTTCTTGGTAGACCAAGAAATCAAATTAGCTCCGAGAAATATACAAAAACCAGTAGTAGACCTTCTATCGGGAATACTATTAGCCCAATCGGAGTCAGAAAAGGCCTGCATCGTTAGTGTAGTTGGCCTAAACTGGAGACCAAGATGTATCGTACCATGCACATAACGTAGGAGACGTTTAAGAGATGCAAAATGACCTTGTGTAGGACTGTGCATCTGCTGGCAAACATTATTCACTGCATACTGAAGATCAGGACGTGTTATTGTTAAATACTGCAGAGCTCCTACAATGCTTCTAAAGAAAGTGGGATCAGCATAAGGAGAATTAGAAAGCTGCCGAAGAGAATCTGTTGGAACAGCTGAAGCCGGAGTTGCAATGGATTTACAATCTGCCATGCCTGCTTTTTTAAGAAGATCAGCTGCATATTTCGATTGATGAAGTAGGATGCCAGCTGAATTATATTCAACCTCAAGACCGAGAAAATAAGACAATTTTCCCAAGTCCTTCATTGCAAAATTGCGATTCATATATTGCACAAGAGTGTGAATAGCTGCATCTGTATTACCAGTAATCAAGATATCATCGACATATACAAGCACAATGATTGTTGCATGATCTTGATGTTTGACAAACAAATATGTGTCGGCTTTGCTGCAAACAAAATTATGATCAGTAAGAAACTTAGACAATAGTTGATACCAAGCCCTTGGGGCTTGTTTTAGCCCATATATTGATTTCTGAAGCTTGCACACATGATTGGGATACTGCATGTGAACAAACCCCTGTGGTTGTTGCATAAAAATTTCTTCCTGCAAGATGCCATGGAGGAAAGCGTTGGAGACATCAAGTTGCTTGATATTCTAGCTATTTGTGAGGGCAACAGTTAGAACAATCCTCACAGTCTGAATCTTAACCACTGGACTAAATGTTTCAGAATAATCCAAACCATAGGACTGATGAAATCCCTTAGCAACTAACCTCGCCTTATACCGTGCTACACTCCCATCAGCATGACGTTTGATTTTATAAACCCACTTACAGCCAATAGGTTGTCTTGTATCCGGAAGAGAAACTAAGGACCATGTGTTCTGAGCAATTAAGGCATCAAACTCTTCTTTCATAGCATTCTGCCAATAGATATTCTTAGAAGCCTCTTTATATGATAGAGGTTCAGTAATAGGGGGAGTAAGAGTAATGTTATTTAGGTGAAAGAGCTTAGGCTTAAGTGAACCAGTTCGTGATCTGGTTACCATCGGATGAGTGGAAGTAATGTTGGTAGGAATATCAAGCATGTGAGTTGCAGAGATTGAGTGAGAAGTAACAGGCGGAAGTTGAGGAGAAGATGTGAACATAGGTGACTGAACATCGTTTATAGCATGTGATGTGTTGGAAGAATCAGAGGGCGCATATATAGGAGTAGATGGAGTAGGTGACACACTTTGTTCACTTGTGACTGTAGGCGAGTGAGGAGAGGGTACAGTTGACTCAGGGATAGACTGGGAAGTAAAAATAGGAAAAATAGGTGGAGTAGTACACTCAGTGCTAGTATGAGAAGAATTAGAAGGAAAAACATGTTCAAAAAACTTAACATGTCGAGACAAAAAAACCTGCTTAGTTTTTAAACTGTAGCACCTATAGCCTTTTGTGGTTGAAGAATAGCCTAAAAACAAACACGGTGTAGACCGAGGCTCCAATTTATGCTTAGAGTATGGTCTTAACCACGGGAAACAAAGGCAACCAAAGACTCTTAACAAAGAATAATCAGGTGGTTTTGAAAAAAGACACTCATAAGGTGATTTATTTTGAAGTAAAGCCTTGGGTTGTCTATTGATCAAGTAATTAGCAGTCGCCAAAGCTTCAAGCCAGAAAATATTGGGAAGTTTAGCCTGTTGTAAGAGAGTTAACACTGTCTCAATAAGATGCATGTGTTTCCTTTCTACCCGACCATTTTGTTCCGGAGTATAGGGACAAGAAGTTTGGTGAATGATTCCTTTAGTTTGTAAATATTGTGCAAATTTTATATTCACAAACTCTGAACCATTATCCGACCTCAAGATTTTTAAGTTTGCATTAAACTGAGTCACAATCATAGAATGAAAAGCAAGAAAAACAGAGAAAACTTCACTCTTTGATTTCAAGGGATACAGCCAGGAGTACTTTGTAAAGTCATCAACAAAAAGTACATAATATCTATAGTGAGAAAATGAGGGTACACTAGTAGGTCCCCAGACATCAGTGTGAACTAAAGCAAAAGGAGTAGTAGCTCTAGACTCAGACAATGAAAAAGACAATTTATGTGATTTAGCTATAGAGCAGGGCTCACACACAAAGCCAGTATTATTTCGGCTAATAGAAAGAATTGAATGAAGATGCTGCAGTGCTTTTTGACTAGGGTGTCCTAACCTTTGATGCCAGACAGCTACATCATTATTTTGGGAAGCAATTGTAGATGAACTGTAGCAGAAGTGTGTAGGTGAGGAAGTAGTCATTGAAGACGCAGTAGCAGGAAGACAGTAAAGACCATTGCTACAGGGGCCCCTGTACTTGATTTGATGACTGAGGTTGTCCACAATGGTAACCTCCTTGTCATTGAAAATTAAAGTAGAATTATTATCATGAGCTAGTTGATAAACTGAAAGCAAGTTAGAAGAGATACTAGGAACATGCAAGACATTTTTTAGGTGTAAAATACTGGAAGAGGTAGAAAGAATACCATGGTCAATGTGTGCTATAGGCAGAGTAGAGCCATTGCCAACTGAAACAGAGTCTCCACCCTCGTAAGGATAGTAAGACGAAAGAAATCCAAGATCAGCTGTAACATGCGAGTTTGCTCCACTGTCCAGGTACCACGAAGCCTGCTCAGATGGTGTGGAAAAAGGATGAACTCCAGTTTGAGCAGTAAGAGCCTGCTTGTTTGTCTTCCATCAAATCGATGCCAACAGTCCAAAGCCTGATGATTCGGCTTTCCACATATCTGACAATACACCTTAGTTTCTGGATTAGAAGGCTTACTAACTGTCGAAGGCGATGGGCTGTAATTAACATTGTGCCCTGCGCCGCCTCTATGTCCTCTACCACTGCGATTATTGAAGTTACGACCTCGTCCGCGATTATTTCCATTGTTACCATAGGTTCTCTGTGTGTTAAGAGCTGTGTGAACATCGGAGCTGGCTAATTCAACACCTACAAGTTTGTTAGCACGCTTCAGGTGACGTTCTTTAGTAATTAGCAGATTTGTGAGTTCCTCAACACTGAGAGACTCTTTGCTGACTCGTATCGAGGCCATTATAGTATCAAATTCTAGCGGTAATCCATTCAGAATGTAAAGAACCAGATCATCATCACTAATTACTTCAGATACAGAGGCGAGACTATCAATAATACGCTTAACTTCATCCAAATAGACTTGGATCATCTGTGCTCCTTTGTTAAGAGTATGAAGCCGCATTTTGAGCTGTTGAATATGAGGTCGTGACATGGAGTGATATCGTTTCTCAAGATGACGCCAGATCGCAGAAGCTGTTGGTAGAATAAGTACTTGCGAGAGGACCGAAGGCGTAATCGAAGCATACAAACACGTTTTGAGGTGTTCATCAACAATACACCATTGCTCATGAGCAGGATTCACAATTTTCTCACCATCAGCATCCGTAATCTGTTTTGAAGGACACGATTTGGTGCCTAGCAGATAGTCCAGCAGCTGATTTGCGCGAAAAATTGTTTGAATCTGAGCTCGCCATAACTGATAATTGCTATTATCAAGTTTTATTTGAACCAGAGAGTTTAGATTCTGGAGAAGCAGATGAAGATTTGCCGGTAGATCATTCGTACCATTAGTCGCCATTGTAGTAGTTCAAGCTGTTGTTTGAAGCTTTGAAGATGTAACAATGGCGGAAAAAGAAAGGCTCAGGACCAAGAATGAAGAGAAGACTCTTTTAGGTTGCTCTGGATACCATGAGAAGATTTAGAAGGAGAGAGAAAAATATCTATTCATTTTATTCATCTTAATGTAATGCCGTACAATGAAGTCTATATATATAGTAATCTAATTCATCACATTTGCTAATACAGCTGTATCCAACTAATGTCTAACTAACTAACTTCTAATCTGATCAGCTGAGTTGTCACCTTCTTGATGATTTATTGAGTTGACTTCGTTGACCATTATAGATACCTTATCAAGTAGGTTTATTTTTTCTATAGAGAATTTCAATGGGGAGATTTTCACGGGGTGTACCAATCTTGAGAGTTTGGTATTGAAAAAATGTCATATCAAGGCTTCGCTAAAAGTTCTGAACATTTCTTGTGAAAGTCTCAAGAACTTGGAGATTTTGAATTGGAGAAGCCCTATGCATGGTGGTAAAGGTAGCATATATGTGAATGCACCCCAACTTGAGTCTTTTACATTCAAAGGTGTTCTAACCAAGGTGCGGTTTATGAATCATCAGCTTTGTCTGGACACAATTGAGGTAATTCTCGTTTTGATATGTTATCTTTCCATGGTTATAAAAATTTTATTGATTTTGATGAAATTTCCCAGAGGGCTTGTAAGTTGTAATTTATCAGGGTCTTTTGGTCGTTCTGCAGATATGATTAATGTGATAAAGGCTTGTTTCTTACGTGATAGTTGGTGCAATTCTTAGATTTAACTTAACTTTGTGTGAATTTTCATATTGGTGAAATAATTAGTGTTGTATACTAGTGAAATGATCTGTGTAAGGTGAGAACTTATATATAAATCTGGTAAATGATTAAAGTAGGGTAGCGTATCCGAATGTAAATGAAGATGATAATGGAGGTTTCTTGTTCTTGTTTTCAGGCTCCATCAGCTGTTGGTGACTTGAGAAAATTTGTTACCTTCACATTTGATAATCTGCAACATCTAAAGTGCAGTATGAAGGACAAATGTGGAGAGATGGTTACACCTGTTCGTACAGTAAAGCACTTACTTGAATCCTCTGCTGATGAAAAATTCATGCTGGATCTCTCTGAGGTATTAACTTAATAATCCAATTAGAACCTGAAGTTAATTTGGTATCTGCAAAATAAAAGAATGAACTGCTCTTAGCATCCCCGGCCCGCTTCTTTTATATGTTTTGATTGAGATTTCCTTCCTTGGTTTCAGAAGAATGTGGGGAAGTAGAGATGATATTTATACTTATCTAACTAATTGAATCTTGCTCATCAAATCATCTATGTAATTGCTCAGCTATGAATACCCTTGACATGTTTCCTTTTTCTTTTCCTTCAATTTCAGTTTTTTAGCTTCTAATCTCCATACCCTGAATTTTTAACTGGTAGCTGCTGAGTGGATCCCATATATCAACTCATGAATTTCTTGCAGCTTCTAGTTATGCTCCTTTCAAGCACTTTTGTCACTTAATTATGTTCTCATGATTGTTTCTAGTCTTACTTTAGTGACATACTAAATAGATACTCCATTTGTGGCTTACATTTGTTACAGAAACTTACTAGAGCAGAGTTCTTCTCTAAAGCATCTCTTTTTCCTTCCCCTTTTCATTCTTTGTTCCCCTGTTTTGCTCGAGATTATATCCTTTCCGATGCTTTGCATTTACAGGGCCTCGCACATCGTAATGATCATAACTCAATTGTAGAAGGAAAGGATGAAAGGGAGAGGATAGTTGCTTTACCTCGACATGTTATCTCCTACTTGCTCGAAATCTCTCTTTCTGCAAAATCTATAGTTGTTGAATTTGGTGAGGTAGTTCATCATGTCCATGTTAGTTTAGTATTTACTTATGTAGGCAACTTTAGAGAAACAGAGAAAGCAAAAGCAGAATCGCTTTAGTATCTAAATTTGTGTTTTCATATTTATTTTTCAGGGGTCACCTGAAGAAGAGTGACTAAAGAGAATACTTTGGATGCATGACATGCCAGAATTTGCAGATAGATTTCTACAGATTATGACCTTAAAAACTCCTTCCGGAAGTTGTTGCGCTTTTTGTGAATATTATCAGTACAGCTTGTGAAAATAGGACATCACATTTTTCATTCATTCTTTTTGTCCATATATAGATATTCAGAAAGATACCACAATTTGTAGCTAAAGCCTACTTTACTGAGTCTCTTCACAAAGTGTAATTTTGTTCATATGGAACCTTAATATGGCCTAACTGCATAAATTTCTTTACTATATCATTGACAAGGTTAATAAGACTATGTCGCATCACTAGTCTACAAGAAAGTATTTAAGAATCAGTCTGCGGTAATCTACACGATTGAAGTGGCCGATGAGAGTAACTGTTGGAAATCAACATTTCTCTGGAAATTTCTTTCAGCAAACACATTATGTACCATTGTAATTCTCCTTTTGATTGGAGATTGGAATGATGCACTTCACATCTTGCTGTAAATCATGATCTTTTTACCTACTCATCAACCACCCAGGATGTGAGACGCGACTGAGTGTGCTTAAGAACATTATCACCGCGATATATAGTTATATATACGACCCCCCGCAAGCTCCTGTATAGGCCTGGAGGGAGTATCAGGTAAAGGCTCCGCAACCAAACAAGCTTATTTCTTAATCAAGTGAATTCTTGGAGCCATTGTTCTAAAATGAGAATGCAAAAGCTGTGTCAATATTCATATGTAATTTAGTATAGGAACATAAATTCTTGGGATTGAATTATCGTCTCTTACTAAACCTTTATTATGTGTCGACTTGTTAATTTCTTTTCGGTTTTTTCCACAGAAATAATTAATTATTCACATTAAGGCGAGTATTACGTTATATATTTCAGGTGATCATGGTTGTCTTTACATAAGTATATCTACATATTGCCTCTCTGGTGGTGAGTTTCTAAGGCTCCGTTTGTTTGCCGTAAGATATTTTCCTAAAAAATATTTTTATAGTTTTTGGTGTTTGATAATATTAGAAAATTGATCAATTAGAAAATATTTTTCGGTCAAATGAAAATTTTAGTTCAAAAGATAAAAATATTTTCATCTCTCAAGAGAAAAGAAAATATTTTCCGAAAAACTCACCCTTCTCACCCCCAACCTACGCACCCTCGTCACCCCCACCCCCCACCCCACCACCCCATCATGCACGCCCCAATCCCACCCCTCATTACCTCCCACCCTACCCCACTCCACTCCAGTGAAATTTTTGTATGTGTGTGTGTCTGTGTGTGAAATTTATATATATACATACATATATACATATGTGTTTTTTTTATAAATTTTCTATCAAAAAATATTTTTTATTGAGATATCTAAATATTAGAATATATTTTTCAATGTGTCAACCAAATACCAGAAATATTCTATTTTACAGAAAAATATTTTCTCCTGTAAACATTTTTCCTCAACAAATTATTTTACGGCAAACAAACGGAGCCTAAGTCTATAAAGAAGTTCAAAAAATGGTCAGTATAACGACTCAACGATCATGATAAGGAAGTTACAAATTTCGTAAATCTCATTACTGTGGAAGCATATGAGTTTTTATAAAGTGACTAGCTTATCTAAATGTTTATTGTAAGAGAGAGATTTATTATATTATTTATTATCTTTAATAAATTATCGCAAGTGTGGGCAAAGTTAACTTTTGAGCCTTGTACTTGAACTATTTTAATGTTCCAGAACATTTTGGTGTCTAAACTCTAATACGATATTAAGTAACTACCTCATCTAAAAATTAATTTGTTAGGGTAACTCTAACAATTTTCCTATTTGTTTCCCTACATGCACAGAATTTTGATAATTTCTCTATATCTAAGGATTCTCTATTTCAGTTTCACTCTAACAATTTGCCTACATTTTTAATAATAGAGAATCTCTATTTCAGTTTATTTCAACAGTTTTTTCTATTTTTATTTTACTCCAAAATCTCTCTTTATCTTAATTAAACATATTATTTTAATTTAAAACATTATTTTTAATTTTTTATTTGTATTTATTAATTATTTATGATGAATTTTTTTTTAAAGCAATTTTTTATTTTATTTTATGGATTTAGGGATTCTTGTAGGGAAATTTTTAGTTTCTGAAATGTGAATGTAGGGATCATTGTAGAGATCTTGTTGCACGGGAAGTTCTCTAGTTGGTTCTCTACAAGTGGGGTAAAAGAGAGTTTAGAGAATAGGTTGGAAATAATTTTGGAAATGAATTTATTATATTATTTATTATTTTTAATAGACTGAGTTGTTTAGAAAAATGGTACAAAACTGTTTCTTGTTTAACGTTATGTTCCGTCCATAGAGCTCATACCCTAGAAGCATTGCAAATAAATAATGCAACAGATGATAAGGGACTGGAGAATGAACATGAGCAATGGTGCTTTGTAGTAAGAACAGGAGAAAATGAGTTGATAAGCACCTGGAGGGTGTCAAAGTAGAAATGTCTGACATGTGTGGCACGTAGAGTCCATGTACATGTGGGCCTATATCTTACACACATCAGAGTCCAAACATCCTGGCTTTTTGAACATTTTTTCCCACCTGGAAGAATTCAAAGAACAAATGAATGAGAAAAATGACAAATCAATGAACAAAATGACAGGTTCATGAAATGCTTCAGCTTGAAAATTGGCAACTTCTCGTATCTCATCTTCTGTCTCAACCATTCTTCTAATTTGCCATCAATTCTTACACACTAGATAATCAAACTTCACCTTTAATTTTCCATATATTCAATCAGCTGCATAATTCAGTTCCTCAGCATTGTTTGAAATGGATTTAGCACACAAATATAAAGAATACAAAAAACTTTTGACATGATTCGGACTTAGCCTACATCCACGAACATTCAAATCCCGATTCATTTTTCGAGTCCGGTTACTAACCAACTCTTACAACTACATAGCTTGAATATCTTGGGGTGCTTTGATATAAAAACATTGAAGCCTATTTATACAAGTAGTAGAATGTACTAGAGCTAGGAATACAAAAAGGCACAAGCTAGATACATGACTAGGTTCATGACTCTAAATGTTTCTACAATTAGTATACGTTATGATTACCAAATGTTTTGAACCTTGTCTCTTCATTTCTCAAGATTCCAAGAGTCATCTTGAGTTTTAATTTGTATTCTCCAACACCCCTCTTCAAACCAAGACCATTTGCATACCAAAGATTGCCCTTAATTTCTTGAAAGCACTTGTTGTACATGACTATAGAGTTATTGCAAATGATATTACATTTATTGGAACTAATAGGGGATTTACAAATCCCCTTCTTTCTCTAGCAGTGTTTGATTGCTCTGACGCGGCATCCATCTACTTAATGCATCGCGATAACAATCTTAAAGAATGAGCTCAAAACTCTCGTCTTTCCGGCAAGCACTGCACCATCTCTCTTAATGCGAGCACCTCTTACTTGTAGCATCCTCTTCTTGGCGGTCTTTTGCTCAAGCAATGGAATACACCTTATTTTCTTCAATTTTTGTCTACTGACAGCAAACTGGCAGTCTTGTGCGGACTTCGTCAACTTTTCAACAACTCAATCTTTTCAATTTGTGCGACCCCAAGCTCTAATACCACTGGTTGGAAATGGATCTAGCACACGCAAAGGATACAGAAAACCTTTGACGTGGTTCAGACTTAGTCTACATCCAAGGACACCCAAGCCCATATACATTTTTCTGAGTCCAGTTACTAACCGGCTCTTACAACTATATAACTTGAATATCTTGGGGTACTTTGATATAAAAACAATGAAGCCTATTTATACTAGTAGTAGAATGTATTAGAGCTAGTAATACAAAAAGACACCAAATGCATTAATATACAATTAATATACTTTATGATTACGAAATGCTTTGAACCTTGTCTCTTCATTTCTCAAGATTCCAAGGGTCATCTTAAGTTTTGGTTTATATTCTCCAACAAGCCGATGATGATGATGATATTGAACTGTTGCATTGCACAAATCTATTTCCTCTCACTAAACCCATCGTGCACTTGATGAACCTCACACTGTGACATAGGCTATTCCAACTCCTTCCACTACTTATCAGGCCAATGTAATGTTGGCTTGTACCTCTACATCTCCATGAAAGTTCTGAGTGTAGTCTTCTAAGAATACTAGCGTTGTACCAGTGTGATGCACGGGTGTAATGTAAGTAATCTAAAAATATGTAATATGAAATCAATTCTCTCAACCTTTTAACCACGCCATTGAAAGACTATAAGTAGCGATTAGTACACTATAATTAATTTGGATAAGAATAAAATGAGCTAAGGAATGTAATGGAACTGAGAATGAAATGAACTTGAGAATGAGAATGACATGCTTAACATGCTTTAGGAATGAATATATTGATATCTATGTTTGGTAGTCAGTATACAAGAGCAGCAATAACAATGACTTGTATAATATAATATAATTATTCTTTTATTATTATAGTATTAAAAATAAGAATAAATATGAACATAAATGTAAACAACATAAATATAATGAACATAATAAATAATAATAATAGTTATAATTATAATTGTAAGTATGATAATTACAATAATTGTTTATTATTACTATTATTATTATTGTTATTACTATTTTATTTTTATTTTTATTTTATTGTTGTTGTTGTTATATTATTATTATTATTATCATTGTTGTTGTTCTTAATTATTATTATTATTATTATTATTATTTTATATTTTTATTTTTACTATTGTTGTTATTGTTATTATTATTATTATTATTATTATTGTTATTATTATTATTGTTGTTGTTGTTGTTGTTGTTGTTGTTATTGTTCTTTTTAGTTTTATTAATTTTATTTTTATTATTTTTGTTATTGTTATTATTATTATTACTATTTTATTTATATTTAATTCTTGTTATCTATATTTATTTATTTTTTTAATTATTTGTATTTTAGAGCTAGGAATACAAAAAGACACCAAATACATTAATATACAATTAATATACTTTATGATTACCAAATGTTTTGAACTTTGTCTCTTCATTTCTCAAGATTCTAAGAGTCATCTCAAGTTTTGGTTTATATTCTCTAACAAGCCGATGATGATGATGATGGTGAACTGTTGCTTTGCACAAAACTATTTCCTCTCACTAAACCCATTATGCACTTGATGAACCTCACACTGTGACATGGGCTATTCCAACTCCTTCCACTGCTTAT
The DNA here is from genome assembly GCA_037974665.1 of Ehretia macrophylla. Lineage (NCBI taxonomy): Eukaryota > Viridiplantae > Streptophyta > Magnoliopsida > Boraginales > Ehretiaceae > Ehretia > Ehretia macrophylla. The sequence goes on from CM075769.1 coordinate 65,105,322, forward strand.
TAGGCCAATGTAATGTTGGTTTATACCTCTACATCTTCATGAATGTTCCGAGTGTAATCTTTTAAGAATATTAAGATAGTTAGGTGCAACTGAGCCATTTGTTCACAACTCCTTCACCCTTGTTCAAGAGACACTACTTAATACAACATGTGACATCAATAAAGTGGCACTTGCTTATATTGGTGAGATACTTAGGCCTATTTAAAAGTGTCTTGATTTTTTGCTTTATAAAATAGTTTTCTAAAACAGTTTTAACAAAACAATCTTTAAAAATAAAAAATAGAAATTTTGTGTGAGTATATTTGTTTTCTAAACAAGTTTTTAAAATACAGATGCCCTAAAAATTATATGAACATTTTTTTCTTTTATCGAACTACAAATTCTTTTATTAAATTAATTAATTTTTATTTATCTTTAATTATTTTTGAATAATTTCTAACTAAATAATTTAATCAATAATTAAAAAAAATAAATGATATATTAAGTTAGTCAATTAATAATTTTATGATAATGTGTTATTAGAATTATTAATTTACAAAAATAATTATTGGTAATTAATATGTAATTTAAAAATAATTTATTTAATTTAATAGTTAATAAAAAATTATTTAATATATCAATTTATGAAGAAATAGTTAATATATTAAAATGGAATGAAATTAGCTAATTTTTATTATTAAATTTAATTAATTGGCTATTAAAAAATCTAAATTAATTTACTTAATTTAAATTATTAAATTAATTATTTTATTAATCAAATTAATTATTATTATTTAATTATTAAACTAATTATATTTAATTACTAAATTAATATTTTTAATGGTTAAATTAATTAATAATAATTAATTTAAGATGTGTTTCTACAAGGGATGGAGTGGTGGAGAAAGAGAACAAAAAGCATGACATTTGAAATAATTTTTGAAAATAGTTACTGAAAACACATTTCTCATAACAGTTTTGAAAACAATTAAGCAGTTATTGGTATGTAGGATTGAGTTAGGAATTGAATAACATTCTCAATTCTATTATAATTATCATGTTTGGTATGAAAAAATAAATTTGAGAATCTCATTCCCAAGGGAATCCTATTCACACATACATGGGAATAGCCATTCCAGACCAAATAGATGAGAATGGCCATTCCCATGTATTTGGGAATAAACTTGACCACTATACCCTTATATAACATGACTTTTATAAATAATTTATTTTACAATTATAATAATAATAATAATTAAAAAATATAATAATAATAATTATAAAAATTATAATTATTATTATTATAAAAATTTTAATAAAAAAAAAAATAATAAACACAAAAATAAAAAATAATAGTAGTGATTAAATAAAAATAATAATAAAAATAATAATAATTAAAAATATAATAATATTATTTTGAAAATAATAATAATTATTATTATAAAAATAAAAATAAAAATAAAAATAAAAATGATAATAATAATAATAATAAATAAATAAATAAAATAATAAAATAATAATAAAAACAAAATTAAAAATAATAATAGTGATTAAAATAATAATAATAAAGTAAAATAATAATGATAAAATAAAAATAATAATAATACCAATTTAATAATGATAATAATAATAATAATAATAATTGTTGTTGTTATTATTATTGTTATTATTTTTTTAATTTTAATTTTAATTTTGTTATTAATAATAATTATTTTTATTATTACTATTATTATTATTATTATTTATTGTTGTTGTTGTTATTATTTTTATTTTGCCCATCACCTCATTCTTTGGTCACTCTAGGACCAAACTAATCTTCAAAAACATGAAAAAAAGACATAATAAATGTCCATATGGTTTAACAAATTACTGTTGTATATTCTCGGATCAAACTAATCTTAAAGAATATGAAAAAAAAGACGCCCTTAAAAAATTATACACATAAGAAAAGAAATCTCATATTGTTAAAGCTTTTTCCAAATGCCATAAAAACTCTCGAAAGCTCTTTTTAAAAAAGATTAATCAACGACGATAGCAGTTACATTTGAAGTTAAAATACAAATGTAAAATTCCTCACTCAAACGTACATTTATAACCTTTTTTTGGCGAATATTCCCATTCCTTGTTGACAATCCGGAATGCTATGTTCTGGTAAGGAGGGCCAGCTTGAAATCTTATGATGCAAGTCTCGATGTTTCTCCATCTTTCTCTATGGAATATGATGGAGCTTTTGATTTATCAACAAGATCAGGATAGAATATATGAAATTTGTAACCCTGGACCATCTTTGGCGGTGGATTGTCATGGTCATAGTGGGTCTGGTTGTATTTGTTCCATTCAAACCCAGTGTGGACACGATTGAAATACTTGGGCTTTCTTGGACGGTATTTGTCCTCTGAATCTACACATGTTTCCACGATAACTTCTTCATTGAAACCAAATACAGCAGCATCACATTCATCCATCTCTTGTTTTCGTCTACGTCGCTCTTCTAGAACAGCAATCCGTTTCTTTTCCAATGTGACCCTGTCCTTTGCAGGGTCAATTGCTTCTTCAATATTGTCATCATCATGCAAAAGTAGTTGCGGTGAATATGATCCAAGTTCAACCACCTCTTTAGCCTCTTGAGTCTGACCACCATCCAATATTGACGATTCCGGATTGAAGGCTGGAGCATCTTTCTCCTTATTAGTAGTAGTATCACTTCTTCTTCTGTGTTGATAAATTTCCTTGAGACAAGCCTTTGCCCTGAAGATAGGGAGACGTTTTAAAATGGCTTCCCAAAATTCAACAACCTTGGCTTCCCCAGATCTCATCTGGCACTCAATCTGGTGCTGTAGCGCTTCCAATTCAGCATAGGTTTTTCCTTGTAAAAGAATTTTTACATCTGCTTCAATGTTAGAGTGCAAACCCCTTTCTTCTTCAGCAAGTAACTCATCATTAGGAATTAGATGTTTCCTAGCTTCACCTAATTCCCAATCACAAACCACCGACAGTGCCTCCCAATATTGTATACGAGTTGGCGTGGCCCTGTCCAAATCACAATGCATCTTTATGTCCTTGTGAAGTTGTTCTATTTCTTTTAGAGTCAAGCCCTTGAATATTTCTGTATCATCCCAAGGATAAGGATCAATTGCAAGACTCTTAGTAAGTAGTATATCAATTGGCTTCGTACGACCTTCACGCAACCGGATCTCGGATCTGACTTTACTTTGATCAAAAGCAAACTGCTCCTCTTTCTTCTTCCATTCTTGGACCCCAGACCGGGCACGCTCTCTTGCTAACAAAGCCATTTTTTCCTCATGTGCTGCTTTCTCGATGCCTCTTTCCTCCCTTCGCTTTTTCACTTTTTCAATCTCTGCCATCCTTTCTCTCTGCCTCTTCTTTTCTGCTTTTACAGAGAATGAATCAATCGGCACACCTTGAGCAACATCACGCTCGATCTTCTTCCGCCACACATATTTTTCATTGAGATTAGAATCACCGAAAGGATTCGAATCATTCGAATACCCAGACAACGTTTGTGACTTCAATTTCTTTGCCGCTTTCATTGCCTTATTCTGAGCTTTCTTGGCCAAGTATTCCTTTATATCTTCTTCCAAAAACTTCCTCTTCCTTGTCTGCTTCTTTTTGTTATGCTGGCGGAGGTCATCGCTGCTTTTGTAATCGGAATGATCATATGGCTGTCGCCTGCCCATTATTGTTCTGATTCGATCTCAAACGAAGGATATAAAGAAAGTCCTCAAAGAGAGAGGGTTTATACAAGTGAGATTGTTGTGTTAGGTTGTGAAGAATACAAAAATAAACTAATCACAAATCTATTATGATTAGGAAACCTGAAAATTATTTATGCTATAGCTTTTTAAACATGTGATAACCTATTGATAACCTATTTATAGTTATTATGACTTGGTGATCAAGATTACAAAAGTAAACTAATCACAAATCAGCTAATATAATTATGAAACCTGAAAATTATTTATCCTAACTTTTCAAAACATGTGATAGCCTATTTATAGTTATTATGACTTGGTGATCAAGAATACAAAAGTAAACTAATTAGAAATCTAATATAATAAGGAAATTCATATAGTCAAGTCTAGCTGGTGAAACAAGCTTCAGATTGCTCACTGCTTTGGTTTGATTTGGTAAAAGCATTATTGTTTGGGGTAAATAGCACCGTAGCCCCCTATGATTTGTCGAAAGTGTACAGGACCCCCCTGTGGTTTGAAAAGTACACCCAACCCCCCTGTGGTTTTAAAAACGTGCATACCCACCCCATCCTCACCTTTTCGTTAACAAAGTTAACAAAATTGTATAAATAGACTTAAATACCCCTCAATTATTTTTCTTTTTTCTCTGTTCTCCTTTTCTTGTTTGTTTATACATATTAGACATATATATATATATATATATATATATATATATATACACACACAAAAAGCCAGTGATACTAAACGTTTGCAGAAAGTACCCTCCTTAGTATTGCCTTTCAGATTTTGAATCAGCAACATATTCCTAGACCTAATTAATGTCTTGTTTGAACTTTAACTACAAATGGATCTCGATTCAATTGTCTCTTTATCGAATAGCAGACAACAAATACTGAATCAAGGAAGCCAAGATTGGTAACTGTTCGCCATTTGTAAAGTCGATGTATAGCCATGAGCTTCTTAGCCTTGACCAATAACCAAACTACAGAATTGCATACCACAAAAAATAAAAGAATAAAGAGTGATCCGCCGAAGATTTGTAATGGGTGCAAATTAATCTTCATCTTGTATTTCATGTTCGTGTTTACAACACGAGCTGTCAATGATGAAGCCCAAACTCGAAGAGTTACCGGGAGCTTGGTCGCCCTTGTCCTCTCTTACCTTGATCCGCCGGAGAATAATAAATCTTGTTTTTGTTTTCTTTTGTGGTGGTGGTGGAGAGTAGTGGGGGGTAGGGGGGGAGGGGTGGGTGGTAGGGGAGGTACGGGGAAGATAACAAGCTTATTTTTTAATTTTCGTTATTTTTTTTTTTTGGTGAAAAAAATGGGTGGATAAGGTTATTTTTGTCCAAATAATTAACAATTTAAGCAAAAAAACATGAGCAATTGCACTTAACGCACGTGCATTATACTTTTCGTTAAAATAAATGGATTTTTTTATGGAGGGGGCTGTGGTACTACGTTTTTAAAACCACGGGGAGGTTCGGTGCACTTTTCAAACCACAGGGGGGTCCTGTGCACTTTCGACAAACCATAGGGGGCTACGGTGCTATTTACCCTATTGTTTGGACAAGTCGTTTCACCTTTTCTTTTATTGAGGAATCTTTTGGGCCTTTTACATCTTCTAGATGAAAATGTTGGTTTCTCTTCCTTGTTCTTTCTTCTTTTTTTATTTTTATTTTTTATTTTTATGTTCTATGGACTTGTTAATTATGCTAATTTTTCATGATTAGGGGTTAGATGATTTATGTGCTTTTTTTTTTGCCCCATAAAACGGTTACGTATGTGTCCATGTAACGTGAAAAACATCAATGTATTTGTGGGTATCAGGGTTAACCCTAACTAACAACCTAAACAATATCCAACATACACATCACTTATTTTAATAATCCCATTTATTTTCTTCTTTCTCATCTTCGTTGCTAATAAATACCATTAATCCGGTTGGGATGGGTAGGTTCTGTGAATGGTTTGTTTATTTCACCAAGCAATGCTGCAATGCGAGATACTACAAAGTAGAAGCAACGACTAAGATTGTGATGTGTTGTTGGCAATTTTGGAAGGAAAGAAATGATGCTTGTATAAATGGGAAGAAATTTGATGTGCATAGAACCATTGTGAGAACTCATTGTGAAATATCTGAATGGACTAGTAGCTACAATGTTAGTTGGAGGGGAAATGGTTTAAGGGTGAATGCAAATCAAGATATGGTTGTGCGTTGGACTCCTCCAATACCTGGAACGATCAAAGTAAATGTGGATGTTTCCTTTGAGTGAAATGGAAAAGTTGTTGTTACACTTATTGGTCGAGATTGGAATGGGGAAATGGTTTTTGGGCACACTGTCTCTCTTCGTTGTTTCTCAGCTACTCAGGTTGTGGCTTTTGCTATTCGTTGTGCTTGTCTCTTTCTTGATTAGATGCAACATTCTAGCATCATTATTGAAAGTGATGCAAATGTCGTTTTTAAAGCAATCGATTCTCCAGAGTTTGCCCTTTGTTGGAGAGCATACACCATTGTGGAGGATATCAGAAAGATTGTGGCATAAAACTCAAGGTTGAGATTTTAATGCATTAGAAGAATGGCCAACAAACCATGTGACTGGTTAACAAAGTTTAGGCATAGGGAAGAGTTGCATTTGAACTTATTTTCTTGTATTTCATCTCAATTGTTGTATATCTTTTCTCTTGATATCCACCCTACAGGAATTGAATGACTTGTACTTCTTAATTCTATGCTAATAAAGTTTTATTTGACCAAAAAAAAAAAAACCTTCTCATCTAAACGCATCCCTACTTCTCTTTTTTTTTCTCGCATACCCTTTTAGAATTCTCCTTATTCAACAAATACTAATCATGGCTCAGGTAAATTTTTCTTTTTTCTTTCTTATTGTTCTCTTGGTAATATATTCACTGCATCTATTGATTATAATATCTTTTGTTAAACATGTATTCGTTGTAATATGTTTTTAATTCGTTGTAGCAACAAGATCCTTTTTTTCTTAAATATGCATAGGAGATCTTGATATTGGAATATTGCGAACCTCGCAAAAGATGCATTAGACATGTTTGAAGAAATGCTAATAAATTTGCGGATTAGAATGCTTATAAAATGAGATGTGTTATAAACTAACTGCAAAAGACAACAATAGTATAGAGAGAAAACTGAAACTGTTATTGATTTCTAAGTGATTTATATTTCAATAGAACTTCTCTATTTATAGTTTTTCAGAAGCTCCTGGTTGCACAAGCGCTGATGCAGTATAAGCTGCTGCAAATCAGAAGCTGTTTATGCAAGCTGGTTACAAGCTGCTGATGCAGGCTGGTTGCAAGCTGCTGCAAATCAGAAGCTACTTATGCAAAGCTGGTTGCAAGTTGCTGATGCAGACTGGTTACAAGTTACTGCAAATCAAAAGTAGGCTATTGATGCATATTGGTGAATATCTACACATCAATATTTCATAACATTCCCCCTTGGATATTCACTATAAAAATATGCCTCATTAAAACCTCGTCAAGAAAACCTAATGGGATAAAAACTTAACTAAGGAAAAGAGTACATTATCTTTATGAGGAATACTATTGCATTTGGCTTGCCTCATTAAAACCTTACCAGGAAAAACTCAGTTGGGATAAAAACCTTAGTGAAGGAAAAAGAGTACAATGCACAAATAGTCTTTCCCCCTCATGATGACAAATCTTTCAGGCAGCGCATTCCACATCTTTGTACATGTGATTTGAAAATCGTTTGTGGTAATGCTTTAGTGAATAAATCTGCTGGATTTTCACTCGACCGTACTTGCTGAATATCAACTATTCCGCTTGTTTGGAGTTCATGTGTGTAGAAGAATTTCGGTGATATATGCTTTGTTCTATCACTTTTGATATAGCCACCTTTGATTTGTGTGATACATGTTGTGTTATCTCCATATAGTGTGGTTGGTTGGTCTTTGTCGGAGGGTAATCCACATGATTCTTGAATATGTTGGATAATCGATTTCAAAAAAACACATTCTCGGCTAGCTTCATGAATGGCTAAAATTTCAGCATGATTTGAAGAAGTTGCAGTCATTGTTTGTTTCATGGACCGCCATGATATAGCAGTATCACCAAAATGAAAAACGTATCTCATTTGTGATCTTGCCTTATGAGAGTCTGATAGATAACCAGATCTTGATTGTCTTGAATAGAATAAACTCATATCTAGTGTTCCACGCAAATAGCGAAATATGTGTTTAATTCTCTCCCAGTGCCTGCGAGTTGGAGACACACTATACCTAGCTAATAAGTTAACAGAAAAAGCAATATCTGGTCTTGTATTATTAACTAGGTACATTAATGTGTCAAAGGTACTAAGATATGGTGCTTCAGGACCAAGTAACTTTTTTCCATCTTCTCGAAGGCGAAAATGATCTTTTGTCACATCAAGTGGCCTAACAACCATCGGGGTCGTTAGTGGATGAGCTTTATTCATGTAAAATCTTTTAAGAATCTTATTCGTATAAGCCGATTGATGGAGAAAAATTCCTTCTGAAAAATGCTCAATTTGAAGACCAAGACAAAACTTCGTTTGTCCTAGATCTTTCATTTCAAATTCTTTCTTTAGATATGCAGCAGTTTTGTTGAGCTCTTCAGGAGTTTCAACAAGGTTAAGATCATCAACATATACTACAACAATGGCAAATCCCGTTGTTGATTTTTTAATAAAAATACATGGACAAACGGGATTATTGATATACCCTTCTCTAGATAAGTAATCACTTAAACGATTGTACCACATGCGACCAGATTGTTTTAATCCATACAAGGATCGTTGTAGTTTAAGTGAATACATATGACGGGGTTTCGCTTTATTTGCTTTTGGCAAATGAAATCCTTCAGGGATTTTCATATATATGTCACTGTCAAGTGATCCATATAAATATATTGTAACAACATCCATTAAGCGCATTTCCAAATTAGTCTGAGCAGCAAGACTGATTAGGAAGCGAAATGTGATTGCATCCATTACCGGCGAATATGTTTCCTCATAATCAATACAAGGTCTTTGTGAGAAACCTTGAGCTACAAGTCAAGCTTTATATCTCACGATTTCATTTACTGCATTTCGCTTGCGTACAAATACCCATTTGTATCCAACAGGTTTTGTATCTGCGGGTGTTTGGACTACAGGTCCAAACACCCTGCGATTTTCTAACGAGTTGAGCTCTGCTCGTATAGCTTCTTTCCACTTTGGCCAATCATTTCTTTGTCGACATTCTTCCATACTATGTGGTTCAGGATCCTCATCATTTATTTCAAGTGCTACCGTAAAAGCGAAACTATCATTCAGAATAGTTTCCGTTCGATTCCATGTCTTTCCGGTAGTTACATAGTTTATGGAAATTTCTTCATTTCCATGTACCTCAGTCTCTTCAGGGACCGATTGCGTTTCAATCTCTTCAGGGATTGTGTATTTACCAATATCTGTTGGTTCTACCATTTTTGTCGTGCATCACGATGGTGTAAAATATTCTAGATTCATTCACCCTGTATCCTCCCCATATGCCCTCTTTTTCCGAGGTACAGTATCTTTTGCACCGACAGGTCTACCACGCTTCTGGCATGCTTTAGATGCATTTGCTGCTGTGTCTACAATATGTCCTACTGGGACATCAATTCATACTGGCACATTCACAGCAGGTATATGTGATTTCACAATATTCTTTGTGTTTGTAAATGCATATGGTAGATTATTTGCAATATTCTGCAAATGAATGATCCTTTGAACTTCAAGCTCACATTGTTTAGTTCTTGGATCCAAATGCGACAATAATGACGCATTCCAAGATATGTCACGCTATACTTCTGGTTGCGATTTTTCTCCCCCTAATGATGGGAAGAGAGTCTCATTAAAGTATTCCTTTATATCTTCTTCCAAAAACTTCCTCTTCCTTGTCTGCTTCTTTTTGTTATCCTGGCGGAGGTCATCGCTGCTTTTGTCGTCGTTGGAAAATCGATACCGACGTTTTCGGCTGGACTTGGACCACGATGTCTTATACTTTATGCTCCTGCTGCTCTCGTGACTGCCCATTGTTACTATCCCCAACAAATTAACCGCCGGAGGCTCTGATTCGACTTAGTGACGAAGTCCTCAAAGAGAAAGAGAGTGTTTATGCTTCAATTTTGAACACAGACTTTTGGTACCTGTCGAAATATTGCTATGGTTATTTTTGTTGTTGTGTTTGTGTAATATAATATAGTAGGACAGTTATTTATAGCTACTAAGAAAACAAAAGTGTAATTAGAAATCTATTATAATTAGGAGACCTAATTATATTAGGAAACCTGGAAACTATTGGTGCACTCTCTCTTTGTTTTTTTTTTCTTTTTCCTTTTGTTGCAAAGTGAACTCTAATGGAAAAAAAAGTGGATACGTGAGCTGGTGCTATTTGCTTGCAGGTAAAGACATGAGAATTATTGTCTTCGGCTTTCTCCTTCTTCTATTTTTTTTTAATACATGATATTCGATTGGGAAGGACCTAAACAAACAGACGTCTTGATTGATCCTCCTACCTCGGGAACATGAGCTTCTGGGCTGAACTGTGTCTCGCCTAGCCTCATCTTATAAGCAGCCTCTAATTTTAAACTTCTTATAATGTTCTTGAATTCATACCATATGAAAATTGATCTCAAGATAAATATTCTCTGAATTTAAGCTGTTTTAGTTGTCCCATATCTGATTTTTAACCGGCTAATGGTATTAATTAGTTGACAATGTGGTCTAAATTTCTGAAATTTTTGTAGGGAAATAGCAAGCATGCTAGCAATTTGTTTTTTGTGTGTTCTTAAATCACACTGATGTTGTATTTGGATCGATGATAGGATTCAGAGAAGATGTTGACATTGTTTTGGGAGACTTGAGGGCATTCAATATATATATATATATATGAAGCATTATTAAGGTGCACTAGGCCAACAAGACTTTGGGATCTTTATGCCTTTGCTTTTTTCTTTTCTTTTTTTTCCAAGGGAGGCCGAAGCCAGTTATAAATTAACACTTCGAGAAAACTTCACACCCATTTTATCCCTCTCCACCAGCCACTGCAGCGGAGCTGGCAAATCTTGTAACCTTGTCACTCTCAAAGGTTAACGAATGCCCCAATTAGCAAGCCAATCTGCACAGTAATTGCTCTCACGGTAGACATGGACCAACTTAAAACTACTGTGAGAGGCAAGAAGTCTTTTATAGTCCTCAACAAAAGGCCTTAGAGAACTAAGTACCACCGAACCATCACACACCAGATTGCATGTTGTAATTGAATCTGTCTCAATCACAAGTGTCATAATATTCAAACTTGACGCTAACTTTAGTCCTTCCCACAATGCCATAATTTCAGCTCGACAACTTGTAGCTACCCCCAAATTGATAGCAAAACCCGCAATCCAATTCCCTTCTTCATTTCTAATAATTCCACCTGCTCCCGCCTGTCCCGGATTTCCTTTGGCACATCCGTCAATATTGAGTTTCTAGCCATTAGAAGGTCTTTCCCAACCAATATTTAACACACACTTATGGCGTAGGATACCTTTATGACAAAACTTCCAAGCACCTTCAATATTAGTGACCCAATTTTCAATTGTTCTAACCATGCAAAATGCTTGTTTATCACTGGTTCCATTGAAGAGACATTCATTCCTCCACTTCCAGATTAACCACAAAGTAGTCCCGAAAACCATATTCCAAGTATGCCGACCCCACTTCATCGAGCTCCTTAAGTTTGTATTGAGCCAATCACTCCAATTCAATTGCAAAAATGAGTGTAGTTTAGACACAGGGATAAAGTGCTTCCAAACCTGTTGAGCATGAGGGCAGCTTCTAACAATATGTTCAGCATTCTCAGATGCTGCCCCACAAAATAAAACAAGTAGCATGATCAATAATGCTTCTTAAAGCCAACTGTTCACGGGACGCAATCTTCTTATGTCCCAGTTGCCAGAGAAAGACTTTAATCCGTTGAGGACACTTCAGCTTCCAAATACTATTCCAGTCGATTCCTGAAGTATCAAAAAATTGTTGAGAATTAGTAAAAGCCGACGACACTGCAAAGAATAACAAATCATCAGCAAAAAAGATATGTGATATAGGAGTACCATTTTTACTGATAAAAATAGGCCTCCAAAGTTTGTTTGAGACTGCCCGATGCACCATTTGCGACAATCTCTCAACACATAGAATAAACAAATATGGCGACAAAGGATCACCCTGTCGAATATCCCTTGTTGGAAAAAATGCAGTAGTTGGGGATCCATTCCACAACACACTCACAGAATTAGAAGCAAGAGAAGACATGATCAGAGAGATCCATTTCTCTGGAAGCTTGATATGTTGAAGGGTGTCACGTATGAAATCCCAACTTAATTTGTCATATGCTTTCTCCAAGTCAAGTTTAATAATCATCAAACCCTTCTTGCCTTGTTTACGCTTAAGTGAATGCACAACTTCTTGAACCAAGATTGCATTATCACCAGTCGAACGACCAGGCATGAAACTACTTTGACATGGGGAAATCCATTCACCAAGAGAGGGACGTACCCGATTGACAAGAATTTTCATTATGAGTTTCATTGGGACATTAATGAGACTAATAGGTCATAATTGCTTTACGCTTTCAGGGTTCTTAATCTTGGGAATTAGATGAATGAGAGTATGATTACATTCTCGAGGCACTTCTCCATTCTAGAAGGCTTCTCTTACCATTTGGCATAACTCATCCTTTACTGAATCCCAACAGTGTTGATAAAAACCTGCAGAAACTCCATCAGGCCCGGGGGCCTTGGAAGCACTCATTTGAAACAAAGCCATCTTGATTTCCTCATCACTAAGTGGTTGGTTGAATCTATCTAAACTTTCAACAGAGGTAGATGGAAACATAGCATTATTCAGTTGCAATGGAGAATCTTGTGGCTGACTATACAGGTCCCGATAATATTCAAACACCATTTGTTGTATAGTAGCATGGTCTTCCACTAGGTTACCCTCTTCATCCTTCAAACTATAAAAGATATTCTTCCTTCTTCGATTCAGTGTCGCAAGGCGATAATATCGCGTATTCCTATCCCCTGAATAAAGCCATTCCTTTCTAGATTTTTGAAACCATAAAATCTCTTCTTGATCAAGGACAGTCTCATACTCTTCACTCAAAGCTCGTTCTAGTCGAACCAGCGATGGATTATACCTAGACTGTAGAGCCTTTTCGATACCTCCAATACGGGCAAGGAATCTCTTTTTCTTCGTGTGGATATTACTAAAACTTTGCCGATTCCACGTTCTCAATTTTTCAGTAATAGCATTTAATGCATCCCCAAATTTTTGACCCTGTTGTGCCTAGTTTGTTTTGACAAATTCTGAAAAAATCCGCATGCGTGCACCAGGCTAGCTCGAAACAAAATGGCTTACTTACACTCGGCCTCCTCTGCAGACCCCCACAATCCACTAAGATAGGTACATGATCAGATTTGACCCTTGGTAAGTGTCAAACACAGACATGTTGATATATAAGATTCCAATCGGGGTTAGCATACGCTCTATCAAAACGTTCCATGATTCTCTGCCCTGAATCCCAAGAATTAGACCATGTAAACCTCAGCCCCATGAATCCCAAATCAATTAAGTTGCAGTCATTGATCTATTTTCCCAGTTGTAGCATACTTCTAGACAAACTAGGGTTTCCTCCAACTTTATCATCCTGTTTCGCGACTTGGTTAAAATCACCAGTGATTAACCATGGTGTCTAGAGATTAGAAGTTGCTACTCTCAAATTATCCCATAACTGATTACGGACCACACTGTTAGGACTAGCGTAAACGGCAGAGATAATCCATTCTGGTACCCCTCTCTCCTTGATCAAAACATTAATGACTTGACTATCAGCTGAGAGAAATTCAATATCCACCATTTCATTATTCCAGAACAGCCAAATGCCTCCCGAGAAACCATTGGCTTCAACACGGATGGACCGAGACATATGAAGAGAAGTGAAAACCCGTTGAGCCCGTTCACCACTAATACGGGGTTCAAGAATAATAGTGATCGATGGTCTATGATTACGAACCAAGTCTTTAATCACTTGCCGAAAAGACTCTCTGCCTGCACCACGACAATTCCACACAAGAATTTTCATATTCATATTGTTAATCCCCATAGAGGATGTATTCACAAATTGCACGTGATCCATCAACAACATCTAGAGAGAATGTGTAGGACCACTCTCAGTGTCCGTATCCTCACTATTTTCTATTGTTAATTGATGATCAATAGGCCTTTCTACCATATGGAGAACGTTATGTTCATCTTCCACATTTTCAGCCCTCGACGAATGCGAGTTATCAGGAGGTCTCCCAGAGACATTGAACTGGCTACATTGCTGAGAATCTTCTTCCATATGAGCTATATGTGCCGCACGGTCCCTTGGGTCCTCAACACAAGTCTTAACCCTAGGTTCCCCAACACAAATACTCTCCCCAAAGGTCGCCCTATCCTGCCTCACTTTACCCCCAAAGGACTTGTTACTGTCAAAATCAAAATTCTGGACAACCATATGCTGACTAGAAGTAAAACTAGGAGCTAACTTGCTATCAACAGGGTTATTCTCATTAGGTACCATTACAGACTTCTGCTGTAGTTCAATGTTCTTCCCCTTACTCCTACTCGCATTCCCAGATCGACTAGCGCCCATTCTACTAGACCCCTTACCCTTGCTCTCTACAGAAGCAGTAGGCAGTTTACTACTCTCTGTGCCAAAACGAAAGTGAACTCCAGAGTCTACTTCTTCTACTTCATTGATGCTATCTAAAATTTCAAATTTAGAACCACTTACAAAAGACCACTTACCATTAACAGATTTCCCAGCCATTGCCGTAGAATTCTTGACTTGTTTATTCCTCTACATAAATCTCGAACTCGAGCTTTGACCTTGCACCAATTTATCTCCCTTTTTAGCAGCAGCCTGATTGACACTACCGTCGCGATTACCTGTAGTACGCCTCCCTCCCTTTTTTTGAGCCACCATCCACTCTTCAAAGTCATCAGACAAATCCCATTGTTTGACAGTGCCAGTAGTAGGGGCTTGCTTTTCAACCCCATGGTTGTTCTCTTGTCTATTATCAGACCCATTTGCTGGCCTAGAAGCAGACGTGTCACTACAAACTTCCTTGCGATGACCATACATTCCACATTTAAAAAAAACAAGGTGGATACCTTCATACTTAACTCTCTGAATACCATTATTCATAGTGATTTTCGCAACCAGTGGTTTATCCAAATCAACTTGAATCGCAACTCTAGCAAATCTTCCTCTAACAGATCCTTTTGTAAATCTATCCACCTTCAGTGTTTTACCCACTCTATCACCTAGTCGTTTCAAAAAAATTTCCTTATAGTATTCCATCGGCAATTTCGGGAAACGTACCCATATAGTCAGGATAGACATCGAAGCCGCCGATGGGCGAAAATTGGGCCCCCACTTTCGCACAGTAAGGTAATGATCAATCAACAACCAACGGCCACCAATTAGAACATGGTCAAAATCTAACCTCGAAGCAAATCTCACAATGAAATACCTGAACCCCACATCCACCATATGAATAGGCTTTTGTAGAGACCATAGACGCTTTAGCCTCGAAGTGCGAAATTTCGGGCAAAATTTTTTCTCTAGAGGCGATATTTCGCCTCTAGCTCAAAATTTCGGGCAATGTGCCGTCTCCGAACGCGAAAATGTGCACTTTCTCTGAAAAAGCCACGATAGAGAATAAATATTCCAATCTGCCGAATCAGCTCGAACAAGCTAATCATTCTCACACCTGAGGGAAAAATACGGGTCGTCACTCCGTATTTTCCTTCTCTTACTTGCGCAGACTTGGAGCTCGACCAGGAAGCACAGTTCAGACTTGGACAAGTGGACCGACCTCGACTGTTAGTCCTCGACAGTTTGGAGCCGTCTGTGGGAACCATCTAATCTTACTAGTCCCACCACCCATTGAGAAGCCGCCATGGTATAAACCCGAAGCCATAGCTTGCCAGCAGAGGACTCACCCGTCTTGGGTGAGGACCTCGAAGCTACCCAGACACTGAACCAAAACCCAACCCAGACCGACATTGGAACGAGCCAACGTATACACTTAGCCACACAATCTACTCAGCCCGAAGAAGACCTCTCGGTGGGCATGGCCCCCGAGGTAAAGTTGATGTTCCATATGTTCAAGGAACTCAAGGAACAGGTAACATGCCTGGTTGCGGGCCCGCCGACCGCTCTTGTCGTGGCCCCCCAACCAGAGCGACCACAGTTCCGGATACCGGCTCAGAAGCGGGCTCAAGCCCAAAATGATGGCGAAGAATCTCCCGAGCCGGTGGTCCGAGCGGACGAAATTCGCAACCGGAAGGCTTCTCCAGTCGACCTCGAGTAGGCAAAGATTGCGGCCGCTATAGCCAAAGTCATAAACCAGCGCGGCGTCAGCCCTCTCCCTCCCGAGGTCCTGGCCACACTGCTACCTGCCGGTAACTAGATGCCGCACTTAGCGATGTACTGTAACACCCCGAACCCAACCCCACGCTATAGGTCATGTCCGGACCCGTCACTCGGACAGAGTCTCGTCTGTGCCGTGGACTAAACTGTTGCTTGTAATTAGCCCCTACAATTTTTGATTCACAACAACAACACATTCAACCTATCCTTCAAGATATTCATAGTCAACCCAAAGTCACAAGGCCATCCGAGCCTTGGAATAACAAAATCTACTTATAGCACACAAGCATGAAAGACAATGTTAACTTTAACTATAAGTAGTTGGATACAACTATAACCAAGATCTTCTATCAAGTTAATAAACACCCAAGCATGCAACATGGGAAGTAATCCAGAATCCATTATTACAGACCATCTAACTTTAGCCAACATACAAGATTACAACTTCCAAAGCATATATACAAGACCTCAAGGTCTCAAAACACAACAACTAACATCAACTCCAACCAAACTGAACATATGATCAACCTTATCACACAGGAATCAAGGAATCTGATCTACGTGCACTTCTTCTTCTTCCTCTACTGCTATCAGCTAGGGATTCACCTCACCTTCTCCTGAAAATGTTAAATGAGGAGTGAACAACAATGTTGCCCAGCGATGGAGGTGATGCAACATATCGGGGCGTGCAATATGATGTGCAATCACAAGAAGTCATATATATAAATAATATAAAGCAACAAGATCAAATAGTCAAATAGTCAAGTAATTAACCACATTAAAAAAGATATGGTTACAATTCAAGTCTTCAATCTCGAACCACAAACCACGAACTTCACGCAAGTACCAGCAAACCCTTACTCTAACAAGTTGGGATACTCCGGATGTATCCCTATCCTACGACCCTTTCTTCTGAGGTAGGTTCATATGCCTAGCAGGTGAACCACGCCTCTGGGGTAGTGGAGTATACTCAGCAAGAAAGGGAATAGGCACCATGGTAGTCGAGGGAGCACGACAAGCCCGACGCCGCCCTTGTTTCTCGATGCTACCATATCCGAAAAGGTTGCGCAACCCCAAAACGATTCCACAAGAATCAAGATATCAAATAACACGTAAGAGGGTCGACAAAGTAAGCCGCCCTCGCATATAAACACAACATATGCACGAAATAGCTTTATAGTCTCCAAATAAGCAATCAACATAACTTTTCTCCAAAATCAACTCAAATAGTTCAATTATACTGTAGATAATCAATATAATACATGATAACACAACAACAACCTCCAGATGCATCAAAAATAGCCAAATACTACTTTTCCCCTTTCTTTAACCAAACTTTCCTTTTCCTATGCATGTTTCAATGTTACCAAACCATATCCTAATCATACTACATTCATAATTAAGTCAAAAGACACCTATTAAGATCATAAAAACCCATTTTAGAAGCAAAAGCTCGGGAAGGCCCCGAGCGGGTTTTAACTATAACTACCATATTCGAACCCCAATTTCACGCAACGAAAGCACCAAAAGTGCTTCCATGCCCCAAGGATCCCTAATCCAAAGTCCAAACGTGCCCAAATTGCACAACGAGAAAAGTTTCCTTTTTAAAGTTGACTAATTTCGTAATTTAGCTCAGTTTTGAGTGATTCAACTTCACGTAGCCTCTCAAATAGCTTCACTAGAGTCTAGAGCACCTAATTGAAGTCTCGATTCATTCCAATTAGCAAGTTTATTCAAAACCCTAAATACAAGCACTATTTATCATCTCTTTCATTCAATCTATGCATTCTACCATAAAATTTGATAGTAGGCTACAAAAGATAGTTCTATAGGCTCCATTGAACACATAACAAGCATTCATAACAAGTATTATAACAATAATTGACAATTCAAGAATTTCAACATATATGCAACAAACTTTAAATGCAAAAATAATGCATTCCCTCACAATTTAGAAGATGAAGACAAGTTGTAGATGATCTAAGGCCTCCAAAACCTCCTCAAGATCAAGCTAGGAGCCAAAGATGCAAAGGTTGAACAATTTTTTTCTTATCTTTTCCTTTGTTATTGTCGTCGGGTAAAGGGGGAGGGTATTTTGGGTATAAAGTGCTTTGTTTTCTTGAGTAAAAATGGCATATGTTTGTGTATAAGGGGCATATGTATGCGTATAAGGGGTATATATATGTGTATGTGATCTCAATTAAAGTAAAATGCCATAAATTTTTAGTCAAACTAATTAAAACTCAAGCTATATGATGACTAGTTCAAAAACCAATGTTTTGCATACGTAACACTATTCAAACGAGGTAAAAACTATTTTCTAATTGTATGCTCCTGAGCTCAACAGTCCAAAATGACAAGTCCCCGATTCCTATTATGTGTCATATGACCTAGAAAAAATATTAAATCGCACATTTGAGACGGGCAAGAATCTTATAAATAATGCCTAATAGTAACATAATTAACGAAGACAAGAAATGCACACAAAATGCACAAGTAGTTTATGCAACAGTTATTTCGAAATATGTGATGAAATCCCGGGCGTCATACCCTCTCCCTCTTAAACTAATTGCGTCCTAGCAATTCTTACATGATTCGGCAACAACTCTGGATATTTTTCTCTTATCTGATCTTCTCGCTCCTAAGTGGCATCCTAAACTCCGTGATGATCCCAAAGAACTTTCACCATTGGAATACTCTTGGTTGGAAGTTCTTGAA
Organism: Ehretia macrophylla; assembly: GCA_037974665.1. Classification (NCBI taxonomy): domain Eukaryota; kingdom Viridiplantae; phylum Streptophyta; class Magnoliopsida; order Boraginales; family Ehretiaceae; genus Ehretia; species Ehretia macrophylla. Next base: position 65,124,231 of record CM075769.1, read on the forward strand.
TCTTTCTATCAACCACTCGAAGAGGTTTTTCAACATATGCTAAAGACTCATCAATCTTCAATGGTTATGGCTCAATTATGTGCGAAGGGTCGGGATTATATTTCCTCAACAATGACACATAGAATACATCATGAATCCTGCCCAAACTCAGAGGTAATGCCAATCTATAAGCCAAATCACCAACCTTCTCAATGATTTCAAATGGCCCCACATATCTAGGACTGAGTTTACTTCTCTTTCTGTGTCGAATCAAACCCTTGTGTGGAGAGACTTTCAAGAATACATGATCACCCACTGAAAATACCAAGTCTCGTCGGTGTCTATCAGCATAATTCTTCTGTCGACTCTGTGCCGTAAGCAATCTCTTCTTTATAAGCTTTACATTATCGACCATCTTGATCATCTCAGGTAGAATAGCTGGATCAACAGTCTTTATTTCATCTACCTCATCCCAATACAACGGAGACTTACATTTCCGCCTGTAAAGTGCCTCGTAAGGAGCCATACCAATAGTAGCCTGGTAACTGTTATTATAAGCAAACTCCGCTAGAGGTAGATACTTCTCCCACCTCTTACCGAAATCTAGAACGCAAGCTCGCAACATGTCTTCCAGTATCCTGATAGTCCTCTCTGATTGACCATCCGTCTGCGGGTGATATGCAATACTAAAACTCATATTAGTGCCCATAGCCTTTTGTAGTTTCTGCCAGAACTGTGATGTAAACCTGGGATCCCTATCCGACACTATCTGAGATGGAACTCCATGCAATCTCACAATAGTTTTAACATAAAGCTCGGCTAATTTATCAAGGGAATCTGTCTTCTTTGCAGCAATAAAATGGGAAGTCTTTGTCAATCTGAAAACTACAATCCAGACAGAATCATTACCCCGTGGTGATCTCGGTAAATCAAACACAAGATCCATAGTCATCTGGTCCCATTTCTATATCGGAATTTCTAATGGTTGCAACAATCTTGCAGGTCTCTGATGCTCCGCCTTAACTTTCTGACAAGTCAAACACTTAGCCACATAATCAACTATCTCCCTTTTCATGTTGTTCCACCAGAAACTCTGCTTTAAATCCATGTACATCTTAGTACTACTAGGATGAATTGTGTATTTAGAACTATGAGCCTCAGCAAGAATCTCATCCTTGATAGTTGAATTACCAGGAATACAAATTCTATTTTTATACTTGAGTAGCCCATCATCATGTAACTTGAAGTCGGACTCTCCCCATTTTGACTTCTCTAGAATCTTCAACAACTGAGGATCTGACTGTTGGCCTTCTCTGATCCTAGATAACAATAGAGATTGAATTTGTAAGCTAGGAAATTGGATACCTGCTCCAGAAGCCTTCGGTCTCCACAAGCACAACTCTTCCATAGACTCCCAGTCTTTGATTATCAAACTAGCCACATAAGCTTTTTGGCTCAATGCGTCTGTTGCAGTGTTAGCTTTTCCTGGCAAATAGCTAATGGTGCAATTATAATCATTCAACAACTCTAGCCAACGCCTTTGCCTCATATTCAAATCTTTTTGAGAAAACAGATATTTCAGACTTCTATGATCAGTAAATATCTCAAATTTATTACCCCACAAGTAATATCGTCATTTCTTCAAAGCAAAGACAACAGCAGCAAGCTCAAGATCGTGTGTAGGATAATTGAGTTCATATGGTTTCAATTTCCTAGAGGCATAAGCTATCACCTTACCATTTTGCATAAGAACGCAGCCCAAACCTTCTTTCGAAGCATCACTGTATATCACCAAATTATCAGTTTTCTCAGGCAATGCAAGAATAAGAGCAGTGGTAAGTCTCTTCTTCAATTCCTGAAAACTGGCTTCACACTTATCATCCCAATTAAATACAGTTTTCTTTTGGGTTAAAGAAGTCAATGGTCCTGCAATTTTTTAGAAGTGTTTAACAAACCGCCTATAATAGCCCCCCAATCCCAAGAAACTACGAACTTCTATGACAGTCTCGGGTCTTTTCCAAGTCATCACCACCTCAATTTTCGCACAGGATCTACATATATTCCATCCTGTGAAATAATATGGCCTAAAAAGGCAACCTGTTTCAACCAGAATTCGCATTTGCTAAATTTGGCAAACAATTTATGTTCTTGCAATGTTCAAAGCATATTTTTCAAGTGTTCTTCATGCTCTACCTCAGATTTAGAATAGACCAGTATATCATCAATGAAAATCACAACAAATTGATCAAGATAAGGTCTAAATACTCTCTGCATCAAATCCATAAAGGCGGCTGGAGCATTTGTCAACCCAAATGGTAATACAACAAACTCATAGTAGTCGTACCTGGTTCTGAAAGTAGTCTTGGGTACATCTTCTCTACGGATTCGCAACTGAAAATAACCCTACCTCAAATCAAATTAAAAAAAATACAACAACAGCCTGCAGCTGATCAAAAAACTCCTCAATTAAGGGCAAAGAAAATTTATTTTTCACCGTTACCTGATTAAGACCTCAATAATCAATACACAATCCGTCTTTCTTCTTTACAAATAACACATGAGCACCCCAAGGTGACGAACTAGGCTGAATAAAACTATTTTCAAGTATGCCTTGTAGTTGTATTTTCAATTCTTGTAACTCAGGGGGAGCCATTCTATATGGGGTTCTAGAAATAGGATTAGTCCCTGGCAATAAATCAATCACAAACTCTATCTCTCGGTCAGGTGGTAACCCCGGCAACTCCTCAGGAAATATCCCCGGAAAATCTTTTATAATAGGTACCTCGTTCATTTTCAATTTATCTCTAGGCTGATTAATTAGATAGGCTAAATATGCATCACAACATTTACTCAACATTTTAGTAGCTTTAATAGAAGTTATGATACGAATTCGACTCCCAGTGATTTTAATAACAGGTTGATTAGGTACTTCTAAAGTTAAAACTTTCATTCTACAATCCAAACATGTATAATATCGCCCTAACCAATCCATCCCCAAGATAACTTCAAAATCCCGAAATGGCAGAATAATCAAGTCAATAGGATACATGCGACCCTCAATACAAATATCACAATTTTTACACACAGACTCCGTAACACATTTAATACCCATAGGACTACCTACTTCAACCACATATGGTAGTTTATCAACTTTTAAAGTAGTAGATTGTGCACATGCAGGAGTAATGAATGAGTGTGTAGCCCTGGTGTCAATCAAAACTACTACCGGCTGACTATTAATAAGAAAAGTACCTTCCACCACTATCGTCGTGTCTGAAAGCTCCTCTTGATCGAGTACAAATACCCATGCCTGGCCTCGCGGTACAGTAGCTACTCCTGAAGCTCTAGTCTGAGCACCCTGGCTTGAAGTCTGTCCCTGACCCTATTTAAACCTGGGGCAATCTCTAGCTTTATGCTGATCACTGCCATAACCTACGCATCGACCCAATTTTCTCCAATACTCTGCCTCCGTGTGGCCCTTGCGATTGCAATGATTGCACTGTAGGTTCTTCTTGGCAGCAGCACCTCCTGTAGGAGTCCTGTAAGTAGATGTAGCAGAACTACCCTGCTGAGATCTAGCGGTCACTGGTCGGGTCTGTGACTGACCCTGTGGCTGTCTCTGAGCTGGTCTCGGCTGTGACTGTGCCTGAACTGGTCCTGGGCAGCTTTGGGTCTGCCTCAGCTGTTGAGTTTGAATAGACTGCTGATACTGTCTCTGGTAGCCTTGACTCTGGGACTGATACTGACGTTTACTAGACTGACTAGACTGAGCCAACACATCTGCCTTACGTTTCTCATACCTCGATGCGGCCCTGACTACTGCAGCATAACTCAGATAGTCCTGCCAAGACAGATTAAGCATAATATCACTCCTCAACCCTGTGATAAATCTCTGAATCTTCATGTCCTCCGGCTGTACTAAAGCTGGCACGTATCGAGAAAGTCTAGTGAAAGTAGCCTCATACTAATCTACAGTCATGTTTCCCTGTCTCAAAGCTATAAATTCCTCTTGATGTCTCTCGCGAGCTACTATAGATACATACTTATCCCTGAACTCACGAACAAAGTCAGCCCACACATGCTGGACCCTCTCAGTATCCCATTTCTCTCTAACAATACGCCACTACTCCTCGGCATCACCCTCCATTAAGAATGCAGCATAAGTAATCTTTCTCTCATCATTGCACTCGAGTATCGCAGAGACTTTCTCAAACTTGTTCAACCATATCTTAGCTTTCATGTCATCTGGCTCACCATAAAAACTGTACGCCCCGTGGTGCAAGAATTTGTCGTACAATTTACCCCCAACAGTACCACTACCCTCTACTCTAGCAGTCTGATTACCTCTGCCAACACCTGTCGTACCCTGCTGAACCATAAACTAAGCTATAGTATCCATGGCGGTGGCCATTGTGGCCAAAATCTGTGTATTGCTTGGTTCCTGACCCTGCGGTACATTTCCTGCTACCCATGTACCTTGCCCAGGTACATTCTGCCTAGGAGCTTCCTCCGGCTTTCTCCGTGGTTTTTCCCTTCTTCTCATCTCAATGCTAGAAGAGTATAATATTATAATAGGCAAATATATAATGCAAAAATAATATGCATATTGTTTTCAAAACATCTTACTCACATAAGATAACATATAAAACACTTTACAGCATTAAACACTTTCATCTTCATATCATATCATGCTTTACCATTCCTGTTACATGCTAGCATGTCTTTTACCCAAGTACTTAGACAATTAAACAAACACATATTCACATAATTCAACTTTTACATATAGACCTCTACCCACATGCCGAGGAAGTTAACCCGGCTACAGTATTCAAGTAGCTCTGATACCACCTAAATGTAACGCCCCAAACCCAACCCCACGCTATAGGTCAAGTTCGGACCCGTCACTCGGTCAGAGTCTCTTCTGTACCGTGTACTAAACTGTTGCCTGTAATTAGCCACATACAATCTTTGATTCACAACAACAACACATGCAACCTATCTTTCAAGATATTCATAGTCAACCCAAAGTCACAAGGCTATCCGAGCCTTGGAATAACAAAATCTACTTATAGCATACAAGCATGCAAGACAATGTTAACTTTAACTATAAGTAATTGGATATAACTATAACCAAAATCTTATATCAAGTTAATAAACACCCAAGCATGCAACAAGAGAAGTAATCCAGAATCTATTATTACAGACCATCTAACTTTAGCCAACATATAAGATTACAACTTCTAAGCATATATACAAGACCTCAAGGTCTTAAAACATAGCAACTAACATCAACTCAAAGCAAACTGCACATATGATCAACCTTATCACACAAGAATCAAGGAATCTAATCTACGTGCACTTCTTCTTCATCCTCTACTGCTATCAGCTGGGGATTCACCTCAGTATCTCTTGAAACATGTTAAATGAGGAGTGAGCAACAATGTTGCCTAGCCAGGGAGGTGATGCAGCATACCAGGGCGTGCAATATGATGTGCAATCACAAGAAGTCATATATATAAATAATATAAAGCAACAAGATCAAATAGTCAAATAGTCAAGTAATTAACCACATTAAAAAAGATACGGTTCTAATTCAAGTCTACAATCTTGAACCACGAACTACGAACTTCACGTAAGTGCCGGCAAACCCTTACTCTAACAAGTTGGGATACTCCGGATGTATCCCGATCCTACGACCCTTTCTCTGAGGTAGGTCCATATGCCCAACAAGTGAACCACGCCTCTAGGGTAGTGGAGTATACTCAGCGAGAAAGAGAATAGGCATCATGGTAGTCGAGGGAGCACGGCAAGCCCGATACCGCCCGTGTTTCTCAACGCTACCATGTCCGAAAAGGTTGCGCAACCCCAAAACGAGTCCACAAGAATCAATATATTAATTAACACGTAAAAGGGTCGACAAAGTAGGTCGTCCTCACATATAAACACAATATATGCACGAAATAGCTTTATAGTCTCGAAAGAAGCAATCAACATAAATTTTCCTCACAATCAACTCAAATAGCTCAAATATACTTTAGATAATCAATATAACACATGATAACGCAACAACAAGCTCCAGATGCATCAAAAATTGCCAAATACTACTTTTTTCCATTTCTTTAACCAAACTTTCCTTCTCCTATGCATGTTTCAATGTTACCAAACCATATCCTAATCATACTACATTCCTAATTAAGCCAAAAGACACCTATTAAGATCATAAAAACCCATTTTAGAAGCAAAAGCTCAGGAAGGCCCTGAGCGGGTTTTAACTACAACTACCCTATTCGAACCCCAATTTCACGCAACGAAAGCACCAAAAATGCTTCTATGCCCCAAGGATCCCTAATCCAAAGTCCAAATGTGCCCGGATTGCACAACGAGAAAAGTCCCCTTTTTAAAGTTGACTAATTTCGCAATTTAGCTCGGTTTTGAGTGATTCAACTTTACGTAGCCTTCCAACTAGCTTCACTAGAGTCTAGAGCACCTAATTAAAGTCTCAATTCATTCCAATTAGCAAGTTTATTCAAAACCCTAAATACAAGCACTATTCATCATCTATTTCATTCAATCTATGCATTCTACCATAAAATTTGATAGTAGGCTACAAAAGATAGTTCTATAGGCTCCATTGAACACATAACAAGAATTCATAACAAGTATTATAACAATAATTGACAATTCAAGAATTTCAACATATATGCAACAAACTTTAAATGCAAAAATAATACACTCTCTCACAATTTAGAAGATGAAGACAAATTGTAGATGTAGATGATCTAAGGCCTCCAAAACCTCCTCAAGATCAAGCTAGGAGCCAAAAATGCAAAGGTTGATCCATTTTTTGTCCTCTTTTGCTTCCTTATTGCGGTAGGGTAGGGGGGTATTTTGGGTGTTAAATGCTTTGTTTTCTTGAGTAAAAATGGCATATGTACGTGTATAAGGGGTATATGTATGTGTATGTGATCTCAATTAAAGTCAAATGCCATAAATTTTTAGTCAAACTAATTAAAACTCAAGCTATATGATGACTAGTTCAAAAACCAATATTTTGCATACGTAACACTATTCAAACGAGGTAAAAACTATTTTCTAATTATATGGCCCTCAGCTCAAAATTCCAAAATGAGAAATCCCCGATTCCTATTATGTGTCATATAACCTAGGAAAAATATTAAATCGCATATTCAAGACGGTCAAAAATCTTATGAATAGTGCCTAATAGTAACATAATTAAAGAAGACAAGAAATGCACACAAAATGCACAAGTAGTTTATGCAACAATTATTTCGAAATATGTGATGAAATTCCGGGTGTCATATATATAGTGGGGACGGCGACCCCGCCAGCCACTTGCTAAACTTCGATCATCATATGACTCTACATGATATGACAGATCGGATGAAGACGAAGGAATTCCCGACCACTTTGGTGTGCAACGCAGTGGATTGGTTCCAGATACATCACCCCAGCTCGATAGAAAGTTTCCATCAGATAGCAGAGGTGTTCCTGTCCCGATTCGCCGAAGGCCGACGTGTAATACACTATACATCATTCCTATTGCCGGTGAAGCAACAGAAGGGAGAAAGTCTGAGGACCTACACTCCCCGATTCAATGAAGAATCTCTCAGGATCCCCAACCTCAAGGACTCAATGGCCCTGATGGCTTACCAAAGTGGGCTCAGGTCGAGGCCCCTCACATCCTCCTTAGCCATTGACCCGGTGGACACTGTGTCTAAGCTGATGGTGAGTGCGGAGGGATATATTCATTCTGAGAAGATTCACCAGGCTAAGTAAGAAGATGATAAAGAAAAGGAGAAGAGGGGAGAACCCTCTTCCAAGGCTTAGCCCGGGAACAAGGCACAGGTCGACATGGGCAAGTAACCGCAGTAATAATAGAAATCGGGCCCCAGGTTCATAGTGTTCACCCCCCTTAACACCCTAAGGGAACAGATCTTGATGGAGATTCAACATCATAACCACTTGCCACCAGTACCCAAGATGCGAGACCGACCTGAGAAGTGCAATAAGACTAAGTATTTTCGTTACCATATGGATTACGGGCATACCACCGATGAGTGTAAGGATATGAGGTAGGAGATTAAGTCCCTGATCTCTAGGGGACACCTCAAAAGGTATGTCAATCAATGATTGCCCAGGAACCCGACCAAGAAGCAGGCAGAGAGAGAGATAGGAGCCCTCCCAAGCGTCATGACCGGGTTGGGCATTTAGCCATTGTAGAGACTATTGTCGAAGGTCGCGTCAGGAGGTGAGACGTCAGCAGGACGGAAAGGGTATGTTCGAGCTAGGCATGAGTATAGGTCAGTTGTAGGTTTGGCCGGAGGGCATGAAAGAATCACCTTCACCTAGGATGACCTTGAGGGAGTAATCTTACCTCATGACGACCCATTGGTTGTCAGTGCCGAGATTGCCAACATCACTGTTAGAAGGCTAATGGTAGACATTGGGAGTTCAACTGAGGTTCTCTTCCTGAAGGCCTTCGAGCAGATGAGGTTGGACTGGCGTCAGTTTCAGCCATTGAAAGGGACATTTGCCGGCTTCACTTGGCACAACCATCAAGCTGAGGGAGTCATCAACCTCACACTCACCCTCCAGGATGGTTCGAAAAGGGCTTCGATACAGGCCAATTTTGTCGTGATGGACTACAACTCAGCTTATAATGGCATTCTGGGGCGGGTTGCCTTACATTACTTCAAGGCCATCCCTTCCACGTACCATCAAGCACTGAAGTTCTCCACTCCGAGCGGAATAGCCACGATTAGGGGGGCCCAACTTTCAGCCCGTGAATGTTATGAGAGCTCCATCCGGCCAAAGTATCAAGTAGGGTGGGGACCCGACCTACCCGAAGAAATGAGGGATGCCAAGAGAGGAAGTCACGCGGAAGAGCTGCAGGAGATAGAACTTTCGGAGGAAAACAAGAAAGCCAAGATCAGAAGAGAGCTGCCGGAAAACCTCAAAGAAGGTATAAGTCAATTTCTCTTTGAAAATGAACATATATTTGCTTGGTCAGCCACTGACATGACTGGAATTGATCCGACCGTGATTGAGCACCACTTGAATGTCGACCCCAGTTACTACCCAGTAAAGCAGAAACATAGGCATTTCCATTATAAAAAGCAGAAAATCATAGCTGAGGAGGTCAAAAAACTACTAGATGCCGAGCACAAACAAGAAATTTTGTATTTAACCTGGCTATCTAACGTAGTTTTGGTCTTCAAGAATACAGGGAAATGGAGACTGTGTATTGATTTCACCGACCTTAACAAAGCCTGCCCGAATAACTGCTTTCTATTGCCTCGAATCGACCAGTTGGTAGATGCCACCTCAGGATTTGAGTTGTTGTCCTTCATGGACGCCTTCAAGGGCTACAACCAGATCAAGATAGCACCTGGGAACAAAGAAAAAACAGCTTTCGTTACTGATCAAGGGCTCTACTACTATGAGGTCATGCCTTTTGGCCTCAAGAATGCTAGGGCCACCTATACTCGGATGGTAAGCAAAGTCTTTAGAGAACAAATCAGGCGGAACATGAAAATTTATGTGGATGACATGCTGGTCAAGAGTAAGAGGGCGGAAGATCATACGACCGACTTGGCCGAGGCCTTCGCCGTGATGGATCAGTTCGGAATCGAACCAAATCCAAAAAAATGTGCGTTCGGCGTTAAGGCGGGAAAGTTCTTGGGATTCATGGGTTCGGCTTGGGGTATCAAAGCAAATCCAAAGAAAATTCAGGCAATTTTAGACTTAGCGCCCCCGACCTGCATGAATGATGTCTAGGTGCTTACCGGAAAGGTAGCCGCCCTGAGCAGATTCATGTCCAGGTCGGCGGACAAGTGTGCTTCTCTATTTAAAATCTTAAGGAACCCCAAGAACTTCGAATGGACGAGGTAGTGCCAGAACGCCTTCGATGAATTAAATAAATACTTAGTTTCGCCACCCCTGCTATCCCAACTTGAGGAGGAGGAAGAATTGACACTATATTTAGCCTGTTCGGGAACGGCAGTAGCGGCTATGCTAGTTCGGGAAGAAGGCCAAGACTAGAAGTCGGTTTATTATATCAGTAAGACTCTCCATGGGGCCGAGATGAGATATTCCACCTTGGAAAACTCACTTTCGCACTAGTGACCGCGGCCAGAAAGCTTAAGCCATACTTTGACGCTCACACAATCAAAGTCATGACAGACGCTCCACTTAAATCCATCATGCACAAGACAGAAACCTCGAGCAGACTATTGAAATGGGCAGTCGAGCTCAGTCAATTTGACATTGCCTATCAGCGGAGAACAACCAGCAAAGCCCAGGTAATCGCAGACTTTGTTGTTGAATGCACGGGCTGAGTCGAACACGATCCGAAAAAAGTCTGGAAAATCCACGTAGACGGAGTATCGTGGAAGTCAGGAAGCGGAGCAGGGATTGTAATCTTCGACCCAACAGGTCACGATCACCAATATTCGCTCAAATTTGCCTTCCCGACCTCTTACAATGAGGCCAAGTATAAAGTAGTGATCGCAGGTCTGAGGGTCATGGCCCAGCTGGGGGCACAGATCCTAGAAATATACACCGACTCCCAGCTGGTTGCGAGCCAAGTCTTTGGAGAATTCGAGGCTAAAGATGCTGCCACGGTGCTCTACCTCAGTAAGGTCAAGGACTTGGCCTCAATATTCAAGAGATTTTCCATACAGCAGATCCCGATGGAAGAAAATACAAAAGCTGATGCCCTATCAAAATTGGCCGTAGGAGAAAACTGACATGCCTTGGTCACGTGGAAGAGATTTTTGAGCCCAGCATCCAATTAGGAAAGCAAGAGGTCGCCGAGATAACCACGACCCCATATTGGACTCGGCCAATCCTGGACTACTTGGAGGGGGGTATAGTCCCTGAGGACTCAAGGGAAGCTCAGAAAATTGAGAAATAGGCTTCAAGGTCCGTCATAATCGTAGGTCAGCTCTACAAAAGGGCCTATATTTGGCCCCTCTTAAAATGCGTGGGACCCGAGGAGGAAAACTACATACTCAGAGAAATCCATGAAGAAGTGTGTGGAAATCACTTGGGCGATAAAGCCCTAGCGAGAAAGGCACTAAAGCAAGGCTACTTCTAGCCGACCTTGAAACAAGATTCTAAAGATTACGTAAAAAAATATGACACCTGCCAGAGATTCACCAAGGTCCAAACGAAACCCGCGGTAGACTTGATAGTAATGGTGAGTCTGTGGCCATTCTACCAGTGGGGGTTGGACATCATTGGTCTGCTGTCGAATAGCCTCGGGCAGAAGAAGTATGCCTTCATGGCTGTCGATGACTTCACCAAATGGCCCGAGGCCCTTGTAGCCAGAATAACTGACAAGACAGCTTGGGAATTTGTATGGAAGAATATCATCTGCCGGTTTGGTGTGCCTAAGGTCATAGTGACCGACCACGACAAACAATTTGATAGTTCATATTTCCGAGGAAGATGTGTTGAAATTGGAATCAACCTTAGATTCTCGTCTATTATTCATCTCCAAAGTAATGGTCAGGTCAAAAGAACTAACCAGATTATTTTGCAGGGTCTGAGAACGAAGCTAGAAGACGCAGTGGGATAGTGGGCAACGATATTTCCCGAGGTGTTGTGGGCTCAGCGCACCACCATCAGCTCGGCCACAGGAGAATCACCATTCGAACTGACTTTCGGCACTCAAGCGGTGCTTCCGGTGGAAATTGGGTCTCCTACCAGTAGGATGCTCCACCATGATCCCAAAATAAATGGAGCTCGAATCCGAGAAGAGTTAGACCTGGCTGAAGTGTTGCGTGCCAAAGCTCAGGTCCGAATGTTAGTTGGGAAAGCGGCCATGGAACGAGCCTTTGTCAAGCAAGTCAAGTCAAAGTCTATCAAATTTGGTGATCTGGTCCTACGACGAGCTATCTTTTTGCCGCGCCCAGGAGGCAAGCTTTCCCCGCCTTGGGAAGGCCCGTACGAAGTAATGAAAGAAATCTAACCTAGAACCTTTCACCTTCTTAACAAGTTCGGGAAGCAGCTGAAAAATGCTTGGCATGCGGAGCACCTTAAGCATTATTTTGTATGAGACCTCGAGCCGAAACTATTTTGTAGAGCCTAAGCTCGAAGGGCACACTGTATCAAAGATATCTAATACAATTCCTTTTTTTTGTACATGATTTCTTATGGCCGGTTCAATTTTATCGATCTAAGGATAAAAGTACACTTATCGATTAAAACCAAGTTGACCATCTCAGTTCATTGACGCCAGTTCGGTCTTAACCAACATAGTTTGGTTCACACTCTGGCTAGGACTGACGAGTCCAGCTCGGTTAAATCAAGACATTGATTTATCTAGTTGATTTCATCACGACAATTGGCTTGAGCTTAATTAAAAGTTCCTAAAATGCAATCGAGCATGAATCGGCGCATGTGCAAAAAAAAAAAAAAAACACACACACATAAAGTGCGTTGCTACGGAAACCAGTTAATGATGAATAATTGTTTCATTAATAATAATAAAAAATATATATATAAAAGGAGGCCCGCCTCGGGCATGCTGCAAAGAAAAGAGCGAGAAGCGTGAAACTCAGGGCAGGAGAGTAGCAGAAATAGCTCCATCTCCCGCTTTATCCCCGACCTTAGGGGATCCCTCCTCAGTCAGCTCTATCCCCTTCTTCACGAAGTTTATAACTCCGTGGGCTTGAAACCTCAGGTCAGCTAGAAGCCCCGGTATATTAAAGAACTCTGGTGGCGGGGCCTCTATAATCTCCAAGTACTCAGTCTTGGAGGGCTTGAGGAAGGTCTTTGCCTGTTCTCGAGCAGTGAGTTGACCTCAAAAATAGTATTCCATCTCAGTGAATCTAACCATCGCCTCTCCCTCCTTCATCAACCAGGACACACCGGCATCGCTGTCCTTGAAGGCTTCTACTACTTTTTCCCCATCAGGTCCGATCTTCTCTTTAAGCTTCTGAAGGCCGGTCTCTACTTCGCGCTTCTCCTTTTTAAGCTTTGCGATGTCATTGCTAGCCTGAGCCCTTCGGGACAGCTCCCGCTCAAGTTCTTCTTTCGCGGTCTTCAATTTCTCATTCAGATTGCCATCCTCCCGGTATCTCTTCAGGGCCTCTTTCGTTTGTTCTAGCAGCTCGACCTCGGCTTCATTGTCCCTATCCTCCAACTCGGTACAAAGGGCCTAGACCTTGTGAATAAGGTTGGGGACGGAGAGGACATGAGACTCGACATGCAAGGAGAAGAAGTTAGGCAAGATGCAATTGAAGAAAATCCTACGATCAGACATAAAACGGCAGCTTACCGTTGCTACATCTATTCTCAAGTCAAGAACAAGTTGATCTACAGAGACTTTGGCTAATTTGGGGTCGTGCTCGATGGGGGCAGAGGTATCAACTACTCTGTCGTTCTTAGACCGAATTACCTCCGCCGCCTTCCCTTTCCCCGTTTCCTCGAGTTGGGGGCTCTTCTTCGATTCCATCTTGGCAAGAGGACGCTTGACGATTACCACACCCGATTCTTTCTTCTTGGGAGGGGACCCCTGGGTCCTGCTTTTCTTTGAAGAGACCTCCTTCTTGGTCTCCTCAGGCTTTTTACTGGGCGCGGAGCCTTCGCCACTCATCGCTGCCACTTTCCTCATGATGAACGCCCTCTCTCCAGTGGTTGACATTCCTGAAAATCAAAGAAGTTGGTTAGTAAAATCAAATGACATTAGGTCGGAAAAAATGCATACGATGATCAGAATGGTGGTAATGAAGATGTAGGGAGGTCGGATCCGATTCCGAGACTAACCCTCTGCCCGATTCTCGTCCTCATCATCTGACTTGGTCAAATCAGGTGCCCGACCGAATAACTTGGACTTCCAAATCTTGTCCCACGTGAAGACACTCATAATATCTATCAGTTGATTCGGGCCCGGCTTAAGCTCTTCTGCATTGTGGGCTTCCGAGTTAGACAGTGAAGGCTGGTCGTTGAGTTTCTTCTTCAGAGACATGGTCCATTCACTCCTACACCCCGTGTTGACCGAGCACTCCACCTAGTAGTACTTGTTATACCAACCCTTGTTTGAAAACTTCCACTTGGTAAAAAAGGCTAGATCCTTTCTAGCCGCAAAGTGGAACCACTCGGGTTGTTTAGGGTTGGCTTTGCAGGTGTATAAGTATCTGAACAGGGTGAGGGTCGGCTCCACACCTACCTCCCGACAGTACACGTAAAAAGCTACGATAATGGCCCAACCATTGGGAGCCACCTGGCCCGGGCTTAGCTCGAAGTAGTCTAGCATGAAGGTGATGAAGTAGGGGAGGGGCAGTTGAATCAAGTCGAAAGCCAGATCATAGATCGTGAAGTGGCCATCGGGCGGATTACATGCATGGTCGAGTTGACCTGGAATCTTGAGTCTGAACGTCCAGTCCACCGACCAATTCCTTAACCTACCATTCAGCAATGCTTTAGTAGTATGGCACTCACGTCGGCAGCAGGCAAAAAGCTGTTGGATCTTCTTTCCTCGACCCAAGGAACCGCTAGTTGTGTGAACATAAGGCGACGGACTTGCCTTCATAGGTTCGGTGCCCACCGCCTTGACTCTGAAAGTCTCGGCTATGTACTTATGGGGTATCTCGAGGCCCTCTAGCTGGTTCAAGGATGAGCCATCCCTAGCCATGCCCACCTCATGCAGATCGGACAGAGGATCCTCTTCGGCCTCCTCTTGCGCCCTTTGGACCTTCACGATTCTACATTCCTCATCACTCTCTGACTGGGCCTGTGTGGGTTTGGACTCCTCCTCTTGATAGATACTTGAATCACCACCGTCACTTTCCCGCTCTGAGGACAGCTCCGAGCTAGAAGGGTTCTCCTCACCACCCCCATATGATCTAACTTCCATCTCCTGGGAGTCCTCGGGCTCCGACTCTCCCATTTGTTTAAAATGTGTATGAAACATAAATATGCAATATTTAAAGGGAGTCGGGACGTACCTAATGGGTATCTAGTTGGAATACATGAGGCTGATGGGACCAGACTGGTAATCTTTCGAGCTCACGGATCCCCGACCTTCCAAACTCCCGAGCTATAAACTTCTCGAGCTTAAACGCCTGAGAGAGTCTTGAAAGCTTAGATGCAAAGAGTGAAATGGATTTCGGAACATTGGGACCCTATTTATAGGCACCAACTATAACCGTCTCGAGAATGTCAAATGTCGCGTCCTATCATAACCAAGACTTAACGTGTCTGATCCTCAGACACGGCCTTCACATGACGTGGCACCTACCCTTGGTCGGTCACACTTAGCTCGGAAATGCATAATGCCAGCCTAGACCCCTTCCAGGTCCCTGGACCTTAGGGGAAGGGGAGGGGGAGGGGAGGGGAGGGAACTGACAAGGGATTACTCGAGCTGGGAATTATGCCGTCGGATCACATATCGACCTTAAGATCCGACCCGACCCGATGTTAGACCCAAATGGCCCCCGCGGCTCTACCAGCCAATCCGATGGGACATAAAGCAAGGCACATAACTCGGACCAATAGATAATTCCTTTGACTACTGGGTAATAGCTTTGTCCATTGGTTGTTCGGCACGGGCAGCCGGTAGCGTTTCGGGCAGCATTGTACATTTATTGCTGTCCAAATCCAAATTAGTATAAATAGAGCTCCATTCTGCATTTATGAAGGTAACTCGTGCATTAAATATTCCAATCTGCCGAATCAGCTTGGACAAGCTAATCATTACGGGTCGTTACCCCGCCTTTTCCTTCTCTTACTTGCGCAGACTTAGAGCTCGAGAAGGAAGCACAGCTCGGACTTGGACAAGTGGATTGACCTCGATTGTTAGTTCTCGACACATATGATTAGAGCTTGTAGCCTAATCCATTTGTACTTAACTGGCTAAATTCGAATCCATGAACATAAAGGCTATTAATTTAGGCAACCTACCATCGTAGATCAGTCTTTTCCCATTTCATATTTCGCAAAGCTTTTAAAGTGCACTAGAGTGATAGTTTGTCATTAGTCAACGTTTGTTTTCCCGTCAACTACTTTTACTTTCAAAATCAACTCTTTACATTCTTATTCTAGTATTTTGCATTTTTGGTGACAATCCCAATTCTCCATGGACGTCCCTTGAGTAGCCATTAGCATGGTCAAATAGAAATTTTAACTAAATTGTTATTGCTTCATTTTTATCACTTATTATTGATTGTACAATGACTCGATTAGTGATACACAAACTTGAACTCATTCCCTCAACAATATTTCCAAAGCAAAATTAATGATAATTAATGAGTATAGAACTGATGCCATATATCAGCAGCCATCTTATTTATAATATTCGTAGAACTCAACTCCTTTGATATCAAACATCTTAACAAAAAATTAGAAACAAAATATGCAAGTAATAAGTTAATTAAAAATTAAATAAAAATAATTTTAACTCATTGAACAAAGAGACATGATTTATTTCATGAACAATTAAATAACTTTTTTTTGTAAAGCTAGAACACAAAAATGATATTTTAATCTCATTTTTACTAATAATATCTACCACCTAAATTTATTTTATTTCAATATTATCTACATGTAAAAAGTGCCATATGTCATTTAACGCAAAAAATAACATATGAAGAAAAATATAAATTGAATATTTAATTTTTTTAGTAAAAGTAAGATTTTTTTATTTTTTTTGTGTGGCACGGGTGATTGTTGGCTTACATTTGGCATGATGGTAGTTTTCAAAAGGTCTTGTCATTTAAAAATTGTAGGTGGAATTCAGCTCCATCAATATAGGATATCTTAACAAAAAATTAAACACAAAATATGCAAGCAATAAGTTAATTAAAATTTAAATAGAATAACTTTACCTCATTCAACATAGAGAAATGATTTATTTGAACAATTAAATAACCTTTTTTTACAAAGCTAGAAGACAAATATGAACTTCTAATCTCATTTTAACTAATAATATCTACCACCTAAATTTGTTTGATTATATTATCTACATGTAAAAAGTGTCATATGTCATTTAATACATAAAAAGTAACATATAAAGATAAATACGAAGCAAATATTTAATTATTTGAATAAAAGTAAGATTCCTTTTTTTTTTTTTGTATAGGAGGGATGATTATTGGCTTAAATGTGGCATGATGGTTGTTCTCAAAAGGTTTTGTCATTTAAAAATTGAAGGTGAAATTTGTTTTCGCTTATTTATGATTTGTTTGATTTGATTTTTAATATATGAATTAAATACTCTACATTAATCAATCTCTAATTAAAAAAAAAATTACGAATGAGGTTTTGTAATTTAAAAAACAAAGGTGAAACTTTCGTTTTACTTATTTATGATTTTTAATTTAATTTACTATATCAAAAGAATATTCTAAACTAATCAAGTTTAAGAATATTCTAAACTACAAGTGTTTAATCGAAAAACAAAGCAATTCTACGAGGAGGCTTTATCATTTAAAAAAAGGAGATGAGATTTTTTCACTTATTTATGATTTTTTAATTTGATTTTTAATATGTGAATTGGATATTTAATTTTTTGGATATAGGCAAGATTCCTTTTCAATAGGAAGAGTACTTATTTACTTACACATGACATGATATTTTTTTTGGATGGATGCCTTTTTACTTACACATGTCAAAATCGTTGTTGCCTCATAATATTAGAATATTAGATATGATTTTCCGGAAGGGTCCTGAATTTATAGGCACGTGGGTCCTTTAATGAAGTCTACTTCGAAAAATGAGAATGAAATCTTCTCCAGACACGATTTTCAAATTTTATGTACTTCTAAATTGATTCATGTCGTTATCTGTGAGTTGCAAGGACTTCTTGGAGACCTCGGTGGTCAGTTGATTATGGTCTTTATTTATCTCTTTTACGAGCGTGGGGGGAAATCGGCTTCTTTAGATCCTCAAGTAGGGAGTGTTCCCCATATCATGTGGTATACTTGTAGCCTTATTTATAAAATTTCATGGAAAAGCATGATTTAAAATCCTTTCCTAACTAATGTTTATTCTAACAATTTAAAATTATATGCGAGTCATTCACTAAATTCAAAATATTTAAACATTTACTATAATTTCCTCTCATTTTTTTGTATTTAAAATTGAAATGAAAAATAAGATACAATAATGTAAAAATAAAAAAAAATAGAAAATATCACATTTAGACCCTATTGCTTTCAAAAATTTTCAATTTCATCCCTATTATTTTTCTAAAAAATTTCAATTTCATCCCCATTGTTTGTCTAAAAGTTTCAACTTCGTCTCTATTGTTTAAAATTTCTTAATTTCGTCCCTATTATTTAAAAAAAAAAAAATTTGTCCCCATTATTTTAAAAAAAATTAATTTTGTCCCTATTATTTTTCTAAAGTTTTAAATTTATCTCTATTGTTCAAAATTATTCAATTTAGTCCTTATATTTTTCAAAAAATAATATGACTAAATAAAAACTTTTTGAGAAACAATAGGGACGAATTTGATTATTTAGAAAATAACAGGGACTAAATTGATTAATTTTGAATAATAAGGACGCATTTAAAAATTTAGGGACGAAATTAAAACTTTTTAAAATAATAAGGACGGAATTGAAACTTTTTTAAAAAGAAAAGGGACCAAATTGAGAAATTTTAAACAGTAGGAACGAAATTGAAATTTTAAACAAACAATATTGATTAAATGTGACATTTCCAAAAATAATCATCCACCTGTGTGGTACACTTCCATAAAACCAATTAGGGAAAACTTCACATATAGTCCCTATATTGCACAAAAGTCTCAATTTAGTCCCTATTGTTAAAATTTATCCAAATTAGTCATTATTATTTCCAAATAAATCTCATTTTCGTCCCTATTATTTTAAAAAAATCTCAATTCCGTCTCGCTTATTTAAATTTATCCAAATTTGTCCTTATTATTTTTAAGAAATCTTAATTTCATCCCTATTATTTCTAAAAAATCTCAATTTTGTCCTTATTGTTTCCAAATATAATTGGATGAAATTGAGATCTTTTAAAATTAATAAGGACTAAATTGGATACAAAATTAAATAATATGAACGAAATAAGACTTTTTAAAACAATAAGGAGTAAGCGCTGGAGAGTATTTGTGGAATTTTCTCAAACCAATTATTCCAAGACTCGAAGTAGAACATACACATACACATTTTCAATTCTTTGCAACAGAACAAACGGACCAAGAAATGGAGATCAAAGATGAAGTTGCAGAAAAAGAAACCGATTTCAGTGATTTGCCTGACGAAATTCTCTCCCACATACTCACTTTTCTAGACACCAGAACTGCCGTACGAACTTCAGTTCTTTCCACTCGCTGGAAACTTATTTGGACAGATTGTGAGACGCTCGATTTCACGTATGAGCCTGAGGCAAGCTTGAAGCAGCAAGATTCAAGCGATGCACTAGCATTCGCTTTGCTAGTCAACAAAATAAATTTCACTGCGGGCCTGGATGATTTTCTATCAAGACGGACGAACGCAAGGCTGACCAAATTTCATTTGAACCTCAAGAGTAACGTGGCGAGGCAGCTTGTAGATTACTGTCTTCAATATGCGGCAAGGCACAACGTCGAAGAAGTAAAATTACGCGCATTTTGTATGGCAGAGCCTGTACAGTTGCAGAAATTTTGTTTACTTGCCAAAATTTAACTTCCTTGAAGTTGACGAATGTAGTAAAAAACAGCATTGCATTGCCGAAGTGTTTTGCGGTTCCAAATTTAAAAATGTTGAAGCTTAGTAGTGCGAAGATTTAGAAGGAGAGAGAAAAATATATATTCATCTTATTCATCTTAATGTAATGCCGTACAATGAAGTCTATATATATAGTAATCTAATTCATCACATTTGCTAATACAGCTGTATCCAACTAATGTCTAACTAACTAACTTCTAATCTGATCAGCTGAGTTGTCACCTTCTTGATGATTTATTGAGTTGACTTCATTGACCATTATAGATACCTTATCATCCCCCCACAAGCTGAGCTGCGAGGATCGAAGTGGCAGCTTGTTGCGCAAAAACTGAAATTTCACAACAGGCAGTGGCTTTGTAAAAAGATCAGCTGGTTGTTGAGCAGTAGGAACATGAGAAAGGCTGAGAAACTTGGCTGATACAAGCTCACGGATGAAATGATAATCTAGTGCTATGTGCTTTGTCCGATTGTGAAACACCGGATTTGAGGCAAGGGCAATTGCTGAAATATTATCACACCAGAGCTTGGGACATGAACTATCAATGAACAAGTCTTTCAAGATAAAACTCAACCAGCGAAGTTCTGCAGTAGTAGAAGCCAGAGCTCTATATTCAGCCTCTGTGGAAGAGCGTGATACAGTGGGCTGCTTCTTGGTAGACCAAGAAATCAAATTAGCTCCGAGAAATATACAAAAACCAGTAGTAGACCTTCTATCGGGAATACTATTAGCCCAATCGGAGTCAGAAAAGGCCTGCATCGTTAGTGTAGTTGGCCTAAACTGGAGACCAAGATGTATCGTACCATGCACATAACGTAGGAGACGTTTAAGAGATGCAAAATGACCTTGTGTAGGACTGTGCATCTGCTGGCAAACATTATTCACTGCATACTGAAGATCAGGACGTGTTATTGTTAAATACTGCAGAGCTCCTACAATGCTTCTAAAGAAAGTGGGATCAGCATAAGGAGAATTAGAAAGCTGCCGAAGAGAATCTGTTGGAACAGCTGAAGCCGGAGTTGCAATGGATTTACAATCTGCCATGCCTGCTTTTTTAAGAAGATCAGCTGCATATTTCGATTGATGAAGTAGGATGCCAGCTGAATTATATTCAACCTCAAGACCGAGAAAATAAGACAATTTTCCCAAGTCCTTCATTGCAAAATTGCGATTCATATCTTGCACAAGAGTGTGAATAGCTGCATCTGTATTACCAGTAATCAAGATATCATCGACATATACAAGCACAATGATTGTTGCATGATCTTGATGTCTGACAAACAAAGATGTGTCGGCTTTGCTACAAACAAAATCATGATCAGTAAGAAACTTAGACAATAGTTGATACCAAGCCCTTGGGGCTTTTTTTAGCCCATATATTGATTTCTGAAGCTTGCACACATGATTGGGATACTGCATGTGAACAAACCCCTGTGGTTGTTGCATAAAAACTTCTTCTTGCAAGATGCCATGGAGGAAAGCGTTGGAGACATCAAGTTGCTTGATATTCCAGCCATTTGTGAGGGCAACAGTTAGAACAATCCTCACAGTCTGAATCTTAACCACTGGACTAAATGTTTCAGAATAATCCAAACCATAGGACTGATGAAATCCCTTAGCAACTAACCTCGCCTTATACCGTGCTACACTCCCATCAGCATGACGTTTGATTTTATAAACCCACTTACAGCCAATAGGTTGTCTTGTATCCGGAAGAGAAACTAAGGACCATGTGTTCTGAGCAATTAAGGCATCAAACTCTTCTTTCATAGCATTCTGCCAATAGATATTCTTAGAAGCCTCTTTATATGATAGAGGTTCAGTAATAAGGGGAGTAAGAGTAATGTTATTTAGGTGAAAGAGCTTAGGCTTAAGTGAACCAGTTCGTGATCTGGTTACCATCGGATGAGTGGAAGTAATGTTGGTAGGAATATCAAGCATGTGAGTTGCAGAGATTGAGTGAGAAGTAACAGGCGGAAGTTGAGGAGAAGATGTGAACATAGGTGACTGAACATCGTTTATAGCATGTGATGTGTTGGAAGAATCAGAGGGCGCATATATAGGAGTAGATGGAGTAGGTGACACACTTTGTTCACTTGTGACTGTAGGCGAGTGAGGAGAGGGTACAGTTGACTCAGGGATAGACTGGGAAGTAAAAATAGGAAAAATAGGTGGAGTAGTACACTCAGTGCTAGTATGAGAAGAATTAGAAGGAAAAACATGTTCAAAAAACTTAACATGTCGAGACAAAAAAACCTGCTTAGTTTTTAAACTGTAGCACCTATAGCCTTTTGTGGTTGAAGAATAGCCTAAAAACAAACACGGTGTAGACCGAGGCTCCAATTTATGCTTAGAGTATGGTCTTAACCACGGGAAACAAAGGCAACCAAAGACTCTTAACAAAGAATAATCAGGTGGTTTTGAAAAAAGACACTCATAAGGTGATTTATTTTGAAGTAAAGCCTTGGGTTGTCTATTGATCAAGTAATTAGCAGTCGCCAAAGCTTCAAGCCAGAAAATATTGGGAAGTTTAGCCTGTTGTAAGAGAGTTAACACTGTCTTAATAAGATGCATGTGTTTCCTTTCTACCCGGCCATTTTGTTCTGGAGTATAGGGACAAGAAGTTTGGTGAATGATTCCTTTAGTTTGTAAATATTGTGCAAATTTTATATTCACAAACTCTGAACCATTATCCGACCTCAAGATTTTTAAGTTTGCATTAAACTGAGTCACATTCATAGAATGAAAAGCAAGAAAAACAGAGAAAACTTTACTCTTTGATTTCAAGGGATACAGCCAGGAGTACTTTGTAAAGTCATCAACAAAAAGTACATAATATCTATAGTGAGAAAATGAGGGTACACTAGTAGGTCCCCAGACATCAGTGTGAACTAAAGCAAAAGGAGTAGTAGCTCTAGACTCAGACAATGAAAAAGACAATTTATGTGATTTAGCTATAGAGCAGGGCTCACACACAAAGCCAGTATTATTTCGGCTAATAGAAAGAATTGAATGAAGATGCTGCAGTGCTTTTTGACTAGGGTGTCCTAACCTTTGATGCCAGACAGCTACATCATTATTTTGGGAAGCAATTGTAGATGAACTGTAGCAGAAGTGTGTAGGTGAGGAAGTAGTCATTGAAGACGCAGTAGCAGGAAGACAGTAAAGACCATTGCTACAGGGGCCCCTGTACTTGATTTGATGACTGAGGTTGTCCACAATGGTAACCTCCTTGTCATTGAAAATTAAAGTAGAATTATTATCATGAGCTAGTTGATAAACTGAAAGCAAGTTAGAAGAGATACTAGGAACATGCAAGACATTTTTTAGGTGTAAAATACTGGAAGAGGTAGAAAGAATACCATGGCCAGTGTGTGCTATAGGCAGAGTAGAGCCATTGCCAACCGAAACAGAGTCTCCACCCTCGTAAGGATAGTAAGACGAAAGAAATCCAAGATCAGCTGTAACATGCGAGTTTGCTCCACTGTCCAGGTACCACGAAGCCTGCTCAGATGGTGTGGAAAAAGGATGAACTCCAGTTTGAGCAGTAAGAGCCTGCTTGTTTGTCTTCCATCAAATCGATGCCAACAGTCCAAAGCCTGATGATTCGGCTTTCCACATATCTGACAATACACCTTAGTTTCTGGATTAGAAGGCTTACTAACTGTCGAAGGCGATGGGCTGTAATTAACATTGTGACCTGCGCCGCCTCTATGTCCTCTACCACCGCGATTATTGAAGTTGCGACCTCGTCCGCGATTATTTCCATTGTTACCATAGGTTCTCTGTGTGTTAAGAGCTGTGTGAACATCGGAGCTAGCTAATTCAACACCTACAAGTTTGTTAGCACGCTTCAGGCGAAGTTCTTTAGTAATTAGCAGATTTGTGAGTTCCTCAACACTGAGACACTCTTTGCTGACTCGTAGCGAGGCCGTTATAGTATCAAATTCTAGCGGTAATCCATTCAGAATGTAAAGAACCAGATCATCATCACTAATTACTTCAGATACAGAGGCGAGACTATCAATAATACGCTTAACTTCATCCAAATAGACTTGGATCGTCTGTGCTCCTTTGTTAAGAGTATGAAGCCGCATTTTGAGCTGTTGAATATGAGGTCGTGACATGGAGTGATATCGTTTCTCAAGATGACGCCAGATCGCAGAAGCTGTTGGTAGAATAAGTACTTGCGAGAGGACCGAAGGCGTAATCGAAGCATACAAACACGTTTTGAGGTGTTCATCAACAATACACCATTGCTCATGAGCAGGATTCACAATTTTCTCACCATCAGCATCCGTAATCTGTTTTGAAGGACACGATTTGGTGTCTAGCAGATAGTCCAGCAGCTGATTTGCGCGAAAAATTGTTTGAAACTGAGCTCCCCATAACTGATAATTGCTATTATCAAGTTTTATTTGAACCAGAGAGTTTAGATTCTGGAGAAGCAGACGAAGATTTGCCGGTAGATCATTCGTACCATTAGTCGCCATTGTAGTAGTTCAAGCTGTTGTTTGAAGCTTTGAAGATGTAACAATGGCGGAAAAAAAAAGGCTCAGGACCAAGAATGAAGAGAAGACTCTTTTAGGTTGCTCTGGATACCATGAGAAGATTTAGAAGGAGAGAGAAAAATATATATTCATCTTATTCATCTTAATGTAATGCCGTACAATGAAGTCTATATATATAGTAATCTAATTCATCACATTTGCTAATACAGCTGTATCCAACTAATGTCTAACTAACTAACTTCTAATCTGATCAGCTGAGTTGTCACCTTCTTGATGATTTATTGAGTTGACTTCGTTGACCATTATAGATACCTTATCAAGTAGGTTTATTTTTTCTATAGAGAATTTCAATGAGGAGATTTTCACAGGGTGTACCAATCTTGAGAGTTTGGTATTGAAAAAATGTCAAATCAAGGCTTCGCTAAAAGTTCTGAACATTTCTTGTGAAAGTCTCAAGAACTTGGAGATTTTGAATTGGAGAAGCCCTATGCATGGTGGTAAAGGTAGCATATATGTGAATGCACCCCAACTTGAGTCTTTTACATTCAAAGGTGTTCTCACCAAGGTACGGTTTATGAATCATCAGCTTTGTCTGGACACAATTGAGGTAATTCTCGTTTTGATATGTTATATTTCCATGGTTATAAAAATTTTATTGATTTTGATGAAATTTCCCAGAGGGCTTGTAAGTTGTATTTTATCAGGGTCTTTTGGTGGTTCTGCAAATATGATTAATGTGATAAAGGCTTGTTTCTTACGTGATAGTTGGTGCAATTCTTAGATTTAACTTAACTTTGTGTGAATTTTCATATTGGTGAAATAATTAGTGTTGTATACTAGTGAAATAATCTGTGTAAGGTGAGAACTTATATATAAATCTGGTAAATGATTAAAGTAGGGTAGCGTATCCGAATGTAAATGAAGATGATAATGGAGGTTTCTTGTTCTTGTTTTCAGGCTCCATCAGCTGTTGGTGACTTGAGAAAATTTGTTACCTTCACATTTGATAATCTGCAACATCTAAAGTGCAGTGTGAAGGAGAAATGTGGAGAGATGGTTACACCTGTTCATACAGTAAAGCACTTACTTGAATCCTCTGCTGATGAAAAATTCATGCTGGATCTCTCTGAGGTATTAACTTAATAATCCAATTAGAACCTGAAGTTAATTTGGTATCTGCAAAATAAAAGAATGAACTGCTCTTAGCATCCCCGGCCCGCTTCTTTTATATGTTTTGATTGAGATTTCCTTCCTTGGTTTCAGAAGAATGTGGGGAAGTAGAGATGATATTTATACTTATCTAACTAATTGAATCTTGCTCATCAAATCATCTATGTAATTGCTCAGCTATGAATACCCTTGACATGTTTCCTTTTTCTTTTCCTTCAATTTCACTTTTTTAGCTTCTAATCTCCATACCCTGAATTTTTAACTGGTAGCTGCTGAGTGGATCCCATATATCAACTCATGAATTTCTTGCAGCTTCTAGTTATGCTCCTTTCAAGCACTTTTGTCACTTAATTATGTTCTCATGATTGTTTCTAGTCTTACTTTAGTGACATACTAAATAGATACTCCATTTGTGGCTTACATTTGTTACAGAAACTTACTAGAGCAGAGTTCTTCTCTAAAGCATCTCTTTTTCCTTCCCCTTTTCATTCTTTGTTCCCCTGTTTTGCTCGAAATTATATCCTTTCCGATGCTTTTCATTTACAGGGCCTCGCACATCGTAATGATCATAACTCAATTGTAGAAGGAAAGGATGAAAGGGAGAGGATAGTTGCTTTACCTCGACATGTTATCTCCTACTTGCTCGAAATCTCTCTTTCTGCAAAATCTATAGTTGTTGAATTTGGTGAGGTAGTTCATCATGTCCATGTTAGTTTAGTATTTACTTATGTAGGCAACTTTAGAGAAACAGAGAAAGCAAAAGCAGAATCGCTTTAGTATCTAAATTTGTGTTTTCATATTTATTTTTCAGGGGTCACCTGAAGAAGAGTGACTAAAGAGAATACTTTGGATGCATGACATGCCAGAATTTGCAGATAGATTTCTACAGATTATGACCTTAAAAACTCCTTCCGGAAGTTGTTGCGCTTTTTGTGAATATTATCACTACAGCTTGTGAAAATAGGACATCACATTTTTCATTCATTCTTTTTGTCCATATATAGATATTCAGAAAGATACCACAATTTGTAGCTAAAGCCTACTTTACTGAGTCTCTTCACAAAGTGTAATTTTGTTCATATGGAACCTTAATGTGGCCTAACTGCATAAATTTCTTTACTATATCATTGACAAGGTTAATAAGACTATGTCGCATCACTAGTCTACAAGAAAGTATTTAAGAATCAGTTTGCGGTAATCTACACGATTGAAGTGGCCGATGAGAATAACTGTTGGAAATCAACATTTCTCTGGAAATTTCTTTCAGGAAACACATTATGTACCATTGTAATTCTCCTTTTGATTGGATATTGGAATGATGCACTTCACATCTTGCTGTAAATCATGATCTTTTTACCTACTCATCAACCACCCAGGATGTGAGACGCGACTGAGTGTGCTTAAGAACATCATCACCGCGATATATAGTTACATATACGACCCCCCGCAAGCTCCTGTATAGGCCTGGAGGGAGTATCAGGTAAAGGCTCCGCAACCAAACAAGCTTATTTCTTAATCAAGTGAATTCTTGGAGCCATTGTTCTAAAATGAGAATGCAAAAGCTGTGCCAATATTCATATGTAATTTAGTATAGGAACATAAATTCTTGGGATTGAATGATCGTCTCTTACTAAACCTTTATTATGTGTCGACTTGTTAATTTCTTTTCGGTTTTTTCCACATAAATAATTAATTATTAACATTAAGACGAGTATTACGTTATATGTTTCAGGTGATCATGGTTGTCTTTACATAAGTATAATAACATATTGCCTCTCTGGTGGTGAGTTTCTAAGGCTCCGTTTGTTTGCCGTAAGATATTTTCCTAAAAATTATTTTTATAGTTATTGGTGTTTGATAATATTAAAAAATTGATTAATTAAAAAATATTTTTCGGTCAAAAGAAAATTTTAGTTCAAAAGATAAAAATATTTTCATCTCTCAAGAGAAAAGAAAATATTTTCCGGAAAACTCACCCTCCTCACCCCCAACCTACGCACCCACGTCACCCCCACCCCCCACCCCACCACCCCATCACGCACGCCCCAATCCCACCCCTCATTACCTCCCACCCTACCCCACTCCACTCCAGTGAAATTTTTGTATGTGTGTGTGTCTGTGTGTGAAATTTATATATATACATACAGACATACATATGTGTTTTTTTTATAAATTTTCTATCAAAAAATATTTTTTATTGAGATATCTAAATATCAGAAAATATTTTTCAATGTGCCAACCAAACACCATAAATATTCTATTTTACAGAAAAATATTTTTTCCTGTAAACATTTCCCTCAACAAATTATTTTACAGCAAACAAACGGAGCCTAAGTCTGTAAAGAAGTTCAACAAATGGTCAGTATAACGACTCAACGATCATGATAAGGAAGTTACAAATTTCATAAATCTCATTACTGTGGGAGCATATGAGTTTTTATAAAGTGACTAGCTTATCTAAATGTTTAAGTTGTAAGAGAGAGATTTATTATATTATTTATTATTTTTAACAAATTATTGCAAGTGTAGGCAAAGTTAGCTTTTGAACCTTGTACTTGAACTATTTTAATGTTCCAGAACCTTTTGGTGTCTAAACTCTAATACGATATTAAGTAACTACCTCATCTAAAATTTAAGTTGTTAGGGTAACTCTAACAATTTTCCTATTTGTTTCCCTACATGCACAAAATTTCGATAATTTCTCTATATCTAAGGATTCTCTATTTCAGTTTCACTCTAACAATTTGCCTACATTTTTAATAATAGAGAATCTCTATTTCAGTTTATTTCAACAGTTTTTTCTATTTTTATTTTACTCCAAAATCTCTCTTTATCTTAATTAAACATATTATTTTAATTTAAAACATTATTATTAATTTTTTATTTGTATTTATTAATTATTTATGATGAATTTTTTTTTTTTATGGATTTAGGGATTCTTGTAGGGAAATTTTTAGTTTCTGAAATGTGAATGTAGGGATCATTGTAGAGATCTTGTTGCACGGGAAGTTCTTTAGTTGGTTCTCTACAAGTGGGGTAAAACAGAGTTTAGAGAATAGGTTGAAAATAATTTTGGAAATGAATTTATTATATTATTTATTATTTTTAATAGACTGAGTTGTTTAGAAAAATGGTACAAAACTATTTCTTGTTTAACGTTATGTTCCGTCCATAGAGCTCATACCCTAGAAGCATTGCAAATAAATAATGCAACAGATGATAAGGACTGGAGAATGAACATGAGCAATGGTGCTTTGTAGTAAGAACAGGAGAAAATGAGTTGATAAGCACCTGGAGGGTGTCAAAGTAGAAATGTCTGACATGTGTGGCACGTAGAGTCCATGTACATGTGGGCCTATATCTTACACACATCAGAGTCCAAACATCCTGGCTTTTTGAACATTTTTTCCCACCTGGAAGAATTCAAAGAACAAATCAATGAGCAAAATGACAAATCAATGAACAAAATGACAGGTTCATGAAATGCTTCAGCTTGAAAATTGGCAACTTCTCGTATCTCATCTTCTGTCTCAACCATTCTTCTAATTTGCCATCAATTCTTACACACTAGATAATCAAACTTCACCTTTAATTTTCCATATATTCAATCAGCTGCATAATTCAGTTCCTCAGTCGTGTTTGAAATGGATCTAGCACACAAATATAAAGAATACATAAAACTTTTAATGTGGTTCGGACTTAGCCTACATCCACGGACATTCAAATCCCGATTCATTTTTCGAGTCCGGTTACTAACCGACTCTTACAACTACATAGCTTGAATATCTTGGGGTACTTTGATATAAAAACATTGAAGCCTATTTATACAAGTAGTAGAATGTACTAGAGCTAGGAATACAAAAAGGCACAAGCTAAATACATGACTAGGTTCATGACTCTAAATGTTTCTACAATTAGTATACGTTATGATTACCAAATGCTTTGAACCTTGTCTCTTCATTTCTCAAGATTCCAAGAGTCATCTTGAGTTTTAATTTGTATTCTCCAACACCCCTCTTCTAACCAAGACCATTTGCATACCAAAGATTGCCCTTAATTTCTTGAAAGCACTTGTTGTACTTGACTATAGAGTTATTGCAAATGATATTACATTTATTGGAACTAATATGGGATTTACAAATCCCCTTCTTTCTCTAGCAGTGTTTGATTGCTCTAACGCAGCATCCATCTACTTAATCCATCCCGATACCAATCTTAAAGAATGAGCTCAAAACTTTCGTCTTTCCGGCAAGCACTGCACCATCTCTCTTAATGCGAGCACCTCTTACTTGTAGCATCCTCTTCTTGGCGGTCTTTTGCTCAAGCAATGGAATACACCTTATTTTCTTCAATTTTTGTTTGCTGATAGCAAACTGGCAATCTTGTCCGGACTTCGTCAACTTTTCAACAACTCAATCTTTTCAATTTGTGCGACCCCAAGCTCTAATACCACTGGTTGGAAATGGATCTAGCACACGCAAAGGATACAGAAAACCTTTGACGTGGTTCAGACTTAGTCTACATCCAAGGACACCCAAGCCCATATACATTTTTCTGAGTCCAGTTACTAACCGGCTTTTACAACTACATAACTTGAATATCTTGGGGTACTTTGATATAAAAACAATGAAGCCTATTTATACTAGTAGTAGAATGTATTAGAGCTAGTAATACAAAAAGACACCAAATGCATTAATATACAATTAATGTACTTTATGATTACGAAATGCTTTGAACCTTGTCTCTTCATTTCTCAAGATTCCAAGGGTCATCTTAAGTTTTGGTTTATATTCTCCAACAAGCCGATGATGATGATGATATTGAACTGTTGCATTGCACAAATCTATTTCCTCTCACTAAACCCATCGTGCACTTGATGAACCTCACACTGTGACATGGGCTATTCCAACTCCTTCCACTACTTATCAGGCCAATGTAATGTTGGCTTGTACCTCTACATCTCCATGAAAGTTCTGAGTGTAGTCTTCTAAGAATACTAGCGTTGTACCAGTGTGATGCACGGGTGTAATGTAAGTAATCTAAAAATATGTAATATGAAATCAATTCACTCAACCTTTTAACCACGCCATTGAAAGACTATAAGTAGCGATTAGTACACTAGAATTAATTTGGAAAAGAATAAAATGAGCTAAGGAATGTAATGGAACTGAGAATGAAATGAACTTGAGAATGAGAATGACATGCTTAACATGCTTTAGGAATGAATATATTGATATCTATGTTTGGTAGTCAGTATACAAGAGCAGCAATAACAATGACTTGTATAATATAATATAATTATTCTTTTATTATTATAGTATTAAAAATAAGAATAAATATGAACATAAATGTAAACAACATAAATATAATGAACATAATAAATAATAATAATAGTTATAATTATAATTGTAAGTATGATAATTACAATAATTGTTTATTATTATTATTATTATTATTGTTATTACTATTTTATTTTTATTTTTATTTTTATTTTTATTTTTATTTTATTGTTGTTGTTGTTATATTATTATTATTATTATCATTGTTGTTGTTCTTAATTATTATTATTATTTTATATTTTTATTTTTACTATTGTTGTTATTGTTATTATTATTATTATTATTATTATTATTATTATTATTGTTATTATTATTATTGTTGTTGTTGTTGTTGTTGTTGTTATTGTTCTTTTTAGTTTTATTAATTTTATTTTTATTATTTTTGTTATTGTTATTATTATTATTACTATTTTATTTATATTTAATTCTTATTATCTATATTTATTTATTTTTTTAATTATTTGTATTTTAGAGCTAGGAATACAAAAAGAAACCAAATACATTAATATACTTTTTGATTACCAAAAGTTTTTAACTTTGTCTCTTTATTTCTCAAGATTCTAAGAGTCATCTCAAGTTTTGGTTTATATTCTCTAACAAGCCGATGATAATGATGATGTTGAACTGTTGCTTTGCACAAATCTATTTCCTCTCACTAAACCCATCATGCACTTCATGAACCTCACACTGTGACATGGGCTATTCCAACTCCTTCCACTGCTTATTAGGCCAATGTAATGTTGGTTTATACCTCTACATCTTCATGAATGTTCTGAGTGTAATCTTTTAAGAATATTAAGATAGTTAGGTGCAACTGAGCCATTTGTTCACAACTCCTTCACCCTTGTTCAAGAGACACTACTTAATACAACATGTGACATCAATAAAGTGGCACTTGCTTATATTGGTGAGATACTTAGGCCTATTTAAAAGTGTCTTGGTTTTTTGCTTTATAAAATAGTTTTCTAAAACAGTTTTAACAAAACAATCTTTAAAAATAAAAAATAGAAAATTTGTGTGAGTATAATTGTTTTCTAAACAAGTTTTTAAAATACAGATGCCCTAAAAATTATATGAACATTTTTTTCTTTTATCGAACTACAAATTCTTTTATTAAATTAATTAATTTTTATTTATCTTTAATTATTTTTGAATAATTTATAACTAAATAATTTAATCAATAATTAACAAAAATAAATGATATATTAAGTTGGTCAATTAATAATTTTATGATAATGTGTTATTAGAATTATTAATTTACAAAAATAATTATTGGTAATTAATATGTAATTTAAAAATAATTTATTTAATTTAATAGTTAATAAAAAATTATTTAATATATCAATTTATGAAGAAATAGTTAATATATTAAAATGGAATGAAATTAGCTAATTTTTATTATTAAATTTAATTAATTGGCTATTAAAAAATCTAAATTAATTTACTTAATTTTAATTATTAAATTAATTATTTTATTAATCAAATTAATTATTATTATTTAATTATTAAACTAATTATATTTAATTACTAAATTAATATTTTTAATGGTTAAATTAATTAATAATAATTAATTTAAGATGTGTTTCTACAAGGGATGGAGTGGTGGAGAAAGAGAACAAAAAGCATGACATTTGAAATAATTTTTGAAAATAGTTACTGAAAACACATTTCTCATAACAGTTTTGAAAACAATTAGGCAGTTATTGGTATGTAGGAATGAGTTAGGAATTGAATAACATTCTCAATTCTATTATAATTCTCATGTTTGGTATAAAAAAATAAACTTGGGAATGTCATTCCCAAAGGAATCATATTCACACATACATGGGAATAGCCATTCTAGACCAAATACATGAGAATGGCCATTCCCATGTATTTGGGAATAAACTTGACCACTATACCCTTATATAACATAACTTTTATAAATAATTTATTTTACAATAATAATAATAATAATAATTAAAAAATATAATAATAATAATTATAAAAATTATAATTATTATTATTTTGAAAATTAGAATAAAAATAAAATAAAAAAAAAAAAAAATAAAAAATAATAGTAGTGATTAAATAAAAATAATAATAAAAATAATAATAATTAAAAATATAATAATATTATTTTGAAAATAATAATAATAATTATTATAAAAATAAAAATAAAAATAAAAATAAAAATGATAATAATAATAATAATAAATAAATAAATAAAATAATAAAATAATAATAAAAGCAAATTTAAAAATAATAATAGTGATTAAAATAATAATAATAAAGTAAAATAATAATGATAAAAATAAAAATAATAATAATACCAATTTAATAATGATAATAATAATAATAATAATAATAATAATAATAATAATAATAATAATAATAATAATAATAATTGTTGTTGTTATTATTATTGTTATTATTATTTTAATTTTAATTTTAATTTTAATTTTGTTATTAATAATTATTATTTTTATTATTACTATTATTATTATTATTATTTATTGTTGTTGTTGTTATTATTTTTATTTTGCCCATCACCTCATTCTTTGGTCACTCTCGGACCAAACTAATCTTCAAAAACATGAAAAAAAGACATAATAAATGTCCATATGATTTAACAAATTACTGTTGTATATTCTCGGATCAAACTAATCTTAAAGAATATGAAAAAAAAGACGCCCTTAAAAAATTATACACATAAGAAAAGAAATCTCATATTGTTAAAGCTTTTTCCCAATGCCATGAAAACTCTCGAAAGCTCTTTTTAAAAAAGATTAATCAACGACGATAGCGGTTACATTTGAAGTTAAAATACAAATGTAAAATTCCTCGCTCAAACGTACATTTATTACCTTTTTTTGGCGAATATTCCCATTCCTTGTTGACA
The DNA here is from genome assembly GCA_037974665.1 of Ehretia macrophylla. Taxonomy (NCBI): domain Eukaryota; kingdom Viridiplantae; phylum Streptophyta; class Magnoliopsida; order Boraginales; family Ehretiaceae; genus Ehretia; species Ehretia macrophylla. The sequence continues at coordinate 65,157,815 of CM075769.1, forward strand.
ATCCGGAATGCTATGTTCTGGTAAGGAGGGCCAGCTTGAAATCTTATGATGCAAGTCTCGATGTTTTCTCCATCTTTCTCTATGGAATATGATGGAGCTTTTGATTTATCAACAAGATCAGGATAGAATATATGAAATTTGTAACCCTGGACCATCTTTGGCGGTGGATTGTCATGGTCATAGTGGGTCTGGTTGTATTTGTTCCATTCAAACCCAGTGTGGACACGATTGAAATACTTGGGCTTTCTTGGACGGTATTTGTCCTCTGAATCTACACATGTTTCCACGATAACTTCTTCATTGGAACCAAATACAGCAGCATCACATTCATCCATCTCTTGTTTTCGTCTACGTCGCTCTTCTAGAACAGCAATCCGTTTCTTTTCCAATGTGACCCTGTCCTTTGCAGGGTCAATTGCTTCTTCAATATTGTCATCATCATGCAAAAGTAGTTGCGGTGAATATGATCCAAGTTCAACCACCTCTTTAGCCTCTTGAGTCTGATCACCATCCAATATTGATGATTCCGGATTGAAGGCTGCAGCATCTTTCTCCTTATTAGTAGTAGTATCACTTCTTCTTCTGTGTTGATAAATTTCCTTGAGACAAGCCTTTGCCCTGAAGATAGGGAGACGTTTTAAAATGGCTTCCCAAAATTCAACAACCTTGGCTTCCCCAGATCTCATCTGGCACTCAATCTGGTGCTGTAGCGCTTCCAATTCACCATAGGTTTTTCCTTGTAAACGAATTTTTACATCTGCTTCAATGTTAGAGTGCAAACCCCTTTCTTCTTCATTAAGTAACTCATCATTAGGAATTAGATGTTTCCTAGCTTCACCTAATTCCCAATCACAAACCACCGACAGTGCCTCCCAATATTGTATACGAGTTGGCGTGGCCCTGTCCAAATCACAATGCATCTTTATGTCCTTGTGAAGTTGTTCTATTTCTTTTAGAGTCAAGCCCTTGAATATTTCTGTATCATCCCAAGGATAAGGATCAATTGCAAGACTCTTAGTAAGTAGTATATCAATTGGCTTCGTACGACCTTCACGCAACCGGATCTCGGATCTGACTTTACTTTGATCAAAATCAAACTGCTCCTCTTTCTTCTTCCATTCTTGGAACTCAGACCGGGCACGCTCTCTTGCTAACAAAGCCATTTTTTTCTCATGTGCTGCTTTCTCGATGCCTCTTTCCTCCCTTCGTTTTTTTACTTTTTCAATCTCTGCCATCCTTTCTCTCAGCCTCTTCTTTTCTGCTTTTACAGAGAATGAATCAATCGGCACACCTTGAGCAACATCACGCTCGATCTTCTTCTGCCACACATATTTTTCATTGAGATTAGAATCACCGAAAGGATTCGAATCATTCGAATACCCAGACAACGTTTGTGACTTCAATTTCTTTGCCTTATTCTGAGCTTTCTTGGCCAAGTATTCCTTTATATCTTCTTCCAAAAACTTCCTCTTCCTTGTCTGCTTCTTTTTGTTATCCTGGCGGAGGTCATCGCTGCTTTTGTCGTCGTTGGAAAATCGATACCGGCGTTTTCGGCTGGACTTGGACCACGACGTCTTATACTTTCTGCTCCTGCTGCTCTCGTAACTGCCCATTGTTACTATCCCCAACAAATTAACCCCCGGAGGCTCTGATTCGACTCAGTGACGAAGTCCTCAAAGAGAGAGAGTGTGTTTATGCTTCAATTTTGAACACAGACTTTTGGTACCTGTCGAAATATTGCTATGGTTAATGTTGTTGTTGTGTTTGTGTAATATAATATAGTAGGACAGTTATTTATAGTTACTAAGAAAACAAAAGTGTAATTTGAAATCTATTATAATTAGGAGACCTAATTATATTAGGAAACCTGGAAACTATTGGTGCGCTCTCTCTTTGTTTTTTTTCTGTTTTTGTTTTTTCCTTTTGCGGCAAAGTGAACTCTAATGGAAAAAAAAGTGGATACGTGAGCTGGTGCTATTTGCTTGCAGGTAAAGACATGAGAATTATTGTCTTCGGCTTTCTCCTTCTTCTATTTTTTTTTTTTAATACATGATATTCGATGGGGAAGGACCTAAACTAACAGATGTCTTGATTGATCCTCCAACCTCGGGAACATGAGCTTCTGGGCTGAACTGTGTCTCGCTTAGCCTTATCTTATAAGCAGTCTCTAGTTTTAAATTTCTTATAATGTTCTTTAATTCATACCATATGAAAATTGATCTCAAGATGAATATTCTCTGAATTCAAGCTGTTTTAGTCGTCCCATATCTGATTTTTAACCGGCTAATGGTATTAATTAGTTGACAATGTGGTCTAAATTTCTGAAATTTTTGTAGGGAAATAGCAAGCATGCTAGCAATTTGTTTTTTGTGTGTTCTTAAATCACACTGATGTTGTATTTGGATCGATGATAGGATTCAGAGAAGATGTTGACATTGTTTTGGGAGACTTGAGGGCATTCAATATATATATATATATGAAGCATTATTAAGGTGCACTAGGCCAACAAGACTTTGGGATCTTTATGCCTTTGCTTTTTTTTTTTTTTTCAAGGAAGGCTGAAGCCAGTTACAAATTAACACTTCGAGAAAACTTCACACCCATTTTATCTATCTCCACTAGCCACTGCAGAGGATCCGGCAAATCTTGTAACCTTGTCACTCCCAAAGGTTGACGAATGCCCCAATTAGCAAGCTAATCTGCACAGTAATTGCTCTCGCGGTAGACATGGACCAACTGAAAACTACTGTGAGAAGCAAGAAGTCTTTTACAGTCCTCAACAAAAGGCCTTAGAGAACTAAGTACCACCGAACTATCACACACCAGATTGCATGTTGTAATTGAATCTGTCTCAATCACAAGTGTCCCAATATTCAAACTTGACGCTAACTTTAGTCCTTCCCACAATGCCATAATTTCAGCTCGACAACTTGTAGCTACCCCCAAATTGATAGTAAAACCCGCAATCCAATTCCCTTATTCATTTCTAATAATTCTACCTGCTCCCGCCTGTCCCGGATTTCCTTTGGCACATCCGTCAATATTGAGTTTCCAACCATTAGAAGGTATTTCCCAACAAATATTTAACACACACTTATGGCATAGGATACCTTTATGACAAAACTGCCAAGTATCTTCAATATTAGTGACCCAATTTTCAATTGTTCTAACCATGCAAGATGCTTATTTATCACTGGTTCCATTGAAGAGACATTCATTCCTCCACTTCCAGATTAACCACAAAGTAGTCCCGAAAACCATACTCCAAGTATGCCCACCCCACTTCATCGAGCTCCTTAAGTTTGTATTGAGCCAATCACTCCAATTCAATTGCAAAAATGAGTGTAGTTTAGACACAGGGATAATATGCTTCCAAACATGTTGAGCACGAGCGCAGCTTCTAACAATATGTTCAGCATTCTCAGATGCTGCCCCACAAAATAAAACAAGTAGCATGATCAATAATGCTTCTTAAAGCCAACTATTCACGGGACGCAATCTTCTTATGTCCCAGTTGTCAAAGAAAGACTTTAATCTGTTGAGGACACTTCAGCTTCCAAATACTATTCCAGTCGATTCTTGAAGTATCAACAAATTGTTGAGAATTAGCAAAAGCCGACGACACTAAAAATTCTCCATTTGAGTTAAGAGACCAGTTCACAAAATCTTCACGGGGATCATCCATCCAAACCCTTTGGTTAGCAATGAGCAAACGAACTGAAGTAGGCAAGAGATGTTGGAATTTGCTCTACTCCCAGCACCCATTACTGTCAACAAAGCATTCCACTGGAAGCTGGCATTCATGCAATGGAAAAGTGCCCACCACAATATTTTCCAAGATCTCATCACCCACCCACAAATCCAACAAAAATCGAGTAGTCTTACCATTAATAACCACCCATTTCAAACCTCACTTCAACATATCACGCTCCTTAAGAATATTCCTAACCATTCTAGAGTCTGAATTCTTACCCACATATGAAAGAAAATTGTTGTGAAAATATTTTTCCTTCACAACTTTAACCCATAACAGGTCTTTCTCATTCAAGATTTTCCACCACAACTTCGCCAACATAGCCTCATTCATAATTCTTGATCGTTGGATACCTAGTTCTCCAGTAGCTTTGGGCTGACAAAGTTGATCCCAAGCAATCTAATGGATCTTACGTTTTTCCTCCGTAGATCCCCATATGAAATCACGGTGCAACTTATCAATAGAGTTGCACGTTTGAATAGGAATGGCCACCGTGTTCATTGTATAGATTGGAAGGGCCGTTAGCACTGCATTAGAAAGCGTAATTCGACCAGCGAAGGACAAAACTTGTTTTTTCCAACCTGAAAGTCGTGACTGAATTTTAGATACAAGATGCTTGTACGTGCCTCGACACACCCTAGAATGCACGATAGGTGTCCCCAGGTATATGCCCAAATCTTGTGTAGATGAAAAGCCACTCATAGAACAAAGTTATGCTGCAAGATCACTATCAGTATTATGTGAAAAGTAGATTGCTGATTTAGTCGCATTAACAACCTGGCCTGATTCACTACAAAATTGGTAGAGGATATTCTGGAAGATTTCCATTTGTGTGATAGAGGCCTCTGCAAAGAATAACAAATCATCAACAAAAAAGATATGCGATATAGGAGTACCATTTTTACTGATAAAAATAGGCCTTCAAAGTTTGTTTGAGACTGCCCGATGCACCATTTGCGACAATCTCTCAACACATAGAATAAACAAATATGGCGACAAAGGATCACCCTGTCGAATACCCCTTGTTGGAAAAAATGCAGTAGTAGGGGATCCATTCCACAACACACTCACAGAATTAGAAGCAAGAGAAGACATGATCAGAGAGATCCATTTCTCTAGAAGCTTGATATGTTGAAGGGTGTCACGTATGAAATCCCAACTTAATTTGTCATATGCTTTCTCCAAGTCGAGTTTAATAATCATCAACCCCTTCTTGCCTTGTTTGCACTTAAGCGAATGCACAACTTCTTGAACCAAGATAGTATTATCACCAGTCGAACGGCCAGGCATGAAACTACTTTGACACGGGGAAATCCATTCACCAAGAGAGGGACGTACCCGATTGACAATAATTTTCATTATGAGTTTCACCGGGACATTAATTAGACTAATAGGTCGGAATTGCTTTACGCTTTCAGGGCTTTTAATCTTGGGAATTAGATGAATGAGAGTATGATTACATTCTCGAGGCACTTCTCCATTCTGGAAGGCTTCTCTTACCATTTGGCATAACTCATCCTTTACTGAATCCCAACAGTGTTGATAAAAACCTGCAGAAACTCGATCAGGCTCGGGGGCCTTGGAAGCACTCATTTGAAACAAAGCCAACTTGATTTCCTCATCACTAAGTAGTTGGTTGAATCTATTTAAACTTTCAACAGAGGTAGATGGAAACATAGCATTATTCAGTTGCAGTGGAGAATCTTGTGGCTAACTATACAGGTCCCGATAATATTCAAACACCATTTGTTGTATAGTAGCATGGTCTTCTACCAGGTTACCCTCTTCATCCTTCAAACTATAAAAGATATTCTTCCTTCTTCGATTCAGTGTCGCAAGGTGATAATATCGTGTATTCCTATCCCCCGAATAAAGCCATTCCTTTCTAGAATTTTGAAACCATAAAATCTCTTCTTGATCAAGGACAGTCTCATACTCTTCACTCAAAGCTCGTTCGAGTCGAACCAGTGATGAATTATACCTAGACTGTAGAGCCTTCTGGATACCTTCAATACGGGCAAAGTGTCTCTTTTTCTTCGCGTGGATATTACCAAAACTTTACCGATTCCACGTTCTCAATTTTTTAGTAATAGCATTTAATGCATCCCCAAATTTTTGACCCTGTTGTGCCCAGTTTGTTCTGACAAATTCTGAAAAATCCGCATGTGTGCACTAGGCTAGCTCGAAACGAAATGGCTTACTTACACTCGGCCCCTCTGCAGATCCCCACAATCCACTAAGATAGGTACATGATCAGACTTGACCCTTGGTAAGTGTCGAACACAGACATGTTGATATATAAGATTCCAATCGAGGTTAGCATACGCTCTATCAAGACATTCCATGATTCTCTGCCATGAATCCCAAGAATTAGACCATGTAAACCTCGCCCTACGAATCCCAAATCAATTAAATTGCAATCATTGATCCATTTGCCCAGTTGCAGCATACTTCTAGACAAACCAGGGTTTCCTCCTACTTTATCATCCTGTTTCGCTACTTGGTTGAAATCACCAGTGATTAACCATGGTTTCTGGAGATTAGAAGCAACTACTCTCAAATTATCCCATAACTTATTACAGGCCACACTATTAGGGCTAGCATAAACCGCAGAGAGAATCCATTCTGGTACCCCTCTCTCCTTGATCAAAACATTAATGACTTGACTACCAGCTGATAGAAATTCAATATCCACCCTTTTATCATTCCAGAACAGCCAAATGCCTCCCGAGAAACCATTGGCTTCAACACGGATGGACCGAGACATATGAAGAGAAGTGACAACCCGTTGAGCCTGTTCACCACTAATACGGGGTTCAAGAATAATAGTGATCGATGGTCTGTGATTACGAACCAAGTCTTTAATCACTTGCCGAAAAAACTCTATGCCAACACCACGACAATTCCACACAAGAATTTTCTTATTCATAATATTAATCCCCATAGAGGATGTATTCACAAAATGCACGTGATCCATCAACAACATCTAGAGAGAATGTGTAGGACCACTCTCAGTGTCCGTATCCTCACTATTTTCTATTGTTAATTGACGATCAATGGGCCTTTCTACCATATGGAGAATGTTAAGTTCATCTTTCATACCTTCAGCCCTTGTCGAATGCGAGTTATCAGAAGGTCTCCCAGAGACGTTGAACTGGCTACATTGCTGAGAATCTTATTCCATATGAGCTATATGTGCCGCACGGTCCCCCGGGTCTTCAACGCAAGTCTTAACCCTAGGTTCTGCAACACAAATACTCTCCCCAGAGGTCGCTCTATCCTGCCTCACTTTACCCTAAAGGACTTGCTACTATCAAAATCAAAATTTTGGACAACCATATGCTGACTAGAAGTAAAACTAGGAGCTAACGTGCTATCAACAGGGTTATTCTCATTAGGTACCATCACAGACTTCTGTTGTAGTTCAATGTTCTTCCCCTTACTCCTACTCGCATTCCCAGATCGACTAACGCCCATTCTACTAGACCCCTTACCCTTGCTCTCTACAGAACCAGCAGGCAGTTTACTACTCTCTGAGCCAAAACGAAATTGAACTCTAGAATCTACTTCTTCTACTTCATTGATGCTATCTAAAATTTCAAATTTAGAACCACTTATAAATGAGCGCTTACCACTAACAGATTTCCCAGCCATTGCCGTAGAATTCTTGAATTGCTTATTCTTCTGCATAAATCTCGAACCCGAGCTTTGACCCTGCACCAATTTACTTCCCTTTTTAGCATCAGCCTGATTGACACTACCATCACGATTACCTGTAGTACGCTTCCCTCCCTTTTTTTGAGCTACCATCCACTCTTCAAAGTCATCAGACAAATCCCATTGTTTGACAATGCCAGCAGTAGGGGCTTGCTTTTCAACCCCATGGTTGTTCTCTTGTCTATTATCAGACCTATTTGCTGGCCTAGAAGCAGACGTGTCACTACAAACTTCCTTGCGATGACCATACATTCTACATTTAAAACAAACAAGGTACCTTCATACTCAACTCTCTGAATACCATTCTTCATAGTGATTTTCGCAACCAGTGGTTTATCCAAATCAACTTGAATCGTAACTCTAGCAAATCTTCCTCTAACAGATCCTTCTATAAATATGTCCACCTTCAGTGTTTTACCCACTCTATCACCTAGTCGTTTCAAAAAATTTTCCTTATAGTATTCCATTGGCAATTTCGGGAAACGCACCCATACAGTCAGGATAGACGTCGAAGCCGCCGATGGGCGAAAATTGGGCTCCCACTTTCGCACAGTAAGGTAATAATCAGTCAACAACCAAGGGCCACCAGTTAGAACATGGTAAAAATCTAACCTCGAAGCAAATCTCACAATAAAATACCCGAACCCCACATCCACCATATGAATATGTTTTTGCAGAGACCATAGATGCTTTAGCCTCGAAGCGCGAAATTTCGGGCAAAATTTTTTCTCTAGAGGCGATCTAGCATGAAATTTCGGGCAATGTGCCGTCTCCGAACGCGAAAATGTGCACTTTTTCTGAAAAAACCACGATAGAGGCGATTTTGACAAAATAATTGCCCGATTGATCGAGATTATTTTCCGATTGATGGGGACGTGTGTAGCAGTTCTTAAAGTCGGTCAAACCTGACTTTGACCAGCCTTTATCATATAAATAGCTTCCCACACGTCCAAGAGAGGACTTTTGTTCAATTTCTCAAGCCCTAGTGCATAAAGAAGTATATCAAAATCCTTCTAAAGGCAAGAAAAACACAAGATCAAAGAAGAAAAGATTCAAGATTCATTCATCCTCATCCTTTCACGATTACTAAATGAGCTCTCTTGAACTTTGTTTTTTCACTTTATTTTGGATTTTCTTTGCTATGTATTCACGCTAAACATCCATGATTGAGGCGGTAGCTAGCTATTTACTTGACTTTATGTTAAGATTTGGGTTTTAATTCATTGATTTATGCTTGGATTATATGTTTGGATTTATCATCTACATACTTGTAGTTGTAGTTTAGTAATTCAAGAAATCACATTATTTTTGCCATTGAATCTTGTAGGTTCTTGGGGAATGAATCTAGGAGTAAATCCCCTTATTAATAATTGACTTTAATTGAGATAGGTAATCTATCATGATAATCTATACCTAGTGAGTTTAATTAAAAGATTAGGATTTAATTGGGTTAATTGATTTAGGACAAGTGAATTAATAGTCTATGCCTTAGAGATTAGGCTATGCTTTAATACCCCTTGATTGCTTCAACCTATACTGACAAGGGATCACCCAAGCTGGTAACGACGTCGACGAGTCACACATCGACCTCAAGATCCGACCCAACCCGATGTTAGACCCAAGTAGCCCCCGCAGCTCTGCTAGACAATCCGATGGGACATAAAGCAAGTCACATAACTCAGACCAACAGATAATTCCTTTGACCACCAGGTAATAGCTTTGTCCATTAGTTGTTTGGTACGGGCAGCCAGTGGCGTATCGGGCAGCATTATACATTTATTGCTGCCCAAATCTAAATTAGTATAAATAGAGCTCCATTCCGCATTTATGAAGGTAACTCGTGCATTAAATATTATAATCTGCCGAATCAGCTCGAACAAGCTAATCATTCTCACACCTGAGGGAAAAATACTGGTCGTCACTCCGTATTTTCCTTCTCTTACTTGCGCAGACTTGGAGCTCGACCAGGAAGCACAGTTCAGACTTGGATAAGTGGACCGACCTCGACTGTTAGTCCTCGACAGTTTGGAGTCGTCTGTGGGAACCATCTAGTCTTACTAGTCACACCACCCATTGAGAAGCCGCCATGGTACAAACCCGAAGCCATAGCTTGCCCGCAGAGGACTCACCCCTCCTGGGTAAGGACTTCGAAGCTACCCAGACACTGAACCAAAACCCAACCCAGACAGACATTGGAACGAGCCAACGTATACACTTAGCCACACAATCTACTCAGCCCGAAGAAGACCTATCGGCGGGCATGGCCCCCGAGGTAAAGTTGATGTTCCAGATGTTCAAGGAACAGGTAACACGCCTGTTTGCGGGCCCGCCGACCACTCTTGTCGCGGCCCCTCAACCAGAGCGACCACAGTTCCGGATACCGTCTCAGAGGCGGGCTCAACCCCAAAATGATGGCGAAGAATCTCCCGAGCCGGTGGACCGAGCAGACGAAATTCACAACCGAAGGGCTTCTCCAGTCGACCTCGAGCAGGCAAAAACTGCGGCCGCCATAGCCAAAGTCATCAACCTGCTCGGCGTCAGCCCTCTCTCTCCCGAGGTCCTGGCCACACCGCTACCTGCCGGCAACCGGATGCCGCACTTAGCGATGTACTGTAACACCCTGAACCCAACCCCACGCTATAGGTCAAGTCCGGACTCGTCACTCGGACAGAGTCTCGTCTGTACCGTGGACTAAACTGTTGCCTGTAATTAGCCACATACAATCTTTGATTCACAACAACAACACATTCAACCTATCCTTCAAGATATTCATAGTCAACCCAAAGTCACAAGGCCATCCGAGCCTTGGAATAACAAAATCTACTTATAGCACACAAGCATGCAAGACAATGTTAACTTTAACTATAAGTAATTGGATACAACTATAACCAAAATCTTCTATCAAGTTAATAAACACCCAAGCATGCTATAAGAGAAATAATCCAGAATCCATTATTACAGACCATCTAACTTTAGCCAACATACAAGATTACAACTTCCAAACATATATACAAGACCTCAAGGTCTCAAAACACAACAACTAACATCAACTCCAAGCAAAATGCACATATGATCAACCTTATCACACATGAATCAAGGAATCTGATCTACGTGCACTTCTTCTTCTTCTTCCTTTACTGCTATCAGCTGGAGTTTCACCTCACCTTCTCCTGAAAATGTTAAATGAGGAGTGAACAACAATGTTGCCCAGCGAGGGAGGTGATGCAGCATACCGGGGCGTGCAATATGATGTGCAATCACAAGAAGTCATATATATAAATAATATAAAGCAACAAGATCAAATAGTCAAATAGTCAAGTAATTAACCATATTAAAAAAGATACGGTTACAATTCAAGTCTTCAATCTCGAACCACGAACCACGAACCACGAACCACGAACTTCACGCAAGTGCCGGCAAACCCTTACTCCAACAAGTTGGGATACTTCGGATGTATCCCGATCCTACAACCCTTTCTTCTGAGGTAGGTTCATATGCCCAACAGGTGAACTACGCCTCTGGGGTAGTGGAGTATACTCAGCGAGAAAGGGAATAGGTACCATGGTAGTCGAGGGAGCACGGCAAGCCCGACGCGGCTCGTGTTTCTCGATGCTACCATGTCCGAAAAGGCTGCGCAATCCCAAAAGAAGTCCACAATAATCAAGATATCAAATAACACGTAAGAGGGTCAAGAAAGTAGGCCGCCCTCACATATAAACACAATATATGCACGAAATAGCTTTATAGTCTCGAAAGAAGCAATCAACATAACTTTTTTCCCACAATCAACTCAAATAGTTCAATTATACTTTAGATAATCAATATAATACATGATAACACAATAACAAGCTCCAGATGCATCAAAAATAGCCAAATACTACTTTTCCCCTTTCTTTAACCAAACTTTCCTTCTCCTATGCACGTTTCAATGTTACCAAACCATATCCTAATCATACGACATTCCTAATTAAGCCAAAAGACACCTATTAAAATAATAAAAATCCATTTTAGAAGCAAAAATTCGGGAATGCCTCGAGTGGATTTTAACTACAACTACCCTATTCGAACACCAATTTCACACATCGAAAGCACCAAAAGCGCTTCCATGCCCTAAGGATCCCTAATCCAAAGTCCAAACATGCCCGGATTGCACAACGAGAAAAGTTCCCTTTTTAAAGTTGACTAATTTCGCAATTTAGCTCGGTTTTGAGTGATTCAACTTCACGTAGCCTCCCAACTAGCTTCACTAGAGTCTAGAGCACCTAATTGAAGTCTCAATTCATTCCAATTAGCAAGTTTATTCAAAACCCTAAATACAAGCACTATTCATCATCTATTTCATTCAATCTATGCATTCTACCATAAAATTTGATAGTAGGCTACAAAAGATAGTTCTATAGGCTCCATTGAACACATAACAAGCATTCATAACAAGTATTATAACAATAATTGACAATTCAAGAATTTCAACATATATGCAACAAACTTTAAATGCAAAAATAATGCACTCCCTCACAATTTAGAAGATGAAGACAAGTTGTAGATGATCTAAGGCCTCCAAAACCTCCTCAAGATCAAGCTAGGAGCCAAAGATGCAAAGGTTGAACAATTTTTTTTCCTCTTTTCCTTCCTTATTGCCGTCGGGTAAGGGGGTATTTTGGGTGTTAAGTGCTTTGTTTTCTTGAGTAAAAAAAGCATATATACGTGTATAAGGGGTATATGTATGTGTATGTGATCTCAATTAAAGTCAAATGCCATAAATTTTTAGTCAAACTAATTAAAACTCAAGCTATATGATGACTAGTTCAAAAACCAATATTTTGCATACGTAACACTATTCAAACGAGATAAAAACTATTTTCTAATTGTATGCTCCTGAGCTCAAAAGTCCAAAATGACAAGTCCCCGATTCCTATTATGTGTCATATGACCTAGGAAAAATATTAAATCGCACATTCGAGACGGTCAAAAAACTTATAAATAGTGTCTAATAGTAACATAATTAAAGAAGACAAGAAATGCACACAAAATGCACAAGTAGTTATGCAACAATTATTTCGAAATATGTGACGAAATTCTGGGCGTCACATGTACAGTGGGGACGGCGACCCTGCCAGCCACTTGCTAAACTTCGATCATCATATGACTCTACATGATATGACAGATCGGATGAAGACGAAGGAATTCCCGACCACTTTGGTGGGCAACACATTGGATTGGTTCTAGAAACTTTACCCCGGCTGGGTTGAAAATTTCCATCAGATGGAAGAGGCGTTCCGGTCCTGATTCGCCGGAAGCCGACGTGTAACCCACCATATATCATCACTATTGATGGTGAAGTAACAGAAGAGAGAAAGTCTGAGGACCTACACTCCCTGATTCAATGAAGAATCTCTCAGGATCCCCAACCTCAAGGACTCAATGGCCCTGATGGCTTACCAAAGCGGGCTCAGGTCGGGGCCCCTCACATCCTCCTTACCCATTGACCTGGTGGACACTGTGTCTGAGCTGATGGTGAGTGCGGAGGGATATATTTATTCCGAGGAGATTCACCAGGCTAAGTAAGAAGATGATAAAGAAAATGAGAAGAGGGGAGAATCCTCTTCCAGGGCTCAGCCCGGGAACAAGGTACAGGTCGACAGGGGCAAGTAACCGCAGCAACAATAGAAATCAGGCCCTAGGTTCATAGTGTTCACCCCCCTCAACACCCTAAGGGAACAGATTTTGATGGAGATTCAACATCAAAACCACTTGCCACCAGCACCCAAGACGCGAGACCAACCTGAGAAGTGCAATAAGACTAAGTATTTTCATTACCATATGGATTACGGGCATACCACCGACGAGTGTAAAGATCTGAGGCAGGAGATTGAGGCCCTGATCTCCAGGGGACACCTTAAAAGGTATGTCGATCAACGACTGCCCATGAGCCTCAACCAAGGAGCAAGCAGAGAGAGAGATAAGAGCCCTCCCAAGAGTCATGACCGGGTTGGGCATTTAGCCATTGTAGAGACTATTGTAGGAGGGCTCACGTCGGGAGGTGAGACGTCAGCAGGACAGAAAGGGTATGTTCGAGCTAGGCATGAGCATAGGTCAATTGTAGGTTTGGCTGGGGGGCAGGAAAGAATCACCTTCACCTAGGATGACCTTGAGGGAGTAATCTTACCTCATGACGACCCATTGGTCGTCAGTGCCAAGATTGCCAACATCACTGTTAGAAGGCTAATGGTAGACACCGGGAGTTCAACTGAGGTTCTCTTCCTGAAGGCCTTCGAGCAGATGGGGTTGGACCGGGGTCGGTTTCAGCCATTGAAAGGGACACTTGCCGGCTTCACTTGGCACAATCATCAAGTTGAGGGAGTCATCAACCTCACACTCACCCTTCAGGATGGTTCAAAAAGGGCTTCGATACAGGCCAATTTTGTCATGATGGACTACAACTCAGCTTACAATGGCATTCTGGGGCGGGTCGCCTTAAACTACTTCAAGGCTATCCCTTCCACGTACCATCAAGCACTGAAGGTCTCGACTCCGAGCGGAATAGCCACGATTAGGGGGGCCCAACTTTCAGCCCGTGAATGTTATGAGAGCTCCCTCCAGCCAAAGTATCAAGTAGGGTGGGGACCCGACCTACCTGAAGAAATGAGGGATGCCAAGAGAGGAAGTCCCGTGGAAGAGTTGTAGGAGATAGAACTTTTGGAGGAAAACAAGAAATCTAAGATCGGAAGTGAGCTGCCGGAAAACCTCAAAGAAGGTATAAGTCAATTTCTCTTTGAAAATGAACATATATTTGCTTGGTCAGCCACTGACATGACAGGAATTTATCCGACCATGATTGAGCACCACTTGAATGCCAACCCCAGTTACTACCCAGTAAAGCAGAAACGTAGGCATTTCCATTATAAAAAGCAAAAAATCATAACTGAGGAGGTCGAAAAACTACTAGATGCCGAGCACATACAAGAAATTTTGTATTTAACCTGGCTATCTAACGTAGTTTTGGTCTCCAAGAATACAGGGAAACGGAGACTGTGTATTGATTTCACCGACCTTAACAAAGCCTGCTCGAACGACTGCTTTCCATTGCCTCGAATCGACCAATTGGTAGATGCCACCTCAGGATTTGAGTTGTTGTCCTTCATGGATGCCTTCAAGGGCTACAACCAGATCAAGATGACACCTGGGGACAAAGAAAAAATAGCTTTCGTTACCGATCAAGGGCTCTACTACTATGAGGTCATGCCTTTTGGCCTCAAGAATGCTGGGGCCACCTATACTCAGATAGTAAGCAAAGTCTTTAGAGAACAAATCAGGCGGAACATGGAAATTTATGTGGATGACATGCTACTCAAGAGTAAGAGGGCGGAAGATCATACGACCGACTTGGCCGAGGCCTTCGCCGTGATGGATCAGTTTGGAATCAAACTAAATCCAAAAAAATGTGCGTTCAGTGTTAAGGCGGGAAAGTTCTTAGGATTCATGGTTACGGCTCGGGGCATCGAAGTAAATCCAGACAAAATTCAGGAGATTTTAGACTTAGCGCCCCCAACCTGCGTGAATGATGTCCAGGTGCTTACCAGAAAGGTAGCCGCCCTGAACAGATTCATATCCAGGTCGGCGGACAAGTGTGCTCCTCTGTTTAAAATCTTAAGGAACCTCAAGAACTTTGAATGGACGAGGTAGTGCCAGAGTGCCTTCGATGAATTAAAGAAATACTTAGCTTCGCTACCCCTGCTATCCCGACTTGAGGAGGGGGAAGAATTGGCACTATATTTAGCCTGTTCGGGAACGGCAGTAGTGGCTGTGCTAGTTCGGAAAGAAGGCCGAGACCAGAAGCCGATTTATTGCATTAGTAAGACTCTCCATGGGGCCGAGATGAGATATTCCACCTTGGAAAAACTCACTTTCGCACTAGTGACCGTGCCAGAAAGCTTAAGCCATACTTTGATGCTCACACAATCAGAGTCATGACAGACGTTCCACTTAAATCCATCATGTACAAGACAGAAACCTCGGGCAGACTATTGAAATAGGCAGTCGAGCTCAGTCAATTTGACATTGCCTATCAACAGAAAACAACAAGCAAAGCCCAGGAAATTGCAGACTTTGTTGTTAAATGCACGGGCCAAGTCGAACACGATTCGAAAGAAGTCTGAAAAATCCACGTAGACGGAGCGTCGTAGAAGTCAGGAAGCGGAGCAGGGATTGTAATCTTAGACCCAACAGGTCACAAGTACCAATATTCCCTCAAATTTGCCTTCCCGACCTCTAACAATGAGGCCAAGTATGAAGCAGTGATCGCAGGTCTGAAGGTCATGGCCCAGTTAGGGGCACAGACCCTAGAAATGTACACCAACTCCCAGCTGGTTACAAGCCAAGTCTTTGGAGAATTCGAGGCTAAGGATGCTGCCACAGTGCTCTACCTCAGTAAGGTCAAGGACTTGGCCTCAATATTCAAGAGATTTTCCATACAACAGATCCCGATGGAAGAAAATACAAAAGCTGATGCCCTATCAAAACTGGCCATAGGAGAAAATCGACCTGCCTTGGTCACGTGGAAGAGATTTTTGAGCCCAGTAACTAATTAGGAAAGCAAGAGGTAACCGAGATAACCATGAGCCCAGATTGGACTCGGCCAATCTTGGACTACTTGGAGGGAGGTATAGTCCCCGAGGACTCAAGGGAAGCTTAGAAAATTGAGAAACAGGCTTCAAGGTTCGTCATAGTCATAGGTCAGCTGTACAAAAGGGCCTATATCTGGCCCCTCTTAAAATGTGTGGGACCCGAGCAGGGAAACTACATACTCAGAGAAATCTATGAAGGAGTGTGTGGAAATCACTTGGGCGATAAAGCCCTAGCGAGAAAGGCACTAAAGCAAGGCTACTTCTAGCCGACCTTGAAATAAGATTCTAAAGATTACGTAAAAAAATATAACACCTACTAGAGATTCACCAAGGTCCAAACGAAACCCACGGTACACTTGATAGTAATGGTGAGTCCATGGCCATTCTACCAGTGGGGGTTGGACATCATTGGTCTGCTGCCGAACAGCCTCGGGCAGAAGAAGTATGCCTTCATGGCTGTCGATGACTTCACCAAATGGCCCGAGGCCAAGGGTGTAGCCAGAATAACTAAAAAGGCAGCTTGGGACTTTGTATGGAAGAATATCATCTGCCGGTTTGGTGTGCCTAAGGTCATAGTGACCGACCACGGCAAACAATTTGATAGTTCATATTTTCGAGGAAGATGTGCTGAAATTGGAATCAACCCTAGATTCTCGTCTATTGTTCATCTCCAAAGTAATGGTCAGGTCGAAAGAACTAACCAGATTATTTTGCAGGGCCTGAGAACGAAGCTAGAAGACGCAGTGGGACAGTGGGCAACGATCCTTCCCGAGGTGTTGTGGGCTCAGCATACCACCATCAGCTCGACCATAGGAGAATCACCATTCGAACTGACTTTTAGCACTCAAGCGGTGCTTCCGGTGGAAATCGGGTCTCCTACCAGTAGGATGCTCCACCATGATCCCGAAATTAACGGAGCTCGAATCCGAGAAGAGTTAGACCTGGCTGAAGTGTTGCGTGCCAAAGCTCAGGTCCGAATGTTAGTTGGGAAAGTGGCCATGGAGCGAGCCTTTGCCAAGCAATTCAAGTCAAAGTCTATCAAAGTCGGTGATCTGGTCCTATGACGAGCTATCTTTTTGCCGCGCCCAGGAGGCAAGCTTTCCCCGCCTTGGGAAGACCCGTACGAAGTAGTGAAAGAAATCTGACCTGGAACCTTTCACCTTCTTAACAAGTACGGGAAGCAGCTGAAAAATGCTTGGCATGCGGAGCACCTTAAGCATTTTTTTGTGTAAGGCCTCGAGCCGAAACTATTTATTGAGCCCAAGCTCGAAGGGCACACTGTATTAAAGATATCTAATACAATTCCTTTTTTTGTACGTGATTTCTTATGGCCGGTTCAATTTTATCGATCTAAGGATAAAAGTACACTTATCGATTAAAACCAAGTTGACCATCTCAGTTCATTGACGCCAGTTCGGTCTTAACCAACATAGTTTGGTTCACACTCCGGCTAGGACTGACGAGTCCAGCTCGGTTAAATCAAGACATTGATTTATCTAGTTGATTTCATCATGACTATTGGCTTGAGCTTAATTAAAAGTTCCTAAAATACAATCGAGCATGAATCGGCGCATGTGTAAAAAAAAAAAAAAAAAACACACACACACACACATAAAGTGCGCTGCTACGGAAACCAGTTAATGATGAATAATTGTTTCATTAATAATAATAAAATATATATATATATACAAAGAGGCCCGCCTCGGGCATGCTGCAAAGAAAAGAGCGAGAAGCGTGAAACTCAGGGTGAGAGAGTAGCAGAAACAGCTCCATATCCCGCTTTATCCCCGACCTTAGGGGATCTCTCCTCGGTCAGCTCTATCCCCTTCTTCACGAAGTTTATAACTCCGTGGGCTTGAAACCTTAGGTCAGTTGGAAGCCCCGGTATATTGAAGAACTCTGGTGGCGGGGCCTCTATAATCTCCAAGTACTCGGTCTTGGAGGGCTTGAGGAAGGTCTTTGCCCATTCCCGAGCAGCGAGTTGACCTCAAAAATAGTATTCCAGCTTAGCGAATCTGACCATCGCCTCTCCCTCCTTCATCAGCCAGGACACGCCGGCATCGCTGTCCTTGAAGGCTTCCACTACTTTTTCCCCTTCAGGCCCGATATTCTCTTTAAGCTTCTGAAGGCCGGTCTCTACTCCGCGCTTCTCCTTCTTAAGCGTTGCGATGTCATTGCTAGCCTGAGCCCTTCGGGACTGCTCCCGCTCAAGTTCTTCTTCCGCGGTCTTCAACTTCTCCTTCAGATTGCCATCCTCCCGGTATCTCTTCAGGGCCTCCTTTGTCTGTTCCAGCAGCTCAACCTGGGTTTCATTGTACCTATACTCCAACTCGGTACAACGGGCCTGGACCTTGTGAATAAGGTTGGGGACGGAGAGAACATGAGACTCGACCTGCAAGGAGAAGAGGTTAGGCAAGATGCAATTGAAGAAAATCCTACGATCAGACATAAAGCGGCAGATTACCGTTGCTGCATCTGTTCTCAAGTCAAGAACAAGCTGATCTACCAAGACTTTGGCTAATTTGGGGTCGCACTCGATAGGGGCAGAGGTATCAACTACTCCGTCCTTCTTAGACCAAATTACATCCGCCACCTTCCCTTTCCCCGTCTCCTCGAGTCGGGGCCTCTTCTTCGATTCCATCTTGGCAAGATGACGCTTGACGATTACCACGACCGATCCTTTCTTCTTGGGAGGGAACCCTTGGGTCTTGCTTTTCTTTGAAGAGACCTCCTTCTTGATCTCCTCAGGCTTCTTACTGGGCGCGGAGCCTTCGCCACTCATCGCTGCCTCTTTCCTCATGATGAACGCCCTCTCTCAAGTGGTTGACATTCCTGAAAATCAAAGAAGTTGTTTAGTACAATCAAATGACACTAGGTTGGAAAAAATGCATACGATGATCACAATAGTGGTAATGAAGAACTAGGGAGGTCGGATCCAATTCTGAGACTAACCCTCTGCCCGATTCTCATCCTCATCATTTGATTTGAGAATTAGGTCGGGGTGTGACTTGGTCAAATCAGGTGCCCGACCGAATAACTTGGACTTCCAAATCTTGTCCCACATGAGGACACTCATAATATCTATCAGTTGATTCGGGCCCAGCTTAAGCTCTTCCGTATTGTGGGCTTCCGAGTCAGACAGTGAAGGCTGGTCGTTGAGTTTCTTCTTCAGAGACAGGGTCCATTCACTCCTACACCCCGTGTTGACCGAGCACTCTACCCAGTAGTACTTGTTATGCCAACCCTTGTTTGAAGACTTCCACTTGGTAAAAAAGGCCAGATCTTTTCTAGCCACAAAGTGGAACCACCCGGGTTGTTTAGGGTTGGCTTTGCAAGTGTAGAAGTATTTGAACATGGTGAGGGTCGGCTCCACACCCACCTCCTGACAGTACATGTAAAAAGCTACGATCATGGCCCAACCATTGGGAGCCACCTGGCTCGGGCTTAGCTCGAAGTAGTCTAGCATGGAGGTAATGAAGTAGGGGAGGGGCAGTTGAATCAAGTCGAAAGCCAGATCATAGATCGTGAAGTGGCCATCGGGCGGATTACATGCATGGTCGAGTCGACCTAGAATCTTGAGTCTGAACGTCCAGTCCACCGACCAATTCCTTAACCTACCATTCAGCAATACTTTGGTAGTATGGCACTCACGTCGGTAGCAGGCAAAAACCTGTTGGATCTTCTTTCCTCGACCCGAGGAACCGCTGGTTGTGTGAACATGAGGCGACGGACTTGCCTTTATAGGTTTGGTGCCCACCGCCTTGACTCTGAAAGTCTCGGCTATGTACTTATGGGGTATCTCGAGGCCCTCCAGCTGGTTCAAGGATGAGCCATCCCTAGCCACGCCCACCTCATGCAGATCGGACAAATGATCCTCTTTGGCCTCTTCTTGCGCCCTTCAGACCTTCACGATTCTACATTCCTCATCACTCTCTAACTGGGCCTATGTGGGTTTGGACTCCTCATCTTGAGAGATACTTGAATTACCATTGTCACTTTCCCGCTCTGAAGACTGCTCCGAGCTAGAAGGATTCTCCTCACCACCCCCATATGATCTAACTTCCATCTCCTGGGAGTCCTCGGGCTCCGACTCTCCCATTTGTTTAAAATGTGTATGAAACATAAATATACAATATCTAAAGGGAGTCGGGACGTACCTAATGGGTGCCTAGTTGGAATACATGAGGCTGATGAGACCAAACTGGTAATCTTTCGAGCTCACGGATCCCCGACCTTCCAAACTCCCGAGCTATAAACTTCTCGAGCTTAAACGCCTGAGAGAGTCTTGAAAACTTAGATGCAAAGAGTGAAATGGATTTCGTAACATTGGGACCCTATTTATGGGCACCAACTATAACCGTCTCGAGAATGTCAAATGTCACGTCCTATCATAACCAAGACCTAACGTGTCGGATCCTCAGACATGGCCTTCATATGACGTGGCACCTACCCTTGGTCGGTCATACCTAGCTCGGAAATGCATAATGCCAGCCTAGACCCCTTCCAGGTCCCTGGACCTTGGGGGATGGGGGATGGAAGGGAGGGAACTGACAAGGGATTACTCGAGCTGGGAATGACGCCATCGGGTCACATATCGACCTCAAGATCCGACCCGACCCAATGTTAGACCCAAATGGCCCCCGCGGCTCTGCCAGCCAATCCGATGGGACATAAAGCAAGGCACATAACTCGGACCAACAGATAATTCCTTTGACCACCAGGTAATAGCTTTGTCCATTGGTTGTTCGGCGCGGGCAGCCGGTAGCGTTTCAGGTAGCATTGTACATTTATTGCTGTCCAAAACCCAATTAGTATAAATAGAGCTCCATTCCGCATTTATGAAGGTAACTCGTGCATTAAATATTCCAATATGTCGAATCAGCTCGGACAAGCTAATCATTACGGGTCGTTACCCCGCCTTTTCCTTCTCTTACTTGAGCAGACTTAGAGCTCGAGAAGGAAGCACAACTCGGACTTGGACAAGTGGATCGACCTCGACTATTAGTTCTCGACACATACGATTAGAGCTTGTATCCTAGTCCATTTGTACCTAACTGGCTAAATTCGAATCCACGAACATAAGTTAATTAAAAATTAAATAAAAATAATTTTAACTCGTTGAACAAAGAGACATGATTTATTTCATGAACAATTAAATAACTTTTTTTTTTGTAAAGCTAGAAGAAAAATATGATATTTTAATCTCATTTTTGCTAATAATATCTACCACCTAAACTTATTTTATTTCAATATTATCTACATGTAAAAAGTGCCATATGTCATTTAACGCAAAAAATAACATATGAAGAAAAATATAAATCAAATATTTAATTTTTTTAATAAAAGTAAGATTTTTATTTTATTTTTTGTGTGTAGCATGAGTGATTGTTGGCTTACATTTGGCATGATGGTTGTTTTCAAAAGGTCTTGTCATTTAAAAATTGTAGGTGGAGTTCAGCTCCATCAATATAAGATATCTTAACAAAAAATTAAACACAAAATATGCTAGCAATAAGTTAATTAAAATTTAAATAGAATAACTTTACCTCATTCAACATAGAGAAATGATTTATTTGAACAATTAAATAACCTTTTTTTACAAAGCTAGAAGACAAATATGAACTTCTAATCTCATTTTAACTAATAATATCTAACACCTAAATTTGTGTGATTATATTATCTACATGTAAAAAGTTTCATATGTGATTTAATACATAAAAAATAACAAATAAAGAGAAATAAAAAGCAAATATTTAATTATTTGAATAAAAGTAAGATTCCTTTTTTTTTGTATAGGAGGGATGATTATTGGCTTAAATGTGGCATGATGGTTGTTCTCAAAAGGTTTTGTCATTTAAAAATTGAAGGTGAAATTTGTTTTCGCTTATTTATGATTTGTTTGATTTGATTTTTAATATATGAATTAAATATTGTACATTAATCAATCTCTAATTAAAAATAAAAAAAAATTATGAATGAGGTTTTGTAATTAAAAAAACGAAGGTGAAACTTTCGTTTTACTTATTTATGATTTTTAATTTAATTTACTATATCAAAAGAATATTCTAAACTAATCAAGTTTAAGAATATTCTAAACTACAAGTGTTTAATCGAAAAACAAAGCAATTCTACGAGGAGGCTTTATCATTTAAAAAAAGGAGATAGATTATTTCACTTATTTATGATTTTTTAATTTGATTTTTAATATATGAATTGGATATTTAATTTTTTGGATATAGGCAAGATTCTTTTTCAATAGGAAGAGTACTTATTTACTTACACATAACATGATATTTTTTTTGGATGGATGCCTTTTTCCTTACACATGTCAAAATCGTTGTTGCCTCATAATATTAGAATATTAGATATGATTTTCCGAAAGGGTCCTGAATTTATAGGCACGTGGGTCCTTTCACGAAGTCTACTTCGTAAAATGAGAATGGAATCTTCTCCAGACACGATTTTCAAATTTTATGTACCTCTAAACTGATCCCTGTCGTTATCTGTGAGTTGCAAGGACTTCTTGGAGGCCTCGGTGGTCAACTGATTATGGTCTTTATTTATCTCTTTTACGAGCGTGGGGGAAATCGGCTTCTTTAGATCCTCAGGTAGGGAATGTTCCCCATATCATGTGGTATACTTGTAGCCTTATTTATAAAATTTCATGGAAAAGCATGAATTAAAATCCTTTCCTAACTAGTGTTTATTCTAACAATTTAAATTATATGCGAGTCATTCACTAAATTCAAAATATTTAAACTTTTAATTTAATTTCCTCTCATTTTTTTTTGTATTTAAAATTGAAATGAAAAATAAGATACAATAATGTAAAAATAAAAAAATAATGAGAAAATATCACATTTAGACCCTATTGCTTTCAAATTTTTTTAACTTCTTCCCTATTATTTTTTCAAAAATTTTAATTTCATCCCCATTGTTTGTCTAAAAGTTTCAACTTCGTCTCTGTTGTTTAAAATTTCTTAATTCCGTCCCTATTATTTTTTTAAAAAATCAATTTTGTTCCCATTATTTTTAAAAAAATTTAATTTTGTCCCTATTATTTTTTAAAAGTTTTAAATTCATCTCTATTGTTCAAAATTATTCAATTTAGTCCTAATATTTTTCAAAAAATAATATGACTAAATAAAAACTTTTTGAGAAACAATAGGGACGAATTTGATTATTTAGAAAATAATAGGGACTAAATTGACTAATTTTGAATAATAAGGACAAATTTACAAATTTAGAGACGAAATTGAAACTTTTTAAAAAAGAATAGGGATAAAATTGAGAAATTTTAAACAATAAGAACGAAATTGAAATTTTAAACAAACAATATTGATTAAATGTGACATTTCCAAAAATAATCATCCACCTGTGTGGTACACTTCCATAAAACCAATTAGGAAAAACTTCACATATAGTCCCTATATTACACAAAAGTTTCAATTTAGTCCCTATTGTTAAAATTTATCCAAATTAGTCATTATTATTTCCAAATAAATCTCATTTTCGTCCCTATTATTTTTTAAAAATCTCAATTTCGTCTCACTTATTTAAATTTATTCAAATTTGTCCTTATTATTTTTAAGAAATCTCAATTTCATCCCTATTATTTCTAAAAAGTTTTAATTTCGTTCTTATTATTTCCAAATATTATCGGATGAAATTGAGGACTAAATTGGATACAAAATTAAATAATATGAACGAAATAAGACTTTTTAAAACAATAAGAAGTTTGTGCCGGAGACTATTTGTGGAATTTTCTCAAACCAATTATTCCAAGACTCGAAGTAGAACATACACACACATTTTCAATTCTTTGCAACAGAACAAACGGACCAAGAAATGGAGATCAAAGATGAAGTTGCAGAAAAAGAAACCGATCGTATCAGTGATTTGCCTGACGAATTAGAAGGAAAAACATGTTCAAAAATTTTAACATGTCGAGACAAAAAAACCTGCTTAGTTTTTAAACTGTAGCACCTATAGCCTTTTGTGGTTGAAGAATAGCCTAAAAACAAACACGGTGTAGACCGAGGCTCCAATTTATGCTTAGAGTATGGTCTTAACCACGGGAAACAAAGGCAACCAAAGACTCTTAACAAAGAATAATCAGGTGGTTTTGAAAAAAGACACTCATAAGGTGATTTATTTTGAAGTAAAGCCTTGGGTTGTCTATTGATCAAGTAATTAGCAGTCGCCAAAGATTCAAGCCAGAAAATATTGGGAAGTTTAGCCTGTTGTAAAAGAGTTAACACTGTCTCAATAAGATGCATGTGTTTCCTTTCTACCCAACCATTTTGTTCCGGAGTATAGGGACAAGAAGTTTGGTGAATGATTCATTTAGTTTGTAAATATTGTGCAAATTTTATATTCACAAACTCTGAACCATTATCCGACCTCAAGATTTTTAAGTTTGCATTAAACTGAGTCATAATCATAGAATGAAAAGCAAGAAAAACAGAGAAAACTTCACTCTTTGATTTCAAGGGATACAGCTAGGAGTACTTTGTAAAGTCATCAACAAAAAGTACATAATATCTATAGTGAGAAAATGAGGGTACACTAGTAGGTCCTCAGACATCAGTGTGAACTAAACCAACAGAAGTAGTAGCTCTAGACCCAGCCAATGAAAAACACAATTTATGTGATTTAGCTATAGAGCAGGGCTCACACACAAAGCCAGTATTATTTCGGCTAATAGAAAGAATTGAATGAAGATGCTGCAGTGCTTTTTGACTAGGGTGTCCTAACCTTTGATGCCAGGCAGCTACATAATTATTTTGGGAAGCAATTGTAGATGAACTGTAGCAGAAGTGTGTAGGTGAGGAAGTAGTCATTGAAGACGCAGTAGCAGGAAGACAATAAAGACCATTGCTACAGGGGCCCTGTACTTGATTTGATGACTGAGGTTGTCCACAATGGTAACCTCCTTGTCATTGAAAATTAAACTAGAATTATTATCATGAGCTAGTTGATAAACTGAAAGCAAGTTAGAAGAGATACTAGGAACATGCGAGACATTTTTTAGGTGTAAAATACTAGAAGAGGTAGAAAGAATACCATGGCCAGTGTGTGCTACAGGCAGAGTAGAGCCATTGCCAACCGAAACAGAGTCTCCACCCTCGTAAGGATAGTAAGACGAAAGAAATCCAAGATCAGCTGTAACATGCGAGTTTGCTCCACTGTCCAGGTACCACGAAGCCTGCTCAGATGGTGTGGAAAAAGGATGAACTCCAGTTTGAGCAGTAAGAGCCTGCTTGTTTGTCTTCCATCAAATCGATGCCAACAGTCCAAAGCCTGATGATTCGGCTTTCCACATATCTGACAATACACCTTAGTTTCTGGATTAGAAGGCTTACTAACTGTCGAAGGCGATGGGCTGTAATTAACATTGTGACCTGCGCCGCCTCTATGTCCTCTACCACCGCGATTATTGAAGTTACGACCTCGTCCGCGATTATTTCCATTGTTACCATAGGTTCTCTGTGTGTTAAGAGCTGTGTGAACATCGGAGCTGGCTAATTCAACACCTACAAGTTTGTTAGCACGCTTCAGGCGAAGTTCTTCAGTAATTAGCAGATTTGTGAGTTCCTCAACACTGAGAGACTCTTTGCTGACTCGTATCGAGGCCGTTATAGTATCAAATTCTGGCGGTAATCCATTCAGAATGTAAAGAACCAGATCATCATCACTAATTACTTCAGATACAGAGGCGAGACTATCAATAATACGCTTAACTTCATCCAAATAGACTTGGATCGTCTGTGCTCCTTTGTTAAGAGTATGAAGCCGCATTTTGAGCTGTTGAATATGAGGTCGTGACATGGAGTGATATCATTTCTCAAGATGACGCCAGATCGCAGAAGCTGTTGGTAGAATAAGTACTTGTGAGAGGACCGAAGGCGTAATCGAAGCATACAAACACGTTTTGAGGTGTTCATCAACAATACACCATTGCTCATGAGCAGGATTCACAATTTTCTCACCATCAGCATCCGTAATCTGTTTTGAAGGACACGATTTGGTGCCTAGCAGATAGTCCAGCAGCTGATTTGCGCGAAAAATTGTTTGAATCTGAGCTCGCCATAACTGATAATTGCTATTATCAAGTTTTATTTGAACCAGAGAGTTTAGATTCTGGAGAAGCAGACGAAGATTTGCCGGTAGATCATTCGTACCATTAGTCGCCATTGTAGTAGTTCAAGCTGTTGTTTGAAGCTTTGAAGATGTAACAATGGCGGAAAAAGAAAGGCTCAGGACCAAGAATGAAGAGAAGACTCTTTTAGGTTGCTCTGGATACCATGAGAAGATTTAGAAGGAGAGAGAAAAATATCTATTCATCTTATTCATCTTAATGTAATGCCGTAGAATGAAGTCTATATAAATAGTAATCTAATTCATCACATTTGCTAATACAGCTGTTCCAACTAATGTCTAACTAACTAACTTCTAATCTGATCAGCTGAGTTGTCACCTTCTTGATGATTTACTGAGTTGACTTTATTGACCATTATAGATACCTTATCAAGTAGGTTTATTTTTTCTATAGAGAATTTCAATGAGGAGATTTTCACGGGGTGTACCAATCTTGAGAGTTTGGTATTGAAAAAATGTCAAATCAAGGCTTCGCTAAAAGTTCTGAACATTTCTTGTGAAAGTCTCAAGAACTTGGAGATTTTGAATTGGAGAAGCCCTATGCATGATGGTAAAGGTAGCATATATGTGGATGCACCCCAACTTGAGTCTTTTACATTCAAAGGTGTTCTCACCAAGGTGCGGTTTATGAATCATCAGCTTTGTCTGGACACAATTGAGGTAATTCTCGTTTTGATATGTTATATTTCCATGGTTATAAAAATTTTATTGATTTTGATGAAATTTCCCAGAGGGATTGTAAGTTGTAATTTATCAGGGTCTTTTAGTCGTTCTGCAGATATGATTAATGTGACAAAGGCTTGTTTCTTACGTGATAGTTGGTGCAATTCTTAGATTTAACTTAACTTTGTGTGAATTTTCATATTGGTGAAATAATTAGTGTTGTATACTACTGAAATTATCTGTGTAAGGTGAGAACTTATATATAATCTGGTAAATGATTAAAGTAGGGTAGCGTATCCGAATGTAAATGAAGATGATAATGGAGGTTTCTTGTTCTTGTTTTCAGGCTCCATCAGCTGTTGATGACTTAAGAAAATTTGTTACCTTCACATTTGATAATCTGCAACATCTAAAGTGCAGTGTGAAGGAGAAATGTGGAGAGATGGTTACACCTGTTCATACAGTAAAGCACTTACTTGAATCCTCTGTTGATGAAAAATTCATGCTGGATCTCTCTGAGGTATTAACTTAATAATCCAATTAGAACCTGAAGTTAATTTGGTATCTGCAAAATAAAAGAATGAACTGCTCTTAGCATCCCGGCCCGCTTCTTTTATATGTTTTGATTGAGATTTCCTTCCTTGGTTTCAGAAGAATGTGGGGAAGTAGAGATGATATTTATACTTATCTAACTAATTGAATCTTGCTCATCAAATCATCTATGTAATTGCTCAGCTATGAATACCCTTGACATGTTTCCTTTTTCTTTTCCTTCAATTTCAGTTTTTTAGCTTCTAATCTCCATACCCTGAATTTTTAACTGGTAGCTGCTGAGTGGATCCCATATATCAACTCATGAATTTCTTGCAGCTTCTAGTTATGCTCCTTTCAAGCACTTTTGTCACTTAATTATGTTCTCATGATTGTTTCTAGTCTTACTTTAGTGACATACTAAATAGATACTCCATTTGTGGCTTACATTTGTTACAGAAACTTACTAGAGCAGAGTTCTTCTCTAAAGCATCTCTTTTTCCTTCCCCTTTTCATTCTTTGTTCCCCTGTTTTGCTCGAAATTATATCCTTTCCGATGCTTTTCATTTACAGGGCCTCGCACATCGTAATGATCATAACTCAATTGTAGAAGGGAAGGATGAAAGGGAGAGGATAGTTGCTTTACCTCGACATGTTATCTCCTACTTGCTCGAAATCTCTCTTTCTGCAAAATCTATAGTTGTTGAATTTGGTGAGGTAGTTCATCATGTCCATGTTAGTTTAGTATTTACTTATGTAGGCAACTTTAGAGAAACAGAGAAAGCAAAAGCAGAATCGCTTTAGTATCTAAATTTGTGTTTTCATATTTATTTTTCAGGGGTCACCTGAAGAAGAGTGACTAAAGAGAATACTTTGGATGCATGACATGCCAGAATTTGCAGATAGATTTCTACAGATTATGACCTTAAAAACTCCTTCCGGAAGTTGTTGCGCTTTTTGTGAATATTATCAGTACAGCTTGTGAAAATAGGACATCACATTTTTCATTCATTCTTTTTGTCCATATATAGATATTCAGAAAGATACTACAATTTGTAGCTAAAGCCTACTTTACTGAGTCTCTTCACAAAGTGTAATTTTGTTCATATGGAACCTTAATGTGGCCTAACTGCATAAATTTCTTTACTATATCATTGACAAGGTTAATAAGACTATGTCGCATCACTAGTCTACAAGAAAGTATTTAAGAATCAGTCTGCGGTAATCTACACGATTGAAGTGGCCGATGAGAGTAACTGTTGGAAATCAACATTTCTCTGGAAATTTCTTTCAGGAAACACATTATGTACCATTGTAATTCTCCTTTTGATTGGAGATTGGAATGATGCACTTCACATCTTGCTGTAAATCATGATCTTTTTACCTACTCATCAACCACCCAGGATGTGAGACGCGACTGAGTGTGCTTAAGAACATCATCACCGCGATATATAGTTACATATACGACCCCCCGCAAGCTCCTGTATAGGCCTGGAGGGAGTATCAGGTAAAGGCTCCGCAACCAAACAAGCTTATTTCTTAATCAAGTGAATTCTTGGAGCCATTGTTCTAAAATGAGAATGCAAAAGCTGTGCCAATATTCATATGTAATTTAGTATAGGAACATAAATTCTTGGGATTGAATGATCGTCTCTTACTAAACCTTTATTATGTGTCGACTTGTTAATTTCTTTTCGGTTTTTTCCACAGAAATAATTAATTATTCACATTAAGACGAGTATTACGTTATATGTTTCAGGTGATCATGGTTGTCTTTACATAAGTATATCTACATATTGCCTCTCTGGTGGTGAGTTTCTAAGGCTCCGTTTGTTTGCCGTAAGATATTTTCCTAAAAATTATTTTTATAGTTTTTGGTGTTTGATAATATTAAAAAATTGATCAATTAAAAAATATTTTTCGGTCAAATAAAAATTTTAGTTCAAAAGATAAAAATATTTTCATCTCTCAAGAGAAAAGAAAATATTTTCCGGAAAACTCACCCTCCTCACCCCCAACCTACGCACCCCCGTCACCCCCACCCCCCACCCCACCCCACCACCCCATCACGCACGCCCCAATCCCACCCCTCATTACCTCCCACCCTACCCCACTCCACTCCAGTCCAGTGAAATTTTTGTATGTGTGTGTGTCTGTGTGTGAAATTTATATATATACATACATATATATACATACAGACATACATATGTGTTTTTTTTATAAATTTTCTATCAAAAAATATTTTTTATTGAGATATCTAAATATCAGAAAATATTTTTCAATGTGTCAACCAAACACCATAAATATTCTATTTTACAGAAAAATATTTTTTCCTGTAAACATTTCCCTCAACAAATTATTTTACGACAAACAAACGGAGCCTAAGTCTGTAAAGAAGTTCAACAAATGGTCAGTATAACGACTCAACGATCATGATAAGGAAGTTACAAATTTCATAAATCTCATTACTGTGGGAGCATATGAGTTTTTATAAAGTGACTAGCTTATCTAAATGTTTAAGTTGTAAGAGAAAGATTTATTATATTATTTATTATTTTTAACAAATTATTGCAAGTGTAGGCAAAGTTAGCTTTTGAACCTTGTACTTGAACTATTTTAATGTTCCAGAACCTTTTGGTGTCTAAACTCTAATACGATATTAAGTAACTACCTCATCTAAAAATTAATTTGTTAGGGTAACTCTAACAATTTTCCTATATGTTTCCCTACGTGCACAGAATTTTGATAATTTCTCTATATCTAAAGATTCTCTATTTCAGTTTCACTCTAACAATTTGCCTACATTTTTAATAATAGAGAATCTCTATTTCAATTTATTTCAATAGTTTTTTCTATTTTTATTTTACTCCAAAATCTCTCTTTATCTTAATTAAACATATTATTTTAATTTAAAACATTATTATTAATTTTTTATTTGTATTTATTAATTATTTATGATGATTTTTTTAAAGCAATTTTTTATTTTATTTTATGGATTTAGGGATTCTTGTAGGGAAATTTTTAGTTTCTGAAATGTGAATGTAGGGATCATTGTAGAGATCTTGTTGCAGGGGAAGTTCTCTAGTTGGTTCTCTACAAGTGGGGTAAAAGAGAGTTTAGAGAATAGGTTGGAAATAATTTTGGAAATGAATTTATTATATTATTTATTATTTTTAATAGACTGAGTTGTTTAGAAAAATGGTACAAAACTGTTTCTTGTTTAACGTTATGTTCCGTCCATAGAGCTCATACCCTAGAAGCATTGCAAATAAATAATGCAACAGATGATAAGGGACTGGAGAATGAACATGAGCAATGGTGCTTTGTAGTAAGAACAGGAGAAAATGAGTTGATAAGCACCTGGAGGGTGTCAAAGTAGAAATGTCTGACATGTGTGGCACGTAGAGTCCATGTACATGTGGGCCTATATCTTACACACATCAGAGTCCAAACATCCTGGCTTTTTGAACATTTTTTCCCACCTGGAAGAATTCAAAGAACAAATCAATGAGCAAAATGACAAATCAATGAACAAAATGACAGGTTCATGAAATGCTTCAGCTTGAAAATTGGCAACTTCTCGTATCTCATCTTCTGTCTCAACCATTCTTCTAATTTGCCATCAATTCTAACACACTAGATAATCAAACTTCACCTTTAATTTTCCATATATTCTATCAGCTGCATAATTCACTTCCTCAACCGTGTTCGAAATGGATCTAGCACACAAATATAAAGAATACATAAAACTTTTAATGTGGTTCGGACTTAGCCTACATCCACGGACATTCAAATCCCGATTCATTTTTCGAGTCCGGTTACTAACCGACTCTTACAACTACATAGCTTGAATATCTTGGGGTACTTTGATATAAAAACATTGAAGCCTATTTATACAAGTAGTAGAATGTACTAGAGCTAGGAATACAAAAAGGCACAAGCTAGATACATGACTAGGTTCATGACTCTAAATGTTTCTACAATTAGTATACGTTGTGATTACCAAATGCTTTGAACCTTGTCTCTTCATTTCTCAAGATTCCAAGAGTCATCTTGAGTTTTAATTTGTATTCTCCAACACCCCTCTTCAAACCAAAACCATTTGCATACCAAAGATTGCCCTTAATTTCTTGAAAGCACTTGTTGTACGTGACTATAGAGTTATTGCAAATGATATTACATTTATTGGAACTAATATGGGATTTACAAATCCCCTTCTTTCTCTAGTAGTGTTTGATTGCTCCGACGCGGCATCCATCTACTTAACGCATCGCGATAACAATCTTAAAGAATGAGCTCAAAACTCTCGTCTTTCCGGCAAGCACTGCACCATCTCTCTTAATGCGAGCACCTCTTACTTGTAGCATCCTCTTCTTGGCGGTCTTTTGCTCAAGCAATGGAATACACCTTATTTTCTTCAATTTTTGTCTGCCGACAGCAAACTGGCAATCTTGTCCGGACTTCGTCAACTTTTCAACAACTCAATCTTTTCAATTTGTGCGACCCCAAGCTCTAATACCACTGGTTGGAAATGGATCTAGCACACGCAAAGGATACAGAAAACCTTTGACGTGGTTCAAACTTAGTCTACATCCAAGGACACCCAAGCCCATATACATTTTTCCGAGTCCAGTTACTAACCGGCTCTTACAACTACATGACTTGAATATCTTGGGGTACTTTGATATAAAAACAATTAAGCCTATTTATACTAGTAGTAGAATGTACTAGAGCTAGTAATACAAAAAGACACCAAATGCATTAATATACAATTAATATACTTTATGATTACGAAATGCTTTGAACCTTGTCTCTTCATTTCTCAAGATTCCAAGGGTCATCTTAAGTTTTGGTTTATATTCTCCAACAAGCCGATGATGATGATGATATTGAACTGTTGCATTGCACAAATCTATTTCCTCTCACTAAACCCATCGTGCACTTGATGAACCTCACACTGTGACATGGGCTATTCCAACTCCTTCCACTACTTATCAAGCCAATGTAATGTTGGCTTGTACCTCTACATCTCCATGAAAGTTCTGAGTGTAGTCTTCTAAGAATACTAGCGTTGTACCAGTGTGATGCACGGGTGTAATGTAAGTAATCTAAAAATATGTAATATGAAATCAATTCACTCAACCTTTTAACCACGCCATTGAAAGACTATAAGTAGCGATTAGCACACTGGAATTAATTTGGATAAGAATAAAATGAGCTAAGGAATGTAATGGAACTGGGAATGAAATGAACTTGAGAATGAGAATGACATGCTTGACATGCTTTAGGAATGAATATATCGATATCTATGTTTGGTAGTCAGTATACAAGAGCAGCAATAACAATGACTTGTATAATATAACATAATTATTCTTTCATTATTATAGTATTAAAAATAAGAATAAATATGAACATAAATGTAAACAACATAAATATAATGAACATAATAAATAATAATAATAGTTATAATTATAATTGTAAGTATGATAATTACAATAATTATTTATTATTACTATTATTATTATTGTTATTACTATTTTATTTTTATTTTTATTATTATTTTATTGTTGTTGTTGTTGTTATATTATTATTATTATTATTATCATTGTTGTTGTTCTTAATTATTATTATTATTATTATTTTATTTTTTTTTTTTTACTTTTGTTGTTATTGTTATTTTTATTATTATTATTTTTGTTATTATTTTTATTATTGTTGTTGTTGTTGTTGTTGTTGTTATTGTTCTTTTTAGTTTTATTAATTTTATTTTTATTATTTTTGTTATTGTTATTATTATTATTACTATTTTATTTATATTTAATTCTTATTATCTATATTTATATTTTTTATTATTATTTGTATTTTAGAGCTAGGAATACAAAAAGACACCAAATACATTAATATACAATTAATATACTTTATGATTACCAAATGTTTTGAACTTTGTCTCTTCATTTCTCAAGATTCTAAGAGTCATCTCAAGTTTTGGTTTATATTCTCTAACAAGCTGATGATGATGATGATGTTGAACTGTTGCTTTGCACAAATCTATTTCCTCTCACTAAACCCATCGTGCACTTGATGAACCTCACACTGTGACATGGGCTATTCCAACTCCTTCCACTCCTTATTAGGCCAATGTAATGTTGGTTTATACCTCTACGTCTTCATGAAAGTTCCGAGTGTAGTCTTTTAAGAATATTAAGATAGTTAGGTGACAACTGAGCCATTTGTTCAGAACTCCTTCACCCTTGTTCAAGAGACACTACTTAATACAACATGTGACATCAATAAAGTGGCACTTGCTTATATTGGTGAGATACTTAGGCCTATTTAAAAGTGTCTTGGTTTTTCGCTTTATAAAATAGTTTTCTAAAACAGTTTTAACAAAACAATCTTTAAAAATAAAAAATAGAAAATTTGTGTGAGTATAATTGTTTTCTAAACAAGTTTTTAAAATACAGATGCCCAAAAAATTATATGAACATTTTTTTCTTTTATCGAACTACAAATTCTTTTATTAAATTAATTAATTTTTATTTATCTTTAATTATTTTTGAATAATTTCTAACTAAATAATTTAATCAATAATTAACAAAAATAAATGATATATTAAGTTGGTCAATTAATAATTTTATGATAATGTGTTATTAGAATTATTAATTTACAAAAATAATTATTGGTAATTAATATGTAATTTAAAAATAATTTATTTAATTTAATAATAAATAAAAAAATTATTTAATATATCAATTTATGAAGAAATAGTTAATATATTAAAATGGAATAAAATTAGCTAATTTTTATTATTAAATTTAATTAATTAGCTATTACAAAATCTACATTAATATACTTAATTTTAATTATTAAATTAATTATTTTATTTATCAAATTAATTATTATTATTTAATTATTAAACTAATTATATTTAATTACTAAATTAATATTTTTAATGGTTAAATTAATAAATAATAATTAATTTAAGATGTGTTTCTACAAGGGATGGAGTGGTGGAGAAAGAGAACAAAAAGCATGACATTTGAAATAATTTTTGAAAATAGTTACTGAAAACACATTTCTCATAACAGTTTTGAAAACAATTAGGCAGTTATTGGTATGTAGGAATGAGTTATGAATTGAATGACATTCTCAATTCTACTATAATTCTCATGTTTGGTATGAAAAAATAAACTTGGGAATGTCATTCCCAAGGGAATCCTATTCATACATACATGAGAATAGTCATTCCAGACCAAATACATGAGAATGGCCATTCTCATGTATTTGGGAATAAATTTGACCACTATACCCTTATATAACATAACTTTTATAAATAATTTATTTTACAATAATAATAATAATAATAATTAAAAAATATAATAATAATAATTATAAAAATTATAATTATTATTATTATGAAAATTATAATGAAAATAAAAATAATAAAAAGAAAAATAAAAAATAATAGTAGTGATTAAATAATAATAATTAAAAATATAATAATATTATTTTGAAAATAATAATAATTATTATTATAAAAATAAAAATAAAAATAAAAATAAAAATAAAAATGATAAAAATAAATAAATAAATAAATAAAATAATAAAATAATAATAAAAATAAAAATGATAATAAAAATAAAAAAAATAAATAAATAAAAAAAAAAAATAATAATAAAAACAAAATTAAAAATAATAATAGTGATTAAAATAATAACAATAAAGTAAAATAATAATGATAAAAATAATAATAATAATAATAATACCAATTTAATAATGATAATAATAATAATAATAATAATAATAATTTTTGTTGTTATTATTATTGTTATTATTATTTTAATTTTAATTTTAATTTTGTTATTAATAATTATTATTTTTATTATTACTATTATTATTTATTGTTGTTGTTGTTATTATTTTTGTTTTGCCCATCACCTCATTCTTTGGTCACTCTCGAACCAAACTAATCTTCAAAAACATGAAAAAAAAGACATAATAAATGTCCATATGGTTTAACAAATTACTGTTGTATATTCTCGGATCAAACTAATCTTAAAGAATATGAAAAAAAAGACGCCCTTAAAAAATTATACACATAAGAAAACAAGTCCCATATTGTTAAAGCTTTTTCCCAATGCCATGAAAACTCTCGAAAGCTCTTTTTAAAAAAAGATTAATCAACGACGATAGCGGTTACATTTGAAATTAAAATGCAAATGTAAAATCCCTCGCTCAAACGTACATTTATAACTTTTTTTTGGCGAATATTCCCATTCCTTGTTGACAATCCGGAATGCTATGTTCTGGTAAGGAGGGCCAGCTTGAAATCTTAGGATGCAAGTCTCGATGTTTTCTCCATCTTTCTCTATCGAATATGATGGAGCTTTTGATTTATCAACAAGATCAGGATAGAATATATGAAATTTGTAACCCTGGACCATCTTTGGCGGTGGATTGTCATGGTCATAGTGGATCTGGTTGTATTTGTTCCATGCATACCCAGTGTGGACACGATTGAAATACTTGGGCTTTCTTGGACGGTATTTGTCCTCTGAACCAAATACAGCAGCATCTCATTCATCCATCTCTTGTTTTCGTCTTCATCGCTCTTCTAGAACAGTAATCCATTTCTTTTCCAATGTGACCCTATCATCTGCAGGGTCAATTGCTTCTTCTTCAATATTGTCATCATCATCATGCAAAAGTAGTTGCGGTGAATATGATCCAAGTTCAACCACCTCTTTAGCCTCTTGAGTCTGATCACCATCCAATATTGATGATTCCGGATTGAAGGCTGGAGCATCTTTCTCCTTATTAGTACTAGTATCACTTCTTCTTCTGTGTTGATAAATTTCCTTGAGACAAGCCTTTGCCCTGAAGATAGGGAGACGTTTTAAAATGGCTTCCCAAAATTCAACAACCTTGGCTTCCCCAGATCTCATCTGGCACTCAATCTGGTGCTGTAGCGCTTCCAATTCACCATAGGTTTTTCCTTGTAAAAGAATTTTTACATCTGCTTCAATGTTAAAGTGCAAACCCCTTTCTTCTTCAGCAAGTAACTCATCATTAGGAATTAGATGTTTCCTAGCTTCACCTAATTCCCAATCACAAACCGCCGACAGTGCCTCCCAATATTGTATACGAGTTGGCGTGGCCCTGTCCAAATCACAATGCATCTTTATGTCCTTGTGAAGTTGTTCTATTTCTTTTAGAGTCAAGCCCTTGAATATTTCTGTATCATCCCAAGGATAAGGATCAATTGCAAGACTCTTAGTAAGTAGTATATCAATTGGCTTCGTACGACCTTCACGCAACCGGATCTCGGATCTGACTTTACTTTGATCAAAATCAAACTGCTCCTCTTTCTTCTTCCATTCTTGGAACTCAGACCGGGCACGCTCTCTTGCTAACAAAGCCATTTTTTCCTCATGTGCTGCTTTCTCGATGCCTCTTTCCTCCCTTCGCTTTTTCACTTTTTCAATCTCTGCCATCCTTTCTCTCTGCCTCTTATTTTCTGCTTTTACAGAGAATGAATCAATCGGCACACCTTGAGCAACATCACGCTCGATCTTCTTCCGCCACACATATTTTTCATTGAGATTAGAATCACCGAAAGGATTCGAATCATTCGAATACCCAGACAACGTTTGTGACTTCAATTTCTTTGCCGCTTTCATTGCCTTATTCTGAGCTTTCTTGGCCAAGTATTCCTTTATATCTTCTTCCAAAAACTTCCTCTTCCTTGTCTGCTTCTTTTTGTTATCCTGGCGGAGGTCATCGCTGCTTTTGTCATCGGAATGATCATATGGCTGTCGCCTGCCCATTATTGTTCTGATTCGATCTCAAACGAAGGATATAAAGAAAGTCCTCAAAGAGAGAGGGTTTATACAAGTGAGATTGTTGTGTTAGGTTGTGAAGAATACAAAAATAAACTAATCACAAATCTATTATGATTAGGAAACCTGAAAATTATTTATGCTATAACTTTTTAAACATGTGATAACCTATTGATAACCTATTTATAGTTATTATGACTTGGTGATCAAGATTACAAAAGTAAACTAATCACAAATCAGCTAATATAATTATGAAACCTGAAAATTATTTATCCTAACTTTTCAAAACATGTGATAGCCTATTTATAGTTATTATGACTTGGTGATCAAGAATACAAAAGTAAACTAATTAGAAATCTAATATAATAAGGAAATTCATATAGTCAAGTCTAGCTGGTGAAACAAGCTTCAGATTGCTCACTGCTTTGGTTTGATTTGGTAAAACCATTATTGTTTGGGATAAATAGCACCGTAGCCCCCTATGATTTGTCGAAAGTACACAGGACCCCCCTGTGGTTTGAAAAGTACACCCAATCCCCCTGTGGTTTTAAAAATATGCCTACGCACCCCCTCCTCACCTTTTTGTTAACAAAGTTAACTGAATTGGATAAATAGACTTAAATACCCCTCAAATATTTTTCTTTTTTCTCTGTTCTCCTTTTCTTGTTTGTTTATACATATTAGACATATATATATATATATATACACAGAAAAAGACAGTGATACTAAACGTTTGGAGAGAGTACACTCCTAAAGCTATAATACAGAAGTATTGCCTTAAAGATTTTGAATCAGCAACATATTCCTAGATCTAATTAATGTCCTGTTTGAACTTTAACTACAAATGGAGCTCGATTCAATTGTCCCTTTATTGAACAACAGACAACAGATACTGAATCAAGGAAGCCAAGAGTGGTAACTGTTTGCCATTTGTAAAGTTGACTTATAGCCATAAGCTTCTTAGCCTTGACTAGTAACCAAACTACAGATTGCATACCACAAAAAATAAATGAATAAAGAGTGATCCGCCGGAGATTTGTAATGGGTGCAAATTCATCTTCATCATCTTCTTTTCTTCTTCTTCTATTTCATGTTCGTGTTTACAGCATGACCTGTCAATGATGAAGCCCAAACTCGAAGAGATACCGGGAGCTTGGTCGTCCTTGTCCTCTCTTACCTTGATCCGCCGGAGAATAATAAATCTTGTTTTTGTTTTCTTTTGTGGTGGTGGTGGTGGTGGTGGTGGTGGTGGTGGAGGGGGGTGGGGGGGGGGGGAGGGGTGGGTGGTAGGGGAGGTACGGGGAAGATAACAAGCTTATTTTTTAATTTTCGTTATTTTTTTTTTTGGTGAAAAAAATGGGTGGATAAGGTTATTTTTGTCCAAATAATTAACAATTTAAGCAAAAAAACATGAGCAATTGCACTTAACGCACGTGCATTATACTTTTCGTTAAAATAAATGGATTTTTTTAAGGAGGGGGCTGTGGTACTACATTTTTAAAACCACGGGGAGGTTCGGTGCACTTTTCAAACCACAGGGGGGTCCTGTGCACTTTCGACAAACCATAGGGGCTACGGTGCTATTTACCCTATTGTTTGGACAAGTCGTTTCACCTTTTCTTTTATTGAGGAATCTTTTGTGCCTTTTACATCTTCTAGATGAAAATGTTGGTTTCTCTTCCTGGTTCTTTCTTCTTTTTTTTTTTTTTTTTTTTCTTTTCTTTGGACTTGTTAATTATGCTAATTTTTCATGATTAGGGGTTAGATGATTTATGTGCTTTTTTTTTTTGCCCCATAAAACAGTTACGTATGTGTCCATGTAACGTGAAAAACATCAATGTATTTGTGGGTATCAGGGTCAACCCTAACTAACAACCTAAACAATATCCAACATACACATCACTTATTTTAATAATCCCATTTATTTTCTTCTTTCTCATCTTCGTTGCTAATAAATACCATTAATCCGGTTGGGATGGGTAGGTTCTGTGAATGGTTTGTTTATTTCACCAAGCAATGCTGCAATGCGAGATACTACAAAGTAGAAGCAACGACTAAGATTGTGATATGTTGTTGGCAATTTTGGAAGGAAAGAAATGATGCTTGTATAAATGGGAGGAAATTTGATGTGCATAGAACCATTGTGAGAACTCATTGTGAAATATCTGAATGGACTAGTAGCTACAATGTCGGTTGGAGGGGAAATGGTTTAAGGGTGAATGCAAATCAAGATATGGTTGTGCGTTGGACTCCTCCAATACCTGGAACGATCAAAGTAAATGTGCATGTTTCCTTTGAGTGAAATGGAAAAGTTGTTGTTACACTTATTGGTCGAGATTGGAATGGGAAAATGCTTTTTGAGCACACTGTCTCTCTTCGTTGAGCTCAGGCACTGAGGTTGTGGCTTTCGCTATTCGTTGTGCTTGTCTCTTTCTTGATCAGATGCAATATTCTAGCATCATTATTGAAAGTGATGCAGATGTCATTTTTAAAGCAATCGATTCTCCAGAGTTTGCCCTTTGTTGGAGAGCATACACCATTGTGGAGGATATCAGAAAGATTGTGGCATAAAACTCAAGGTTGAGATTTTAATGCATTAGAAGAATGGCCAACAAACCATGTGACTGGTTAACAAAGTTTAGGCGTAGGGAAGAGTTGCATTTGAACTGATTTTCTTGTATTTCATCTCAATTGTTGTATATCTTTTCTCTTGATATCCACCCTACAGGGGTTGAATGACTTGTACTTCTTAATTCTATGCTAATATAGTTTTATTTGACCCCAAAAAAAAAAAAAAAAAACCTTCTCATCTAAACACATCTCTACTTCTCTTTTTTTTCTCGCATACCCTTTTAGAATTCTCCTTATTCAACAAATACTAATCATGGCTCAGGTAAATTTTTCTTTTTTCTTTCTTATTGTTCTCTTGGTAATATATTAACTGCATCTATTGATTATAATATCTTTTGTTAAACATGTATTCGTTGTAATATGTTTTTAATTCGTTGTAGCAACAAGATCTTTTTTTTCTTAAATATGCATGGGAGATCTTGATATTGGAATATTGCGAACCTCGCAAAAGATGCATTAGACATGTTTGAAGAAATGCTAATAAATTTGCGGATTAGAATGCTTATAAAATGAGATGTGTGATAAACTAACTGCAAAAGACAACAATAGTATAGAGAGAAAACTAAAACTGTTATTGATTTCTGAGTGATTTATATTTCAATAGAACTTCTCTATTTATAGTTTTTCAGAAGCTCCTGGTTGCACAAGCGCTGATGCAGTATAAGCTGCTGCAAATCAGAAGCTGTTTATGCAAGCTGGTTGCAAGTTGCTGATGCAGGCTGGTTGCAAGTTGCTGACGCAGGTTGGTTGCAAGCTGCTGCAAATTAGAAGCTGCTTATGCAAAGCTGGTTGCAAGTTGCTGATGCAGACTGGTTACAAGTTACTGCAAATCAAAAGCAGGCTATTGATGCATACTGGTGAATATCTGCATATCAATATTTCATAACATTCACCCTTGGATATTCACTATAAAAATATGCCTCATTAAAACCTCGTCAAGAAAACCCAATGGGATAAAAACTTAACTAAGGAAAAAGAGTACATTATCTTTATGAGGAATACTATTGCATTTGGCTTGCCTCATTAAAACCTTACCAGGAAAAACTCAGTTGGGATAAAAACCTTAGTGAAGGAAAAAGAGTACAATGCACAAATAGTCTTTCCCCCTCATGATGACAAATCTTTCAGGCAGCGCATTCCACATCTTTGTACATGTGATTTGAAGATCGTTTGTGGTAATGCTTTAGTGAATAAATCTGCTGGATTTTCACTCGACCGTACTTGCTGAATATCAACTATTCCGCTTGTTTGGAGTTCATGTGTGTAGAAGAATTTCGGTGATATATGCTTTGTTCTATCACTTTTGATATAGCCACCTTTGATTTGTGTGATACATGTTGTGTTATCTTCATATAGTGTGGTTGGTTGGTCTTTGTCGGAGGGTAAT
This sequence comes from Ehretia macrophylla, assembly GCA_037974665.1. Taxonomy (NCBI): domain Eukaryota; kingdom Viridiplantae; phylum Streptophyta; class Magnoliopsida; order Boraginales; family Ehretiaceae; genus Ehretia; species Ehretia macrophylla. The sequence continues at coordinate 65,199,122 of CM075769.1, forward strand.
CCACATGATTCTTGAATATGTTGGATAATCGATTTCAACCAAACACATTCTCGGCTAGCTTCATGAATGGCTAAAATTTCAGCATGATTTGAAGAAGTAGCAGTCATTGTTTGTTTCATGGACCGCCATGATATAGCAGTATCACCAAAATGAAAAACGTATCTCATTTGTGATCTTGCCTTATGAGAGTCTGATAGATAACCAGATCTTGATTGTCTTGAATAGAATAAACTCATATCTGGTGTTCCACGCAAATAGCAAAATATGTGTTTAATTCTCTCCCAGTGCCTGCGAGTTGGAGACACACTATACCTAGCTAATAAGTTAACAGAAAAAGCAATATCTGGTCTTGTATTATTAACTAGGTACATTAATGTGTCAATGGTACTAAGATATGGTGCTTCAGGACCAAGTAACTTTTTTCCATCTTCTCGAGGGCGAAAAGGATATTTTGTCACATCAAGTGGCCTAACAACCATCGGGGTCGTTAGTGGATGAGTTTTATCCATGTAAAATCTTTTAAGAATCTTATTCGTATAAGCCGATTGATGGAGAAAAATTCCTTCTGAAAAATGCTCAATTTGAAGACCAAGACAAAACTTCGTTTGTCCTAGATCTTTCATTTCAAATTCTTTCTTTAGATATGCAGCAGTTTTGTTGAGCTCTTCAGGAGTTTCAACAAGGTTAAGATCATCAACATATACTGCAACAATGGCAAATCCCGTTGTTGATTTTTTAATAAAAATACATGGACAAACGGGATTATTGATATACCCTTCTCTAGATAAGTAATCACTTAAACGATTGTACCACATGCGACCAGATTGTTTTAATCCATACAAGGATCGTTGTAGTTTAAGTGAATACATATGACGGGGTTTCGCTTTATTTGCTTTTGGCAAATGAAATCCTTCAGGGATTTTCATATATATGTCACTGTCAAGTGATCCATATAAATATATTGTAACAACATCCATTAAGCGCATTTCCAAATTAGTCTGAGCAGCAAGACTGATTAGGAAGCGAAATGTGATTGCATCCATTACCGGCGAATATGTTTCCTCATAATCAATACAAGGTCTTTGTGAGAAACCTTGAGCTACAAGTCAAGCTTTATATCTCACGATTTCATTTACTACATTTCGCTTGCGTACAAATACCCATTTGTATCCAACAGGTTTTGTATCTGCGGGTGTTTGGACTATAGGTCCAAACACCCTGCGCTTTTCTAACGAGTTGAGCTCTGCTCGTATAGCTTCTTTCCACTTTGGCCAATCATTTCTTTGTCGACATTCTTCCATACTCTGTGGTTCAGGATCCTCATCATTTATTTCAAGTGCTACCGTAAAAGCGAAACTATCATTCAGAATAGTTTCCATTTGATTCCATGTCTTTCCGGTAGTTACATAGTTTATGGAAATTTCTTCATTTCCATGTACCTCAGTCTCTTCAGGGACCGATTGCGTTTCAATCTCTTCAGGGATTGTGTATTTACCAATATCTGTTGGTTCTACCATTTTTGTCGTGCATCTCGATGGTGTAAAATATTCTAGATTCATTCACCCTGTATCCTCCCCATATGCCCTCTTTTTCCGAGGTACAGTATCTTTTGCACCAACAGGTCTACCACGCTTCTGGCATGCTTTAGATGCATTTGTTGCTATGTCTACAATATGTCCTACTGGGACATCAATTCATACTGGCACATTCACAGCAGGTATATGTGATTTCACAATATTCTTTGTGTTTGTAAATGCATCTGGTAGATTATTTGCAATATTCTGCAAATGAATGATCCTTTGAACTTCAAGTTCACATTGTTTAGTTCTTGGATCCAAATGCGACAATAATGACGCATTCCAAGATATGTCACGCTATACTTCTGGTTGCGATTTTTCTCCCCCTAATGATGGGAAGAGAGTCTCATTAAAGTATTCCTTTATATCTTCTTCCAAAAACTTCCTCTTCCTTGTCTGCTTCTTTTTGTTATCCTGGCGGAGGTCATCGCTGCTTTTGTCGTCGTTGGAAAATCGATACCGGCGTTTTCGGCTGGACTTGGACCACGACGTCTTATACTTTCTGCTCCTGCTGCTCTCGTGACTGCCCATTGTTACTATCCCCAACAAATTAACCGCCGGAGGCTCTGATTCGACTCAGTGACGAAGTCCTCAAAGAGAAAGAGAGTGTTTATGCTTCAATTTTGAACACAGACTTTTGGTACCTGTCGAAATATTGCTATGGTTATTTTTGTTGTTGTGTTTGTGTAATATAATATAGTAGGACAGTTATTTATAGTTACTAAGAAAACAAAAGTGTAATTAGAAATCTATTATAATTAGGAGACCTAATTATATTAGGAAACCTGGAAACTATTGGTGCGCTCTCTCTTTGTTTTTTTCTTTTTCTTTTTCTTTTTCTTTTTCCTTTTGCGGCAAAGTGAACTCTAATGGAAAAAAAAGTGGATACGTGAGCTGGTGCTATTTGCTTGCAGGTAAAGACATGAGAATTATTGTCTTCGGCTTTCTCCTTCTTCTATTTTTTTTTTAATACATGATATTCGATTGGGAAGGACCTAAACAAACAGACGTCTTGATTGATCCTCCTACCTCGGGAACATGAGCTTCTGGGCTGAACTGTGTCTCGCTTAGCCTCATCTTATAAGCAGTCTCTAATTTTAAACTTCTTATAATGTTCTTTAATTCATACCATATGAAAATTGATCTCAAGATAAATATTCTCTGAATTTAAGCTGTTTTAGTCGTCCCATATCTGATTTTTAACCGGCTAATGGTATTAATTAGTTGACAATGTGGTCTAAATTTCTGAAATTTTTGTAGGGAAATAGCAAGCATGCTAGCAATTTGTTTTTTGTGTGTTCTTAAATCACACTGATGTTGTATTTGGATCGATGATAGGATTCAGAGAAGATGTTGACATTGTTTTGGGAGACTTGAGGGCATTCAATATATATATATATATATATATGAAGCATTATTAAGGTGCACTAGGCCAACAAGACTTTGGGAACTTTATGCCTTTGCTTTTTTCTTTTCTTTTTTTTTTCTAAGGGAGGCCGAAGCCAGTTATAAATTAACACTTCGAGAAAACTTCCCCCCCATTTTCCCCCTCTCCACCAGCCACTGCAGCGGAGCCAGCAAATCTTGTAACCTTGTCACTCCCAAAGGTTAACAAATGCCCCAATTAGCAAGCCAATCTGCAAAGTAATTGCTCTCGCGGTAGACATAGACCAACTTAAAACTACTATGAGAGGCAAGAAGTCTTTTACAGTCCTCAACAAAGGGCCTTAGAGAACTAAGTACCACCAAACCATCACACACCAGATTGCATGTTGTAATTGAATCTGTCTCAATCACAAGTGTCCCAATATTTAAACTTGATGCTAACTTTAGTCCTTCCCACAATGCCATAATTTCAGCTCGACAACTTGTAGCTACCCCCAAATTGATAGCAAAACCCGCAATCCAATTCCCTTCTTCATTTCTAATAATTCCACCTGCTCCCGCCTGTCCCGGATTTCCTTTGGCACATCCGTCAATATTGAGTTTCCAGCCATTAGAAGGTCTTTCCCAACCAATATTTAACACACACTTATGGCGTAGGATACCTTTATGACAAAACTTCCAAGCACCTTCAATATTAGTGACCCAATTTTCAATTGTTCTAACCATGCAAAATGCGTGTTTATCACTGGTTCCATTGAAGAGACATTCATTCCTCCACTTCCAGATTAACCACAAAGTAGTCCCGAAAACCATATTCCAAGTATGCCGACCCCACTTCATCGAGCTCCTTAAGTTTGTATTGAGCCAATCACTCCAATTCAATTGCAAAAATGAGTGTAGTTTAGACACAGGGATAAAGTGCTTCCAAACCTGTTGAGCATGAGGGCAGCTTCTAACAATATGTTCAGCACTCTCAGATGCTGCCCCACAAAATAAAACAAGTAGCATGATCAATAATGCTTCTTAAAGCCAACTATTCACGGGACGCAATCTTCTTATGTCCCAGTTGCCAAAGAAAGACTTTAATCCGTTGAGGACACTTTAGCTTCCAAATACTATTCCAGTCGATTCCTGAAGTATCAACAAATTGTTAAGAATTAGCAAAAGCCGACGACACTGCAAAGAATAACAAATCATCAGCAAAAAAGATATGTGATATAGGAGTACCATTTTTACTGATAAAAATAGGCCTCCAAAGTTTGTTTGAGACTGCCCGATGCACCATTTGCGACAATCTCTCAACACATAGAATAAAAAAATATGGCGACAAAGGATCACCCTGTTGAATATCCCTTGTTGGAAAAAATGCAGTAGTAGGGGATCCATTCCACAACACACTCACAGAATTAGAAGCAAGAGAAGACATGATCAGAGAGATCCATTTCTCTGGAAGCTTGATATGTTGAAGGGTGTCACGTATGAAATCCCAACTTAATTTGTCATATGCTTTCTCCAAGTCAAGTTTAATAATCATCAACCCCTTCTTGCCTTGTTTGCGCTTAAGTGAATGCACAACTTCTTGAACCAAGATAGCATTATCACCAGTCGAACGACCAGGCATGAAACTACTTTGACATGGGGAAATCCATTCACCAAGAGAGGGACGTACCAGATTGACAATAATTTTCATTATGAGTTTCATCGGGACATTAATGAGACTAATAGGTCGGAATTGCTTTACGCTTTCAGGGTTCTTAATCTTGGGAATTAGATGAATGAGAGTATGATTACATTCTCGAGGCACTTCTCCATTCTAGAAGGCTTCTCTTACCATTTGGCATAACTCATCCTTTACTGAATCCCAACAGTGTTGATAAAAACCTGCAGAAACTCCATCAGGCCCGGGGGCCTTGGAAGCACTCATTTGAAACAAAGCCATCTTGATTTCCTCATCACTAAGTGGTTGGTTGAATCTATCTAAACTTTCAACAGAGGTAGATGGAAACATAGCATTATTCAGTTGCAATGGAGAATCTTGTGGCTGACTATACAGGTCCCGATAATATTCAAACACCATTTGTTGTATAGTAGCATGGTATTCCACCAGGTTACCCTCTTCATCCTTCAAACTATAAAAGATATTCTTCCTTCTTCGATTCAGTGTCGCAAGGCGATAATATCACGTATTCCTATCCCCTGAATAAAGCCATTCCTTTCTAGATTTTTGAAACCATAAAATCTCTTCTTGATCAAGGATAGTCTCATACTCTTCACTCAAAGCTCGTTCTAGTCGAACCAGCGATGGATTATACCTAGACTGTAGAGCCTTTTGGATACCTCCAATACGGGCAAGGAGTCTCTTTTTCTTCATGTGGATATTACTAAAACTTTGCTGATTCCACGTTCTCAATTTTTCAGTAATAGCATTTAATGCATCCCCAAATTTTTGACCCTGTTGTGCCCAGTTTGTTCTGACAAATTCTGAAAAATCCGCATGCGTGCACCAGGCTAGCTCGAAATGAAATGGGTTACTTACACTCGGCCCCCTCTGCAGACCCCCACAATCCACTAAGATAGGTACATGATCAGATTTGACCCTTGGTAAGTGTCGAACACAGACATGTTGATATATAAGATTCCAATCGGGGTTAGCATACGCTCTATCAAAACGTTCCATGATTCTCTGCCCTGAATCCCAAGAATTAGACCATGTAAACCTCAGCCCCATGAATCCCAAATCAATTAAGTTGCAGTCATTGATCTATTTGCCCAGTTGTAGCATACTTCTAGACAAACTAGGGTTTCCTCCAACTTTATCATCCTGTTTCGTGACTTGGTTGAAATCACCAGTGATTAACCATGGTGTCTAGAGATTAGAAGTTGCTACTCTCAAATTATCCCATAACTGATTACGGACCACACTGTTAGGACTAGCGTAAACGGCAGAGAGAATCCATTCTGGTACCCCTCTCTCCTTGATCAAAACATTAATGACTTGACTATCAGTTGAGAGAAATTCAATATCCACCATTTCATTATTCCAGAACAGCCAAATGCCTCCCGAGAAACCATTGGCTTCAACACGGATGGACCGAGACATATGAAGAGAAGTGAAAACCCATTGAGCCCGTTCACCACTAATACGGGGTTCAAGAATAATAGTGATCGATGGTTTATGATTACGAACCAAGTCTTTAATCACTTGCTGAAAAGACTCTCTGCCTATACCACGACAATTCCACACAAGAATTTTCATATTCATATTGTTAATCCCCATAGAGGATGTATTCACAAATTGCACGTGATCCATCAACAACATCTAGAGAGAATGTGTAGGACCACTCTCAGTGTCCGTATCCTTACTATTTTCTATTGTTAATTGACGATCAATAGGCCTTTCTACCATATGGAGAACGTTATGTTCATCTTCCACACCTTCAGCCCTCGACGAATGCGAGTTATCAGAAGGTATCCCAGAGATGTTGAACTGGCTACATTGCTGAGAATCTTCTTCCATATGAGCTATATGTGCCGCACGGTCCCTCGGGTCCTCAACACAAGTCTTAACCCTAGGTTCCGCAACACAAATACTTTCCCCAGAGGTTGCCCTATCCTGCCTCACTTTACCCCCAAAGGACTTGTTACTGTCAAAATCAAAATTCTGGACAACCATATGCTGACTAGAAGTAAAACTAGGAGCTAACTTGCTATCAACAGGGTTATTCTCATTAGGTACCATTACAGACTTCTGCTGTAGTTCAATGTTCTTCCCCTTACTCCTACTCGCATTCCCAGATCGACTAGCGCCCATTCTACTAGACCCCTTACCCTTGCTCTCTACAGAAGAAGTAGGCAGTTTACTACTCTTTGAGCCAAAATAAAATTGAACTCCAGAATCTACTTCTTCTACTTCATTGATGCTATCTAAAATTTCAAATTTAGAACCACTTCCAAATGATCGCTTGCCATTAACAGATTTCCCAGCCATTGCCGTAGAATTCTTGAATTGTTTATTCTTCTGCATAAATCTCGAACTCGAGCTTTGACCTTGCACCAATTTATCTCCCTTTTTAGCAGCAGCCTGATTGACACTCCCGTCGCAATTACCTGTAGTACGCCTTCCTCCCTTTTTTTGAGCCACCATCCACTCTTCAAAGTCATCAGACAAATCCCATTGTTTGACAGTGCCAGTAGTAGGGGCTTGCTTTTCAACCCCATGGTTGTTCTCTTGTCTATTATCAGACCCATTTGCTGGCCTAGAAGCAGACGTGTCACTACAAACTTCCTTGCGATGACCATACATTCCACATTTAAAACAAACAAGGTGGATACCTTCATACTCAACTCTCTGAATACCATTCTTCATAGTGATTTTCGCAACCAGTGGTTTATCCAAATCAACTTGAATCCCAACTCTAGCAAATCTTCCTCTAACAGATCCTTCTGTAAATCTATCCACCTTCAGTGTTTTACCCACTCTATCACCTAGTCGTTTCAAAAAAATTTCCTTATAGTATTCCATCGGCAATTTCGGGAAACGTACCCATATAGTCAGGATAGACATCGAAGCCGCCGATGGGCGAAAATTGGGCCCCTACTTTCGCACAGTAAGGTAATGATCAATCAACAACCAACGGCCACCAGTTAGAACATGGTCAAAATTTAACCTCGAAGCAAATCTCACAATGAAATACCTGAACCCCACATCCACCATATGAATAGGCTTTTGTAGAGACCATAGACGCTTTAGCCTCGAAGCGCGAAATTTCGGGCAAAATTTTTTCTCTAGAGGCGATATTTCGCCTCTAGCGCGAAATTTTGGGCAATGTGCCGTCTCCGAACGTGAAAATGTGCACTTTTTCTGAAAAAGCCACGATAGAGATTAAATATTCCAATCTGCCGAATCAGCTCGAACAAGCTAATCATTCTCACACCTGAGGGAAAAATACGGGTCGTCACTCCGTATTTTCCTTCTCTTACTTGCGCAGACTTAGAGCTCGACCAGGAAGCACAGTTCGGACTTGGACAAGTAGACTGACCTCGACTGTTAGTCCTCGACAGTTTGGAGTCGTCTGTGGGAACCATCTAATCTTACTAGTCCCACCACCCATTGAGAAGCCGCCATGGTATAAACCTGAAGCCATAGCTTGCCAACAGAGGACTCACCCGTCTTGGGTGAGGACCTCGAAGCTACCCAGACACCGAGTCAATACCCAACCCAGACCGACATTGGAATGAGCCAATGTATACACTTAGCCACACAATCTACTCAGCCCGAAGAAGACCTCTCGGTGGGCATGGCCCCCGAGGTAAAGTTGATGTTCCATATGTTCAAGGAACTCAAGGAACAGGTAACATGCCTGGTTGCGGGCCCGCCGACCGCTCTTGTCGTGGCCCCTCAACCAGAGCGACCACAGTTCCGGATACTGGCTCAGAGGCGGGCTCAAGCCCAAAATGATGGCGAAGAATCTCCCGAGCCAGTGGTCCGAGCGGACGAAATTCGCAACCGGAAGGCTTCTCCAGTCGACCTCGAGTAGGCAAAGATTGCGGCCGCTATAGCCAAAGTCATAAACCTGCCCGGCGTCAGCCCTCTCTCTCCCGAGGTCCTGGCCACACCGCTACCTGCAGGCAACCGGATGCCGCACTTAGTGATGTACTGTAACACCCCGAACCCAACCCCACGCTATAGGTCAAGTCCGGACCTGTCACTCGGACAGAGTCTCGTCTGTACCGTGGACTAAACTGTTGCTTGTAATTAGCCACTACAATCTTTGATTCACAACAACAACACATTCAACCTATCCTTCAAGATATTCATAGTCAACCCAAAGTCACAAGGCCATCCGAGCCTTGGAATAACAAAATCTACTTATAGCACACAAGCATGCAAGACAATGTTAACTTTAACTATAAGTAATTGGATACAATTATAACCAAAATCTTCTATCAAGTTAATAAACACCCAAGCATGCAATAAGAGAAGTAATCCAGAATCCATTATTACAAACCATCTAACTCAGCCAACATACAAGATTACAAGTTCCAAACATATATACAAGACCTCAAGGTCTCAAAACACAACAACTAACATCAACTCCAAGCAAACTGCACATATGATCAACCTTATCACACAGGAATCAAGGAATCTGATATACGTGCACTTCTTCTTCTTTCTCTACTACTATCAGCTAGGGATTCACCCCACCTTCTCCTGAAAATGTTAAATGAGGAGTGAACAACAATGTTGCCCAACGAGGGAGGTGATGCAGCATACCGGGGAGTGCAATATGATGTGTAATCACAAGAAGTCATATATATAAATAATATAAAGCAACAAGATCAAATAGTCAAATAGTCAATTAATTAACCACATTAAAAAAGAAATGGTTACAATTCAAGTCTTCAATCTCGAACCACGAACCACGAACTTCACACAAGTGCCGGCAAACCCTTACTCTAACAAGTTGGGATACTTTGGATGTATCCCGATCCTACGACCCTTTCTCTTGAGGTAGGTTCATATGCCCAGCAGGTGAACCACGCCTCTGGGGTAGTGGAGTATACTCAGCGAGAAAGGGAATAGGCACCATGGTAGTCGAGGGAGCACGGCAAGCCTAACGCCGCCTATGTTTCTCGACGCTACCATATCCGAAAAGGTTGCGCAACCCCAAAACGATTCCACAAGAATCAAGATATCAAATAACACGTAAGAGGGTCGACAAAGTAGGCCACCCTCACATATAAACACAACATATGCACGAAATAGCTTTATAGTCTCGAAATAAGCAATCAACATAACTTTTCTCCACAATCAATTCAAATAGTTCAATTATACTGTAGATAATCAATATAATACATGATAACACAACAACAACCTCCAGATGCATCAAAAATATCCAAATACTACTTTTCCCCTTTCTTTAACCAAACTTTCCTTTTCCTATGCATGTTTCAATGTTACCAAACCATATCCTAATCATACTACATTCCTAATTAAGTCAAAAGACACCTATTAAGATCATAAAAACCCATTTTAGAAGCAAAAGCTCGGGAAGGCCCCGAGCGGGTTTTAACTACAACTACCCTATTCGAACCCCAATTTCACGCAACGAAAGCACCAAAAGTGCTTCCATGCCCCAAGGATCCCTAATCCAAAGTCCAAACGTGCCCAAATTGCACAACGAGAAAAGTTTCCTTTTTAAAGTTGACTAATTTCGTAATTTAGCTCAGTTTTGAGTGATTCAACTTCACGTAGCCTCCCAAATAGCTTCACTAGAGTCTAGAGCACCTAATTGAAGTCTCAATTCATTCCAATTAGCAAGTTTATTCAAAACCCGAAATACAAGCACTATTCATCATCTCTTTCATTCAATCTATGCATTCTACCATAAAATTTGATAGTAGGCTACAAAAGATAGTTCTATAGGCTCCATTGAACACATAACAAGCATTCATAACAAGTATTATAACAATAATTGACAATTCAAGAATTTCAACATATATGCAACAAACTTTAAATGCAAAAATAATGCATTCCCTCACAATTTAGAAGATGAAGACAAGTTGTAGATGATCTAAGGCCTCCAAAACCTCCTCAAGATCAAGCTAGGAGCCAAAGATGCAAAGGTTGAACAATTTTTTTCTTATCTTTTCCTTTGTTATTGTCGTCGGGTAAAGGGGGAGGGTATTTTGGGTATAAAGTGCTTTGTTTTCTTGAGTAAAAATGGCATATGTATGTGTATAAGGGGCATATGTATGCGTATAAGGGGTATATGTATGTGTATGTGATCTCAATTAAAGTAAAATGCCATAAATTTTTAGTCAAACTAATTAAAACTCAAGCTATATGATGACTAGTTCAAAAACCAATGTTTTGCATACGTAACACTATTCAAACGAGGTAAAAACTATTTTCTAATTGTATGCTCCTGAGCTCAACAGTCCAAAATGACAAGTCCCCGATTCCTATTATGTGTCATATGACCTAGAAAAAATATTAAATCGCACATTCGAGACGGTCAAAAATCTTATAAATAGTGCCTAATAGTAATATAATTAAAGAAGACAAGAAATGCACACAAAATGCACAAGTAGTTTATGCAATAGTTATTTCAAAATATGTGATGAAATCACGGGCGTTACACCCTCTCCCCCTTAAACTAATTGCGTTCTCGCAATTCTTACATGATTCGGCAACAGCTCTGGATATTTTTCTCTTATCTGATCTTCTCGCTCCTAAGTGGCATCCTCAACTCCGTGATGATCTCAAAGAACTTTCACCATATGAATACTCTTGGTTCGAAGTTCTTGAATCTCTCTATCAACCACTCGAAGAAGTTTCTCAACATATGCTAAAGACTCATCAATGTCCAATGGTTCTGGCTCAATTATGTGCGAAGGGTCGGGATTATATTTCCTCAACAATGACACATGGAATACATCATGAATCCTGCCCAAACTCAGAGGTAATGCCAATCTATAAGCCAAATCACCAACCTTTTCAATGATTTCAAATGCCTCCACATATCTAGGACTGAGTTTACCTCTCTTTCTGTGTTGAATCAAACCCTTGCGCGGAGAGACTTTTAAGAATACATGATCACCCACTGAAAATACCAAGTCTCGTCGGTGTCTATCAGCATAATTCTTCTGTCGACTCAGTGCCATAAGCATCCTCTTCTTTATAAGCTTTACATTATCCACCATCTTGATCATCTCAAGTAGAATAGCTGGATCAACAGTCTTCATTTCACCTACCTCATCCCAATACAACGGAGACTTACATTTCCACCCGTAAAGTGCCTCGTAGGGAGCCATACCAATAGTAGCCTGGTAACTGTTATTATAAGCAAACTCCGCTAGAGGTAGATACTTCTCCCACCTCTTACCGAAATCTAGAACGCAAGCTCGCAACATGTCTTCCAGTATCCTGATAGTCCTCTCTGACTGACCATCCGTCTGCGGGTGATATGCAATACTAAAACTCATATTAGTCCCCATAGCCTTTTGTAGTTTCTGCCAGAACTGTGATGTAAACCTGGGATCCCTATCCGACACTATCTGAGATAGAACTCCATGCAATCTCACGATATTTTTAACATAAAGCTCGGCTAATTTATCAAGGGAATCTGTCTTCTTTGCAGCAATAAAATAGGAAGTCTTTGTCAATCTAAAAACTACAACTCAGACAGAATCATTACCCCGTGGTGATCTCGGTAAATCAAACACAAGATCCATAGTCATCTGGTCCCATTTCTATATCGGAATTTCTAATGGTTGCAACAATCTTGCTGGTCTCTGATGCTCCGCCTTAACTTTCTGACAAGTCAAACACTTAGCCACATAATCAACTATCTCCCTTTTCATGTTGTTCCACTAGAAACTCTGCTTTAAATCCATGTACATCTTAGTGCTACCAGGATGAATTGTGTATTTAGAACTATGAGCCTCAGCAAGAATCTCATCCTTGATAGTTGAATTACCAGGAATACAAATTCTATTCTTATACTTGAGTAGCCCATCATCATGTAACTTGAAGTCGGACTCTCCCCATTTTGACTTCTCTAGAATCTTCAACAACTGAGGATCTGACTGTTGGCCTTCTCTGATCCTAGATAACAATAGAGATTGAATTTGTAAGCTAGGAAATTGGATACCTGCTCCAGAAGCCTTCGGTCTCCACAAGCCCAACTCTTCCACAGACTCCCAGTCTTTGATTATCAAACTAGCCACATAAGTTTTTCGACTCAATGCGTCTGCTATAGTGTTAGCTTTTCCTGGCAAATAACTAATGGTGCAATTATAATCATTCAACAACTCTAGTCAATGCCTTTGCCTCATATTCAAATCTTTTTAAGAAAACAGATATTTAAGACTTTTATGATCAGTAAATATCTCAAATTTATTACCCCCACAAGTAATGTTGTCATTTCTTCAAAGCATAGACAACAACAGCAAGCTCAAGATCGTGTGTAGGATAATTGAGTTCATATGGTTTCAATTTCCTAGAGGCATAAGCTATCACCTTACCATTTTGCATAAGAACGCAGCCCAAACCTTCTTTCGAAGCATCACTGTATATCACCAAATTATCAGTTTTCTCAGGCAATGCAAGAATAAGAGCAGTGGTAAGTCTCTTCTTCAATTCCTGAAAACTGGCTTCACACTTATCATCCCAATTAAATACAGTTTTCTTTTGGGTTAAAGAAGTCAATGGTCCTGCAATTTTTGAGAAGTGTTTAACAAACCGCCTATAATAGCCCGCCAATCTCAAGAAACTACGAACTTCTGTGACAGTCTCGGGTCTTTTCCAAGTCATCACCACATCAATTTTCGCACAGGATCTACATATATTCCATCATGTGAAATAATATGGCCTAAAAAGGCAACTTGTTTCAACCAGAATTCGCATTTGCTAAATTTGGCAAACAATTTATGTTCTTGCAATGTTCAAAGCATATTTTTCAAGTGTTCTTCATGCTCTGCCTCAGATTTAGAATAGACCAGTATATCATCAATGAAAATCACAACAAATTGATCAAGATAAGGTCTAAATACTCTCTGCATCAAATCCATGAAGGCGGCTGGAGCATTTGTCAACCCAAATAGTAATACAACAAACTCATAGTAGCCGTACCTGGTTCTGAAAGTAGTCTTGGGTACATCTTCTCTACGGATTCGCAACTGAAAATAACCCTACCTCAAATCAAATTTAAAAAATACAACAACAGCCTGCAGCTGATCAAACAACTCCTCAATTAAGGGCAAAGAAAATTTATTTTTCACCGTTACCTGATTAAGACCTCAATAATCAATACACAATCATAGAGTCCCGTCTTTCTTCTTTACAAATAACATATTAGCACCCTAAGGTGACGAACTAGGCTGAATAAAACTATTTTCAAGTAAGCCTTGTAGTTGTATTTTCAATTCTTGTAACTCAGGGGGAGCCATTCTATATGGGATTCTAGAAATAGGATTAGTCCCTGGCAGTAAATCAATCACAAACTCTATCCTCGGTCAGGTGGTAACCCCGGCAACTCCTCAAGAAATACCCAAGGAAAATATTTTATAACAGGTACCTCGTTCATTTTCAATTTATCTTTAGGATGATTAATTAGATAGGCTAAATATGCATCACAACATTTTAGTAGCTTTAATAGAAGTTATGATACGAATTCGACTCCCAGTGATTTTAATAACAGGTTGATTAGGTACTTCTAAAGTTAAAACTTTCATTCTACAATCCAAACATGCATAATATCGCCCTAACCAATCCATCCCCAAGATAACTTCAAAGTCCCGAAATGGCAGAATAATCAAGTCAATAGGATACATGCAACCCTCAATACAAATATCACAATTTTTACACACAGACTCCGTAACACATTTAATACCCATAGGACTACCTACTTCAACCACATACGGTAGTTTATCAACTTTTAAAGTAGTAGATTGTGCACATGCAGGAGTAATGAATGAGTGTATAACCCTGGTGTCAATCAAAACTACTACCGACTGACTATTAATAAGAAAAGTACCTTCCACCACTATCGTCGTGTCTGAAAGCTCCTCCCGATCGAGTACAAACACCCATGCCTGGCCTTGCGGTACAATAGCTACTCCTGAAGCTCTAGTCTGAGCACCCTAGCCTGAAGTCTGTCCCTGACCCTGTTTAAACCTGGGGCAATCTCTAGCTTTATGCTGATCACTGCCATAACCCACGCATCGACCCAATTTTCTCCAATACTCTGCCTCCGTGTGGCCCTTGCGATTGCAATGATTGCACTGTAGGTTCTTCTTGGCAGTAGCACCTCCTATAGGAGTCCTGTAAGTAGATGTAGCAGAACTACCCTGCTGAGATCTAGCGGTCACTGGTCGGGTCTGTGACTGACCCTGTGGCTGGCTCTGAGCTGGTCTCGGCTGTGACTGTGTCTGAACTGGTCTTGGGCAGCTCTGGGTTTGCCTCAGCTGTTGAGTTGAACAGACTGCTGATACTGTCTCTGGTAGCCTTGACTCTGGGACTGATATTGACGTTTACTAGACTGACTAGACTGAGCCAACACATCTGCCTTACGTTTCTCGTACCTCGATACGGCCCTGACTACTGCAGCATAACTCGGATAGTCTTGCAAAGACAAATTAAGCATAATATCACTCCTCAACCCTGTGATAAATCTCTGAATCTTCATGTCCTCCGGCTGTACTAAAGCTGGCACGTATCGAGAAAGTCTAGTGAAAGTAGCCTCATACTAATCTACAGTCATGTTTCCCTGTCTCAAAGCTATAAATTCCTCTTGATGTCTCTCGCGAGCTACTATAGATACATACTTATCCCTGAACTCACGAACAAAGTCAGCCCACACATGCTGGACCCTCTCAGTATCCCATTTCTCTCTAACAATACGCCACTACTCCTCGGCGTCACCCTCCATTAAGAATGCAGCATAAGTAATCTTTCTCTCATCATTGCACTCGAGTATCGCAGAGACTTTCTCAAACTTGTTCAACCATATCTCAGCTTTCATGTCATCTGGCTCACCATAAAAACTGTACGCCCCGTGGTGCAAGAATTTGTCGTACAATTTACCCCCAACAGTACCACTACCCTCTACTCTAGCAGTCTGATTACCTCTGCCAACACCTGTCGTACCCTGCTGAACCAAAAATTGAGCTATAGTATCCATGGCGGTGGCCATTGTGGCCAAAATCTGTGTATTGCTTGGTTCCTGACCCTGCGGTACATTTCCTGCTACCCCTGTACCTTGCCCAGGTACATTCTGCCTAGGAGCTTCCTCCGGCTTTCTCCGTGGTTTTCTCCTTCTCCTCATCTCGATGCTAGAAGAGTATAATATTATAATAGGCAAATATATAATGCAAAAATAATATGCATATTGTTTTCAAAACATCTTACTCACATAAGATAACATATAAAACACTTTACAGCATTAAACACTTTCATCTTCATATCATATCATGCTTTACCATTCCTGTTACATGCTAGCATGTCTTTTACCCAAGTACTTAGACAATTAAACAAACACATATTCACATAATTCAACTTTCACATATAGACCTCTACCCACATGCCGAGGAAGTTAACCCGGCTACAGTATTCAAGTAGCTCTGATACCACCTAAATGTAACGCCCCAAACCCAACCCCACGCTATAGGTCAAGTTCGGACCCGTCACTCGGACAGAGTCTCTTCTGTACCGTGTACTAAACTGTTGCCTGTAATTAGCCACATACAATCTTTGATTCACAACAACAAAACATTCAACCTATCCTTCAAGATATTCATAGTCAACCCAAAGTCACAAGGCCATCCGAGCCTTGGAATAACAAAATCTACTTATAGCACACAAGCATGCAAGACAATGTTAACTTTAACTATAAGTAATTGGATACAACTATAACCAAAATCTTCTATCAAGTTAATAAACACCCAAGCATGCAACAAGAGAAGTAATCCAGAATCTATTATTACAGACCATCTAACTTTAGCCAACATATAAGATTACAACTTCTAAGCATATATACAAGACCTCAAGGTCTTAAAACATAGCAACTAACATCAACTCAAAGCAAACTGCACATATGATCAACCTTATCACACAAGAATCATGGAATCTGATCTACGTGCACTTCTTCTTCATCCTCTACTGCTATTAGTTGGGGATTCACCTTAGCATCTCCTAAAACATGTTAAATGAGGAGTAAGCAACAATGTTGCCCAGCAAGGGAGGTGATGCAGCATACCGGGGCGTGCAATATGATGTACAATCACAAGAAGTCATATATATAAATAATATAAAGCAACAAGATCAAATAGTCAAATAGTCAAGTAATTAACCACATTAAAAAAGATACGGTTCCAATTCATGTCTACAATCTCGAACCACGAACTACGAACTTCACGTAAGTGCGGCAAACCCTTACTCCAACAAGTTGGGATACTCCAAATGGATCCCGATCCTACGACCCTTTCTTTGAGGTAGGTCCATATGCCCAACAAGTGAACCACGCCTCTAGGGTAGTGGAGTATACTCAGCGAGAAAGGGAATAGACACCATGGTAGTCGAGGGAGCATGGCAAGCCCGACGCCGCCCGTGTTTCTCGACGCTACCATGTCCGAAAAGGTTGCGCAACCCCAAAACGAGTCCACAAGAATCAAGATATCAAATAACACGTAAGAGGGTCGACAAAGTAGGCCGCCCTCACATATAAACACAATATATGCACAAAATAGCTTTATAGTCTCGAAAGAAGCAATCAACATAACTTTTCCCCACAATCAGCTCAAATAGTTCAATTATACTTTAGATAATCAATATAATACATGATAACACAACAACAAGTTCCAGATGCATAAAAAATAACCAAATACTACTTTTCCCCTTTCTTTAACCAAGCTTTCCTTCTCCTATGCACGTTTCAATGTTACTAAACCATATCCTAATCATACTACATTCCTAATTAAGCCAAAAGACACCTATTCAAATCATAAAAACCCGTTTTAGAAACAAAAGCTCGGGAAGGCCCCGAGCGGGTTTTAACTACAACTACCCTATTCGAACCCCAATTTCATGCAACGAAAGCACCAAAAGTGCTTCCATGCCCCAAGGATCCCTAATCCAAAGTCCAAACGTGCCCGGATTGCACAACGAGAAAAGTCCCCTTTTTAAAGTTGACTAATTTCGCAATTTAGCTCGGTTTTGAGTGATTCAACTTCACGTAGCCTCCCAACTAGCTTCACTAGAGTCTAGAACACCTAATTGAAGTCTCAATTCATTCCAATTAGCAAGTTTATTCAAAACCCTAAATACAAGCACTATTCATCATCTCTTTCATTCAATCTATGCATTCTACCATAAAATTTGATAGTAGGCTACAAAAGATAGTTCTATAGGCTCCATTGAACACATAACAAGCATTCATAACAAGTATTATAACAATAATTGACAATTCAAGAATTTCAACATATATGCAACAAACTTTAAATGCAAAAATAATACACTCCCTCACAATTTAGAAGATGAAGACAAATTGTAGATGATCTAAGGCCTCCAAAACCTCCTCAAGATCAAGCTAGGAGCCAAAAATGCAAAGGTTGACCAATTTTTTCTCCTCTTTTCCTTCCTTATTGCCGTCGGGTAGGGGGTATTTTGGGTGTTAAATGCTTTGTTTTCTTGAGTAAAAATGGCATATGTACGTGTATAAGGGGTATATGTATGTGTATGTGATCTCAATTAAAGTCAAATGCCATAAATTTTTAGTCAAACTAATTAAAACTCAAGCTATATGATGACTAGTTCAAAAACCAATATTTTGCATACGTAACACTATTCAAACGAGGTAAAAACTATTTTCTAATTGTATGCTCCTGAGCTCAAAAGTCCAAAATGAGAAGTCCCCGATTCTTATTATGTGTCATATGACCTAGGAAAAATATTAAATCGCACATTCGAGACGGTCAAAAATCTTATGAATAGTGCCTAATAGTAACATAATTAAAGAAGACAAGAAATGCACACAAAATGCACAAGTAGTTTATGCAACAATTATTTCGAAATATGTGATGAAATTCCGGGTGTCATATATATAGTGGGGACGGCGACCCCGCCAGCCACTTGCTAAACTTCGATCATCATATGACTCTACATGATATGACAGATCGGATGAAGACGAAGGCATTCCCGACCACTTTGGTGGGCAACGCATTGGATTGGTTCCAGATACTTCACCCCAGCTCGGTTGAAAGTTTCCATCAGATAGCAGAGGTGTTCCTGTCCCGATTCGCCGGAAGCCGACGTGTAACCCACTATACATCATTACTATTGACGGTGAAGCAACAGAAGGGAGAAAGTCTGAGGACCTACACTCCCCGATTCAATGAAGAATCTCTCAGGATCCCCAACCTCAAGGACTCAATGGCCCTGATGGCTTACCAAAGCGGGCTCAGGTCGAGGCCCCTCACATCCTCCTTAGCCATTGACCCGGTGGACACTGTGTCTAAGCTGATGGTGAGTGCGGATGGATATATTCATTCTGAGGAGATTCACCAGGCTAAGTAAGAAGATGATAAAGAAAAGGAGAAGAGGGGATAACCCTCTTCCAAGGCTTAGCCCGGGAACAAGGCACAGGTCGACATGGGCAAGTAACCGCAGTAACAATAGAAATCAGGCCCCAGGTTCATAGTGTTCACCCCCCTCAACACCCCAAGGGAACAGATCTTGATGGAGATTCAACATCAGAACCACTTGCCACCAGCACCTAAGATGCGAGGCCGACCTGAGATGTGCAATAAAACTAAGTATTTTCGTTACTATATGAATTACAGGCATACCACCGACGAGTGTAAGGATCTGAGGCAGGAGATCGAGGCCCTGATCTCCAGGGGACACCTCAAAAGGTATGTCGATCAATGACTGCCCTGGAGCCCCGACCAAGGAGCAGGCAGAGAGAGAGATAGGAGCCCTCCCAAACGTCATGACCGGGTTGGGCATTTAGCCATTGTAGAGACTATTGTCGGAGGGCTCGCGTCGGGAGGTGAGACGTCAGCAGGACGGAAAGGGTATGTTCGAGCTAGGCATAAGCATGGGTCAGTTGTAGGTTTGGCCGGGGGACAGGAAAGAATCACCTTCACCTAGGATGACCTTGAGGGAGTAATCTTACCTCATGACGACCCATTGGTTGTCAGTGCCGAGATTGCCAACATCACTGTTAGAAGGCTAATGGTAGACACTGGGAGTTCAACTGAGGTTCTCTTCCTGAAGGCCTTCGAGCAGATGAGGTTGGACTGGCGTCAGTTTCAGCCATTGAAAGGGACACTTGCCGGCTTCACTTGGCACAACCATCAAGCTGAGGGAGTCATCAACCTCACACTCACCCTCCAGGATGGTTCGAAAAGGGCTTCGATACAGGCCAATTTTGTCGTGATGGACTACAACTCAGCTTACAATGGCATTCTGGGGCGGGTTGCCTTACATTACTTCAAGGCCATCCCTTCTACGTACTATCAAGCACTGAAGTTCTCGACTCAGAGCGGAATAACCACAATTAGGGGGGCCCAACTTTCAGCCCGTGAATGTTATGAGAGCTCCCTCCAGCCAAAGTATCAAGTAGGGTGAGGACTCGACCTACCTGAAGAAATGAGGGATGCCAAGAGAGAAAGTCCCGCGGAAGAGCTGCAGGAGATAAAACTTTCGGAGGAAAACAAGAAAGCCAAGATCAGAAGTGAGCTGCCGGAAAACCTCAAAGAAGGTATAAGTCAATTTTCTCTTTGAAAATGAACATATATTTGCTTGGTCAGCCACTGACATGACAGGAATTGATCCGACCGTGATTGAGCACCACTTGAATGCCGACCCCAGTTACTACCCAGTAAAGCAGAAACGTAGGCATTTCCATTATAAAAAGTAGAAAATCATAGCTGAGGAGGTCGAAAAACTACTAGATGCCGAGCACATACAAGAAATTTTGTATTCAACCTGGCTATCTAACGTAGTTTTGGTCTCCAAGAATACAGGGAAATGGAGACTGTGTATTGATTTTACTGACTTCAACAAAGCCTGCCTGAAGGACTACTTTTCATTGCCTCGAATCGACTAGTTAGTAGATGCCACCTCAGGATTTGAGTTGTTGTCCTTCATGGACGCCTTCAAGGGCTACAACCAGATCAAGATGGCACCTGGGGACAAAGAAAAAATAGCTTTCGTTACCGATCAAGGGCTCTACTACTATGAGGTCATGCTTTTTGGCCTCAAGAATGCTGGGGCCACCTATACTCGGATGGTAAGCAAAGTCTTTAGAGAACAAATTAGGCGGAACATGGAAATTTATGTGAATGACCTGCTGGTCAAGAGTAAGAGGGTGGAAGATCATACGACCGACTTGGCAGAGGCCTTCGCCGTGATGGATCAGTCCGGAATCGAACCAAATCCAAAAAAATGTGCGTTCGGCGTGAAGGCGGGAAAGTTCTTGGGATTCATGGTTACGGCTCGGGGCATCGAAGAAAATCCAGAGAAAATTCAGGCGATTTTAGACTTAGCGCCCCCGACCTGCGTGAATGATATCTAGGTGCTTACCGAAAAAGTAGCTGCCCTAAGCAGATTCATGTCCAGGTCGGCGGACAAGTGTGCTTCTCTATTTAAAATCTTAAGGACCCCCAAGAACTTCGAATGGACGAGGTAGTGCCAGAACGCCTTCGATGAATTAAAGAAATACTTAGTTTCGCCACCCCTGCTATCCCGACTTGAGGAGGAGGAAGAATTGACACTATATTTAGCCTGTTCGGGAACGGCAGTAGCGGCTATGCTAGTTCGGGAAGAAGGCCAAGACAAGAAATCGGTTTATTATATCAGTAAGACTCTCCATGGGGCCGAGATGAGATATTCCACCTTGGAAAACTCACTTTCGCACTAGTGACCGTGGCCAGAAAGCTTAAGCCATACTTTGATGCTCACACAATCAGAGTCATGACAGACGCTCCACTTAAATCCATCACGCACAAGATAGAAACCTCGAGCAGACTATTGAAATGGGTAGTTGAGCTCAGTCAATTTGACATTGCCTATCAGCGGAGAACAACCAGCAAAGCCCAGGTAATCGCAGACTTTGTTGTTGAATGCACAGGCCTAGTCGAACACGATCCGAAAGAAGTCTGGAAAATCCACGTAGACGGAGTGTCGTGGAAGTCAGGAAGCGGAGCAAGGATTGTAATCTTCGACCCAACAGGTCACGACCACCAATATTCCCTCAAATTTTCCTTCCCGACCTCTTACAATGAGGCCAAGTATAAAGCAGTGATCGCAGGTCTGAGGGTCATGGCCCAGCTGGGGGCACAGATCCTAGAAATATACACCGACTCCCAGCTGGTTGCGAGCCAAGTCTTTGGAGAATTCGAGGCTAAAGATGCTGCCACAGTGCTCTACCTCAGTAAGGTCAAGGACTTGGCCTCAATATTCAAGAGATTTTCCATACAGCAGATCCCGATGGAAGAAAATACAGAAGCTGATGCCCTATCAAAATTGGCCGTAGGAGAAAACTGACATGCCTTGGTCACGTGGAAGAGATTTTTGAGCCCAGCATCCATTTAAGAAAGCAAGAGGTTGCCGAGATAACCACGACCCCAGATTGGACTCGGCCAATCCTGGACTACTTGGAGGGGGTGTAGTCCCTGAGGACTCAAGGGAAGCTCAAGAAATTGAGAAATAGGCTTCAAGGTCCGTCATAATCGTAGGTCAGCTCTACAAAAGGGCCTATATCTGGCCCTTCTTAAAATGCGTGGGACCCGACGAGGAAAACTACATACTCAGAGAAATCCATGAAGAAGTGTGTGGAAATCACTTGGGCGATAAAGCCCTAGCGAGAAATGCACTAAAGCAAGGCTACTTCTAGCCGACCTTGAAACAAGATTCTAAAGATTAGGTAAAAAAATATGACACCTGCCAGAGATTCACCAAGGTCCAAACGAAACCCGCGGTAGACTTGATAGTAATGGTTAGTCCGTGGCCATTCTACCAGTGGGGGTTGGACATCATTGGTCTGCTGCCGAACAGCATCAGGCAGAAGAAGTATGCCTTCATGGCTGTCGATGACTTCACCAAATGGCCCAAGGCCCTTGTAGCCAGAATAACTGAAAAGACAGCTTGGGAATTTGTATTGAAGAATATCATCTACCGGTTTGGTGTGCCTAAGGTCATAGTGACCGACCACGACAAACAATTTGATAGTTCATATTTCCGAGGAAGATGTGCTGAAATTGGAACCAACCTTAGATTCTTGTCTATTATTCATCTCCAAAGTAATGGTCAGGTCAAAAGAACTAACCAGATTATTTTGCAGGGTCTGAGAACGAAGCTAGAAGATGCAGTGGGATAGTGGGCAACGATATTTCCTGAGGTGTTGTGGGCTCAGCGCACCACCATCAGCTCGGCCACAGGAGAATCACCATTCGAACTGACTTTCGGCACTCAAGCGGTGCTTCCGGTGGAAATTGGGTCTCCTACCAGTAGGATGCTCCACCATGATCCCAAAATAAACGGAGCTCGAATCCGAGAAGAGTTAGACCTGGCTGAAGTGTTGCGTGCCAAAGCTCAGGTTCGAATGTTAGTTGGGAAAGCGGCCATGGAACGAGCCTTTGTCAAGCAAGTCAAGTCAAAGTCTATCAAATTTGGTGATCTGGTCCTACGACGAGCTATCTTTTTGCCACGCCCAGGAAGCAAGCTTTCCCTGCCTTGGGAAGGCCCGTACGAAGTAATGAAAGAAATCCGACCTGGAACCTTTCACCTTCTTAACAAGTTCGGGAAGCAGCTGAAAAATGCTTGGCATGCGGAGCACCTTAAGCGTTATTTTGTATGAGGCCTCGAACCGAAACTATTTTGTAAAGCCTAAGCTCGAAGGGCACACTGTATCAAAGATATCTAATACAATTCCTTTTTTTTGTACATGATTTCTTATGGCCGGTTCAATTTTATCGATCTAAGGATAAAAGTACACTTATCGATTAAAACCAAGTTGACCATCTCGGTTCATTGACGCCAGTTCGGTCTTAACCAACATAGTTTGGTTCACACTCCGGCTAGGACTGACGAGTCCAACTCGGTTAAATCAAGACATTGATTTATCTAGTTGATTTCATCACGACAATTGGCTTGAGCTTAATTAAAAGTTCCTAAAATGCAATCGAGCATGAATCGGCACATGTGCAAAAAAAAAAAAAAAAACACACACATATACACATAAAGTGCGCTGCTACGGAAACCAGTTAATGATGAATAATTGTTTCATTAATAATAATAAAAAATATATATATACAAGGAGGCCCGCCTCGGGCATGCTGCAAAGAAAAGAGCGAGAAGCGTGAAACTCAGGGTGAGAGAGTAGTAGAAACAGCTCCATCTCCTGCTTTATCCCCGACCTTAGGGGATCCCTCCTCGGTCAGCTCTATCCCCTTCTTCACGAAGTTTATAACTCCGTGGGCTTGAAACCTCAGGTCAGCTAGAAGCCCCGGTATATTAAAGAACTCTGGTGGCGGGGCCTCTATAATCTCCAAGTACTCAGTCTTGGAGGGCTTGAGGAAGGTCTTTGCCTGTTCTCGAGCAGTGAGTTGACCTCAAAAATAGTATTCCATCTCAGTGAATCTGACCATCGCCTCTCCCTCCTTCATCAGCCAGGACACGCCGGCATCGCTGTCCTTGAAGGCTTCTACTACTTTTTCCCCATCAGGCCCGATCTTCTCTTTAAGCTTCTGAAGGCCGGTCTCTACTTCGCGCTTCTCCTTTTTAAGCTTTGTGATGTCATTGCTAGCCTGAGCCCTTCGGGACAGTTCCCGCTCAAGTTCTTCTTTCGCGGTCTTCAACTTCTCCTTCAGATTGCCATCCTCCCGGTATCTCTTCAGGGCCTCTTTCGTTTGTTCCAGCAGCTCGACCTGGGCTTCATTGTACCTATACTCCAACTCGGTACAAAGGGCCTAGACCTTGTGAATAAGGTTGGGGACGGAGAGGACATGAGACTCGACATGCAAGGAGAAGAAGTTAGGCAAGATGCAATTGAAGAAAATCCTACGATCAGACATAAAGCGGCAGATTACCGTTGCTGCATCTATTCTCAAGTCAAAAACAAGCTGATCTACCGAGACTTTGGCTAATTTGGGGTCGCGCTCGATGGGGGCAGAGGTATCAACTACTCTGTCGTTCTTAGACCGAATTACCTCCGCCGCCTTCCCTTTCCCCGTTTCCTCGAGTTGGGGGCTCTTCTTCGATTCCATCTTGGCAAGAGGACGCTTGACGATTACCACACCCGATTCTTTCTTCTTGGGAGGGGACCCCTGGGTCCTGCTTTTCTTTGAAGAGACCTCCTTCTTGGTCTCCTCAGGCTTTTTACTGGGCGCGGAGCCTTCGCCACTCATCGCTGCCACTTTCCTCATGATGAACGCCCTCTCTCCAGTGGTTGACATTCCTGAAAATCAAAGAAGTTGGTTAGTAAAATCAAATGACATTAGGTCGGAAAAAATGCATACGATGATCAGAATGGTGGTAATGAAGATCTAGGGAGGTCAGATCAGATTCCGAGACTAACCCTCTGCCCGATTCTCGTCCTCATCATCTAATTTGGGAATTAGGTCGGAGTGTGACTTGGTCAAATCAGGTGCCCGACCGAATAACTTGGAATTCCAAATCTTGTCCCACGTGAGGACACTCATAATATCTATTAGTTGATTCGGGCCCGACTTAAGCTCTTCCGCATTATGGGCTTCCGAGTCAGACAGTCAAGGCTGGTCGTTGAGTTTCTTCTTCAGAGACAGGGTCCATTCACTCCTACACCCCGTGTTGACCGAGCATTCCACCCAGTAGTACTTGTTATGCCAACCCTTGTTTGAAGACTTCCACTTGGTAAAAAAGGCCAGATCATTTCTAGCCGCAAAGTGGAACCACGTAGGTTGTTTAGGGTTAGCTTTGCAGGTGTAGAAGTATCTAAATAGGGTGAGGGTCGACTCCACACCCACCTCCCGACAGTACACGTAAAAAGCTACGATCATGGCCCAACCATTGGGAGCCACCTGGCCCGGGCTTAGCTCGAAGTAGTCTAGCATGAAGGTGATGAAGTAGGGGAGGGGCAGTTGAATCAAGTCGAAAGCCAGATCATAGATCGTGAAGTGGCCATCAGGCGGATTACATGCATGGTCGAGTCGACCTAGAATCTTGAGTCTGAACATCTAGTCCACCGACCAATTCCTTAACCTACCATTCAGCAATGCTTTGGTAGTATGGCACTCACGTCGGCAGCAGGCAAAAAGCTGTTGGATCTTCTTTCCTCGACCCGAGGAACCGCTAGTTGTGTGAACATAAGGTGACGGACTTGCCTTCATAGGTTTGGTGCCCACCGCCTTGACTCTGAAAGTCTCGGCTATGTACTTATGGGGTATCTCGAGGCCCTCTAGCTGGTTCAAGGATGAGCCATCCCTAGCCATGCCCACCTCATGCAGATTAGACAGAGGATCCTCTTCGGCCTCCTCTTGCGCCCTTTGGACCTTCACGATTCTACATTCCTCATCACTCTCTGACTGGGCCTGTGTGGGTTTGGACTCCTCCTCTTGATAGATACTTGAATCACCACCGTCACTTTCCCGCTCTGAGGACAGCTCCGAGCTAGAAGGGTTCTCCTCACCACCCCCATATGATATAACTTCCATCTCCTGGGAGTCCTCGGGCTCCGACTCTCCCATTTGTTTAAAATGTGTATGAAACATAAATATGCAATATTTAAAGGGAGTCGGGACGTACCTAATGGGTATCTAGTTGGAATACATGAGGCTGATGGGACCAGACTGGTAATCTTTCGAGCTCACGGATCCCCAACCTTCCAAACTCCCGAGCTATAAACTTATCGAGCTTAAACACCTGAGAGAGTCTTGAAAGCTTAGATGCAAAGAGTGAAATGGATTTCGGAACATTGGGACCCTATTTATAGGCACCAACTATAACCGTCTCGAGAATGTCAAATGTCGCGTCCTATCATAACCAAGACTTAACGTGTCTGATCCTCAGACACGGCCTTCACATGACGTGGCACCTACCCTTGGTCGGTCACACTTAGCTCGAAAATGCATAATGCAAGCCTAGACCCCTTCCAGGTCCCTGGACCTTAGGGGAAGGGGAGGGGGATGGGAGGGGAGGGGAGGGAACTGACAAGGGATTACTCGAGCTGGGAATTACGCCGTCGGATCACATATCGACCTTAAGATCCGACCCGACCCGATGTTAGACCCAAATGGCCCCCGCGGCTCTACCAGCCAATCCGATGGGACATAAAGCAAGGCACATAACTCGGACCAACAGATAATTCCTTTGACTACTGGGTAATAGCTTTGTCCATTGGTTGTTCGGCGCGGGCAGCCGGTAGCGTTTCGGGCAGCATTGTACATTTATTGCTGTCCAAATCCAAATTAGTATAAATAGAGCTCCATTCTGCATTTATGAAGGTAACTCGTGCATTAAATATTCCAATCTGCCGAATCAGCTTGGACAAGCTAATCATTACGAGTCGTTACCCCGCCTTTTCCTTCTCTTACTTGCGCAGACTTAGAGCTCGAGAAGGAAGCACAGCTCGGACTTGGACAAGTGGATTGATCTCGATTGTTAGTTCTCGACACATACGATTAGAGCTTGTAGCCTAATCCATTTGTACCTAACTGGCTAAATTCGAATCCACGAACATAAAGGCTATTAATTTAGGCAACCTACCATCGTAGATCAGTCTTTTCCCATTTCATATTTCGTAAAGCTTTTAAAGTGCACTAGAGTGATAGTTTGTCATTAGTCAACGTTTGTTTTCCCGTCAACTACTTTTACTTTCAAAATCAACTCTTTACATTCTTATTCTAGTATTTTGCATTTTTGGTGACAATCCCAATTCTCCATGGACGTCCCTTGAGTAGCCATTAGCATGGTCAAATAGAAATTTTAACTAAATTGTTATTGCTTCATTTTTATCACTTATTATTGATTGTACAATGACTCGATTAGTGATACACAAACTTGAACTCATTCCCTCAACAATATTTCCAAAGCAAAATTAATGATAATTAATGAGTATAGAACTGATGCCATATATCAGCAGCCATCTTATTTATAATATTCGTAGAACTCAACTCCTTTGATATCAAACATCTTAACAAAAAATTAGAAACAAAATATGCAAGTAATAAGTTAATTAAAAATTAAATAAAAATAATTTTAACTCATTGAACAAAGAGACATGATTTATTTCATGAACAATTAAATAACTTTTTTTTGTAAAGCTAGAAGACAAAAATGATATTTTAATCTCATTTTTACTAATAATATCTACCACCTAAATTTATTTTATTTCAATATTATCTACATGTAAAAAGTGCCATATGTCATTTAAAGAAAAATATAACATATGAAGAATAATATAAATAGAATATTTAATTTTTTTAATAAAACTAAGATTTTTTTATTTTTTTTGTGTAGCACGGGTGATTGTTGGCTTACATTTGGCATGATGGTTGTTTTCAAAAGGTCTTGTCATTTAAAAATTGTAGGTGGAATTCAGCTCCATCAATATAGGATATCTTAACAAAAAATTAAACACAAAATATGCAAGCAATAAGATAATTAAAATTTAAATAGAATAACTTTACCTCATTCAACATAGAGAAATGATTTATTTGAACAATTAAATAACCTTTTTTTACAAAGCTAGAAGACAAATATGAACTTCTAATCTCATTTTAACTAATAATATCTACCACCTAAATTTGTTTGATTATATTATCTACATGTAAAAAGTGTCATATGTCATTTAATACATAAAAAGTAACATATAAAGATAAATACGAAGCAAATATTTAATTATTTGAATAAAAGTAAGATTCCTTTTTTTTTTGGTATAGGAGGGATGATTATTGGCTTAAATGTGGCATGATGGTTGTTCTCAAAAGGTTTTGTCATTTAAAAATTAAAGGTGAAATTTGTTTTCGCTTATTTATGATTTGTTTGATTTGATTTTTAATATATGAATTAAATACTCTACATTAATCAATCTGTAATTAAAAAAAAAAATTACGAATGAGGTTTTGTAATTTAAAAAACAAAGGTGAAACTTTCGTTTTACTTATTTATGATTTTTAATTTAATTTACTATATCAAAAGAATATTCTAAACTAATCAAGTTTAAGAATATTCTAAACTACAAGGGTTTAATCAAAAAAAAAAGCAATTCTACGAGGAGGCTTTATCATTTAAAAAAAGGAGATGAGATTTTTTCACTTATTTATGATTTTTTAATTTGATTTTTAATATGTGAATTGGATAGTTAATTTTTTTAATATAGGCAAGATTCCTTTTCAATAGGAAGAGTACTTATTTACTTACACATGACATGATATTTTTTTTGGATGGATGCCTTTTTACTTACACATGTCAAAATCGTTGTTGCCTCATAATATTAGAATATTAGATATGATTTTCCGGAAGGGTCCTGAATTTATAGGCACGTGGGTCCTTTAATGAAGTCTACTTCGAAAAATGAGAATGAAATCTTCTCCAGACACGATTTTCAAATTTTATGTACTTCTAAACTGATCCCTGTCGTTATCTGTGAGTTGCAAGGACTTCTTGGAGACCTCGGTGGTCAGTTGATTATGGTCTTTATTTATCTCTTTTACGAGCGTGGGGGGAAATTGGCTTCTTTAGATCCTCAAGTAGGGAATGTTCCCCATATCATGTGGTATACTTGTAGCCTTATTTATAAAATTTCATGGAAAAGCATGAATTAAAATCCTTTCCTAACTAGTGTTTATTCTAACAATTTAAAATATATGCGAGTCATTCACTAAATTCAAAATATTTAAACATTTACTATAATTTCCTCTCATTTTTTTGTATTTAAAATTGAAATGAAAAATAAGATACAATAATGTAAAAATAAAAAAAAAAATTAGAAAATATCACATTTAGACCCTATTGCTTTCAAAATTTTTCAATTTCATCCCTATTATTTTTCTAAAAATTTCAATTTCATCCCCATTGTTTGTCTAAAAGTTTCAACTTCGTCTCTATTGTTTAAAATTTCTTAATTTCGTCCCTATTATTTTAAAAAAAAAAAAAAAAATTGTCCCCATTATTTTTAAAAAAAATTAATTTTGTCCCTATTATTTTTCTAAAGTTTTAAATTCATCTCTATTGTTCAAAATTATTCAATTTAGTCCTTATATTTTTCAAAAAATAATATGACTAAATAAAAACTTTTTGAGAAACAATAGGGACGAATTTGATTATTTAGAAAATAACAGGGACAAAATTGATTAATTTTGAATAATAAAGACGAATTTAAAAATTTAGGGATGAAATTAAAACTTTTTAAAATAATAAGGACGGAATTGAAACTTTTTTAAAAAGAAAAGGGACCAAATTGAGAAATTTTAAACAGTAGGAACGAAATTGAAATTTTAAACAAACAATATTGATTAAATGTGACATTTCCAAAAATAATCATCCACCTGTGTGGTACACTTCCATAAAACCAATTAGGGAAAACTTCACATATAGTCCCTATATTGCACAAAAGTCTCAATTTAGTCCCTATTGTTAAAATTTATCCAAATTAGTCATTATTATTTCCAAATAAATCTCATTTTCGTCCCTATTATTTTAAAAAAATCTCAATTTCGTCTCGCTTATTTAAATTTATCCAAATTTGTCATTATTATTTTTAAGAAATCTCAATTTCATCCCTATTATTTCTAAAAAATCTCAATTTCGTCCTTATTGTTTCCAAATATAATCGGATGAAATTGAGATCTTTTAAAATTAATAAGGACTAAATTGGATACAAAATTAAATAATATGAACGAAATAAGACTTTTTAAAACAATAAGGAGTTTGCGCTGGAGAGTATTTGTGGAATTTTCTCAAACCAATTATTCCAAGACTCGAAGTAGAACATACACATACACATTTTCAATTCTTTGCAACAGAACAAACGGACCAAGAAATGGAGATCAAAGATGAAGTTGCAGAAAAAGAAACCGATTTCAGTGATTTGCCTGACGAAATTCTCTCCCACATACTCACTTTTCTAGACACCAGAACTGCCGTACGAACTTCAGTTCTTTCCACTCGCTGGAAACTTATTTGGACAGATTGTGAGACGCTCGATTTCACGTATGAGCCTGAGGCAAGCTTGAAGCAGCAAGATTCAAGCGATGCACTAGCATTCGCTTTGCTAGTCAACAAAATAAATTTCACTGCGGGCCTGGATGATTTTCTATCAAGACGGACGAACGCAAGGCTGACCAAATTTCATTTGAACCTCAAGAGTAACGTGGCGAGGCAGCTTGTAGATTACTGTCTTCAATATGCGGCAAGGCACAACGTCGAAGAAGTAAAATTACGCGCATTTTGTATGGCAGAGCCTGTAGAGTTGCAGAAATTTTGTTTACTTGCCAAAATTTAACTTCCTTGAAGTTGACGAATGTAGTAAAAAACAGCATTGCATTGCCGAAGTGTTTTGCGGTTCCAAATTTAAAAATGTTGAAGCTTAGTAGTGAGAAGATTTAGAAGGAGAGAGAAAAATATCTATTCATCTTATTCATCTTAATGTAATGCCGTACAATGAAGTCTATATATATAGTAATCTAATTCATCACATTTGCTAATACAGCTGTATCCAACTAATGTCTAACTAACTAACTTCTAATCTGATCAGCTGAGTTGTCACCTTCTTGATGATTTATTGAGTTGACTTCATTGACCATTATAGATACCTTATCATCCCCCCACAAGCTGAGCTACGAGGATCGAAGAGGCAGCTTGTTGCGCAAAAACTGAAATTTCACAACAGGCAGTGGCTTTGTAAAAAGATCAACTGGTTGTTGAGCAGTAGGAACATGAGAAAGGCTGAGAAACTTGGCTGATACAAGCTCACGGATGAAATGATAATCTAGTGCTATGTGCTTTGTCCGATTGTGAAACACCGGATTTGAGGCAATGGCAATTGCTGAAATATTATCACACCAGAGCTTGGGACATGAACTAACAATGAACAAGTCTTTCAAGATAAAACTCAACCAGCGAAGTTCTGCAGCAGTAGAAGCAAGAGCTCTATATTCAGCCTCTATGGAAGAGCGTGATACAGTGGGCTGCTTCTTGGTAGACCAAGAAATCAAATTAGCTCCGAGAAATATACAAAAACCAGTAGTAGACCTTCTATCGGGAATACTATTAGCCCAATCGGAGTCAGAAAAGGCTTGCATCGTTAGTGTAGTTGGCCTAAACTGGAGACCAAGATGTATCGTACCATGCACATAACGTAGGAGACGTTTAAGAGATGCAAAATGACCTTGTGTAGGACTGTGCATCTGCTGGCAAACATTATTCACTGCATACTGAAGATCAGGACGTGTTATTGTTAAATACTGCAGAGCTCCTACAATGCTTGTAAAGAAAAAGGGATCACCATAAGGAGAATTAGAAAGCTGCCGAAGAGAATCTGTTGGAACAGCTGAAGCCGGAGTTGCAATGGATTTACAATCTGCCATGCCTGCTTTTTTAAGAAGATCAGCTGCATATTTCGATTGATGAAGTAGGATGCCAGCTGAATTATATTCAACCTCAAGACCAAGAAAATAAGACAATTTTCCCAAGTCCTTCATTGCAAAATTGCGATTCATATCTTGCACAAGAGTGTGAATAGTTGCATCTGTATTACCAGTAATCAAGATATCATCGACATATACATGCACAATGATTGTTGCATGATCTTGATGTCTGATAAACAAAGATGTGTCAGCTTTGCTGCAAACAAAATCATGATCAGTAAGAAACTTAGACAATAGTTGATACCAAGCCCTTGGGGCTTGTTTTAGCCCATATATTGATTTTTGAAGCTTGCACACATGATTGGGATACTGCATGTGAACAAACCCCTGTGGTTGTTGCATAAAAACTTCTTCTTGCAAGGTGCCATGGAGGAAAGCGTTGGAGACATCAAGTTGCTTGATATTCCAGCCATTTGTGAGGGCAACAGTTAGAACAATCCTCATAGTCTGAATCTTAACCACTGGACTAAATGTTTCAGAATAATCCAAACCATAGGACTGATGAAATCCCTTAGCAACTAAACTCGCCTTATACCGTGCTACACTCCCATCAGCATGACGTTTGATTTTATAAACCCACTTACATCCAATAGGTTGTCTTGTATCCGGAAGAGAAACAAAGGACCATGTGTTCTGAGCAATTAAGGCATCAAACTCTTCTTTCATAGCATTCTGCCAATAGATATTCTTAGAAGCCTCTTTATATGATAGAGGTTCAGTAATAGGGGAAGTAAGAGTAATGTTATTTAGGTGAAAGAGCTTAGGCTTAAGTGAACCAGTTCATGATCTGGTTACCATCGGATGAGTAGAAGTAATGTTGGTAGGAATATCAAGCATGGGAGTTGCAAAGATTGAGTGAGAAGTAACAGGCGGAAGGTGGGGAGAAGATGTGAACATAGTTGACTGAACATCGATTATGGCGTGTGGTGTGTTGGAAGAATCAGAGGGCGGATATATAGGAGTAGATGGAGTAGGGGGCACACTTTGTTCACTTGTGACTGTAGGCGAGTAAGAAGAGGGTCCAGTTGACCCAGGGCTAGACTGGGAAGTAAAAATAGGAAAAATAGGTAGAGTAGTACACTCAGTGCTAGTATGAGAAGAATTAGAAGGAAAAACATGTTCAAAAAACTTAACATGTCGAGACAAAAAAACCTGCTTAGTTTTTAAACTGTAGCACCTATAGCCTTTTGTGGGTGAAGAATAGCCTAAAAACACACCCGGTGTAGACCGAGGCCCCAATTTATGCTTAGAGTATGGTCTTAACCACGGGAAACAAAGGCAACCAAAGACTCTTAACAAAGAATAATCAGGTGGTTTTGAAAAAAGACACTCATAAGGTGATTTATTTTGAAGTAAAGCCTTGGATTGTCTATTGATCAAGTAATTAGCAGTCGCTAAAGCTTCAAGCCAGAAAATATTGGGAAGTTTAGCCTGTTGTAAGAGAGTTAACACTGTCTCAATAAGATGCATGTGTTTCCTTTCTACCCGACCATTTTTTTCCGGAGTATAGGGACAAGAAGTTTGGTGAATGATTCCTTTAGTTTGTAAATATTGTGCAAATTTTATATTCACAAACTCTGAACCATTATCCGACCTCAAAATTTTTAAGTTTGCATTAAACTGAGTCACAATCATAGAATGAAAAGCAAGAAAAACAGAGAAAACTTCACTCTTTGATTTCAAGGGATACAGCCAGGAGTACTTTGTAAAGTCATCAACAAAAAGTACATAATATCTATAGTGAGAAAATGAGGGTAAACTAGTAGGTCCCCAGACATCAGTGTGAACTAAAGAAAAAGGAGTAGTAGCTCTAGACTCAGACAATGAAAAAGACAATTTATGTGATTTAGCTATAGAGCAGGGCTCACACACAAAGCCAGTATTATTTCGGCTAATAGAAAGAATTGAATGAAGATGCTGCAGTGCTTTTTGACTAGGGTGTCCTAACCTTTGATGCCAGACAGCTACATCATTATTTTGGGAAGCAATTGTAGATGAACTGTAGCAGAAGTGTGTAGGTGAGGAAGTAGTCATTGAAGACGCAGTAGCAGGAAGACAGTAAAGACCATTGCTACAGGGGCCCCTGTACTTGATTTGATGACTGAGGTTGTCCACAATGGTAACCTCCTTGTCATTGAAAATTAAAGTAGAATTATTATCATGAGCTAGTTGATAAACTGAAAGCAAGTTAGAAGAGATACTAGGAACATGCAAGACATTTTTTAGGTGTAAAATACTGGAAGAGGTAGAAAGAATACCATGGCCAGTGTGTGCTATAGGCAGAGTAGAGCCATTGCCAACCGAAACAGAGTCTCCACCCTCGTAAGGATAGTAAGACGAAAGAAATCCAAGATCAGCTGTAACATGCGAGTTTGCTCCACTGTCCAGGTACCACGAAGCCTGCTCAGATGGTGTGGAAAAAAGATGAACTCCAGTTTGAGCAGTAAGAGCCTGCTTGTTTGTCTTCCATCAAATCGATGCCAACAGTCCAAAGCCTGATGATTCGGCTTTCCACATATCTGACAATACACCTTAGTTTCTGGATTAGAAGGCTTACTAACTGTCGAAGGCGATGGGCTGTAATTAACATTGTGACCTGCGCCGCCTCTATGTCCTCTACCACCGCGATTATTGAAGTTACGACCTCGTCCGCGATTATTTCCATTGTTACCATAGGTTCTCTGTGTGTTAAGAGCTGTGTGAACATCGGAGCTGGCTAATTCAACACCTACAAGTTTGTTAGCACGCTTCAGGCGAAGTTCTTTAGTAATTAGCAGATTTGTGAGTTCCTCAACACTGAGAGACTCTTTGCTGACTCGTATCGAGGCCGTTATAGTATCAAATTCTGGCAGTAATCCATTCAGAATGTAAAGAACCAGATCATCATCACTAATTACTTCAGATACAGAGGCGAGACTATCAATAATACGCTTAACTTCATCCAATAGACTTGGATCGTCTGTGCTCCTTTGTTAAGAGTATGAAGCCGCATTTTGAGCTGTTGAATATGAGGTCGTGACATGGAGTGATATCGTTTCTCAAGATGACGCCAGATCGCAGAAGCTGTTGGTAGAATAAGTACTTGCGAGAGGACCGAAGGCGTAATCGAAGCATACAAACACGTTTTGAGGTGTTCATCAACAATACACCATTGCTCATGAGCAGGATTCATAATTTTCTCACCATCAGCATCCATAATCTGTTTTGAAGGACACGATTTGGTGCCTAGCAGATAGTCCAGCAGCTGATTTGCGCGAAAAATTGTTTGAATCTGAGCTCGCCATAACTGATAATTGCTATTATCAAGTTTTATTTGAACCAGAGAGTTTAGATTCTGGAGAAGCAGACGAAGATTTGCCGGTAGATCATTCGTACCATTAGTCGCCATTGTAGTAGTTCAAGCTGTTGTTTGAAGCTTTGAAGATGTAACAATGGCGGAAAAATAAAGGCTCAGGACCAAGAATGAAGAGAAGACTCTTTTAGGTTGCTCTGGATACCATGAGAAGATTTAGAAGGAGAGAGAAAAATATCTATTCATCTTATTCATCTTAATGTAATGCCGTACAATGAAGTCTATATATATAGTAATCTAATTCATCACATTTGCTAATACAGCTGTTCCAACTAATGTCTAACTAACTAACTTCTAATCTGATCAGCTGAGTTGTCACCTTCTTGATGATTTATTGAGTTGACTTTATTGACCATTATAG
Organism: Ehretia macrophylla; assembly: GCA_037974665.1. Taxonomy (NCBI): domain Eukaryota; kingdom Viridiplantae; phylum Streptophyta; class Magnoliopsida; order Boraginales; family Ehretiaceae; genus Ehretia; species Ehretia macrophylla. Next base: position 65,234,928 of record CM075769.1, read on the forward strand.
ATACCTTATCAAGTAGGTTTATTTTTTCTATAGAGAATTTCAATGAGGAGATTTTTACGGGGTGTACCAATCTTGAGAGTTTGGTATTGAAAAAATGTCAAATCAAGGCTTCGCTAAAAGTTCTGAACATTTCTTGTGAAAGTCTCAAGAACTTGGAGATTTTGAATTGGAGAAGCCCTATGCATGATGGTAAAGGTAGTATATATGTGGATGCTGTGAGCCATCAAAAACCAACTAATGAGGTAAAGTCACATTTGGTAGCTTTACATTTTTGGTGAGTCAAAAGAAGACAAAAAGTAATAGAAAAAGGAAGATTTGTGCATCAAAGTTTGGTGTAAAATTAGACACATGAAAATCCTTTTCACACTACTATTTTTCTTTGATTTTGGGTATGAAATGAGCCTATAAATAGAGGCTCATTCCTTACCATTTTGCATCACCAAACATTCCAAGTTAGAGAGAAAACATAAGCTTTCTCTTGAGTATTTTTCTTCCTCTTTTGTTATTCTATATTTGTGAGTGAGAGTTAGTTTCTCCTATTATTTGAGAGAGTGATATTGTTCTCTCCTTATATTAGAGAGAAGGTTATTGTAAAATACTCCACATCATAGTGAAATCCTCCATTACTTGCCCGTGGTTTTTCCCTCGATTTATTTGAGGGTTTTCCACGTAAATCTTGTGTCTCTACTTTCTCTATTCTCATTCATATTTTAGCTGCGTGATACTGCTTGTCCTCGACCATTCCGCTGCGCCGATACCCAACAGTGGTATCAGAGCCACTGGTTACGGGTCACTGGTATACATACGGGGTTACTATTTACGGTTACTATTTACGCATACGGTATATTACTATTCACCTATACGGTATCAATACTATTCCCGTATACGGTTTTAGTACTATTCACGTACACGATACTATTCACATAAATAGTACTATTCACAGTGAAATAGTGGGACCTGGTTCACCTTACGAAGGAGATCGCTGTTAATACTATGGCGGCAAAATTTGAAATCGAGAAGTTCAACGGGAGAAATTTTTTCCTATGAAAATTGAAGATGAAGGCAATCTTGAGAAAGGAAAATTGCTTGGCAACAATTGGAGACAGACCAGCGGAAGTGACGGACGACAAGTGGAAAGAGATGGATGACAACACTATGGCTAATCTGCACATAGTATTGGCAAATTCGGTATTGTTAAGCGTTGAAGAAAAGAAGTCAACGCAAGAAATTTGGGAGGCGGTGAGTAAACTGTATGAGGTCAAGTCACTTCACAACAAGATTTTCTTGAAGAGAATACTCTACACCCTTCGGATGAGTGAGTCCACATCAGTGACAGATCACATCAATACCTTAAATACGTTATTCTCTCAATTGACTGCAATTGGGCATAAAATAGCGGAGCTTGAACGTGCAGAAATTCTACTTCAAAGTATACCTGATTCGTATGATCAACTCATCATTAGTTACACTAACAATGTTCTTTCAGATTTTGTTATTTTTGATGATGTTGCAGCCGCTGTTCTGGAAGAGGAATCTAAGCGCAAAAATAAGGAAGACAGAATCGAAAGTTCACAACAAGCAGAAGCATTATCAATGGTGAGAGATAGATCAACGGAACGTGGCTCTAGTGGGAGCAACAATCATGGTAGATCAAAATCAAGGAGTAGAAAAAAATATCAAATGCTACAACTGTGGCAAGAAAGGGCACTTCAAGAAGGATTGTTGGAGCAACAAAAAGAATCCCGAGGTGACAAATTCTCAGGGATATGTGACGACTGCACCAGATGATGGAGATATTTTATATAGCGAAGCAGCAACTATATCAAAAGGCAGAAATGAGCTCACTGATGCTTGGATAATGGATTCGGGAGCAACATGGCATATGACCTCTCGTAGAGAATGGTTCCACACCTATGAACCTGTCTCTGGAGGATCTGTGTACATGGGTAATGATCATGCCTTGGAGATTGCTGGTATCGGTACCGTCAAAATTAAAATGTATGATGGTACCATTCGCACCATTCAAGGGGTACGACACGTGAAGGGCTTGAAGAAGAACCTATTGTCCATTGGACAATTGGATGACCTTGGCTGCAAGACCCATATCAAGGATGGGATCATGAAGGTTGTCAAAAGAGCGCTTGTGGTGATCAAGGCAGAAAAGATTGGGGTAAATCTATACATGCTTTTGGGAGATACGTTGCAGGAGGCAGATGTATCAGTTGCATCAACTGGTCAAGAAGAATCAACTATAATGTGGCATCGCAGATTGGGCCACATGACAGAACGTGGCTTGAAGATTCTCGCTGAACGTAATCTCCTACCCGGGCTCAAGACTGTAAACTTACCTTTCTGTGAGCACTGTGTTACCAGTAAGCAGCATAGATTGAAATTTGGGAGATCTACTGCCAGAAGCAAACACATTTTAGACTTGATCCATTCAGACGTTTGGGAATCACCGATTTTGTCCCTAGGAGGAGCCAAATACTTTGTATCATTTATTGATGATTACTCCAGGAGACTGTGGGTGTATCCAATCAAGAACAAGTCAGATGTGTTTCCAATATTTAAAACATTCAAAGCGCTGGTGGAACTTGAATCCGGAAAAAGGATCAAGTGTTTGAGGACGGACAACGGAGGAGAATACACTGACGGAAGCTTCTTGGCATTTTGCAAGCAAGAGGGTATTCAGAGGCAATTTACTGTTGCACATACACCTCAGCAAAATGGTGTAGCAGAGCGGATGAACAGAACTCTTCTTGAAAGAATGAGAGCTATGTTGGAAACTGTAGGTCTAGCCAAATCATTTTGGGCAGAAGCAGCTAGAACTGCTTGTTACGTGATAAACTGGTCACCGTCAACTGCAATTGGGTTGAAGACACCAATGGAAATGTGGACCAAAAAATCCACATATTATTCTACCTTGCACATATTTGGGTATCCGGCATATGTGATGTATGGTTCCTAAGAAAGAACAAAGCTGGATCTAAAATCTAGGAAATGTGTATCCTTGGGAAATGCTGATGGTATTAAGGGGTATCGCCTGTGGGATTCCACTGCCCACAAGGTTGTCATCAGCAGAGATGTGATATTTGCAGAAGATAAACTGCAAAGTGAAGACGACAGCAACACTTCAAAGGAGACTACTACAATACAAATTGAAGATAAGTCAAAACAAGGAGATGCTTATTCTGAAGCTGCACCGGAGCACGAGGAACAAGAACCAGATGATGCTGAGGTTATAGAAGTCCGACGTTCATTGCGTCAGACAACAAGACCAACTTGGCATTCAGATTTTGTCATGACGAGCAATGCTGCATACTGTCTTCTAACGGAGGATGGAGAGCCATCTACCTTTCACGAGGCTATAAAAAGCCCCGATGTTGCCCTGTGGATGACAGCAATGCAAGAAGAAATTGAAGCTCTACATAGAAACAAGACGTGGGAGCTTGTTCCACTACCACCTGGACGGAAAGCCATTGGTAACAAATGGGTCTACAAGATCAAGCGAGATGGTAATGACCAAGTGGAGCGATATCGTGCAAGACTGGTGGTGAAAGGATATGCTCAGAAAGAAGGAATTGACTTCAACGAGATATTTTCTCCTGTGGTAAGACTTATAACTATCAGAGTAGTCTTGGCCATGTGTGCTGTGTTAGACTTACATCTAGAACAATTAGATGTAAAGACGACTTTTCTTCATGGAGAGCTTGAAGAAGAGATTTACATGCTTCAACCAGAAGGTTTTGTTGAGAAAGAAAAAGAAAACTTGGTTTGCAGGTTGACCAAATCTCTGTACGGTTTAAAGCAGGCGCCAAGGTGTTGGTACAAGAGATTTGATTCCTTCGTGATTAGCCTTGGGTACAACAGACTCAATTCAGACCATTGTACGTACTACAAGAGGTTTGGCGATAATGATTTTATCATTCTGCTGTTGTACGTGGACGACATGCTGGTAGCAGGTCCCAGTAAAGATCGGGTCCAAGAACTGAAGGCACAGTTGGCTGGGGAGTTTGATATGAAGGATTTGGGACCAGCAAACAAGATTTTAGGGATACAAATTCACCGAGACAGAAAAGGCAGGAAGGTATGGATTTCCCAGAAGAATTACTTGAAGAAAATCTTGCGGCGCTTCAATATGCAAGATTGTAAGGAAATCTCGACCCCGCTTCCTGTCAGTTACAAATTATCCTCAAGTATGTGCCCTAGTACTGAAGCGGAGAAGATAGAAATGTCTTGAGTACCATATGCATCAGTAGTGGGAAGTCTCATGTTCGCTATGATATACACGAGACCAGATATTGCTCAAGCAGTTGGTGCGGTGAGTCGGTTCATGGCGAATCCTGGTAGAGAGCATTGGAATGCTGTTAAGAGGATCCTAAGATACATCAAAGGGACCTCGGATGTTGCATTATGTTTTGAAGGATCATAATTTACTGTCAAGGGTTTTGTTGATTCAGATTTTGCAGGTGATGCCAATAAACGGAAGTCCACTACAGGCTATGTGTTTACAGTTACAGGCGGCGTGGTAAGCTGGATATCTAAATTACAGACTGTTGTGGCCCTATCTACAACAGAGGCTGAATACATGGTAGCTACACAAGCCTATAAAGAAGCAATCTGGATTAAACGGTTAATGGAGGAGCTCGGGCACAAACAAGAGAAAATTCCCTTATTTTGTGACAGTCAGAGTGCTTTGCACATTGCAAAGAATCCAACATTTCATTCCAGGACGAAACACATAGGTGTTCAATATCACTTTGTTCGAGAAGTAGTGGAGGAAGGGAGTGTGGATATGCAGAAGATTCACACCAACGAGAACCTAGCAGATGTCATGACAAAGCCAATCAACGTTGACAAGTTTGTTTGGAGTAGATCCTCCTTTGGCCTAGCAAAGACGTAAGCAACATGGAATTGACAAGTATGGAGAGATTTGAAGATCATCCAATATGACTTTAAGTGGGAGAATGTGAGCCGTCAAAAACCAACTAATGAGGTAAAGTCACATTTGGTAGCTTTACATTTTTGGTGAGTCAAAAGAAGACAAAAAGTAATGGAAAAAGGAAGATTTGTGCATCAAAGTTTGGTGTAAAATTAGGCACATGAAAATCCTTTTCACACTACTATTTTGCTTTGATTTTGGGTATGAAATGAGCCTATAAATAGAGGCTCATTCCTTACCATTTTGCATCACCAAACATTCCAAGTTAGAGAGAAAACATAAGCTTTCTCTTGAGTATTTTTCTTCCTCTTTTGTTGTTCTATATTTGTGAGTGAAAGTTAGTTTCTCCTATTATTTGAGAGAGTGATATTGTTCTCTCCTTATATTAGAGAGAAGGTTATTGTAAAATACTCCACATCATAGTGAAATCCTCCATTACTTGCCCGTGGTTTTTCCCTCGATCTATTTGAGGGTTTTCCACGTAAATCTTGTGTCTCTACTTTCTCTGTTTTCATTCATATTTTAGTTGCGTGATACTGCTTATCCCCGACCATTCCGCTGCGCCGATACCCAACAGATGCACCCCAACTTGAGTCTTTTACATTCAAAGGTGTTCTCACCAAGGTGCGGTTTATGAATCATCAGCTTTGTCTGGACACAATTGAGGTAATTCTCGTTTTGATATGTTATATTTCCATGGTTATAAAAATTTTATTGATTTTGATGAAATTTCCCAGAGGGCTTGTAAGTTGTAATTTATCAGGGTCTTTTAGTCGTTCTGCAGATATGATTAATGTGATAAAGGCTTGTTTCTTACGTGATAGTTGGTGCAATTCTTAGATTTAACTTAACTTTGTGTGAATTTTCATATTGGTGAAATAATTAGTGTTGTATACTACTGAAATTATCTGTGTAAGGTGAGAACTTATATATAATCTGGTAAATGATTAAAGTAGGGTAGCGTATCCGAATGTAAATGAAGATGATAATGGAGGTTTCTTGTTCTTGTTTTCAGGCTCCATCAGCTGTTGATGACTTAAGAAAATTTGTTACCTTCACATTTGATAATCTGCAACATCTAAAGTGCAGTGTGAAGGAGAAATGTGGAGAGATGGTTACACCTGTTCGTACAGTAAAGCACTTACTTGAATCCTCTGCTGATGAAAAATTCATGCTGGATCTCTCTGAGGTATTAACTTAATAATCCAATTAGAACCTGAAGTTAATTTGGTATCTGCAAAATAAAAGAATGAACTGCTCTTAGCATCCCCGGCCCGCTTCTTTTATATGTTTTGATTGAGATTTCCTTCCTTGGTTTCAGAAGAATGTGGGGAAGTAGAATGATATTTATACTTATCTAACTAATTGAATCTTGCTCATCAAATCATCTATGAATACCCTTGACATGTTTCCTTTCTCTTTTCCTTCATTTTCAGTTTTTTAGCTTCTAATCTCCATACCCTGAATTTTTAACTGGTAGCTGCTGAGTGGATCCCATATATCAACTCATGAATTTCTTGCAGCTTCTAGTTATGCTCCTTTCAAGCACTTTTGTCACTTAATTATGTTCTCATGATTGTTTCTAGTCTTACTTTAGTGACATACTAAATAGATACTCCATTTGTGGCTTACATTTGTTACAGAAACTTACTAGAGCAGAGTTCTTCTCTAAAGCATCTCTTTTTCCTTCCCCTTTTCATTCTTTGTTCCCCTGTTTTGCTCGAAATTATATCCTTTCCGATGTTTTTCATTTACAGGGGCTCGCACATCGTAATGATCATAACTCAATTGTAGAAGGAAATGATGAAAGGGAGAGGATAGTTGCTTTACCTCGACATGTTATCTCCTACTTGCTCGAAATCTCTCTTTCTGCAAAATCTATAGTTGTTGAATTTGGTGAGGTAGTTCATCATATCCATGTTAGTTTAGTATTTACTATATCATTGACAAGGTTAATAAGACTATGTCGCATCACTAGTCTACAAGAACGTATTTAAGAATCAGTCTGCGGTAATCTACACGATTGAAGTGGCCGATGAGAGTAACTGTTGGAAATCAACATTTCTCTGGAAATTTCTTTCAGGAAACACATTATGTACCATTGTAATTATCCTTTTGATTGGAGATTGGAATGATGCACTTCACATCTTGCTGTAAATCATGATCTTTTTACCTACTCATCAACCACCCAGGATGTGAGACGCGACTGAGTGTGCTTAAGAACATCATCACCGCGATATATAGTTACATATACGACCCCCCACAAGCTCCTGTATAGGCCTGGAAGGAGTATCAGGTAAAGGCTCCGCAACCAAACAAGCTTATTTCTTAATCAAGTGAATTCTTGGAGCCATTGTTCTAAAATGAGAATGCAAAAGCTGTGCCAATATTCATATGTAATTTAGTATAGGAACATAAATTATTGGGATTGAATGATCATCTCTTACTAAACCTTTATTATGTGTCGACTTGTTAATTTCTTTTCGGTTTTTTCCACAGAAATAATTAATTATTCACATTAAGACGAATATTACGTTATATGTTTCAGGTGATCATGGTTGTCTTTACATATGTATATCTACATATTGTCTGTCTGGTGGTGAGTTTCCAAGGCTCCGTTTGTTTGCCGTCAAATATTTTTCTAAAAAATATTTTTTTAGTTTTTGGTGTTTGGTAATATTAAAAAATTAATCAACTGAAAAATATTTTTCGGTCAAATGAAAATTTTAGTTCAAAAGAGAAAAATATTTTCATCTCTCAAGAGAAAAGAAAATATTTTCCGGAAAACTCACCCTCCTCACCCCCACCCTACGCACCCCCAACCCCCCCACCACCCCCTCATGCACGCCCCAATCCCCCCCCTCCTCACCTTCCACCTTACCCCACTCCACTCCACTCCCATGAAATTTTTGTATGTGTGTGTGCCTGTGTGTGAAATTTATATATATACATACATATATATACATACAGACACACATATATATATATGTGTGTGTGTGTTTTTTTTATATAAATTTCCTATTTAAAAATATTTTTTATTGAGATATCTAAATATCAGAAAATATTTTTTAGTTTGTCAACCAAACATCAGAAATATTCTATTTTACAGAAAAATATTTTTCTCCTGTAAACATTTTCCCTCAACAAATTATTTTACGGCAAACAAACAGAGCCTAAGTCTGTAAAGAAGTTCAACAAATGGTCAGTATAACGACTCAACGATCATGATAAGGAAGTTACAAATTTTATAAATCTCATTACTGTGAAAGTATATGAGCTTGTATAAAGTGACTAGCTTATCTAAATGTTTAAGGTGTAAGAGAGGGGTTTATTATATTATTTATTATCTTAAACAAGTTATCGCAAGTGCAGACAAAGTTAGTTTTTGAGCTTTGTACTTGAACTATTTTAATGTTCTACACCCTTTTGGTGTCTAAACTCTGATACCATATTAAGTAACTACCTCATCTAAAAGTTAAGTTATTAGGGTAACTCCAACAATTTTCCTATTTGTTTCTCTACATGTACAAAATTTCGATAATTTATTTACATCTAAGGATTCTCTATTTCAGTTTCACTCTAACAATTTGTCTACATTTTTAATAATAGACAATCCCTATTTCAGTTTATTTCAATTGTTTTTTTATTTTTGTTTTACTCCAAAATCTCTTCTTATCTTAATTAAACATGTTATTTTAATTTAAAACACTATTATTAATTTTTTATTTGTATTTATTAATTATTTATGATGAATTTTTATTTTTAAAGCATTTTTTTTTATATTTTTTAATTTACTGCTATATGGATTTAGGGATTCTTGTAGGGAAATTTTTAGTTTCTGAAATGTGAATGTAGGGATCATTGTAGAGATCTTGTTGCAGGTGAAGTTTTCTAGTTGGTTCTCTATATGTAGAGTAAAAGGGAGTTTAAAGAATGGATCGGAGATGACTTTAAAAAAAATGTATTATATTATTTATTATCTTTAATAAAATGAGTTGTTTAGAAAAATGGTACAAAACTGTTTCTTGTTTAACGTTATGTTCTGTCCATAGAGCTCATATCCTAGAAGCATTGCAAATAAATAATGTAACAGATGACAAGTGACTGGAGAATGAACATGAGCAATGGTGCTTTGTAGTAAGAACAGGAGAAAATGAGTTGATAAGCACCTAGAGGGTGTCAGAGTAGAAATGTCTGACATGTGGGGCACGTAGAGTCCATGTACACATGTGGGCTTATATCTTACACACATTAGAGTCCAAACATCCTGGCTTTTTGACATTTTTTCCCACCTGGAAGAATTCAAAGAACAAATCAATGAGCAAAATGACAAATCAATGAACAAAATGACAGGTTCATGAAATGCTTCAGCTTGAAAATTGGCAACTTCTCGCATCTCATCTTCTGTCTCAACCATTCTTCTAATTTGCCATCAATTCTCACACACTAGATAATCAAACTTCACCTTTAATTTTCAATATATTCTATCAGCTGCATAATTCACTTCCTCAGCCATGTTCAAAATGGATCTAGTACACAAATATAAAGAATACATAAAAATTTTAACGTGATTCGAACTTAGCCTATTTCTACGGACATTCAAATCTCATTCATTTTTCGAGTCCAGTTACTAACCGACTCTTACAACTACATAGCTTGAATATCTTGGGGTACTTTGATATAAAAACATTGAAGCCTATTTATACAAGTAGTAGAATGTACTAGAGCTAAGAATACAAAAAGACACAAGCTAGATACATGACTAGGTTCATGACTCTAAATGTTTCTCCAATTAGTATACGTTATGATTACCAAATGCTTTGAACCTTGTCTCTTCATTTCTCAAGATTCCAAGAGTCATCTTGAGTTTTGATTTGTATTCTCCAACACCTCCTCTCCAAACCAAAACCATTTTCATACCAAACATTGCCCTTAATTTCTTGAAAGCACTTGTTGTACATGACTATAGAGTTATTGCAAATGATATTACATTTATTGGAACTAATATGGGATTTACAAATCCCATTCTTTCTCTAGCAGTGTTTGATTGCTCTGACACGGCATCCATGTGCTTAACGCATCGCAATAACAATATTAAAGAATGAGCTCAAAACTCTCGTCTTTCCGGCAAGCACTGAACTATCTCTCTTAATGAGAGCACCTCTTACTTGTAGCATCCTCTTCTTGGCAGTCTTTTGTTCAAGTAATGGAATACACCTTATTTTCTTCAATTTTTGTCTGGCAATCTTGTCCGGACTTCATCAACTTTTCAACAACTCAGTATTTTCAATTTGTGCGACCCCGAGCTATGATACCACTGGTTGGAAATGGATCTAGCACACGCAAAGGATACAGAAAACCTTTAACGTGGTTCAAACTTAGTCTACATCCAAGGACACCCAAGCCCATATACATTTTTTCGAGTCCAGTTACTAACCGGCTCTTACAACTACATAACTTGAATATCTTGGGGTGCTTTGATATAATAACAATGAAGCCTATTTATACTAGTAGTAGAATGTATTAGAGCTAGTAATACAAAAAGACACCAAATGCAGTAATATACAATTAATATACTTTATGATTACGAAATGCTTTGAACCGTGTCTCTTCATTTCTCAAGATTCCAACAGTCATCTTAAGTTTTGGTTTATATTCTCCAACAAGCTGATGATGATGATGATGATATTGAACTGTTGCATTGCACAAATCTATTTCCTCTCACTAAACCCATCGTGCACTTGATGAACCTCACACTGTGACATGGGCTATTCCAACTCCTTCCACTATTTATCAAGCCAATGTAATGTTGGCTTGTACCTCTACATCTCCATGAAAGTTCTGAGTATAGTCTTCCAAGAATACTAGTGTTATACCCATGTGATGCACGGGTGTAATGTAAGTTATCTAAAAATATGTAATATGAAATCAATTCACTCAACCTTTTAACTACACCATTGAAAGACTATAAGTAGCGATTAGTACCCTGTAATTAATTTAGGTAAGAATAAAATGAGCTAAGGAACGTAATAAAACTAAGAATGAAATGAACTTGGGAATGGGAATGACATGCTTGACATGCTCTAGGAATGAATATATTGATATGTATGTTTGGTAGTTAGTATACAAGAGCAGCAATGACGATGACTTGTATAATATGACATAATTATTATTTCATTATTATAGTATTAAAAATAAGAATAAACATGAACATACATAAAATGAACATAATAAATAATAATTATAGTTATAATTTTATCTGTAAGTATGATAATTACAATAATTATTTATTATTACTATTATTATTATTGTTATTATTTTTTTGTTTTTATTATTATTATTATTATTATTTTATTGTTGTTGTTGTTGTTGTTATATTATTATTATTATTATTATCATTGTTGTTGTTGTTAATTATTATTATTATTATTATTATTTTATATTTTTATTTTTACTATTGTTGTTATTGTTATTATTATTATTGTTGTTGTTATTATTATTATTGTTGTTGTTGTTGTTGTTGTTATTGTTCTTTTTAGTTTTATTAATTTTACTTTTATTATTTTTGTTATTGTTATTATTATTATTACTATTTTATTTATATTTAATTCTTATTATTCTTGTTATCTATATTTATATTTTTTATTATTATTTGTATTTTAGAACTAGGAATACAAAAAGACACCAAATACATTAATATACAATTAATATACTTTATGATTACCAAATGTTTTGAACTTTGTCTCTTCATCTCTCAAGATTCTAAGAGTCATCTCAAGTTTTGATTTATATTCTCCAACAAGCCGATGATGACAATGATGTTGAACTATTGCATTGCACAAATCTCACTAAACCCATCGTGCACTTGATGAACCTCACACTGTGACATGCGCTATTCCAACTCATTCCACTGCTTATTAGGCCAATGTAATGTTGGTTTATACCTCTACATGTTCATGAAAGTTTTGAGTGTAGTCTTTTGAGAATATTAGGATAGTTAAGTGACAACTGAGCCATTTGTTCACAACTCCTTCACCCTTGTTCAAGAGACACTACTTAATTCAACATGTGACATCAGTAAAGTAGCACTTGCTTATGTTGGTGAGATACTTAGGCCTATTTAAAAGTGTCTTGGTTTTTTGCTTTATAAAATAGTTTTTTAAAACAGTTTTAATAAAACAATCTTTAAAAATAAAAAATAGAAAATTTGTGTCAGTATAATTGTTTTCTAAACAAGTTTTTAAAATACAGATGCCCTTAAAATTATATGAACATTTTTTTTCTTTTATCGAACTACAAATTCTTTTATTGAATTAATTAATTTTTATTTATCTTTAATTATTTTTGAATAATTTCTAACTAAATAATTTAACCAATATTTAACAAAAATAAATGATATATTAAGTTAGTCAATTAATAATTTTATAAAAAAATTATTTAATATATCAATTTATGAAAAAAATAGTTAATATATTAAATCTTTAATTTTTAATTAATTTATTCATTAAAATTTTCATAATTTTATATTATTTATAAAATTAATTAATTAATAACTAAAATGGAATGAAATTAGCTAATTTTTATCATTAAATTTAATTAATTGGCTATTAAAAATCTAAATTAATTAACTTAATTTTAATTATTAAATTAATTTTTTTATTTATCAAATAATTATTATTTTTTAATTATTAAACTAATTATATTTAATTACTAAATTAATATTTTAAATCATTAAATTAATTAATAATAATTAATTTAAGATGTGTTTCTACAAGGGATGGAGGGGTGGAGGAAGAGCACAAAAAGCATGACATTTGAAATAATTTTTGAAAACAGTTACTGAAAACACATTTCTCATAACAGTTTTGAAAACAATTACTGAAAATAACTCATATCAGACAAGTCTTTTTTATTTTCTTATTTGTAAAAACAAAAAACTATTTTCAAACAGCCTCTAACAAGCTCTATGTTAGGGCAAATATACTTAAGAGGGGGTGAATTAAGTATTTGATCAATTACCATCAATTAACATTTCAATATAAGCACTTTCAAGACAAGTAAGCAATTTATCAAACACGTAAAAGGCACAATATATGAAAGCTAAGAGAGTAAAAGGGATAGAGAAATGAACACGATAATTTATGGTGATTCACTAATCTAAATCTACCACCTAAGGTCCGGAAGTATTTGTGGCATGTACAAAAATGCATCTAGGGCTAGTGCTTATTTGAATTCTGTATTGGGGCACAAAAAAACAACTAGGATGACATGAACAGGTTCCTGAGTTAAGAGTGTCCACTGGTAATGCTGCCTACTCCACTTGATGTCTATAAATTGTTTACCTAGCTTACCGGAAAATGCCATTCTTTTTATATCATTGGGCTATTGGGAGGAAATATTATTGAAATTTGTACGAAGAATATATTGTTAACCACTAGGGCTTTGGTCTAATAATATGTTATTCGTTGTGTATGTGAGAGATTGTAAGTTCGAATCTCATTAATTGCATCATTAATATTGTTATACGGCCTTAGATCTTCCTTAAATCCAATATATATATATATATTGTAACGAACTTGAATTTTGAGGGAGAGATAAAAATTGGAAATTAAAGAAAAGTTGGAAGAATTAAGAGCTATTGTATTGAAATTGCAGAAAATGTTGAAGACAATGAAAATAAATTCTGAAGAAGAACCAAAGGAAATTACAGGAAGGAAAGATAGAAGATGATTGTTTGCTTAGTCTATTCTCCTCTCAATTGCTATAACTTATAGGCACTTAGTCATGGGCCACGTCTCTCAATTCTTTGATAGTGGATTCTTTTTCTATTATAACCAACTCCTTTATTTCTATGCTCAAATAATCACTCAGATATTGTGGTTTGCTCCTTATCCTCCTACTGTGATGTGTCTGCTTTGTTGGCTTATGAGTCAGTTTGGTCTTACCACGTGACTCTACTCTGTAGTCATAACATGGACTCAGGATCATAACATTATCTCCCCCTTTTGATACGACCTTGTCCTCAAGGTTCAGATCCGGATAGGCTTCGAGTACCTCAGCTTCGTCCACCCATAGAACTTCTAGAAATTTGTTGATGACAAACTTGTCATGCCTGAATCGACTTTCAACCATAGATTCTTCCTTCAATACTATCATATAACAATAGCAGCTCTTCTGGCCTTGTATAATTAGATAAGCTGCATTGAGATTAAGAGCACCTCCCAGAATATTATGCAAGTTATGAACTACTGAAACCAATTTATTAGGACCCCTGATGCAGCCTACGAGGACATCATTGTGGCCTGCAATGTATTTAGTTGCAGAAGTTCCATGGAGGTTTTTGTCTATGAAGTCTTCAAATCTGCCTAATTCAACCACTTTTCCATCCTTCACATCAATGTACTGTAACAGGTTTCCACTGGACACAAAGTCGTAGAAAAGAAAATACTCACCCCTACCTTTTGAACAGCAGAAGCCTCTCAACTTTAGAAGATTTTCATGTTTCAATGAAGTCAATAGTTTTAATCCTTTTAGAAATTCAACTTCATCAAACTTACAACTAATCTTGGAAATACACGTAACATCAACAACTGACCCATCCCTCAACATACCCTTGTAAATAGTTGAAAAACTACTCTTCCCCAACAAATTCAGCTCAAAGAAATACTGTGTGGCGGACTCCACTTCATCATAATTAAACATAAAGCTTTCAAATACTTCTTGAGAGAAACCATTTCCACTTTGCAGTTTGTTAATCAAAACATAGTCCAATAGCTCAAAACAACACACATTCAAAACACTAGCAAGACTATAATTATCATGCCTAACACTTGTCAAATGCATTTTCCTAAACAAACCCAAGGCAATAACAACACAACCATTGTTTACACATCGTTTAATCATCATATTCCAAATAGCTATATTCCGAGAAGGCATTTGATCAAATAGCTTAATCCAAGACCTTACCCAAACTCCCAAGTGTAGCAAAATTGCGTGCATTGGGTTTGAGCTCTGAGTTGAGCCTCGAAGCATAGTGTTCCACCTGTACAAATCTTGTTCAGGACATTGAACAAACAATTGATGCACATAATGAATGGCTAATGGTATAGCTAGCACAACTGCCTTCATATCCATGTTCAAAGCACCATCAATTGTCTCCATCGGATTCACCAACGAAGCCTTTGCCCTTCCCTCATCTAGAATTTCCATCTCTTTTGCTATTTTCGCACAAGAATTTTGGGTACCGATGCAGCCCAGCTTGTGCGTGTCCATTGGAATCGCTACACCGTTGGATATTTTCGAAGATGTTTTCGCAGTTGGTGTTTGAGTCTCCTCATCTTCGACTTTGACGTATTGGTCGTCGATATGCTTTGCCACTAAAGGTGGTAGGGTAGTCAGCGGCGCAGCAACAATACGCACCGCGAATTTCTCCGCGATGAGCTGCAACTGATCGACTTTCTTATCTAATGTGGAGAGCAATTCACGCAGTGTCTGTATTTGAGATTGTGCCTAGAGTTGTACCTGTGTTTGAACTTCGGCTTGAAATTGGACCTGAGGATAACATTGCCCCTGCACGTGATGGAACAGTAGAGCAACCTGCTATTGATAGGGATAGTATTGTTGATACGTTTGATTATAAGGGTCGGATCCATCATGCTGGGAATAATATTGCGGATAATCCATGACATGTAGTCCGATACCTTCGGCCATGGACTCAATGAAAGCACCAATGTAACGAACTTGAATTTTGAGGGAGAGATAAAAATTGGAAATTAAAGAAAAGTTGGAAGAATTGGGAGTTATTGTATTGAAATTGCAGAAAAAGTTGAAGACAATGAAAATAAATTATGAAGAAGAACCAAGGAAATTACAGGAAGGAAAGATAGAAGATGATTGTTTGCTTAGTCTATTCTCCTCTCAATTGCTATAACTTATAGGCTCTTAGTCATGGGCCACGTCTCTCAATTATTTGGTAGTGGATTCCTTTTCTTTTATAACCACCTCTTTTATTTCCATGCTCAAATAATCACTAAGATATTGTGGTTTGCTCCGTATCCTCCTACTGTGATGTGTCTGCTTTGTTGGCTTATGAGTCAGTTTGGTCTGACCTCGTGACTCTGCTCTGTAGTCATAACACGGATTCGGGATGATAACATAAATAAATAAATAAATAAATAAATAAATATATATATATATATATATTATTGGAGATTGGTGAAAAAAAGAATATAGTGTGGCAGAGTGATGCATGTTAGAGAAGTTTTATTTTTACCGCAGAGGATTTTTCCTTATCGTCTAGGTTTTAATCCTCAACGAAATAAAAGGGAAGTAGACGAAAGGATTTAGCGGTAGTGCTGAATAAATTAAGAAAGTAAAACAAATAACTGAAAATAAAAACTTCGAAAAAAATTTGCAAAAGATGAATCAATCAAAGATTTGTATAACAAAAATAGAATATATTTGATTAAGACTGACTTTCTCACAATTAACCAGACGAAAGCAAGCTTCTCATATGTGCAACCCAAATCTCTATGGAAAATAATATGGAATCTGAAGGTCCAAACAAAAATTAAAAGTTTTATATATAGTGGAGAGTTTGTTAAAGCTTTTTCCCAACGCCATGAAAACTCTCTCTAACAAAAATCAATCTCGATTTAAAAAAGAATTAACTCAACGAGGATAGATGTGACACTTATAATTGCCCATCACCTTATTCTTTGGTCAATCTCGGACCAAACTAATCTTAAAGAATATGAAAAAAAGACACAATAAACGTCTATATGGTTTAGCAAATTACTGTTGTAGATATTTCCGGACCAAACTAATCTTAAAGAATATGAAAAAAGACACCCTTAAAAAATTATACACATAAGAAAAGAAGTCTCATATTGTCAAAGCTTTTTTCCAACGGCATGAAAACTCTCTCTAACAAAAATCAATCTTGATTTAAAAAAGAATTCACTCAACGACGATAACAGTTACATTTGAAGTTAAAATACAAATGTAAAATACCTCGCTCAAACGTACATTTATAACCTTTTTTTGGCGAATATTCCCATTCCTTGTTGACAATCCGGAATGCTATGTTCTGGTAAGGAGGGCCAGCTTGAAATCTTATGATGCAAGTCTCGATGTTTTCTCCATCTTTCTCTATGGAATATGATGGAGCTTTTGATTTATCAACAAGATCAGGATAGAATATATGAAATTTGTAACCCTGGACCATCTTTGGCGGTGGATTGTCATGGTCATAGTGGGTCTGGTTGTATTTGTTCCATTCATACCCAGTGTGGACACGATTGAAATACTTGGGCTTTCTTGGACGGTATTTGTCCTCTGAACCAAATACAGCAGCATCACATTCATCCATCTCTTGTTTTCGTCTTCGTCTCTCTTCTAGAACTGCACTCCGTTTCTTTTCCAATGTGACCCAGTCCTCTGCAGGGTCAATTGCTTCTTCTTCAATATTGTCATCATCATCATGCAAAAGTAGTTGCGGTGAATATGATCCAAGTTCAACCACCTCTTTAGCCTCTTGAGTCTGACCACGATCCAATATTGACGATTCCGGATTGAAGGCTGGAGCATCTTTCTCCTTATTAGTACTAGTATCACTTCTTCTTCTGTGTTGATAAATTTCCTTGAGACAAGCCTTTGCCCTGAAGATAGGGAGACGTTTTAAAATGGCTTCCCAAAATTCAACAACCTTGGCTTCCCCAGATCTCATCTGGCACTCAATCTGGAGCTGTAGCGCTTCCAATTCACCATAGGTTTTTCCTTGTAAAAGAATTTTTACATCTGCTTCAATGTTAAAGTGCAAACCCCTTTCTTCTTCATCAAGTAACTCATCATTAGGAATTAGATGTTTCCTAGCTTCACCTAATTCCCAATCACAAACCACCGACAGTGCCTCCCAATATTGTATACGAGTTGGCGTGGCCCTGTCCAAATCACAGTGCATCTTTATGTCCTTGTGAAGTTGTTCTATTTCTTTTAGAGTCAAGCCCTTGAATATTTCTGTATCATCCCAAGGATAAGGATCAATTGCAAGACTCTTAGTAAGTAGTATATCAATTGGCTTCGTACGACCTTCACGCAACCGGATCTCGGATCTGACTTTACTTTGATCAAAATCAAACTGCTCCTCTTTCTTCTTCCATTCTTGGAATTCAGACCGGGCACGCTCTCTTGCTAACAAAGCCATTTTTTCCTCATGTGCTGCTTTCTCGATGCCTCTTTCCTCCCTTCGCTTTTTCACTTTTTCAATCTCTGCCATCCTTTCTCTCTGCCTCTTCTTTTCTGCTTTTACAGAGAAAGAATCAATCGGCACACCTTGAGCAACATCACGCTCGATCTTCTTCCGCCACACATATTTTTCATTGAGATTAGAATCACCGAAAGGATTCGAATCATTCGAATACCCAGACAACGTTTGTGACTTCAATTTCTTTGCCGCTTTCATTGCCTTATTCTGAGCTTTCTTGGCCAAGTATTCCTTTATATCTTCTTCCAAAAACTTCCTCTTCCTTGTCTGCTTCTTTTTGTTATCCTGGCGGAGGTCATCGCTGCTTTTGTCATCGGAATGATCATATGGCTGTCGCCTGCCCATTATTGTTCTGATTCGATCTCAAACGAAGGATATAAAGAAAGTCCTCAAAGAGAGAGGGTTTATACAAGTGAGATTGTTGTGTTAGGTTGTGAAGAATACAAAAATAAACTAATCACAAATCTATTATGATTAGGAAACCTGAAAATTATTTATGCTATAACTTTTTAAACATGTGATAACCTATTGATAACCTATTGATAACCTATTTATAGTTATTATGACTTGGTTATCAAGAATACAAAAGTAAACTAATTAGAAATCTAATATAATAAGGAAATTCATATAGTCAAGTCTAGCTGGTGAAACAAGCTTCAGATTGCGCACTGCTTTGGTTTGATTTGGTAAAACCATTATTGTTTGGGGTAAATAGCACCGTAGCCCCCTATGATTTGTCGAAAGTGCACAGGACCCCCCTGTGGTTTGAAAAGTACACCCAACCCCCCTGTGGTTTTAAAAACATGCATACCCACCCCCTCCTCACCTTTTCGTTAACAAAGTTAACAAAATTGTATAAATAGACTTAAATACCCCTCAATTATTTTTCTTTTTTCTCTGTTCTCCTTTTCTTGTTTGTTTATACATATTAGACATATATATATATATATATATATATATATATATATATATACACACACACAAAAAGCCAGTGATACTAAATGTTTGCAGAAAGTACCCTCATTAGTATTGCCTTTCAGATTTTGAATCAGCAACATATTCCTAGACCTAATTAATGTCTTGTTTGAACTTTAACTACAAATGGATCTCGATTCAATTGTCTCTTTATCGAATAGCAGACAACAAATACTGAATCAAGGAAGCCAAGATTGGTAACTGTTCGCCATTTGTAAAGTCGATTTATAGCCATGAGCTTCTTAGCCTTGACCAGTAACCAAACTACAGAATTGCATACCACAAAAAATAAAAGAATAAAGAGTGATCCGCCGAAGATTTGTAATGGGTGCAAATTCATCTTCATCTTGTATTTCATGTTCGTGTTTACAGCACGGGCTGTCAATGATGAAGCCCAAACTCGAAGAGTTACCGGGAGCTTGGTCGCCCTTGTCCTCTCTTACCTTGATCCGCCGGAGAATAATAAATCTTGTTTTTGTTTTCTTTTGTGGTAGTGGTGGTGGTGGTGGAGGGGGGTGGGGGGGGGGGGGGGGAGGGGTGGGGGGTAGGGGAGGTACGGGGAAGATAACAAGCTTATTTTTTAATTTTCGTTATTTTTTTTTGGTGAAAAAAATGGGTGGATAAGGTTATTTTTGTCCAAATAATTAACAATTTAAGCAAAAAAGCATGAGCAATTGCACTTAACGTACGTGCATTATACTTTTCGTTAAAATAAATGGATTTTTTTATGGAGGGGGCTGTGGTACTACGTTTTTAAAATCACGGGGAGGTTCGGTGCACTTTTCAAACCACAGGGGGATCCTGTGCACTTTCGACAAACCATAGGGGGCTACGGTGCTATTTACCCTATTGTTTGGACAAGTCATTTCACCTTTTCTTTTATTGAGGAATCTTTTGGGCCTTTTACATCTTCCAGATGAAAATGTTGGTTTCTCTTCCTTGTTCTTTCTTCTTTTTTTATTTTTTTGTTCTATGGACTTGTTAATTATGCTAATTTTTCATGATTAGGGGTTAGATGATTTATGTGCTTTTTTTTTTTGCCCCATAAAACAGTTACGAATGTGTCCATGTAACGTGAAAAACATCAATGTATTTGTGGGTATCAGGGTCAACCCTAACTAACAACCTAAACAATATCCAACATACACATCACTTATTTTAATAATCCCATTTATTTTCTTCTTTCTCATCTTCGTTGCTAATAAATACCATTAATCCGGTTGGGATGGGTAGGTTCTGTGAATGGTTTGTTTATTTCACCAAGCAATGCTGCAATGCGAGATACTACAAAGTAGAAGCAACGACTAAGATTGTGATGTGTTGTTGGCAATTTTGGAAGGAAAGAAATGATGCTTGTATAAATGGGAAGAAATTTGATGTGCATAGAACCATTGTGAGAACTCATTGTGAAATATCTGAATGGACTAGTAGCTACAATGTCGGTTGGAGGGGAAATGGTTTAAGGGTGAATGCAAATCAAGATATGGTTGTGCGTTGGACTCCTCCAATACCTGGAACGATCAAAGTAAATGTGGATGTTTCCTTTGAGTGAAATGGAAAAGTTGTTGTTACACTTATTGGTCGAGATTGGAATGGGGAAATGGTTTTTGGGCACACTGTCTCTCTTCGTTGTTTCTCAGCTACTGAGGTTGTGGCTTTCACTATTCGTTGTGCTTGTCTCTTTCTTGATCAGATGCAACATTCTAGCATCATTATTGAAAGTGATGCAGATGTCGTTTTTAAAGCAATCGATTCTCCAGAGTTTGCCCTTTGTTGGAGAGCATACACCATTGTGGAGGATATCAGAAAGATTGTGGCATAAAACTCAAGGTTGAGATTTTAATGCATTAGAAGAATGGCCAACAAACCATGTGACTGGTTAACAAAGTTTAGGCGTAGGGAAGAGTTGCATTTGAACTGATTTTCTTGTATTTCATCTCAATTGTTGTATATCTTTTCTCTTGATATCCACCCTACAGGGGTTGAATGACTTGTACTTCTTAATTCTATGCTAATATAGTTTTATTTGACCCAAAAAAAAAAAAAAAACCTTCTCATCTAAACACATCTCTACTTCTCTTTTTTTTCTCGCATACCCTTTTAGAATTCTCCTTATTCAACAAATACTAATCATGGCTCAGGTAAATTTTTCTTTTTTCTTTCTTATTGTTCTCTTGGTAATATATTCACTGCATCTATTGATTATAATATCTTTTGTTAAACATGTATTCGTTGTAATATGTTTTTAATTTGTTGTAGCAACAAGATCCTTTTTTTTCTTAAATATGCATAGGAGATCTTGATATTGGAATATTGCGAACCTCGCAAAAGATGCATTAGACATGTTTGAAGAAATGCTAATAAATTTGCGGATTAGAATGCTTATAAAATGAGATGTGTGATAAACTAACTGCAAAAGACAACAATAGTATAGAGAGAAAACTGAAACTGTTATTGATTTCTGAGTGATTTATATTTCAATAGAACTTCTCTATTTATAGTTTTTCAGAAGCTCCTGGTTGCACAAGCGCTGATGTAGTATAAGCTGCTGCAAATCAGAAGCTGTTTATGCAAGCTGGTTGCAAGCTGCTGATGTAGGCTGGTTGCAAGCTGCTGCAAATCAGAAGTTGCTTATGCAAAGCTGGTTGCAAGTTGCTGATGCAGACTGGTTACAAGTTACTACAAATCAAAAGTAGGCTATTGATGCATACTGGTGAATATCTACATATCAATATTTCATAACATTCCCCCTTAGATATTCACTATAAAAATATGCCTCATTAAAACCTCGTCAAGAAAACCCAATGGGATAAAAACTTAACTAAGGAAAAATAGTACATTATCTTTATGAGGAATACTATTGCATTTGGCTTGCCTCATTAAAACCTTACCAGGAAAAACTCAGTTGGGATAAAAACCTTAGTGAAGGAAAAAGAGTACAATGCACAAATAGTCTTTCCCCCTCATGATGACAAATCTTTCAGGCAGCGCATTCCACATCTTTGTACATGTGATTTGAAGATCGTTTGTGGTAATGCTTTAGTGAATAAATCTGCTGGATTTTCACTCGACCATACTTGCTGAATATCAACTATTCCGCTTGTTTGGAGTTCATGTGTGTAGAAGAATTTCGGTGATATATGCTTTGTTCTATCACTTTTGATATAGCCACATTTGATTTGTGTGATACATGTTGTGTTATCTTCATATAGTGTGGTTGGTTGGTCTTTGTTGGGGGGTAATCCACATGATTCTTGAATATGTTGGATAATCGTTTTCAACCAAACACATTCTCGGCTAGCTTCATGAATGGCTAAAATTTCAGCATGATTTGAAGAAGTAGCAGTCATTGTTTATTTCATGGACCGCCATGATATAGCAGTATCACCAAAATGAAAAACATATCACATTTGTGATCTTGCCTTATGAGAGTCTGATAGATAACCAGATCTTGATTGTCTTGAAAAGAATAAACTCATGTCTGGTGTTCCACGCAAATAGCGAAATATGTGTTTAATTCTCTCCCAGTGCCTGCGAGTTGGAGACACACTATACCTAGCTAATAAGTTAACAGAAAAAGCAATATCCGGTCTTGTATTATTAACTAGGTACATTAATGTGTCAATGGCACTAAGATATGGTGCTTCAGGACCAAGTAACTTTTTTCCATCTTCTCGAGGGCGAAAAGGATATTTTGTCACATCAAGTGGCCTAACAACCATCGGGGTCGTTAGTGGATGAGTTTTATCCATGTAAAATCTTTTAAGAATCTTATTCGTATAAGCCGATTGATGGAGAAAAATTCCTTCTGAAAAATGCTCAATTTGAAGACCAAGACAAAACTTCGTTTGTCCTAGATCTTTCATTTCAAATTCTTTCTTTAGATATGCAGCAGTTTTGTTGAGCTCTTCAGGAGTTTCAACAAGGTTAAGATCATCAACATATACTGCAACAATGGCAAATCCCGTTGTTGATTTTTTAATAAAAATACATGGACAAACGGGATTATTGATATACCCTTCTCTAGATAAGTAATCACTTAAACGATTGTACCACATGCGACCAGATTGTTTTAATCCATACAAGGATCGTTGTAGTTTAAGTGAATACATATGACGGGGTTTCGCTTTATTTGCTTTTGGCAAATGAAATCCTTCAGGGATTTTCATATATATGTCACTGTCAAGTGATCCATATAAATATATTGTAACAACATCCATTAAGCGCATTTCCAAATTAGTCTGAGCAGCAAGACTGATTAGGAAGCGAAATGTGATTGCATCCATTACCGGCGAATATGTTTCCTCATAATCAATACAAGGTCTTTGTGAGAAACCTTGAGCTACAAGTCAAGCTTTATATCTCACGATTTCATTTACTGCATTTTGCTTGCGTACAAATACCCATTTGTATCCAACAGGTTTTGTATCTGCGGGTGTTTGGACTACAGGTCCAAACACCCTGCGCTTTTCTAACGAGTTGAGCTCTGCTCGTATAGCTTCTTTCTACTTTGGCCAATCATTTCTTTGTCGACATTCTTCCATACTCTGTGGTTCAGGATCCCCATCATTTATTTCAAGTGCTACCGTAAAAGCGAAACTATCATTCAGAATAGTTTCCGTTCGATTCCATGTCTTTTCGGTAGTTACATAGTTATGGAAATTTCTTCATTTCCATGTGCCTCAGTCTCTTCAGGGACTGATTGCGTTTCAATCTCTTCAGGGATTGTGTATTTACCAATATCTGTTGGTTCTACCATTTTTGTTGTGCATCTCGATTGTGTAAAATATTCTAGATTCATTCACCCTGTATCCTCCCCATATGCCCTCTTTTTCCGAGGTACAGTATCTTTTGCACCGACAGGTCTACCACGCTTCTGGCATGCTTTAGATGCATTTGCTGCTGTGTCTACAATATGTCCTACTGGGACATTAATTCATACTGGCACATTCACAGCAGGTATATGTGATTTCACAATATTCTTTGTGTTTGTAAATGCATCTGGTAGATTATTTGCAATATTCTGCAAATGAATGATCATTTGAACTTCAAGTTCACATTGTTTAGTTCTTGGATCCAAATGCGACAATAATGACGCATTCCAAGATATGTCACGCTATACTTCTGGTTGTGATTTTTCTCCCCCTAATGATGGGAAGAGAGTCTCATTAAAGTATTCCTTTATATCTTCTTCCAAAAACTTCCTCTTCCTTGTCTGCTTCTTTTTGTTATCCTGGCGGAGGTCATCGCTGCTTTTGTCGTCGTTGGAAAATCGATACCGGCGTTTTCAGCTGGACTTGGACCACGACGTCTTATACTTTCTGCTCTTGCTGCTCTCGTGACTGCCCATTGTTACTATCCCCAACAAATTAACCGCCGGAGGCTCTGATTCGACTCAGTGACGAAGTCCTCAAAGAGAAAGAGAGTGTTTATGCTTCAATTTTGAACACAGACTTTTGGTACCTGTCGAAATATTGCTATGGTTATTTTTGTTGCTGTGTTTGTGTAATATAATATAGTAGGACAGTTATTTATAGTTACTAAGAAAACAAAAGTGTAATTAGAAATCTATTATAATTAGGAGACCTAATTATATTAGGAAACCTGGAAACTATTGGTGCGCTCTCTCTTTGTTTTTTTCTTTTTCTTTTTCTTTTTCCTTTTGCGGCAAAGTGAACTCTAATGGAAAAAAAAGTGGATACGTGAGCTGGTGCTATTTGCTTGCAGGTAAAGACATGAGAATTATTGTCTTCGGCTTTCTCCTTCTTCTATTTTTTTTTTAATACATGATATTCGATTGGGAAGGACCTAAACAAACAGACGTCTTGATTGATCCTCCTACCTCGGGAACATGAGCTTCTGGGCTGAACTGTGTCTCGCTTAGCCTCATCTTATAAGCAGTCTCTAATTTTAAACTTCTTATAATGTTCTTTAATTCATACCATATGAAAATTGATCTCAAGATAAATATTCTCTGAATTTAAGCTGTTTTAGTTGTCCCATATCTGATTTTTAACCGGCTAATGGTATTAATTAGTTGACAATGTGGTCTAAATTTCTGAAATTTTTGTAGGGAAATAGCAAGCATGCTAGCAATTTGTTTTTTGTGTGTTCTTAAATCACACTGATGTTGTATTTGGATCGATGATAGGATTCAGAGAAGATGTTGACATTGTTTTGGGAGACTTGAGGGCATTCAATATATATATATATATATGAAGCATTATTAAGGTGCACTAGGCCAACAAGACTTTGGGATCTTTATGCCTTTGCTTTTTTCTTTTCTTTTTTTTTCCAAGGGAGGCCGAAGCCAGTTATAAATTAACACTTCGAGAAAACTTCACACCCATTTTATCCCTCTCCACCAGCCACTGCAGCGGAGCCGGCAAATCTTGTAACCTTGTCACTCCCAAAGGTTAACGAATGCCCCAATTAGCAAGCCAATCTGCACAGTAATTGCTCTCACGGTAGACATGGACCAACTTAAAACTACTGTGAGAGGCAAGAAGTCTTTTACAGTCCTCAACAAAAGGCCTTAGAGAACTAAGTACCACCGAACCATCACACACCAGATTGCATGTTGTAATTGAATCTGTCTCAATCACAAGTGTCATAATATTCAAACTTGACGCTAACTTTAGTCCTTCCCACAATGCCATAATTTCAGCTCGACAACTTGTAGCTACCCCCAAATTGATAGCAAAACCCACAATCCAATTCCCTTCTTCATTTCTAATAATTCCACCTGCTCCCGCCTGTCCCGAATTTCCTTTGGCACATCTGTCAATATTGAGTTTCCAGCCATTAGAAGGTCTTTCCCAACCAATATTTAACACACACTTATGGCGTAGGATACCTTTATGACAAAACTTCCAAGCACCTTCAATATTAGTGACCCAATTTTCAATTGTTCTAACCATGCAAAATACTTGTTTATCATTGGTTCCATTGAAGAGACATTCATTCCTCCACTTCGAGATTAACCACAAAGTAGTCCCGAAAACCATATTCCAAGTATGTCGACCCCACTTCAGCGAGCTCCTTAAGTTTGTATTGAGCCAATCACTCCAATTCAATTGCAAAAATGAGTGTAGTTTAGACACAGGGATAAAGTGCTTCCAAACCTGTTGAGCATGAGGGCAGCTTCTAACAATATGTTCAGCATTCTTAGATGCTGCCCCACAAAATAAAACAAGTAGCATGATCAATAATGCTTCTTAAAGCCAACTGTTCACGGGACGCAATCTTCTTATGTCCCAGTTGCCAGAGAAAGACTTTAATCCGTTGAGGACACTTCAGCTTCCAAATTCTATTCCAGTCGATTCCTGAAGTATCAACAAATTGTTGAGAATTAGCAAAAGCCGACGACACTGCAAAGAATAACAAATCATCAGCAAAAAAGATATGTGATATAGGAGTACCATTTTTACTGATAAAAATAGGCCTCCAAAGTTTGTTTGAGACTGCCCGATGCACCATTTGCGACAATCTCTCAACACATAGAATAAACAAATATGGCGACAAAGGATCACCCTGTCGAATATCCCTTGTTGGAAAAAATGCAGTAGTAGGGGATCCATTCCACAACACACTCACAGAATTAGAAGCAAGAGAAGACATGATCAGAGAGATCCATTTCTCTGGAAGCTTGATATGTTGAAGGGTGTCACGTATGAAATCCCAACTTAATTTGTCATATGCTTTCTCCAAGTCAAGTTTAATAATCATCAATCCTTTTTTGCCTTGTTTGCGCTTAAACGAATGCACACCTTCTTGAACCAAGATAGCATTATCACCAGTCGAACGACCAGGCATGAAACTACTTTGACATGGGGAAATCCATTCACCAAGAGAGGGACGTACCCGATTGACAATAATTTTCATTATGAGTTTCATCGGGACATTAATGAGACTAATAGGTCGGAATTGCTTTACGCTTTCAGGGTTCTTAATCTTGGGAATTAGATGAATAAGAGTATGATTACATTCTCGAGGCACTTCTCCATTCTAGAAGGCTTCTCTTACCATTTGGTATAACTCATCCTTTACTGAATCCCAACAATGTTGATAAAAACCTGCAGAAACTCCATCAGGCCCGGGGGCCTTGGAAGCACTCATTTGAAACAAAGCCATCTAGATTTCCTCATCACTAAGTGGTTGGTTGAATCTATCTAAACTTTCAACAGAGGTAGATGGAAACATAGCATTATTCAGTTGCAGTGGAGAATCTTGTGGCTGACTATACAGGTCCCGATAATATTCAAACACCATTTGTTGTATAGTAGCATGGTCTTCCACCAGGTTACCCTCTTCATCCTTCAAACTATAAAAGATATTCTTCCTTCTTCGATTCAGTGTCGCAAGGCGATAATATCGCGTATTCCTATCCCCTGAATAAAGCCATTCCTTTCTAGATTTTTGAAACCATAAAATCTCTTCTTGATCAAGGACAGTCTCATACTCTTCACTCAAAGCTCGTTCTAGTCGAACCAGTGATGGATTATACCTAGACTGTAGAACCTTTTGGATACCTCCAATACGGGCAAGGAGTCTCTTTTTCTTCGTGTGGATATTACTAAAACTTTGCCGATTCCACGTTCTCAATTTTTCAGTAATAGCATTTAATGCATCCCCAAATTTTTGACCCTGTTGTGCCCAATTTGTTCTGACAAATTCTGAAAAATCCGCATGCGTGCACCAGGCTAGCTCGAAACGAAATGGCTTACTTACACTCGGCCCCCTCTGCAGACCCCCACAATCCACTAAGATAGGTACATGATCAGATTTGACCCTTGGTAAGTGTCGAACACAGACATGTTGATATATAAGATTCCAATCGGGGTTAGCATACGCTCTATCAAAACGTTCCATGATTCTCTGCCCTGAATCCCAAGAATTAGACCATGTAAACCTCAGCCCCATGAATCCCAAATCAATTAAGTTGCAGTCATTGATCTATTTTCCCAGTTGTAGCATACTTCTAGACAAACTAGGGTTTCCTCCAACTTTATCATCCTGTTTCGCGACTTGGTTGAAATCACCAGTGATTAACCATGGTGTCTAGAGATTAGAAGTTGCTACTCTCAAATTATCCCATAACTGATTACGGACCACACTGTTAGGACTAGCGTAAACGGCAGAGAGAATCCATTCTGGAACCCCTCTCTCCTTGATCAAAACATTAATGACTTGACTATCAGTTCAGAGAAATTCAATATCCACCATTTCATTATTCCAGAACAGCCAAATGCCTCCTGAGAAACCATTGGCTTCAACACGGATGGACCGAGACATATGAAGATAAGTGAAAACCCGTTGAGCCCGTTCACCACTAATACGGGGTTCAAGAATAATAGTGATCGATGGTCTATGATTACGAACCAAGTCTTTAATCACTTGCCGAAAAGGCTCTCTGCCTGCACCATGACAATTCCACACAAGAATTTTCATATTCATATTGTTAATCCCCATAGAGGATGTATTCACAAATTGCACGTGATCCATCAACAACATCTAGAGAGAATGTGTAGGACCACTCTCAGTGTCCGTATCCTCACTATTTTCTATTGTTAATTGACGATCAATAGGCCTTTCTACCATATGGAGAACGTTATGTTCATCTTCCACACCTTCAGCCCTCGACGAATGCGAGTTATCAGAAGGTCTCCCAGAGACGTTGAACTGGCTACATTGCTGAGAATCTTCTTCCATATGAGCTATATGTGCCGCACGGTCCCTTGGGTCCTCAACACAAGTCTTAACCCTAGGTTCTGCAACATAAATACTCTCCCCAGAGGTCGCCCTATCCTGCCTCACTTTACCCCCAAAGGACTTGTTACTGTCAAAATCAAAATTCTGGACAACCATATGCTGACTAGAAGTAAAACTAGGAGCTAACGTGCTATCAACAGGGTTATTCTCATTAGGTACCATCACAGACTTCTGCTGTAGTTCAATGTTCTTTCCCTTACTCCTACTCGCATTCCCAGATCGACTAGCGCCCATTCTACTAGACCTCTTACCCTTGCTCTCTACAGAAGCAGTAGGCAGTTTACTACTCTCTGAGCCAAAATGAAATTGAACTCCAGAATCTACTTCATTGATGCTATCTAAAATTTCAAATTTAGAACTACTTACAAATGAGCGCTTACCATTAACATATTTCCCAGCCATTGCCGTAGAATTCTTGAATTGTTTATTCTTCTGCATAAATCTTGAACTCGAGCTTTGACCTTGCACCAATTTATCTCCCTTTTTAGCAGCAGCCTGATTGACACTACCGTTGCGATTACCTGTAGTACGCCTCCCTCCCTTTTTTTGAGCCACCATCCACTCTTCAAAGTCATCAGACAAATCCCATTGTTTGACAGTTCCATTAGTAGGGGCTTACTTTTCAACCCTATGGTTGTTCTCTTGTCTATTATCAGACCCATTTGCTGGCCTAGAAGCAGACATGTCACTACAAACTTCCTTGCGATGACCATACATTCCACATTTAAAACAAACAAGGTGGATACCTTTATACTCAACTCTCTGAATACCATTCTTCATAGTGATTTTCGCAACCAGTGGTTTATCCAAATCAACTTGAATCGCAACTCTAGCAAATTTTCCTCTAACAGATCCTTCTGTAAATCTATCCACCTTCAGTGTTTTACCCACTCTATCACCTAGTCGTTTCAAAAAAATTTCCTTATAGTATTCCATCGGCAATTCCGGGAAACGTACCCATATAGTCAGGATAGACATCGAAGCCGCCGATGGGCGAAAATTGGGCCCCCACTTTCGTACAGTAAGGTAATGATCAATCAACAACCAAGGGCCACCAGTTAGAACATGGTCAAAATCTAACCTCGAAGCAAATCTCACAATGAAATACCTGAACCCCACATCCACCATATGAATAGGCTTTTGTAGAGACCATAGACGCTTTAGCCTCGAAGCGCGAAATTTCGGGCAAAATTTTTTCTCTATCGCCTCTAGCTTGAAATTTCGGGCAATGTGCCGTCTCCGAACCCGAAAATGTGCACTTTCTCTGAAAAAGCCACGATAGAGAATAAATATTCCAATCTACCGAATCAGCTCGAACAAGCTAATCATTCTCACACCTGAGGGAAAAATACGGGTCGTCACTCCGTATTTTCCTTCTCTTACTTGCGCAGACTTGGAGCTCGACCAGGAAGCACAGTTCGGACTTGGACAAGTGGACCGACCTCGACTGTTAGTCCTCGACAGTTTGGAGCCGTCTGTGGGAACCATCTAGTCTTATTAGTCCCACCACCCATTGAGAAGTCACCATGGTATAAACCCGAAACCATAGCTTGCCAGCAGAGGACTCACCCGTCTTGGGTGAGGACCTCGAAGCTACCCAGACACTGAACCAAAACCCAACCCAGACCGACATTGGAACGAGCCAACGTATACACTTAGCCACACAATCTACTCAGCCCGAAGAAGACCTCTCGGTGGGCATGGCCCCCGAGGTAAAGTTGATGTTCCATATGTTCAAGGAACTCAAGGAACAGGTAACATGCCTGGTTGCGGGCCCGCCGACCGCTCTTGTCGTGGCCCCCCAACCAGAGCGACCACAGTTCTGGATACCGGCTCAGAGGTGGGCTCAAGCCCAAAATGATGGCGAAGAATCTCCCGAGCCGGTGGTCCGAGCGGACGAAATTCGCAACCGGAAGGCTTCTCCAGTCGACCTCGAGTAGGCAAAGATTGCGGCCGCTATAGCCAAAGTCATAAACCTGCTCGGCGTCAGCCCTCTCTCTCCCGAGGTCCTGGCCACACCGCTACCTGCCGGCAACCGGATGCCGCACTTAGCGATGTACTGTAACACCCCGAACCCAACCCCACGCTATAGGTCAAGTCTGGACCCCTCACTCAGACAAAGACTCGTCTGTACCGTGGACTAAACTGTTGCTTGTAATTAGCCACTACAATCTTTGATTCACAACAACAACACATTCAACCTATCCTTCAAGATATTCATAGTCAACCCAAAGTCACAAGGCCATCCGAGCCTTGGAATAACAAAATCTACTTATAGCACACAAGCATGCAAGATAATGTTAACTTTAACTATAAGTAATTGGATACAACTATAACCAAAATCTTCTATCAAGTTAATAAACACCCAAGCGTGCAATAAGAGAAGTAATCCAGAATCCATTATTACAGACCATCTAACTTTAGCCAACATACAAGATTACAACTTCCAAACATATATACAAGACCTCAAGGTCTCAAAACACAACAACTAACATCAACTCCAAGCAAACTGCACATATGATCAACCTTATCACACAGGAATCAAGGAATCCGATCTACGTGCACTTCTTCTTCTTCCTCTACTGCTATCAGTTGGGGATTCACCTCACCTTCTCCTGAAAATGTTAAATGAGGAGTGAACAACAATGTTGCCCAGCGAGGGAGGTGATGCAGCATACCGGGGCGTGCAATATGATGTGCAATCACAAGAAGTCATATATATAAATAATATAAAGCAACAAGATCAAATAGTCAAATAGTCAAGTAATTAACCACATTAAAAAAGATACGGTTACAATTCAAGTCTTCAATCTCGAACCACGAACCACGAACTTCACGCAAGTGCCGGCAAACCTTAACTCCAACAAGTTGGGTACTCCAGATGTATCCCGATCCTACGACCCTTTCTTCTGAGGTAGGTTCATATGCCCAGCAAGTGAACCACGCCTCTGGGGTAGTGGAGTATACTCAGTGAGAAAGGGAATAGGCACCATGGTAGTCGATGGAGCACGACAAGCCTAACGCCGCCCATGTTTCTCGACGCTACCATATCCGAAAAGGTTGTGCAACCCCAAAACGATTCCACAAGAATCAAGATATCAAATAACACGTAAGAGGGTCGACAAAGTAGGCCGCCCTCGCATATAAACACAACATATACACGAAATAGCTTTATAGTCTCGAAATAAGCAATCAACATAACTTTTCTCCACAATCAACTCAAATAGTTCAATTATACTATAGATAATCAATATAATACATGATAACACAACAACAACCTCCAGATGCATCAAAAATAGCCAAATACTACTTTTCCCATTTCTTTAACCAAACTTTCCTTTTCCTATGCATGTTTCAATGTTACCAAACCATATCCTAATCATACTACATTCCTAATTAAGTCAAAAAACACCTATTAAGGCCATGAAAACCCACTTTGGAGGCAAAAGCTCGGGAAGACCCTGAGCAGGTTTTAACTACACCTACCCTATTCGAACCCCAATTTCACGCAACAAAAGCACTAAAAGTGCTTCCATGCCCCCAAGGATCCCTAATCCAAGGTCCAAACGTGCCCAAATTGCACAACGAGAAAAGTTTTCTTTTTAAAAGTGACTAATTTCGTAATTTAGCTCTGTTTTGACTGATTCAACTTCACGTAGCCTCCCAATTAGCTTCAGTAGAGTCTAGAGCACCTAATTGAAGTCTCAATTCATTCCAATTAGCAAGTTTATTCAAAACCCGAAATACAAGCACTATTCATCATCTCTTTCATTCAATCTATGCAATCTACCATAAAATTTGATAGTAGGCTACAAAAGATAGTTCTATAGGCTCCATTGAACACATAACAAGCATTCATAACAAGTATTATAACAATAATTGACAATTCAAGAATTTCAACATATATGCAACAAACTTTAAATGCAAAAATAATGCATTCCCTCACAATTTAGAAGATGAAGACAAGTTGTAGATGATCTAAGGCCTCCAAAACCTCCTCAAGATCAAGCTAGGAGCCAAAGATGCAAAGGTTGAACAATTTTTTTCTTATCTTTTCCTTTGTTATTGTCGTCGGGTAAAGGGGGAGGGTATTTTGGGTATAAAGTGCTTTGTTTTCTTGAGTAAAAATGGCATATGTATGTGTATAAGGGGCATATATATACGTATAAGGGGTATATGTATGTGTATGTGATCTCAATTAAAGTAAAATGCCATAAATTTTTAGTCAAACTAATTAAAACTCAAGCTATATGATGACTAGTTCAAAAACCAATGTTTTGCATACGTAACACTATTCAAACGAGGTAAAAACTATTTTCTAATTGTATGCTTCTGAGCTCAACAGTCCAAAATGACAAGTCCTTGATTCCTATTATGTGTCATATGACCTAGAAAAAATATTAAATCGCACATTCGAGACGGTCAAAAATCTTATAAATAGTGCCTAATAGTAATATAATTAAAGAAGACAAGAAATGCACACAAAATGCACAAGTAGTTTATGCAACAGTTATTTCGAAATATGTGATGAAATCCCGGGCGTTACACCCTCTCCCCCTTAAACTAATTGTGTCCTCGCAATTCTTACATGATTCGGCAACAGCTCTGAATATTTTTCTCTTATCTGATCTTCTCGCTCCTAAGTGGCATCCTCAACTCCGTGATGATCTCAAAGAACTTTCACCATATGAATACTCTTGGTTCGAAGTTCTTGAATCTCTTTATCAACCACTCGAAGAGGTTTCTCAACATATGTTAAAGACTCATCAATCTCCAACGGTTCTGGCTCAATTATGTGCGAAGGGTCGGGATTATATTTCCTCAACAATGACACATGGAATACATCATGAATCCTGCCCAAACTCAGAGGTAATGCCAATCTATAAGCCAAATCACCAACCTTTTCAATGATTTCAAATGGCTCCACATATCTAGGACTGAGTTTACCTCTCTTTCTGTGTTGAATCAAACCCTTGCGCGGAGAGACTTTCAAGAATACATGATCACCCACTGAAAATACCAAGTCTCGTCGGTGTCTATCAGCATAATTCTTCTGTCGACTCAGTGCCATAAGCATCCTCTTCTTTATAAGCTTTACATTATCCACCATCTTGATCATCTCAGGTAGAATAGCTGGATCAACAGTCTTTATTTCACCTACCTCATCCCAATACAACGAAGACTTACATTTCTGCCCGTAAAGTGCCTCGTAGGGAGCCATACCAATAGTAGCCTGGTAACTATTATTATAAGCAAACTCCGCTAGAGGTAGATACTTCTCCCACCTCTTACCGAAATCTAGAACGCAAGCTCGCAACATGTCTTCCAGTATTCTGATAGTCCTCTCTGATTGACCATCCGTCTGTGGGTGATACGCAGTACTAAAACTCATATTAGTCCCCAAAGCCTTTTTTAGTTTCTGCCAGAACTGTGATGTAAACCTGGGATCCCTATCCGACACTATCTGAGATGGAACTCCATGCAATCTCACGATAGTTTTAACATAAAGCTCGGCTAATTTATCAAGGGAATCTGTCTTCTTTGCAGCAATAAAATGGGAAGTCTTTGTCAATCTAAAAACTACAACTCAGACAGAATCATTACCCCGTGGTGATCTCGGTAAATCAGACACAAGATCCATAGTCATCTGGTCCCATTTCTATATCGGAATTTCTAATGGTTGCAACAATCTTGCCGGTCTCTGATGCATCGCCTTAACTTTTTGACAAGTCAAACACTTAGCCACATAATCAACTATCTCTCTTTTCATGTTGTTCCACCAGAAACTCTGCTTTAAATCCATGTACATCTTAGTGCTACCAGGATGAATCGTGTATTTAGAACTATGAGCCTCCGCAAGAATCTCATCCTTGACAGTTGAATTACCAGGAATACAAATTTTATTCTTATACCTGAGTAGCCCATCATCATATAACTTGAAGTCAGACTCTCCCCCTTTTGACTTCTCTAGAATCTTCAACAACTGAGGATCTGACTGTTGGCCTTCTCTGATCCTAGATAACAATAGAGATTGAATTTGTAAGCTAGGAAATTGGATACCTGCTCCAGAAGCCTTCGGTCTCCACAAGCACAACTCTTCTACAGACTCCCAGTCTTTGATTATTAAACTAGCCACAGAAGCTTTTTGGCTCAATGCATCTGCTACAGTGTTAGCTTTTCCTGGCAAATAGCTAATGGTGCAATTATAATCATTCAATAACTCTAGCCAACGCCTTTGCCTCATATTCAAATCTTTTTGAGAAAACAGATATTTCAGACTTTTATGATCAGTAAATATCTCAAATTTATTACCCCACAAGTAATATCGTCATTTCTTCAAAGCAAAGACAACAACAGCAAGCTCAAGATCGTGTGTAGGATAATTGAGTTCATATGGTTTCAATTTCCTAGAGGCATAAGCTATCACCTTACCATTTTGCATAAGAACGCAGCCCAAACCTTCTTTCGAAGCATCACTGTATATCACCAAATTATCAGTTTTCTCAGGCAATGCAAGAATAAGAGCAGTGGTAAGTCTCTTCTTCAATTCCTGAAAACTGGCTTCACACTTATCATCCCAATTAAATACAGTTTTCTTTTGGGTTAAAGAAGTCAATGGTCCTGCAATTTTTGAGAAGTGTTTAACAAACCGCCTATAATAGCCCGCCAATCCCAAGAAACTACGAACTTCTGTGACAGTCTCGGGTCTTTTCCAAGTCATCACCACCTCAATTTTCGCGCAGGATCTACATATATTCCATCTTGTGAAATAATATGGCCTAAAAAGGCAACCTATTTCAACCAGAATTCGCATTTGCTAAATTTGGCAAACAATTTATGTTCTTCCAATGTTCAAAGCATATTTTCAAGTGTTCTTCATGCTCTGCCTCAGATTTAGAATAGACCAGTATATCATCAATGAAAATCACAACAAATTGATCAAGATAAGGTCTAAATACTCTCTGCATCAAATCCATAAAGGCGGCTGGAGCATTTGTCAACCCAAATGGTAATACAACAAACTCATAGTAGCCGTACCTGGTTCTGAAAGTAGTCTTAGGTACATCTTCTCTACGGATTCGCAACTGAAAATAACCCTACCTCAAATCAAATTTAAAAAATACAACAGCAGCCTGCAGCTGATCAAACAACTCCTCAATTAAGGGCAAAGGAAATTTATTTTTCACCATTACCTGATTAAGACCTCAATAATCAATACACAATCGCAGAGTCCCGTCTTTCTTCTTTACAAATAACACATGAGCACCCCAAGGTGACGAACTAGGCTTAATAAAACTATTTTCAAGTAAGCCTTGTAGTTGTATTTTCAATTCTTGTAACTCAGGGGGAGCCATTCTATATAGGGTTCTAGAAATAGGATTAGTCCCTGGCAATAAATCAATCACAAACTCTATCTATCGGTCAGGTGGTAACCCCGGCAACTCCTCAGGAAATACCCAAGGAAAATCTTTTATAACAGGTACCTCGTTCATTTTCAATTTATCTCTAGGCTGATTAATTAGATAGGCTAAATATGCATCACAACATTTACTCAACATTTTAGTAGCTTTAATAGAAGTTATGATACGAATTCGACTCCCAGTGATTTTAATAACATGTTGATTAGGTACTTCTAAAGTTAAAACTTTCATTCTACAATCCAAACATGCATAATATCGCCCCAACCAATCCATCCCCAAGATAACTTCAAAGTCCTGAAATGGCAGAATAATCAAGTCATTAGGATACATGCGACCCTCAATACAAATATCACAATTTTTACACACAGACTCCGTAACACATTTAATACCCATAGGACTACCTACTTCAACCACATACGGTAGTTTATCAACTTTTAAAGTAGTAGATTGTGCACATGCAGGAGTAATGAATGAGTGTGTAGCCCCGGTGTCAATCGAAACTACTACCGGCTGACTATTAGTAAGAAAAGTACCTTCCACCACTATCGTCGTGTCTGAAAGCTCCTCCTGATCGAGTACAAATACCCATGCCTGGCCTCGTGGTACAGTAGCTACTCCTGAAGCTCTAGTCTGAGCACCCTGGCCTGAAGTCTGTCCCTGACCCTGTTTAAACCTGGGGCAATCTCTAGCTTTATGCTGATCACTGCTATAACCCACGCATCGACCTAATTTTCTCCAATACTCTGCCTCCGTGTGGCCCTTGCGATTGTAATGATTGCACTATAGGTTCTTCTTGGCAGCAGCACCTCCTATAAGAGTCCTGTAAGTGGATGTAACAGAACTACCCTGCTGAGATCTAGAGGTCACTGGTCGGGTCTGTGACTGACCCTGTGGCTGGCTCTGAGTTGGTCTCGGCTGTGACTGTGCTTGAACTGGTCTTGGGTAGCTCTGGGTCTGCCTCAGCTGTTGAGTTTGAATAGACTGCTGATACTGTCTCTGGTAGCCTTGACTCTGAGACTGATACTGACATTTACTAGACTGACTAGACTGAGCCAACACATTTACCTTACGTTTCTCATACCTCGATGCGGCCCTGACTACTGCAGCATAACTCAGATAGTCCTGCGAAGACAGATTAAGCATAATATCACTCCTCAACCCTGTGATAAATCTCTGAATCTTCATGTCCTCCGGCTGTACTAAAGCTGGCACGTATCGAGAAAGTCTAGTGAAAGTAGCCTCATACTAATCTACAGTCATGTTTCCCTGTCTCAAAGCTATAAATTCCTCTTGATGTCTCTCGCGAGCTACTATAGATACATACTTATCCCTGAACTCACAAACAAAGTCAGCCCACACATGCTGGACCCTCTCAGTATCCCATTTCTCTCTAACAGTACGCCACCACTCCTTGGCGCCACCCTCCATTAAGAATGCAAAATAGGTAATCTTTCTCTCATCATTGCACTCGAGTATCGCAAAGACTTTCACAAACTTGTTCAACCATATCTCAGCTTTCATGTCATCTGGCTCACCATAGAAACTGTACGCCCCGTGGTGCAAGAATTTGTCATACAAGTTACCCCCAACAGTACCACTACCCTCTACTCTAGCAGTCTGATTACCTCTGCCAATACCTGTCGTACCTTGCTGAACCATAAACTAAGCTATTGTATCCATGGCGGTGGCCATTGTGGCCAAAATCTGTGTATTGCTTGGTTCCTGACCCTGCGGTACATTTCCTGCTACCCATGTACCTTGCCCAGGTACATTCTGCCTAGGAGCTTCCTCCGGCTTTCTCCGTGGTTTTTCCCTTCTTCTCATCTCAATGCTAGAAGAGTATAATATTATAATAGGCAAATATATAATGCAAAAATAATATGCATATTGTTTTCAAAACATCTTACTCACATAAGATAACATATAAAACACTTTACAGCATTAAACACTTTCATCTTCATATCATATCATGCTTTACCATTCCTGTTACATGCTAGCATGTCTTTTACCCAAGTACTTAGACAATTAAACAAACACATATTCACATAATTCAACTTTCACATATAGACCTCTACCCACATGCCGAGGAAGTTAACCCGGCTACAGTATTCAAGTAGCTCTGATACCACCTAAATGTAACGCCCCAAACCCAACCCCACGCTATAGGTCAAGTTCGGACCCGTCACTCGGACAGAGTCTCTTCTGTACCGTGTACTAAACTGTTGCCTGTAATTAGCCACATACAATCTTTGATTCACAACAACAAAACATTCAACCTATCCTTCAAGATATTCATAGTCAACCCAAAGTCACAAGGCCATCCGAGCCTTGGAATAACAAAATCTACTTATAGCACACAAGCATGCAAGACAATGTTAACTTTAACTATAAGTAATTGGATACAACTATAACCAAAATCTTCTATCAAGTTAATAAACACCCAAGCATGCAACAAGAGAAGTAATCCAGAATCCATTATTACAGACCATCTAACTTTAGCCAACATACAAGATTACAACTTCCAAGCATATATACAAGACCTCAAGGTCTCAAAACATAACAACTAACATCAACTCAAAGCAAACTGCACATATGATCAACCTTATCACACAAGAATCAAGGAATCTAATCTACGTGCACTTCTTCTTCATCCTCTACTGCTATCAGCTGGGGATTCACCTCAGTATCTCTTGAAACATGTTAAATGAGGAGTGAGCAACAATGTTGCCTAGCCAGGGAGGTGATGCAGCATACCAGGGCGTGCAATATGATGTGCAATCACAAGAAGTCATATATATAAATAATATAAAGCAACAAGATCAAATAGTCAAATAGTCAAGTAATTAACCACATTAAAAAAGATACGGTTCTAATTCAAGTCTACAATCTTGAACCACGAACTACGAACTTCACGTAAGTGCCGGCAAACCCTTACTCCAACAAGTTGGGATACTCCGGATGTATCCCGATCCTACGACCCTTTCTCTGAGGTAGGTCCATATGCCCAACAAGTGAACCACGCCTCTAGGGTAGTGGAGTATACTCAGCGAGAAAGAGAATAGGCATCATGGTAGTCGAGGGAGCACGGCAAGCCCGACGCCGCCCGTGTTTCTCGACACTACCATATCCGAAAAGGTTGCGCAACCCCAAAATGAGTCCACAAGAATCAAGATATCAAATAACACGTAAGAGGGTCGACAAAGTAGGCCGCCCTCACATATAAACACAATATATGCACGAAATAGCTTTATAGTCTCGAAAGAAGCAATCAACATAACTTTTCCCCACAATCAACTCAAATAGTTCAATTATACTTTAGATAATCAATATAATACATGATAACACAACAACAAGCTCCAGATGCATCAAAAATAGACAAATACTACTTTTCCCCTTTCTTTAACCAAGCTTTCCTTCTCCTATGCACGTTTCAATGTTACCAAACCATATCCTAATCATACTACATTCCTAATTAAGCCAAAAGACACCTATTCAAATCATAAAAACCCGTTTTAGAAACAAAAGCTCGGGAAGGCCCCGAGCGGGTTTTAACTACAACTACCCTATTCGAACCCCAATTTCATGCAACGAAAGCACCGGATTGCACAGCGAGAAAAGTCCCCTTTTTAAAGTTGACTAATTTCGCAATTTAGCTCGGTTTTGAGTGATTCAACTTCACGTAGCCTCCCAACTAGCTTCACTAGAGTCTAGAACACCTAATTGAAGTCTCAATTCATTCCAATTAGCAA
Source organism: Ehretia macrophylla (assembly GCA_037974665.1). Lineage (NCBI taxonomy): Eukaryota > Viridiplantae > Streptophyta > Magnoliopsida > Boraginales > Ehretiaceae > Ehretia > Ehretia macrophylla. The sequence goes on from CM075769.1 coordinate 65,275,050, forward strand.
GTTTATTCAAAACCCTAAATACAAGCACTATTCATCATCTCTTTCATTCAATCTATGCATTCTACCATAAAATTTGATAGTAGGCTACAAAAGATAGTTCTATAGGCTCCATTGAACACATAACAAGCATTCATAACAAGTATTATAACAATAATTGACAATTCAAGAATTTCAACATATATGCAACAAACTTTAAATGCAAAAATAATACACTCCCTCACAATTTAGAAGATGAAGACAAATTGTAGATGATCTAAGGCCTCCAAAACCTCCTCAAGATCAAGCTAGGAGCCAAAAATGCAAAGGTTGAACAATTTTTTCTCCTCTTTTCCTTCCTTATTGCCGTCGGGTAGGGGGGTATTTTGGGTGTTAAATGCTTTGTTTTCTTGAGTAAAAATGGCATATGTACGTGTATAAGGGGTATATGTATGTGTATGTGATCTCAATTAAAGTCAAATGCCATAAATTTTTAGTCAAACTAATTAAAACTCAAGCTATATGATGACTAGTTCAAAAACCAATATTTTGCATACGTAACACTATTCAAACGAGGTAAAAACTATTTTCTAATTGTATGCTCCTGAGCTCAAAAGTCCAAAATGAGAAGTCCCCGATTCCTATTATGTGTCATATGACCTAGGAAAAATATTAAATCGCACATTCGAGACGGTCAAAAATCTTATGAATAGTGCCTAATAGTAACATAATTAAAGAAGACAAGAAATGCACACAAAATGCACAAGTAGTTTATGCAACAATTATTTCGAAATATGTGATGAAATTCCGGGTGTCATATATATAGTGGGGACGGCGACCCCGCCAGCCACTTGCTAAACTTCGATCATCATATGACTCTACATGATATGACAGATCGGATGAAGACGAAGGCATTCCCGACCACTTTGGTGGGCAACGCATTGGATTGGTTCCAGAAACTTCACCCCAGCTCGGTTGAAAGTTTCCATCAAATAGCAGAGGTGTTCCTGTCCCGATTCGCCGGAAGCCGACGTGTAACCCACTATACATCATTACTATTGACGGTGAAGCAACAGAAGGGAGAAAGTCTGAGGACCTACACTCCCCGATTCAATGAAGAATCTCTCAGGATCCCCAACCTCAAGGACTCAATGGCCCTGATGGCTTACCAAAGCGGGCTCAGGTCGAGGCCCCTCACATCCTCCTTAGTCATTGACCCGGTGGACACTGTGTCTAAGCTGATGGTGAGTGCGGAGGGATATATTCATTCTGAGGAGATTCACCAGGCTAAGTAAGAAGATGATAAAGAAAAGGAGAAGAGGGGAGAACCCTCTTCCAAGGCTTAGCCCGGGAACAAGGCACAGGTCGACATGGGCAAGTAACCGCAGTAACAATAGAAATCGGGCCCCAGGTTCATAGTGTTCACCCCCCTCAACACCCCAAGGGAACAGATCTTGATGGAGATTCAACATCAGAACCACTTGCCACCAGCACCTAAGATGCGAGGCCGATCTGAGATGTGCAATAAGACTAAGTATTTTCGTTACTGTATGGATTACGGGCATACCACCGACGAGTGTAAGGATCTGAGGCAGGAGATCGAGGCCCTGATCTCCAGGGGACACCTCAAAAGGTATGTCGATCAATGACTGCCCTGGAGCCCCGACCAAGGAGCAGGCAGAGAGAGAGATAGGAGCCCTCCCAAACGTCATGACCGGGTTGGGCATTTAGCCATTGTAGAGACTATTGTCGGAGGGCTCGCGTCGGGAGGTGAGATGTTAGCAAGACGGAAAGGGTATGTTCGAGCTAGGCAATATAATGGGTTAGTTGTAGGTTTAGCCGGGGGACAGAAAAAAATCACCTTCACCTAGGATGACCTTGAGGGACTAATCTTACCTCATGAAGACCCATTGGTTGTCAGTGCCGAGATTGCCAACATCATTGTTAGAAGGCTAATGGTAGACACTGGGAGTTCAACTGAGGTTCTCTTCCTGAAGGCCTTCGAGCAGATGAGGTTGGACTGGCGTCAGTTTCAGCCATTGAAAGGGACACTTGCCGGCTTCACTTGGCACAACCATCAAGCTGAGGGAGTCATCAACCTCACACTCACCTTTCAGGATGGTTCGAAAAGGGCTTCGATACAGGCCAATTTTGTCGTGATGGACTATAACTCAGCTTACAATAACATTCTGGGGCGGGTCACCTTAAACTACTTCAAGGCCATCCCTTCCACGTACCATCAAGCACTGAAGTTCTCGACTCCGAGCGGAATAGCCACGATTAGAGGGGCCTAACTTTCATCTCGTGAATGTTATGAGAGCTCCCTCCAGCCAAAGTATAAAGTAGGGTGGGGACCCGACCTACCCGAAGAAAGGAGGGATGCCAAGAGAGGAAGTCCCGCGGAAGAGCTGCAGGAGATAGAACTTTCGGAGGAAAACAAGAAAGCCAAGATCGGAAGTGAGCTGCCGAAAAACCTCAAAGAAGGTATAAGTCAATTTCTCTTTGAAAATGAACATATATTTGCTTGGTCAGCCACTGACATGACATGAATTGATCCTACTGTGATTGAACACCACTTGAATGCCGACCCCAGTTACTACCCAGTAAAGCAGAAACGTAGGCATTTCCATTATAAAAAGCAAAAAATTATAGCTGAGGAGGTCGAAAAACTACTAGATGCCGAGCACATACAAGAAATTTTGTATTTAACCTGGCTATCTAACGTAGTTTTGGTCTCCAAGAATACAGGGAAATGGAGACTATGTATTGATTTCACCGACCTCAACAAAGCCTGCTCGAAGGACTGCTTTCTATTGCCTCGAATTAACCAGTTGGTAGATGCCACCTCAGGATTTGAGTTGTTGTCCTTCATGGACACCTTCAAGGGCTACAACCAGATCAAGATGGCACCTGGGAACAAAGAAAAAACAGCTTTCGTTACCGATCAAGGGCTCTACTACTATGAGGTCATGCCTTTTGGCCTCAAGAATGCTAGGGCCACCTATACTCGGATGGTAAGCAAAGTCTTTAGAGAACAAATCAGGCGGAACATGAAAATTTATATGGATGACATGCTGGTCAAGAGTAAGAGGGCGGAAGATCATACGACTGACTTGGCCGAGGCCTTCGCCGTGATGGATCAGTTCGGAATCGAACCAAATCCAAAAAAATGTGCGTTCGGCGTTAAGGCGGGAAAGTTCTTGGGATTCATGGTTACGGCTCGGGGTATCGAAGCAAATCTAGAGAAAATTCAGGCGATTTTAGACTTAGCGCCCCCGACCTGCGTGAATGATGTCTAGGTGCTTACCGGAAAGGTAGCCGCCCTGAGCAGATTCATGTCCAGGTCGGCGGACAAGTGTGCTTCTCTATTTAAAATCTTAAGGAACCCCAAGAACTTCGAATGGACGAGGTAGTGCCAGAACGCCTTCGATGAATTAAAGAAATACTTAGTTTCGCCACCCCTACTATCCCGACTTGAGGAGGAGGAAGAATTGACACTATATTTAGCCTGTTCGGGAACGGCAGTAGCGGCTATGCTAGTTCGGGAAGAAGGCCAAGACCAGAAGTCGGTTTATTATATTAGTAAGACTCTCCATGGGGCCGAGATGAGATATTCCACCTTGGAAAACTCACTTTTGCACTAGTGACCACGGCCAGAAAGCTTAGGCCATACTTTGATGCTCACACAATCAGAGTCATGACAGACGCTCCACTTAAATCCATCATGCACAAGATAGAAACCTCGAGCAGACTATTGAAATGGGCAGTCGAGCTCAGTCAATTTGACATTGCCTATCAGCGGAGAACAACCAGCAAAGCCCAGGTAATCGCAGACTTTGTTGTTGAATGCACGGGCCGAGTCGAACACGATCCGAAAGAAGTCTGGAAAATCCACGTAGACGGAGTATCGTGGAAGTCAGGAAGCGGAGCAGGGATTGTAATCTTCGACCCAACAGGTCACGACCACCAATATTCCCTCAAATTTGCCTTCCCGACCTCTTACAATGAGGCCAAGTATAAAGCAGTGATCGCAGGTCTGAGGGTCATGGCCCAGCTGGGGGCACAGATCCTAGAAATATACACCGACTCCCAGCTGGTTGCGAGCCAAGTCTTTGGAGAATTCGAGGCTAAAGATGCTGCCACGGTGCTCTACCTCAGTAAGGTCAAGGACTTGGCCTCAATATTCAAGAGATTTTCCATACAGCAGATCCCGATGGAAGAAAATACAAAAGCTGATGCCCTATCAAAATTGGCCGTAGGAGAAAACTGACATGCCTTGGTCACGTGGAAGAGATTTTTGAGCCCAGCATCCAATTAGGAAAGCAAGAGGTCGCCGAGATAACCACGACCCCAGATTGGACTCGGCCAATCCTGGACTACTTGGAGGGGGGTGTAGTCCCTGAAGACTCAAGGGAAGCTCAAAAAATTGAGAAATAGGCTTCAAGGTTCGTCATAGTCGTAGGTCAGCTCTACAAAAGGGCCTATATCTGGCCCTTCTTAAAATGCGTGGGACCCGACGAGGAAAACTACATACTCAGAGAAATCCATGAAGAAGTGTGTGTAAATCACTTGGGCGATAAAGCCCTAGCGAGAAAGGCACTAAAGCAAGGCTACTTCTAGCCGACCTTGAAACAAGATTCTAAAGATTACATAAAAAAAATATGACACCTGCCAAAGATTCACCAAGGTCCAAACGAAACCGCGGTAGACTTGATAGTAATGGTGAGTCCGTGGTCATTCTACCAGTGGGGGTTGGACATCATTGGTCTGCTGCCGAACAACCTCGGGCAGAAGAAGTATGCCTTCATGGCTGTCGATGACTTCACCAAATGGCCCGAGGCCCTTGTAGCCAGAATAACTGAAAAGATAGCTTGGGAATTTGTATGGAAGAATATCATCTGCCGGTTTGGTGTGCCTAAGGTCATAGTGACCGACCACGACAAACAATTTGATAGTTCATATTTCCGAGGAAGATGTGCTGAAATTGGAATCAACCTTAGATTCTCATCTATTATTCATCTCCAAAGTAATGCTCAGGTCAAAAGAACTAACCAGATTATTTTGCAGCCTCTGAGAACCAAGCTAGAAGACACAGTGGGATAGTGGGCAACGATATTTCCCGAGGTGTTGTGGGCTCAGCGCCCCACCATCAGCTCGGCCACAGGAGAAGCACCATTCGAACTGACTTTCGACACTCAAGCGGTGCTTCCAGTGGAAATTGGGTCTCCTACCAGTAGGATGCTCCACCATGATCCCAAAATAAACGGAGCTCGAATCCGAGAAGAGTTAGACCTGGCTGAAGTGTTGCGTGCCAAAGCTCAGGTTCGAATGTTAGTTGGGAAAGCGGCCATGGAACGAGCCTTTGTCAAGCAAGTCAAGTCAAAGTCTATCAAATTTGGTGATCTGGTCCTACGACGAGCTATCTTTTTGCCGCGCCCAGGAGGCAAGCTTTCCCCGCCTTGGGAAGGCCCGTACGAAGCAATGAAAGAAATCCGACCTGGAACCTTTCACCTTCTTAACAAGTTCGGGAAGCAGCTGAAAAATGCTTGGCATGCGGAGCACCTTAAGCGTTATTTTGTATGAGGCCTCGAGCCGAAACTATTTTGTAGAGCCTAAGCTCGAAGGGCACACTGTATCAAAGATATCTAATACAATTCCTTTTTTTTTTGTACATGATTTCTTATGGCCGGTTCAATTTTATCGATCTAAGGATAAAAGTACACTTATTGATTAAAACCAAGTTGACCATCTCGGTTCATTGACGCCAGTTCGGTCTTAACCAACATAGTTTGGTTCACACTCCGGCTAGGACTGACGAGTCCAGCTCGGTTAAATCAAGATATTGATTTATCTAGTTGATTTCATCACGACAATTGGCTTGAGCTTAATTAAAAGTTCCTAAAATGCAATCGAGCATGAATCGGCACATGTGCAAAAAAAAAAAAAAAAACACACACATATACACATAAAGTGCGTTGCTACGGAAACCAGTTAATGATGAATAATTGTTTCATTAATAATAAAAAAATATATATATATACAAGGAGGCCCGCCTCGGGCATGCTGCAAAGAAAAGAGCGAGAAGCGTGAAACTCAGGGCGAGAGAGCAGTAGAAACAGCTCCATCTCCTGCTTTATCCCTGACCTTAGGGGATCCCTCCTCGGTCAGCTCTATCCCCTTCTTCACGAAGTTTATAACTCCGTGGGCTTGAAACCTCAGGTCAGCTAGAAGCCCCGGTATATTAAAGAACTCTGGTGGCGGGGCCTCTATAATCTCCAAGTACTCAGTCTTGGAGGGCTTGAGGAAGGTCTTTGCCTGTTCTCGAGCAGTAAGTTGACCTCAAAAATAGTATTCCATCTCAGTGAATCTGACCATCGCCTCTCCCTCCTTCATCAGCCAGGACACGCCGGCATCGCTGTCCTTGAAGGCTTCTACTACTTTTTCCCCATCAGGCCCGATCTTCTCTTTAAGCTTCTGAAGGCCGGTCTCTACTTCGCGCTTCTCCTTTTTAAGCTTTGCGATGTCATTGCTAGCCTGAGCCCTTCGGGACAGCTCCCGCTCAAGTTCTTCTTTCGCGGTCTTCAACTTCTCCTTCAGATTGCCATCCTCCCGGTATCTCTTCAGGGCCTCTTTCGTTTGTTCCAGCAGCTCGACCTGGGCTTCATTGTACCTATACTCCAACTCAGTACAAAGGGCCTGGACCTTGTGAATAAGGTTGGGGACGGAGAGGACATGAAACTCGACATGCAAGGAGAAGAGGTTAGGCAAGATGCAATTGAAGAAAATCCTACGATTAGACATAAAGCGGCAGATTACCGTTGCTGCATCTATTCTCAAGTCAAGAACAAGCTGATCTACCGAGACTTTGGCTAATTTGGGGTCGCTCTCGATGGGGGCAGAGGTATCAACTACTCCGTCCTTCTTAGACCGAATTACCTCCGCCGCCTTCCCTTTCCCCGTTTCCTCGAGTTGGGGCCTCTTCTTCGAATCCATCTTGGCAAGAGGACGCTTGACGATTACCACGCCCGATTCTTTCTTCTTGGGAGGGGACCCCTGGGTCCTGCTTTTCTTTGAAGAGACCTCCTTCTTGGTCTCCTTAGGCTTTTTACTGGGCGCGGAGCCTTCGCCACTCATCACTGCCTCTTTCCTCATGATGAACGCCCTTTCTCCAGTGGTTGACATTCCTGAAAATCAAAGAAGTTGGTTAGTAAAATAAAATGACATTAGGTCGGAAAAAATGCATACGATGATCAGAATAGTGGTAATGAAGATCTAGGGAGGTCGGATCCGGATCCGAGACTAACCCACTCCCCGATTCTCGTCCTCATCATCTGATTTGGGAATTAGGTCGGAGTGTGACTTGGTCAAATCAGGTGCCCGACCGAATAACTTGGACTTCCAAATCTTGTCCCACGTGAGGACACTCATAATATCTATCAGTTGATTCGGGCCCGACTTAAGCTCTTCCGCATTATGGGCTTCCGAGTCAGACAGTGAAGGCTGGTCGTTGAGTTTCTTCTTCAGAGACAGGGTCCATTCACTCCTACACCCCGTGTTGACCGAGCACTCCACCCAGTAGTACTTGTTATGCCAACCCTTGTTTGAAGACTTCCACTTGGTAAAAAAGGCCAGCTCATTTCTAGCCGCAAAGTGGAACCACCCAGGTTGTTTAGGGTTGGCTTTGCAGGTGTATAAGTATCTGAACAGGGTGAGGGTCGGCTCCACACCTACCTCCCGACAGTACACGTAAAAAGCTACGATCATGGCCCAACCATTGGGAGCCACCTGGCCCGGGCTTAGCTCGAAGTAGTCTAGCATGAAGGTGATGAAGTAGGGGAGGGGCAGTTGAATCAAGTCGAAAGCCAGATCATAGATCGTGAAGTGGCCATCGGGCGGATTATATGCATGGTCGAGTCGACCTAGAATCTTGAGTCTGAACGTCTAGTCCACCGACCAATTCCTTAACCTACCATTCAACAATGCTTTGGTAGTATGGCACTCATGTCGGCAGCAGGCAAAAAGCTGTTGGATCTTCTTTCCTCGACCCGAGGAACCGCTAGTTGTGTGAACATAAGGCGACGGACTTGCCTTCATAGGTTCGGTGCCCACTGCCTTGACTCTGAAAGTCTCGGCTATGTACTTATGGGGTATCTCGAGGCCCTCTAGCTGGTTCAAGGATGAGCCATCCCGAGCCACGCCCACCTCATGCAGATCGGACAGAGGATCCTCTTCGACCTCCTCTTGCGCCCTTTGGACCTTCACGATTCTACATTCCTCATCACTCTCTGACTGGGCCTGTGTGGGTTTAGACTCCTCCTCTTGAGAGATACTTGAATCACCACCGTCACTTTCCCACTCTGAGGATAGCTCCGAGCTAGAAGGGTTCTCCTCACCACCCCCATATGATCTAACTTCCATCTCCTGGGAGTCCTCGGGCTCCGACTCTCCCATTTGTTTAAAATGTGTATGAAACATAAATATGCAATATTTAAAGGGAGTCGGGACGTACCTAATGGGTATCTAGTTGGAATACATGAGGCTGATGGGACCAGACTGGTAATCTTTCGAGCTCACGGATCCCCGACCTTCCAAACTCCCGAGCTATAAACTTCTCGAGCTTAAACGCCTGAGAGAGTCTTGAAAGCTTAGATGCAAAGAGTGAAATGGATTTCGGAACATTGGGACCCTATTTATAGGCACCAACTATAACCGTCTCGAGAATGTCAAATGTCGCGTCCTATCATAACCAAGACTTAACGTGTCTGATCCTCAGACACGGCCTTCACATGACGTGGCACCTACCCTTGGTCGGGCACACTTAGCTCGGAAATGCATAATGCCAGCCTAGACCCCTTCCAGGTCCCAGGACCTTGGGGGAAGGGGAGGGGAAGCGGAGGGGAGGGAACTGACAAGGCATTACTCGAGCTGAGAATTACGCCGTCGGATCACATATCGACCTTAAGATCCGACCCGACCCGATGTTAGACCCAAATGGCCCCCGCGGCTCTACCAGCCAATCCGATGGGACATAAAGCAAGGCACATAACTCGGACCAACAGATAATTCCTTTGACTACTGGGTAATAGCTTTGTCCATTGGTTGTTCGGCGCGGGCAGCCGGTAGCGTTTCGGGCAGCATTGTACATTTATTGCTGTCCAAATCCAAATTAGTATAAATAGAGCTCCATTATGCATTTATGAAGGTAACTCGTGCATTAAATATTCCAATCTGCCGAATCAGCTTGGACAAGTTAATCATTACAGGTCGTTACCCCGCCTTTTCCTTCTCTTACTTGCGCAGACTTAGAGCTCGAGAAGGAAGCACAGCTCGGACTTGGACAAGTGGATTGACCTCGATTGTTAGTTCTCGACACATACGATTAGAGCTTGTAGCCTAATCCATTTGTACTTAACTGGCTAAATTCGAATCCACGAACATAAAGGCTATTAATTTAGGCAACCTACCATCGTAGATCAGTCTTTTCCCATTTCATATTTCGTAAAGCTTTTAAAGTGCACTAGAGTGATAGTTTGTCATTAGTCGACGTTTGTTTTCCCGTCAACTACTTTTACTTTCAAAATCAACTCTTTACATTCTTATTCTAGTATTTTGCATTTTTGGTGACAATCCCAATTCTCCATGGACGTCCCTTGAGTAGCCATTAGCATGGTCAAATAGAAATTTTAACTAAATTGTTATTGCTTCATTTTTATCACTTATTATTGATTGTACAATGACTCGATTAGTGATACACAAACTTGAACTCATTCCCTCAACAATATTTCCAAAGCAAAATTAATGATAATTAATGAGTATAGAACTGATGCCATATATCAGCAGCCATCTTATTTATAATATTCGTAGAACTCAACTCCTTTGATATCAAACATCTTAACAAAAAATTAGAAACAAAATATGCAAGTAATAAGTTAATTAAAAATTAAATAAAAATAATTTTAACTCATTGAACAAAGAGACATGATTTATTTCATGAACAATTAAAAAACTTTTTTTTTGTAAAGCTAGAAGACAAAAATGATACTTTAATCTCATTTTTACTGATAATATCTACCACCTAAATTTATTTTATTTCAATATTATCTACATGTAAAAAGTGGCATATGTCATTTAACGCAAAAAATAACATATGAAGAAAAATATAAATTGAATATTTAATTTTTTTAGTAAAAGTAAGATTTTTTTATTTTTTTTGTGTGGCACGGGTGATTGTTGGCTTACATTTGGCATGATGGTAGTTTTCAAAAGGTCTTGTCATTTAAAAATTGTAGGTAGAATTCAGCTCCATCAATAAAGGATATCTTAACAAAAAATTAAACACAAAATATGCTAGCAATAAGTTAATTAAAATTTAAATAGAATAACTTTACCTCATTCAACATAGAGAAATGATTTATTTGAACAATTAAATAACCTTTTTTTACAAAGCTAGAAGACAAATATGAACTTCTAATCTCATTTTAACTAATAATATCTACCACCTAAATTTGTTTGATTATATTATCTACATGTAAAAAGTGTCATATGTCATTTAATACATAAAAAGGAACAAATAAAGATAAATACGAAGCAAATATTTAATTATTTGAATAAAAGTAAGATTCCTTTTTTTTTGGTATAGGAGGATGATTATTGGCTTAAATGGGGCATGATGGTTGTTCTCAAAAGATTTTGTCATTTAAAAATTGAAGGTGAAATTTGTTTTCGCTTATTTATGATTTGTTTGATTTGATTTTTAATATATGAATTAAATACTCTACATTAATCAATCTCTAATTAAAAACAAAATTACGAATGAGGTTTTGTAATTTAAAAAACAAAGGTGAAACTTTCGTTTTACTTATTTATGATTTTTAATTTAATTTACTATATCAAAAGAATATTCTAAACTAATCAAGTTTAAGAATATTCTAAACTACAAGTGTTTAATCGAAAAACAAAGCAATTCTACGAGGAGGCTTTATCATTTAAAAAAAGGAGATGAGATTTTTTCACTTATTTATGATTTTTTAATTTGATTTTTAATATATGAATTGGATATTTAATTTTTTGGATATAGGCAAGATTCCTTTTCAATAGGAAGAGTACTTATTTACTTACACATGACATGATATTTTTTTTGGATGGATGCCTTTTTACTTACACATGTCAAAATCGTTGTTGCCTCATAATATTAGAATATTAGATATGATTTTCCAAAAGGGTCCTGAATTTATAGGCACGTGGGTCCTTTCATGAAGTCTACTTCGAAAAATGAGAATGAAATCTTCTCCAGACACGATTTTCAAATTTTATGTACTTCTAAACTGATCCCTGTCGTTATCTGTGAGTTGCAAGGACTTCTTGGAGACCTCGGTGGTCAGTTGATTATGGCCTTTATTTATCTCTTTTAAGAGCGTGGGGGGAAATCGGCTTCTTTAGATCCTCAAGTAGGGAATGTTCCCCATATCATGTGGTATACTTGTAGCCTTATTTATAAAATTTCATGGAAAAGCATGAATTAAAATCCTTTCCTAACTAGTGTTTATTCTAACAATTTAAAATTATATGCGAGTCATTCACTAAATTCAAAATATTTAAACATTTACTATAATTTCCTCTCATTTTTTTGTATTTTAAATTTAAATGAAAAATAAGATACAATAATGTAAAAATAAAAAAATAAAAATTAGAAAATATCACATTTAGACCCTATTGCTTTCAAAATTTTTCAATTTCATCCCTATTATTTTTCTAAAATTTTCAATTTCATCCCCATTGTTTGTCTAAAAGTTTCAACTTCGTCTCTATTATTTAAAATTTCTTAATTTCATCCCTATTATTAAATAAAAAAAAATTTGTCCCCATTATTTTTAACAAAAATTAATTTTGTCCCTATTATTTTTCTAAAGTTTTAAATTCATATCTATTGTTAAAAATTATTCAATTTAGTCCTTATATTTTTCAAAAAATAATATGACTAAATAAAACTTTTTGAGAAACAATAGGGACGAATTTGATTATTTAGAAAATAACAGGGACTAAATTGATTAATTTTGAATAATAATGACGAATTTAAAAATTTAGGGACGAAATTAAAACTTTTTAAAATAATAAGGACGGAATTGAAACTTTTTTAAAAAGAATAGGGACCAAATTGAGAAATTTTAAACAGTAGGAACGAAATTGAAATTTTAAACAAACAATATTGATTAAATGTGACATTTCCAAAAATAATCATCCACCTGTGTGGTACACTTCCATAAAACCAATTAGGGAAAACTTCACATATAGTCCCTATATTGCACAAAAGTCTCAATTTAGTCCATATTGTTAAAATTTATCCAAATTAGTCATTATTATTTCCAAATAAATCTCATTTTCGTCCCTATTATTTTAAAAAAATCTCAATTTCGTCTCGCTTATTTAAATTTATCCAAATTTGTCCTTATTATTTTTAAGAAATCTTAATTTCATCTCTATTATTTCTAAAAAATCTCAATTTCGTCCTTATTGTTTCCAAATATAATCGGATGAAATTGAGATCTTTTAAAATTAATAAGGACTAAATTGGATACAAAATTAAATAATATGAACGAAATAAGACTTTTTAAAACAATAAGGAGTTTGCGCTGGAGAGTATTTGTGGAATTTTCTCAAACCAATTATTCCAAGACTCGAAGTAGAACATACACATACACATACACATTTTCAATTCTTTGCAACAGAACAAACGGACCAAGAAATGGAGATCAAAGATGAAGTTGCAGAAAAAGAAACCGATTTCAGTGATTTGCCTGACGAAATTCTCTCCCACATACTCACTTTTCTAGACACCAGAACTGCCGTACGAACTTCAGTTCTTTCCACTCGCTGGAAACTTATTTGGACAGATTGTGAGACGCTCGATTTCACATATGAGCCTGAGGCAAGCTTGAAGCAGCAAGATTCAAGCGATGCACTAGCATTCGCTTTGCTAGTCAACAAAATAAATTTCACTGCGGGCCTGGATGATTTTCTATCAAGACGGACGAACGCAAGGCTGACCAAATTTCATTTGAACCTCAAGAGTAATGTGGCGAGGCAGCTTGTGGATTACTGTCTTCAATATGCGGCAAGGCACAACGTCGAAGAAGTAAAATTACGCGCATTTTGTATGGCAGAGCCTGTAGAGTTGCAGAAATTTTGTCTACTTGCCAAAATTTAACTTCCTTGAAGTTGACGAATGTAGTAAAAAACAGCATTGCATTGCCGAAGTGTTTTGCGGTTCCAAATTTAAAAATGTTGAAGCTTAGTAGTGAGAAGATTTAGAAGGAGAGAGAAAAATATCTATTCATCTTATTCATCTTAATGTAATGCCGTACAATGAAGTCTATATATATAGTAATCTAATTCATCACATTTGCTAATACAGCTGTATCCAACTAATGTCTAACTAACTAACTTCTAATCTGATCAGCTGAGTTGTCACCTTCTTGATGATTTATTGAGTTGACTTCATTGACCATTATAGATACCTTATCATCCCCCCACAAGCTGAGCTGCGAGGATCGAAGTGGCAGCTTGTTGCGCAAAAACTGAAATTTCACAACAGGCAGTGGCTTTGTAAAAAGATCAGCTAGTTGTTGAGCAGTAGGAACATGAGAAAGGCTGAGAAACTTGGCTGATACAAGCTCACAGATGAAATGATAATCTAGTGCTATGTGCTTTGTCCGATTGTGAAACACCGGATTTGAGGCAAGGGCAATTGCTGAAATATTATCACACCAGAGCTTGGGACATGAACTATCAATGAACAAGTCTTTCAAGATAAAACTCAACCAGCAAAGTTCTGCAGCAGTAGAAGCAAGAGCTCTATATTCAGCCTCTGTGGAAGAGTGTGATACAGTGGGCTGCTTCTTGGTAGACCAAGAAATCAAATTAGCTCCGAGAAATATACAAAAACCAGTAGTAGACCTTCTATCGGGGAATACTATTAGCCCAATCGGAGTCAGAAAAGGCCTGCATCGTTAGTGTAGTTGGCCTAAATTGGAGACCAAGATGTATCGTACCATGCACATAACATAGGAGACGTTTAAGAGATGCAAAATGACCTTGTGTAGGACTGTGCATCTGCTGGCAAACATTATTCACTGCATACTGAAGATCAGGACGTGTTATTGTTAAATACTGCAGAGCTCCTACAATGCTTCTAAAGAAAGTGGGATCAGCATAAGGAGAATTAGAAAGCTGCCGAAGAGAATCTGTTGGAACAGCTGAAGCCGGAGTTGCAATGGATTTACAATCTGCCATGCCTGCTTTTTTAAGAAGATCAGCTGCATATTTCGATTGATGAAGTAGGATGCCAGCTGAATTATATTCAACCTCAAGACCGAGAAAATAAGACAATTTTCCCAAGTCCTTCATTGCAAAATTGCGACTCATATCTTGCACAAGAGTGTGAATAGTTGCATCTGTATTACCAGTAATCAAGATATCATCGACATATACAAGCACAATGATTGTTGCATGATCTTGATGTCTGACAAACAAAGATGTGTCGGCTTTGCTGCAAACAAAATCATGATCAGTAAGAAACTTAGACAATAGTTGATACCAAGCCCTTGGGGCTTGTTTTAGCCCATATATTGATTTCTGAAGCTTGCACACATGATTGGGATACTGCATGTGAACAAACCCCTGTGGTTGTTGCATAAAAACTTCTTCTTGCAAGGTGCCATGGAGGAAAGCGTTGGAGACATCAAGTTGCTTGATATTCCAGCCATTTGTGAGGGCAACAGTTAGAACAATCCTCACAGTCTGAATCTTAACCACTGGACTAAATGTTTCAGAATAATCCAAACCATAGGACTGATGAAATCCCTTAGCAACTAACCTCGCCTTATACCGTGCTACACTCCCATCAGCATGACGTTTGATTTTATAAACCCACTTACAGCCAATAGGTTGTCTTGTATCCGGAAGAGAAACTAAGGACCATGTGTTCTGAGCAATTAAGGCATCAAACTCTTCTTTCATAGCATTCTGCCAATAGATATTCTTAGAAGCCTCTTTATATGATAGAGGTTCAGTAATAGGGGGAGTAAGAGTAATGTTATTTAGGTGAAAGAGCTTAGGCTTAAGTGAACCAGTTCGTGATCTGGTTACCATCGGATGAGTAGAAGTAATGTTGGTAGGAATATCAAGCATGTGAGTTGCAAAGATTGAGTGAGAAGTAACAGGCGGAAGTTGAGGAGAAGATGTGAACATAGGTGACTGAACATCGTTTATAGCATGTGATGTGTTGGAAGAATCAGAGGGCGCATATATAGGAGTAGATGGAGTAGGTGACACACTTTGTTCACTTGTGACTGTAGGCGAGTGAGGAGAGGGTACAGTTGACTCAGGGATAGACTGGGAAGTAAAAATAGGAAAAATAGGTGGAGTAGTACACTCAGTGCTAGTATGAGAAGAATTAGAAGGAAAAACATGTTCAAAAAACTTAACATGTCGAGACAAAAAAACCTGCTTAGTTTTTAAACTGTAGCACCTATAGCCTTTTGTGGTTGAAGAATAGCCTAAAAACAAACACGGTGTAGACCGAGGCTCCAATTTATGCTTAGAGTATGGTCTTAACCACGGGAAACAAAGGCAACCAAAGACTCTTAACAAAGAATAATCAGGTGGTTTTGAAAAAAGACACTCATAAGGTGATTTATTTTGAAGTAAAGCCTTGGGTTGTCTATTGATCAAGTAATTAGCAGTCGCCAAAGCTTCAAGCCAGAAAATATTGGGAAGTTTAGCCTGTTGTAAGAGAGTTAACACTGTCTCAATAAGATGCATGTGTTTCCTTTCTACCCGACCATTTTGTTCCGGAGTATAGGGACAAGAAGTTTGGTGAATGATTCCTTTAGTTTGTAAATATTGTGCAAATTTTATATTCACAAACTCTGAACCATTATCCGACCTCAAGATTTTTAAGTTTGCATTAAACTGAGTCACAATCATAGAATGAAAAGCAAGAAAAACAGAGAAAACTTCACTCTTTGATTTCAAGGGATACAGCCAGGAGTACTTTGTAAAGTCATCAACAAAAAGTACATAATATCTATAGTGAGAAAATAAGGGTACACTAGTAGGTCCCCAGACATCAGTGTGAACTAAAGCAAAAGGAGTAGTAGCTCTAGACTCAGACATTGAAAAAGACAATTTATGTGATTTAGCTATAGAGCAGGGCTCACACACAAAGCCAGTATTATTTCGGCTAATAGAAAGAATTGAATGAAGATGCTGCAGTGCTTTTTGACTAGGATGTCCTAACCTTTGATGCTAAACAGCTACATCATTATTTTGGAAAGCAATTGTAGATGAACTGTAGCAGAAGTGTGTAGGTGAGGAAGTAGTCATTGAAGACGCAGTAGCAGGAAGACAGTAAAGACCATTGCTACAGGGGCCCCTGTACTTGATTTGATGACTGAGGTTTTCCACAATGGTAACCTCCTTGTCATTGAAAATTAAAGTAGAATTATTATCATGAGCTAGTTGATAAACTGAAAGCAAGTTAGAAGAGATACTAGGAACATGCAAGACATTTTTTAGGTGTAAAATACTGGAAGAGGTAGAAAGAATACCATGGCCAGTGTGTGCTATAGGCAGAGTAGAGCCATTGCCAACCGAAACAGAGTCTCCACCCTCGTAAGGATAGTAAGACGAAAGAAATCCAAGATCAGCTGTAACAATGCGAGTTTGCTCCACTGTCCAGGTACCACGAAGCCTGCTCAGATGGTGTGGAAAAAGGATGAACTCCAGTTTGAGCAGTAAGAGCCTGCTTGTTTGTCTTCCATCAAATCGATGCCAACAGTCCAAAGCCTGATGATTCGGCTTTCCACATATCTGACAATACACCTTAGTTTCTGGATTAGAAGGCTTACTAACTGTCGAAGGCGATGGGCTGTAATTAACATTGTGACCTGCGCCGCCTCTATGTCCTCTACCACCGCGATTATTGAAGTTACGACCTCGTCCGCGATTATTTCCATTATTACCATATGTTCTCTGTGTGTTAAGAGCTGTGTGAACATCGGAGCTGGCTAATTCAACACCAACAAGTTTGTTAGCACGCTTCAGGCGAAGTTCTTCAGTAATTAGCAGATTTGTGAGTTCCTCAGCACTGAGAGACTCTTTGCTGACTCGTATCGAGGCCGTTATAGTATCAAATTCTGGCGGTAATCCATTCAGAATGTAAAGAACCAGATCATCATCACTAATTACTTCAGATACAGAGGCGAGACTATCAATAATACGCTTAACTTCATCCAAATAGACTTGGATCGTCTGTGCTCCTTTGTTAAGAGTATGAAGCCGCATTTTGAGCTGTTGAATATGAGGTCGTGACATGGAGTGATATCGTTTCTCAAGATGACGCCAGATCGCAGAAGCTGTTGGTAGAATAAGTACTTGCGAGAGGACCGAAGGCGTAATCGAAGCATACAAACACGTTTTGAGGTGTTCATCAACAATACACCATTGCTCATGAGCAGGATTCACAATTTTCTCACCATCAGCATCCGTAATCTGTTTTGAAGGACACGATTTGGTGCCTAGCAGATAGTCCAGCAGCTGATTTGCGCGAAAAATTGTTTGAATCTGAGCTCGCCATAACTGATAATTGCTATTATCAAGTTTTATTTGAACCAGAGAGTTTAGATTCTGGAGAAGCAGACGAAGATTTGCCGGTAGATCATTCGTACCATTAGTCGCCATTGTAGTAGTTCAAGCTGTTGTTTGAAGCTTTGAAGATGTAACAATGGCGGAAAAAGAAAGGCTCAGGACCAAGAATGAAGAGAAGACTCTTTTAGGTTGCTCTGGATACCATGAGAAGATTTAGAAGGAGAGAGAAAAATATCTATTCATCTTATTCATCTTAATGTAATGCCGTACAATGAAGTCTATATATATAGTAATCTAATTCATCACATTTGCTAATACAGCTGTATCCAACTAATGTCTAACTAACTAACTTCTAATCTGATCAGCTGAGTTGTCACCTTCTTGATGATTTATTGAGTTGACTTCATTGACCATTATAGATACCTTATCAAGTAGGTTTATTTTTTCTATAGAGAATTTCAATGAGGAGATTTTCACGGGGTGTACCAATCTTGAGAGTTTGGTATTGAAAAAATGTCAAATCAAGGCTTCGCTAAAAGTTCTGAACATTTCTTGTGAAAGTCTCAAGAACTTGGAGATTTTGAATTGGAGAAGCCCTATGCATGATGGTAAAGGTAGCATATATGTGGATGCACCCCAACTTGAGTCTTTTACATTCAAAGGTGTTCTCACCAAGGTGCGGTTTATGAATCATCAGCTTTGTCTGGACACAATTGAGGTAATTCTCGTTTTGATATGTTATATTTCCATGGTTATAAAAATTTTATTGATTTTGATGAAATTTCCCAGAGGGCTTGTAAGTTGTAATTTATCAGGGTCTTTTAGTCGTTCTGCAGATATGATTAATGTGATAAAGGCTTGTTTCTTACGTGATAGTTGGTGCAATTCTTAGATTTAACTTAACTTTGTGTGAATTTTCATATTGGTGAAATAATTAGTGTTGTATACTAGTGAAATAATCTGTGTAAGGTGAGAACTTATATATAATCTGGTAAATGATTAAAGTAGGGTAGCGTATCCGAATGTAAATGAAGATGATAATGGAGGTTTCTTGTTCTTGTTTTCAGGCTCCATCAGCTGTTGATGACTTAAGAAAATTTGTTACCTTCACATTTGATAATCTGCAACATCTAAAGTGCAGTGTGAAGGAGAAATGTGGACAGATGGTTACACCTGTTCATACAGTAAAGCACTTACTAGAATCCTCTGCTGATGAAAAATTCATGCTGGATCTCTCTGAGGTATTAACTTAATAATCCAATTAGAACCTGAAGTTAATTTGGTATCTGCAAAATAAAAGAATGAACTGCTCTTAGCATCCCCGGCCCGCTTCTTTTATATGTTTTGATTGAGATTTCCTTCCTTGGTTTCAGAAGAATGTGGGGAAGTAGAGATGATATTTATACTTATCTAACTAATTGAATCTTGCTCATCAAATCATCTATGAATACCCTTGACATGTTTCCTTTTTCTTTTCCTTCAATTTCAGTTTTTTAGCTTCTAATCACCATACCCTGAATTTTTAACTGGTAGTTGCCGAGTGGATCCCATATATCAACTCATGAATTTCTTGCGGCTTCTAGTTATGCACCTTTCAAGCACTTTTGTCACTTAATTATGTTCTCATGATTGTTTCTAGTCTTACTTTAGTGACATACTAAATAGATACTCCATTTGTGACTTACATTTGTTACAGAAACTTACTAGAGTAGAGTTCTTCTCTAAAGCATCTCTTTTTCCTTCCCCTTTTCATTCTTTGTTCCCCTGTTTTGCTCGAAATTATATCCTTTCCGATGCTTTTCATTTACAGGGGCTCGCACATCGTAATGAACATAACTCAATTGTAGAAGGAAAGGATGAAAGGGAGAGGATAGTTGCTTTACCTCAACATTTTATCTCCTACTTGCTTGAAATCTATCTTTCTGCAAAATCTATAGTTGTTGAATTTGGTGAGGTAGTTCATCATGTCCATGTTAGTTTAGTATTTACTTATGTAGGCAACTTTAGAGAAACAGAGAAAGCAAAAGCAGAATCGCTTTAGTATCTAAATTTGTGTTTTCATATTTATTTTTCAGGGGTCACCTGAAGAAGAGTGACTAAAGAGAATACTTTGGATGCATGACATGCCAGAATTTGCAGATAGATTTCTACAGATTATGACCTTAAAAACTCCTTCCGGAAGTTGTTGCGCTTTTTGTGAATATTATCAGTACAGCTTGTGAAAATAGGACATCACATTTTTCATTCATTCTTTTTGTCCATATATAGATATTCAGAAAGATACCACAATTTGTAGCTAAAGCCTACTTTACTGAGTCTCTTCACAAAGTGTAATTTTGTTCATATGGAACCTTAATGTGGCCTAACTGCATAAATTTCTTTACTATATCATTGACAAGGTTAATAAGACTATGTCGCATCACTAGTCTACAAGAAAGTATTTAAGAATCAGTCTGCGGTAATCTACACGATTGAAGTGGCCGATGAGAGTAACTGTTGGAAATCAACATTTCTCTGGAAATTTCTTTCAGGAAACACATTATGTACCATTGTAATTCTCCTTTTGATTGGAGATTGGAATGATGCACTTCACATCTTGCTGTAAATCATGATCTTTTTACCTACTCATCAACCACCCAGGATGTGAGACGCGACTGAGTGTGCTTAAGAACATCATCACCGCGATATATAGTTACATATACGACCCCCCACAAGCTCCTGTCTAGGCCTGGAGGGAGTATCATGTAAAGGCTCCGCAACCAAACAAGCTTATTTCTTAATCAAGTGAATTCTTGGAGCCATTGTTCTAAAATGAGAATGCAAAAGCTGTGCCAATATTCATATGTAATTTAGTATAGGAACATAAATTATTGGGATTGAATGATCATCTCTTACTAAACCTTTATTATGTGTCGACTTGTTAATTTCTTTTCGGTTTTTTCCACAGAAATAATTAATTATTCACATTAAGACGAATATTACGTTATATGTTTCAGGTGATCATGGTTGTGTTTACATATGTATATCTACATAGTGTCTGTCTGGTAGTGGGTTTCTAAGGCTCCGTTTGTTTGCCGTCAAATATTTTTCTAAAAAATGTTTTTTTAGTTTTTGGTGTTAGATAATATTGAAAAATTAGTCAACTAAAAAATATTTTTTGGTCAAATGAAAATTTTAGTTCAAAAGAAGAAAATATTTTCATCTCTCAAGAGAAAAGAAAATATTTTTTGAAAAACTTACCCTCCTCACCCCCACCCTACGCACCCCCATCACCCCCACCACCCCGTCACGCACGCCCCAATCCTACCCCTCGTCACCTCCCACCCTACCCCACTCCACTCCCGTGAAATTTTTGTATGTGTGCGTGAAATTTATATATATACATACATATATATACACACAACATATATATGTGTGTGTGTTTCTTTTATAAATTTCCTATCAAAAAATATTTTTTATTGAGATATCTAAATATTAGAAAATATTTTTCAGTGTGTCAACCCAACACCAGAAATATTTTATTTTATAGAAAAATATTTTTTCCTATAAACATTTTCTCATAACAAATTATTTTACGACAAACAAACAGAGCCTAAGTCTGTAAAGAAGTTCAACAAATGGTCAGTATAACGACTCAATGATCATGATAAGGAAGTTACAAATTTTATAAATCTCATTACTGTGGAAGCATATGAGCTTGTATAAAGTGACTAGCTTATCTAAATATTTAAGGTGTAAGGCCATCTCCAACAGGTTATGTAAAATGCATTTTACCTTACATGTAGAGAATATGTTGGAGATAAACATCTCCAAAAGGTTCTCTAGGGATTTTCTACTTTATAGAGAATCCCTACATTCAATTTTCAGCATCTCCACATGTGGAGATGCTGAACAAATACCCTAAACCATTATCTAAAATAATACATAGGAGAGACTTTGGAGAAATAAAAATAAAGATTCTCTAAAATAGAGAAGCTGTTGGAGTGATATTGAAATAGAGATTCTCTAAAATCAGAATGTAGGGAAGCTGTTGGAGTTAAACTGAAATAGAGATCCCCTACATGTAGAGAAATGACCAAAATTCTCTACAGGTAGGGAGAAAAATAGAGAAGCTGTTGGAGATGGCCTAAGAGAATAGTTTATTATATTATTTATTATCTTAAATAAGTTATTGCAAGTGCAGGTAAAGTTAGCTTTTGAGCCTTGTACTTAAACTATTTTAATGTTTTAGAACCTTTTGGTGTCTAAACTCTGATACCATATTAAGTAACTACCTCATTTAAAAGTTAAGTTATTAGGGTAAGTCCAACAATTTTCCTATTTGTTTCTCTACATGCACAGAATTTCGATAATTTCTCTACATCTAAGGATTCTCTATTTCAGTTTCACTTCAATAATTTGCATACATTTTTAATAATAGAAAATCCCTATTTCAGTTTATTTCAACAGTTTTTCTATTTTTGTTTTATTTCAAAATCTCTCCTTATCTTAATTAAACATGTTATTTTAACTTAAAACATTATTATTAATTTTTTATTTGTATTTATTAATTATTTATGATGAATTTTTATTTTTAAAGCATTTTTTTATTTTTATTTTTTTACTGCTATATGGATTTAGGGATTCTTGTAGGGAAATTTTTAGTTTCTGAAATGTGAATGTAGGGATCATTGTAGAGATCTTGTTGCAGGTGAAGTTCTCTAGTTGGTTTTCTACATATAGGGTAAAAGAGAGTTTAGAGAATAGGTTGAAATTGATTTTAAAAATAATTTTATTATATTATTTATTATATTTAATAGACTGTTTAAAAGAATGTTACAAAACTGTTTCTTGTTTAACGTTATGTTCCGTCCATAGAGCTCATATCCTAGAAGCATTGCAAATAAATAATGTAACAGATGACAAGTGGCTGGAGAATGAACACGAGCACAAATCAATACTAAAGGTTGTCAGAGTAGAAATGTATGACATGTGTGGCACGTAAAGTCCATGTACACATGTGGGCCTATATCTTACACACATCAGAGTCCAAACATCCTGGCTTTTTGAACATTGTTTCCCACCTGGAAGAATTCAAAGAACAAACAATGAGCAAAATGACAAATCAATGAACAAAATGACAGGTTCATGAAATGCTTCAGCGTGAAAATTGGCAACTTCTCGTATCTCATCTTCTGTCTCAACCATTCTTCTAATTTGCCATCAATTCTCACACACTAGATAATCAAACTTCACCTTTAATTTTCTATATATTCTATCCGCTGCATAATTCACTTCTTCAGTCGTGTTCAAAATGGATCTAGCACACAAATATAAAGAATATATAAAACTTTTAATGTGGTTCGGACTTAACCTACATCTAAGGACATTCAAATCCCGATTCATTTTTCGAGTCCGGTTACTAACCGGCTCTTATAACTACATAGCTTGAATATCTTGAGGTACTTTGATATAAAAACATTGAAGCCTATTTATACAAGTAGTAGAATGTACTAGAGCTAGGAATACAAAAAGGTATAAGCTAGATGCATGACTAGGTTCATGACTCTAAATGTTTCTACAATTAGTATACGTTATGATTACCAAATGCTTTGAACCTTGTCTTTTCATTTCTCAAGATTCCAAGAGTCATCTTAAGCTTTGATTTGTATTCTCCAACACCCCTCTTCAAACCAAAACCATTTTCATACCAAACATTGCCCTTAATTTCTTGAAAGCACTTGTTGTACGTGACTATAGAGTTATTGCAAATGATATTACATTTATTGGAACTAATATGGGATTTACAAATCCCATTCTTTCTCTAGCAGTGTTTGATTGCTCCGATGCAGCATCTATCTGCTTAACGCATCGCGATAACAATCTTAAAGAATGAGCTCAAAACTCTCGTCTTTCCGGCAAGCACTACACCATCTCTCTTAATGCAAGCACCTCTTACTTGTAACATCCTCTTCTTGGCGGTCTTTTGCTCAAGCAATGGAATACACCTTATTTTCTTCAATTTTTGTCTGCTGACAGCAAACTGGTAATCTTGTCCGAACTTCGTCAACTTTTCAACAACTCAATCTTTTCAATTTGTGCGACCCCGAGCTCTGATACCACTGATTGGAAATGGATCTAGCACACTCAAAGGATATAGAAAACTTTTAGCGTGGTTTAGACTTAGTCTACATCCAAGGACACCCAAGTCCATGTACATTTTTTCGAGTCCAATTACTAACCGGCTCTTACAATTACATAACTTGAATATCTTGGGGTACTTTGATATAAAAACAATGAAGCCTATTTATACTAGTAGTAGAATGTATTAGAACTATTAATATAAAAAGACACCAAATGCATTAATATACAATTAATATAATTTATGATTACAAAATGCTTTGAACCTTGTCTCTTCATTTCTCAAGATTCCAAGAGTCATCTTAAGTTTTGGTTTATATTCTCCAACAAGCTGATGATGATGATGATATTGAACTGTTGCATTGCACAAATCTATTTCCTCTCACTAAACCCATCGTGCGCTTGATGAACCTCACAATGTGACATCGGCTATTCCAACTCCTTCCACTACTTATCAGGCCAATGTAATATTGGCTTGTACCTCTACATCTCCATGAAAGTTCTGAGTATAGTCTTCTAAGAATACTAGCGTTGTACCCGTGTGATGCACCGGTGCAATGTAAGTAATCTAAAAATATGTAATATAAAATCAATTCACTCAACCTTTTAACCACACCATTGAAAGACTATAAGTAGCGATTAGTACATTGGAATTAATTTGGTTAAGAATAAAATGAGCTAAGGAATGTACTGGAACTGGGAATGAAATGAACTTGGGAATGAGAATGACATGCCTTAGGAATGAATATATTGATATCTATGTTTGGTAGTCAGTATACAAGAGCAGCAATGGCAATGACTTGTATAATATGATATAATTATTCTTTCATTATTATAGTATTAAAAATAATAATAAATATGAACATAAATGTAAACAACATAAATATAATGAACATAATAAATAATAATTATAATTGTAAGTATGATAATTACAATAATTATTTATTATTACTATTATTATTGTTGTTATTATTATTTTATTATTATTATTATTATCATTATCATTATTATTATTATTATTATTATTATTTTATTGTTGTTGTTGTTGTTGTTGTTGTTGTTGTTGTTGTTATATTATTATTATTATCATTGTTGTTGTTGTTAATTATTATTATTATTATTATTTTATATTTTTATTTTTACTATTTTTGTTATTGTTCTTATTATTATTATTATTATTATTATTATTGTTATTATTATTGTTGTTGTTGTTGTTGTTGTTGTTGTTGTTATTGTTCTTTTAAGTTTTATTAATTTTATTTTTATTATTTTTGTTATTGTTATTATTATTATTACTATTTTATTTATATTTAATTCTTATTATTCTTATTATTTATATTTATATTTTTTATTATTATTTGTATTTTAGAGCTAGGAATACAAAAAGACACCAAATACATTAATATACAATTAATACACTTTATGATTACCAAATGTTTTGAACTTTGTCTCTTCATTTCTCAAGATTCTAAGAGTCATCTCAAGTTTTGGTTTATATTCTCCAACAAGCCGATGATGACGATGATGTTGAATTGTTGCATTGCACAAATCTATTTCCTCTCACTAAACCTATCGTGCACTTGATGAACCTCACACTGTGACATGGGCTATTCCAACTCCTTCCACTGCTTTTTAGGCCAATGTATTGTTGGTTTATACCTCTACATCTTCATGAAAGTTCTGAGTGTAGTCTTTTAAGAATATTAGGATAGTTAGGTAACAACTGAGCCATTTGTTCACAACTCCTTCACCCTTGTTCAAGAGACACTACTTAATATAACATGTGACATCAGTAAAGTAGCACTTGCTTATGTTGGTGAGATTCTTAGGCCTATTTAAAAGTGTGTTGGTTTTTTGCTTTATAAAATAGTTTTCTAAAGAAGTTTTTAAAATACAGATGCCCTTAAAATTATATGAACATTTTTTTTCTTTTATTGAACTACAAATTCTTTTATTAAATTAATTAATTTTTATTTATCTTTAATTATTTTTGAATAATTTCTAACTAAATAATTTAATCAATAATTAACAAAAATAAATAATATATTAAGTTAGACAATTAATAATTTTATGATAATTTGGTATTAGAATTATTAATTTACAAAAATAATTATTGGTAATTAATAATGTAATTTAAAAATAATTTATTTAATTTAATAATTAATAAAAAAAATTATTTAATATCTCAATTTATGAAGAAATAGTTAGTATATTAAATCTTTAATTTTTTATTAATTTATTCATTAAAATGTTCATAATTTTATATTATTTATAAAATTAATTAGTAACTAACTAAAATGGAATAAAATTAGCTAATTTTTATTATTAAATTTAATTAATTGGCTATTAAAAATCTAAATTAATTTACTTAATTTTAATTATTAAATTAACTATTTTATTTATCAAATTAATTATTATTTTTAATTATTAAACTAATTATATTTAATTACTAAATTAATATTTTTAATCGTTAAATTAATTAATAATAATTAATTTAAGATGTGTTTCTACAAAGGATGGAGGGGTGGAGGAAGAGAACAAAAAGCATGACATTTGAAATAATTTTTTAAAACAGTTACTGAAAACACATTTCTCATAATAGTTTTGAAAACAATTACTGAAAATAACTCATATCAGACAAGTTTTTTTATTTTCTTATTTTTAAAAACAAAAAACTGTTTTCAAACAGCCTCTAACAGGCTCTATGTTAGGGCAAATATACCTAAGAGGGGGTGGATTAAGTATTTGATCAATTATCATCAATTAACATTTCAATATAAGCAATTTCAAGACAAGTAAACAATTTATCAAACACGTAAAAGGCACAATATATGAAAGCTAAGATAGTAAAAGGGATAGAGAAATGAACACGACAATTTATGATGATTCACTAATCTAAATCTACCTCCTAAGGTCTGGGAGTATTTGTGGCATGTACAAAAATGCATCTAGGACTAGGGCTTATTTGAATTTTGTATTGGGGCACAAAAAAACAACTAGGATGACATGAAAAGGTTCCTGAGTTGAGAGTTTCCACTGGTAATGCTGCCCACTCCACTTGATGTCTGTAAATTGTTTACATAGCTTACCGGAAAATGCCATTCTTTTTATATCATTGGGCTATTGGGAGGAAATATTATTGAAATTTGTACAAAGAATATATTGTTAACTACTAAGGCTTTGGTCCAATAATATGTTATTTGTTGTGTATGTGAGAGATTGTAAGTTAGAATCTCATTAATTGTATCATTAATATTGTTATACGACCTTAGATCTTCCTTGAATCCAATATATATATATATATATATATTGTAACGAACTTGAATTTTGAAGAAGAAATAAAGACTGGAAATAAAAGAAAAGTTGAAAGAATTGAGAGTTATTGTATTGAAATTGCAGAAAATTTGAAGAAAATGAAAATAAATTATGAAGAAGAACCAAAGGAAATTACAGGAAGGAAAGATAGAAGGTGATTGTTTGCTTAGTCTATTCTCCTTTCAATTGCTATAACTTATAGGCTCTTAGTCATGGGCCACGTCTCTCAATTCTTTGGTAGTGGATTCCTTTTCTTTTATAACCAACTCCTTTATTTCCATGCTTAAATAATCACTAAGATATTGTGGTTTGCTCCTTATCCTCCTACTGTGATGTGTCTGCTTTGTTGGCTTATGAGTCAGTTTGGTCTTACCACGTGACTTTGCTCTGTAGTCATAACATGGACTCGGGATCATAACATATATATATATATATATATATTATTGGAGATTGGTGAAAAAAAGAATATATTGTTGCAGATTGATGCATGTTAGAGAAGTTTTATTTTTACCACAGAGGATTTTTCCTTATCGTCTAGGTTTTATTTCACAACGAAATAAAAGGGAAGTAGACGAAAGGATTTAGCGGTAGTGCTGAATAAATTAAGAAGTAAAACAAATAACTGAAAATAAAAACTTCAAATTTTTTTTGCAAAAGATGAATCAATCAAAGATTTGTATACCAAAAATAGAATCTATTCGATTAAGACTGGCTTTCTCACAATTAACCAGACGAAAGCAAGCTCCTCATATGTGCAACCCAAATCTCTATGGAAAATAATATGGAACTTTTATATATAGTGGAGAGTTTGTCAAAGCTTTTTCCCAACGCCATGAAAACTCTCTCTAACAAAAATCAATCTCGATTTAAAAAAGAATTAACTCAACGAGGATAGAGGTGACACTTATAATTGCCCATCACCTTATTCTTTAGTCACTCTCGGACCAAACTAATGTTAAAGAATATGAAAAAAAGACCCAATAAATGTCTATATGGTTTAACAAATTACTGTTGTATATATTCTCGGACCAAACTAATCTTAAAGAATATGAAAAAAGACACCCTTAAAAAATTATACACATAAGAAAAGAAGTCTCATATTGTTAAAGCTTTTTTCCAACGCCATGAAAACTCTCTCTAACAAAAATCAATCTTGATTTAAAAACGAATCAACTCAACGACGATAACGGTTACATTTGAAGTTAAAATACAAATGTAAAATACCTCGCTCAAACGTACATTTATAACCTTTTTTTGGCGAATATTCCCATTCCTTGTTGACAATCCGGAATGCTATGTTCTGGTAAGGAGGGCCAGCTTGAAATCTTATGATGCAAGTCTCGATGTTTTCTCCATCTTTCTCTATGGAATATGATGGAGCTTTTGATTTATCAACAAGATCAGGATAGAATATATGAAATTTGTAACCCTGGACCATCTTTGGCGGTGGATTGTCATGGTCATAGTGGGTCTGGTTGTATTTGTTCCATTCATACCCAGTGTGGACACGATTGAAATACTTGGGCTTTCTTGGACGGTATTTGTCCTCTGAACCAAATACAGCAGCATCACATTCATCCATCTCTTGTTTTCGTCTTCGTCGCTCTTCTAGAACAGCAATCCGTTTCTTTTCCAATGTGACCCAGTCCTCTGCAGGGTCAATTGCTTCTTCTTCAATATTGTCATCATCATCATGCAAAAGTAGTTGCGGTGAATATGATCCAAGTTCAACCACCTCTTTAGCCTCTTGAGTCTGACCACCATCCAATATTGACGATTCCGGATTGCAGGCTGGAGCATCTTTCTCCTTATTAGTACTAGTATCACTTCTTCTTCTGTGTTGATAAATTTCCTTGAGACAAGCCTTTGCCCTGAAGATAGGGAGACGTTTTAAAATGGCTTCCCAAAATTCAACAACCTTGGCTTCCCCAGATCTCATCTGGCACTCAATCTGGAGCTGTCGCGCTTCCAATTCACCATAGGTTTTTCCTTGTAAAAGAATTTTTACATCTGCTTCAATGTTAAAGTGCAAACCCCTTTCTTCTTCAGCAAGTAACTCATCATTAGGAATTAGATGTTTCCTAGCTTCACCTAATTCCCAATCACAAACCACCGACAGTGCCTCCCAATATTGTATACGAGTTGGCGTGGCCCTGTCCAAATCACAATGCATCTTTATGTCCTTGTGAAGTTGTTCTATTTCTTTTAGAGTCAAGCCCTTGAATATTTCTGTATCATCCCAAGGATAAGGATCAATTGCAAGACTCTTAGTAAGTAGTATATCAATTGGCTTCGTACGACCTTCACGCAACCGGATCTCGGATCTGACTTTACTTTGATCAAAATCAAACTGCTCCTCTTTCTTCTTCCATTCTTGGAACTCAGACCGGGCACGCTTTCTTGCTAACAAAGCCATTTTTTCCTCATGTGCTGCTTTCTCGATGCCTCTTTCTTCCCTTCGCTTTTTTACTTTTTCAATCTCTGCCATCCTTTTTCTCTGCCTCTTCTTTTCTGCTTTTACAGAGAATGAATAATTCTGCACACCTTGAGCAATATCACGCTCGATCTTCTTCCGCCACACATATTTTTCATTGAGATTAGAATCACCGAAAGGATTCGAATCATTCGAATACCCAGACAACGTTTGTGACTTCAATTTCTTTGCCGCTTTCATTGCCTTATTCTGAGCTTTCTTGGCCAAGTATTCCTTTATATCTTCTTCCAAAAACTTCCTCTTCCTTGTCTGCTTCTTTTTGTTATTCTGGCGGAGGTCATTGCTGCTTTTGTCATCGGAATGATCATATGGCTGTCGCCTGCCCATTATTGTTCTGATTCGATCTCAAACGAAGGATATAAAGAAAGTCCTCAAAGAGAGAGGGTTTGTACAAGTGAGATTGTTGTGTTAGGTTGTGAAGAATACAAAAATAAACTAATCACAAATCTATTATGATTAGGAAACCTGAAAATTATTTATGCTATAACTTTTTAAACATATGATAATCTATTGATAACCTATTTATAGTTATTATGACTTGGTGATCAAGATTACAAAAGTAAACTAATCACAAATCTGCTAATATAATTATGAAACCTGAAAATTATTTATGCTAACTTTTCAAAACATGTGATAACCTATTTATAGTTATTATGACTTGGTGATCAAGAATACAAAAGTAAAATAAATAGAAATCTAATATAATAAGGAAATTCATATAGTCAAGTCAAGAATACAAAAGTAAAATAAATAGAAATCTAATATAATAAGGAAATTCATATAGTCAAGTCTAGCTGGTGAAACAAGCTTCAGATTGTTCACTGCTTTGGTTTGATTTGGTAAAACCATTATTGTTTGGGGTAAATAGCACCGTAGCCTCATATGGTTTGTCGAAAGTGCACAGGATCCCCCTGTGGTTTGAAAAGTACACCGAACCCCCCCTATGGTTTTAAAAATATGCCTACGCACCCCCTCCTCACCTTTTTGTTAACAAAGTTAACTGAATTGTATAAATAGACTTAAATACCCCTCAATTGTTTTTCTTTTTTCTCTTTTCTCCTTTTCTTTTTTGTTTATACATATTAGACAATATATATATATATATATATACACACAAAAAGCCAGTGATACTAAACGTTTGCAGAGAGTACCCTCCTTAGTATTGCCCTTCAGATTTTGAATCAGCAACATATTCCTAGACCTAATTAATGTCTTGTTTGAACTTTAACTACAAATGGAGCTCGATTCAATTGTCCCTTTATTGAACAACAGACAACAGATACTGAATCAAGGAAGCCAAGAGTGGTAACTGTTTGCCATTTGTAAAGTTGACTTATAGCCATGAGCTTCTTAGCCTTGACCAGTAACCAAACTACAGAATTGCATACCACAAAAAATAAAAGAATAAAGAGTGATCCGCCGAAGATTTGTAATGGGCGCAAATTCATCTTCATCTTGTATTTCATGTTCGTGTTTACAACACGGGTTGTCAATGATGAAGCCCAAACTCGAAGAGTTACCGGGAGCTTGGTCGCCCTTGTCCTCTCTTACCTTGATCCGCCGGAGAATAATAAATCTTGTTTTTGTTTTCTTTTGTGGTGGTGGTAGAGGGAGGGGGGGGGGGGGGGGGAGGGAAGGGAAGTTGAGTGGGGAGGGGTGGGTGGTGGGGGAGGTGCGGGGAAGATGACAAGCTTATTTTTAAATTTTTGTTATTTTTTTTTTGGTGAAAAAAATGGGTGGAGAAGGTTATTTTTGTCCTAATAATTAACAATTTAAGCAAAAAAACATGAGCAATTGCACTTAATGCGCGTGCATTACACTTTCCGTTAAAATAAATGGATTTTTTGACGGAGGGGGCTGTGGTACTACGTTTTTAAAACCACAGAGGGGTTTGGTGTACTTTTCAAACCACAGGGGGATCCTGTGCACTTTCGACAAACTATAGAGGGCTATGGTGCTATTTACCCTATTGTTTGGACAAGTCGTTTCACCTTGTCTTTTATTGAGGAATCTTTTGGGCCTTTTACATCTTCTAGATGAAACTGTTGGTTTCTCTTCCTGGTTCTTTTATTTATTTATTTATTTATTTT
Source organism: Ehretia macrophylla (assembly GCA_037974665.1). NCBI lineage: Eukaryota > Viridiplantae > Streptophyta > Magnoliopsida > Boraginales > Ehretiaceae > Ehretia > Ehretia macrophylla. The sequence continues at coordinate 65,306,691 of CM075769.1, forward strand.
TATTTTTCAATTTTGTTCTGTGGACTTGTTAATTATGCTAATTTTTCATGATTAGGGGTTAGATGATTTATGTGCTTTTTTTTGGCCCCATAAAACGGTTACGTATGTGTCCACGTAACGTGAAAAACATCAATATATTTGTGGGTATCAGGGTCAACCCCAACTAACAACCTAAACAATATCCAACATACACATCACCTATTTTAATAATCCCATTTCTTTTCTTTTTTCTCATCTTCGTTGCTAATAAATACCATTAATCCGGTTGGGATAGGTAGGTTCTGTGAATGGTTTGTTTATTTCACCAAGCAATGCTGCAATGCGAGATACTACAAAGTGGAAGCAACGACTAAGATTGTGATGTGTTGTTGGCAAATTTGGAAGGAAAGAAATGATGCTTGTATAAATGGCAGGAAATTTGATGTGCATAGAACCATTGTGAGAAACAACCCAGGGTGGATACAAATAAAATAGACATAACAGAAAAGGGGAATAAACATGAATAGATAGACAGATAAATAATTAAATACAAGAAAGATGAAGATAAAAAGAGACAAATGTCTCTTACTTGTTATTGATGTAACTGGAAAATGTGCTACGTTAGGGTTGTACAAGAGTACAATGTATACAGAGTGATCTGGATTAAATGAAAAATTGAGAGAAATAAAATCCGAATCCTGAATAGGATCTTGGAAAGTCAAAATCTCTAAGGGAGAGAATAAACTAATGAGTATTCGTTTTTGAACATATTCATTATCCTATATTAAGGCAGAGTCTGCCTCAGAACATAGGATCCGGATTTGAATGCAATCAAGATTCAATCAGACATCATCATCACATGATGACAAAATTACTTTCGGCCATAATGAAAGTAATCCAGTCAAAAACATAATCATCATGTCAAGACAAAAGATCTTTCGGCTACAGTAGAAGCCATACAAGATTAATGCATCAAGACAAAACAAGATTCGGCCACAGTTAAAGCCGACATTATCCAGACACACTATTCATGAATAGTAAAATCATTTTTTACTGTTCACTTTTTGAAAAGTTACTTTTCACTTTTCATTTTTACATTTTACATTTTTACTATTGTAATCACATATTCGTTATCCTATATTAAGGCAGAGTCTGCCTCATAACATAGGATCCAAATTTTCTTCTCCCCCTTAGAGATTTTGACTTTCTATGATCCTATTCAGGATCCGGATTTTCTTTCTCTCAATTTTTCTTTTAATCTAGATCACTCTTTATACATTGTACTCCTGTACAACCCCAGTGTAGCACATTTTCCAGTTACATCAATAACAAGTAAGAGACATTTGTCTCCTTTTATCTTCATCTTTCTTGTATTTAATTATTTATCTGTCTATCTATTCATGTTTATTTCGCTTTCTGTTATGTCTATTTTATTTGTATCCACCATGTCTGGATCAACTGGCTAATACTAAAAACATACAAGTAAATTGACTAATGTAGAAATACCCTAAATACAAGGAAAACTTTGGATTTTCTTTCTCTCAATTTTTCTTTTAATCTAGATCACTCTTTATACATTGTACTCCTGTACAACCCCAGTGTAGCACATTTTCCAATTACATCAATAACAAGTAAGAGACATTCGTCTCCTTTAATCTTCTTCTTTCTTGTATTTAATTATTTATCTGTCTATCTATTCATGTTTATTCCGCTTTCTGTTATGTCAATTTTATTTGTATCCAATCCTATTCAGGATTCGGATTTTCTTTCTCTCAAATTTTCTTTTAATCCAGATCACTCTTTATACATTGTACTCTTGTACAACCCCAGTGTAGCACATTTTCCAGTTACATTAATAACAAATAAGAGATATTCGTCTCATTTTATCTTCATCTTTCTTGTATTTAATTATTTATCTGTCTATGTATTCATGTTTATTCCGCTTTCTGTTATGTCTATTTTATTTGTATCCACCCTGGGTTGTTTCTGGTATTAGAGCCAAGAAATATCCCACCCAGAAAGCGGATATATTTCTTCGAATTAATAGATATATATGTGATTACAATATTGAAATGTAAAAATGAAAAGTCAAAAGTAACTTTTCAAAAAGTGAACAGAAAAAAATGATTTTACTATTCATGAATAGTGTGTCTGGATAATGTCGGCTTTAATTGTGGCTGAATCATATTTTGTCTTGACATGTTGATCTTGTTTGGTTATTACTGTGGCCGAAAAATCATTTGTCTTGTCATGATGATGATGTTTCTGACTGGATTACTTTCGGCCATAGTGAAAGTAATCCAGTCAAAAACATAATCATCATGTCAAGACAAAAGATCTTTCGGCCACAGTAGAAGCCAGACAAGATCAATGCGTCAAGACAAAACAAGATTCGGTCATAGTTAAAGCTGACATTATCCAGACACACTATTCATGAATAGTAAAATCACTTTTTACTGTTCACTTTTTGAAAAGTTACTTTTGTCTTTTCATTTTTACATTTCATTATTGTAATCACATATTCGTTATCCTATATTAAGGCAGAGTCTGCCTCAGAACATAGGATCCGGATTTTCTTCTCCCCCTTAGAGATTTTGACTTTCCAAGATCCTATTCAGGATTCGAATTTTCGTTCTCTCAATTTTTCTTATAATCCAGATCACTCTTTATACATTGTACTCCTGTACAACCCCAGTGTAGCACATTTTCCAGTTACATCAATAACAAGTAAGAGACATTCGTCTCATTTTATCTTCATCTTTCTTGTGTTTAATTATTTATCTGTTTATCTATCCATGTTTATTCCGCTTTCTGTTATGTCTATTTTATCTGTATCTCCCCTGGTTTGTTTCTGGTATCACAGCTAGAGCAACTACTAGATTAGTCTTAAACAACTTACCTTTATGTACAACTTACCTTTATCTACAGTAGTTCGTGTCTAGGGTTAGGGAGCAAGTAAGACCTGTGGAAGGGCAGTAGACTCCAGGTTTCCCTTGTGGCATTGTAGGTTCGAAGATAGTAAATGCATTCAAAGATAGTAAGTTTAAGATTAATCCAGTAATTGTAATGGCTTCTAGTAGCAGTAATGCTTCAGAAGGTACAGATAATAATACCGTAGCAAAAACATAACAGATATGGACAGTAGGAGAGTTAAATAATTGGAAACCTCCTAAGATGAATATAAATGAGATTTACCAGAAAGGTCTTATCGACCTAAAATCTCTACTTACTATTAGATGTAAGGAAGAAATAGTGCTATTAACCAGTGACCAACAGAGTATTAGACTCTTTTCACATAAGTCACTAGACAGAGCCAAGAGAAACGGCTATAAGTTTCTTCATATAGGTCATGTGCAAGTCACACTTAAACCTTTAATTAGAGAAAGTCTAGATACTAGTATATATCTAGCTCTTAGAGATTGTAGATTACTCAGATACAACGATTCATTATTAGGATTAGTAGAAACTAGTCTTTGTAATGGTCCAATTTTCTTTAATTGTTTTCCAGATTATACTATATCGCTTACATGTCCTCATGTCATGAAAGCACTTCAATTAGACATTAAGATGCATAACTATCATGTTGATTGCGGTTCACATACATATGAAGTTATTTATCGTCTTAATTATAAATTGATGACTACGGCATTAAATCCCAGATCTGTATCCAGAACTCGTAGAAAAGGGAAAACTCTTCTATGGAACATGGACAGAAATAGATCAATAGTTAATATACCCAGAACCATAAAGTGGAACGAACTTTCACTTCCAGAACGGTGGAACATTGAAAATGCCACCAAACCAGTTGTTCAGGACCAGAATGTCCAGAACTCCAGAATTGAACAGATCGTCCAGTTTGAGGATGGTACTGTTTCAATTAAGATAGATAGAAGAAATAGGGAATCTGTTCTATCCCGTTCAGTTTCCAGTATCTCTAGGATCAGTATTTCTAACCCTACTCTAGGCTTTGTTGACTTACCATCAACAAGTAGAACTTAGACTCAATCTATTCCTTTGGGAATTAGGATTGAAGAACAGACTACTCGCCCAGTCTATCCAGAATTTGAACCAACGGATACATCGTCTGTTGACTTCAACCCTTCAGCCTCTGACTTTGGCATCAATATGCTATCAGAAGTATTTGAAAGGGATGTTCAAGGTTTGAAAGAAGAATTTCTTTCAGATGAGAACAAGACTATCAGAAATTGGTATATGACATCACATACCAATAAACAATTAGCAGATTATAAGGACCAATGGCTCCAATATTTGCAGATTGTCAAAATGAATGTGCCATTCTTTATTTGGTTTAGACACAGAAATAAACCAATGAGTATCAATGTTCTTACAGCAAGAACAAGAAAATAGAATTTACCCAATTCCACACAAGTCATTGAATCGGAGCACCCTCCGTTTCAACATACCCAGATCTCTACCAAAGAGGGAACAATAGATTTAAAACCAGTAATCCTCACAGAGGAATCAAAACTAAAAGACATAGCCCAACAAAATAATTAGACTAATCTTTCAGTAGTTACTTTACAGAAACAAGTTCAGAATATTGAAGATATTCTTGAAAAACATACTACGGTCTCCATAACTCCAGTTAAACCTATTAAATCAATCCAGAAGTCAATTGAATAGACCCCTGTTTCTTTGACAAAACAATTTGATTCTCTTAAGTTAACCAGTACAAAGGTTAAACCAGAATCTCCGATTAAGGTTCTACCTTTTAAGATATCCAGTTTCATTCAAAAATTGGAATCCACAGAAGAGAAGAACACCAAACTTCTCCAGGAGTTGATTTCCAGATCTAAGAAATCAGAACCTCCAGATAAACCCCATGGAGACATACCTTCATCGAGCTACCTAGCTCTCCAGACATTAAAATAGTCAGATAATAATTTTGATTGTGAATCATCATCTTCACAGGATTCCGAGAGGGATAATAATATCCACATTAATAGAATTTCTTTTCCAGATACAAAGAATTTCTATCCCAGACCATCACCCCAGATCTTCAAATTGAAGAATCCCATACCCAGATAGCCTATTCAGGTGCTCAAATCTATGAATGGAACATAGATGGTATGTCAGAATACCAGATTCTTAATGTTACCAAACAGATGATTATCATCGGTAACATTTATAAACAAGTTGTCACGGAGAGAGCAACAATCAGAAATATCATCCTTGGCTTCAATGGCCAACTCAAAGGATGGTGGGATGATCACCTCAATGAGGCCACCAAATAAGGTATACTTAACATGGTAAAAACCAATGAGAATGGTGAACCCATTCTTAACAGTCAAGGTCAGACAGAGTCATGTGCTCTATCAGCCTTAGTCTAAGATATCACCTACCACTTCATTGGTGATCCTACTGTCTACCAAGAACGAACATCTGAAATCCTCCAGAACCTCAGATGTCATACGCTTCAAGACTTCTGATGGTATAAGGATGTCTTCCTCAGTAAATTATACCAAAGAACTGACAATAACGCCAGTTATTGGAAAGAAAGATTCCTATCTGGACTTCTAAAGTTATTCGCTTAACAAGTGAAGGAAGCCATTTCACTTGAATTTCCAAGATTAGATTACGATCTAATGACATATGGTGACATCATAAGTCATATCAACAAGATTGCTTTGAAGATTTGCACTAATCTTCGTTTTAAAGCACAATTGAAAAAATAGTCTAACATAAAAGAATTAGGAAATTGGTGTGAACAGTATGGTATGGAGAGTATTCGACCACCCCATACTCAGAAAGCACATAAATCCAGAATTTCCTCTAGAAAATATAAGAACCATTATAAAACCATTGGACAAAGATATAACCAGAAGTATGGCAACAAACCATACACCAAGAAGAAACATTACCAGAAGTTTCCACGAACAAATGGAAACCCATAACTGATAAACATAGTAACAGACAGCAGAAATCCACAAGCTGTTATAAATGTGGTAAACCAGGACACTTTGCAAAAGATTGCATAGTAAGATCTCTAATTCAATCATTAGAATTAGATGAAGCTACAAAGAGCAGAATATTCCAGTCCATAGATGATCTTGAATCATCATCCAGTTCTTCTTCAGGTTATTCTGACGAAGATAACATTAATCAGATTGGGACAGACTTCTATTCCAGTAGTTCTTCTAACTCCGATCAGGAATGTGCATGTCCTTCCAAATGAGAATTTTTCTACCAAAAAGGACTCAATGTCCTCACAGATTCTCATGGTCTTATGATCGATATGATCTGTAAGATTAATGACCCAGAAGAAAAGCAAGTTTATCTTCTCAGACTCAAAGAAATTATGGATGAGCAAGAGAAAAAGAAACCTTTATCCATAACACATCAGACTGAAAGTAAGAATACAAATTATTCTGATATTCTCAGTCATTTCCAGAAAAAGAAATCTCATCGAGTTGGGATCTCAAATATCCAAAGAGAGATTAATCAGCTGAAAGTTGAGATTCAGCAACTCAGACGTGAGCATGGTCAAGAGATTGATAATCTCAGGATTGATCATGAACACCTTCAACAAGATGTTCTACTTATTCAAGTAGAAAGTCTTGATCATCAAGAGCATCCTCCCCAGGATGATAAACAGACTCAAATTGCTTTAAGCAAACCGAAAGAAGGAGAAACAGGTACTTCTGCCCCTGCAGAAGATTATCTTAATCGTCTAAACAGAATCACGTACCAGAAATGGTATGTTCAGTTAACCATCAGAATTAATGATTTCACGTTTGAAACCATTGCTCTATTAGACTCAGGTGCAGACATGAACTGCATTCAAGAAGGTTTAATACCTTCCAGATTCTTCAAAAAAACCAGAGAGAAACTTTCTACAACTGACTCTACCAAATTACAAATTCGATACAAATTACCTAATGCACATGTATGCAACCAAGGTGTTTGTTTTCCGATCAGCTTTGTGCTGATCAAACAGTTAAATTCCCAAGTCATTCTTGGGAATCCATTCCTTCAACAGTTATTTTCCATGACTGTTACAGAACAAGGTATATCTACTAATGTATTGGGTAAACCAATCCTTTTTTAGTTTTATTTCCCTTCACAGTGAATAGATATTAACTCAATCCAACATAAAGAAAACCAAATCAATTTTCTTAAACAAGATATCCAAAGTCTCAGAATTAATGAGCAGATTTCTAAATTGCAAAAGCCCATTAAAGACTTTTAGAACAAACTTGAAAAAGAAGTTTGTTCAGAACTTCCTAGAGCCATTTAGGCTCGTAATAAACATTCAGTCTCTCTTCCATATGAGAAAGACTTTTCAGAACAGAATATTCCTACTAGGGCTCGGCCTATCCAGATGAACCAGGAATATTTGTCTCTTTATAAAAAAGAGATCCAGGATTTATTAAATAAAAAGCTTATTCGGCCCAGCAAAAGCCCATGGTCGTGTGCAGCCTAGATATCCAATACCCAACAAGAATGATCTCCTTAAGATATTACACCAGGCCCATGTCTTCAATAAATTGGACATGAAATCGGGATTTTGGCAAATCCAAGTATTAGAATCAGAAAGGTACAAAACAACATTCACCGTTCCATTTGGACAATATGAGTGAAATATTATGCATTTTGGGCTCAAGAATGCACCTTCAGAATTCCAGAACATTATGAACCAGATTTTTAATAAGTTCACAGATTTCAAAATTGTTTACATTGATGATGTTTTAGTCTTCAGCAATGACATTCATCAACATTGGAAACATTTGTGTATTTTCTTTAAAGTCATTAAAGAAAACGGTCTTGTGGTTTCTGCACCCAAGATTAGACTTTTTCCGACAAAAATCAGATTTCTTAGAAACATGATTTCTTTCGGGAAAATTACCCCTATCCAAACAACCCATGATTTTATAGAAAAGTTCCCAGACATTCTGCGTGAGAAAACACAGTTACCAAGATTTTTAGGATCTCTAAACTATGTTGCAGATTTTTACCCTGGTATTCGCCACATGTGTAAACCTCTTTTCGAACGTCTTAAAAAGAACCTTTCAGCATGGTCTGATATTCATACCAATGTTGTTCAGGAAATTAAGCATCAAGTTAAGGTTTTACCAGTTTTGACTTTATGTCAACCAGACACCCCAAAGATAGTTCAGACAGATGCCTCTGAATTAGGATTTTGTGGTATTTTAAAATAGATTTTAGAAGGAAAAGAACACATTGTTTGTTTCCATTCTGGAACATGGGATAAAGCCCAACAGAATTATTCAACGGTCAAGAAAGAAATTTTGTCAATTGTCAAATGTATTTCAAAATTTCAAGATGACTTATTGAATCAGAAATTCATTGTACGTGTCGACTGCAAGTCAGCCAAAGATGTACTAACTAAGGATGTTAAAAACATAGCGTCCAAACAGATTTTTGCCAGATGGCAAGCCATATTGTCAATTTTCGATTTTGATATAGAATATATCAAGGGAGAGGATAATTCCATCCCTGATTTTTTAACCAGAGAATTCTTAACAGGCTACGTGCCTTCCACATAGGATTCCTCCGGGAATACCTTTTTCATTTTGTTTTTTGCAGTTACCAGAGGCGGACACCAATAATTCATTTAGTGAATTCAGATGGACAGTTTCAAGTCCACCGCATCAAGTAGATTGAAACAAGTTTGCAGATCCAGTAGCAGAATTGATAATATTTCAATTCCGCAATTCTATATATATTGTTGCTAACCATTTTGCAGGAATCATTCACTCATGACTTAACAAACAATGGCACCCAAGAAGGACAAAGGCAAGGCAAAAGTCCTCTCTTATGCATAGAAAGCCCCTACTCCAGTGGCTCCAGCATCATCATCTTCAACTCCAGTAAAGATTGAAGATAAACAGATAACCCATACACAGACATCTACCCAGACACCCCTAGGTAGAAACCTTACAATTTTGGGGACTTCGACTCCACAGAAACAATTAACAGGTATTCATGCAGGTGTTGCAGGTACATCGTCTTCCATGAAGACTCCATTAAGTAACAAGTTTCAGCCCCTTGTTACTAAACCTAAGCCAGTAACCCCAGAACCTAAAGAATTATCACCATACATTTACAAGGACGTCTTTGACCAGATTCTTGTAACAGAACCAAAACACTTTAAACATAACCCAAACATAACACCCGATGAATTTTCTAGGGCATTTCTCCATCCCCAGTCAAATTACATCCCAGACAACACATTCAAAACCCAGAGTTACTATGAGACCATTCTCATAGCAACAAAATCCATTGAGTTAAGTCCGAACAATAGTGATCTCCAACCAGGTGAGTATAGCCACATCAAAGCTAAACTCTAGACAGTGATCACTCTTGATCAATGGGGACAACCCCCACACATAATCAAACAGCTTCCAGCAGACGCAGCTGTTTTCAGAGACTACACATATTATGATTACATTATGGCGTGGTTCAGATGCTTCTATCACCAGAATGATAAGCATAATTTATCATGGTTCTTCCTCTTCAAGGCCAGTTTCCTAGTTAAGGTACCAAATTGGTTCGTCCAGTGGTGGGCATCATATGGACCAATTTCAGACATTTTTCCAGAACCAGTGTTCAAAGGATTCCAGTATTTCACAGAAAATTGGAAGGCACTAGAACATTTAGCCTACATTTTCCCAATTTTTGTGTTCTACATATTGTTCTTTGTAACGTGAATTTTCAAATCAGAATTCACATTTAAACAGACATCTTACGGAAGCCAGCTTTCAGTTCCATCTTTCAAAATAAATCACTTGGTTAAATGGTGGGATAAGATGAAGAATGAAACTTGTTCTACTACCAAGGTCTAGGCATGACTCAATGCCAATCAGAAACAAAAGAAGGCGATTCAACCAGAACAGCAGGAGTTTATCCTCTTTAAGAATCACATCCAGACCCAGCTCGCAGCTGCTACCAGCTACGATGAGATGCAGACCATCATGCTGTAACTCAAAGAACTTGCCTCAGATCAGGCATCCATTTCCACAGACTATGCAGACGACAATGAAGATGATTGCCATGCCATCTTCACTCCATTGTAGAAGACAATGGAGTTTCACTGGGTTCTCCGCCAAAAATCTAGTAATAGGAGTTTATTTGTGTTCTCCGCCAAAAACACAGAACATATGAGTTTTATGATGTTCTCACCAAAAACATTAGAACAGAACGGTACAACTTCCCTTCTGAAGTTGAAAAGAAAATAGGGTTTTGTTCTTCTAAGTTCCCTCTAAAAACTAAGATGCAACGGTTAGACTTTCCCTCTCTGAAGTCATATGGTTACTGAAGAATTCCATGAAACTTCAGTTAGTCCAGGTCAAACAGCAACTGGTAAAGATACTTCAAGTCCGTTGATGGGTGTGACTTTTCCCAAAAGCCAAGGAAACATTTTCATTTATTTATTTTATTTGTATTTTGCTTTGTCAACTTACCTTTAGCCAACTTACCTTTAGTCAACCTACCTCAGGTTTGGATTGTTTTGGGTGTGGGAATTTGTAATACCCGTGGAAGGGCAGTTGTCTCCAGGAAACCCATGTAAATTGCGATTAAACTCTGAGATGGTAAGACTCCGAAGATAGTTAGGCTTCAAAGATAGTAAGATTAAGTTAGATATAGAGAAGAATAGATAGGTTAGAATTTTCCTTGTATTTAGGGTATTCCACATTAGTCAATATACTTGTATGTATTTTACTTTAGCCAGTACGATCCAGACAAGAAGAAGTTTTACAACGTCTTCAGTACAGAACCAAGATTCAGACTCAGAGATGAAGTAGATGAATCCAGTCAAGATTCAACTAGACATCATCATCACAAAACGATGAAATTACTTTCGGTCACAGCAAAAGTAATCCAGTCAGAAACATCATCATCATGTCAAGACAAATGATTTTTCGGCCACAGTAATAACCAAACAAGATCAACATGTCAAGACAAAATATGATTCAGCCACAATTAAAGCCGACATTATCCAGACACACTATTCATGAATAGTAAAATCACTTTTTACTGTTCACTTTAGGAAAAGTTACTTTTGACTTTTCTTTTTACATTTCACTATTGTAAACACATATTCGGTATCCTATATTAAGGCAGAGTCTGCCTCAGAACATAGGTTCCGGATTTTCTTCTCTCGCTTAGAGATTTTGACTTTCCAAGATCTTATTCAGGATCCGGATTTTTTTTCTCTCAATTTTTCTTTTAATCCAGATTATATATATATATATATATATATATATATATATATATATATATATATATATATATTATTGAAGATGGATGAAAAAAGAATATATTGTTGCAGATTCATGTATGTTATAGAAGTTTTATTTTTATCGCAGAGGATTTTTAATCCTCAACGAAATAAAAGGGAAGTAGACGAAAGGATTTAGCGGTAGTGCTGAATAAATTAAGAAAGTAAAACAAATAACTGTAAATAAAAACTTCGAAAATTTTTTGCAAAAGATGAATCAATCAAAGATTTGTATAACAAAAATAGAATCTATTCGATTAAGACTGGCATTCTCACAATTAACTAGACGAAAGCAAGCTCCTCATATGTGCAACCCAAATCTCTATGGAAAATAATATGGAATCTGAAGGTCCAAACAAAAATTAAAAGTTTTATATATAGTGGAGAGTTTGTTAAAGCTTTTTCCCAACGCCATGAAAACTCTCTCTAACAAAAATCAATCTCGATTTAAAAAAGAATTAACTCAATGAGGATAGAGGTGACACTTATAATTGCCCATCACCTTATTCTTTGGTCACTCTCTGACCAAACTAATCTTAAAGAATATGAAAAAAAAACACAATAAATGCCTATATGGTTTAACAAATTACTGTTGTATATATTCTCGGACCAAACTAATCTTAAAGAATATGAAAAAAGACACCCTTAAAAAATTATACACATAAGAAAAGAAGTCTTATATTGTTAAAGCTTTTTCCCAACGGCATGAAAACTCTCTCTAACAAAAATCAATCTTGATTTAAAAAAGAATTCATTCAACGACGATAACGGTTGTATTTGAAGTTAAAATACAAACATAAAATCTCTCGCTCAAACGTACATTTATAACCTTTTTTGGTGAATATTCCCATTCCTTGTTGACAATCTGGAATGTTATGTTCTGGTAAGGAGGGCCAGCTTAAAATCTTATGATGCAAGTCTCGATGTTTTCTCCATCTTTGTCTATCGAATATGATGGAGCTTTTGATTTATCAACAAGATCAGGATAGAATATATGAAATTTGTAACCCTGGACCATCTTTGGCGGTAGATTGTCATGGTCATAGCGGGTCTGGTTGTATTTGTTCCATTCATACCCAGTGTGGACACGATTGAAATACTTGGGCTTTCTTGGACAGTATTTGTCTTTTGAACCAAAGACAGCAGCATCACATTCATCCATCTCTTGTTTTCGTCTTCGTCACTCTTCTAGAACAACAATCCATTTATTTTCCAATGTGACCCTGTCCTCTGCAGGGTCAATTGTTTCTTCTTCAATATTGTCATCATCATCATGCAAAAGTAGTTGCGGTGAATATGATCCAAGTTCAACCACCTCTTTAGCCTCTTGAGTCTGATCACCATCCAATATTGATGATTCCGGATTGAAGGCTGGAGCATCTTTCTCCTTATTAGCAGTAGTATCTCTTCTTCTTCTGTGTTGATAAATTTCCTTGAGACAAGCCTTTGCCCTGAAGATAGGGAGAAGTGTTAAAATGGCTTTTCAAAATTCAACAACCTTGGCTTCCCCAGATCTCATCTGGCACTCAATCTGGTGCTGTAGCGCTTCCAATTCACCATAGGTATTTCCTTGTAAAATAATTTTTACATCTGCTTCAATGTTAGAGTACAAACCCCTTTCTTCTTCAGCAAGTAACTCATCATTAGGAATTAGATGTTTCCTAGCTTCACCTAATTCCCAATCACAAACCACTGACAGTGCCTTCCAACATTATATACGAGTTGGTGTGGCCCTGTCCGAATCACAATGCATCTTTATGTCCTTGTGAAGTTGTTCTATTTCTTTTAGAGTCAAGCCCTTGAATATTTCTGTATCATCCCAAGGATAAGGATCAATTGCAAGACTCTTAGTAAGTAGTATATCAATTGGCTTCGTACACCTTCATGGAACCGGATCTCGGATCTGACTTTACTTTGATCAAAAACAAACTGCTCCTCTTTCTTCTTCCATTCTTGGAACTCAGACCGGGCACGCTCTCTTGCTAATAAAGCCATTTTTTCCTCATGTACTGCTTTCTCAATGCCTCTTTCCTCCCTTCGTTTTTTTACTTTTTCAATCTCTGCCATCCTTTCTCTCTGTCTCTTCTTTTATGCTTTTATAGAGACTGAATCAATCGACACACCTTGAGCAACATCACGCTCGATCTTCTTCCGCCACACATATTTTTCATTGAGATTAGAATCACCGAAAGGATTCGAATACCCAGACAAAGTTTGTGACTTCAATTTCTTTGCCGCTTTCATTGCCTTATTCTGAGCTTTCTTGGCCAAGTATTCCTTTATATCTTCTTCCAAAAACTTCCTCTTCCTTGTCTGCTTCTTTTTGTTATCCTGGCGGAGGTCATCGTTGCTTTTGTCGTCATTGAAAATTCGATACCGGCGTTTTCGGCTGGATTTGGACCACGACGTCTTATACTTTCTGCTCCTGCTGCTCTCGTGACAGTCCATTGTTACTATCCCCAACAAATTAACCCCTGGAGGCTCTGATTCGACTCAGTGACGAAGTCCTCAAAGAGAGAGAGAGTGTTTATGCTTCAATTTTGAACACAGACTTTTGGCACCTGTCGAAATATTGCTATGGTTATTGTTGTTGTTGTGTTTGCGTAATATAATATAGTAGGACAGTTATTTATAGTTACTAAGAAAACAAAAGTGTAATTAGAAATCTATTATAATTAGGAGACCTAATTATATTAGGAAGCCTGGAAACTATTGGTGCGCTCTCTCTTTGTTTTTTTTTTCTTTTTCCTTTTGTTGCAAAGTGAACTCTAATGGAAAAAAAAGTGGATACGTGAGCTGGTGCTATTTGCTTGCAGGTAAAGACATGAGAATTATTGTCTTCGGCTTTCTCCTTCTTCTATTTTTTTTTTAAAGCACGATATTAGGTTGGGAATGACTTAGACAGACAAACGTTGTGACGCTTGAGAATTTCACCGTACAACTTTTAGCTGTTGCATCTATTATTTGCGCATTTCTTCTGTGCAGTACTTGTTACTTTATGTAATTACTATTCATTGCTTTTTTCAACTTCATAATTATTTGGAGTTAGCATTTTTCTTAAATCATATTAATTATAGTAGGAATGAGAAAAATGTGCATTTGAGGGATTAGCGTGGAGGGCATCCGTTTAGAAAATGCTTTATTGAAATTAGTGAATAGTGTTACATAGTTAAACTTCATATTTTAGTCAGCTAGCACATTAATTACACCTTAGGATTTATTTTAAGATAGCTAGACTTATTATATAGTCAATATATACACATAACTTATCACACCCACATAAATACTTATACAATACACACAATAGTTCATTAGTTGACAAAAAAAAATAATAATAATGCAGTGAATAGTGGCAGCTGGAACCCGACAGCCCTTATGAGAAAGGAGAAGGAATTTTTGCTCACCAAATCTTCAATCCAAGCCTCTCCAAGCCTAGAGCAAGTAGTTTAGGGTGTGTGCAAGCCTTCTAGGTGCTCCTACACGCTTTAGATGAGGGATTTCGTGGCTCTTTTTGCATATTAAAAATGTTACACTTTTCTTGAATTGTTAGAAACGCTATCAAATGCTATTGCAATGCTTATCCATGCTATTGTACATTGTATATAAGTGCTAGAGAACACATTTAAGCTATTGGTTCGTATTTTAAACGGTTGGAATCGTTACTTTGATTATATGAGGTGAATAGTGACGATTTTTAAGGTTTTGTGTAATTGTGCGTATTGACTTGCTCCATTGCTTCTAATAGATGCCTTAGGTGCCAATGAAGGTAGTCCAATAGTCATGTGCCCTTGAATTGCTCTAAACTTGTATAAAACGTGAAATAGCTTACTTTTTAAAAGGGGTTTTGGGGTTAATGCTAATCCGGGTTAATTTGAGCTTCACATTTGGTATTCTTAGGCTACCTAGGTGCTATAGAAGCTTTGTTAAATCTCGTTTGAATCCCGGTTAAGGTATGTGTAGTTCAAAGCCATAAGAGAAAATTTTGGGCTTTTGTGGTAATTGCGAGTATTAGAATGTGTTTGCGAGTATTTAATTAGAAGAATGGTATAGCTTCCCAATGAATTCGAAACATTAACTTTTATTTGGAAGGAAAAATGGCTTCGGATGAAAGGGGGATGATTGAGAAATGATTGATTTTTCACTCCTATAACCTTCTAAATGTTTAATTACAATTATAAGATGTTTATGAGCTTTTGGTATTGGTTTATTGGAAAATGTGAAACTTTTCCCTTTATGCTCTTTTAATTAGTTTATACTATTACTTATATTATGAACTGTCTCGAGGGCAACATCTTTGTTGACCCTCCTAAGTGTTACTGTTCTTCATTGATTATCTTATTGTCAAGTGTTGACATGCATTGCATAGTGGTTGCGCAACTATAGTGTCAGGGGCGGATGTGTTGAATATCGGCTGGGCGGTAAAGGGCTTGCCAGTAGATATTCAAACTCCGTACCCTAGTCCCTTATTCGCTTGGTCCGAAGATTGTCAGGGGATGTTGGGTCGTAGGATTATCAGGGTACATCCGGAGTACACCCACTGGAGTGATTGGGGTTATGCAGGCACATTGATCGTGATTCGTGGATCGTGGTTCCTGATCAAAGATAAGAGAATTATAGAGTGTTGGGGTTAAGTGTATCATATCCTTTGATATGTATGGTTATTTACTGTTTCAAATGTACTTTACTTGCCTTCTTGCTTAACTGCTATAATTGTTGCATTGTACGTCCCGAGTAGTCTTTATCCCTCACTGGGCAATTATGGTTGCTCATATCTCGCTAACATATTTCAGGAGGTGCAATTGGAGAAGGAGTTGCCTTAGTTGTTGTGTGATACTTGCTTGAGGTGAATGTGTTATATGAAGAATCTGTTTGTATTACTTATGTCCTATTTCGGAGCCTATGGGTTCATGTATATATTGTTTAGCTGTAAGTTTGAAGGTAATGTATGATATGTATCTGTGGCATGTAATAACTTATGTTTCTGCTCTTAGCTACTTTGCATGCTTGGGAGTGAATGATCGATTGTATAGTTGTTTTCAATTCCTAAGATTGTTTAAAGGCTATCATGGAGTGGCATGATAAACGGTTTTGTAAAGAAAATATATTGTGAATGCATGCTTGCATGATTCTCACTGTTTGAATGTTTTAAGGTTCGGATGGCCTTAAAGTTTGAGTCTTTAATTAGAATTGGAGTTCCAGGTTGTTTTGTGGCTTTATTGGTTGCTTACAAATTTTCAGAATGTCCACGGTATAGGGGAGACTTTGTCCATTTTTCCTAAAAAAATATGTGCTTGGGTTTGGGATCAGGTTGAGAATAGCTTGATTTTTAGAGTCTCCGGTCTCGGGAGGGATCGGGGCGTTACAGACGTCTTGATCGATCCTCCTGCCTCGGGAACATGAGCTTCTGGGCTGCGCTGTGTTTCGTTTAGCCTTATCTTATAAGCAGCTTCTAGTTTTAAACTTCTTATAATGTTCTTTAATTCATACCATATGAAAATTGATCTCAAGATGAATATCCTTTGAATTCAAGTTGTTTTAGTCGTCCCATATCTGATTTTTAACTGGCTAATGGTTTTAATTAGTTGACAATGTGGTCTAAATTTCTAAAAATTTTGTAGGGAAATAGCAAGCATGCTAGCAATTTGTTTTTTTGTGTGTTCTTAAATCACACTGATGTTGTATTTGGATCGATGATAGGATTCAGAGAAGATGTTGACATTGTTTTGGGAGACTTGAGGGCATTCAATATATACACTACAAGAAAAACTGTCGAAGGTGACGGTTTTGGGAGACTTGAGGGCATTCAATATATACACTACAAGAAAAACTGTCGAAGGTGACGGACCGTCACCTTTTCATCGCCAAAAATTGACGAAACTTTCGCTCCATGAATAGTGACCATTTTAAGACGGTTTGGAGACGGCTTAGATGTGTCGTCTCCAAACCGTCTCTCAATTGAGACGATTTAGAGACGGAACATGAATGTCGTCTTTAATTTGTCTCCGATAAGAGACGAAAATGAGATGACATGTTTGAAGATATGTTATTCCTCTTCATTTCATCTCTCTTTTGGAGACGGAATAGAGACAAACTGTTGACATATTTTTTTTAATTTGTTTAACTTTTCCTGAAAAAATAAAAAACAAAATAAAAAATTATCAAAAGGGAGGCGAACCATCCATTCCGTCTTCAAAAGGGAGACGTACCCAATGTTTCGTCTTCAAAAGGGAGACGGACCCATGGTTCCGTCTCCAAAATTGGAGACAGAACTTTGGGTTGTCTCCAAAAAGGAGACGGAATCAAGGTCCATATCCAAAATTAGAGATGAAATGGATGTTCCATCTCTAAAAATATTTTTTTTTTGTTTGAATTTTTTGGGAGAAAATTTAAACAAATTGAAAAAATGTTTATATGGGTTCGTCTCTATTCTGTCCCCCTTTTGGAGACGAACTCTTGATATTTTTTTTCAATTTGTTTAAATTTTCCCTCAAAAAATTCAAACAAAGAAAAATACATTTTTGGAGACGAAACCAATGTCCATCTCCAAAAATGTATTTTTTTTTTTTTGAATTTTATGAGAAAAATTTAAACAAAGACAAAAAAAAATTAACTGACAAAATAAAAAAACAAAAAAACAAAAAGGGGACGGATCACTTTGGTCCGTTTCCTTAAAGGACTCAAAGACAAAAAAAAAAAAAAAAAATATATATATATATATATATATATATATATATATATATATTAATAATAAAATTTAAAAAAAAGGGGGATGGACCACTTTGGTCCGTTTCCTCGTCTCCAAGTGGTTCGTCTCCAGCCAATTTTTTATAAATAAAACCTAAACCCCCTCCCCTATATACAACACCCAATACCCTACCCCCCATCCCCACCCCTCTACCCCCCCCACCCCTTACCCCTACCCCTTACCCCCTACCCCCCACATCAAGGTTAGATATATATATATATATATATATATATATATATATATATATATATATATTTTTTTTTTTTTTTTTTTTTTGTATATGTATATGTATATATAAATGTATAAATATATGTAGGTGTAGTTGTAAATGTATATGTATATGTATATATAGATGTATAAATATATGTAAATGTAGTTGCAAATGTAGATATAGTTGTATCATAGTATGTATATATGTATGTGTATGTGTATGTGTATGTTTATGACTATGTATATAAGTTTTTATAGATATATATGCATATATACCTATTTTTTGAATATGTACATGTAAGTTTGTTTTTTATTTTCATTTTTTTTGGGGTTTCTGATTTATTTTTATTTTTAGTTTTCTTTCTTTTTATACATATATTTTTTTATGCATATATATATATATATATATATATATATATATATGGAGACGGAATGTGAACGGAGATGGAAATGAAACGAAATTATATGGAGACGGAAATGAGATAAAATGTAAGGGGAACGGAACGGAGACAAAATGTGAGCGAGACAAAAAGGTGACAAAATATCTTTTCGTCTCCATTTGAGACGAAACGGTGACGAAATTCAAAAAAGGAGACGGGTTGAAAGGTGACGCTGGAGTTTCGTCTCCGTTCCGTCTCCTTTTTAGATTGGAGACGGAAATGTGCTGTCTCCGAACGCGAAATTTCTTGTAGTGATATATATATATATATATATATATATATGAAGCATTATTAAGGTGCACTAGGACAACAAGACTTTGGGATCTTTATGCCTTTTCTTTTGGCCCTTCCAAATACATTGCAAGAATATTTTTAATACCTTTGCATGCTTTTGGATGTTTTAGTGATTAAGAGCTGCACCAAGCTAGTACTTTCCGGGCATGATCTTGCTTGCCTGTAATTACCTGGTGTTATCCAGGTATGCATCAGATACGATTTTAAGTTGGTCATTAATTTATCTTGACCTAATGTTGCTTGTACAAACCTTTTAGGAAAAACAAAAAAAACAAAAAAATTTGTATTCCACTCATCCATAAGGTTCCAACACAACAAACTGTATCAAAATCGGACGATCCAAAATCGTTATCAAAAATTTACTACGCATAAAGAATGTTCTGCCCAAGTGATCGGGCAGCATTCCTGAACGATACGATAGAGGCGATTTTGACAAAATTTTTGCCCGATTGATCGAGATTATTTTCCGATTGATGGGGGCGTGTGTAGCAGTTCTTAAAGTCGGTCAAACCTGACTTTGACCAGCCTTTATCATATAAATAGCTTCCCACACGTCCAAGAGAGGACTTTTGTTCAATTTCTCAAGCCCTAGTGTATCAAGAAACATATCAAAATCCCTCTAAAGGCAAGAAAAACACAAGATCAAAGAAGAAAAGATTCAACATTCCTTCATCCTCATCCTTTCACGATTACTAATTGAGCTCTCTTGAACTTTGTTTTTTCACTTTATTTTGGATCTTCTTTGCTATGTATTCACGCTAAACATCCATGATTGAGGCGGTAGCTAGCTATTTATTTGACTTTATCTTAAGATTTGGGTTTTAATTCATTGATTTATGCTTGGTTTATATGTCTGGATTTATCATCTACATACTTGTAGTTGTAGTTTAGTAATTCAAGAAATCGCATTATTTTTGCCATTGAATCTTGTAGGTTCTTGGGGTATAAATCTAGGAGTAAATCCCTTTATTAATAATTGACTTTAATTGAGATAGGTAATCTATCATGATAACCTATACCTAGTGAGTTTAATTAAAAGAGTAGGAATTAATTTGGTTAATTGATTTAGGACAAGTGAATTGATAGTCTATGCCTTAGAGATTAGGCTATGCTTTAATACCCCTTGATTACTTCAACCCATACTGACAAGGGATCACCCGAGCTGGTAATGACGTCGTCCGGTCACACATCGACCTTAAGATCCGACCCGACTCGATGTTAGACCCAAGTGGCCCCCGCGGCTCTACCAGCCAATCCGATGGGACATAAAGCAAGGCATATAACTCGGACCAACAGATAATTTATTTGACCACCGGGTAATAGCTTTGTCCATTAGTTGTTCAGCGTGGGCAGCCGGTGGCGTATCGGACAACATTGTACATTTATTACTGCCCAAATCTAAATTAGTATAAATAGAGCTTCATTCCACATTTATGAAGGTAACTCGTGCATTAAATATTTCAATCTGCCGAATCAGCTCAGACAAACTAATCATTCTCACACTTGAAGGAAAAATACAGGTCATCACTCTGCATTTTCCTTCTCTTACTTATGCAGACTTGGAGCTCGACCAGGAAGCACAGCTCGGACTTGGACAAGTGGACCGACCTCAACTATTAGTCCTCAACAGTTTAGCACCGTCTGTGGGAACCATCTAGTCTTACTAGTCCTACCACCCATTGAGAAGCCGCCATGGTACTAACTCGAAGCCATAGCTTACCAGCAGAGGACTCACCCGCCCTGGGTAAGGACCTTGAAGCTACCCAGACACCGAACCAAAACCCAACCCAGACCGACGTTAGAACGAGCCAACGTATACACTTAGCCACATAATCTACTCAGCCCGAAGAAGACCTCTCGGTGGGTATGACCCCCGAGGTAAAGTTGATGTTCCAGATGTTCAAGGAACTCAAGGAACAGGTAATACGCCTGGCCGTGGTCCCGTCGACCGCTCCTGTCGTGGCCCTCCAACCAGAGTGACCACAGTTCTGGATACCGCCTTAGAGGCGGGCTCAAGCCCAAAATGATGGCGAATAATCTCCCAAGCCGGTGGTCCGAGCGGACGAAATTCGTAACCGGAGGGCTTCTCCAGTCAACCTCGAGCAGGCAAAGACTGCGGCCACCATAGCCAAAGTCATAAACCTGCTCGACGTCAGCCCTCTCTCTCCCGAGGTCCTAGCTACACCACTACCTGCCGGCAATCAAATGCAGCACTTAGCGATGTATAGTGGGGACGGCGACCTCGCCAGCCACTTGCTAGACTTCGATCATCATATGACTCTACATGATACGACATATTGGATGAAGACGAAGGCATTCCCGACCACTTTGGTGGGCAACACATTGGATTGGTTCCAGAAACATCGCCCCGGCTCGTTCGAAAGTTTTCATCAGATGGTAGAGGCGTTCATTTTTCGATTCGCCGAAAGCCGACGTGCAACCCGCCATACCTTGTCACTATTGACGATGAAGCAACAGAAGGGAGAAAGTCTGAGAACCTACACTGCCCGATTCAATGAAGAATCTCTCAAGATCCCCAACCTCAAGGACTCAATGGCCCTGATGGCTTATCAAAGCGGGCTCAGGTCGGGGCCCCTCACATCCTCTTTAGCCATTGACCCGGTGGACACTGTGTCTGAGCTGATGGTGAGGGCGGAGGAATATATTCATTCCGAGGAGATTCACTAGGCTAAGCGAGAAGATGATAAATAAAATGAGAAGAGGGGAAAACTCTCATCCAAGGCTCAACCCGGGAACAAGGCACGGGTCGACAGGGGCAAACAATCGCAGCAACAGTATAAATCGGGCCCGAGGTTCACAGTGTTTACCTCCTTCAACACCCCAAGAGAACAGATCTTGATGGAGATTCAACATCAGAACCATTTTCCACCAGCACCCAAGATGTGAGGCCGACTTGAGAAGCGCAATAAGACTAAGTATTGCTGTTACTATATGGATTACGGCATACCACCGATGGGTGTAAGGATCTAAGGTAGGAGATCGAGGCCCTGATCTCCAGGGGACACATCCGAAGGTATGTCAATCAGCGACTGCCCAGGAGCCTCGACCAATGAGCAGGCATGGAGAGAGATAGGAGCCCTCCCAAGTGTCATGATCAAGTTGGGCATTTAGCCATTGTAGAGACTATTGTCGGAGGGCTCGTGTTGGGAGGTGAGACGTCAGTAGGACGGAAAGGGTATGTTCGAGCTGGGCATGAGCATGGGCCGGTTGTAGGTTTGGCCGGGAGGCAGAAAAGAATCACCTTTACCTCGGATGACCTTGAGGGAGTAATCCTACCTCATGATGACCCCTTGGTCGTCAATGCCAAGATTGCCAACATCATTGTTAGAAGGCTAATGGTAGACAGCGGGAGTTCAGCTAAGGTTCTCTTCTTGAAGGCCTTCGAGCAGATGGGGCCGGACCGGGGTCGGTTTTAGCCATTGAATGGGACACTTGCCGGCTTCACTGGGCACAACCATCAAGCTGAGGAAGTCATCAACCTCACACTTACCCTCCAGGATGGTTCAAAAAGGGCTTTGATGCAGGCCAATTTTGTCGTGATGGACTACAACTCAACTTACAATGGCATTCTAGGATGGGTCACCTTAAACCACTTCAAGGCCATCCCTTCCACGTACCATCAAGCACTGAAGTTCCCAACTCCAAGCGGAATAGCCACGATCAGGGGGGCCCAGCTTTCAGCCCGGGAATGTTATGAGAGCTCCCTCCAGCCAAAGTATCAAGCAGGTTGGGGACCCGACCTACCTGAAGAAATGAGAGATGCGAAGAGAAAAAGTCCTGTGGAAGAGCTGCAGGAGATAGAAATTTCGGAGGAAAACAAGAAAGCCAAGATCGGAAGTAAGCTGTCGAAAAACCTCAAAGAAAGTATAAGTCAATTTCTCTTTGAAAATAAACATATCTTTGCTTGGTCAGCCACTATCATGACAGAAATTGATCTGGCCGTGATTGACCACCACTTGAATACCGACCCCAGTTACTACCCAGTAAACCAGAAACGTAGGCATTTCCACTATAAGAAGTAGAAGATCATAGCTGAGGAGGTCGGAAAACTACTAGATATCGAGCACATACAAGAAATTTTGTATCCAACCTAGCTATTTAATGTAGTTTTAGTCTCCAAGAACACAGGGAAATGGAGACTGTGTATTGATTTCACTAACCTCAACAAAGCCTACCCAAAGTACTACTTTCTACTGCCTCGAATCGACCAGTTGGTAGATGCCACCTCAGGATTTGAGTTGTTGTCCTTCATGGACGTCTTCAAGGGCTACAACTAGATCAAGACGACACATATACTACTATGAGGTCATGCCTTTTGGCTTCAAGAATGTTGGGGCCACCTATACTCGGATGGTAAGCAAGTCTTTAGAGAACAAATCGGGCGGAAAATGGAAATTTATGTGGATGACATGCTGGTCAAGAGTAAGAGGGCGGAAGATCATACGACCGACTTGGCCGAGGCCTTCGCCGTGATGGATCAGTTCAGAATCAAACTAAATCCAAAAAAATGTACATTCGGTGTCAAGGGATTCATGGTTACGACTCGGGGCATCGAAGCAAATCAAGAGAAAATTCATGCAATTTTAGACTTAGCGCCCCCGACCTATGTAAATGATGTCCAGGTGTTTACCGGAAAAGTAGCCGCCTTAAGCAAATTAAAGAAATACTTAGCTTCGCCACCCCTGCTATCCCGACTTGAGGAGAGGGAAGAATTGGTACTATATTTAGCCTGTTAGGGAACGGCAGTAGCGGTTGCACTAGTTCGGGAAGAAGGCCGAGACCAGAAGCCGGTTTATTACATCAGTAAGACTCTCCATGGGGCCGAGATGAGATATTCCACCTTGGAAAAACTCGCCTTCGCACTGGTGACCACGGCCAGAAAGCTTAATCTGTACTTTGATGCTCACACAATTAGGGTCATGACAGACGCTCCACTTAAATCCATCATGCATAAGCTAGAAGCCTTGGGAAGACTATTGAAATGGGCAGTTGAGCTCAATCAATTTGACATTTCTTATCAACTGAGAACAACCATCAAAGCCCATGCAATCACAAACTTTGTTGTTGAATGCACGGGCCGAGTGAAACACGATCCAGAAGAAGTCTAAAAAATACATGTGAACGGAGTGTCGGGGAAGTCAGGAAGCGGAGCGGGGATTGTAATCTTAGACCCAACAGGTCACGAGCACCAATATTCCCTCAAATTTATCTTCCCAACCTCTAACAATAAGGCCGAGTATGAAGCAATGATCGCAGGTATGAGGGTCGTGGCCTAGCTGGGGGCACAGACCCTAGAAATGTACACTGACTCCCAGCTGGTTACGAGCCAAGTCTTTGTAGAATTAGAGGCTAAGAATGCTGCCATGGTGTCCTACCTCAGTAAGGTCAGGGACTTGGCCTCAATATTCAAGAGATTTTTCATACAACAGATCACGAGGGAAGAAAATACAAAAGCCGATGCCCCATCAAAATTGGCCATAGGAGAAAATCGACATGCCCTCGTCCACGTGGAAGAGATTTTCGAGCCCAGCATCCAATTAGGAAAGCAATAGGTCGCTGAGATAACCACGAGCCCAGATTGGACTCGGCCAATCCTGGACTACTTTGAGGGGGGTATAGTACCCGATGACTCAAGAAAAGCTCGAAAAATTGAGAAACAGGCTTCAAGGTTCATCATAGTCGCAGGTCAACTCTACAAAAGGGCCTATACCTGGCCCCTCTTAAAATGCGTGAGACCCGATGAGGGAAACTACGTACTCAGAGAAATCCACAAAGGAGTGTGTGAAAATCACTTGGGCGACAAAGCCCTAGCGAGAAAGGCACTCAGGCAAGGCTACTTCTGGCCTACCTTGGAGCAAGATTCTAAAGATTGCATGAAAAAATGTGACACTTGTCAGAGATTCGCCAAGGTCCAAAGGAAACCTACGGTGGACCTGACAGTAATGGTGAGTCCGTGGCCATTCTACCAGTGGGGGTTGGACATCATTGGTCCGCTGCAGAACAGCCTCAGGCAGAAGAAGCATGCCTTCGTGGCTGTCGATTACTTCACCAAATGGCCTGAGGCCGAGGGTGTAGCCAGAATAACTGAAAAGGCAGCTTGGGACTTTGTATGGAAGAATATCATCTGCCAGTTTGGTGTGCCTAAGGTCATAGTGATTGACCACGGCAAACAATTTGATAGTTCATATTTCCAAGGAAGATATGCTAAAATTGGAATCAAACTTAGATTCTCGTCTATTGTTCATCCCCAAAGTAATGGTCAGGTCAAAAGAACTAACCATATTATTTTGCAGGGCCTGAGAACGAAGCTAGAAGACACAGAGGGACAGTGGGCAATGATCATTCCCGTGGTATTGTGGGCTCAGTTCACCAACATCAGCTCGGCCACAGGAGAATCGCCATTCAAACTGACTTTCGGCACTCAAGTGGTGCTTCAGATGGAAATTGAGTCTCCTACCAGTAGGATGCTCCACCATGATCCCGAAATAAATGAAGCTCGAATCCGAGAAGAGTTAGACCTGGCTGAAGCGTTGCGTGCCAAAGCTCAGGTCCGAATATTAGCTGGGAAAATAGCCATGGAGCGAGCCTTTGCCAAACAAGTCAAGTGAAAGTCTATCAAAGTCAGTGATCTGGTCCTACGACAAGCTATCTTTTTGCCGCGCCTAGGAAGCAAGCTTTCCCCGTCTTGGGAAGGCCCGTACGAAGTAGTGAAAGAAATCTGACCTGGAACCTTTCACCTTCTTAACAAGTACGGGAAGCAGCTAAAAAATGCTTGGCATACGGAGCACCTTAAGCGTTATTTTGTATGAGGCCTCGAGCCGAAACTATTTTGTAGAGCCCAAGCTTGAAGGGCATACTGTATCAAAGATATTTAATACAATTCCCCTTTTTTTGTACATGATTTCTTATGGCCAGTTCAATTTTATCGACCTAAGGATAAAAGTACACTTATCGATTAAAACCAAGTTGACCATCTTGGTTCATTGACGCCAGTTCAGTCTTAACCAACATAGTTTGGTTCACACTCCAACTCGGACTAACGAGTCCAACTCGGTTAAATCAAGACATTGATTTATCTAGTCAATTTCATCACGACAATTGGCTTGAGCTTAATTAAAAGTTCCAAAAATGCAATCGAGCATGAATCAGCGCATGTGCAAAAAAAAAATACACATACACATAAAGTGCGCTGCTACAGAAACCAGTTAATGACGAATAATTGTTTCATTAATAATAATAAATATATATATATATATACAAGGAAGCCCGTGATATAAGTCGGGGTTTGCATATTTTTATATTTAAATTAGAGTTTGTTGCATCCAATTTGAGCATAATTAATAAGTATTAAGTCATTAATTTGTTTATCACTTATTTGAGACTTTTTTCATATTTCATGGCTAAAAAGTTGTTTGTATGTGAGAAAGTAATTAAATATGAAGAACTCGAGGACATGCAGATCAAGAGTTGTGATGATGAAATAATACTTAGAGCAAAGTCTTGAAGAATTGCATAAGAAGAAAAGATCAAAAGCTTTTTGAAGAATATTTAATAAATATTTGAAGAAATAAAACAAAAGGAAAGAAAATAGAAAAAAAGGAAAAATATAAGTTGACCAAGGCTTATGATAAGCCTTGGCCGTACATCATCCAAGTCCAATTTGGACTTGGAATAAAAAAGTGCAAGCAAGCCTTGGCCCATTAGCCAAGGTCGGTTAGGAAAAAAAAGACTTGTGCCTATTTAAGGCACAGCAAAGCCGCGAAGCAGGAGGAGAACGCGAGAAACAGCGGCGGAAGTCGATAAAAATTAGAATAGGTTTCTTTTAATTCTCTACAATAAATTTATAGACGATGTTTTCAGAGTTTCTTCGGGTTTAAGAGTTGAAGAAATTCCGTAACGTTATTCTCTATTTTACTTTTATTCATTAAATTATATTTATTTTCCAAATTTATTATTCTAGTTTCTTTAATATGTTAGGCTAAATTTATGTGCTAAGGTGACGATGAAGCTTTGTTGATTTTGATAGATGCTATATTTGTGAATTAATTTTTCTCCATAACTTGATCATTCATGTTTAATGTTTATTCTTTATTCAATTGTTGAGATAATTTTTTAGATGGGTTTAATCATGTTTCTCTCATGCTTTGAATAAATCTTAATAATTGAAAGTTTTGATTTTTAATGTCAAATATTAACTGTGATTTCTAGTTGGGATACAATTAATGATTTGAAGATTCTTTTGCAAAATAAGAATAAATATACTTTTGGGATTCCTTAACTTAGGGCTTAAAATATGATATCTTCCATGGTAACGAGGTTAGACTGCGAGATTATCATGTAGTAAAATTTGGGAAAAATTAATGACCAAATATAGTTGACGTTAGGATTAACGAGGTGGATTCCGAGCCTTAGCTTTTTACGATTACTTGTTTAGTCTCGCTTTTTAATCTTCGTCTTCTATTTAATTAGTTATTTTTCTAATATTTTTTTGTTTTAGTTTATTTTAATTGATTTAACTCAAGTTATCAATTGTTCTCGTTTAAAAATTTATTTATTAAGTCTCTAGATTCATTATATATTCTTTTAGTATTACTTTATTTTTGTTCTTAACATTATTAATTACTTTTGTCTTAGAATTTTTAATTGTCTTTCTTATTTAGATTTATTGTTTAGTCTTTTATTATTTTATCTCAACCTGGAATATCAATCTTTCCAACTAGATTAGGAAGTTTAAATCTTAGTCTAAAATTTGATCTTAACTGAACAAGTCTCTGAGGGATCGACCTCGTATTTGCCTAAGCCATACCTTTATACGGTTCGTGCACTTGCGAGTAATTTAAAACGTACAACAAGTTTTTGGTGCCGTTGCCGGGGACTTGAATAGGATAAGTTTTTAGACTTTTGATTAGGATTTTATTCTACTAGTTGTTTTATTGCTTTTTGAAAAAAAAATAACAAAAGTAAAATTAAAAATAATAATAATTGCATTCTTTATTTTCTTTCTTTGTTTCTTTTTGTGTGATATTTGTGTTGCATGAAAGTTTGGGCACGTGATCATACAAACAGGCTAGTTAGCATTGAGTTAAAACAAGAATCTAAAATGAGTCAACAGGGTGAGGAGATTAAGCCTCTTAGGGAGTTGTTCCACCCCATCCCTACCAATCCTCCTTCATGCATAGTTCTGCCTGCCACTACAGCCGCACATTTTGAGCTAAAACCACAGGTAATAAATCTTCTTCCTACTTTTCATGGTCTAGATAGAGAGGATCCTTATTTGCATGTTAAAGAATTTTTGGAAATATGTATTACATTTAAATTTCAAAATTTTTTTGAAGAATCTGTTTGCTTGCGCCTATTTCCTTTTTCACTAAAGGATAAGGCCAAAGCATGGCTTAATTCTCTTCCTTCTGGATCTATTACATCTTGGGCAGCAATGGTAAAAAAGTTTTTGTCCAAATTCTTTCCCATGAATAAAACTAATGCTTTAAGGAGAGAAATTACTAATTTTTGTCAGGATGAGCATGGAAAATTTTATGAAAGTTGGGAGAGGTTTAAGGATTTGCAAATTAAATATCCTCATCATGGTTTTGAAACTTGGAGATTAGTGCAATACTTTTATAATGGGTTGACACAGTCAAGTAGGAAATGGTAGAGTCAATGAATGGTGGGGGTTTCTTGAGTCTAACAGAGGATGATGCATATAATTTTCTTGAAGGTTTGTCAGAGAGCTCCCAGCAATGGGATTTCTCTAACCGTAAAGAAAAGTCAGTTCAGACAGCAAAGAAATGGGGTTTGTATGAGATTAGTGAGGAGGTAGATATAAAGGCTAGATTAGATGCTCTTACAAGAAAAGTAGATGCCTTAGCTGTGAATAATGGAGGAGGTTCTGTTAACAATGTTCATAATGAAATATGTTCTATTTGTGCGAGTCCTATGCATGTAACTACAATGTGTCCTTCTATGCCTGCATATAATGAGTGTCATGCTGAACAAGCGAATTCACTTAATAATTTAGGAAGACCATTTGTTAATCCATATGTGGAGACATATAATCCTAATTTGCGGAACCATCCAAATCTTTCATGGAAATTAAATCAACCTTCTAGTAACCCAGTTGTCCCACCAGTGCAATATCAGAATCAATTTAGGCCACGTAATCAGAACTACTCTCATGCTCAGGTTCTACCTCAGTTTGCAGGTTAGTCTAGGCAACAATCATCACTAGATGAGTCTCTCAAAGCATTCATGCAGACCACGACCCAGACAATTCAGGAAATGAAAAATTCAACTCAATTGAACACTAATGCTATAGCTAAGTTAGAGACTCAGATGGGTCAATTGGCTACACAAGTAGGAGAAAGAGAGAAAAGAAAATTTCCAAGTCAACCCATACCCAATCTGTCACGCCCCGACCCGACCCCACAAAAGGCCAAGCCCGGACCCGACACACGAACGGAGTCTTCTCTGTACCACGGACGATCCGAAAACCCTAAAATCAATATAATACTTGTGAAAGCCATAAAATAATTAAAACAAGCCGACTTTCTTTAAAACATACATTTCTTATTAACCAACTTTGCAACCCAAAAATGATATGCATACTACACAAGTATTTATGCCACTAATCAATTCCATTAGCATGCATTTCCTTACTAGTCACAAGAGTATAAGTTTACAACTTTACATTCTTTCAACTTATACAACATAAGACCGTAGAGGCCTCAAACTAGAAAATACATACAAGGCTACAAGCCTCAAAATTAAGCGACTTCCAAGAAATATACATATCAAGCAAGGCTCGCACAAAATCTGGTAACCAACCACCAGCAAAGCAAAGAAGTGCTATCACGGGAACACCTCCACCTGTTCCTCCTCCTCAATTACCTCAAGAGGGTCTGCTTCAACTACTCCTGTAAAAATATAGTATAGAGAGGAATGAGCAAAAACTATTGCTCAGCGAGGGAAATTGGTCTCAAGGACGGAGATGTGAGAAGTATGCAATGCAATTAGTCAAGCAATACATACAAATATCATATAGAGATACAACAAGCCATCAACAAAGCAAGGCAAGTATTTAAAGCTGTAAACACTCATTCAAAGGATACGATACTCTTTTCACGAGCAACTTTCAAACACGAATTCGATGACGACGCGCCGGCCCAAACCACCTTATAACACCAGTTTGGAATATCCCGGAAGTATCCATCAATCTACGACCCAAAACTCCCTGGGAGGCAACCCAAGCGAGAAGAGGGAATAGCAGCGGAGCTAGAGCAACCAACACTGGCACCCCGAGGCTCCCTAGAGAGGCCCATCACTCACGCGCGAGACACTATGCAATGCAAGACTCGATACAAGGCGATAAACAAGCGATAAAGCCACACGTGGGAGAATAACAAAGTAGGTTACTCTCGCACGCAATAGCAACAATTGATAAGCATTTCAATCCAAATCAATTCAAACAAGTATTTCAAACAATCCTAAGCATTCTATAAGCATAAAATCAAGAAAACAAGCAAAAACACAAATCGGCCCCAACTATCAAAACACTACCATTTCTAAACGAGCCGCGAGTTCTGGAAACCAACTTCGCCAATCCTCCTAGGTCACCATAAGGCACGTCTAAAGAGCCTGAAACCCTAGAATTCACGCAAAGTCCCGATTTCCCCCTTTGCTCGTTTGAACTACAACTATATCAACCAAGCACCCAACCAATGCCATAATCGCACCAAAAGTGCTTCCATGGCCTCCCGAAACAATGCCAACACGCAAAACGAGAAAACGCCAAACTCGACCTAAACGACCCCGACTTTCACCAAGGCTTAATTCCCGTTTTTTCCATTACGCAACCCAAACAAACCATGCATTTAGGCATTCTAGCACACCTAGCACATTTCTACATCAACGGACAGCATAACGGAGCAACTTCATCGTTTCAAGGGTTTACTATTCATAAAACACTATTCAACAACTAATTTAAATTGCAATCTCAACATTTAACCACAGAAAACGTTAAAAAGCTATAAATACACGTTCTACAATTGCCAAGGAACATTCTAGAAGCATCAAAATGCTTTAAACAACAATCTACGGATAAAATCTAAAAATCATAAAGTTGATACACTTAACATTTAAATGCGCAAATAACATGCATCCCTCACCTTAGGTACTCCTAGTCGCTAGGAAAACAACGTAGGTCACCTCGGAAACCACCCCGCACGAGCTCACGCGAAGATTGAACGATTGGAAGTTGAAAGGGTTTTTTTTTTTCTTTGAAGCTCACGGCCTGCTCTCTGATTTTTCAGCCTTGTTTTTTTTTTTTTTTTGCTTTGTTTTAGCTTATTAAGTGATGACTTGGTCAAATGGTCAAAGCACTAGGTCAAACAACTTAAAACTTTGGTCAATTAGACTATTTTTGTGCACTTTGAAGCCATTTTAACTAAGGAAAGATTAATTATAGCTAGCAACAATTAAAATATACAATTTAAGTCATCCAAATACTAGTTTCACTATTTGCTGAGGACTAGAAACCGTTCTCTAGCTATCGCTCCCTAAATGCAATGCACGTTGCGACAGCAAGGAAGTAACAATTAATTCTCAAAGAATTTAAGGAAATATAATTTTCAAAATAATAAACAAGGAATTTTCACATTCCGGGCTCGGGTATTACATCCTCTCCCCCTTAAAACAATTGCGCCCACGCAATTCCTACCTGGTCAACAAACAACTCCGGATACTGATCCCGAACCTGGTCCTCTCTTTCCCAAGTTGCTTCCTCAAACCCATGATGATTCCACAGAACCTTTACTAACGGAATACTCTTCCTGCGAAGCTCCTGAATTTTTCGATCCACAATTCGAATCGGTTTCTCTTCATAAGACAACTTTTCTTCAATCTGCAAAGGCTCTGGTTCAAGTACATGTGAAGGGTCTGGATGGTACTTCTTTAACATAGACACGTGGAACACATCGTGCAGTCTCGACAAGCTCGGAGGCAAAGCTAAC
Organism: Ehretia macrophylla; assembly: GCA_037974665.1. Lineage (NCBI taxonomy): Eukaryota > Viridiplantae > Streptophyta > Magnoliopsida > Boraginales > Ehretiaceae > Ehretia > Ehretia macrophylla. The sequence continues at coordinate 65,338,647 of CM075769.1, forward strand.
CGATAAGCCAAAGGACCTACCTTTTCGGTGATCTCATACGGACCCACATACCTGGGACTAAGTTTCCCGCTCTTACCGTGCCGAATCAATCCCTTCCGAGGAGAAATCTTAAGAAACACCCAATCTCCCAAAGCAAACTCAAGATCTCGACGGTGCTTATCCGCATAACTCTTTTGACGGCTCTGCGCTGTAAACATACGCTGGCGAATAAGGTGACCATTATCTACCATCTTAATCATCTCAGGTAACACAGTCGGATCAACTGTTCTCATCTCTCCAACCTCTTCCCAATATAATGGGGATCTGCATTTACGACCATACAACGCCTCGTAGGGAGCCATACCTATAGTAGATTGATAACTATTATTGTAGGCGAACTTCGCTAAAGGCAAAAACTTCTCCCAATTCTTCCCAAAGTCTAGCACACATGCCCAAAGCATGTCTTCCATGATCCTGATAGTTCTCTCAGACTGGCCATCAGTTTGTGGATGATATGCAGTACTGAAGCTTAACTTAGTTCCCATGGCCTCTTGCAACTTCTGCCAAAAACGAGATCTGAATCTGAGTTCTCTATCTGATACTATACTGTGTGGCATACCATGCAATCTCATAATATTAGCAACATAAAGCTCAGCTAGCTTATCAAGGCTATCCTGTTTGGTCATGGGAATAAAATGTGTAACTTTAGTCAAGCGGTCCACAACAACCCAAACAGAATCACACCCTCTCGGAGATCTAGGAAGATCGGTCACAAGGTCCATTGTTATATGTACCCACTTCCATTGCAGAATCGACAACGGCTGTAGAAGTCCGGTTGGCCTCTGATGCTCAACTTTAACCCTCTGACAAGTCAAACATCTGGATACATACCCAGCAATCTCCCTCTTCATATTGTTCCACCAGAAGTGTTGTTTCAAATCTCTATACATTTTAGTACTGCCTGGGTGAATCGTATACCTCGAATTATGTGCCTCGGACAGAATCTCATTCTTCAAAGTCGGATCTCCAGGAACACACACCCTGTCCCTGAATCTGAAGATACCATCTGCATGTAATTTAAACTCCGACTCTCCCCCTTTTGATTTTTCTTGGATTTTCAAGATGTGAGGATCAGTCTTCTGAGCCTCTCTGATCTGTGCTAGCAACCCTGACTGAATCTGCAAACTAGCAAATCGAATCCCTACCTCAGTAGCTTCTGGCTTCCATGAACAAATTTCTTCCAAAGTCTCCCAATCCTTGATAATTAAGCTTGCAACAGTAGCCTTTCGGCTCAAAGCATCAGCAACAACATTTGCCTTACTTGGCACGTAGTTAATAGAACAGTTGTAACCACTCAATAGCTCTAGCCATCTCCGCTGCCTCATATTCAGATCCTTCTGTGAAAACAAATACTTGAGACTCTTGTGGTCAGTAAAAATTTCAAATATGCTACCCCACAAGTAGTGACGCCACTTCTTCAAAGCAAACACAACTGCAGCTAACTCAAGATCATGTGTAGGGTAATTGACTTCATAAGGTTTCAACTTCCTAGAAGCATAGGCAATCACCTTACCATTCTGCATTAAAACACAGCCCAATCCTTCCTTAGATGCATCACTGTAGACAATGAAGTTCTTTGTTCCCTCAGGTAAAGCTAATATAAGAGCTGTAGTTAGTCTCTTCTTCAATTCTTGGAAACTGGATTCACATTTGGCATCCCAGTTGTAAGCAACTTTCTTCCGAGTCAACTGGCTCAAAGGTCCAGAAATTTTGGAAAAGTCTTTAACAAATCTCCGGTAGTAACCTGCCAATCCAAGAAAACTCCGAATCTCTGACACCGTCTCAGGTCTCTTCCAAGATGAAACAACCTCAATCTTAGCTGGGTCTACTGAAATTCCTCGATCTGAAATGATATGGCCTAGAAAAGATATCTGATTCAACCAGAACTCGCACTTGCTGAATTTAGCAAAAAGCTTGTTTTCTTGCAAAGTCTATAGCACAATCCTCAAGTGTTGTTCATGCTCAGCCTCGTTCTTCGAGTACACTAATATGTCGTCAATAAAATTACGACAAACTGATCAAGGTAAGGCCGAAAAACCCTCTGCATCAAGTCCATGAATGCGGCTGGTGCATTCATCAATCCAAACGGCAACACAACAAACTCATAGTGGCCATATCTAGTCCTGAATGCCGTCTTTGGTATATCGTCACTCCGAATCCTAAGTTGATAGTAACCCTGCCTCAAATCAAATTTAGAGTAAACACTCGCACCCTGCAACTGGTCAAACAATTATTCAATCAACGGCAAGGGGTATTTATTCTTAATCGTGACTTGATTAAGTCCCCTGTAATCAATACATAACCGTAGCGTGCCGTCTTTCTTTCTCACAAACAACACAGGTGCACCCCACGGTGAAGAACTAGGTTGTATAAACCCTTTCTCAAGCAAGTTTTGAAGCTGAATTTTTAACTCCTGAAGCTCAGCCGATGCCATTCTATAAGGACTCCTAGAAATTGGCGCAGTGCCTGGCACAAGATCAATCACAAACTCAATCTCCCTATCTGATGGTAAACCTGGTAATTCCTCGGGAAATACACCAAGGAAGTCTCTAACAATCGGAACCTCATTCAAACTCAACTTATCTGTAGGCTGATTGATCAAATAAGCTAAGTAAGCTTCACAACCCTTAGTCAACAACTTAGAAGTCTTGATCGCTGATAAAAGAGGAATTCGGGCAGCCCTACAGTTCCCAACAATCTCCAGTACCGGTAGGTCAGGAACCTGAAGATAAACAATCTTTGTTCTACAATCCAACTGAGCATAGTACTTCCCCAACCAGTCCATTCCCAAAATGATTTCAAAGTCACAGAATGACAATATAATTAAATCAACAGGAAATTTACGGTTCTCAATACATATATCACAAGATTTGCAAATAGACTCAGTAACAAATTTTGCACCCAAAGGCGTACTAACTTCAACTTCATGTGGCAGTTTATCAATGCAAACATTCATAGATCGTGCACATGCAGGAGTTATAAACGAATGTGTAGCTCCGGGATCAATCAAAACTTTAACTGGCTGAGTATTGAGAAGAAAGGTACCTTCCACTATAGCTGTAGTATCGGGTAACTCCTCTGCATCCAGTGCAAAGACCCTAGCCTGAACCCTTTGTGCTGGACGTGCACCTGCAGCCCTATTCTAAACACCCTGGCCTCCAGTACGGCCCTAAACATTGTTATACTTAGGGCAATCTCTCACCCTATGGTCATCGCTTCCACAACCTGTGCATTTACGACTCTTCCTCCAGCAATTACCCTCAATATGCCCCGATCGATTACAAAAGTTACACTGCTGATTTTGCCTTACAACAGTGTTTCCCGTAGGTGCTGGGGCTCTGGCAGTAGTAGGAACTGTACCTCCCTGCTGGGGTCTAGTCACAACTGGCCTAGCCTGAATCTGCTGCTGTGGCTGATACGGACGTTGCTGAGGAACCTGTGCAGAAGTCTGGTACTGCCTCGGCTGACTCTGGCTGCTCTGGCCCAAATACTGCTTCTTACTCGGCTGACTGCTCTCAGCTATCATCTCAGCCTTCTGTTTCTCAAACTTCGAGGCTGCCTGAAATGCCTCGGGAAAAGTAGTGTAGGTATGCCCAGTCAAATGCAACTGAATGTCCATTCTCAGCCCACGGACAAACCTATGAATCATCCTCCTAGCCGGCCGTACCAACTCGGGCATATACCTCGACAGGCTAACAAACCTAGCCTCGTACTTTGCAACAGTCATATTTCCCTGCTTCAGGGCCACAAACTCGTCCTCCCTCCTTTCCATAGCCATCTCAGGAATATACTTGTCCCGAAACTCACTCACAAAATCATCCCATAAATGTGGAACATCCTCACAATCCCACCTCATTCTGACAGTATTCCACCACTGCTCTGCATCACCCTCAAACAAGAATGACGCATAATATATTCTTGCCTCATCAGTGTACCTCAAAGCGGTGAAAATTTTCTCAACACGATTAATCCATCTCTCGGCCGCCTCATCATCCGGCTCCCCGAAGAACTTTCCCTGCTCGTGCCTCAGAAATTTCTCTAACTGGTTATTCTCAACTCTATACCCCTGTCCACTAGGATTAGCTTGATTTCCCTGGGGTTTATTCCTGTCCTGCCTCTGCTCATGCAGTACCTGTGTAATCCGGTCAACTGCAATAGTCATAGTAGCCATAAACTGCTCAGGCAATGGTTGCTGACCCTGTTCTGTTGCCTTTTCATCTGACCCTATACCTTGAGTACCACGACGTGGCGGCATAGTAGCAATTCACAATAGCTGGCAACATTTAAAAGCAGTTTATAGACAGAAATATAGCACATAAGATTAGATAACACTCAAGTCAATAACAATCAAACATTCTAACACGCAATTCACATAACACAAGATTGACATGCCAAACTAATTCACTTTAAACACATAAGCACTACAAGTTCACAAGGTCATGCTATAACACTTTCTTTCCACTTAACAATTATACAATAACACTCTAGCATTTTGGACCTTTACCCCACAGACCGAGAAACATATCCCGGCTCATGCAAGACTATCATGCTCTGATACCACCTAAAGATGTCACGCCCCGACCCGACCCCGCAAAAGGCCAAGCCCGGACCCGACACACGGACGGAGTCTCCTCTGTACCGCGGACGATCCGAAAACCCTAAAATCAACATAATACTTGTGAAAGCCATAAAACAATTAAAACAAGCCGACTTTCTTTAAAACATACATTTCTTATTAACCAACTTTGCAATCCAAAAATGATATGCATACTACACAAGTATTTATGCCACTAATCAATTCCATTAGCATGCATTTCCTTATTAGTCACAAGAGTATAAGTTTACAACTTTACATTCTTTCAACTTATACAACATAAGACCGTAGAGGCCTCAAACTAGAAAATACATACTAGGCTACAAGCCTCAAAATTAAGCGACATCCAAGCAAGGTTCGCACAAAATCTGGTAACCAACCACCAGCAAAGCAAAGAAGTGCTATCACGGGAACACCTCCACCTGTTCCTCCTCCTCAATTACCTCAAGAGGGTCTGTTTCAACTACTCCTGTAAAAATATAGTATAGAGAGGAATGAGCAAAAACTATTGCTCAGCGAGGCAATTGGTCTCAAGGACGGAGATGAGAAGAGTATGCAATGCAATTAGTCAAGCAATACATACAAATATCATATAGAGATACAACAAGCCATCAATAAAGCTAGGCAAGTATTTAAAGCTGTAAACATTCATTCAAAGGATACGATACTCTTTTCACGAGCAACTTTCAAACATGAATTCGATGACGACGCGCCGGCCCAAACCACCTTATAACACCAGTTTGGAATACCTCGGAAGTATCAATCAATCTACGACCCAAAACTCCCTGGGAGGCAACCCAAGCGAGAAGAGGGAATAGCAGCGGAGCTAGAGCAACCAACACTAGCAACCCGAGGCTACCCACAGAGGCCCATCACTTATGCGCCAGACACTATGCAATGCAATACTCGATACAAGGCGATAAACAAGCGATAAAGCCACACGTGGGAGAATAACAAAGTAGGTTACTCATGCACGCAATAGCAACAATTGATAAGCATCTCAATCCAAATCAATTCAAACAAGTATTTCAAGCAACCCTAAGCATTCTATAGGCATAAAATCAAAAAAACAAGCAAAAACACAAGTCGGCCCCAACTATCAAAACACTACTATTTCCAAACGAGCCACGAGTTCTGGAAACCGACTTCGCCAATCCTCCTAGGTTACCATAAGGCACCTCTAAAGACCCTGAAACTCTACTTAACCCTAGAATTCACGCAAAGTCCCGTTTTCCCCCTTTACTCGTTTGAACTACAACTATAACAACCAAACACCCAACCAACGCCATAATCGTACCAAAAGTGCTTCTATGGCCTCCCGAAACAATGCCAACACTCAAAACGAGAAAATGCCAAACTCGACCTAAATGACCCCGACTTTCACCAAGGCTTAATTCCCGTTTTTTCCATTACGCAACCCAAACAAACCATGCATTTAGGCATTCTAGCACACCTAGCACATTTCTACATCAACGGACAGCATAACGGAGCAACTTCATCATTTCAAGGGTTTACTATTCATAAAACACTATTCAACAACCAATTTATATTTCAATCTCAATATTTAACCGCAGAAAATGTTAAAAAGCTATAAATACACGTTCTACAATTGCCATGGAACATTCTAGAAGCATCAAAATCCTTTAAACAACAATCTACGGATAAAATCTAAAAATCATAAAGTTGATACACTTGACATTTAAATGCGCAAATAAAATGCTTCCCTCACCTTAGGTACTCATAGTCGCTAGGAAAACAACGTTGGTCACCTCGAAAACCACCCCGCACGAGCTCACGCAAAGATTGATCGATTGGAAGTTGAAAGGTTTTTTTTTTCTTTCTTTTGAAGCCCACGGCCTGCTCTCTGATATTTCATCCTTGTTTTTTTTTATTTTGCTTTGTTTTAGCTTATTAAGTGATGACTTGGTCAAATGGTCAAAGCACTAGGTCAAACAACTTAAAACTTTGGTCAATTAGACTATTTTTGTGCACTTTGAAGCCATTTTAACTAAGGAAAGATTAATTATAGCTAACAACAATTAAAATATACAATTTAAGCCATCTAAATACTAATTTCACTATTTGCTGAGGACTAGAAACCGTTCTCTAGCTATCGCTCCCTAAATGCAATGCACGTTGCAACGGCAAGAAAGTAACAATTAATTCTCAAAGAATTTAAGGAAATATAATTTTTAAAATAATAAACAAGGAATTTTCACATTCCGGGCTCGGGTATTACACAATCCAAATGGGCAATATGCTATTAATGGGGCATCTAGTTCTAATTCAGGGCAGGAGCATGTGCAATCCATCACTACACTTAGGTCTGGTAAGCAAATTGATAACCATGTGATTGTTCCTGAGTGTAGCAATAGGAAAGTAGAGAAAGCTAAAAACTCTGAGGATGATCATAATAAAAGTAGAATGCATTCATCACATGACACACCTATAGAGCCTAAAGAGTCACATCCTAGAGTCATAGAGCCTGAAATTAAAGAGTTCGTGCCTAAAGCTCCATTTCCCCATAGGCTTCTTAGTAAGAAGGACAGTGCACAGGTTGGTGACATTTTAGAGGTCTTCAAGCAGGTACAAATAAATATACCTTTTCTGGATGCCATTAAACAAGTGCCTGTGTATGCTAAATTTTTGAAAGATCTTGTTACAGCAAAAAGAAAGACAAATGTTCCTAAGAAAGCATTTTTAACAGAACAGGTGAGCTTAGTGATTCAAAATAAATATCCTGTTAAGTATAAAGATCCTGGATCTCCTACTATTTCTTGTAGAATTGGAGAACATTAGATTAAGAGAGCTTTGCTAGATTTAGGTGCAAGTGTGAATTTACCGCCTTACTCTGTTTACTTGCAATTAGGTCTAGGTGAGCTAAAGCCTACTAGGATGACACTGCAGTTAGCTGATAGATCAGTAAAAACTCCGAGAGGTATAATTGAGGATGTTTTGATTAAGGTAGATACTTTTTACTTTCCGGTGGATTTTGTTGTTCTGGATACTGAGCCTGTTGATAACCTTGTTGTGCAAACTCATGTTATTTTGGGTCATCCATTTTTAGTCACATCAAATGCATTGATTAATTGTAGGAATAGTGTGATGAAAATTTCTTTTGGTAACATGACCGTTGAGCTTAATAGTTTCCATATAAGTAAACAAATGTCTGATGATAATGATGATGTTTGTGAAATTAATATGATTGAAGATTTAGTTCATGATGCATTTGTGCAGTCAAGTTAGTAGACCCATTGGAAGCATGTTTAGCTCATTTTGGTTTTGATTTGGATATTGATAATGTTGTTGCTGAGGTTAATTCTTTGCTAGATTCTGTGCCTCTCATGAATGTCGATAAGTGGCAGCCTAAACCATTACCGCTTACCCTTTCCTCATCACCACCATTACCATATGTAGTAGAGCCACCTAAGTTAGAGTTAAAGCCTTTGCCATATACCCTTAAATATGTCTTTTTAGGAGCTAATGAGACACTGTCCACCATTGTAGCTTCTGATTTAGATGAGTCTCAAGAACGTCAGTTAGTGAGTGTTTTACAAGAGCATAAAGAGGCCATAGGTTGGACAATAGTAGACATTAAGGGTATTAGTCCATCAGTTGTTATGCATAGAATCTATTTTGAGGAAGATGCTAAGCCCACACGTGAATCACAAAGGCATCTAAATCCTATCATGCAAGATGTAGTAAAGGCTGAAATTCTAAAACTTTTAGATGTAGGTGTTATCTATCCTATTTCTGACAGTAATTGGGTGAGTCATGTGCAGGTAGTACCTAAGAAGTCTAGTGTAACTGTTGTTAAAAATGAAGATGATGAGCTAGTTCCAACAAGAGTGAAAACTGGGTGAAAAGTGTGTATTGATTATCGTAAGTTGAATTCTATGACTAGGAAAGATCACTTATCTCTCTCTTTCATAGATCAGATGTTGAAAAAATTAGCTGGCCATATATATTATTGTTTTCTTGATGGATATTCTGGTTATAATCAAATTGCAATTGTACCTGAGGATCAAGAAAAGACTACATTTAGATGTCCATTTGGCACTTTTGCATATCGTCGCATGCCTTTTGGGTTGTGCAAAGCTCCGGCCACTTTTCAAAGATGCATGATTAGTACTTTTTCTGATATGGTTGGGCAATTTTTAGAAGTGTTTATGGATGGTTTTTCTATCTTTGGAACTTCATTTGATACTTGTTTACATAATTTATCTTTGGTGCTAGTTAGGTGTAAAGAAAAGAATCTTGTGCTTAATTGGGAAAAATGTCACTTCATGGTTAAAAAGGGTATTGTACTTGGTCATATCATTTCTGAAAATGGCATTGAAGTAGATAAGGCAAAAATTGATTTGATTTCTAATCTTCCTTTTCCTAGGAATATAAAAGAAATTAGATCATTTCTTGGCCATGCAGGATTTTACAGGAGGTTCATAAAAGATTTTAGTAAGATAGCTAGACCTTTATGTAATCTCCTTGGCAAGGATACACTTTTTGTTTTTGATGATGCATGTATTGAAGCTTTCAATAGACTGAAAAATGAATGGACTTCTGCACCTATTATTAGACTACCTGATTGGAATGTGCCTTTTAAAATTATGTGTGATGCTTCCGATTATGCTATTGGTGCTGTTTTGGGTCAACGAATTGATAAACTTCCTCATGTGATTTATTATGCTAGCAGAACACTGAATGATGCTCAATTGAACTATTCCACCACTGAGAAAGAGCTATTGGCTGTTGTTTTTGCTTTGGAAAAATTCAGATCTTATATTCTAGGGTCTAAAGTCGTCATATTTTCTGATCATGCTGCTTTGAAATATTTGTTCTCTAAAAAGGATACTAAGGCTAGACTCATTAGATAATTTTACTTCTTCAAGAATTTGATCTTGAGATTAGAGATAAAAAAGGGTCAAAAAATGTAGTAGCTGATCATTTATCTAGACTAGTGATTGAGCATGATGATAATGTTTCTCCTATTGTTGAGTCTTTCCTGATAACCAGCTGCTACAGATTTCTCAAACACCATGCCATGCTGATATTGTAAACTACTTGGTTACAAATCAGCTACCAACACATTGGAGAAAGCAAGATAAGTTCAAGTTTTTGTCTGAGGTAAAACATTTCTTTTGGGATGACCCCTACTTGTTTAAATATTATTCTGACCAGATTATTAGAAGATGCATTCCTGAAAGTGAACAACAAAATATTATTTCTTTTTGTCATGATCATGCATTTGGTGGTCACTTTAGCTCTAGGAAAACAGCTACTAAAATTTTGCAATGTGGATTTTATTGGCCTTCTATATTTCGTGATTCGCATGATTATTGTAGAGCTTGTGAACGATGCCAGAGATTAGGGAGTATTGGTAAGAAAAACATGATGCCTTTGAACCCAATTTTAATTGTTGATATTTTTTATGTTTGGGGTATTGATTTTATGGGGTCATTCCCTAATTCTTTTGGTAATCTTTACATTCTAGTTAGAGTAGATTATGTGTCAAAATGGATAAAGGCTAAAGCATGTAGGAGTAATGATCCTAGAACAGTTGTTAAAGTTTTGAAAGAACACATTTTTGCACGATTTGGTACTCCAAGGGCAATCATTAGTGATTGGGGTAGACATTTTTGAAATAAGGTGTTTGAGCAGTTAATGAAAAAATATGGCATTACTCATAAGGTAGCTACTCCTTATCACCCACAGACTAGTGGCCAAGTTGAAATATCCAATAGGGAGATAAAAAGAATTCTAGAAAAGGCTGTAAATCCCACACGGAAATATTGGTCTTTGAAATTAGATGATGCATTATGGGCATATAGGACATCATATAAGACTCCCATTGGAATGTCGCCATATCGTCTAGTGTTTCGTAAGGCATGTCATCTTCCTGTTGAGCTAGAGCATAAGGCATACTGGGCTATCGGAACTTTAAATTTTGATCTTGATAAGGCAGGTCTTCAAAGAAAACTTCAACTCAATGAGTTGGAGGAAATCCGTAATGATGCTTATGATTGTGCCAAGTCATATAAAGATAGAATGAAGAAAGTGTATGAGTCTAACATCTTTAAGAAATCCTTTGAGCCTGGTCAAAAAGTCTTGCTGTATAATTCCCGTTTACATTTATTTCCAGGAAAACTGAGATCTAGGTGGTCTGGTCCATATGTTGTGCATACTGTCTATCCTCATAGTACTATTGAAATTGAAAATCCTCAGAATGATAATATTTTTAAAGTAAATGGGCAACGATTAAAACCATTTCTAGAATTTAAACACCCAGAGATCGAAGAGGTCTTGGTAGATGATCCTATTTATCAGGATTAAAATACTGTTTATGCAATCTTTATTTTTCCCAACTTTTGGTTGGACCTCTATTGGGTTATAGTGGGCTTTACCATTTTCTCGAAAATGGATTATCTTGTGTAATGGAAGTCCTGGGGTTAACTAGGATGGATACTATGAAAGTAAAACCATTGGCCGAAAGCGTAATGCCTAGCTTTCCCTCCTAAGTATGGGGGACTGACTGGGGTTTGAGTACGTTGGTGGTTTGAAATTAATGGCCTCTCATCCGCATTTTTAATGTACTTGGTTAACTCTATTTCTGAATTTTCACATGATTTGTCTTACTGGCTGACATTAAATGGATCCAGGTATTTAGATTCTATCTTTTTTTTTCTGTTTCTGTTTTAGTTAATTTATTATTTTTATTGTTTCATAGAGTCGGCTTTAGTGTATCCCAGAGTTCGGAGCCTTTGTATGGGGATGTAAATAGGGTCGGCCAACAAAAAAAATATAAAAATTGGAAAAAGTAAAAAAAAAAAAAAGTCTTTTATTCTTTTTGTTGTTTCTTGTTACTTTGCTTTTTCTTATTTTCTTGGGTTCAATGAATAGTTTCAGATTTAAGGCATTGTTTTCCTTTTCCTTATCAAGTGCTTCAGGTATGTTTTCGTACAGACTTTATTTTCTTAGCTTACTTGTTCTCATACACTTTCATTATTCATTTTTACTCTCTGTTCCTTGTTGTACACATTTGAGAGTTTATTTTTAAACATTAAGGACAATGTTTGGTTTTGATTGGGGGTGATGAGTCATTTTTCAATCATCATTATTTTTGTTTATCCTTTCCTTTTCCCTTGCTTTAGCTTAAGTTGTATGTCAAGTTAATTAACCGCTTTTGTGAAAAGGAATTCACTGTCATCATACTCAGCTCCTTGCACATTCATGTAGCAACACAATACTATTTTTTGTTGAAGGATTGAATGATGAGATAACCTGAAGAGGATATGTGAAAACTATTTCAATCCTTGTAAGTCTTGAGCCTATCATTTATTGCAGAGTGTTACTTTCTTGGCCATCTAATTATTTTCTTTTGTGGAAACTCATGTTATATCGTTGAATAGTCTCATTTTTTTTTTCATTTATTTGCCTAAAAGTTCTTTATGCCACACTTGAAGTGAAGTCATGAAATTTTGGGTAAGCCATGTAAATCTTTAAGAGATGACAGTTAGGCCTTGTTTCTTGTTTTGAGCCTTATAATAATATTTTTTTTTCCTTTATATAATCGCTAGTCGCCCCGTTGAGCCTTGAAATTAGCCTTTCCTTCGAAAACCTGTTTTCCCAAAGTGTTTCAAGTAGGAAGTGGGAACATTCTTTCAGCATTGATGGAGATTATGAGCTTAAATTAGTTACTTGCATTGGCTACTCTTGTTACTAGTGATTTTATCTTCTTGGAGTAGGATGATGTATGTAAGATATTTCATATCTTTACTAAAGTCTTCTCTTGGTTGGAAAAACAGTGATGGAAGTGTTAGTTTCAGAAAAACAAAGGGAAAAAAATATACAAAAAAGTACCCAAAAAAAGTACAAGAAAACAAAAACAAAACAAAAAATTGAAAAAAAAGAATAAAGTCAGTGAAAGACTGATGGAGTTGTGAAATATGTGAATGAGAAAAGAGTAGAAGAGGAGTTTTGAACAGAAAAGCTGAAAGTATTTCCCAAGTAATCTTGAGACACGTTTGACATTCATCACTTCACCTTAAACCTTATACATATATCCTATTTACCTACATTACATCCTAAAAAAGTCCTTACTTGATCTTAGGGGTTACATGGCAATTTTGACTGTATATGATTGATCTAAAAGGGTGATATGAAGTATTTTTGGTATCCTTCCATGAGGCTATATTCTATATTTTCTTCATTAACTGTTCCTTCATAAATGCTTATATGTGAGATTTTTATTTGTCAATATTCCTCCACTCACATATACTAGTTGAGAGTATTACACTTTATCTTCTGAGTGTTGTTGTTTACTGATAATATCTGTGAGGATTGAGTTGACATATATTCTCTGAAAGGGGACTTGAGTCGTGATATCTGAAGATGAGGAGTTGGTATTGTGCTTGCTAACTCATTCACATATGCTGAGTTGACGATTTGTGAAGTATTTCTAACAATTGTAGCTTTTTGCTTGGTGTATTGACTTGAGTGAAGGTTAAGCGAAGAAAAGAAAAATCATTTATTTTTACATTTCAATAATCTTTTATATCGCTTCAATTGCTAGGGACTAGCAATACGCTGATTGGGAGTTGTGATATAAGTCGGGGTTTGCATATTTTTATATTTAAATTAGACTTTGTTACATTCAATTTGAGCATAATTAATAAGTATTAAGTCATTAATTTTTTTATCACTTATTTGAGACTTTTTCATATTTAAGGGCTAAAAAGTTGTTTGTACGTGAGAAAGTAATTAAATATGAAGAACTCGAGGACATGCAGATCAGGAGTTGTGATGATGAAATAACACTTAGAGCAAAGTCTTGAAGAATTGCATGAGAAGAAAAGATCAAAAGCTTTTTGAAGAATATTTAATAAAAATTTGAAGAAATAAAACAAAAGGAAGGAAATACAAAAAAGGAAAAAAATAAGTTGAACAAGGCTTATGATAAGCCTTGGCCGTACATCATCCAAGTCCAATTTGGACTTGTAAGAAAAAAGTGCAAGCAAGCCTTGGCCCATTAGCCAAGGTTGGTTAGGAAAAAAAAGACTTGTGCCTATTTAAGGCACAGCAAAGCCGCGAAGCAGGAGGAGAACGCGAGAAGCAGCGGCAGAAGTCGATAAAAATTAGAATAGGTTTCTTTTAATTCTCTGCAATAAATTTATAGACGATGTCTTCAGAGTTTCTTCGGGTTTAAGAGCTGACGAAATTCTGTAACGTTATTCTCTATTTTACTTTTATTCATTAAATTATGTTTATTTTCCAAATTTATTATTCTAGTTTCTTTAATATATTAGGCTAAATTTATGTGCTAAGGTGACGATGAAGCTTTGTTGATTTTGATAGATGCTATATTTGTGAATTAATTTTTCCCCATAACTTGATCATTCATGTTTAATGTTTATTCTTTATTCAATTGTTGAGATAATTTTTTAGATGGGTTTAATCATGGTTCTCTCATGCTTTGAATAAATCTTAATAATTGAAAGTTTTGATTTTTAATGTCCACTATTAACTGTGATTTCTAGTTGGGATACAATTAATGATTTGAAGATTCTTTTGCAAAATAAGAATAAACATACTTTTGGGATTCATTAACTTAGGGCTTAAAATATGATATCTTCCATGGTAACGAGACTAGACTGCGAGATTATCATGTAGTAAAATTTGGAGAAAATTAATGATCAAATATAGTTGACGTTAGGATTAACAAGGTGGATTTCGAGCCTTAGCCTTTTATGATTACTTGTTTAGTTTCGCTTTTTAATCTTCGTCTTCTATTTAATTAGTTATTTTTCTAATATTTTATTGTTTTAGTTTATTTTAATTGATTTCACTCAAGTTATCAATTGTTCTCGTTTTAGAATTTATTTATTAAGTCTCTACATTCATTATAGATTCTTTTAGTATTACTTTATTTTTGTTCTTAAAATTATTAATTACTTTTGTCTTAGGATTTTTAATTGTCTTACTTATTTAGATTTATTGTTTAGTCTTTTATTATTTTATCTCAACCTGGAATATCAATCTTTTCAACTAGATTAGGAAGTCTAAATCTCAGTCTAAAATTTGATCTTAACTGAACAAGTCTTTGAGGGATCAACCTCGTATTTGCCTAAGCTATACCTTTATACGGTTCGTGCACTTGCGAGTAATTTAAAACGTACAACAGCCCGCCTCGGGCATGCTACAAAGAAGAGAGCGAGAAGCGTGAAACTCAGGGTGGGAGAGTAGCAGAAACAACTCCATCTCCCGCCTTATTGACCTTAGGGGATCCCTCCTCAGTCAGCTTCATCCCCTTCTTCACGAAGTTCATAACTGTGTGGGCTTGAACCTCAGGTGAACTGGAAGCCCCGGTATATTGAAGAACTCTGGTGGCGGGGCCTCTATAATCTCCAAGTACACGGTCTTGGAGGGCTTGAGAAAAGTCTTTGCCCGTTCTCGAGCGACAAGCTGACCTCAAAAATAGTATTCCAGCTCAGCGAATCTGACCATCGCCTCGCCCTCCTTCATCAGCCAGGACACGCCCGTATCATTGTCCTTGAAAGCTTCCACCGCCTTTTCCCCATCAGGCCCGACCTTCTCTTTAAGCTTCTGAAGGCCAGTCTCTACTTCGAGCTTCTCATTCTTAAGCGTTGTGATGTCGTTACTAGCCTGAGCCCTTCGGGACTGTTCCTGCTCAAGTTCTTCTTCCGTGGTCTTCAGCTTCTCCTTCAGCTGGTTGATCTTATTGCCATCATCCCGGTATCTCTTCAGGGCCTCCTCTCTCTGTTCCTGCAGCTCGACCTGGGCTTCATTGTACCTATGCTCCAACTCGGTACAATGGGCCTGGACCTTGTGAATAAGGCTGGGACGGAGAAGACATGAGACTCGACCTGCAAGGAGAAGTGGTTAGGCAAGATGCAATGAAAGAAAATCCTGCGATCAGACATAAAACGACAGATTATCGTTGCTGTATCTGTTCACAAGTTAAGAACGAGCTGATCCACTAAGACATTGGCTAATTTGGGGTCGCGCTAGATGGGGGCAGAGGTATTAACTACTTGGTCCTTCTTAGACCGAATTACCTCCGCCGTCTTCCCTCTCCCTGTCTCCTCGAATTGGGGCCTCTTCTTCGATTCCATCTTGGCGGGAAGACGCTTGACGATTACCACGCCCGATCATTTCTTCTTGGGAGGGGACCCCTGGGTCTTGCTTTTCTTTGAAGATACCTCATTCTCGGTCTCCTCAGGCTTCTTACTTGGCGCGGAGCCCTCGCCACTCATCACTGCCTCTCTCCTCATGATGAACGCCCTCTCTCCAGCGGTTGACATTCCTGAAAATCAAAGAAGTTGGTTAGTAAAATCAAATGACACTAAGTCAGAAAAAATGCATATGATGATCAAAATGGTGGTAATGAAGAACTAGGAAGGTCGGATCCGATTCCGAGACTAACCCTCTGCCCGATTCTCGTCCTCATCATCTGATTCGGGAACTAGGTCAGGGTGTGACTTGGTCAAATCGGGTGCCCGACCGAATAACTTGGACTTTCAAATCTTGTCCTACGTGAGGACACTCATAATATCTATCAGTTGATTCAGGCCCGGCTTAAGCTCTTCCGCGTTGTGGGTGTCTGAGTTGGACAGTGAAGGCTGGTCGTTGAGTTTCTTCTTCAGAGACGGGGTCCATTCACTCCTACACCCCGTGTTGGCCGAGCACTCCACCCAGTAGTACTTGCTATGCCAACCCTTGTTTGAAGACTTCTACTTGGTAAAAAGGGCCAGATCCTTTCTAGCCGCAAAATAGAACCACCCGGGTTGTTTAGGGTTGGATTTGCAGTTGTAGAAGTATCTGAATAGGGTGAGGGTTGGCTCCACACCCACCTCCCAGAAGTACACGTAAAAAGCTACGATCATGGCCCAACCATTGAGAGCCACCTGGCCCGGGCTGAGCTCGAAGTAGTCTAGCATGGAGGTAATGAAGTAGGGGAGGGGCAGTTGAATCAAGTCGAAAGTCAGATCATAGTTTGTGAAGTGGCCATCGGGCGGATTGCATGCATGGTCGAGTCTACCTGGAATCTTGTGTCTGAACATCCAGTCCACCGACCAATTCCTTAACAGCAATGCTTTGGTAGTATAGCACTCGCGTTGGCAGCAGGCAAAAAGCTGTTGGATCTTCTTTCCTCGACCTGAGGAACCGCTGGCTGTGTGAACACGAGGCGACAGACTTGCCTTCATAGGTTTGGTGCCCACCGCCTTGACTTTGAAAGTCTCGGCTATGTACTTATGGGGTAGCTCGAGGCCCTCCAGCTGGTTCAAGGGTGAGTCATCCCTAGCCACGCCCACTTCGTGTAGGTCGGACAGAGGATCCTCTTCGGCCTCCTCTTGCACCCTTCGGACCTTCACGATTCTACACTCCGCATCGCTCTTTGACTGGGCCTGTGTGGGTTTGGACTCCTCCTCTTGAGAGATACTTGAATCACCATCGTCACTGTGCCACTCTGAGGACGGCTCCGAGCTAGAAGGATTCTCCTCACCACCCCCATATGATCTAACTTCCATCTCTTGGGAGTCATCGGACTCCGACTCTCCCATTTGTTTAAAATGTGTATGAAATGTAAATATGCAATATCTAAAGGGAATCGGGACGTACCTAATGGGTATCTAGTTGGAATACACGAGGCTGATGGGACCAGACTGGTGATCTTTTGAGCTCACGGATCCCCGACCTTCCAAACTCCCGAGCTATAAACTTCCCGAGCTTAAACGCCTGAGAGAGCCTTGAAAGCTTAGATGCAAAGGGTGAAATGGATTTCGAAACATTGGGACCCTATTTATATGCACTACCTATAACCGTCTCGAGAATGTCAAACGTCGTGTCCTATCAGAACCAAGACCTAACGTGTCAGATCCTAAAAAACGGCCTTCACGTGACGTGGCACCTACCCTTGGTCGGTCACACCTAGCTCGGAAATACATAATGCCAACCTAGACCCCTTCCAGGTCCCTAGACCTTGGGTGGGAGAGAACTGACAAGGGATCACCCGAGCTGGGAATGATGCCGTCGGGTCACACATCGACCTCAAGATCCGACCCGACCCGATGTTAGACCCAAATGGCCCCCGCCGCTCTGCCAGCCAATTCGATGGGACATAAAGCAAGGCACATAACTCGGACCAACAGATAATTCCTTTGACCACCGGGTAATAGCTTTGTCCATTGGTTGTTCGGCACGGGCAGCCGGTAGCGTTTTGGGCAGCATTGTACATTTCTTGCTGTCCCAACCCAAATTAGTATAAATAGAGCTTCATTACGTATTTATGAAGGTATCTTGTGCATTAAATATTCCAATCTGCCGAATTAGCTCGGACAAGCTAATCATTCTCACACCTTAGGGGAAAATACAGGTCATCACCCTGCTTTTTCTTTCTCTTACTTGCGCAGACTTAGAGCTCGACCAGGAAGCACAGCTCAGACTTGGACAAGTGGACCGACCTCGACTGTTAGTTCTCGACACATACGATTAGAGCTTGTAGCCTAGTCTATTTGTACCTAACTGACTAAATTCGAATCCATGAACATAAAGGCTATTAATTTAGGCAACCTACCACCGTAGATCAATCTTTTCCCATTTCATACTTTGTAAAACTTTTAAAGTGCAGTAGAGTGATAGTTTGTCATTAGTCAACGTTTGTTTTCCCGTCAACTATTTTTACTTTCAAAATCAACTCTTTACATTCTTATTATAGTATTTTGCATTTTTGGTGACAATCCCAATTCTCCATGGACGTCCCTTGAGTAGCCATTAGCATGGTCAAATATAAATTTTAACTAAATTGTTATTGCTTCATTTTTATCACTTATTATTGATTGTACAATGATGCGATTAGTGATACACAAACTTGAACTCATTCCCTCAACAATATTTCCAAAGCAAAATTAATGATAATTAATGGGTATAGAACTGATGCCATATATCAGCAGCCATCTTATTTATAATATTTGTAGAACTCAGCTACTTTGATATCAGACATCTTAACAAAAAATTAGAAACAAAATATGCAAGTAATAAGTTAATTAAAAATTAAATAAAAATAATTTTAACTCATTGAACAATGAGACATGATTTATTTCATGAACAATTAAATAACTTTTTTTTGTAAAGCTAGAAGACAAATATGATATTTTAATCTCATTTTTACTAATAATATCTACCACCTAAATTTATTTTATTTCAATATTATCTACATGTAAAAAGTTCCCTATGTCATTGAACGCAAAAAATAACATATGAAGAAAAATATAAATCGAATATTTAATTTTTTAATAAAAGTAAGATTTTTTTATTTTTTTTGTGTAGCACGGGTGATTGTTGGCTTACATTTGGCATGATGGGTGTTTTCAAAAGGTCTTGTCATTTAAAAATTGTAGGGGGAATTCACCTCCATCAATATAAGATAACGTAAAAAAAAATTAAACACAAAATATGCTAGCAATAAGTTAATTAAAATTTAAATAGAATAAATTTACCTCATTCAACATAGAGAAATGATTTCTTTGAACAATTAAATAACCTTTTTTTACAAAGCTAGAAGACAAATATGAACTTCTAATCTCATTTTAACTAATAATATCTACCACCTAAATTTGGTTGATTATATTATCTACATGTAAAAAGTGTCATATGTCATTTAATACATAAAAAGTAACATATAAAGATAAATACGAAGCAAATATTTAATTATTTGAATAAAAGTAAGATTCCTTTTTTTTTGTATAGGAGGGATGATTATTGGCTTAAATGTGGCATGATGGTTGTTCTCAAAAGGTTTTGTCATTGAAAAATTGAAGGTGAAATTTGTTTTCACTTATTTATGATTTGTTTGATTTGATTTTTAATATATGAATTAAATACTCTACATTAATCAATCTCTAATTGAAAAATAAAAAAAATTACGAATGAGGTTTTGTAATTTAAAAAACAAAGGTGAAACTTTCGTTTTACTTATTTATGATTTTTAATTTAATTTACTATATCAAAAGAATATTCTAAACTAATCAAGTTTAAGAATATTCTAAACTACAAGTGTTTAATCGAAAAACAAAGCAATTCTACGAGGAGGCTTTATCATTTAAGAAAAGGAGATGAGATTTTTTCACTTATTTATGATTTTTTAATTTAATTTTTAATTTATGAATTGGATATTTAATTTTTTGGATATAGGCAAGATTCCTTTTCAATAGGAAGATTACTTATTTACTTACACATGACATGATATCTTTTTTGGATGGATGCCTTTTTACTTACACATGTCAAAATCGTTGTTGCCTCATAATATTAGAATATTAGATAAGATTTTCCGGAAGGGTCCTGAATTTATAAGCATGTGGGTCCTTTCACGAAGTCTACTTCGTAAAATGAGAATGGAATCTTCTCCAGACACGATTTTCAAATTTTATGTACCTCTAAACTGATCCCTGTCGTTATCTGTGAGTTGCAAGGACTTCTTGGAGACCTCGGTGGTCAGCTGATTATGGTCTTTATTTATCTCTTTTACGAGCGTGGGGGGAAATCGGCTTCTTTAGATCCTCAGGTAGGGAATGTTCCCCATATCATGTGGTATACTTGTAGCCATATTTATAAAATTTCATGGAAAAACATGAATTAACATCCTTTCCTAACTAGTGTTTATTCTAACAATTTAAAATTATATGCGAGTCATTCACTAAATTCAAAATATTTAAACTTTTACTTTAATTTCCTCTCATTTTTTTGTATTTAAAATTGAAATGAAAAATAAGATACAATAATGTAAAAATAAAAAAATAATGAGAAAATATCACTTTCAGACCCTATTGCTTTCAAAAAAATTCAATTTCATCCCTATTATTTTTCCAAAAATTTCAATTTCAACCCCATTGTTTGTCTAAAAGTTTCAACTTCGTCCCTATTGTTTAAAATTTCTTAATTTCATCCCTATTATTTAAAAAAAAAAAAAATTTGTCCCCATTATTTTAAAAAAAAATTAATTTTGTCCCTATTATTTTTCTAAAGTTTTAAATTCATCTCTATTGTTCAAAATTATTCAATTTAGTCTTTATATTTTTCAAAAAATAATATGACTAAATAAAAACTTTTTGAGAAAAAATAGGGACGAATTTGATTATTTAGAAAATAACATGGACAACATTGATTAATTTTAAATAATAAGGACGAATTTAAAAATTTAGGGACGAAATTAAAACTTTTTAAAATAATAAGGACGGAATTGAAACTTTTTTAAAAAGAATAAGGAGCAAATTAAGAAATTTTAAACAGTAGGAACGAAATTGAAATTTTAAACAAACAATATTGATTAAATGTGACATTTCCAAAAATAATCATCCACCTGTGTGGTACACTTCCATAAAACCAATTAGGGAAAACTTCACATATAGTCCCTATATTGCACAAAAGTCTCAATTTAGTCCCTATTGTTAAAATTTATCCAAATTAGTCATTATTATTTCCAAATAAATCTCATTTTCGTCCCTATTATTTTTAAAAAATCTCAATTCCGTCTCGCTTATTTAAATTTATCCAAATTTGTCCTTATTATTTTTAAGAAATCTCAATTTCATCCCTATTATTTCTAAAAAATCTCAATTTCGTCCTTATTATTTCCAAATATAATCGGATGAAATTGAGATCTTTTAAAATTAATAAGGACTAAATTGGATACAAAATTAAATAATATGAACGAAATAAGACTTTTTAAAACAATAAGGAGTTTGCGCTGGAGAGTATTTGTGGAATTTTCTCAAACCAATTATTCCAAGACTCGAAGTAGAACATACACATACACATTTTCAATTCTTTGCAACAGAACAAACGGACCAAGAAATGGAGATCAAAGATGAAGTTGCAGAAAAAGAAACCGATCGTATCAGTGATTTTCCTGACGAAATTCTCTCCCACATACTCACTTTTCTAGACACCAGAACTGCCGTACGAACTTCAGTTCTTTCCACTCGCTGGAAACTTATTTGGACAGATTGTGAGACGCTCGATTTCACGTATGAGCCTGAGGCAAGCTTGGAGCAGCAAGATTCAAGCCATGCACTAGCATTCGCTTTGCTAGTCAACAAAATAAATTTCACTGCGGGCCTGGATGATTTTCTATCAAGACGGACGAACGCAAGGCTGACCAAATTTCATTTGAACCTCAAGAGTAACGTGGCGAGGCAGCTTGTAGATTACTGTCTTCAATATGCGGCAAGGCACAACGTCGAAGAAGTAAAATTACGCGCATTTTGTATGGCAGAGCCTGTAGAGTTGCAGAAATTTTTGTTTACTTGCCAAAATTTAACTTCTTTGAAGTTGACGAATGTAGTAAAAAACAGCATTGCATTGCCGAAGTGTTTTGCGGTTCCAAATTTAAAAATGTTGAAGCTTAGTAGGTTTATTTTTTCTATAGAGAATTTCAATGAGGAGATTTTCACGGGGTGTACCAATCTTGAGAGTTTGGTATTGAAAAAATGTCAAATCAAGGCTTCGCTAAAAGTTCTGAACATTTCTTGTGAAAGTCTCAAGAACTTGGAGATTTTGAATTGGAGAAGCCCTATGCATGGTGGTAAAGGTAGCATATATGTGGATGCACCCCAACTTGAGTCTTTTACATTCAAAGGTGTTCTCACCAAGGTGCGGTTTATGAATCATCAGCTTTGTCTGGACACAATTGAGGTAATTCTCGTTTTGATATGTTATATTTCCGTGGTTATAAAATTTTTATTGATTTTGATGAAATATCCCAGAGGGCTTGTAAGTTGTAATTTATCAGGGTCTTTTAGTCGTTCTGCAGATATGATTAATGTGATAAAGGCTTGTTTCTTACGTGATAGTTGGTGCAATTCTTAGTTTTAACTTAACTTTGTGTGAATTTTCATATTGGTGAAATAATTAGTGTTGTATACTACTGAAATTATCTGTGTAAGGTGAGAACTTATATATAATCTGGTAAATGATTAAAGTAGGGTAGCGTATCCGAATGTAAATGAAGATGATAATGGAGGTTTCTTGTTCTTGTTTTCAGGCTCCATCAGCTGTTGATGACTTAAGAAAATTTGTTACCTTCACATTTGATAATCTGCAACATCTAAAGTGCAGTGTGAAGGACAAATGTGGAGAGATGGTTACACCTGTTCATACAGTAAAGCACTTACTTGAATCCTCTGCTGATGAAAAATTCATGCTGGATCTCTCTGAGGTATTAACTTAATAATCCAATTAGAACCTGAAGTTAATTTGGTATCTGCAAAATAAAAGAATGAACTGCTCTTAGCATCCCGGCCCGCTTCTTTTATATGTTTTGAGTGAGATTTCCTTCCTTGGTTTCAGAAGAATGTGGGGAAGTAAGGATGACATTTATTCTTAGCTAACTAATTGAATCTTGCTCATCAAATCATCTATGAATACCCTTGACATGTTTCCTTTTTCTTTTCCTTCAATTTCAGTTTTTTAGCTTCTAATCTCCATACCCTGAATTTTTAACTGGTAGCTGCTGAGTGGATCCCATATATCAACTCATGAATTTCTTGCAGCTTCTAGTTATGCACCTTTCAAGCACTTTTGTCACTTAATTATGTTCTCATGATTGTTTCTAGTCTTACTTTAGTGACATACTAAATAGATACTCCATTTGTGGCTTACATTTGTTACAGAAACTTACTAGAGCAGAGTTCTTCTCTAAAGCATCTCTTTTTCCTTCCCCTTTTCATTCTTTGTTCCCCTGTTTTGCTCGAAATTATATCCTTTCCGATGCTTTTCATTTACAGGGGCTCGCACATCGTAATGATCATAACTCAATTGTAGAAGGAAAGGATGAAAGGGAGAGGATAGTTGCTTTACCTCGACATGTTATCTCCTACTTGCTCGAAATCTCTCTTTCTGCAAAATCTATAGTTGTTGAATTTGGTGAGGTAGTTCATCATATCCATGTTATTTTAGTATTTACTTATGTAGGCAACTTTAGAGAAACAAAGAAAGCAAAAGCAGAATCGCTTTAGTATCTAAATTTGTGTTTTCATATTTATTTTTCAGGGGTCACCTGAAGAAGAGTGACTAAAGAGAATACTTTGGATGCATGACATGCCAGAATTTGCAGATAGATTTCTACAGATTATGACCTTAAAATCTCCTTCAGGAAGTTGCTGCGCTTTTTGTGAATATTATCAGTACAGCTTGTGAAAATAGGACATCACATTTTTCATTCATTCTTTTTGTCCATATATAGATATTCAGAAAGATACCACAATTTGTAGCTAAAGCCTACTTTACTGAGTCTCTTCACAAAGTGTAATTTTGTTCATATGGAACCTTAATGTGGCCTAACTGCATAAATTTCTTTACTATATCATTGACAAGGTTAATAAGACTATGTCGCATCACTAGTCTACAAGAAAGTATTTAAGAATCAGTCTGCGGTAATCTACACGATTGAAGTGGCCGATGAGAGTAACTGTTGGAAATCAACATTTCTCTGGAAATTTCTTTCAGGAAACACATTATGTACCATTGTAATTCTCCTTTTGATTGGAGATTGGAATGATGCACTTCACATCTTGCTGTAAATCATGATCTTTTTACCTACTCATCAACCACCCAGGATGTGAGGCGCGACTGGGTGTGCTTAAGAACATCATCACCGCGATATACAGTTACATAGACGATCCCAACAAGCTCCTGTTTAGGCCAAGAGCGAGTACCAGGTAAAGGCTCCGCAACCAAACAAGCTTATTTCTTAATCAAGTGAATTCTTGGAGCCATTGTTCTAAAATGAGAATGCAAAAGCTGTGCCAATATTCATATGTAATTTAGTATAGGAACATAAATTCTTGGGATTGAATGATCATCTCTTACTAAACCTTTATTATGTGTCGACTTGTTAATTTCTTTTTGGTTTTTTCCACATAAATAATTAATTATTCACATTAAGACGAGTATTACATTATATGTTTCAGGTGATCATGTTTGTCTTTACATATGTATATCTACATATTGTCTGTCTGGTGGTGAGTTTCCAAGGCTCCGTTTGTTTGCCGTCAAATATTTTCCTAAAAAATATTTTTTTAGTTTTTGGTGTTTAGTAACATTAAAAAATTAGTCAACTGAAAAATATTTTTCAGTTAAATAAAAATTTTAGTTGAAAAGAAGAAAATATTTTCATCTCTCAAGAGAAAAGAAAATATTTTCCGGAAAACTCACCCTCCTCACCCCCACCCTACGCACCCCCAACCCCCCCCCCCCCACCACCCCGTCATGCACGCCCCAATCCCACCCCTCGTCACCTTCCACCCTACCCCACTCCACTCCACTCCCGTGAAATTTTTGTATGTGTGTGTGCCTGTGTGTGAAATTTATATATATACATACATATATATACATACAGACACACATATATATATATGTGTGTGTGTGTTTTTTTTTTATATAAATTTCCTATTTAAAAATATTTTTTATTGAGATATCTAAATATCAGAAAATATTTTTCAGTTTGTCAACCAAACATCAGAAATATTCTATTTTACAGAAAAATATTTTTCTCCTGTAAACATTTTCCCTCAACAAATTATTTTACGGCAAACAAACAGAGCCCAAGTCTGTAAAGAAGTTCAACAAATGGTCAGTATAACGACTCAACGATCATGATAAGGAAGTTACAAATTTTATAAATCTCATTACTGTGAAAGCATATGAGCTTGTATAAAGTGACTAGCTTATCTAAAAGTTTAAGGTGTAAGAGAGGAGTTTATTATATTATTTATTATCTTAAACAAGTTATCGCAAGTGCAGGCAAAGTTAGTTTTTGAGCTTTGTACTTGAACTATTTTAATGTTCTAGAACATTTTGGTGTCTAAACTCTGATACCATATTAAGTAACTACCTCATCTAAAAGTTAAGTTATTAGGGTAACTCCAACAATTTTTCTATTTGTTTCTCTACATGCACAAAATTTCGATAATTTCTCTACATCTAAGGATTCTCTATTTCAGTTTCACTCCAACAATTTGTCTACATTTTTAATTATAGAGAATCCCTATTTCAGTTTATTTCAATTATTTTTTTATTTTTGTTTTACTCCAAAATCTCTTCCTATCTTAATTAAACATGTTATTTTAATTTAAAACATTATTATTATTATTTTATTTGTATTTATTAATTATTTATGATGAATTTTTATTTTTAAAGCATTTTTTTTATATTTTTTATTTTACTGCTATATGGATTTAGGGATTCTTGTAGGGAAATTTTTAGTTTTTGAAATGTGAATGTAGGGATCATTGTAGAGATCTTGTTGCAGGTGAAGTTTTCTAGTTGGTTATCTACATGTAGAGTAAAAGGGAGTTTAAAGAATGGATCGGAGATGACTTTAAAAAAGAATTTATTATATTATTTATTATCTTTAATAAACTGAGTTGTTTAGAAAAATGGTACAAAACTGTTTCTTGTTTAACGTTATGTTCCGTCCATAGAGCTCATATCCTAGAAGCATTGCAAATAAATAATGTAACAGATGACAAGTGACTGGAGAATGAACATGAGCAATGGTGCTTTGTAGTAAGAACAGGAGAAAATGAGTTGATAAGCACCTGGAGGGTGTCAGAGTAGAAATGTCTGACATGTGGGGCACGTAGAGTCCATGTACACATGTGGGCTTATATCTTACACACATTAGAGTCCAAACATCCTAGCTTTTTGACATTTTTTCCCACCTGGAAGAATTCAAAGAACAAATCAATGAGCAAAATGACAAATCAATGAACAAAATGACAGGTTCATGAAATGCTTCAGCTTGAAAATTGGCAACTTCTCGCATCTCATCTTCTGTCTCAACCATTCTTCTAATTTGCCATCAATTCTCACACACTAGATAATCAAACTTCACCTTTAATTTTCCATATATTCTATCAGCTGCATAATTCACTTCCTCAGCCATGTTCAAAATGGATCTAGTACACAAATATAAAGAATACATAAAAATTTTAACGTGATTCGAACTTAGCCTATTTCTACGGACATTCAAATCTCATTCATTTTACGAGTCCAGTTACTAACCGATTCTTACAACTACATAGCTTGAATATCTTGGGGTACTTTGATATAAAAACATTGAAGCCTATTTATACAAGTAGTAGAATGTACTAGAGCTAGGAATACAAAAAGACACAAGCTAGATACATGACTAGGTTCATGACTCTAAATGTTTCTCCAATTAGTATACGTTATGATTACCAAATGCTTTGAACCTTGTCTCTTCATTTCTCAAGATTCCAAAAGTCATCTTGAGTTTTGATTTGTGTTCTCCAACACCCCTCTTCAAACCAAAACCCTTTTCATACCAAACATTGCCCTTAATTTCTTGAAAGCACTTGTTGTACGTGACTATAGAGTTATTGCAAATGATATTACATTTATTGGAACTAATATGGGATTTACAAATCCCATTCTTTCTCTAGCAGTGTTTGATTGCTCTGACGCGGCATCCATGTGCTTAACGCATCGCGATAACAATCTTAAAGAATGAGCTCAAAACTCTCGTCTTTCCGGCAAGCACTGAACTATCTCTCTTAATGCGAGCACCTCTTACTTGTAGCATCCTCCTCTTGGCGGTCTTTTGTTCAAGTAATGGAATACACCTTATTTTCTTCAATTTTTGTCTGCTGATAGCAAATTGGCAATCTTGTCCGGACTTCGTCAACTTTTCAACAACTCAGTATTTTCAATTTGTGCGACCCCGAGCTATGATACCACTGGTTGGAAATGGATCTAGCACACGCAAAGGATACAGAAAACCTTTAACGTGGTTCAAACTTAGTCTACATCCAAGGACACCCAAGCCCATATACATTTTTTCGAGTCCAGTTACTAACCGGCTCTTACAACTACATAACTTGAATATCTTGGGGTGCTTTGATATAATAACAATGAAGCCTATTTATACTAGTAGTAGAATGTATTAGAGCTAGTAATACAAAAAGACACCAAATGCAGTAATATACAATTAATATACTTTATGATTACGAAATGCTTTGAACCGTGTCTCTTCATTTCTCAAGATTCCAACAGTCATCTTAAGTTTTGGTTTATATTCTCCAACAAGCTAATGATGATGATGATGATATTGAACTGTTGCATTGCACAAATCTATTTCCTCTCACTAAACCCATCGTGCACTTGATGAACCTCACACTGTAACATGGGCTATTCCAACTCCTTCCACTATTTATCAAGCCAATGTAATGTTGGCTTGTACCTCTACATCTCCATGAAAGTTCTGAGTATAGTCTTCCAAGAATACTAGTGTTATACCCATGTGATGCACGGGTGTAATGTAAGTTATCTAAAAATATGTAATATGAAATCAATTCACTCAACCTTTTAACTACACCATTGAAAGACTATAAGTAGCAATTTGTACACTGAAATTAATTTAGGTAAGAATAAAATGAGCTAAGGAATGTAATAGAACTGAGAATGAAATGAACTTGGGAATGAGAATGACATGCTTGACATGCTCTAGGAATGAATATATTGATATCTATGTTTGGTAGTTAGTATACAAGAGCAGCAATGACGATGACTTGTATAATATGACATAATTATTCTTTCATTATTATAGTATTAAAAATAAGAATAAACATGAACATAAATATAATGAACATAATAAATAATAATAATAGTTATAATTATAACTGTAAGTATGATAATTACAATAATTATTTATTATTACTATTATTATTATTGTTATTATTATTTTATTATTATTTTTATTATTATTTTCTTGTTGTTGTTGTTGTTATATTATTATTATTATTATTTTATTGTTGTTGTTGTTGTTGTTGTTATATTATTATTATTATTAGTATTATTATTATTATTATTATTATCATTGTTGTTGTTGTTAATTATTATTATTATTATTATTTTTATTATTATTATTATTTTATATTTTTATTTTTACTATTGTTGTTATTGTTATTATTATTATTGTTGTTGTTATTATTATTATTGTTGTTGTTGTTGTTGTCGTTATTTTTCTTTTTAGTTTTATTAATTTTACTTTTATTATTTTTGTTATTGTTATTATTATTATTACTATTTTATTTATATTTAATTCTTATTATTCTTATTATCTATATTTATATTTTTTATTATTATTTGTATTTTAGAACTAGGAATACAAAAAGACACCAAATACATTAATATACAATTAATATACTTTATGATTACCAAATGTTTTGATCTTTGTCTCTTCATTTCACAAGATTCTAAGAGTCATCTCAAGTTTTAATTTATATTCTCCAACAAGCCGATGATGACGATGATGTTGAACTATTGCATTGCACAAATCTCACTAAACCCATCGTGCACTTGATGAACC
The DNA here is from genome assembly GCA_037974665.1 of Ehretia macrophylla. Lineage (NCBI taxonomy): Eukaryota > Viridiplantae > Streptophyta > Magnoliopsida > Boraginales > Ehretiaceae > Ehretia > Ehretia macrophylla. Next base: position 65,367,683 of record CM075769.1, read on the forward strand.
TCACACTGTGACATGGGCTATTCTAACTCCTTCCACTGCTTATTAGGCCAATGTAATGTTGGTTTATACCTCTACATGGTCATGAAAGTTTTGAATGTAGTCTTTTAAGAATATTAGGATAGTTAGGTGACAACTCAGCCATTTGTTCACAACTCCTTCACCCTTGTTCAAGAGACACTACTTAATTCAACATGTGACATCAGTAAAGTAGCACTTGCTTATGTTGGTGAGATACTTAGGCCTATTTAAAAGTGTCTTGGTTTTTTGTTTTATAAAATAGTTTTCTAAAACAGATTTAACAAAACAATCTTTAAAAATAAAAAATAGAAAATTTGTGTGAGTATAATTGTTTTCTAAACAAGTTTTTAAAATACAGATGCCCTTAAAATTATAGGAACATTTTTTTTCTTTTATCGAACTACAAATTCTTTTATTAAATTAATTAATTTTTATTTATCTTTAATTATTTTTGAATAATTTCTAACTAAATAATTTAATCAATAATTAACAAAAATAAATGATATATTAAGTTAGTCAATTAATAATTTTATGATAATTTGTTATAATAATTATTAATTTATAAAAATAATTATTGGTAATTAATAATGTAATTTAAAAATAATTTATTTAATTTAATAATTAATAAAAAAATATTTAATATATCAATTTATGAAAAAAAATAGTTAATATATTAAATCTTTAATTTTTAATTAATTTATTCATTAAAATTTTCATAATTTTATATTATTTATAAAATTAATTAATTATTAACTAAAATGGAATGAAATTAGCTAATTTTTATTATTAAATTTAATTAATTGGCTATTAAAAATCTGAATTAATTAACTTAATTTTAATTATTAAATTAATTTTTTTATTTATCAAATTAATTATTATTTTTTAATTATTAAACTAATTATATTTAATTACTAAATTAATATTTTTAATCATTAAATTAATTAATAATAATTAATTTAAGATGTGTTTCTACAAGGGATGGAGGGGTGGAGGAAGAGAACAAAAAGCATGACATTTGAAATAATTTTTGAAAACAGTTACTGAAAACACATTTCTCATAACAGTTTTGAAAACAATTACTGAAAATAACTCATATCAGACAAGTCTTTTTTATTTTCTTATTTGTAAAAACAAAAAACCGTTTTCAAACAGCCTCTAACAAGCTCTATGTTAGGGCAAATATACTTAAGAGGGGGTGAATGAAGTATTTGATCAATTACCATCAATTAACATTTCAATATAAGCACTTTCAAGACAAGTAAGCAATTTATCAAACACGTAAAAGGCACAATATATGAAAGCTAAGAGAGTAAAAGGGATAGAGAAATGAACACGATAATTTATGGTGATTCACTAATCTAAATCTACCACCTAAGGTCCGGAAGTATTTGTGGCATGTACAAAAATGCATCTAGGGCTAGGGCTTATTTGAATTATGTATTGGGGCACAAAAAAACAACTAGGATGACATGAACAGGTTCCTGAGTTAAGAGTGTCCACTGGTAATGCTGCCCACTCCACTTGATGTCTATAAATTGTTTACCTAGCTTACCGGAAAATGCCATTCTTTTTATATCATTGGGCTATTGGGAGGAAATATTATTGAAATTTGTACGAAGAATATATTGTTAACCACTAGGGCTTTGGTCTAATAATATGTTATTCGTTGTGTATGCGAGAGATTGTAAGTTCGAATCTCATTAATTGCATCATTAATATTGTTATACGGCCTTAGATCTTCCTTAAATCCAAAATATATATATATTGTAACGAACTTGAATTTTGAGGGAGAGATAAAAACTGGAAATTAAAGAAAAGTTGGAAGAATTAAGAGCTATTGTATTGAAATTGCAGAAAAAGTTGAAGACAATGAAAATAAATTCTGAAGAAGAACCAAAGGAAATTACAGGAAGGAAAGATAGAAGATGTTTGTTTGCTTAGTCTATTCTCCTCTCAATTGCTATAACTTATAGGCACTTAGTCATGGGCCACGTCTCTCAATTCTTTGGTAGTGGATTCCTTTTCTTTTATAACCAACTCATTTATTTCTATGCTCAAATAATCACTCAGATATTGTGGTTTGCTCCTTATCCTCCTACTGTGATATGTCTGCTTTGTTGGCTTATGAGTCAGTTTGGTCTTACCACGTGACTCTGCTTTGTAGTCATAACATGGACTCAGGATCATAACATTATCTCCCCCTTTTGATACGACCTTGTCCTCAAGGTTCAGATCCGGATAGGCTTCGAGTACCTCAGCTTCGTCCACCCATAGAACTTCTAGAAATTTGTTGATGACAAACTTGTCATGCCTGAATCGACTTTCAACCATAGATTCTTCCTTCAATACTATCATATAACAATAGCAGCTCTTCTGGCCTTGTATAATTAGATAAGCTGCATTGAGATTAAGAGCACCTCCCAGAATATTATGCAAGTTATGAACTAATGAAACCAATTTCTTAGGACCCCTGATGCAGCCTACGAGGACATCATTGTGGCCTGCAATGTATTTAGTTGCAGAAGTTCCATGGAGGTTTTTGTCTATGAAGTCTTCAAATCTGCCTAATTCAACCACTTTGCCATCCTTCACATCAATGTACTGTAACAGGTTTCCACTGGACACAAAGTCGTAGAAAAGAAAACACTCACCCTTACCTTTTGAACAGCAGAAGCCTCTCAACTTTAGAAGATTTTCATGTTTCAATGAAGTCAATAGTTTTAATCCTTTTAGAAATTCAACTTCATCAAACTTACAGCTAATCTTGGAAATACACGTAACATCAACAACTGACCCATCCCTCAATATACCCTTGTAAATAGTTGAAAAACTACTCTTCCCCAACAAATTCAGCTCAAAGAAATACTGTGTGGCGGACTCCACTTCATCATAATTAAACATAAAGCTTTCAAATACTTCTTGAGAGAAACCATTTCCACTTTGCAGTTTGTTAATCAAAACATAGTCCAATAGCTCAAAACAACACACATTCAAAACACTAGCAAGATTATAATTATCATGCCTAACACTTGTCAAATGCATTTTCCTAAATAAACCCAAGGCAATAACAACACAACCATTGTTTACACATCGTTTAATCATCATATTCCAAATAGCTATATTCCGAGAAGGCATTTGATCAAATAGCTTAATCCAAGACCTTACCCAAACTCCCAAGTGTAGCAAAATTGCGTGCATTGGGTTTGAGCTCTGAGTTGAGCCTCGAAGCATAGTGTTCCACCTGTACAAATCTTGTTCAGGACATTGAACAAACAATTGATGCACATAATGAATGGCTAATGGTATAGCTAGCACAGCTGCCTTCACATCCATGTTCAAAGCACCATCAATTGTCTCCATCAGATTCACCAACGAAGCCTTTGCCCTTCCCTCATCTAGAATTTCCATCTCTTTTGCTATTTTCGCACAAAAATTTTGGGTACCGATGCAGCCCAGCTTGTGCGTGTCCATTGGAATCGCTACACCGTTGGATATTTTTGAAGATGTTTTCGCAGTTGGTGTTTGAGTCTCCTCATCTTCGACTTCGACGTATTGGTCGTCGGTATGCTCTGCCGCTAAAGGTGGTAGGGTAGTCAGCGGCGCAGCAACAATACGTACCGCGAATTTCTCCGCGATGAGCTGCAACTGATCGACTTTCTTATCTAATGTGGAGAGCAATTCGCGCAGTGTCTGTATTTGAGATTGTGCCTAGAGTTGTACCTGTGTTTGAACTTCGGCTTGAAATTGGACCTGAGGATAACATTGCCCCTGCACGTGATGGAACGGTAGAGCAACCTGCTATTGATAGAGATAGTATTGTTGATACGTTTGATTATAAGGGTCGTATCCATCATACTGGGAATAGTATTGCGGATAATCCATGACATGTAGTCCGATACCTTCGGCCATGGACTTAATGAAAGCACAAATGTAACGAACTTGAATTTTGAGGGAAAGATAAAAACTGGAAATTAAAGAAAAGTTGGAAGAATTGGGAGTTATTGTATTGAAATTGCAGAAAAAGTTGAAGACAATGAAAATAAATTCTGAAGAAGAACCAAGGAAATTACAGGAAGGAAAGATAGAAGATGATTGTTTGCTTAGTCTATTCTCCTCTCAATTGCTATAACTTATAGGCTCTTAGTCATGGGCCACGTCTCTCAATTCTTTGGTAGTGGATTCCTTTTCTTTTATAACCACCTCCTTTATTTCCATGCCCAAATAATCACTAAGATATTGTGGTTTGCTCCGTATCCTCCTACTGTGATGTGTCTGCTTTGTTGGCTTATAAGTCAGTTTGGTCTGACCTCGTGACTCTGCTCTGTAGTCATAACACGGATTCGGGATCATAACATAAATATATATATATATTATTGGAGATTGGTGAAAAAAAGAATATATTGTTGCAGATTGATGCATGTTAGAGAAGTTTTATTTTTACCGCAGAGGATTTTTCCTTATCGTCTAGGTTTTAATCCTCAACGAAATAAAAGGGAAGTAGACAAAAGGATTTAGCGGTAGTGCTGAATAAATTAAGAAAGTAAAACAAATAACTGAAAATAAAAACTTCGAAAAAAATTTGCAAAAGATGAATCAATTAAAGATTTGTATAACAAAAATAGAATATATTTGATTAAGACTGGCTTTCTCACAATTAACCAGACGAAAGCAAGCTCCTCATATGTGCAACCCAAATCTCTATGGAAAATAATATGGAATCTGAAGGTCCAAACAAAAATTAAAAGTTTTATATATAGTGGAGAGTTTGTTAAAGCTTTTTCCCAACGCCATGAAAACTCTCTCTAACAAAAATCAATCTCAATTTAAAAAAGAATTAACTCAACGAGGATAGAGGTGACACTTATAATTGCCCATCACCTTATTCTTTGGTCAATCTCGGACCAAACTAATCTTAAAGAATATGAAAAAAAAGACACAATAAACGTCTATATGGTTTAGCAAATTACTGTTGTATATATTCCCGGACCAAACTAATCTTAAAGAACATGAAAAAAGACAACGTTAAAAAATTATACACATAAGAAAAAAAGTCTCATATTGTCAAAGCTTTTTTCCAACGGCATGAAAACTCTCTCTAACAAAAATCAATCTTGATTTAAAAAAGAATTCACTCAACAACGATAACGGTTGCATTTGTAGTTAAAATACAAATATAAAATCTCTCGCTCAAACGTACATTTATAACCTTTTTTTGGCGAATATTCCCATTCCTTGTTGACTATCCGGAATGCTATGTTCTGGTAAGGAGGGCCAGCTTGAAATCTCAGGATGCAAGTCTCGATGTTTTCTCCATCTTTCTCTATCGAATATGATGGAGCTTTTGATTTATCAACAAGATCAGGATAGAATATATGAAATTTGTAACCCTGGACCATCTTTGGCGGTGGATTGTCATGGTGATAGTGGATCTGGTTGTATTTGTTCCATTCATACCCAGTGTGGACACGATTGAAATACTTGGGCTTTCTTGGACGGTATTTGTCCTCTGAACCAAATACAGCAGCATCACATTCATCCATCTCTTGTTTTCGTCTTCGTCGCTCTTCTAGAACAGCAATCCGTTTCTTTTCCAATGTGACCCAGTCCTCTGCAGGGTCAATTGCTTCTTCTTCAATATTGTCATCATCATCATGCAAAAGTAGTTGCGGTGAATATGGTCCAAGTTCAACCACCTCTTTAGCCTCTTGAGACTGACAACCATCCAATATTGACGATTCCGGATTGAAGGCTGGAGCATCTTTCTCCTTATTAGTACTAGTATCACTTCTTCTTCTGTGTTGATAAATTTCCTTGAGACAAGCCTTTGCCCTGAAGATAGGGAGACGCTTTAAAATGGCTTCCCAAAATTCAACAACCTTGGCTTCCCCAGATCTCATCTGGCACTCAATCTGGAGCTGTAGCGCTTCCAATTCACCATAGGTTTTTCCTTGTAAAAGAATTTTTACATCTGCTTCAATGTTAGAGTGCAAACCCCTTTCTTCTTCAGCAAGTAACTCATCATTAGGAATTAGATGTTTCCTAGCTTCACCTAATTCCCAATCACAAACCACCGACAGTGCCTCCCAATATTGTATACGAGTTGGCGTGGCCCTGTCCAAATCACAATGCATCTCTATGTCCTTGTGAAGTTGTTCTATTTCTTTTAGAGTCAAGCCCTTGAATATTTCTGTATCATCCCAAGGATAAGGATCAATTGCAAGACTCTTAGTAAGTATTATATCAATTGGCTTCGTACGACCTTCACGCAACCGGATCTCGGATCTGACTTTACTTTGATCAAAATCAAACTGCTCCTCTTTCTTCTTCCATTCTTGGAACTCAGACCGGGCACGCTCTCTTGCTAACAAAGCCATTTTTTCCTCATGTGCTGCTTTCTCGATGCCTCTTTCCTCCCTTCGCTTTTTTACTTTTTCAATCTCTGCCATCCTTTCTCTCTGCCTCTTCTTTTCTGCTTTTACAGAGAATGAATCAATCGGCACACCTTGAGCAACATCACGCTCGATCTTCTTCCGCCACACATATTTTTCATTGAGATTAGAATCACCGAAAGGATTCGAATCATTCGAATACCCAGACAACGTTTGTGACTTCAATTTCTTTGCCGCTTTCATTGCCTTATTCTGAGCTTTCTTGGCCAAGTATTCCTTTATATCTTCTTCCAAAAACTTCCTCTTCCTTGTCTGCTTCTTTTTGTTATCCTGGCGGAGGTCATCGCTGCTTTTGTCATCGGAATGATCATATGGCTGTCGCCTGCCCATTATTGTTCTGATTCGATCTCAAACGAAGGATATAAAGAAAGTCCTCAAAGAGAGAGGGTTTATACAAGTGAGATTGTTGTGTTAGGTTGTGAAGAATACAAAAATAAACTAATCACAAATCTATTATGATTAGGAAACCTGAAAATTATTTATGCTATAACTTTTTAAACATGTGATAACCTATTGATAACCTATTTATACTTATTATGACTTGGTGATCAAGATTACAAAAGTAAACTAATCACAAATCAGCTAATATAATTATGAAACCTGAAAATTATTTATGCTAACTTTTCAAAACATGTGATAACCTATTTATAGTTATTATGACTTGGTGATCAAGAATACAAAAGTAAACAAATTAGAAATCTAATATAATAAGGAAATTCATATAGTAAAGTCTAGCTGGTGAAACAAGCTTCAGATTGCTCACTGCTTTGGTTTGATTTATTAAAACCATTATTGTTTGGGGGTAAATAGTACCGTAGCCCCTTATGGTTTGTCGAAAGTGCACAAGACCCCCCTGTGGTTTGAAAAGTACACCAAACCCCCTTGTGGTTTTAAAAACGTGCATACTCACCCCCTCCTCACCTTTTCATTAACAAAGTTAACAAAATTGTATAAATAGACTTAAATACCCCTCAATTATTTTTCTTTTTTCTCTGTTCTCCTTTTCTTGTTTGTTTATACATATTAGACATATATATATATATATATATATATATATATATATATACACACAAAAAAAAAAGCCAGTGATACTAAACGTTTGCAGAAAGTACCCTCCTTAGTATTGCATTTCAGATTTTGAATCAGCAACATATTCCTAGACCTAATTAATGTCTTGTTTGAACTTTAACTACAAATGGATCTCGATTAAATTGTCTCTTTATCGAATAGCAGACAACAAATACTGAATCAAGGAAGCCAAGAGTGGTAACTGTTCACCATTTGTAAAGTCAATTTATAGCCATGAGCTTCTTAGCCTTGACCAGTAACCAAACTACAGAATTGCATACCACAAAAAATAAAAGAATAAAGAGTGATCCGCCGAAGATTTGTAATGGGTGCAAATTCATCTTCATCTTGTATTTCATGTTCATGTTTACAGCACGGGCTGTCAATGATGAAGCCCAAACTCGAAGAGTTACCGGGAGCTTGGTCGCCCTTGTCCTCCTTACCTTGATCCGCCGGAGAATAATAAATCTTGTTTTTGTTTTCTTTTGTGGTGGTGGTGGAGAGGGGTGAGGAGGGGGGGGAGGGGTGGGTGGTAGGGGAGGTACGGGGAAGATAATCAACATGTCAAGACAAAAGATCTTTCGACCACAGTAGAAGCCAGACAAGATCAATGCGTCAAGACAAAACAAGATTCGGTCATAGTTAAAGCTGAAATTATCCAGACACACTATTCATGAATAGTAAAATCACTTTTTACTGTTCACTTTTTGAAAAGTTACTTTTGTCTTTTCATTTTTACATTTCATTATTGTAATCACATATTCGTTATCTTATATTAAGGCAGAGTCTGCCTCAGAACATAGGATCCGGATTTTCTTCTCCCCCTTAGAGATTTTGACTTTCCAAGATCCTATTCAGGATTCGAATTTTCGTTCTCTCAATTTTTCTTATAATCCAGATCACTCTTTATACATTGTACTCCTGTACAACCCCAGTGTAGCACATTTTCCAGTTACATCAATAACAAGTAAGAGACATTCGTCTCCTTTTATCTTCATCTTTCTTGTATTTAATTATTTATCTATCTATCTTTCATGTTTATTCCGCTTTCTGTTATGTCTATTTTATTTGTATCCACCCTGGGTTGTTTTTGGTATCAGAGCCAGAGCAACTACTAGGTTAGTCTTAAACAACTTACCTTTATGTACAACTTACCTTTATCTACAGTAGTTTGTGTCTAAGGTTAGGGAGCGAGTAAGACCCAAGGAAGGGCAGTAGACTCCAGGTTTCCCTTGTGGCGCTGTAGGTTCGAAGATAGTAAGTACATTCGAAGATAGTAAGTTTAAGATTAATCCAGTAGTTGTAATGGCTTCAAGTAGCAGTTCTACTTCAGTAGGTACAGATAATAATACCATAGCTAAAACAGAACAAATATGGATAGTAGGAGAGTTAAATAATTGGAAACCTCCTAAGATGAACACAAATGAGATTTACCAGAAAGGTCTCATCGACCTAAAATCTCTACTACTATTAGATATAAGGAAGAAACAGAGTATTAGACTCTTTTCTCAGAAGTCACTTGACAGAGCCAAAAGAAACGGCTATAGGTTTCTTCACATAGGCCATGTGCAACTCGCACTTAAGCCTCTTATTAGAGAAGGACTAGATACCAGTATATATCTAGCTCGTAGAGATTGTAGATTACTCAGATACAATAATTTATTATTAGGATTAGTAGAAACTAGTCTTTGTAATGGTTCAGTTTTCTTTAATTGTTTTCCATATTATACCATATCACTTACATGTCCTCATGTCATGAAAGCACTTCAATTAGACATTAAGACACATAACTATTATGTAGATTATGGTACACATGCATACGAAGTTATTTATCGTCTCAATTATAAATTGATGACCACGGGATTAAATCCCAGATCTGTATCCAGAACTCGTAGAAAAGGGGAAACTCTTCTATGGAACATGGCAATAAACAGATCAATAGTTAATATACCCAGAACCATAAAGTGGAACGGAGTTTCACTTCTAGAACGGTAGAACATAGAAAATGCCACCAAACCAGTTGTTCAGGACCAAAATGTCCAGAACTCCAGAATTGAACAGATCGTCCAAATTGAGGATGGTACTGTTTCAGTTAAAATAGATAGAGGAAACAGGGACTCAGTTCTATCCCGATCAGTTTCCAGCATCTCTAGGAACAGTATTTCTGACCCTACTCCAAGCTTTGTTGACTTACCATCAACAAGCAGAACTCAGACTCAGTCCGTCCCTATGGGAATTAGGATTGAAAACCAGACTGCTCATCCAGTCTATCCAGAATTTGAACCAACAGATACATTGTCTGTTGACTTCAACCCTTCAGCCTCTGACTTTGGCATCAATATGCTATCAGAAGTGTTTGAAAGGGATGTTCAAGCTTTGAAATAAGAATTTCTTTCAGATGAGAACAAGACTATCAGAAATTGGTATATGACATCACATACCAATAAACAATTAGCAGATTATAAGGACCAATGGCTCCAATATTTGCAGATTGTCAAAATGAATGTGCCATTCTTTATTTGGTTTAGACACAGAAATAAACCAATGAGTATCAATGTTCTTACAGCAAGAACAAGAAAATAGAATTTACCCAATTCCACACAAGTCATTGAATCGGAGCACCCTCCGTTTCAACATACCCAGATCTCTACCAAAGAGGGAACAATAGATTTAAAACCAGTAATCCTCGCAGAGGAACTAGAACTAAAAGACATAGCCCAACAAAATAATTGGACTAATCTTTCAGTAGTTATTTTACAGAAACAAGTTCAGAATATCGAAGATATTCTTGAAAAACATACTTGAATCAATCCAGAAGTCAATTGAACAGACCCTTGTTTCTTTGACAAAACCATTTGATTCTCTTAAATTAACCAGTTCAAGGGTTAAACCAGAATCTCTGATCAAGGTTTTACCTTTCAAGATCTCCAGTTTCATTCCAAAATCGGAATCCACAGAAGAGAAGAACACCAAACTTCTCCAGGAGTTGATTTCCAGATCTAAGAAATCAGAACCTCCAGATAACCCCCCTGGAGATATACCTTCATCGAGCTACCCAGTTCTCCAGACATTAAAACAGTCAGATAGTAATTTTGATTGTGAATCATCATCTTCATAGAATTCTGGGAGGGATAATAATATCCACATCAACATAATTTCTTTTTTCAGATACAAAGAATTTCTATCCCAGACCATCTCCTCCAGATCTTCAAATTGAAGAATCCCATTCCCAGATAGCGTATCCAGGCACTCAGGTCTATGAATGAAACATTGATGGTATGACAGAATACCATATTCTCAATGTTACCAAACAGATGATCATCATCGGTAACATTTATAAACAAGTTGTTTATGAGAGAGCAGCAACCAGAAATATCATACTTGGCTTCAATGGCCAACTCAAAGGATGGTGGGATGATCACCTCAATGAGGCCACCAAAGATATCATCCTTAACATGGCGAAAACCAATGAGAATGATGAACCCATTCTTAATAGTCAAGGTCAGACAGAGTCTTGTGATCTATCAGCCTTAGTTTACTTCATAGGTGATCCTACAGTTTACCAGGAATGAACATCTGAAATCCTTCAGAACCTCAGATGTCGTGCACTCCAAGACTTCCGATTGTATAAGGATGTCTTTCTCAGTAAATTATACCAGAGATCTGACAATAACGCCAGTTATTGGAAAAAAAGATTCCTATCTGGACTTATAAAGTTGTTTGCTCAGCAAGTGAATGATGCCCTTTCACTTGAATTTCCAGGATTAGATTACGATATAATGGCATATGGTGACATCATAAGTCATATCAACAAGACTGCTTTGAAGATTTGCACTGATCTTCATTTTAAAGCACAGTTGAAAAAACAGTCTAACAAAAAAGAATTAGGAAATTAGTGTGAACAATATGGTATGGAAAGTATCCGACCACCCCATACTCCGAAAGCACATAAATCCAGAATTTTATCTAGAAAATACAAGAACCATTAAAAGTCCATTGGACAAAGATATAACTAGAAGTCTAGCAACAAACCATACACCAAAAAGAAACATTACCAGAAGTTTCCACAGAACAAATGGAAACCCAGAACTGATAAACATAGTAACAGACAGCAGAAATCCTCAAACTGTTATAAATGTGGTAAACCAGGACACTTTGCAAAAGATTGCAGAGTCAGATCACTAATTCAATCATTAGAATTAGATGAAGCTACCAAGAGCAGAATACTCCAGTCCATTGATGATCTTGAATCATCATCCAGTTCTTCATCATAATACTCTGACGAAGATAACATTAATCAGATTGGAACAGACTACTATTCCAGTAGTTCTTCCAACTCCGATCAGGAATGTGCATGTCCTTCCAAATGAGCATGTTTTTACCAGAAAGGACTCAATGTCCTCACAGATTCTCATGGTCTTATGATTGATATGATCTGTAAGATTAATGACCCAGAAGAAAAGCAAGCTTATCTTCTCAGACTCAAAGAAATTATGGATCAGCAAGAGGAAAATAAACCTCTATCCATAACACATCAGACTGAAATTAAGAATACAAATTATTATGATATTCTCAGCCATTTCCAGAAAAAGAAATCTCATCCGGTTGGGATATCAGATCTCCAAAGAGAGATTAATTAGCTGAAAGTTGAGATTCAGCAACTCAGACGTGAGCATGGTCAAGAGATTGATAATCTTAGGATTGATCATGAACACCTTCAGCAAGATGTTCTACTTCTTCAAGTAGAAAGTCTTGATCATCAAGAGCATCCTCCCTAGGATGATAAACAGACTCAGATTGCTTTAGGCAAACCGAAAGAAGAAGAAACAAGTACTTCTGCCCCCGCAGAAGATTATCTTAATCTTCTAAACAGAATCACGTACCAGAAATGGTATGTTCAGTTAACCATCAGAATTAATGATTTCACATTTGAAACCATTGCTTTATTAGACTCAGGTGCAGACATGAACTGCATTCAAGAAGGTTTAATACCTTCCAGATTCTTCAAAAAAACCAGAGAGAAGCTTTCTACAGCTGACTCTACCAGATTATAGATTCGATACAAATTACCTAATGTACATGTGTGCAACCAAGGTGTTTGTTTTCCGACTAGCTTTGTGCTGATCAAACAGTTAAATTCCCAAGTCATTCTCGGGAATCCATTCCTTCAACAGTTATTTTCCATGACTGTTACAGAACAAGGTATATCCACCAATGTATTGGGTAAACCAATCCTTTTTGAGTTTTATTTCCCTTCACAGCGAAGAGATATTAACTCAATCCAACATAAAGAAAACCAAATCAGTTCTCTTAAACAAGATATCCAAAGTCTCAGAATTAATGAGCAGATTGCTAAATAACAAAAGCCCATTAAAGACTTTCAGACCAAACTTGAAAAGAAGTTTGTTCAGAACTTCCTACGGCCTTTTAGGCTCGTAATAAACATTCAGTCTCTCTTCCATATGAGAAATACTTTTCAGAACAGAATATTCCTACTAGGGCTCGGCCCATCTAGATAAACCAGGAATATTTGTCTCTTTGTAAAAAAGAGATCTAGGATTTATTAAATAAAAAGCTTATTCGGCCCAGCAAAAGCCCATGGTCGTGTGCAGCCTTTTATGTTAATAAACATTCAGAATAGGAAGGAGGAGTCCCTCGTTTAGTCATAAACTATAAGCCTTTAAACAAGGTCTTACAATGGAGTAGATATCCAATACCCAACAAGAATGATCTCCTTAAGATATTACACCGGGCTCATATTTTCAGTAAATTTGACATGAAATCGGGATTTTGGCAAATCTAAGTGTTAGAACCAGAAGGTACAAAATAACATTCACCGTTCCATTTGGACAATATGAGTGGAATGTTATGCCTTTTGGACTCAAGAATGCACCTTCAGAATTCCAGAACATTATGAACCAGATTTTTAATCAGTTCACAGATTTCAAAATTGTTTACATTGATGATGTTTTAGTCTTCAGCAATGACATTCATCAACATTGGAAACATTTGCATATTTTTTTTAAAGTCATTAAAGAAAACGGTCTTGTGATTTCTGCACCCAAGATTAGACTTTTTCAAACAAAAATCAGATTTCTTAGAAACATGATTTCTTTCGGGAAAATTACCCCTATCCAAAGAACCCATGATTTTACAGAAAAGTTCCCAGACATTCTGCGTGAGAAAACACAGTTACAGAGATTTTTAGGATCTCTAAACTATGTTGCAGATTTTTACCTTGGCATTCGCCACATGTGTAAACCTCTTTTCGAACGTCTTAAAAAGAACCCTCCAGCATGGTCTGATATTCATACCAAGGTTGTTCAGGAAATTAAGCGTCAAGTTAAGCTTTTACCAGTTTTGACTTTATGTTAACCAGACACCCTAAAGATAGTTCAGACAGATGCCTCTGAATTAGGATTTTGTGGTATTTTAAAACAGATTTTAGAAGGAAAAGAACACATTGTTCGTTTCCATTCTGGAACATGGGATAAAGCCCAATAGAATTATTCAACGGTCAAGAAAGAAATTTTGTCAATTGTCAAATGTATTTCAAAATTTCAAGATGACTTATTGAATCAGAAATTCATTGTACGTGTTGACTGCAAGTCAGCCAAAGACGTACTAACCAATGATGTTAAAAACATAGCGTCCAAACAGATTTTTGCCAGATGGCAAGCCATATTGTCAATTTTCAATTTTGATATAGAATATATCAAGGGAGAGGATAATTTCATCCCTGGTTTTCTAACCAGGGAATTCATAACAGGCTACGTGCCTACCACATAGGATTCCTCTGGGAATACCTTTTTCATTTTGTTTTTTGCAGTTACCAGAGGCGGACACCAAGAATTCATTTAGTGAATTCAGATGGACAGTTTCAAGTCCACCGCATCAAGTAGATTAAACAAGTTTTCAGATCCAGTAGCAGAATTGATAATATTTCAATTCCGCAATTCTATATATATTGTTGCTAACCATTTTGCAGGAATCATTCACTCATGACTTAACAAACAATGGCACCCAAGAAGGACAAAGGCAAGGCAAAAGTCCTCTCTTATGCATAGAAAGCCCCTACTCCAGTGGCTCCAGCATCATCATCTTCAACTCCAGTAAAGATTGAAGATAAACAGATAACCCATACACAGACATCTACCCAGACACCCCTAGGTAGAAACCTTATAGTTTTGGGGACTTTGACCTCATAGAAACAATTAATAGGAGTTCATGCAGGTGTTGCAGGTACATCGTCTTCCATGAAGACTCCAGTAAGTAACAAGTTTCAGCCTCTTGTTACCAAACCTAAGCCAGTAACACCAGAACCTAAAGAATCATCACCATACATTTACAAGGATGTCTTTGACCAGATCCTTGTGACAGAACCAGAACACTTCAAACAGAACCCAAAGATTACCCCATATGAGTTTGCTAGGGCATTTCTTCATCCCCAGTCAAACTATATCCCAGACAACACATTTAAAACCCAGAGTTAATATGAGACCATTCTCATAGCAACAAAATCCATTAAGTTCAGTTCGAACAACAGTGCTCTCCAACCAGGCGAGTACAACCACATCAAGGCTAAACTCCAAACAGTTATCACCCTTGATCAATGGGGACAACCCCCACACAAAATCAAATAGCTTCCAGTTGACGCGGCTGTTTTCAGAGACTATAACTATTATGGTTACATTATGGCGTGGTTCAGATGTTTCTATCGCCAGAATGATAAGCATAATTTGTCATGGTTTTTCCTCTTCAAGGCCAGTTTCTCAATTGAGGTACCAAATTGGTTCGTCCAGTGGTGGGCATCATATGGACCAATTCCAGATATTTTCCCAGAACCAGTATTCAAAGGATTCCAGTACTTCACAAAAAATTGGAAGGTACCAGATCATTTAGCCTACCTTTCCCCAATTTTTGTGTTCTACGGATTGTTCTTTGTAACGTGGATTTTCAAATCAGAATTCACATTTAAACAGACATCTTACGGAAGCCAGCTTTCAATTCCATCTTTCGGAAGAAATCACTTGGTTAAATGGTGGGATAAGATGAAGAATGAAACTTGTTCTACCACCAAGGTCCAGGCATGACTCGAAGCCAATTAGAAACAAAAAAAGGCGATTCAACCAGAACAACAGGAGTTTCTCCTCTTTAAGAATCACATCCATACCCAGCTCGCAGCTGCTACCAGCTACAATGAGATGCAGGCCATCATGCTGCAACTCAAAGAACTTGCCTCAGATCAGGCATCCATTTCCATAGACTATGCAGACGACAATGAAGATGATTGCCACGCCATCTTCACTCCATTGTAGAAGACAATGGAGTTTCGTAGGGTTCTCTGCCAAAAATCTAGTAATAGGAGTTTCTTTGTGTTCTCTGCCAAAAACACAGAACATATGAGTTTTCTGATGTTCTCACCAAAAACATTAGAACAGAACGGTACAACTTCCCTTCTGAAGTTGAAAAGAATAGGGTTTTATTCTTCTAAGTTCCCTCCAAAAACTAAGATGCAACGGTTAGACTTCCCCTCTCTGAAGTCATATGGTTACAGAAGAATGCCATAAAACTTCAGCTAGTCCAGGTCAAACGGCAACTGGTAAAGATATTTCAAGTTCTTTGATGGGTGTGGCTTTCCCCAAAAGCCAAGGAAACATTTTCATTTATTTATTTTATTTGTATTTTGCTTTGTCAACTTACCTTTAGCCAACTTACCTTTAGTCAACCTACCTTAGGTTTGGATTGTTTTGGGTGTGGGAGTTTGTAGGACCCGTGGAAGGGCAGTTGTCTCCAAGAAACCCATGTAAATTGCGATTAAACTTTGAGATGGTAAGACTCCGAAGATAGTTAGGCTTCGAAAATAGTAAAATTAAATTAGATACAGAGAAGAATAGATAGGCTAGAATTTTTCTTGTATTTAGGGTATTCCACAATAGTCAATATACTTGTATGTATTTTACTTTGGCCAGTACGATCCAGACATGAAGAAGTTTTCCAACGTCTTCAGCACAGAACCAAGATTCAGACTCAGAGATGAAGAAGAAGATGAATCCAGTCAAGATTCAATCAGACATCATCATCACATGACGACAAAATTACTTTCGGCCATAGGGAAAGTAATCCAGTCAAAAACATAATCATCATGTCAAGACGAAAGATCTTTCGGCCACAGTAGAAGCCAGACAAGATCAACACGTTAAGACAAAACAAGATTCGCCCACAGTTAAAGCCGATATTATCCAGACACACTATTCATGAATAGTAAAATCATTTTTACTGTTCACTTTTTGAAAAGTTACTTTTGACTTTTCATTTTTACATTTCACTATTGTGATCACATATTCGTTATCCTATATTAAGGCAGAGTCTGCCTCAGAACATAGGTTCCAGATTTTCTTCTCCCCCTTAGAGATTTTGACTTTCCAAGATCCTATTCAGGATCCGGATTTTCTTTCTCTCAATTTTTCTTTTAATCCAGATTATATATATATATATATATATATATATATATATATTATTGAAGATGGATGAAAAAAAGAATATATTGTTGCAGATTGATGCATGTTAGAGAAGTTTTATTTTTACTGCAGAGGATTTTTCCTTATTGTCTAGGTTTTAATCCTCAAGAAATAAAAGGGAAGTAGACAAAAGGATTTAGCGGTAGTGCTGAATAAATTAAGAAAGTAAAACAAATAACTGAAAATAAAAACTTCAAAAAAAATTTGCAAAAGATGAATCAATCAAAGATTTGTATAACAAAAATAGAATCTATTCAATTAAGACTGGCTTTCTCACAATTAACCAGACGAAAGCAAGCTCCTCGTATGTGCAACCTAAATCTCTATGGAAAATAATATGGAATCTGAAGGTCCAAACAAAAATTAAAAGTTTTATATATAGTGGAGAGTTTGTTAAAGCTTTTTCCCAACGCCATGAAAACTCTCTCTAACAAAAATCAATCTCAATTTAAAAAAGAATTAACTCAACGAGGATAGAGGTGACACTTATAATTGCCCATCACCTTATTCTTTGGTCACTCTCGGACCAAACTAATCTTAAAGAACATGAAAAAAAGACACAATACATCTATTATTTGCGCATTTCTTCTGTGCAGTACTTGTTACTTTATGTAATTACTATTCATTGCTTTTTTCAACTTCATAATTATTTCGAGTTAGCATTTTTCTTAAATCATATTAATTATAGTAGGAATGAGAAAAATGTGCATTTGAGGGATTAGCGTGCAGGGCATCCGTTTAGAAAATGCTTTATTGAAATTAGTGAATAGTGTTACATAGTTAAACTTCATATTTTAGTCAGCTAGCACATTAATTACACCTTAGGATTTATTTTAAGATAGCTAGACTTATTATATAGTCAATATATACACATTACTTAACACACCCACATATATAATTATACAATACACACAATAGCTCATTAGTTGACAAAAAAAAAAGAATGCAGTGAATAGTGGCAGCTGGAACCCGATAGCCCATGTGAGGAAGGAGCTCACCAAATCTTCAATCCAAGCCTCTCCAATCCTAGAACAAGTAGTTTAGGGTGTGTGCAAGCCTTCTAGGTGCTCCTACGCGCTTTAGGTGAGGGATTTCATGACTCTTTTTGCATATTAAAGATGTTACACTTTTCCTGAATTGTTAGAAATGCTATCAAATGCTATTGCAATGCTTATCCATGCTATTGTACATTGTATATAAGTGCTAGAGAACACATTTAAGCTATTGGCTCGTATTTTAAACGGTTGGAATCGTTAATTTGATTATATGAGGTGAATAGTGACGGAGTTTTAGGGTTTTGTGTAATTGTGCATATTGACTTGCTTCATTGCTTCTAATAGATGCCTTAGGTGCCAATGAAGGTAGTCCAATAGGCCTGTGGCCTTGAATTGCTCTAAACTTGTATTAAACGTGAAATAGCCGACTTTTTAAAAACGGGTTTCGGGGTTAATACTAATCCGGGTTAATTTGAGCTTCATATTTGGTATTCTTAGGCTACCTAGGTGCTATAGAAGCTTTGTTAAACCTTGTTTGAATCCCGGTTATGGTATGTGTAGTTCAAAACCATAAGAGGAAAATTGGGACTTTTGTGGTAATTGCTAGTATTTGAATGTGTTTGAGGGTTATAAGGGTGACTTAAGGGTTAATTAGAAAAATGGCTTAGGATGAAAGGGGGATGATTGAGAAATGAATGATTTTTCACTTCTATAACCTTGTAAGTGTTTTTTAAGTGTTTAATTGCAATTATAAGATGTTTATGAGCTTTTGGTATTTTTTTATTGGAAAATGTGCAACTTTTCCCTTTATGTTCTTTTAATTAGTTTGTACTATTACTTATATTATGAACTATCTCGAGGGCAACCTCTTTTGTTAACCCTCCTAAGTGTTACTGTTCTTCATTGATTATCTTATTGTCAAGTATTGACGTACATTGTATAGTGGTTGCGCAACTATAGTGTCAGGGGCGGATGTGTTGAATATCGGCTGGGCGGCAGAGGGCTTGCCAGTGGATATTCAAACTCCGTACCCTAGTCTCTCATTCGCCTGGTCCGAAGATTGCCATGGGATGTTGGGTCGTAGGATTATCGAGGTACATCTGGAGTACACCCACTGGAGTGATTGGGGTTATACCGGCACATTGATCGTGGTTCGTGGATCGTGGTTCGTGATCAAAGATAAGAGAATTCTGTAGTGTTGGGGTTAAGTGTATCATATCCTTTGATATGTGTGGTTATTTACTGTTTCAAATGTACTTTACTTGCCTTCTTGCTTAACTGCTATAATTGTTGCATTGCACGTCCCGAGTAGTCTTTATCCCTCACTGGGCAATTGTGGTTGCTCATACCTCGCTAACATATTTCAGGAGGTGCAATTGGAGGAGGAGTTGCCTTAGTTGCTGTGTGATACTTGCTTGAGGTGGATGTGTTTCCTGTTGGTTATATGAAGAATCTGTTTGTATTACTTATGTCCTATTCCGGAACCTATGGGTTCATGTATATATTGTTTAGCTGTAAGTTTGAAGGTAATGTATGATATGTATCCGTGGCATGTAATAACTTATGTTTCTGCTCTTAGCTACTTTGCATGCTTGGGAGTGAATGATCGGTTGTATGGTTGTTTTCAATTCCTAAGAATGTTTAAAGGCTATCATGGAGTGGCATGATAAGCGGTTTTGTAAAGAAAATATATTGTGAATTCATGTTTGCATGATTCTCACTGTTTGAATGTTATAAGGCTCGGATGGCCTTAAAGTTTGAGTCTTTAATTAGAATTGGAGTTCTAGGTTGTTTTGTGGTTTTATTGGTTGCTTACAGATTTTCAGAATGTCCACGGTACAGGGGAGACTCTGTCTATTTTTCCTAAAAAAATCTGTGCCCGGGTTTGGGATCGGGTTGAGAATAGCTTGGTTTTTAAAGCCACCGGTCTCGGGAGGGATCAGGGCGTTACAGATGTCTTGATCGATCCTCCTGCCTCGGGAACATGAGCTTCTGGGCTGGGCTGTGTCTCGCTTAGCCTTATTTTATAAGCAGCTTCTAGTTTTAAACTTCTTATAATGTTCTTTAATTCATACCATATGAAAATTGATCTCAAGATGAATATCCTTTGAATTCAAGTTGTTTTAGTCGTCCCATATCTGATTTTTAACCGGTTAATGGTATTAATTAGTTGACAACGTGGTCTAAATTTCTAAAATTTTTGTAGGGAAATAGCAAGCATGCTAGCAATTTGTTTTTTGTGTGTTCTTAAATCACACTGATGTTGTATTTGGATCGATGATAGGATTCAGAGAAGATGTTGACATTGTTTTGGGAGACTTGAGGGCATTCAATATATACACTACAAGAAAAACTGTCAAAGGTGACGGACCGTCACCTTTTCGTCGCCAAAAAAGTGATGAAACTTTCGCTATATGAATAGTGACCATTTTGAGACAGTTTGGAGACGGCTTAGGTGTGTCGTCTCCAAACCGTCTCCCAATTGAAACGATTTTGAGACGGAACCTGAATGCCGTCTCCTATAAGAGACGAAAATGAGATGACATGTTTGAAGATATGTTATCCGTCTCCATTTCGTCTCTCTTTTGGAGACGGAATAGAGACAAGTCGTTGACATATATTTTTTTAATTTGTTTAACTTTTCCCTAAAAAAATAAAAAACAAAACAAAAAATTATCAAAAGAGAGGCGGACCATCCATTCCGTTTGCAAAAGGGAGACGGACCCAATGTTTCGTCTCCAAAAGGGAGACAGACCCAAGGTTCCGTATCCAAAATTGGAGACGGAACTTTGGGTCATCTCTAAAAATGAGACGAAATCAAGGTCCATCTCCAAAATTGGAGATTAAATGGATGTTCCGTCTCCAAAAATATATATTTTTTTTGTTTGAATTTTTTGGGAGAAAATTTAAACAAATTGAAAAAATGTTTATATGGGTTCGTCTCTATTCCGTCTCCCTTTTGGAGATGAACTCTTGATATTTTTTTTTAAATTTGTTTAAATTTCCCATCAAAAAATTCAAACAAAAAAAAACATACATTTTTGGAGATGAAACCAAGGTCCGTCTCCAAAAATGTATTTTTTTTTTTTGAATTTTATGAGAAAAATTTAAACGAAGACAAAAAAAAAAAATTAACTGACAAAATTAAAAAAAAATCAAAAAGGGGACGGACCACTTTGGTCCGTCTCCTTAAAGGACTCAAAGACATAAAAAAAAAAAAAATATATATATATATATATATTAATAATAAAATTAAAAAAAAAGGGGACGGACCACTTTGGTTCGTCTCCTCGCCTCCAAGTGGTCCGTCTCCAGCCATTTTTTTATAAATAAAACCCAAACCCCCTCCCCTATATACAACACCCAATACCCCACCCCCCACCCCCACCCCTTACCCCCTACCCCCCACATTAAGGTTAGATATATATATTTTTGTATATGTATATGTATATATAGATGTATAAATATATGTAGATGTAGTTGTAAATGTATATGTATATGTATATATAGATGTATAAATATATGTAAATGTAGTTGCAAATGTAGATATAGTTGTGTCGTAGTATGTATATATGTATGTGTATGTGTATGGGGATGTTTATGACTATATATATAAGTTTTTATAGGTATATATGCATATATACCTATTTTTTTTGAATATGTACTTGTAATTTTGTTTTTTATTTTCTTTTTTTTTGTCGTTTCTGTTTTATTTTTATTTTTAGTTTTTTTTTCTTTTTATACATATATTTTTTATACATATATATATATATACACATATATATATATATATATATACACATATATATATATATATATATATATTAAGGTATATGCATATATACCTAAATTTTGATAGTAGATGTTAGTTTTTTTTGGGGGGGTTTTGTTTAATTTTTTATTTTTCCGTTTCATCTTTTTATTTTTTTTCTTTATTTGTTATTTATATATTTTTAAAAATAAAAAATATGACTTAATTAGAATTTAATAACTTTTTTATTTCGTAAATATTTTTTTTAAAAAAAATTTAAAAAGGTGACGGAAATGAGACAAAATATGAGGGAGACAGAACGGACACGAAATGTGAACGGAGATGGAAATGAAACGAAATTATATGGAGACGGAAATGAGACGAAATGTAAGGGGAATGGAACGGAGATGAAATGTGAGGGAGATGAAAATGTGACAAAGTGTGAGGGAGACGGAAAGGTGATGAAATGTGAGGGAGACAGAAAGGTGATGAAATATCTTTTTGTCTCCATTTGAGACAAAATGGTGACGAAATTCAAAAAAGGAGACGGGTCGAAAGGTGACGCTCGAGTTTCGTCTCCTTTCAGATTGGAGATGGAAATGTGCCATCTCCGAACGCGAAATTTCTTGTAGTGATATATATATATATATATATATATATATGAAGCATTGTTAAGGTGCACTAGGCCAACAAGACTCTGGGATCTTTATGCCTTTGCTTTTGGCCCTTCCAAATACATTGCAAGAATATTTTTAATACCTTTGCATGCTTTTGGATGTTTTAGTGATTAAGAGCTGCACCAGGCTAGTACTTTCCGGGCATCATCTCGCTTGCCTGTAATTACCTGGTATCATCCAAGTATGCATCAGATACCATTTTAAGTTGGTCATTAATTCATCTTGACCTAATGTTGCTTGTACAAACCTTTTAGGAAAAACAAAAAAAAAACAAATAATTTGTATTCCACTCATCCATAAGGTTCCAACACAACAAACTGTGTCAAAATCGGACGATCCAAAATCATTATCAAAAATTTACTACGCATAAAGAATGTTCTGCCCAAGTGATCGGGCAGCATTCCCGAACGATACGATAGAGGCGATTTTGACAAAAAATTTTCCCGATTGATCGGGATTATTTTCCGATTGATGGGGGTGTGTGTAGTAGTTCTTAAACTCGGTCAAACTTGACTTTGACCAGCCTTTATCATATAAATAGCTACCCACACGTCCAAAAGAAGACTTCTGTTCAATTTCTCAAGCCCTAGTGCATCAAGAAGCATATCAAAATCCATCTAAAGGCAAGAAAAACACAAGATCAAAGAAGATTAGATTCAGGATTCCTTCATCCTCATCCTTTCACGATTATTAAATGAGCTCTCTTGAACTTTGTTTTTTCACTTTATTTTGGATTTTCTTTGCTATGTATTCACGCTAAACATCCATGATTGAGGCGGTAGCTAGCTATTTACTTGACTTTATCTTAAGATCTGGGTTTTAATTCATTGATTTATGCTTGGATTATATGTTTGGATTTATCATCTACATACTTGTAGTTGTAGTTTAGTAATTCAAGAAATCGCATTGTTTTTGCCATTGAATCTTGTAGGTTCTTGGGGTATGAATCTAGGAATAAATCCCCTTATTAATAATTGACTTTAATTGAGATAGGTAATCTATCATGATAACCTATACCAAGTGAGTTTAATTAAAAGATTAGAATTTAATTAGGTTAATTGATTTAGGACAAGTGAATTGATAGTCTATGCCTTAGAGATTAGGCTATGCTTTAATACCCCTTGATTACTTCAACCCATACTGACAAGGGATCACCTGAGCTGGTAATGACGTCGTCGGGTCACACATCGACCTCAAGATCCGACCCGACCTGATGTTAGACCCAAGTAGCCCCCGCGACTCTACCAGCCAATCCGATAGGACATAAAACAAGACATATAACTCGGACCAACAGATAATTCCTTTGACCACTGGGTAATAGTTTTGTCCATTAGTTGTTCGGCGTGGGCAGCCGGTGGCGTATCGGACAGCATTGTACATTTATTGCTGCCTAAATCCAAATTAGTCTAAATAGAGTTCAATTCCGCATTTATGAAGGTAACTCGTGCATTAAATATTTCAATCTGCCGAATTGGCTCGGACAAACTAATCATTCTCACACCTGATGGGAAAATACGGGTCGTCACTTCGTCTTTTCCTTCTCTTACTTGTGCAGACTTGGAGCTCGACTAGGAAGCACAGCTCGGACTTGGACAAGTGGACCGACCTCAACTGTTAGTCCTTGATAGTTTAACGCCGTCTGTGGGAACCATCTAGTCTTACTAGTCCTACCACCTATTGAGAAGCCGCCATGGTACAAACTTGAAGCCATAGCTTACTAGCAGAGGACTCACCCGCCCTGGGTGGGGACCTCGAAGCTACCCAGACACCGAACCAAAACCTAACCTAGACCGGCATTGGAACAAGCCAACGTATACACTTAGCCACACAATGTACTCAGCCCGAAGAAGACCTCTCGGTGGGCGTGGCCCCCGAGGTAAAGTTGATGTTCCAGATGTTCAAGGAACTCAAGGAACTGGTAACACGCCTGGCCGTGGGCCCGCCAACCGCTCCTGTCGTGGCCCTCCAACTTGAGTGACCACAGTTCCAGATACCAGCTTAAAGGCGGACTCAAGCCCAAAATGATGGCGAATAATCTCTCGAGCCGGTGGTCCGAGCGAACGAAATCCGTAACCGGAGGGCTTCTTCAGTCGACCTCGAGCAGGAAAAGACTGCGGCCACCATAGGCAAAGTCATAAACCTGCTCGACGTCAGCCCTCTCTCTCTCGAGGTCCTAGCCACACCACTATCTGCCAGCAATCAGATGCCGCACTTAGCGATGTACAGTGGGGCCGGTGACCTCGCCAGCCACTTCCTAAACTTCGATCATCATATGACTCTACATGATATGACAGATTGGATGAAGACGAAGGCATTCCCGACCACTTTGGTGGGCAACGCATTGGATTGGTTCCAGAAAAATCACCCCAGCTCGGGTCGAAAGTTTTCATCAGATGGTAGAGGCATTTATTTCCCGATTCGTCGAAAGCTGACGTACAACCCGCCATACCTTGTTACTATTGATGGTGAAGCAACAGAAGGGAGAAAGTCTAAGGACCTACATTGCCCGATTCAATGAAGAATCTATCAAGATCCCCAACCTCAAGGACTCAATGGCCCTGATGGCTTACCAAAGCGGGCTCAGGTCGGGGCCCCTCACATCCTCCTTGGCTATTGACCCGGTGGACACTGTGTCTGAACTGATGGTGAGGATGGAGGGATATATTCATTCTGAAGAGATTCACTAGGCTAAGCAAGAAAATGATAAAGAAAATGAGAAGAGGGGAGAACCCTCATCCAGGGCTCAGCCCAGGAACAAGGCACAAGTCGACAGGGGCAAGCAACCACAGCAACAGTAGAAATCGAGCTCGAGGTTTACAGTGTTTACCCCCTTCAACACCCCAAAGGAATAGATCTTGATGAAGATTCAACATCAGAACCATTTGCCACCAGCACCCAAGATGCGAGGTCGACTTGAGAAGCGCAATAAGACTAAGTATTGTTGTTACCATATGGATTATGGTTATACCACCGACGAGTGTAAGGATCTGAGGTAAGAGATCGAGGCCCTGATCTCCAGGGGACACCTCCGAAGGTATGTCAATCAGTGATTGCCCAGGAGCCTCAACCAAGGAGCAGGCAGGGAGAGAGATAGGAGCCCTCCCAAGTGTCATGACCGAGTTGGGCATTTAGCCATTGTAGAGACTATTGTCAGAGGGCTCGCGTTAGGAGGTGAGACGTCAGCAAGACGGAAAGGGTATGTTCGAGCTAGCGTGAGCATGGGCCGGTTGTAGGTTTGGCCGGGGGGCAGAAAAGAATCACGTTTACCTCGGATGACCTTGAGGAAGTAACCCTACCTCATGATGACTCATTGGTCGTCAATGCCGAGATTGCCAACATCACTGTTAGATGGCTAATGGTAGACAATGGGAGTTCAGCTGAGGTTCTCTTCTTGAAGGCCTTCGAGTAGATGGGGTTGGACCGAGGTCAATTTTAGCCATTGAAAGGGACACTTGTCGGCTTCACTAGGCACAACCATCAAGCTGAGGGAGTCATCAACCTCACACTTACCCTCTAGAATGGTTCGAAAAGGGCTTTGATGTAGGCCAATTTTGTCGTGATAGACTACAACTCAGCTTACAATGGCATTCTAGGGTGGGTCGCCTTAAACCACTTCAAGGCCATCATCTCCACGTACTATCAAGCACTGAAGTTCCCGACTCCAAGCGGAATAACCATGATCAGGGGGGCCCAACTTTCAGCCTGGGAATGTTATGAGAGCTCCCTCCGGCCAAAGTATCAAGCAGGGTGGGGACCCGACCTACCCGAAGAAATGAGGGATGCGAAGAGAAGAAGTCCCGCGGAAGAGCTGCAGGAGATAAAACTTTCAGAGGAAAACTAGAAAGCCAAGATCGGAAGTAAGCTACCAGAAAACCTCAAAGAAGGTATAAGTCAATTTCTCTTTGAAAATGAACATATCTTTGCTTGGTCAACCACTGACATGACAAAAATTGATACGGCCGTGATTGACCACCACTTGAATGCCGACCCTAGTTACTACCCAGTAAAGCAGAAACGTAGGCATTTCCACTATAAGAAGTAAAATATCATAGCTGAGGAGGTCGGAAAACTACTAGATATCGAGCACATACAAGAAATTTTGTATCCAACCTAGCTATTTAATGTAGTTTTAGTCTCCAAGAACACAGGGAAATGGAGACTGTGTATTGATTTCACTAACCTCAACAAAGCCTACCCAAAGTACTACTTTCTACTGCCTCGAATCGACCAGTTGGTAGATGCCACCTCAGGATTTGAGTTGTTGTCCTTCATGGACGTCTTCAAGGGCTACAACTAGATCAAGACGACACATATACTACTATGAGGTCATGCCTTTTGGCTTCAAGAATGTTGGGGCCACCTATACTCGGATGGTAAGCAAGTCTTTAGAGAACAAATCGGGCGGAAAATGGAAATTTATGTGGATGACATGCTGGTCAAGAGTAAGAGGGCGGAAGATCATACGACCGACTTGGCCGAGGCCTTCGCCGTGATGGATCAGTTCGGAATCAAACTAAATCCAAAAAAATATGAATTCGGCGTCAAGGCGGGAAAGTTCTTGGGATTCATGGTTATGGCTCGTGGCATCGAAGCAAATCAAGAGAAAATTCAGGCGATTTTAGACTTAGTGCCTCCGACCTACGTGAATGATGTCCAGGTGTTTACCGGAAAGGTAGCCGCCCTGAGCAGATTCATGTCCAGGTCGTTAGACAGATGTGCTCCTCTTATTTAAATCTTAAGGAACCCCAAGAACTTCAAATGGACGAGGGAGTGCCAGAGTGCCTTCAATGAATTAAAGAAATACTTCGCCACCCCTGCTATCCCGACTTGAGGAGAGGGAATAATTGGTACTATATTTAGCCTGTTCGGGAATGGCAGTAGCGGTTGCGCTAGTTCGGGAAGAAAGCCGAGACCAGAAGCCGGTTTATTGCATCAGTAAGACTCTCCATGGGGCCGAGATGAGATATTCTACCTTGGAAAAAATCGCCTTCGCACTAGTGACCTCGGCCAGAAATCTTAAGACATACTTTGATGCTCACACAACCAGAGTCATGACAGACGCTCCACTTAAATCCATCATGCACAAGCTAGAAGCCTCGGGAAGACTATTGAAATGGGCAGTCGAGCTCAATCAATTTGACATTTCTTATCAGCCGAGAACAGCCATCAAAGCCCATGCAATCGCAGAATTTGTTGTTGAATGCACGGGCCGAGTTGAACACGATCTAGAAGAAGTTTGGAAAATCCATGTGAACGAAGCGTCGAGGAAGTCAGGAAGCGGAGCGGGGATTGTAATCTTAGACCCAACAGGTCACGAGTACCAATATTCCCTCAAATTTGTCTTCCCGACCTCTAACAATGAGGCCGAGTATGAAGCAATGATCGCAAGTCTGAGTGTCGTGGCCCAGTTGGGGGCACAGACCCTAGAAATGTACACCGACTCCCAGTTGGTTGCGAGCCAAGTCTCTGGAGAATTCGAGGCTAAGGATGCTGCCATGGTGTCCTACCTCAGTAAGGTCAGGGACTTGGCCTCAATATCCAAGAGATTTTCCATACAACAGTTCCAAAGGGAAGAAAATACAAAAGCCGATGCCCCATCAAAATTTGCCGTAGAAGAAAACCGACATGTCCTCTTCCACGTGGAAGAGATTTCCGAGCCTAGCATCCAATTAGGAAAGCAAGAGGTCGCCGAGATAACCACGAGCCCAGATTGGACTCGACCAATCCTGGACTACTTGAATCGGGGTATAGTCCCCGAGGACTCAAGGAAAGCTCAAAAAATTGAGAAACAGGCTTCAAGGTTCATCATAGTCGCAGGTCAACTCTACAAAAGGGCCTATACCTAGCCCTTCTTAAAATGCGTGAGACTCGACGATAGAAACTACATACTCAAAGAAATCCACGAAGGAGTGTGTGGAAATCACTTGGGCGGTAAAGCCCTAGCGAGAAAGACACTAAGGCAAGGCTACTTTTGGCCGACCTTGGAGCAAGATTCTAAAGATTATGTAAAAAAATGTAACACCTGCCAGAGATTCGCCAAGGTCCAAAGGAAACCCATTGTGGACCTGACAGTATTGGTAAGTCCATGATCGTTCTACCAGTAGGGGTTGGGTATTATTGGTCCACTGCCGAATAGCCTCGGGCAGAAGAAGTATGCCTTCGTGGCTGTCGATTACTTCACCAAATGGCCCGAGGCCGAGGGTGTAGCCAGAATAACTTAAAAGGCAGCTTAAGACTTTGTATGGAAGAATATCATCTGCCAGTTTGGTGTGCCTAAGGTCATAGTGACCGACCACGACAAACAATTTGATAGTTTATATTTCCAAGGAAGATATGCTAAAATTGGAATCAACCTTAGATTCTCGTCTATTGTTCATCACTAAAGTAATGGTCAGGTCAAAAGAACTAACCAGATTATTTTGCAGGGCCTGAGAATGAAGCTAGAAGACATAGAGGGATAGTGGGCAACGATCATTCCTGAGGTGTTGTGGGCTCAGCGCACCACCATCAGCTCGGCCACAGGAGAATCACCATTCGAACTAACTTGCGGCACTCAAGTGGTGCTTCCAGTGGAAAATCGAGTCTCCTACCAGTAGGAAGCTCCACCATGATCCCGAAATAAACGAAGCTCGAATCCGAGAAGAGTTAGACCTGGCTGAAGCGTTGCGTGCCAAAGCTCAGGTCCGAATATTAGCTAGGAAAGCGGCCATGGAGCGAGCCTTTGCCAAGCAAGTCAAGCCAAAGTCTATCAAAGTCGGTGATCTGGTCTTACGACGAGCTATCTTTTTGCCTCGCCTAGGTGGCAAGCTTTCCCCGCCTTGGGAAGGCTCGTACGAAGTAGTGAAAGAAATCCAACTTGGAACCTTTCACCTTCTTAACAAGTACAAGAAGCAGCTGAAAAACGCTTGGCATGCGAAGCACCTTAAGCGTTATTTTGTATGAGGCCTCGAGTTGAAACTATTTTGTAGAGCCCAAGCTCGAAGGGCACACTGTATCGAAGATATCTAATACAATTCCCCTTTTTTTGTACGTGATTTCTTATGGCCAGTTCAATTTTATCGATCTAAGGATAAAAGTACATTTATCGATTAAAACCAAGTTGACCATCTTGGTTCATTGACGCCAGTTCGGTCTTAACCAACATAGTTTGGTTTACACTCCGGCTCGGACTGACGAGTCCAGCTCGGTTAAATCAAGACATTGATTTATCTAGTCGATTTTATCACGACAATTGGATTGAGCTTAATTAAAAGTTCCTAAAATGCAATCGAGCATGAATCGGCGCATGTGCAAAAAAAAAAAAAACACACATACACATAAAGTGCGCTGCTACAGAAATCAGTTAATGATGGATAACTATTTCATTAATAATAATAAAATATATATATATACAAGGAGGCCCGCCTCGGGCATGCTACAAAGAAAAGAGCGAGAAACGTGAAACTCAGGGCGGGAGAGTAGCAGAAACAGCTCTATCTCCCGCCTTATTGACCTTAGGGGATCCCTCCTTGGTCAGCTTCATCCCCTTCTTCACGAAGTTCATAACTCTGTGGGCTTGAACCTCAGGTGAACTGGAAGCCCCGGTATATTGAAGAACTCTGGTGGCGGGGCCTCTATAATCTCCAAGTACACGGTCTTGGAGGGCTTGAGAAAAGTCTTTGCCCATTCCCAAGCGGCAAGCTGACCTAAAAAATAGTATTCCAGCTCAGCAAATCTGACCATCGCCTCGCCCTCCTTCATCAGCCAGGACACGCCCGCATCGTTGTCCTTGAAGGCTTTCACCGCATTTTCCCCATCAGGCCCGACCTTCTCTTTAAGCTTTTGAAGGCCAATCTCTACTTCGAGCTTCTCATTCTTAAGTGTTGCGATGTCGTTGCTAGCCTGAGCCCTTCGTGACTATTCCTGCTCAAGTTCTTCTTCCGCGGTCTTCAGCTTCTCCTTCAGCTGGTTGATCTTATCGCCATCCTCCCGGTATCTCTTCAGGGTCTCCTCCCTCTATTCTAGCAGCTCGACCTGGGCTTTATTGTACCTATACTTCAACTTGGTACAATGGGCCTGGACCTTATGAATAAGGCTAGGGACGGAGAGGACATGAGACTCGACCTGCAAGGAGAAGAGGTTAGGCAAGATGTAATGAAAGAAAATCCTGCGATCATACATAAAGCGGCAGATTACCGTTGCTGCATCTGTTCTTAAGTCAAGAACAAGCTGATCTACCGAGACTTTGGCTAATTTGGGGTCGCGCTCGATGGGGGCAGAAGTATCAACTACTTGGTCCTTCTTAGACCGAATTACCTCCGCCGTCTTCCCTTTTCCCGTCTCCTCGAGTCGGGGCCTCTTCTTCGATTCCATCTTGGCGGGAAGACGTTTGACGATTACCACGCTCGATCCTTTCTTCTTGGGAGGGGACCCCTGGGTCTTGCTTTTCTTTGAAGAGACCTCATTCTCGGTCTCCTCAGGCTTCTTACTGGGCGCGGAGCCCTCGCCACTCATCACTGCCTCTCTTCTCATAATGAACACCCTCTCTCCAACGGTTGACAATCCTGAAAATCAAAGAAGTTGGTTAGTAAAATCAAATGGCACTAAGTCGGAAAAAATGCATATGATGATCAAAATGGTGGTAATGAAGAACTAGGGAGGTCGGATCCGATTCCGAGATTAACCCTCTGTCCGATTCTCGTCCTCATCATCTGATTCGGGAATTATGTCGGGGTGTGACTTAGTCAAATCGGGTGCTCGACCGAATAACTTGGACTTCCAAATCTTGTCCCACGTGAGGACACTCATAATATCTATCAGTTGATTTGGGCGGCTTAAGCTCTTCCGCTTTATGGGCTTCCAAGTTGGACAGTGAAGGCTTGTCGTTGAGTTTCTTCTTCAGAGACGGGGTCCATTCACTCCTACACCCTGTGTTGACCGAGCACTCCACCTAGTAGTACTTATTATGCCAACCCTTGTTTGAAGACTTCCACTTGGTAAAAAGGGCCAGATCCTTTCTAGCCGCAAAATAGAACCACCCGGGTAGTTTAGGGTTGGGTTTGCAGTTGTAGAAGTATTTGAACAGGGTGAGGGTCGACTCCACACCCGCCTTCCAACAATACACGTAAAAAGCTACGATCATGGCCCAACCATTGGGAGCCACCTAGCCCGGGCTGAGCTCGAAGTAGTCTAGCATGGAGGTAATGAAGTAGGGGAGGGGCAGTTGAATCAAGTCGAAAGTCAGATCATAGTTTGTGAAGTGGCCATCGGGCGGATTGCATGCATGGTCGAGTCTACCTGGAATCTTGGGTCTGAACATCCAGTCCACCGACCAATTCCTTAACCTACCATTCAGCAATGCTTTGGTAGTATAGCACTCATGTCGGCAACAGGCAAAAAGCTGTTGGATCTTCTTTCCTCGACCCGAGGAACTGCTGGCTGTGTGAACACGAGGCGACGGACTTGCCTTCATAGGTTCGGTGCCCACCGCCTTGACTTTGAAAGTCTCGGCTATGTACTTATGGGGTAGCTCGAGGCCCTCCAGCTGGTTCAAGAGTGAGTCATCCCTAGCCACGCCCACCTCATGCAGGTCGGACAGAGGATCCTCTTCGGCCTCCTCTTGCGCCTTTCGGACCTTCACGATTCTACACTCCTTATCACTCTCTGACTGGGCCTGTGTGAGTTTGGACTCCTCCTCTTGAGAGATACTTGAATCACCACCATCACTGTCCCACTCTGAGGACAGCTCCGAGCTAGAAGGATTCTCCTCACCACCCCCATATGATCTAACTTCCATATCCTGGGAGTCCTCGGGCTCCGACTCTCCCATTTGTTTAAAATGTGTATGAAATGTAAATATGCAATATCTAAAGGGAATCGGGACGTACCTAATAGGTATCTAGTTGGAATACACGAGGCTGATGGGACCAGACTGGTGATCTTTTGAGCTCACGAATCCCTGACCTTCCAAACTCCCGAGCTATAAACTTCCCAAGCTTAAACGCCTGAGAGAGTCTTGAAAGCTTAGATGCAAAGGGTGAAATGGATTTCGGAACATTGGGACCCTATTTATATGTACTAATTGTAACTATCTCGAGAATGTCAAACGTCGCATCCTATCAGAACCAAGACCTAACGTGACAGGTCCTCAAAAACGGCCTTCACGTGACGTGGCACCTACCCTTGGTCGGTCATACCTAGCTCGAAAATACATAATGCCAGCCTAGACCCTTTCCAGGTCCCTAGACCTTAGGTGGGGGAGAACTGACAAGGGATTACCCGAGCTGGGAATGACGCCGTCGGGTCACACATCGACCTCAAGATCCTACCCGACTCGATGTTAGACCCAAATGGCCCCTGCGGCTCTACCAGCCAATCCGATGTGACATAAAGCAAAACACATAACTCAAACCAACTGATAATTCCTTTGACCACCAGGTAATAGCTTTGTCCAATGGTTGTTCGCTAGCATTGTACATTTATTGCTGCCCAAATCCAAATTAGTAGAAATAGAGCTTCAATCCGCATTTATGAAGGTAACTCGTGCATTAAATATTCCAATCTGCCGAATCAGTTCGGACAAGCTAATCATTCTCACACCTGAAGGGAAAATACAGGTCATCATCCTGCCTTTTCCTTCTCTTACTTGTGCATACTTAGAGCTCAACCAGGAAGCACAGCTCGGAGTTGGACAAGTGGACCGATCTCGACTATTAGTTCTCGACACAAACGATTAGAACTTGTAGCCTAGTCCATTTGTACCTAACTGACTAAATTCGAATCCACGAACATAAAGGCTATTAATTTAGGCAACCTACCATCGTAGATCAGTCTTTTCCCATTTCATACTTCGTAAAGCTTTTAAAGTGCACTAGAGTGATATTTTGTCATTAGTCAACGTTTGTTTTCCCGTCAACTACTTTTACTTTCAAAATCAACTCTTTACATTCTTATTATAGTATTTTGCATTTTTGGTGACAATCCCAATTCTCCATGGACGTCCCTTGAGTAGCCATTAGCATGGTCAAATAGAAATTTTAACTAAATTGTTATTGCTTCATTTTTATCACTTATTATTGATTGTACAATGACGCGATTAGTGATACACAACTTGAACTCATTCCCTCAACAATATTTCCAAAGCAAAATTAATGATAATTAATGGGTATAGAACCGATGCCATATATCAGCAGCCATCTTATTTCGTAGAACTCAGCTCCTTTGATATCAGACATCTTAACAAAAAATTAGAAACAAAATATGCAAGTAATAAGTTAATTAAAAATTAAATAAAAATAATTTTAACTCATTGAACAAAGAGACATGATTTATTTCATGAACAATTAAATAACTTTTTTTTGTAAAGCTAGAAGACAAATATGATATTTTAATCTCATTTTTACTAATAATATCTACCACCTAAATTATTTTATTTCAATATTATCTACATGTAAAAAGTGCCATATGTCATTTAAAGCAAAAAATAACAGATGAAGAAAAATAAAAATCGAATATTTAATTTTTTTAATAAAAGTAAGATTTTTTTATTTTTTTTTGTGTAGCACAGGTGATTGTTGGCTTACATTTGGCATGATGGTTGTTTTCAAAAGGTCTTGTCATTTAAAAATTGTAGGTGGAATTCAGCTCCATCAATATAAGATATCTTAACAAAAAATTAAACACAAAATATGCTAGCAATAAGTTAATTAAAATTTAAATAGAATAACTTTACCTCATTCAACATAGAGAAATGATTTATTTGAACAATTAAATAACCTTTTTTTACAAAGCTAGAAGACAAATATGAACTTCTAATCTCATTTTAACTAATAATATCTACCACCTAAATTTGTTTGATTATATTATCTACATGTAAAAAGTGTCATATGTCATTTAATACATAAAAAGTAACATCTAAAGATAAATACGAAGCAAATATTTAATTATTAGAATAAAAGTAAGGTTCCTTTTTTTTGTATAGGAGGGATTATTATTGGCTTAAATGTGGCATGATGGTTGTTCTCAAAAGGTTGTCATTTAAAAATTGAAGGTGAAATTTGTTTTCGCTTATTTATGATTTGTTTGATTTGATTTTTAATATATGAATTAAATACTCTACATTAATCAATCTCTAATTGAAAAAAAAAAAATTACGAATGAGGTTTTGTAATTTAAAAAACGAAGGTGAAACTTTCGTTTTACTTATTTATGATTTTTAATTTAATTTACTATATCAAAAGAATATTCTAAACTAATCAAGTTTAAGAATATTCTAAACTACAAGTGTTTAATCGAAAAACAAAGCAATTCTACGAGGAGGCTTTATCATTTAAAAAAAGAAGATGAGTTTTTTTCACTTATTTATGATTTTTTAATTTAATTTTTAATATATGAATTGGATATTTAATTTTTTGGATATAGACAAGATTCATTTTCAATAGGAAGAGTACTTATTTACTTACACATGACATGATATTTTTTTTGGATGAATGCTTTTTTACTTACACATGTCAAAATCGTTGTTGCCTTATAACAATTTTTGGATATTAGAAAATTAGATATGATTTTCCCGAAGGGTCCTCAATTTATAGGCACGTGGGTCCTTTCACGAAGTCTACTT
The DNA here is from genome assembly GCA_037974665.1 of Ehretia macrophylla. NCBI lineage: Eukaryota > Viridiplantae > Streptophyta > Magnoliopsida > Boraginales > Ehretiaceae > Ehretia > Ehretia macrophylla. Next base: position 65,402,760 of record CM075769.1, read on the forward strand.
CGTTAAATGAGAATGGAATCTTTTCCAGACACGATTTTCAAATTTTATGTACCTCTAAACTGATCCCTATCGTTATCTGTGAATTGCAATGACTTCTTGGAGACCTCGGTGGTCAGCTGATTATGGTCTTTATTTATCTCTTTTACGAGCGTAGGGGAAAATCGGCTTCTTTAGATCCTCAGGTAGGGAATGTTCCCCATATCATGTGGTATACTTGTAGCCTTATTTATAAAATTTCATGGAAAAGCATGGATTAAAATCCTGTCCTAACAAGTGTTTATTCTAATAATTTAAAAATATATGCGAGTCATTCACTAAATTCAAAATATTTAAACTTTTACTTTAATTTTCTCTCATTTTTTTGTATTTAAAACTGAAATGAAAAATAAGATACAATAATATATAAAAAAAAAAAAGAAGAGAAAATATCACATTTAGACCCTATTGCTTTCAAAAAAATTTTATTTCATCATTATTATTTTTCCAAAACCTTCAATTTCATCCCCATTGTTTGTCTAAAAGTTTCAACTTCGTCCCTGTTGTTTAAAATTTCTTAATTTCATCCCTATTATTTTTTAAAAAAATTAATGTTGTCCCTATTATTTTTCTAAAGTTTTAAATTCATCCATATTATTTAATATTAGTCAATTTAGTCCTTGTTATTTTTCAGAAAATAACAGGACTAAATAAAAACTTTTTGAGAAACAAGAGGGACGAATTTGATTATTTAGAAAATAATAAGGACTAAATTGACTAATTTTGAATAGTAATGACGAATTTAAAAATTTAGAGACGAAATTAAAACTTTTTAAAATAATAGGGATGGAATTAAAACTTTTTAAAAAAGAATAGGGACAAAATTGAGAAATTTTAAATAATAAGAACAAAATTAAAATTTTAAAGAAACAATAGGGATTAAATATGACATTTCCAAAAATAATCATCCACCTGTGTGGTACACTTCCATAAAACCAATTAGGGAAAACTTCACATATAGTCCCTATATTATACAAAAGTTTCAATTTAGTCCTTATTGTTAAAATTTATCTAAATTAGTCATTATTATGTCCAAATAAATTTCATTTTCGTCCCTATTATTTTTAAAAAATCTCAATTTCGTCTCGCTTATTTAAATTTATCAAATTTGTCCTTATTATTTTTAAGAAATCTCAATTTCATCCCTATTATTTTTAAAAAATCTCAATTTTGTCCTTATTGTTTCCAAATATAATCGGATGAAATTGAGATCTTTTAAAATTAATAAGGACTAAATTGGATACAAAATTAAATAATATGAACGAAATAAGACTTTTTAAAACAATAAGGAGTTTGTGCTGGAGACTATTTGTGGAATTTTCTCAAACCAATTATTCCAAGACTCGAAGAAGAACATACACATACACATTGTCAATTCTTTGCAACAGAACAAACGGACCAAGAAATGGAGATCAAAGATGAAGTTGCAGAAAAAGAAACCGATCGTATCAGTGATTTGCCTGACGAAATTCTCTCCCACATACTCACTTTTCTAGACACCAGAACTGCCGTACGAACTTCAGTTCTTTCCACTCGCTGGAAACTTATTTGGACAGATTGTGAGACGCTCGATTTCACGTATGAGCCTGAGGCAAGCTTGGAGCAGCAAGATTCAAGCGATGCACTAGCATTCGCTTTGCTAGTCAACAAAATAAATTTCACTGCGGGCCTGGATGATTTTCTATCAAGACGGACGAACGCAAGGCTGACCAAATTTCATTTGAACCTCAAGAGTAACGTGGCGAGGCAGATTGTAGATTACTGTCTTCAATATGCGGCAAGGCACAACGTCGAAGAAGTAAATTTACCCCCTTTTTGTATGGCAGAGCCTGTAGAGTTGCAGAAATTTTTGTTTACTTGCCAAAATTTAACTTCTTTGAAGTTGACGAATGTAGTAAAAAACAGCATTGCATTGCCGAATGTTTTGCGGTTCCAAATTTAAAAATGTTGAAGCTTAGTAGGTTTATTTTTTCTATAGAGAATTTCAATGAGGAGATTTTCACGGGGTGTACCAATCTTGAGAGTTTGGTATTGAAAAAATGTCAAATCAAGGCTGGAAGCTACTCAGATTTACGAAGAGATTCAAGGCAGGGAAGGAGTTGTATTTCACTGCAAGATAGCTGGAATTACAATGAAATTCAACAGAGCTTTCCCTATCTATCTAGACAATCGGCGATTCGAGGGGCCACCTCCAAGGAAAAAATAAAAGACTGAAAATAAGAAACAGTAGTTGAGGCTTTTTCTGATGCTCTGCTATGGCTATGACCTTTACATATATACTACTTTATGTTACATGTGAATCTCATAGTCCTTCAATTGTGCGGGGTGGTTCCTCTTGCGTGAGCTCCTTCTCAACTAAATGTTGTTGGCATTGGTTGGTGACGTCTGCGTGAGTGTATCAGCATGTGAGTTCGTTGCAGTACCTCCCCTAGGAGCTGAACCTTGTCCTCAAGGTTCCAGGTGGGATAAGCTTTATTGAACTCTGTGGTGTCCTCCCAAGTCGCATCAGTGATGGGTAATGAATCCCATTGAATCAAGTGCTGGGAAATCTGCTTTCCATGACGGAGAATGACTCGTGAATCTAGTGCCTGGGCTGGTTACAAGGCTGGAATTGTGGTGTTTTGCTCCTGTCCTGGTTCCGGTGGTTTGCCATGGTATGGTTTGAGTAATGAGACATGGAACACCGGATGGATTTTGGCTGAAGCAGGGAGCTGAAGTTTATAAGCAACTTTGCCAATACGAGCTTCAACTTGGAATGGACCAAAGTAACGACGACTCAATTTATGATTTGTGACACCACGAATAGATATTTGGCGATACGGCTGCAGTTTGACAAGAACCCAAGAACCCACAGAAAATTCTCTATCAGTTCTCTGTTTATCAGCTTGATTCTTCATTCGTGTCTGAGCATGCATGAGATGCTGCTTAAGTTGCTTCAAGATTTCATCACGAGTAGATAACTCAACATCCACAGTGGCATTTGAAAAGCACTGTGGTGTGTAATGTAAAATAGTGGGAGGGTCCCTTCTATACAAGGCACGAAATGGAGTTGTGCCTATAGCAGAATGGAATGCTGTATTGTACCAGTATTCTGCCCAGGGGATGAACTTGGCCCATTGTTTGAGCGAATCCATGACAAAGCAACATAGATATAACTTCAATGTTTTATTGAGATTTTCGGACTGGCCATCAGTTTGAGGGTGGTAGGCCGAACTCATAGCCAGCTTGGTGCCTTGGAGGCGAAATAGTTCTTGCCAAAAATTACTTTAAAACAGGGGGTCGCGATCTGTGATGATAGATCGTGGAAAGCCATGCAAGCGAATAACTTCCTTAAGAAATATTTCAGCTACAACAGAGCTTGTAGGATTTGCAGCCAGAGGAATAAAATGTGAGAATTTAGTCAATCAGTCGATGACTACCAAAATTTCAAATTTGCCATGAGATGCCGGAAGACCAGTTATAAAATCCATTGTGAGATCATCCCAGACTTGTGAAGGAATGGGGAGAGGTTGTAACAGACCTGCCAGAGAGGTGTTGAGGAACTTTGTTTGCTGACAGACAAGACATTGGCGGACAAAGGCCTTGGCATCGCGGCGTAGTGAGGGCCAATAAAAAGTTGTCTGTAGACGATGGAGTGTTCATTGAAATCCAGCATGCTCTCCCATAGGCGAAGCATGAAAATCATGTAAAACATCAGGCCAGAGCTTTTTAGGAATGAATAAGCGATCACGATAATATAACATGCCATATTTGATAGTGTAGTATGGTAGTGTCGCCTGATTGCTGTGTAATTGCTCAGAAATCTGCAGAATTTCAGGATCACATGTGGTAGCCGCGTTGACTTCAGATAAAATATCCAAGATGGGGCTAGAGATAGCCAAGAGTGTAGCATTAGGTGGTCGTGATAAAGCATCAGCGACCGCATTTGTTTTGCCTGGGCGATACTGTATTTCATAATCATATCCCAAGAGCTTGCTAAGCCATTGTTGTTGTTCTGGTGTTTGTATTGTTTGGGAGTTGAGATTTCGGAGACTTTGTTGATCGGTAAGAATAAGAAATTTTTGCCCAAGCAAATAATTGCGCCATTTAGTAACGACAGATGTGATTGCGACCATCTCCCTGTGGTAAGTGGATGCATTTTGCATACGTTGAGACAACTTCTTACTGTAATAAGCAATAGGGTGCCCAGCTTGGGTCAGCACCGCTCTGATTGCCACGCCTGAGGCATCAGTTTCCCCAGCAAATGGCAAAGAGAAATCCGGCAGGGTGAGAACAGGCGTTGTGGTCATTGCCTGTTTCAAAAGTTGAAAAGCATCAGTAGCATTAGAATCCCAACGAAATGAATCTTTTCGCAACAGGTCTGTGAGTGGCCCTGCGATTGATGCATAATTTTTAATAAAGCGGCGATAATAGCCGGTTAAGCCTAAGAATGCCCGCAAATCTTTAACTGTTCGGGGAAGAGGCCACTGAATGATAGCCTGAATTTTCTCGTTATCCATAGCAACCCCGTCTGCGGATATAATATGGCCAAGATATGCAATCTCCTATTGACAAAATATGCATTTAGATAATTTGGCTATAAGGTGATGAGCCAGTAATAATTGCAAGGCCTGCTCCAAATGAACAATGTGATCATCAAAACTTTTACTGTAAATCAAAATATCATCAAAGAAAACTAGGACGAATTGACGAAGATGAGCACGAAAAATAGAATTCATTGCAGCCTGGAAGGTAGAAGGGGCATTAGATAACCCGAAAGGCATGACGAGGAATTCATAATGGCCGTCATGAGTCTGGAATGCTGTTTTGGCCACATCGGCCGAATGCACCCGAATTTGATGATAGCCGGCGCGAAGATCCAATTTGGAAAAATAAAGAGCACCATGGAGCTCATCAATCAATTCATCAATTGTTGGAATCAGAAAGCAATCCTTGATTGTAATGGCATTCAAGGCTCGATAATCAACGCAAAAATGCCACGAGCCGTCCTTCTTTTTAACCAATAGCATTGACGAAGAGAAGGGGCTTGTACTTGGTCGTATGACCCCATCCGCTAACATCTCAGTTACAAGCTTCTCGATTTCTGTCTTCTGAAAATGGGGATAACGGTACGGGTGCACATTTACAGGTGCTGCATCAGGCTGTAAATATATGTGGTGATCCCACTCTCGGCTTGGTGGAAGACCTTTAGGAGTGTAAAAGACTGAGGCATATTTATCCAGTAAGGATTTAATGACCGGAGGTGGAGCATTAATGGCCTGAGAGGTTGGAGAGCCCAAGGTCAAACTGTAATACTCGGCGATACCATCAACTTGTATTAAGCGGCGCAAGCCAGTATATGGAATGATAGAAATAGATGGTCGCTGTTGACCCTGAAGATGGATGAGGGTACCCTTATGTTGAAATTCAAGGAATAAGTGTTGATAATTATGAACGATAGGGCCAAGGGTTGAAAGCCAGGCTGTGTCGAGGACAATCTCAGAAGCTTGAAGTGGAAGAATAAAGAGATCAGTGACAATGGTAAAACCTTGAATGGAGAGAGCTGCGCTTTGTAGACAGCCTTCTGTGAGAAGCTTAGCGCCATTTCCAACGGATACGGCAAACTGGGGTGTTGTTGTTATTGGCAAGCCAAGGTAGTGAGCTACATGAGTTTGAATAAAGTTGTGGGTAGAACCACCATCAATAAGCACCTGAATTAGATGTCCAGCCAACGACCAAGTGAATCGGAGTGTGGTGTGATTTGTATGACCAGCGAATGCATTGAAAGATATATCGGATTGAGGACAGATTTCCGCCTGTTGGAGTTGTTCAGCTAGCGAAGCATCGTCGGCTTCAGTGGTTTCTGGAGACTCGGAGTCAAGGATGAAGAGTTGCGGGGTGGTTTGGCATTTATGGCGGGGATTCCATTTGTCATCACAGTAATAACACAAGCCTTTCTCGCGGCGCGATTGCATTTCCGCAGGAGAAATTTTGCGAATTACTGGAGATGGGGCTGGTAAAAGTTGGTGGGTGGAGTTCGAAGGTGCTAAGTTGTTATATTGAGGTTTGGTAGTAGCTGGTTTGATATAGGAGTTGGGAGTATATGGAGGTGGGTGATTGGTTTGGGAAATATGTGGGCTGTATGAAGTGACTGATGAGTTTAGGTTGGGCAGCAGGCTATGGTGTTGAGTAGGACGGTTGGTGAGTCGGTATTTGGCTAATAATTTCTCTTCTTGGAGGTGGGCTAGGCCAATAGCCTGGGCTAGGGATGTGGGCTGGAAGACCCGAACCTCCAATCTTATGTCGGGCCTAAGGCCTGCAACAAAGTAACTGACCAAAAAAGCCAGCGGAAGGCCCGATGTCCTATTGGCTAAAGCTTCGAACATCGTTTGATAGACTTCAACAGTGGATGTCTGCGTTAATTTCGCCAAGCTACCGGAGCTGTCCTCAAATTCAGATAGACCAAAACGAAGTTCCATAGCATGGGTGAAATGAGCCCACGTTGGAAATTGATGATTTTTATCCATCCACAGGAACCAGGCAAGGGCCTTGCCATCCATGTAGAAGGATGAGATCATCAATCGCTGGTCATCAGGTGTGCGATGAAATGCGAAGAATCTCTCGGCCTTCAAGATCCAGACAGAAGGGTCTGTTCCATCAAATCGGGGAAAATCAAGGCGGATAGTACGGGAGGTGGGTGTATCAGGTTGTGGAGGTAGTGGGAGAATTTGTAGTGGAGTGGGAACAGGGGCCAACGGCTCGCCGGGAGGGGACGCCGAAGGTCTGGAGTTGGTTGGGGTTTGGTCTATAATGATGGGGTTTTTATCAAATCGGCGAAAGAGATGATCAATTTTACCATCGAGAATGGTAAATTTGATAGCCAACTAGCAGAGTGTTTCTTGGTGGGAATTGAGGCAGTTATCAGTTTCGGTAGAGGCAGTGGTTAATTGGTGGAGGAGTTGGTCTTGGGCGGCGGCGGCAGAGGTTAATTGTTTGAGGATTTCATCAATTTGCTTGGAACGGTTGTTGTCAGCCATGGCGGGAGATCAATGAAAGCACCAATGGAAGCTACTCAAATTTTCGAAGAGATTCAAGGCAGGGAAGGAGTTGTATTTCACTGCAAGATAGCTGGAATTACAATGAAATTCAACAGAGCTTTCCCTATCTATCTAGACAATTGGCGATTCGAGGGGCCACCTCCAAGGAAAAAATAAAAGATTGAAAATAAGAAACAGTAGTTGAGGCTTTTTCTGATGCTCTGCTATGGCTATGACCTTTACATATATACTACTTTCTGTTACATGTGAATCTCATAGTCCTTCAATTGTGCGGGGTGGTTCCTCTTGCGTGAGCTCCTTCTCAACTGAATATTGTTGGCATTGGTTGGTGACGTCTGCGTGAGTGTATCAGCATGTGAGTTCGTTGCAAAGGCTTCGTTAAAAGTTCTGAACATTTCCTGTGAAAGTCTCAAGAACTTGGAGATTTTGAATTGGAGAAGCCCTATGCATGGTGGTAAAGGTAGCATATATATGGATTCACCCCAACTTGAGTCTTTTACATTCAAAGGTGTTCTCACCAAGGTGCGGTTTATGAATCATCAACTTTGTCTGGACACAATTGAGGTAATTCTCGTTTTGATATGTTATATTTCCATGGAGTAAATTGCTTGTCGCCCCCCTATGTTTTGTTCAAAATACTCATTCACCCCCTGTGTTTTTAAAATAGGCTCATCACCCCCCTGTGATTTTCGGAATGTAGCTGATCACCCCCCTCCGTTAGAAAACCCGTCTAATTGAACGGCAATTGTAACACACGCGCTTAAAATGCGATTTTTTTATGCTTTTGGTTAAAATAAATTCTTTGTTGGATAAAAATACCCTTTTAGTAAATTACTTGCCGCCCCCCTGTGTTTTTCCTGAAATACTCATTCACCCCCTGTATTTTTAAAATAGGCTCATTACTCCCTTGTGTTTTTTCGATTTTAACTTTATGTAAGGGTATAACGATCAATTAACTAATTTGGTAACGTTTGCTAACGGAATAAGCGATTTTGGGTGCGTCATCTTAATCGAAAAAACACAGAGGGGTAATAAGCTTATTTTAAAAACACAGGGGGTGAATGAGTATTTCGGGAAAAACACAGGGGGGCGGCAAATAATTTACTCTATTTCCATGGTTATAAAATTTTTATTGATTTTGATGAAATTTCCCAGAGGGCTTGTAAGTTGTAATTTATCAGGGTCTTTTAGTCGTTCTGCATATATGATTAATGTGATAAAGGCTTGTTTCTTACGTGATGTTGGTGCAATTCTTAGATTTAACTTAACTTTGTGTGAATTTTCATATTGGTGAAATAATTAGTGTTGTATACTACTGAAATTATCTGTGTAAGGTGAGAACTTATATATAATCTGGTAAATGATTAAAGTAGGGTAGCGTATCCGAATGTAAATGAATATGATAATGGAGGTTTCTTGTTCTTGTTTTCAGGCTCCATCAGCTGTTGATGACTTAAGAAAATTTGTTACCTTCACATTTGATAATCTGCAACATCTAAAGTGCAGTGTGAAGGAGAAATGTGGAGAGATGGTTACACCTGTTCGTACAGTAAAGCACTTACTTGAATCCTCTGCTGATGAAAAATTCATGCTGGATCTCTCTGAGGTATTAACTTAATAATCCAATTAGAACCTGAAGTTAATTTGGTATCTGCAAAATAAAAGAATGAACTGCTCTTAGCATCCCCGGCCCGCTTCTTTTATATGTTTTGATTGAGATTTCTTTCCTTGGTTTCAGAAGAATGTGGGGAAGTAGAGATGATATTTATATTTGGAGTGACTTGCTTCCCGCCCCCCTGTGTTTTGGTCGAAATACTCATTCACCCTCTGTGTTTTTAAAATAGGCTTCTTACCCCCCTGTGATTTTCGGAATGTAGCTGACCGCCCCCCTTCGTTAGAAAAACCGTTTAATTTAACGGCAATTGTAACACACGCACTTAAAATGCGATTTTTTTATGCTTTTGGTTAAAATAAATTCTTTGTTGGACAAAAATACCCTTTTAGTAAATTGCTTGCCGCCCCCCCTATGTTTTTCCTGAAATACTCATTCACCCCCTGTGTTTTTAAAATAGTGTCATTACCCCCCTGTGTTTTTTCGATTTTAACTTTATGTAAGGGTATAACGATTAATTAACTAATTTTGTAACGTTTGCTAACGGAATAAGAGATTTAGGTGCGTCAGCTTAATCAATAAAAACACAGGGGGGTAATGAGCCTATTTTAAAAACACATGGGGTGAATGAGTATTTCGGGCAAAACACAGGGGGCAGCAAGCAATTCACTCTTTATACTTATCTAACTAATTGAATCTTGCTCATCAAATCATCTATGAATACCCTTGACATGTTTCCTTTTTCTTTTCCTTCAATTTCAGTTTTTTAGCTTCTAATCACCATACCCTGAATTTTTAACTGGTAGTTGCCGAGTGGATCCCATATATCAACACATGAATTTCTTGCGGCTTCTAGTTATGCACCTTTCAAGCACTTTTGTCACTTAATTATGTTCTCATGATTGTTTCTAGTCTTACTTTAGTGACATACTAAATAGATACTCCATTTGTGGCTTACATTTGTTACAGAAACTTACTAGAGCAGAGTTCTTCTCTAAAGCATCTCTTTTTCCTTCCCCTTTTCATTCTTTGTTCCCCTGTTTTGCTCGAAATTATATCCTTTCCGATGCTTTTCATTTACAGGGGCTCGCACATCGTAATGATCATAACTCAATTGTAGAAGGAAAGGATGAAAGGGAGAGGATAGTTGCTTTACCTCGACATGTTATCTCCTACTTGCTCGAAATCTCTCTTTCTGCAAAATCTATAGTTGTTGAATTTGGTGAGGTAGTTCATCATATCCATGTTAGTTTAGTATTTACTTATGTAGGCAACTTTAGAGAAACAAAGAAAGCAAAAGCAGAATCGCTTTAGTATCTAAATTTGTGTTTTCATATTTATTTTTCAGGGGTCACCTGAAGAAGAGTGACTAAAGAGAATACTTTGGATGCATGACATGCCAGAATTTGCAGATAGATTTCTACAGATTATGACCTTAAAAACTCCTTCCGGAAGTTGCTGCGCTTTTTGGGAATATTATCAGTACAGCTTGTGAAAATAGGACATCACATTTTTCATTCATTCTTTTTGTCCATATATAGATATTCAGAAAGATACCACAATTTGTAGCTAAAGCCTACTTTACTGAGTCTCTTCACAAAGTGTAATTTTGTTCATATGGAACCTTAATGTGGCCTAACTGCATAAATTTCTTTACTATATCATTGACAAGGTTAATAAGACTATGTCGCATCACTAGTCTACAAGAAAGTATTTAAGAATCAGTCTGCGTTAATCTACATGATTGAAGTGGCCGATGAGAGTACCTGTTCGAAATCAACATTTCTCTGGAAATTTCTTTCAGGAAACACATTATGTACCATTGTAATTCTCCTTTTGATTGGAGATTGGAATGATGCACTTCACATCTTGCTGTAAATCATGATCTTTTTACCTACTCATCAACCACCCAGGATGTGAGGCGCGACTGAGTGTGCTTAAGAACATCATCACCGCGATATATAGTTACATATACGACCCCCCTCACAAGCTCCTGTTTAGGCCTGGAGGGAGTATCAGGTAAAGGCTCCGCAAGCAAACAAGCTTATTTCTTAATCAAGTGAATTCTTGGAGCCATTGTTCTAAAATGAGAATGCAAAAGCTGTGCCAATATTCATATGTAATTTAGTATAGGAACATAAATTCTTGGGATTGAATGATCATCTCTTACTAAACCTTTATTATGTGTCGATTTGTTAATTTCTTTTCGGTTTTTTTCACAGAAATAATTACTTATTCACATAAAGACGAGTGTTACATTATATGTCTCAGGAGAGCATGTTTGTCTTTACATATGTATATCTACATATTGTCTGTCAGGTGGTGAGTTTCCAACGCTCCGTTTGTTTGCCGTCAAATATTTTTCTAAAAAATGTTTTTTTAGTTTTTGGTGTTTGGTAATATTAAAAAATTAATCAATTGAAAAATATTTTTCAATCAAATGAAAATTTTATTTCAAAAGAGAAAAATATTTTCATCTCTCAAGAGAAAAAAAAATATTTTCCGAAAAACACACCGTCCTCACCCCCACCCCTTGCACCCCCGACCCCCCTACCACCCCGTCACGCACGCCCCAATCCTACCCCTCGTCACCTCCCACCCTACCCCACTCCACTCCCATGAAATTTTTGTATGTGTGCGTGAAATTTATATATATACATACATATATATACACACAACATATATATGTGTGTGTGTTTTTTTTATAAATTTCCTATCAAAAAATATTTTTTATTGAGATATCTAAATATCAAAAAATATTTTTCAGTGTGTCAACCCAACACCAGAAATATTTTATTTTACAGAAAAATATTTTTTCCTGTAAACATTTTCTCCTAACAAATTATTTTACAGCAAACAAACGGAGCCTAAGTCTGTAAAGAAGTTCAACAAATGGTCAGTATAACGACTCAACGATCATGATAAGGAAGTTACAAATTTTATAAATCTCATTACTGTGGAAGCATATGAGCTTGTATAAAGTGACCAGCTTATCTAAATGTTTAAGGTGTAAGAGAAGAGTTTATTATATTATTTATTATCTTTAACAAGTTATCGGAAATGCAGGCAAAGTTAGCTTTTGAGGCTTGTACTTGAACTATTTTAATGTTCCAGAACCTTTTGGTGCCTAAACTCTGATACCATATTAAGTAACTACCTCATTTAAAAGTTAAGTTATTAGGGTAACTCCAACAATTTTCCTATTTGTTTCTCTACATGCACAGAATTTCGATAATTTCTCTACATCTAAGGATTCTCTATTTCAGTTTCACTTCAATAATTTGCATACATTTTTAATAATAGAAAATCCCTATTTCAGTTTATTTCAACAGTTTTTCTATTTTTGTTTTATTTCAAAATCTCTCCTTATCTTAATTAAACATGTTATTTTAATTTAAAACATTATTATTAATTTTTTTATTTGTATTTATTAATTATTTATGATGAATTTTTATTTTTAAAGCATTTTATTTTTATTTTTTTACTGCTATATGGATTTAGGGATTTTTGCAGGCAAATTTTTAGTTTCTGAAATGTGAATGTGGGGATCATTGTAGAGATCTTGTTGCAGGTGAAGTTCTCTAATTGGTTCTCTACATGTGAGGTAAAAGAGAGTTTAAAGGATAGGTTGGAAATGATTTTAAAAATGAATTTATTATATTATTTATTATCTTTAATAGACTGTTTAAAAGAATGTTACAAAACTGTTTCTTGTTTAACGTTATGTTCCGTCCATAGAGCTCATATCCTAGAAGCATTGCAAATAAATAATGTAACAGATGACAAGTGACTGGAGAATGAACATGAGCAATGGTGCTTTGTAGTAAGAACAGGAGAAAATGAGTTGATAAGCACCTAAAGGGTGTCAGAGTAGAAATGTCTGACATGTGTGGCACGTAGAGTCCATGTACACATGTGGGCCTACATCTTACACACATCAGAGTCCAAACATCCTGGCTTTTTGAATATTTTTTCCCACCTGGAAGAATTCAAAGAACAAATCAATGAGCAAAATGACAAATCAATGAACAAAATGACAGGTTCATGAAATGCTTCAGCTTGAAAATTGGCAACTTCTCGTATCTCATCTTCTGTCTCAACCATTCTTCTAATTTGCCATCAATTCTTACACACTAGATAATCAAACTTCACCTTTAATTTTCCATATATTCTATCAGCTACATAATTCACTTCTTCAGTCGTGATCAAAATGGATGTAACACACAAATATAAAGAATTCATAAAACTTTTAACGTGGTTTGGACTTAGCCTACATCCACGAACATTCAAATCCCGATTCATTTTTCGAGTCCGATTACTAACCGACTCTTACAACTACATAGCTTGAATATCTTGGGGTACTTTGATATAAAAACATTGAAGCCTATTTATACAAGTAGTAGAATGTACTAGAGCTAGGAATACAAAAAGGTACAAGCTAGATGCATGACTAGGTTCATGACTCTAAATGTTTCTACAATTAGTATACGTTATGATTACCTAATGCTTTGAACCTTGTCTTTTCATTTCTCAAGATTTCAAGAGTCATCTTGAGTTTTAATTTGTATTCTCCAACACCCCTCTTCAAACCAAAACCATTTTCATACCAAACATTGCCCTTAATTTCTTGAAAGCACTTGTTGTACGTGACTATAGAGTTATTGCAAATGATATTACATTTATTGGAACTAATATGGGATTTACAAATCCCATTCTTTCTCTAGTAGTGTTTTGATTGCTCCGATGCAGCATCTATCTGCTTAACGCATCGCGATAACAATCTTAAAGAATGAGCTCAAAACTCTTGTCTTTTCGGCAAGCACTGCACCATCTCTCTTAATGCAAGCACCTCTTACTTGTAACATCCTCTTCTTGGCGGTCTTTTGCTCAAGCAATGGAATACACCTTATTTTCTTCAATTTTTGTCTGCTGACAGCAAACTGGTAATCTTGTCCGAACTTCGTCAACTTTTCAACAACTCAATCTTTTCAATTTGTGCGACCCCGAGCTTTGATACCACTGATTGGAAATGGATCTAGCACACTCAAAGGATATAGAAAACTTTTAGCGTGGTTTAGACTTAGTCTACATCCAAGGACACCCAAGTCCATGTACATTTTTTCGAGTCCAATTACTAACCGGCTCTTACAATTACATAACTTGAATATCTTGGGGTACTTTGATATAAAAACAATGAAGCCTATTTATACTAGTAGTAGAATGTATTAGAACTATTAATATAAAAAGACACCAAATGCATTAATATACAATTAATATAATTTATGATTACAAAATGCTTTGAACCTTGTCTCTTCATTTCTCAAGATTCCAAGAGTCATCTTAAGTTTTGGTTTATATTCTCCACCAAGCCGATGATGATGATGATATTGAACTGTTGTATTGGACAAATCTATTTCCTCTCACTAAACCCATCGTGCACTTGATGAACCTCACACTGTGACATGAGCTATTCCAACTCCTTCCAGTCCTTATCAGGCCAATGTAATGTTGGCTTGTCCCTCTACATCTCCATGAAAGTTCTGAGTATAGTCTTCTAAGAATACTAGTGTTGTACCCGTGTGATGCACCGGTGCAATGTAAGTAATCTAAAAATATGTAATATAAATATAAATTCACTCAACCTTTTAACCACACCATTGAAAGACTATAAGTAGCGATTAGTACATTAAAATTAATTTGGTTAAGAATAAAATGAGCTAAGGAATGTAATGGAACTGGGAATGAAATGAACTTGGGAATAAGAATGACATGCCCTAGGAATGAATATATTGATATCTATGTTTGGTAGTCAGTATACAAGAGCAGCAATGACAATGACTTGTATAATATGATATAATTATTCTTTCATTTTATAGTATTAAAAATAAGAATAAACATGAACATAAATGTAAACAACATAAATATAATGAACATAATAAATAATAATAATAGTTATAATTATAATTGTAAGCATGATAATTACAATAATTATTTATTATTACTATTATTATTATTGTTATTATTGTTATTATTATTATTATTATTATTATTATTATTATTATTATTATTATTATTATTATTATTATTATTATTATTTTATTGTTGTTGTTGTTGTTATATTATTATTATTATTATCATTGTTGTTGTTGTTAATTATTATTATTATTATTATTTTATATTTTTATTTTTACTATTGTTGTTATTGTTCTTCTTCTTATTATTATTATTATTGTTATTATTATTATTGTTGTTGTTGTTGTTGTTGTTGTTGCTGTTGTTGTTGTTGTTATTGTTCTTTTAAGTTTTATTAATTTTATTTTTATTATTTTTGTTATTTTTATTATTATTATTACTATTTTATTTATATTTAATTCTTATTATTCTTATTATTTATATTTATATTTTTTATTATTATTTGTATTTTAGAGCTAGGAATACAAAAAGACACCAAATACATTAATATACGATTAATATACTTTATGATTACCAAATGTTTTGAACTTTGTCTCTTCATTTCTCAAGATTCTAAGAGTCATCTCAAGTTTTGGTTTATATTCTCCAACAAGCCGATGATGACGATGATGTTGAACTGTTGCATTGCACAAATATCACTAAACCTATCGTGCACTTGATGAACCTCACACTGTGACATGGGCTATTCCAACTCATTCCACTACTTATTAGGCCAATGTAATGTTGGTTTATACCTCTACATCTTCATAAAAGTCCAGAGTGTAGTCTTTTAAGAATATTAGGATAGTTAGGTAACAACTGAGCCATTTATTCACAACTCCTTCACCCTTGTTCAAGAGACACTACTTAATACAACATGTGACATCCGTAAAGTAGCACTTGCTTATGTTGGTGAGATTCTTAGGCCTATTTAAAAGTGTCTTGGTTTTTTGCTTTATAAAATAGTTTTCTAAACAAGTTTTTAAAATACAGATGCCCTTAAAATTATATGACAATTTTTTTTCCTTTATCGAACTACAAATTCTTTTATTAAATTAATTAATTTTTATTTATCTTTAATTATTTTTGAATAATTTCTAACTAAATAATTTAATCAATAATTAACAAAAATAAATGGTATATTAAGTTAGACAATTAATAATTTTATGATAATTTGTTATTAGAATTATTAATTTACAAAAATAATTATTGGTAATTAATAATATAATTTAAAAATAATTTATTTAATCTAATAATTAATAAAAAAATTATTTAATATCTCAATTTATGAAGAAATAGTTAGTATATTAAATCTTTAATTTTTTATTAATTTATTCATTAAAATGTTCATAATTTTATATTATTTATAAAATTAATTAGTAACTAACTAAAATGGAATGAAATTAGCTAATTTTTATTATTAAATTTAATTAATTGGCTATTAAAAATCTAAATTAATTTACTTAATTTTAATTATTAAATTAACTATTTTATTTATCAAATTAATTATTATTTTTAATTATTAAACTAATTATATTTAATTACTAAATTAATATTTTTAATCGTTAAATTAATTAATAATAATTAATTTAAGATGTGTTTCTACAAACGATGGAGGGGTGGAGGAAGAGAACAAAAAGCATGACATTTGAAATAATTTTTTAGACCAGTTACTGAAAACACATTTCTCATAACAGTTTTGAAAATAATTACTGAAAATAACTCATATCAGACAAGTTTTTTTTTTATTTTCTTATTTTTAAAAACAAAAAACTGTTTTCAAACAGCCTCTAACAAGCTCTATGTTAGGACAAATATATTTAAGAGGGGGTGAATTCAGTATTTGATCAATTACCATCAATTAACATTTCAATATAAGCACTTTCAAGACAAGTAAATAGTTTATCAAACACGTAAAAGGCACAATATATGAAAGCTAAGAGAGTAAAAGGAATAGAGAAATGAACCCGACAATTTATGGTGATTCATTAATCTAAATCTACCACCTAAGGTCTGAAAGTATTTGTGGCATGTACAAAAATGCATCTAGGTCTAGGGCTTATTTGAATTCTGTATTGGGGCACAAAAAAACAACTAGGATGACATGAAAAGATTCCTGAGTTAAGAGTGTCCACTGGTAATGCTGCCCACTCCACTTGATGTCTGTAAATTGTTTACATAGCTTACCGGAAAATGCCATTCTTTTTATATCATTGGGCTATTGGGAGGAAATATTATTGAAATTTGTACAAAGAATATATTGTTAACTACTAAGGCTTTGGTCCAATAATATGTTATTTGTTGTGTATGTGAGAGATTGTAAGTTCGAATCTCATTAATTGCATCATTAATATTGTTATACGGCCTTAGATCTTCCTTAAATCCAATATATATATATATATATATATATATATATATATATATATATTGTAACGAACTTGAATTTTGAGGGAGAGATAAAAACTGGAAATTAAAGAAAAGTTGGAAGAATTGAGAGTTATTGTATTGAAATTGCATAAAAAGTTGAAGACAATGAAAATAAATTCTGAAGAAGAACCAAAGGAAATTACAGGAAGGAAAGATAGAAGATGATTGTTTGCTTAGTCTATTCTCCTCTCAATTGCTATAACTTATAGGCACTTAGTCATGGGCCACGTCTCTCAATTCTTTGGTAGTGGATTCATTTTCTTTTATAACCAACTCCTTTATTTCCATGCTTAAATAATCACTAAGATATTGTGGTTTGCTCCTTATCCTCCTACTGTGATGTGTCTGCTTTGTTGGCTTATGAGTCAGTTTGGTCTTACCACGTGACTCTGCTCTATAGTCATAACATGGACTCGGGATCATAACATATATATATATATATATATATATATATATATATATATATATATATATATATATATATATTATTGGAGATTGGTGAAAAAAAGAATATATTGTTGCAGATTGATGCATGTTAGAGAAGTTTTATTTTTACCGTAGAGTATTTTTCCTTATCGTCTAGGTTTTAATCCTCAACGAAATAAAAGGGAAGTAGACGAAAGGATTTAGCGGTAGTGCTGAATAAATTAAGAAAGTAAAACAAATAACTGAAAATAAAAACTTCGAAATTTTTTTGCAAAA
Source organism: Ehretia macrophylla (assembly GCA_037974665.1). NCBI lineage: Eukaryota > Viridiplantae > Streptophyta > Magnoliopsida > Boraginales > Ehretiaceae > Ehretia > Ehretia macrophylla. Next base: position 65,420,526 of record CM075769.1, read on the forward strand.
GATGAATCAATCAAAGATTTGTATAACAAAAATAGAATATATTTGATTAAGACTGGCTTTCTCACAATTAACCAGACGAAAGCAAGCTCCTCATATGTGCAACCCAAATCTCTATGGAAAATAATATGGAATCTGAAGGTCCAAACAAAAATTAAAAGTTTTATATATAGTGGAGAGTTTGTTAAAGCTTTTTCCCAACGCCATGAAAACTCTCTCTAACAAAAATCAATCTCGATTTAAAAAAGAATTAACTCAACGAGGATAGAGGTGACACTTATAATTGCCCATCACCTTATTCTTTGGTCACTCTCGGACCAAACTAATCTTAAAGAATATGAAAAAAAGACACAATAAATGTCTATATGGTTTAACAAATTACTGTTGTATATATTCTCGGACCAAACTAATCTTAAAGAATATGAAAAAGACAACCTTAAAAAAGTATACACATAAGAAAAGAAGTCTCATATTGTTAAAGCTTTTTCCCAATGGCATGAAAACTCCCTCTAACAAAAATCAATCTTGATTTAAAAAAGAATTCACTCAACGACGATAACGGTTGTATTTGAAGTTAAAATACAAATGTAAAATACCTCGCTCAAACGTACATTTATAACCTTTTTTTTGGGAATATTCCCATTCCTTGTTGACAATCCGGAATGCTATGTTCTGGTAAGGAGGGCCAGCTTGAAATCTTATGATGCAAGTCTCGATGTTTTCTCCATCTTTCTCTATGGAATATGATGGAGCTTTTGATTTATCAACAAGATCAGGATAGAATATATGAAATTTGTAACCCTGGACCATCTTTGGCGGTGGATTGTCATGGTCATAGTGGGTCTGGTTGTATTTGTTCCATTCATACTCAGTGTGGACACGATTGAAATACTTGGGCTTTCTTGGACGGTATTTGTCCTCTGAACCAAATACAGCAGCATCACATTCATCCATCTCTTGTTTTCGTCTTCGTCGCTCTTCTAGAACAGCAATCCGTTTCTTTTCCAATGTGACCCTGTCCTCTGCAGGGTCAATTGCTTCTTCTTCAATATTGTCATCATCATCATGCAAAAGTAGTTGCGGTGAATATGATCCAAGTTCAACCACCTCTTTAGCCTCTTGAGTCTGATCACCATCCAATATTGATGATTCCGGATTGAAGGCTGGAGCATCTTTCTCCTTATTAGTACTAGTATCACTTCTTCTTCTGTGTTGATAAATTTCCTTGAGACAAGCCTTTGCCCTGAAGATAGGGAGACGTTTTAAAATGGCTTCCCAAAATTCAACAACCTTGGCTTCCCCAGATCTCATCTGGCACTCAATCTGGTGCTGTAGCGCTTCCAATTCACCATAGGTTTTTCCTTGTAAAAGAATTTTTACATCTGCTTCAATGTTAGAGTGGAAACCCCTTTCTTCTCCAGCAAGTAACTCATCATCAGGAATTAGATGTTTCCTAGCTTCAGCTAATTCCCAATCACAAACCACCAACAATGCCTCCCAATATTGTATACGAGTTGGCGTGGCCCTGTCCAAATCACAGTGCATCTTTATGTCCTTGTGAAGTTGTTCTATTTCTTTTAGAGTCAAGCCCTTGAATATTTCTGTATCAAAGTCATCATCCGAAGGATAAGAATCAATTGCAAGACTCTTAGTAAGTAGTATATCAATTGGCTTCGTACGACCTTCACGCAACCGGATCTCGGATCTGACTTTACTTTGATCAAAATCAAACTGCTCCTCTTTCTTCTTCCACTCTTGGAAGTCAGACCGGGCACGCTCTCTTGCTAACAAAGCCTTTTTTTCCTCATGTTAGTGCTTTCTCGATGCCTCTTTCCTCCCTTCGCTTTTTTACTTTTTCAATCTCTGCCATCCTTTCTCTCTGCCTCTTCTTTTCTGCTTTTACAGAGAATGACTCATTCGGCACACCTTGAGCAACATCACGCTCGATCTTCTTCCGCCACACATATTTTTCATTGAGATTAGAATCACCGAAAGGATTCGAATCATTCGAATACCCAGACAACGTTTGTGACTTCAATTTCTTTGCCACTTTCATTGCCTTATTCTGAGCTTTCTTGGCCAAGTATTCCTTTATATCTTCTTCCAAAAACTTCCTCTTCCTTGTCTGCTTCTTTTTGTTATTCTGGCGGAGGTCATTGCTGCTTTTGTCATCGGAATGATCATATGGCTGTCGCCTGCCCATTATTGTTCTGATTCGATCTCAAACGAAGTATATAAAGAAAGTCCTCAAAGAGAGAGGATTTGTACAAGTGAGATTGTTGTGTTAGGTTGTGAAGAATACAAAAATAAACTAATCACAAATCTATTATGATTAGGAAACCTGAAAATTATTTATGCTATAACTTTTTAAACATATGATAATCTATTGATAACCTATTTATAGTTATTATGACTTGGTGATCAAGATTACAAAAGTAAACTAATCACAAATCAGCTAATATAATTATGAAACCTGAAAATTATTTATGCTAACTTTTCAAAACATGTGATAACCTATTTATAGTTATTATGACTTGGTGATCAAGAATACAAAAGTAAACTAAATAGAAATCTAATATAATAAGGAAATTCATATAGTCAAGTCTAGCTGGTGAAACAAGCTTCAGATTGCTCACTACTTTGGTTTGATTTGGTAAAACCATTATTGTTTGGGGTAAATAGCACCGTAGCCTCCTATGGTTTGTCGAAAGTGCACAGGACCCCTCTGTGGTTTGAAAAGTACACCGAACCCCCCTGTGGTTTTAAAAACGTGCATACCCACTCCCTCCTCACCTTTCCGTTAACAAAGTTAACAAAATTGTATAAATAGACTTAAATACCCCTCAATTATTTTTCTTTTTTCTCTTTTCTCCTTTTCTTGTTTGTTTATACATATTAGACATATATATATATATATATATATATATATATATATATATACACACAAAAAAAAAGCCAGTGATACTAAACGTTTGCAGAAAGTACCCTCCTTAGTATTGCCTTTCAGATTTTGAATCAGCAACATATTCCTAGACCTAATTAATGTCTTGTTTGAACTTTAACTACAAATAGATCTTGATTCAATTGTCTTTTTATCGAATAGCAGACAACAAATACTGAATCAAGGAAGCCAAGAATGGTAACTGTTCGCCATTTGTAAAGTCGATTTATAGCCATGAGCTTCTTAGCCTTGACCAGTAACCAAACTACAGAATTGCATACCACAAAAAATAAAAGAATAAAGAGTGATCCGCCAAAGATTTGTAATGGGTGCAAATTCATCTTCATCTTGTATTTCATGTTTGTGTTTACAGCACGGGTTGTCAATGATGAAGCCCAAACTCGAAGAGTTACCGAGAGCTTGGTCTCCCTTGTCCTCTCTTACCTTGATCCGCCGGAGAATAATAAATCTTGTTTTGGTTTTCTTTTGTGGTGGTGGTGGTGGAGGAAGGAGGGGAAATGAGGTTGAGTGGGGAGGGGTGGGTGGTGGGGGAGGTGCGGGGAAGTTGACAAGCTTATTTTTTAATTTTCATTATTTTTTTTTTGGGTGAAAAAAATGGGTGGAGAATGTTATTTTTGTCCAAATAATTAACAATTTAAGCAAAAAAACATGAGCAATTGCACTTAACGTGCGTGCATTACACTTTCCGTTAAAATAAATGGATTTTTTGATGGAGGGGGCTATGGTACTACGTTTTTAAAACCACAGAGGGGTTCAATGTACTTTTCAAACCACAGGGGGATCCTGTGCACTTTCGACAAACTATAGAGGGCTACGGTGCTATTTACCCTATTGTTTGGACAAGTCGTTTCACCTTTTCTTTTATTGAGGAATCTTTTGGGCCTTTTACATCTTCTAGATGAAACTGTTGGTTTCTTTTCCTGGTTCTTTTATTTATTTATTTATTTTTTATTATTTTTTATTTTTGTTCTGTGGACTTGTTAATTATGCTAATTTTTCATGATTAGGGGTTAGATGATTTATGTGCTTTTTTTTTTGCCCCATAAAACGGTTACGTATGTGTCCACGTAACGTGAAAAACATCAATATATTTGTGGGTATCAGGGTCAACCCCAACTAACAACCTAAACAATATCCAGCATACACATCACCTATTTTAATAATCCCATTTCTTTTCTTCTTTCTCATCTTCGTTGCTAATAAATACCATTAATCCGGTTGGGATAGGTAGGTTCTGTGAATGGTTTGTTTATTTCACCAAGCAATGCTGCAATGCGAGATACTACAAAGTGGAAGCAACGACTAAGATTGTGATGTGTTGTTGGCAATTTTGGAAGGAAAGAAATGATGCTTGTATAAATGGCAGGAAATTTGATGTGCATAGAACCATTGTGAGAAACAACCCAGGGTGGATACAAATAAAATAGACATAACAGAAAGGGGAATAAACATGAATAGATAGACAGATAAATAATTAAATACAAGAAAGATGAAGATAAAAAGAGACAAATGTCTCTTACTTGTTATTGATGTAACTGGAAAATGTGCTACATTGGGGTTGTACAAGAGTACAATGTATACAGAGTGATCTGGATTAAATGAAAAATTGAGAGAAAGAAAATCTGAATCCTGAATAGGATCTTGGAAAGTCAAAATCTCTAAGGGAGAGAATAAACTAATGAGTATTCGTTTTTGAACATATTCATTATCCTATATTAAGGCAGAGTCTACCTCAGAACATAGGATCCGGATTTGAATGCAATCAAGATTCAATCAGACATCATCATCACATGATGACAAAATTACTTTTGACCATAGTGAAAATAATCCAGTCAAAAACATAATCATCATGTCAAGACAAAAGATCTTTCGGCTACAGTAGAAGCCAGACAAGATTAATGCATCAAGACAAAAAAAGATTCGGCCACAGTTAAAGCCGACATTATCCAGACACACTATTCATGAATAGTAAAATCATTTTTTACTGTTCACTTTTTGAAAAGTTACTTTTCACTTTTCATTTTTACATTTTTACATTTTTACTATTGTAATCACATATTCGTTATCCTATATTAAGGCAGAGTCTGCCTCAGAACATAGGATCCAAATTTTCTTCTCCCCCTTAGAGATTTTGACTTTCCATGATCCTATTCAGGATCCGGATTTTCTTTCTCTCAATTTTTCTTTTAATCTAGATCACTCTTTATACATTGTACTCCTGTACAATCCCAGTGTAGCACATTTTCCAGTTACATCAATAACAAGTAAGAGACATTCGTCTCATTTTATCTTCATCTTTCTTGTATTTAATTATTTATCTGTCTATCTATTCATGTTTATTTCGCTTTCTGTTATGTCTATTTTATTTGTATCCACCATGTCTGGATCAACTGGCTAATACTAAAAACATACAAGTAAATTGACTAATGTAGAAATACCCTAAATACAAGGAAAACTTTGGATTTTCTTTCTCTCAATTTTTCTTTTAATCCAGATCACTCTTTATACATTGTACTCCTGTACAACCCCAGTGTAGCACATTTTCCGATTACATTAATAACAAATAAGAGATATTCATCTCCTTTTATCTTCATCTTTCTTGTATTTAATTATTTATCTGTCTATGTATTCATGTTTATTCCGCTTTCTGTTATGTCTATTTTATTTGTATCCACCCTGGGTTGTTTCTGGTATTAGAGCCAAGAAATATACCCACCCAGAAAGCGGATATATTTCTTCGAATTAATAGATATATATGTGATTACAATAGTGAAATGTAAAAATGAAAAGTCAAAAGTAACTTTTCAAAAAGTGAACAGTAAAAAATGAGTTTACTATTCATGAATAGTGTGTCTGGATGATGTCGGCTTTAACTATGGCCGAATCTTGTTTTGTCTTGACACATTGATCTTATCTGGCTTCTACTGTGGCCGAAAGATCTTTTGTCTTGACATGATGATTATGTATTTGACTGGATTACTTTCAGCCATAGTGAAAGTAATCCAGTCAAAAACATAATCATCATGTCAAGACAAAAGATCTTTCGGCCACAGTAGAAGCCAGACAAGATCAATGCGTCAAGACAAAATAAGATTTGGCCACAGTTAAAGTTGATATTATCCAGACACACTATTCATGAATAGTAAAATCACTTTTTACTATTCACTTTTTGAAAAGTTACTTTTGACTTTTCATTTTTACATTTCATTATTGTAATCACATATTCGTTATCCTATATTAAGGCAGAGTCTGCCTCAGAACATAGGATCCGAATTTTTATCTCCCCCTTAGAGATTTTGACTTTCCAAGATCCTATTCAGGATCCGGATTTTCTTTCTCTCAATTTTTCTTTTAATCCAGATCACTCTTTATACATTGTACTCCTGTACAACCCCAGTGTAGCACATTTTCCAGTTACATCAATAACAAGTAAGAGACATTCGTCTCCTTTTATCTTCATCTTTCTTGTATTTAATTATTTATCTGTTTATCTATTCATGTTTATTCTACTTTCTGTTATGTCTATTTTATTTGTATCCACCCTGGGTTGTTTCTGGTATCAGAGCCAGAGCAACTTCTAGGTTAGTCTTAAACAACTTACCTTTATGTACAACTTACCTTTATCTGCAGTAGTTCGTGTCTAGGGTTAAGGAGCGAGTAAGACCCGAGGAAGGTCAGTAGACTCCAAGTTTCCCTTGTGGCTCTGTAGGTTCGAAGATAGTAAGTACATTCGAAGATAATAAGTTTAAGATTAATCCAATAGTTGTAATGGCTTCAAGTAGCAGTTCTACTTCAGTAGGTACAGATAATAATACCATAGCTAAAACAGATTAAATATGGACAGTAGGAGAGTTAAATAATTGAAAACCTCCTAAGATGAACATAAATGAGATTTACCAGAAAGGTCTCATCGACCTAAAATCTCTACTCACTATTAGATGTAAGGAATAAATAGTACCATTAACCAGTGACCAACAGAGTATTAGACTGTTTTCTCAGAAGTCACTTGACAGAGCCAAAAGAAACGGCTATAAGTTTCTTCACATAGGCCATGTGCAAGTCGCACTTAAGCCTCTTATTAGAGAAGGACTAGATACCAGTATATATCTAGCTTTTAGAGATTGTAGATTACTCAGATACAACGATTCATTATTAGGATTAGTAGAAACTAGTCTATGTGATGGTCCAATTTTGTTTAATTGTTTTCCAGATCATACCATATCGCTTACATGCCCTCATGTCATGAAAGCACTTCAATTAGACATTAAGACACATAACTATGATGTTGATTGTGGAACACATGCATATGAAGTTATTTATCGTCTTAATTATAAATTGATGACTACGGGATTAAATCCCAGATCTGTATCCAGAACTCTTAGAAAATGGGAAACTCTTCTATGGAACATGGACATAAACAGATCAATAGTTAATATACCCAGAAACATAAAGTGGAACGAAGTTTCACTTCTAGAACTGTGGAACATTGAAAATGCTACCAAACCAGTTGTTCAGGACTAGAATGTCCGAAACTCCAGAATGGAACAGATAGTCCAAATTGAGGATGGTACTGTTTCAGTTAAAATAGATAGAAGGAATAGGGACTTAGTTCTATCCCGATCAGTTTCTAGTATCTCTAGGATCAGTATTTCTGACCCTACTCCAGGCTTTGTTGACCTTTCTTCAACAAGCAGAACTCAGACTCAGTCCATCCCTATGGCAATTACGATTGAAAATGAGACTGCTCGTCCAATCTATCCAGAATTTGAACCAACAGATACATCGTCTCTTGACTTCATCCCTTCCGCCTCACACTTTGGCATCAATATGCTATCAGAAGTGTTTGAAAGGGATGTTCAAGCTTTGAAAGAAGAATTTCTTTCAGATGAGAACAAGACTATCAGAAATTGGTATATGACATCACATACCAATAAACAATTAGCAGATTATAAGGACCAATGGCTCCAATATTTGCAGATTGTCAGAATGAATGTGCAATTCTTTCTTTGGTTTAGACACATAAATAAACCAATGAGTATCAATGTTCTTACAGCAAGAACAAGAAAATGGAATTTACCCAATTCCACACAAGTTATTGAATCGGAGCACCCTTCGTTTCAACATACCCAGATCCCTACCAAAGAGGGAACAATAGATTTAAAACCAGTAATCCTCACAGAGGAACCAAAACTAAAAGACATAGTCCAACAAAATAATTAGACTAATCTTTCAGTAGTTACTTTACAGAAACAAGTTCAGAATATTGAAGATATTCTTGAAAAACAGACTACGGTCTCCATAACTCCAGGTAAACCTATTAAATCAATCCAGAAGTCAATTGAATAGACCCCTGTTTCTTTGACAAAACCATTTGATTCTTTTAAATTAACCAGTTCAAGGGTTAAACCAGAATCTCCGATCAAGGTTTTACCTTTCAAGATCTCCAGTTTCATTCCAAAATTGGAATCCACAGAAGAGAAGAACACCAAACTTCTCCAGGAGTTGATTTCCAGATCTAAGAAATCAGAACCTCCAGATAAACCCCCTGGAGACATACCTTCATCGAGCTACCTAGCTCTCCAGACATTAAAACAGTCAAATAGTAATTCTGATTGTGAATCATCATCTTCACAGGATTCCGAGAGGGATAATAATATCCACATCAATATAATTTCTTTTTTAGATACAAAGAATTTTTATCCCAGACCATCTCCTCCAGATCTTCAAATTGAAGAATCCCATTCTCAGAGAGCCTATTCAGGCACTCAGGTCTATGAATGAAACATTGATGGTATGACAGAATAATAGATTCTCAATGTTACCAAACAGATGATCATCATTGGTAACATTTATAAACAAGTTGTTTCTGAGAGAGCAGCAACCAGAAATATCATACTTGGCTTCAATAGCCAACTCAAAGAATGGTGGGATGATCACCTCAATGAGGCCACCAAAGACATCATCCTTAACATGGTGAAAACCAATGAGAATGATGAACCTATTCTTAATAGTCAAGGTCAGACAGAGTCTTGTGATCTATCAGCCTTAGTCTAAGATATCACCTACCACTTCATAGGTGATCCTACAGTTTACCAAGAACAAACATCTGAAATCCTTTAGAACCTCAGATGTCGTACACTCCAAGACTTCCGATAGTATAAGGATGTCTTTCTCAGTAAATTATACCAGAGATCTGACAATAACGCCAGTTATTGGAAATAAAGATTCCTATCTGGACTTCTAAAGTTGTTTGCTCAGCAAGTGAATGATACCCTTTCACTTGAATTTCCACGATTAGATTACGATCTAATGACATATGGTGACATCATAAGTCATATCAACAAGACTGCTTTGAAGATTTGCACTGATCTTCGTTTCAAAGCACAACTTAAGAAACAGTCTAACATAAAAGAATTAGGAAATTGGTGTGAACAGTATGATATGGAGAGTATTCGACCACCCCATACTCAGAAAGCACATAAATCCAGAATTTCCTCCAAAAAATATAAGAACATTATAAAACCATTGGACAAAGATATAATCAGAAGTATGGAAACAAACCATACACCAAGAAGAAACATTACCAAAAGTTTTCACGAACAAATAGAAACCCATAACTGATAAACATAGTAACAGACAGCAGAAATCCACAAGCTGTTTTAAGTGTGGTAAAACAGGACACTTTGCAAGAGATTGCAGAGTCAAATCACTAATTCAAATATTAGAATTAGATGAAGCTACAAAGAGCAGAATACTCCAGTCCATAGATGATCTTGATCATCATCCAATTCTTCATCAGAATACTCTGACGAAGATAACATCAATCAGATTGAAACAGACTACTATTCCAGTAGTTCCTCTAACTCCGAACAGGAATGTGCATGTCCTTCCAAATGAGAATTTTTCTACCAAAAAGGACTTAACGTCCTCACAGATTCTCATAGTCTTATGATCGATATAATTTGTAAGATTAATGACCCAAAAGAAAAGCAAGCTTATCTTCTCCGACTTAAAGAAATTATGGATCAGCAAGAGGAAAAGAAACCTCTGTCCATAACACATCATACTGAAATAAAGAGTACAAACTATTCTAATATTCTCAGTCATTTCCAGAAAAAGAAATCTCAGCCAGTTGGAATCTTTGATCTCCAAAGAGAGATTAATCAGTTGAAAGTTGAGATTCAACAACTCAGATGAGAGCATGGTCAAGAGATTGATAATCTCAGAATTGATCATGAAGATCTCCAGCAAGATGTTCTACTTATTCAAGTAGAAAGTCTTGATCATCAAGAACATCCTCCCCAGGATGATAAACAGACTTAAATTGCTTTAGGCAAACCGAAAGAAGGAGAAACAGGTACTTCTGCCCCCGCAGAAGATTATCTTAATCTTCTAAACAGAATCACGTACCAGAAATGGTATGTTCAGTTAACCATCAGAATTAATGATTTCACGTTTGAAACCATTGCTCTATTAGACTCAGGTGCAGACATGAACTGCATTCAAGAAGGTTTAATACCTTCCAGATTCTTCAAAAAAACCAGAGAGAAACTTTCTACAGCTAACTCTACTATATTACAAATTCGATACAAATTACTTAATGCACATGTATGCAGCCAAGGTGTTTGTTTTCCGATCAGCTTTGTACTGATCAAACAGTTAAATTCCCAAGTCATTCTTGGGAATCCATTCATTCAATAGTTATTTTCCATGACTGTTACAGAACAAGGTATATCTACCAATGTATTGGGTAAACCAATCCCTTTTTAGTTTTATTTCCCTTCACAGCGATTAGATATTAACTCAATCCAACATAAAGAAAACCAAATCAATTTTGTTAAACAAGATATCCAAAGTCTCAGAATTAATAAGCAGATTTCTAAATAGCAAAAGCCCATTAAAGACTTTCAGAACAAACTTTAAAAAGAAGTTTGTTCAGAACTTCCTACAGCCATTTGGGCTCGTAATAAACATTCAGTCTCTCTTCCATATGAGAAATACTTTTCAGAATAGAATATTCCTATTAGGGCTCGGCCTATCCAGATGAACCAGGAATATTTCTCTCTTTATAAAAAAGAGATCCAGGATTTATTAAATAAAAAGCTTATTCGGCCCAGCAAAAGCCCATGGTCGTGTGCAGCCTAGATATCCAATACCCAACAAGAATGATCTCCTTAAGATATTACACCAGGCCCATGTCTTCAGTAAATTGGACATGAAATCGGGATTTTGGCAAATCCAAGTATTAGAACCAGAAAGGTACAAAACAACATTCACTGTTCCATTTGGACAATATGAGTGAAATATTATGCCTTTTGGGCTCAAGAATGCACCTTCAGAATTCCAGAACATTATGAACCAGATTTTTAATCAGTTCACAGATTTCAAAATTGTTTACATTGATGATGTTTTAGTCTTCAGCAATGACATTCATCAACATTGGAAACATTTGCGTATTTTCTTTAAAGTCATTAAAGAAAACGGTCTTGTGGTTTCTGCACCCAAGATTATACTTTTTCCGACAAAAATCAGATTTCTTAGAAACATGATTTCTTTCGGGAAAATTACCCCTATCCAAACAACCCATGATTTTACAGAAAAGTTCCCAGACATTCTGCGTGAGAAAACACAGTTACCAAGATTTTTAGGATCTCTAAACTATGTTGCAGATTTTTACCTTGGTATTCGCCACATGTGTAAACCTCTTTTCGAACGTCTTAAAAAGAACCTTCCAGCATGGTCTGATATTCATACCAATGTTGTTCAAGAAATTAAGCATCAAGTTAAGGTTTTACCAGTTTTGACTTTATGTCAACCAGACACCCCAAAGATAGTTCAGACAGATGCCTCTGAATTAGGATTTTGTGGTATTTTAAAATAGATTTTAGAAGGAAAAGAACACATTGTTTGTTTCCATTCTGGAACATGGGATAAAGCCCAACAGAATTATCCAACAGTCAAGAAAGAAATTTTGTCAATTGTCAAATGTATTTCAAAATTTCAAGATGACTTATTGAATCAGAAATTCATTGTACGTGTCAACTGCAAGTCAGCCAAAGATGTACTAACTAAGGATGTTAAAAACATAGCGTCCAAACAGATTTTTGCCAGATGGCAAACCATATTGTCAATTTTCGATTTTGATATAGAATATATCAAGGGAGAGGATAATTCCATCCCTGATTTTCTAACCAGAGAATTCTTAACAGGCTACGTGCCTTCCACATAGGATTCCTCCGGGAATACCTTTTTCATTTTATTTTTTGCAGTTACCAGAGGCGGACACCAAGAATTCATTTAGTGAATTCAGATGGACAGTTTCAAGTCCACCGCATCAAGTAGATTGAAACAAGTTTGCAGATCCAGTAGCAGAATTGATAACATTTCAATTCCGCAATTCTATATATATTGTTGCTAACCATTTTGCAGGAATCATTCACTCATGACTTAGCAAACAATGGCACCCAAGAAGGACAAAGGCAAGGCAAAAGTCCTCTCTTATGCACAGAAAGCCCTCATTCCAGTGGCTCCAGCATCATCATCTTCAACTCCAGTAAAGATTGAAGATAAACAGATAACCCATACACAGACATCTACCCAGACACCCCTAGGTAGAAACCTCACAGTTTTGGGAACTTTGACCCCACATAAACAATTAACCGGGATTCATACAGGTTTTGCAGGTACATCCAAGACTCCAGTAAGTAACAAGTTTCAGCCCCTTGTTACTAAACCTAAGCCAGTAACCCCAGAACCTAAAGAATCATCACCATACATTTACAAGGACGTCTTTGACCAGATTCTTGTAACAGAACCAAAACACTTTAAACGTAACCCAAACATAACACCCGATGAATTTGCTAGGGCATTTCTCCATCCCCAGTCAATTTACATTCCAGAAAACACGTTTTAAACCTAGAGTTACTATGAGACCATTCTCATAGCAACAAAATCCATTGAGTTCAGTCCAAACTACAGTGATCTCCAACCAGGAGAGTATAGCCACATCAAAGCTAAACTCCAGAAAGTGACCACTCTTGATCAATGGGGACAACCCCCACACAGAATCAAATAGCTTCCAGACGATGCAGATGTTTTCAGAGACTACACATATTATGATTACATTATGGCGTGGTTCAGATGCTTCTATCGCCAGAATGATAAGCATAATTTATCATGGTTCTTCCTCTTCAAGGCCAGTTTCCTAGTTAAGGTACCAAATTGGTTCGTCCAGTGGTGGGCATCATATGGACCAATTTCAGACATTTTTCTAGAACCAGTGTTCAAAGGATTCCAGTATTTCACAGAAAATTAGAAGGCACTAGAACATTTAGCCTACATTTTCCCAATTTTTGTGTTCTACAGATTGTTATTTGTAACGTGAATTTTCAAATCAGAATTCACATTTAAACAGACATCTTACGGAAGCCAGCTTTCAGTTCCATCTTTCAAAATAAATCACTTGGTTAAATGGTGGGATAAGATGAAGAATGAAACTTGTTCTACTACCAAGGTCTAGGCATGACTCAATGCCAATCAGAAACAAAAGAAGGCGATTCAACCAAAACAACAGGAGTTTCTCCTCTTTAAGAATCACATCTAGGCCCAGCTCGCAGCTGCTACCAACTACGATGAGATGCAGACCATCATGCTGCAACTCAAAGAACTTGCCTCAGATCAGGCATCCATTTTCACAGACTATGCAGACGACAATGAAGATGATTGCCACGCCATATTCACTCCATTGTAGAAGACAATAGAGTTTCACTGGGTTCTCTGCCAAAAATCTAGTAATAGGGGTTTCTTTGTGTTCTCCGCCAAAAACATAGAACATATAAGTTTTATGATGTTCTCACCAAAAACATTAGAACAGAACGGTACAACTTCCCTTCTGAAGTTGAAAAGAAAATAGGGTTTTGTTCTTCTAAGTTCCCTCTAAAAACTAACATGCAACGGTTAGACTTCCCCTCTCTGAAGTCATACGGTTACTGAAGAATGCCATAAAACTTCAGCTAGTCCAGGTCAAATGGCAACTGGTAAAGATACTTCAAGTCCGTTGATGGGTGTGACTTTCCCCAAAAGCCAATGAAACATTTTCATTTATTGATTTTATTTGTATTTTGTTTTGTCAACTTACCTTTAGCCAACTTACCTTTAGTCAACCTACCTTAGGTTTGGATTGTTTTGGGTGTGGGAATTTGTAAGACCCGTGGAAGGGCAGTTGTCTCCAGGAAACCCATGTAAATTGCGATTAAACTCTGAGATGGTAAGACTCCGAAGATAGTTAGGCTTCGAAGATAGTAAGATTAAGTTAGATACAGAGAAGAATAGATAGGTTAGAATTTTCCTTGTATTTAGGGTATTCCACATTAGTCAATATACTTGTATGTATTTTACTTTAGCCAGTACGATCCAGACATAAAGAAGTTTTCCAACGTCTTCAGCACATAACCAAGATTTAGACTCAGAGATGAAGCAAGATGAATCCAGTTAAGATTTAATCAGACATCATCATCACAAGACGACAAACTTACTTTCAGTCACAGTGAAAGTAATCCAGTCAAAAACATAATCATCATGTCAAGACAAAAGATCTTTCAGCCACAGTAAAAGCAAACAAGATCAACATGTCACGACAAAACAAGATTCGGCCACAGTAAAAGCCGACATTATCCAGACATACTATTCATGAATAGTAAAATCATTTTTTTTTACTGTTCACTTTTTGAAAAGTTACTTTTGACTTTTCATTTTTACATTTCACTATTGTAATCACATATTCGTTATCCTATATTAAGGCAGAGTCTATCTCAGAACATAGGTTCCGGATTTTCTTCTCCCCCTTAGAGATTTTGACTTTCCAAGATCTTATTCAGGATCCGGATTTTCTTTCTCTCAATTTTTCTTTTAATCCAGATTTTATATACATATATATATATATATATATATATTATTGAAGATGGATGAAAAAAGAATATATTGTTGCAGATTGATGTATGTTAGAGAAGTTTTATTTTTACCGCAGAGGATTTTTAATCCTCAACGAAATAAAAAGGAAGTAGACGAAAGGATTTAGCGGTAGTGCTGAATAAATTAAGAAAGTAAAACAAATAACTGTAAATAAAAACTTCGAAAAAAATTTGCAAAAGATGAATCAATCAAAGATTTGTATAACAAAAAGAGAATCTATTCGATTAAGACTGGCTTTCTCACAATTAACCAGACAAAAGCAAGCTCCTCATATGTGCAACCTAAATCTCTATGGAAAATAATATGGAATCTGAAGGTCCAAACAAAAATTAAAAGTTTTATATATAGTGGAGAGTTTGTTAAAGCTTTTTCCCAACGCCATGAAAACTCTCTCTAACAAAAATCAATCTCAATTTAAAAAAGAATTAACTCAACGAGGATAGAGGTGACACTTATAATTGCCCATCACCTTATTCTTTGGTCACTCTCGGACCAAACTAATCTTAAAGAATATGAAAAAAAGACACAATAAATGTCTATATGGTTTAACAAATTACTGTTGTATATATTCTCGGACCAAACTAATCTTAAAGAATATGAAAAAGACAACCTTAAAAAAGTATACACATAAGAAAAGAAGTCTCATATTGTTAAAGCTTTTTCCCAATGGCATGAAAACTCCCTCTAACAAAAATCAATCTTGATTTAAAAAAGAATTCACTCAACGACGATAACGGTTGTATTTGAAGTTAAAATACAAATGTAAAATCTCTCGCTCAAACATACATTTATAACCTTTTTTTGGCGAATATTCTCATTCCTTGTTGACAATCTGGAATGCTATGTTCTGGTAAGGAGGGCCAGCTTGAAATCTTAAGATGCAAGTCTCGATGTTTTCTCCATCTTTGTCTATCGAATATGATGGAGCTTCTAATTTATCAACAAGATCAGGATAGAATATATGAAATTTGTAACCCTGGACCATCTTTGGCGGTGGATTGTCATGGTCATAGTGGGTCTGGTTGTATTTGTTCCATTCATACCCAGTGTGGACACGATTGAAATACTTGGGCTTTCTTGGACAGTATTGGTCCTTTGAACCAAAGACAGCAGCATCACATTCATCCATCTCTTGTTTTCATCTTCATCGCTCTTCTAGAACAGTAATCCATTTCTTTTCCAATGTGACCCTATCATCTGCAGGGTCAATTGCTTCTTCTTCAATATTGTCATCATCATCATGCAAAAGTAGTTGCGGTAAATATGATCCAAGTTCAACCACCTCTTTAACCTCTTGAGTCTGATCACCATCCAATATTGATGATTCCGGATTGAAAGCTAAAGCATCTTTCTCCTTATTAGTAGTAGTATCACTTCTTTTTCTGTGTTGATAAATTTCCTTGAGACAAGCCTTTGCCCTGAAGATAGGGAGACGTTTTAAAATGGCTTCCTAAAATTCAACAACCTTGTCTTCCCCAGATCTCATCTGGCACTCAATCTGGTGTTGTAGCGCTTCCAATTCACCATAGGTTTTTCCTTGTAAAAGAATTTTTACATCTGCTTCAATGTTAAAGTGCAAACCCCTTTCTTCTTCATCAAGTAACTCATCATTAGGAATTAGATGTTTCCTAGCTTCACCTAATTCCCAATCACAAACCACCGACAACGAGTTGGCGTGGCCCTGTCCAAATCACAATGCATCTTTATGTCCTTGTGAAGTTGTTCTATTTCTTTTAGAGTCAACCCCTTGAATATTTCTGTATCATCCCAAGGATAAGGATCAATTGCAAGACTCTTAGTAAGTAGTATATCAATTGGCTTCGTACGACCTTCACGCAACCGGATCTCGGATCTGACTTTACTTTGATCAAAATCAAACTGCTCATCTTTCTTCTTGCATTCTTGGAACTCAGACCGGGCACGCTCTCTTGCTAACAAAGCCATTTTTTTCCTCATGTGCTTGCAGGTAAAGACATAAGAATTATTGTCTTCGGCTTTCTCCTTCTTCTATTTTTTTTAATGCACGATATTAGGTTGGGAAGGACTTAGACAGACAGATGTTGTGACGCTTGAGAATTTCACCGTACAACTTTTAGCTGTTGCATCTACTATTTGCGCATTTCTTCTGTGCATTACTTGTTACTTTATGTAATTACTATTCATTGCGTTTTTCAACTTCATAATTAATTAGAGTTTGCATTTTTCTTAAATCATATTAATTATAGTAGGAATGAGAAAAATGTGCATTCGATCAATTAGCGTGCAGTGCATCCGTTTGGAAAATATTTTATTGAAACTAGTTAATAGTGTTACATAGTTAAACTTCATATTTTAGTCAGCTAGCACATTAATTACACCTTAGGATTTATTTTAAGATAGCTAGACTTATTGAATAGTCAATATATACACATAACTTAACACACCCACATATATACTTATACAATACACACAATAGTTCATTAGTTGACAAAAAAAAATAATAATAATGCAGTGAATAGTGGCAGCTGGAACCCGACAGCCCTTATGAGAAAGGAGAAGGAATTTTTGCTCACCAAATCTTCAATCCAAGCCTCTCCAAGTCTAGAGCAAGAAGTTTAGGGTGTGTGCAAGCCTTCTAGGTGCTCCTACGCGCTTTAGGTGAGGGATTTCATGACTCTTTTTGCATATTAAATATGTTACACTTTTCTTAAATTGTTAAAAATGCTATCAAATGCTATTGCAATGCTTATCCATACTATTGTACATTGTATATAAGTGCTAGAGAACACATTTAAGTTATTGGTTCGTATTTTAAACGGTTGAAATCGTTACTTTGATTATATGAGGTGAATAGTGACGAATTTTTAAGGTTTTGTGTAATTGTGCGTATTGACTTGCTCCATTGCTTCTAATAGATGCCTTAGGTGCTAATGAAGGTAGTCCAATAGCCATGTGCCTTTGAATTTCTCTAATCTTGTATAAAACGTGAAATAGCCGACTTTTTAAAAAGGGATTTCGGGGTTAATGCTAATCTGGGTTAATTTGAGCTTCACATTTGGTATTCTTAGGCTACCTAGGTGCTATAGAAGCTTTGTTAAACCTCGTTTGAATCCCAGTTATGGTATATGTAGTTCAAAGCCATAAGAGGGAAATTGGGACTTTTGTGGTAATTGCGAGTATTTGAATGTGTTTGAGGGTTATAAGGGTGCCTTAAGGGTTAATTAGAAGAATGGTATAGTTTCCTCATGAATTCGAAACATTAACTTTTATTTGGAAGGAAAAATGGCTTAGGAAGAAAGGGGGATGATTGAGAAATGAATGATTTTTCACTTCTATAACCTTGTAAGTGTTTATTAAGTGTTTAATTTCAATTATAAGATGTTTATGAGCTTTTGGTATTTGTTTATTGGAAAATGTGCAACTTTTCCCTTTATGCTCTTTTAATTAGTTTATACTATTACTTATATTATGAACTGTCTCGAGGGCAACATCTTTGTTGACCCTCCTAAGTGTTACTGTTCTTCATTGATTATCTTATTGTCAAGTGTTGACATGCATTGCATAGTGGTTGCGCAACTATAGTGTCAGGGGCGGATGTGTTGAATATCGGCTGGACAATAGAGGGCTTGCCAGTAGATATTCAAACTCCGTACCCTAGTCCCTTATTCGTTTGGTCCGAAGATTGTCAGGGGATGTTGGGTCGTAGGATTATCAGGGTATATCCGGAGTACACCCACTGGAGTGATTGGGGTTATGCAGGCACATTGATCGTGGTTCGTGGATCGTGGTTCCTGATCAAAGATAAGAGAATTATGTAGTGTTAGGGTTAAGTGTATCATATCCTTTGATATGTGTGGTTATTTACTGTTCAAATGTACTTTACTTGCCTTTCTTGCTTAACTACTATAATTGTTGCATTGTACGTCCCGAATAGTCTTTATCCCTCACTGGGCAATTGTGGTTGCTCATACCTCGCTAACATATTTCAGGAGGTGCAATTGGAGGAGGAGTTGCCTTAGTTGTTGTGTGACACTTGCTTGAGGTGGATGTGTTTCCTGTTGGTTATATGAAGACTCTGTTTGTATTACTTATGTCCTATTTTGGTGCCTATGGGTTCATGTATATGTTGTTTAGCTGTAAGATTGAATGTAATGTATGATATGTAGCCGTGACATGTAATAACTTATATTTCTGCTCTTAGCTAATTTGCATGCTTGGGAGTGAATGATCGGTTGTATCATTGTTTTCAATTCCTAAGAATGTTTAAAGACTATCATGGAGTGGCATGATAAGCGGTTTTGTAAAGAAAATATATTGTGAATGCATGCTTGTATGATTCTCACTGTTTGAATGTTTTAAGGCTCAGATGGCCTTAAAGTTTGAGTCTTTAATTAGAATTGGAGTTCTAAGTTGTTTTGTGGCTTTATTGGTTGATTACAGGTTTTCAGAATGTCCACGGTACAGGGGAGACTCTGTCCATTTTTCCTAAAAAAATATGTGCCCGGGTTTGGGATCGGGTTGAGAATAGCTTGGTTTTTAGAGCTCCAGTCTCGGGAGGGATCGGGGCGTTACAGATGTCTTGATCGATCCTCCTGCCTCGGGAACATGAGCTTCTGGGCT
Organism: Ehretia macrophylla; assembly: GCA_037974665.1. Classification (NCBI taxonomy): domain Eukaryota; kingdom Viridiplantae; phylum Streptophyta; class Magnoliopsida; order Boraginales; family Ehretiaceae; genus Ehretia; species Ehretia macrophylla. The sequence goes on from CM075769.1 coordinate 65,440,054, forward strand.
GGCCTGTGGCTCGCTGAGCCTGATTTTATAAGCAGGTTCTAGTTTTAAACTTCTTATAATGTTCTTTAATTCATACAACATGAAAATTGATCTCAAGATGAATATCCTTTGAATTCAAGTTGTTTTAGTCGTCCCATATCTGATTTTTAACTGGCTAATGGTATTAATTAGTTGACAAGGTGGTCTAAATTTCTAAAATTTTTGTAGGGAAATAGCAAGCATGCTAGCAATTTGTTTTTTGTGTGTTCTTAAATCACACTGATGTTGTATTTGGATCGATGATAGGATTCAGAGAAGATGTTGACATTGTTTTGGGAGACTTGAGGGCATTCAATATATACACTACAAGAAAAACTATCGAAGGTGACGGTTTTGGGAGACTTGAGGGCATTCAATTTATACACTACAAGAAAAACTGTCGAAGGTGACGGACCGTCACCTTTTCGTCGCCAAAAAAGTGACGAAACTTTCGCTACATGAATAGTGACCATTTTGAGACGGTTTGAAGACAGCTTAGGTGCGTCGTCTCCAAACCGTCTTCCAATGGAGACGATTTGGAGACGGAACATGAATGTCGTCTCTAATTCGTCTCTTATAAGAGACAAAAATGAGATGACATGTTTGAAGATATGTTATCCGTCTCCATTTCATTTCTCGTTTGGAGACGGAATAGAGACAAACCGTTGACATATTTTTTTTAATTTGTTTAACTTTCCCCTGAAAAAATAGAAAACAAAATAAAAAATTATCAAAAGGGAGGCGAACCATCCATTCCGACTTCAAAAGGGAGGCGTACCCAATGTTTCGTCTCCAAAAGGGAGACGGACCCATGGTTCCGTCTCCAAAATTGGAGACGGAACTTTGGGTTGTCTCCAAAAAGGAGACGGAATCAAGGTCCATATCCAAAATTGGAGATGAAATGGATGTTCCGTCTCCAAAAAGTTTTTTTTTTTTTTGTTTGAATTTTTTGGAGGAAAATTTAAACAAATTGAAAAAATGTTTATATGGGTTCATCTCTATTCTGTCCCCCTTTTGGAGACAAACTCTTGATATTTTTTTTCAATTTGTTTAAATTTTTCCTCAAAAAATTCAAACAAAGAAAAATACATTTTTTTGAGACGAAACCAATGTCCGTCTCCAAAAATGTATTTTTTTTTTTTTGAATTTTATGAGAAAAATTTAAACGAAGACAAAAAAAAAATTAACTGACAAAATAAAAAAATAAAAAAACAAAAAGGGGATGGACCACTTTGGTCCGTTTCCTTATATATATATATATATATATATATATATATATATATATATATATATATATATGTATGTCTATTTTTGTATATGTATATATAAATGTATAAATATATGTAGATGTAGTTGTAAATGTATATGTATATGTATATATAGATGTATAAATATATGTAAATGTAGTTGCAAATGTAGATATAGTTGTATCATAGTATGTATATATGTATGTGTATGTGTATGTGTATGTTTATGACTATGTATATAAGTTTTTATAGATATATATGCATATATACCTATTTTTTGAATATGTACATGTAAGTTTGTTTTTTATTTTCATTTTTTTTGGGGTTTCTATTTTATTTTTATTTTTAGTTTTCTTTCTTTTTGTACATATATTTTTTTATGCATATATATACATATATATATATATATATATATATATATATGGAGACAGAATGTGAACGGAGATGGAAATGAAACGAAATTATATGGAGACGGAAATGAGATGAAATGTAAGGGGAACGGAACGGAGACGAAATGTGAGGGAGACAGAAAGGTGACAAAATATCTTTTCGTCTTCATTTGAGACGAAACGGTGACGAAATTCAAAAAAGGAGACGGGTCAAAAGGTGACGCTCGAGTTTCGTCTCCGTTCCGTCTCCTTTTCAGATTGGAGACGGAAATGTGCCGTCTCCAAACGCGAAATTTCTTGTAGTGATATATATATATATATATATATATATATATATATATGAAGCATTATTAAGGTGCACTAGGCCAACAAGACTTTGGGATCTTTATGCCTTTGCTTTTGGCCCTTCCAAATACATTGCAAGAATATTTTTAATACCTTTGCATGCTTTTGGATGTTTTAGTGATTAAGAGCTGCACCAAGCTAGTACTTTCCGAGCATGATCTCGCTTGCCTGTAATTACCTGGTGTTATCCAGGTATGCATCAGATACGATTTTAAGTTGGTCATTAATTTATCTTGACCTAATGTTGCTTGTACAAACCTTTTAGGAAAAACAAAAAAAACAAAAAATTTGTTTTCCACTCATCCATAAGGTTCCAACACAACAAACTGTATCAAAATCGGACGATCCAAAATCATTATCAAAAATTTACTACGCATAAAGAATGTTCTGCCCAAGTGATCGGGCAGCATTCCCGAACGATACGATAGAGGCGATTTTGACAAAAATTTTGCCCGATTGATCGGGATTATTTTCTGATTGATGGGGGTGTGTGTAGCAGTTCTTAAAGTCGGTCAAACTTGACTTTGACCAGCCTTTATCATATAAATAGCTTCCCACACGTCCAAGAGAGGACTTTTGTTCAATTTCTCAAGCCCTAGTGTATCAAGAAACATATCAAAATCCCTCTAAAGGCAAGAAAAACACAAGATCAAAGAAGAAAAGATTCAACATTCCTTCATCCTCATCCTTTCACGATTACTAATTGAGCTCTCTTGAACTTTGTTTTTTCACTTTATTTTGGATTTTCTTTGCTATGTATTCACATTAAACATCCATGATTGAGGCGGTAGCTAGCTATTTACTTGACTTTATGTTAAGATTTGGGTTTTAATTCATTGATTTATGCTTGGATTATATGTTTGGATTTATCATCTACATACTTGTAGTTGTAGTTTAGTAATTCAAGAAATTGCATTATTTTTGCCATTGAATCTTGTAGGTTCTTGGGGAATGAATCTAGGAGTAAGTCCCCTTATTAATAATTGACTTGAATTGAGATAGGTAATCTATCATGATAACCTATACCTAGTGAGTTTAATTAAAAGATTAGGATTTAATTGGGTTAATTGATTTAGGACAAGTGAATTGATAGTCTATGCCTTAAAGATTAGGCTATGCTTTAATACCCCTTGATTGCTTCAACCCATACTGACAAGGGATCACCCGAGCTGGTAATGACGTCGACGAGTTACACATCGACCTCAAGATCCGACCCGACCCGATGTTAGACCCAAGTAGCCCCCGCGACTCTACCAGCCAATCCGATAGGACATAAAGCAAGGCATATAAACCGGACCAACAGATAATTCATTTGACCACCGGGTAATAGCTTTGTCCATTAGTTGTTCGGCGTGGGCAGCCGGTGGCGTATCGGACAGCATTGTACATTTATTGCTGCCTAAATCCAAATTAGTATAAATAGAGTTCAATTCCGCATTTATGAAGGTAACTCGTGCATTAAATATTTCAATCTGCCGAATCAGCTCAGACAAACTAATCATTCTCACACCTGAAGGAAAAATACAGGTCATCACTCCGCATTTTCCTTCTCTTACTTGTGCAGACTTGGAGCTCGACCAGGAAGCACAGCTCGGACTTGGACAAGTGGACCGACCTCAACTGTTAGTCCTCAACAGTTTAGCACCGTCTGTGGGAACCATCTAGTCTTACTAGTCCTACCACCCATTGAGAAGCCGCCATGGTACTAACTCGAAGCCATAGTTTACCAGCAGAGGACTCACCCGCCCTGGGTGAGGACCTTGAAGCTACCCAGACACCGAACCAAACCCAACCCAAACCAACGTTGGAACAAGCCAACGTATACACTTAGCCACACAATTTACTCAGCCCGAAGAAGACCTCTCGGTGGGCATGGCCCCCGAGGTAAAGTTGATGTTCCAGATGTTCAAGGAACTCAAGGAACTGGTAACACGCCTGGCCGTGGGCCCGCCAACCGCTCCTGTCGTGGCCCTCCAACCAGAGTGACCACAGTTCTGGATACCGCCTTAGAGGCGGGCTCAAGCCCAAAATGATGGCGAAGGATCTCCCAAGCCGGTGGTCCGAGCGGACGAAATCCGCAACTGGAGGGCTTCTCCAGTTGACCTGGAGCAGGCAAAGACTGCGGCCACCATAGCCAAAGTCATAAACCTGCTCGACGTCAGCCCTCTCTCTCCCGAGGTCCTAGCTACACCACTACCTGCCGGAAATCAGATGCCGCACTTAGCGATGTATAGTGGGGACAGCGACCTCGCCAGCCACTTGCTAGACTTCGATCATCATATGACTCTACATGATACTACATATTGGATGAAGACGAAGGCATTCCCGACCACTTTGGTGGGCAACGCATTGGATTGGTTCCAGAAACATCGCCCCGGCTCATTCAAAAGTTTTCATCAGATGGTAGAGACGTTCATTTTTCGATTCGCCGAAAGCCGACGTGCAACCCGCCATACCTTGTCACTATTGACGGTGAAGCAACAGAAGGGAGAAAGTCTGAGGACCTACACTGCCCGATTTAATGAAGAATCTCTCAGGATCCCCAACCTTGAGGACTCAATGGCCCTGATGGCTTATCAAAGCGGGCTCAGGTCGGGGCCCCTCACATCCTCTTTAGCCATTGACCCGGTGGACACTGTGTCTGAGCTGATGGTGAGGGCGGAGGAATATATTCATTCCGAGGAGATTCACTAGGCTAAGCGAGAAGATGATTAAAGAAAATGAGAAGAGGGGAGAACTCTCATCCAGGGCTCAACCCGGGAACAAGGCACGGGTCCACAGGGGAAAACAATCGCAGCAACAGTAGAAATTAGGCCCGAGGTTCACAGTGTTTACCTCCTTCAACACCCCAAGAGAACAGATCTTGATGGAGATTCAACATCAGAACCATTTTTCACCAGCACCCAAGATGCGAGGCCGACTTGAGAAGCGCAATAAGACTAAGTATTGCTGTTACTATATGGATTACGGGCATACCACCGACGGGTGTAAGGATCTGAGGTAGGAGATCGAGGCCCTGATCTCCAGGGGACACATCCGAAGGTATGTCAATCAGCGACTGCCCAGGAGCCTCGACCAATGAGCAGGCAGGGAGAGAGATAGGAGCCCTCCCAAGTGTCATGATCAAGTTGGGCATTTAGCCATTGTAGAGACTATTGTCGGAAGGCTCGTGTTGGGAGGTGAGACGTCAGTAGGACGGAAATGGTATGTTCGAGCTGGGCATGAGCATGGGCCGGTTGTAGGTTTGGCCGGGAGGCAGAAAAGAATCACCTTTACCTTGGATGACCTTGAGGGAGTAATCCTACCTCATGATGACCCCTTGGTCGTCAATGCCGAGATTGCCAACATCATTGTTAGAAGGCTAATGGTAGACACCGGGAGTTCAGCTAAGGTTCTCTTCTTGAAGGCCTTCGAGCAGATGGGGTCGGACCGGGGTCGGTTTTAGCCATTGAATGGGACACTTGCCGGCTTCACTGGGCACAACCATCAAGCTGAGGAAGTCATCAACCTCACACTTACCTTCCAAGATGGTTCAAAAAGGGCTTTGATCAGGCCAATTTTGTCGTGATGGACTACAACTCAGCTTACAATGGCATTCTAGGGTGGGTCGCCTTAAACCACTTCAAGGCCATCCCTTCCACGTACCATCAAGCACTGAAGTTCCCAACTCCAAGCGGAATAGCCACGATCAGGGAGGGCCCAGCTTTCAGCCCGGGAATGTTATGAGAGCTCCCTCCAACCAAAGTATCAAGTAGGGTGGGGACCCGACCTACTCGAAGAAATGAGAGATGCGAAGAGAAAATGTCCCATGGAAGAGCTGTAGGAGATAGAACTTTCGGAGGAAAACAAGAAAGCCAAGATCGGAAGTAAGCTGTCGGAAAACCTCAAAGAAGGTATAAGTCAATTTCTCTTTGAAAACAAACATATATTTGCTTGGTCAGCCACTATCATGACAGAAATTGATCTGGCCGTGATTGACCACCACTTGAATACCGACCCCAATTACTACCCAGTAAACCAGAAACGTAGGCATTTCCACTATAAGAAGCAGAAGATCATAGCTAAGGAGGTCGAAAAACTACTAGATGTCGAGCACATACAAGAAATTTTGTATCCAACTTGGCTATCTAACGTAGTTTTGGTCTCCAAGAACACAGGGAAATGGAGACTGTGTATTGATTTCACCAACCTCAACAAAGCCTGCCCGAAAGACTGCTTTCTACTGCCTCGAATCGACCAGTTGGTAGATGCCACCTCAGGATTTGAGTTGTTGTCCTTCATGGACGTCTTCAAGGGCTACAACTAGATCAAGACGACACATATACTACTATGAGGTCATGCCTTTTGGCTTCAAGAATGTTGGGGCCCCCTATACTCGGATGGTAAGCAAGTCTTTAGAGACCAACTCGGGCGGAAAATGGAAATTTATGTGGATGACATGCTGGTCAAGAGTAAGAGGGCGGAAGATCATACGCCCGACTTGGCCGAGGCCTTCGCCGTGATAGATCAGTTCAGAATCAAACTAAATCCAAAAAAATGTGCATTCGGCGTCAAGGCGGGAAAGTTCTTGGGATTCATGGTTACGACTTGGGGCATCGAAGCAAATCAAGAGAAAATTCATGCGATTTTAGACTTAGCGCCCCCGACCTACGTAAATAATGTCCAGGTGTTTACCGGAAAGGTAGCCGCCCTGAGCAAATTAAAGAAATACTTAGCTTCGCCACCCCTGCTATCCCGACTTGAGGAGAGGGAAGAATTGGTACTATATTTAGCCTGTTAGGGAACGGCAGTAGCGGTTGCGCTAGTTCGGGAAGAAGGCCGAGACCAGAAGCCGGTTTATTACATCAGTAAGACTCTCCATGGGGCCGAGATGAGATATTCCACCATGGAAAAACTTGCCTTCGCACTAGTGACCTCGGCCAGAAATCTTAAGCCATACTTTGATGCTCACACAATTAGAGTCATGACAGACGCTCCACTTAAATCCATCATGCACAAGCTAGAAGCCTTGGGAAGACTATTGAAATGGGCAGTTGAGCTCAATCAATTTGACATTTCTTATCAGCTGAGAACAGCCATCAAAGCCCATGCAATCACAAACTTTGTTGTTGAATGCACAGGCCGAGTCAAACACGATCCAGAAGAAGTCTAAAAAATCCATGTGAACGGAGCATCGGGGAAGTCGGGAAGTGGAGCGGGGATTGGAATCTTAGACCGAATAGGTCACGAGCACGAATATTCCCTCAAAGTTGTCTTCCCAACCTCTAACAATGAGGCCGAGTATGAAGCAATGATCGTAGGTCTGAGGGTCGTGGCACAGACCCTAGAAATGTACACCGACTCCCAGCTGGTTGCGAGCCAAGTCTTTGTAAAATTCGAGGCTAAGGATGCTGCCATGGTGTCCTACCTCAGTAAGGTCAGGGACTTGGCCTCAATATTCAAGAGATTTTTCATACAACAAATCACGAGGGAAGAAAATACAAAAGCCGATGCCCCATCAAAATTGGCCATAGGAGAAAACCGACACACGTGGAAGAGATTTCCGAGCCCAGCATCCAATTAGGAAAGCAATAGGTAGCTGAGATAACCACGAGCCCAGATTGGACTCGGCCAATCGTGGACTACTTGGAGGGGGGTACAGTACCCGAGGACTCAAGAGAAGCTCAAAAAATTGAGAAACAAGCTTCAAGGTTCGTCATAGTCGCAGGACAGCTTTACAAAAGGGCCTATACCTGGCCCCTCTTAAAATGCATAGGACTCGATGAGGGAAACTACGTTCTTAGAGAAATCTACGAGGGAGTGTGTGGAAATCACTTGAGCGACAAAGCCTTAGCGAGGAAGGCGCTAAGACAAGGCTACTCCTGGCTGACCTTGGAGCAAGATTCTAAAGATTATGTAAAAAAATATGACACTTGCCAGAGATTAGCCAAGGTCCAAAGGAAACCCGCGGTGGACCTGACAGTTATGGTAAATCCGTGACCGTTCTACCAGTAGGGGTTGGGCATCATTGGTCCGCTACCGAATAGCCTCAGGCAGAAGAAGTATGCCTTCGTGGCTGTCGATTACTTCACCAAATGGCTCGAGGCCGAGGGTGTAGCCAGAATAACTGAAAAGGCAGCTTAGGACTTTGTATGGAAGAATATCATCTGCCAGTTTGGTGTGCCTAAGGTCAAAGTGATCGACCACGGCAAACAATTTGATAGTTCTTATTTCCAAGGAAGATATGTTAAAATTGGAATCAAACTTAGATTCTCGTCTATTGTTCATCCCCAAAGTAATGGTCAGGTCAAAAGAACTAACCATATTATTTTGCAGAGCCTGAGAACGAAGCTAGAAGACACAGAGGGATAGTGGGCAATGATCATTCCCGTGGTGTTGTGGGCTCAGCGCACCAACATCAGCTCGACCACAGGAGAATCGCCATTCGAACTGACTTTCGGCACTCAAGCGGTGCTTCCGATGGAAATCGAGTCTCCTACCAGTAGGATGCTCCACCATGATCCCGAAATAAATGAAGCTCGAATCCGAGAAGAGTTAAACCTGGCTGAAGCGTTGCGTACCAAAGCTCAGGTCCGAATATTAGCTAGGAAAGCAGCCATGGAGCGAGCCTTTGCCAAACAAGTCAAGCCAAAGTCTATCAAAGTCGGTGATCTGGTCCTACGACGAGCTATCTTTTTTCCACGCCTAGGAGGCAAGCTTTTCCCGCCTTGGGAAGGCCCGTACGAAGTAGTGAAAGAAATCCGACCTGGAACCTTTCACCTTCTTAACAAGTACGGGAAGCAGCTAAAAACGCTTGGCATGCGGAGCACCTTAAGCGTTATTTTGTATGAGGCCTCGAGCTGAAACTATTTTGTAGAGCCCAAGCTCTAAGGGCACACTGTATCAAAGATATCTAATACAATTCCCCTTTTTTTGTACGTGATTTCTTATGGCCAGTTCAATTTTATCGACCTAAGGATAAAAGTACACTTATCGATTAAAACCAAGTTGACCATCTTGGTTCATTGACGCCAGTTCGGTCTTAACCAACATAGTTTGGTTCACACTCCAGCTCGGACTTACGAGTCCAACTCGGTTAAATCAAGACATTGATTTATCTAGTCGATTTCATCACGACAATTGGCTTGAGCTTAATTAAAAGTTCCTAAAATGCAATCGAGCATGAATCGGTGCATGTGTGAAAAAAAAAAAATACACATACACATAAAGTGCGCTGCTACGAAAACCAGTTAATGACGAATAATTGTTTCATTAATAATAATAAAAATATATATATATATATACAAGGAGGCCCGTGATATAAGTCGGGGTTTGCATATTTTTATATTTAAATTAGACTTTGTCACATTCAATTTGAGCATAATTAATAAGTATTAAGTCATTAATTTGTTTATCACTTATTTGAGACTTTTTTCATATTTCATGGCTAAAAAGTTGTTTGTACGTGAGAAAGTAATTAAATATGAAGAACTCGAGGACATGCAGATCAAGAGTTGTGATAATGAAATAATACTTAGAGCAAAGTCTTGAAGAATTGCATGAGAAGAAAAGATCAAAAGCTTTTTGAAGAATATTTAATAAAGATTTGAAGAAATAAAACCAAAGGAAGGAAATACAAAAAAGGAAAAATATAAGTTGACCAAGGCTTATGATAAGCCTTGGCCGTACATCATCCAAGTCCAATTTGGACTTTGAATAAAAAAGTGCAAGCAAGCCTTGGCCCATTAGCCAAGGTCGGTTAGGAAAAAAAAGACTTGTGCCTATTTAAGGCACAGCAAAGCCGCGAAGCAAGAGGAGAACGCGAGAAGCAGCGGCAGAAGTCGATAAAAATTAGAATAGGTTTCTTTTAATTCTCTACAATAAATTTATAGACGATGTTTTCAGAGTTTCTTCGGGTTTAAGAGTTGAAGAAATTTCGTAACGTTATTCTCTATTTTACTTTTATTCATTAAATTATGTTTATTTTCCAGATTAATTATTCTAGTTTCTTTAATATGTTAGGCTAAATTTATGTGCTAAGGTGACGATGAAGCTTTGTTGATTTTGATAGATGCTATATTTGTGAATTAATTTTTCCCCATAACTTGATCATTCATGTTTAATATTTATTCTTTATTCAATTGTTGAGATAATTTTTTAGATGGGTTTAATCAAGTTTCTCTCATGCTTTGAATAAATCTTAATAATTGAAAGTTTTGATTTTTAATGTCAAATATTAACTGTGATTTCTAGTTGGGATACAATTAATGATTTGAAGATTCTTTTGCAAAATAAGAATAAACATACTTTTGGGATTCATTAACTTAGGGCTTAAAATATGATATCTTCCATGGTAACGAGGTTAGACTGCGAGATTATCATGTAGTAAAATTTGGGGAAAATTAATGATCAAATATAGTTGACGTTAGGATTAACGAGGTGGATTCCGAGCCTTAGCCTTTTACGATTACTTGTTTAGTCTCGCTTTTTAATCTTCGTCTTTTATTTAATTAGTTATTTTTCTAATATTTTCTTGTTTTAGTTTATTTTAATTGATTTCACTCAAGTTATCAATTGTTCTCGTTTAAAAATTTATTTATTAAGTCTCTAGATTCATTATATATTCTTTTAGTATTACTTTATTTTTGTTCTTAAAATTATTAATTACTTTTTTCTTAGGATTTTTAATTGTCTTACTTATTTAGATTTATTGTTTAGTCTTTTATTATTTTATCTCAACCTTGAATATCAATCTTTCCAACTAGATTAGGAAGTCTAAATCTTAGTCTAAAATTTGATCTTAACTGAACAAGTCTCTGAGGGATCGACCTCGTATTTGCCTAAGCCATACCTTTATACAGTTCGTGCACTTGCGAGTAATTTAAAACGTACAACAAGTTTTTGGTGCCGTTGCCGGGGACTTGAATAGGATAAGTTTTTAGACTTTTGATTAGGATTTTCTTCTACTAGTTGTTTTATTGCTTTTTGAAAAAAAAAATTAAAAAATAAAATTAAAAAAAATAATAATTGCATTCTTTATTTTCTTTCTTTGTTTCTTGTTGTGTGATATTTGTGTTGCATGAAAGTTTGGGCACGTGATCATACAAACAGGCTAGTTAGCATTGAGTTAGAACAAGAATCTAAAATTAGTTAACAGGGAGAAGAGATTAAGCCTCTTAGGGAGTTGTTCCACCCCATCTCTACCAATCCTCCTTCATGCATAGTTTTGCCTACTACTACAGCCGCACATTTTGAGCTAAAACCACAGGTAATAAATCTTCTTCCCACTTTTCATGGTCTAGATAGAGAGGATCTTTATTTGTATGTTAAAGAATTTTTGGAAATATGTACTACATTTAAATTTTAAAATTTTTCTGAAGAATCTGTTTGCTTGCGCCTATTTCCTTTTTCACTAAAGGATAAGGCGCTTGTGCCTATTTCCTTTTTCACTAAAGGATAAGGCCAAAGCATGGCTTAATTCTCTTCCTTCTGGATCTATTACATCTTGGGCAGCAATGGTAAAAAAGTTTTTGTCAAAATTCTTTCCCATGAATAAAACTAATGCCCTGAGGAGAGAAATTACTGATTTTTGTCAGGATGAACATGAAAAATTTTATGAAAGTTGGGAGAGGTTTAAGGATTTGCAAATTAAATGTCCTCATCATGGTTTTGAAACTTGGAGATTAGTGGAATACTTTTATAATGGGTTGACACAGTCAAGTAGGAATATGGTAGAGTCAATGAATTGTGGGGGTTTCTCGAGTCTAACAGAGGATGATGCATATAATTTTCTTGAAGGTTTGTCAGAGAGCTCCAGCAATGGGATTTCTCTACCCGTAAAGAGAAGCCAGTTCAGACAGCAAAGAAATGGGGTTTGTATGAGATTAGGGAGGAGGTAGATATAAAGGCTAGATTAGATGCTCTTACAAGAAAAGTAGATGCCTTAGCTGTGAATAATGGAGGAGTTTCTGTTAACAATGTTCATAATGAAATATGTTCTATTTGTGCGAGTCATATGCATGTAACTGCAATATGTCCTTCTATGCCTGCATATAATGAGTGTCATGCTGAACAAGCGAATTCACTTAATAATTTAGGAAGGACATTTGTTAATCCATATGTGGAGACATATAATCCTAATTTGCGGAACCATCCAAATCTTTCATGGAAATTAAATCAACCTTCTAGTAACCCAGTTGTCCCACCAGTGCAATATCATAATCAGTTTAGGCCACCTAATCAGAACTACTCTCATGCTCAGGTTCTACCTCAGTTTGCAAGTCAGTCTAGGCAACAATCATCACTAGAGAAGTCTCTCAAAGCATTCATGCAGACCACGACCCAGGCAATTCAGGAAATGAAAAATTCAACTCAATTGAACACTAATGCTATAGCTAAGTTAGAGACGCAGATGGGTCAATTGGCTACACAAATAGGAGAAAGAGAGGAAGAAAAATTTCCAAGTCAACCCATACCCAATCCAAATGGGCAATATGTTATTAATGGGGCATCTAGTTCTAATTCAGGGCAGGAGCATGTACAATTCATCACTACACTTAGGTCTGGTAAGCAAATTGATAATCATGTGACTGTTCCTGAGCGTAGCAATAGGAAAGTAGAGAAAGCTAAAAACTCTGAGGATGATCTTAATGAAAGTAGAGTGCATTCTTCACATGATACACCTATAGAGCCTAAAGAGTCACATCCTAGAGTCATAGAGCCTGAAATTAAAGAGTTCGTGCCTAAAGCTCCATTTTCCCATAGGCTTCTTAGTAAGAAGGACAGTGCACATGTTGGTGACATTTTAGAGGTCTTCAAGCAGGTACAAATAAATATACCTTTCTAGATGCCATTAAACAAGTGCCTGCATATGCTAAATTTTTTAAAGATCTTGTTACAGCAAAAAGAAAGACAAATGTTCCTAAGAAAGCATTTTTAACAGAACAGGTGAGCTCAGTGATTCAAAATAAATATCCTGTTAAGTATAAAGATCCTGGATCTCCTACTATTTCTTGCAGAATTGGAGAACATCAGATTGAGAGAGCTTTGCTAGATTTAGGTGCAAGTGTGAATTTATTACCTTACTCTGTTTACTTGCAATTAGGTCTAGGTGAGCTAAAGCCTACTAGGATGACACTGCAATTAGCTGATAGATCAGTAAAAATTCTGAGATGTAAAATTGAGAATGTTTTGATTAAGGTAGATACTTTTTACTTTCCGATGGATTTTGTTGTTCTGGATACTGAGCCTGTTGATAACCTTACTGTGTAGACTCATGTTACTTTGGGTCATCCATTTTTAGCCACATCAAATGCATTGATTAATTGTAGGAATGGTGTGATAAAAATTTCTTTTGGTAACATGACTATTGAGCTTAATATTTTCCATATAAATAAACAAATGTCTGATGATAATGATGATATTTGTGAAATTAATATGATTGAAGATTTAGTTCATGAAGCATTTGTGCAGTCAAGTTATGTAGACCCATTGGAAGCATGTTTAGCTCATTTTGGTTTTGATTTGGATATTGATAATGTTGTTGCTGAGGTAATTCTTTGCTAGATTCTGTGCCTCTCATGAATGTCGATAAGTGGCAGCCTAAACCATTACCGCTTACCCTTTCCTCATCACCACCATTACCATCTGTAGTAAAGCCATCTAAGTTAGAGTTAAAGCCTTTGTCAGATACCCTTAAATATGTCTTTTTAGGAGCTAATGAGACACTGTCCACCATTGTAGCTTCTGATTTAGATGAGTCTTAAGAACGTCAGTTAGTGAGTGTTTTACAAGAGCATAAAGAGGCCATAGGTTGGACAATAGTAGACATTAAGGGTATTAGTCCATCAGTTGTTATGCATAGAATCCATTTGGAGGAAGATGCTAAGCCCACACGTGAATCACAAAGGCATCTAAATCCTATCATGCAGGATGTGGTAAAGGCTGAAATTCTGAAACTTTTAGATGTGGGCGTTATCTCTCCTATTTCTGACAGTAATTGGGTGAGTCCTGTGCAGGTAGTACCTAAGAAGTCTGGTGTAACTGTTGTTAAAAATGAAGATGATGAGCTAGTTCCAACAAGAGTGAAAACTGGGTGGAGAGTATGTATTGATTATCGTAAGTTGAATTCTATGACTAGGAAAGATCACTTCTCTCTCTCTTTCATAGATCAGATGTTGGAAAAATTAGCTGGCCATATATATTATTGTTTTCTTGATGGATATTCTGGTTATAATCAAATTGCAATTGTACCTGAGGATCAAGAAAAGACTACATTTAGATGTCCATTTGGCACTTTTGCATATCGTCGCATGCCTTTTGGGTTGTGCAATGCTCCGGCCACTTTTCAAAGATGCATGATTAGTATTTTTTCTGATATGGTTGGGCAATTTTTAGAAGTGTTTATGGATGGTTTTTCTATCTTTGGAACTTCATTTGATACTTGTTTACATAATTTATCTTTGGTGCTAGCTAGTTGTAAAGAAAAGAATCTTGTGCTTAATTGGGAAAAATGTCACTTCATGGTTAAAAAGGGTATTGTACTTGGTCATATCATTTCTGAAAAAGGCATTGAAGTAGATAAGGCAAAAATTGGTTTGATTTCTAATCTTCCTTTTCCTAGGAATATAAAAGAAATTAGATCATTTCTTGGCCATGTAGGATTTTACAGGAGGTTCATAAAAGATTTTAGTAAGATAGCTAGACATTTATGAAATCTCCTTGGTAAGGATACACCTTTTGTTTTTTATGATGCATGTATTGAAGCTTTCAATAGACTGAAAAATGAATTGACTTCTGCACCTATTATTAGACCACCTGATTGGAATGTGCCTTTTGAAATTATGTGTGATGCTTCTGATTATGCTATTAGTGCTGTTTTGGGTCAGCGAATTGATAAACTTCCTCATGTGATTTATTATGCTAGCAGAACAATGAATGGTGCTCAATTGTACTATTCCACCACTGAGAAAGAGCTATTGGATGTTGTTTTCGCTTTGGAAAAATTCAGATCTTATATTCTAGGGTCTAAAGTCATCATATTTTCTGATCATGCTGCTTTGAAATATTTGTTCTCTAAAAAGGATACTAAGGCTAGGCTCATTAGATAATTTTACTTCTTCAAGAATTTGATCTTGAGATTAGAGATAAAAAGGGGTCAGAAAATGTAGTAGCTGATCATTTATCTAGATTAGTGATTGAGCATGATGATAATGTTTATCCTATTGTTGAGTCTTTTCTTGATGAGCAGCTGCTACAGATTTCTCAAACACCATGGTATGCTGATATTGTAAACTACTTGGTTACAAATCAGCTACCAACACATTGGAGCAAGCAAGATAAGTTCAAGTTTTTGTCTGAGGTAAAACATTTCTTTTGGGATGATCCCTACTTGTTTAAATATTGTCCTGACCAGATTATTAGAAGATGCATTCCTGAAAGTGAACAACAAAATATTATTTCTTTTTGTCATGATCATGCATGTGGTGGTCACTTTAGCTCTAGGAAAACAGCTACTAAAATTTTGCAATGTGGATTTTATTGGCCTTCTATATTTCGTGATTCGTATGATTATTGTAGAGCTTGTGAACGATGCCAGAGATTAGGGAATATTTGTAAGAAAAATATGATATCGTTGAACCCAATTTTAATCGTTGATATTTTTTATGTTTGGGGTATTGGTTTTATGGGGTCATTCCCTAATTCTTTTGGTAATCTTTACATTCTAGTTGGAGTAGATTATGTGTCAAAATGGATAGAGGCTAAAGCATGTAGCAGTAATGATCATAGAACAATTGTTAAATTTTTGAAAGAACATATTTTTCCACGATTTGGTACTCCAAGGGCAATCATTAGTGATAGGGGTAGATATTTTTGCAATAAGGTGTTTGAGCAGTTAATGAAAAAATATGGCATTATTCATAAGGTAGCTACTCCTTATCACCCACAGACTAGTGGCCAGGTTGAAATATCCAATAGGGAGATAAAAAGAATTCTAGAAAAGAATGTAAATCCACACGGAAGGATTGGTCTTTGAAATTAGATGATGCATTATGGGCATATAGGACATCATATAAGACTCCCATTGGAATGTCGCCATATCGTCTAGTGTTTCGTAAGGCATGTCATCTTCCTGTTGAGCTAGAGCATAAGGCATACTGGGCTATCGGAACTTTAAATTTTGATCTTGATAAGGCAGGTCTTCAAAGAAAACTTCAACTCAATGAGTTGGAGGAAATCCGTAATGATGCTTATGATTGTGCCAAGTCATATAAAGATAGAATGAAGAAAGCGCATGATTCTAACATCTTCAGGAAATCCTTTGAGCCTGGTCAAAAAGTCTTGCTGTATAATTCCCGTTTACATTTATTTCCAGGAAAACTAAGATCTAGGTGGTATGGTCCATATGTTGTGCGTACTGTCTATCCTCATGGTGCTATTAAAATTGAAAATCCTCAGAATGGCAATATTTTTAAAGTAAATGGGCAACGATTAAAACCATTTCTAGAATTTAAACACCCAGAGATCGAAGAGGTCTTGGTAGATGATCCTGTTTATCAGGATTAAAATACTGTTTATGCAATCTTTATTTTTCCCAACTTTTGGTTGGACCTCTATTGAGTTATAGTGGGCTTTACCATTTTCTCAAAAATGGATTATCTTGTGTAATGGAAGTCCTGGGGTTAACTAGGATGGATACTATGAAAGTAAAACCATTGGCCGAAAGCGTAATGCCTAGCTTTCCCTCCTAAGTATGGGGGACTGGCTGGGGTTTGAGTACGTTGGTGGTTTAAAATTAATGGCCTCTCCTCTGCATTTTTAATGTACTTGGTTAACTCTATTTCTGAAGTTTCACAGGATTTGTCTTACTGGCTGATATTAAATGGATCCAGGTATTTAGATTCTATCTCTTTTTTCTATTTCTGTTTTAGTTAATTTATTATTTTTATTGTTTCATAGAGTCGGCTTTAGTGTCTCCCAGAGTTCGGAGCCTTTGTATGGGGATGTAAATAGGGTCAGCCAACAAAAAAAATATAAAAATTGGAAAATGTAAAAAAAAAAAATTATTTTATTCTTTTTGTTGTTTCTTGTTACTTTGCTTTTTCTTGTTTTCTTGGGTTCAATGAATAGTTTCAGATTTAAAGCATTATTTTCCTTTTCCTTATCAAGTGCTTCAGGTATGTTTTCGTACAGACTTTATTTTCTTAGCTTACTTGTTCTCATACACTTTCATTATTCATTTTTACTCTCTGTTCCTTGTTGTACATATTTGAGAGTTTATTTTTAAACATTGAGGACAATGTTTGGTTTTGATTGGGAGTGGGGAGTCATTTTTCAATCATCATTATTTTTGTTTCTCCCTTCCTTTTCCTTTGCTTTAGCTTAAGTTGTATGTCAAGTTAATTAACCGCTTTTGTGAAAAGGAATTCACTGTCATCATACTCAGCTCCTTGCACATTCATGTAGCAACACAATACTATTTTTTGTTGAAGGATTGAATGATGAGATAACCTGAAGAGGATATGTGAAAAATATTTCAATCCTTGTACGTCTTGAGCTTATCATTTATTGCAGAGTGTTACTTTCTTGGCCATCTAATTATTTTCCTTTGTGGAAACTCATGTTATATCGTTGAATAGTCTCATTTTTTTTTCATTTATTTGCCTAAAAGTTCTTTATGTCACACTTGAAGTGAAGTCATGAAATTTCGGGTAAGCCATGTAAATCTTTAAGAGATGACAGCTAGGCCTTGCTTCTTGTTTTGAGCCTTATACTAATATATATATTTTTTCCCTTTACATAACCACTAGTCGCACCGTTGAGCCTTGAAATTAGCCTTTCTTCGGTTAACCCCTTTTCCCAAAGTGTTTCAAGTAGAAAATGGAAACATTCTTTCAGCATTGATGGAGATTATGAGCTTAAATTAGTTAGTTGCATTGGCTACTCTTGTTACTAGTGATTTTATCTTCTTGGAGTAGGATGACGTATGTAAGATGTTTCATATCTTTACTGAAGTCTTCTCTTGGTTGGAAAAATAGTGATGGAAGTGTTAGTTTCAGAAAAACAAAGCGAAAAAAATATACAAAAAAGTACCAAAACAAAAAAACAAAAACAAAAACAAAAACAAAAAATTGAAAAAAAAGAATAAAGTCAGTGAAAGACTGATGGAGTTGTGAAATATGTGAATGAGAAAAGAGTAGAAGAGGAGTATTGAACAGAAAAGCTGAAAGTATTTCCCAAGTAATCTTGAGACATGTTTGACATTCATCACTTCACCTTAAACCTTATACATATATCCTATTTACCTACATTGCATCCTAAAAAACTCCTTACTTGATCTTAGGGGTTACATGGCAATTTTGACTGTATATGATTGATCTAAAAGGGTTATATGAAGTATTTTTGGTATCCTTCCATGAGGCTATATTCTATATTTTCTTCATTAACTGTTCCTTCATAAATGCTTATATGTGAGATTTTTATTTGTCAATATTCCTCCACTGACATATACTAGTTGAGAGTATTACACTTTATCTTCTGAGTGTTGTTGTTTAGTGATAATATCTGTGAGGATTGAGTTGACATGTATTCTCTGAAAGGGGACTTGAGTCGTGATATCTGAAGATGAGGAGTTGGTATTGTGCTTGCTAACTCATTCACATATGCTGAGTTGACGATTTGTGAAGTATTTCTAACAATTGTAGCTTTTTGCTTGGTGTATTGACTTGAGTGAAGGTTAAGCGAAGAAAAGAAAAATAATTTATTTTTACATTTCAATAATCTTTTATATCGCTCCAATTGCTAGGGACTAGCAATACGCTGATTCGGGGTTGTGATATAAGTCGGGTTTTGCATATTTTTATATTTAAATTAGACTTTGTTACATTCAATTTGAGCATAATTAATAAGTATTAAGTCATTAATTTGTTTATCACTTTTTTGAGACTTTTTCATATTTCAGGGCTAAAAAGTTGTTTGTACGTGAGAAAGTAATTAAATATGAAGAACTCGAGGACATACAGATCAGGAGTTGTGATGATAAAATAACACTTAGAGCAAAGTCTTGAAGAATTACATGAGAAGAAAAGATCAAAAGCTTTTTGAAGAATATTTAATAAAAATTTGAAGAAATAAAACAAAAGGAAAGAAAATAGAAAAAAGGAAAAAAAATAAGTTGACCAAGGCTTATGATAAGCCTTGGTTGTACATCATCCAAGTCCAATTTGGACTTGGAATAAAAAAGTGCAAGCAAGCCTTGGCCCATTGGCCAAGGTTGGTTAGGACAAAAAAGACTTGTGCCTATTTAAGGCACAGCAGAGCCGCGAAGCAAGAGGAGAACACGAGAAGCAGCGGCAGAAGTCGATAAAAATTAGAATAGGTTTCTTTTAATTCTCTGCAATAAATTTATAGACGATGTTTTTAGAGTTTCTTCGGGTTTAAGAGCTGACGAAATTCTGTAACGTTATTCTCTATTTTACTTTTATTCATTAAATTATGTTTATTTTCCAAATTTATTATTCTAGTTTCTTTAATATGTTAGGCTAAATTTATGTGCTAAGGTGACGATGAAGCTTTGTTGATTTTGATAGATGCTATATTTGTGAATTAATTTTTCCCCATAACTTGATCATTCATGTTTAATGTATATTATTTATTCAATTGTTGAGATAATTTTTTAGATGGGTTTAATCATGGTTCTCTCATGCTTTGAATAAATCTTAATAATTGAAATTTTTGATTTTTAATGTCCAATATTAACTGTGATTTCTAGTTGGGATACAATTAATGATTTGAAGATTCTTTTGCAAAATAAGAATAAACATACTTTTGGGATTCATTAACTTAGGGCTTAAAATATGATATCTTCCATGGTAACGAGACTAGACTACGAGATTATCATGTAGTAAAATTTGGGGAAAATTAATGATCAAATATAGTTGACGTTAGGATTAACAAGGTGGATTCCGAGCCTTAGCCTTTTACAATTACTTGTTTAGTTTCGCTTTTTAATCTTTGTTTTCTATTTAATTAGTTATTTTTCTAATATTTTATTGTTTTAGTTTATTTTAATTGATTTCACTCAAGTTATCAATTGTTCTCGTTTTTAAATTTATTTATTAACTCTCTAGATTCAATATATATTCTTTTAGTATTACTTTATTTTTGTTCTTAAAATTATTAATTACTTTTGTCTTAGGATTTTTAATTGTCTTACTTATTTAGATTTATTGTTTAGTCTTTTATTATTTTATCTCAACCTAGAATATCAATCTTTTCAACTAGATTAGGAAGTCTAAATCTCAGTCTAAAATTTGATCTTAACTGAACAAGTCTCTGAGGGATCGACCTTGTATTTGCCTAAGCTATACCTTCATACGGTTCATGCACTTGTGAGTAATTTAAAACGTACAACAGCCCACCTCGGGCATGCTACAAAGAAGAGAGCGAGAAGCGTGAAACTCAGGGTGGGAGAGTAGCAGAAACAACTCCATCTCCCGCCTTATTGACCTTAGGGGATCCCTCCTCAGTCAGCTTCATCCCCTTCTTCACAAAGTTCATAACTCTGTGGGCTTGAACCTCAGGTCAGCTGGAAGCCTCGGTATATTGAAGAACTCTGGTGGCGGGGCCTCCATAATCTCCAAGTACTCGGTCTTGGAGGGCTTGAGGAAGGTCTTTGCCCGTTCTCGAGCGGCAAGCTGACCTCAAAAATAGTATTCTAGCTCAGCGAATCTAACCATCGCCTCGCCCTCCTTCATCAGCCAGGACACGCCCGTATCGTTGTCCTTGAAGGCTTTCACCGCATTTTCCCCATCAGGCCCGACCTTCTCTTTAAGCTTTTGAAGGCCAATCTCTACTTCGAGCTTCTCATTCTTAAGTGTTGCGATGTCGTGGCTAGCCTGAGGCCTTCGGGACTATTCCTGCTCAAGTTCTCTGTGGTCTTCAGCTTCTCCTTCAGCTGGTTGATCTTATCGCCATCATCCCGGTATCTCTTCAGGGTCTCCTCCCTCTGTTCTAGCAGCTCGACCTGGGCTTCATTGTACCTATACTCTAACTCGGTACAACGGGCCTGGACCTTATGAATAAGGCTAGGGACGGAGAGGACATGAGACTCGACCTGCAAGGAGAAGAGGTTAGGCAAGATGCAATGAAAGAAAATCCTGCGATCAGACATAAAGCGACAGATTACCGTTGCTGTATCTGTTCACAAGTCAAGAACGAGCTGATCCACAGAGACTTTGGCTAATTTGGGGTCGCGCTCGATGGGGGCAGAAGTATCAACTACTCGGTCATTCTTAGACTGAATTACCTCTGCCGTCTTCCCTTTTCCCGTCTCCTCGAGTCGGGGCCTCTTCTTCGATTCCATCTTGGCGGGAAGACGTTTGACGATTACCACGCTCGATCCTTTCTTCTTGGGAGGGGACCCCTGGGTCTTGCTTTTCTTTGAAGATACCTCATTCTCGGTCTCCTCAGCCTTTTTACCGGGTGCGAAACCCTCGCCACTCATCACTGCCTCTCTCCTCATGATGAACGCCCTCTCTCCAACGGTTGACATTCCTGAAAATCAAAGAAGTTGGTTAGTAAAATCAAATGGCACTAAGTCGGAAAAAATGCATATGATGATCAAAATGGTGGTAATGAAGAACTAGGAAGGTCGGATCCGATTCCGAGACTAACCCTCTGCCCGATTCTCGTCCTCATCATCTGATTCGGGAACTAGGTCAGGGTGTGACCTGGTCAAATCGGGTGCCCGACCGAATAACTTGGACTTTTAAATCTTGTCCTACGTGAGGACACTCATAATATCTATCAGTTGATTCGGGCCCGGCTTAAGCTTTTCCGCGTTGTGGGCTTCTGAGTTGGACAGTAAAGGCTGGTCGTTGAGTTTCTTCTTCAGAGACGGGGTCCATTCACTCCTACACCCCATGTTGGTCGAGCACTCCACCCAGTAGTACTTGTTATGCCAACCCTTGTTTGAAGACTTCTACTTGGTAAAAAGGGCCAGATCATTTCTAGCCGCAAAATAGAACCACCCGGGTTGTTTAGGGTTGGATTTGCAGTTGTAGAAGTATCTGAACAGGGTGAGGGTTGGCTCCACACCCATCTCCCAGAAGTACACGTAAAAAGCTACGATCATGGCCCAACCATTGAGAGCCACCTGGCCCGGGCTGAGCTCGAAGTAGTCTAGCATAGAGGTGATGAAGTAGGGGAGGGGCAGTTGAATCAAGTCAAAAGTCAGATCATGGATCGTGAAGTGGCCATCGGGCGGGTTGCATGCATAGTCGAGCCGACCTGGAATCTTGAGTCTAAACATCCAGTCTACTGACCAATTCCTTAACCTACCATTTAGCAATGCTTTGGTAGTATGGCACTCGCATCAGCAACAGGCAAAAAGCTGCTGGATCTTCTTTCCTCGACCCGAGAAACGCTGGCTGTGTGAACACGAGGCGGCAGAGTTGCCTTCATAGGTACAGTGCCCACCGCCTTGGCTCTAAAAGTCTCGGCTATGTACTTATGGGGTATCTCGAGGCCCTTCAGCTGGTTCAAGGGTGAGTCATCCCTAGACACGCCCACCTCATGCAGGTCGGACAGAAGATCCTCTTCGGCCTCCTCTTGTGCCCTTCGGATCTTCACGATTCTACACTCCTCATCACTCTCTGACTGGGCCTGTGTGGGTTTGGACTCCTCCTCTTGAGAGATACTTGAATCACCATCGTCACTGTCCTACTCTGAGGACGGCTCCGAGCTAGAAGGATTCTCCTCACCACCCCCATATGATCTAACTTCCATCTCTTGGGAGTCATCGGACTCCGACTCTCCCATTTGTTTAAAATGTGTATGAAATGTAAATATGCAAAATCTAAAGGGAATCGGGACGTACCTAATGGGTATATAGTTGGAATACACGAGGCTGATGGGACCAGACTAGTGATCTTTTGAGCTCACGGATCCCCGACCTTCCAAACTCCCGAGCTATAAACTTCCCGAGCTTAAACGCCTGAGAGAGCCTTGAAAGCTTAGATGCAAAGGGTGAAATGGATTTCGGAACATTGGGACCCTATTTATATGCACTAACTATAACCGTCTCGAGAATGTCAAACGCCGTGTCCTATCAGAACCAAGACCTAACGTGTCAGATCCTAAAAAACGGCCTCCACGTGATGTGGCACCTACCCTTGGTCGGCCACACCTAGCTCGGAAATACATAATGCCAACCTAGACCCCTTCCAAGTCCCTGGACCTTGGGTGGGAGGGAACTGACAAGGGATCACCCGAGCTAGGAATGATGCCGTCAGGTCACATATCGACCTCAAGATCCGACCCGACCCGATGTTAGACCCAAATGGCCCCTGCGGCTTTGCCAGCCAATCCTATGGGACATAAAGCAAGGCACATAACTCGGACCAACAGATAATTCCGTTGACCACCGAGTAATAACTTTGTCCATTGGTTGTTCAGCGCGGGCAGCAGGTAGCGTTTCGGGCAGCATTGTACATTTATTGCTGTCCAAATCCAAATTAGTATAAATAGAGCTCCATTCCGTATTTATGAAGGTAACTCGTGCATTAAATATTCCAATCTGCCGAATCAATTCGGACAAACTAATCATTCTCACACCTTAGGGAAAAATACAGGTCATCACCCTGCCTTTTCTTTCTCTTACTTGCGCAGACTTAGAGCTCGACCAGGAAGCACAGCTCGGACTTGGACAAGTGGACCGACCTCGACTGTTAGTTCTCGACACATACGATTAGAGCTTGTAGCCTAGTCTATTTGTACCTAACTGACTAAATTTGAATCCACGAACATAAAGGATATTAATTTAGGCAACCTACCATCGTAGATCAGTCTTTTCCCATTTCATACTTTGTAAAGCTTTTAAAGTGCACTAGAGTGATAGTTTGTCATTAGTCAACGTTTGTTTTCCCGTCAACTATTTTTACTTTCAAAATCAACTCTTTACATTCTTATTATAGTATTTTGCATTTTTGGTGACAATCCCAATTCTCCATGGACGTCCCTTGAGTAGCCATTAGCATGGCCAAATATAAATTTTAACTAAATTGTTATTGCTTCATTTTTATCACTTATTATTGATTGTACAATGATGCGATTAGTGATACACAAACTTGAACTCATTCCCTCAACAATATTTCCAAAGCAAAATTAATGATAATTAATGGGTATAGAACTGATGCCATTTATCAGCAGCCATCTTATTTATAATATTCGTAGAACTCAGCTACTTTGATATCAGACATCTTAACAAAAAATTAGAAACAAAATATGCAAGTAATAAGTTAATTAAAAATTAAATAAAAATAATTTTAACTCATTGAACAAAGAGACATGATTTATTTCATGAACAATTAAATAATTTTTTTTGTAAAGCTAGAAAACAAATATGATATTTTAATCTCATTTTTACTAATAATATCTACCACCTAAATTTATTTTATTTCAATAATATCTACATGTAAAAAGTGCCCTATGTCATTTAACGCAAAAAATAACATATGAAGAAAAATATAAATCAAATATTTAATTTTTTTAATAAAAGTAAGATTTTTTTATTTTTTTTGTGTAGCACGGGTGATTGTTGGCTTACATTTGGCATGATGGTTGTTTTCAAAAGGTCTTGTCATTTAAAAATTGTAGGTGGAATTCAGCTCCATCAATATAAGATATCTTAACAAAAAATTAAACACAAAATATGCTAGCAATAAGTTAATTAAAATTTAAATAGATAACTTTACCTCATTCAACATAGAGAAATGATTTATTTGAACAATTAAATAACCTTTTTTTACAAAGCTAGAAGAAAAAAAAGAACTTCTAAAATCATTTTTACTAATAATATCTACCACCTAAATTTGGTTGATTATATTATCTACATGTAAAAAGTGTCATACGTCATTTAATACATAAAAAGTAACATATAAAGATAAATACGAAGAAAATATTTAATTATTTGAATAAAAGTAAGATTCCTTATTTTTTTGTATAGGAGGGATGATTATTGGCTTAAATGTGGCATGATGGTTGTTCTCAAAAGGTTTTGTCATTGAAAAATTGAAGGTGAAATTTGTTTTCACTTATTTATGATTTGTTTGATTTGATTTTTAATATATGAATTAAATACTCTACATTAATCAATCTCTAATTGAAAAATAAAAAAAAATTACGAATGAGGTTTTGTAATTTAAAAAACGAAGGTGAAACTTTCGTTTTACTTATTTATGATTTTTAATTTAATTTACTATATCAAAAGAATATTCTAAACTAATCAAGTTTAAGAATATTATAAACTACAAGTGTTTAATCGAAAAACAAAGCAATTCTACCAGGAGGCTTTATCATTTAAGAAAAGGAGATGAGATTTTTTCACTTATTTATGATTTTTTAATTTGATTTAGACCCTATTGCTTTAAAAAAAAAATTCAATTTCATCCCTATTATTTTTCTAAAAATTTCAATTTCATCCCCATTGTTTGTCTAAAAGTTTCAACTTCGTCCCTATTATTTAAAATTTCTTAATTTCGTCCCTATTATTTAAAAAAAAAAAAATTTGTCCCTATTATTTTTTAAAAAAATTAATTTTGTCCCCATTATTTTTTTAATGTTTTAAATTCATCTCTATTGTTAAAAATTATTCAATTTAGTCTTTATATTTTTCAAAAAATAATATGACTAAATAAAAACTTTTTGAGAAAAAATAGGGACGAATTTGATTATTTAGAAAATAACAGGGACAACATTGATTAATTTTAAATAATAAGGACGAATTTAAAAATTTAGGGACGAAATTAAAACTTTTTAAAATAATAAGGACGGAATTGAAACTTTTTTACAAAGAATAAGGACCAAATTAAGAAATTTTAAATAGTAGGAACGAAATTGAAATTTTAAACAAACAATATTGATTAAATGTGACATTTCCAAAAATAATCATCCACCTGTGTGGTACACTTCCATAAAACCAATTAGGGAAAACTTCACATATAGTCCCTATATTGCACAAAAGTCTCAATTTAGTCCCTATTGTTAAAATTTATCCAAATTAGTCATTATTATTTCCAAATAAATCTCATTTTCGTCCCTATTATTTTTAAAAAATCTCAATTTCGTCTCGCTTATTTAAATTTATCCAAATTTGTCCTTATTATTTTTAAGAAATCTCAATTTCATCCATATTATTTCTAAAAAATCTCAATTTCGTCCTTATTGTTTCCAAATATAATCGGATGAAATTGAGATCTTTTAAAATTAATAAGGACTAAATTGGATACAAAATTAAATAATATGAACGAAATAAGACTTTTTAAAACAATAAGGAGTTTGCGCTGGAGAGTATTTGTGGAATTTTCTCAAACCAATTATTCCAAGACTCGAAGTAGAACATACACATACACATTTTCAATTCTTTGCAACAGAACAAACGGACCAAGAAATGGAGATCAAAGATGAAGTTGCAGAAAAAGAAACCGATCGTATCAGTGATTTGCCTGACGAAATTCTCTCCCACATACTCACTTTTCTAGACACCAGAACTGCCGTACGAACTTCAGTTCTTTCCACTCGCTGGAAACTTATTTGGACAGATTGTGAGACGCTCGATTTCACGTATGAGCCTGAGGCAAGCTTGGAGCAGCAAGATTCAAGCGATGCACTAGCATTCGCTTTGCTAGTCAACAAAATAAATTTCACTGCGGGCCTGGATGATTTTCTATCAAGACGGACGAACGCAAGGCTGACCAAATTTCATTTGAACCTCAAGAGTAACGTGGCGAGGCAGCTTGTAGATTACTGTCTTCCATATGCGGCAAGGCACAACGTCGAAGAAGTAAAATTACGCGCATTTTGTATGGCAGAGCCTGTAGAGTTGCAGAAATTTTTGTTTACTTGCCAAAATTTAACTTCTTTGAAGTTGACGAATGTAGTAAAAAACAGCATTGCATTGCCGAAGTGTTTTGCGGTTCCAAATTTAAAAATGTTGAAGCTTAGTAGGTTTATTTTTTCTATTGAGAATTTCAATGAGGAGATTTTCACGGGGTGTACCAATCTTGAGAGTTTGGTATTGAAAAAATGTCAAATCAAGGCTTCGCTAAAAGTTCTGAACATTTCTTGTGACAGTCTCAAGAACTTGGAGATTTTGAATTGGAGAAGCCCTATGCATGGTGGTAAAGGTAGCATATATGTGGATGCACCCCAACTTGAGTCTTTTACATTCAAAGGTGTTCTCACCAAGGTGCGGTTTATGAATCATCAGCTTTGTCTGGACACAATTGAGGTAATTCTCGTTTTGATATGTTATATTTCCAGGGTTATAAAAAATTTATTGATTTTGATGAAATTTCCCAGAGGGCTTGTAAGTTGTAATTTATCAGGGTCTTTTAGTCGTTCTGCAGATATGATTAATGTGATAAAGGCTTGTTTCTTAAGTGATAGTTGGTGCAATTCTTAGTTTTAACTTAACTTTGTGTGAATTTTCATATTGGTGAAATAATTAGTGTTGTATACTAGTGAAATAATCTGTGTAAGGTGAGAACTTATATATAATCTGGTAAATGATTAAAGTAGGGTAGCGTATCCGAATGTAAATGAAGATGATAATGGAGGTTTCTTGTTCTTGTTTTCAGGCTCCATCAGCTGTTGATGACTTAAGAAAATTTGTTACCTTCACATTTGATAATCTGCAACATCTAAAGTGCAGTGTGAAGGAGAAATGTGGAGAGATGGTTACACCTGTTCGTACAGTAAAGCACTTACTTGAATCCTCTGCTGATGAAAAATTCATGCTGGATCTCTCTGAGGTATTAACTTAATAATCCAATTAGAACCTGAAGTTAATTTGGTATCTGCAAAATAAAAGAATGAACTGCTCTTAGCATCCCCGGCCCGCTTCTTTTATATGTTTTGATTGAGATTTCCTTCCTTGGTTTCAGAAGAATGTGGGGAAGTAGAGATGATATTTATACTTATCTAACTAATTGAATCTTGCTCATCAAAGCATCTATGAATACCCATGACATGTTTCCTTTTCTTTTCCTTCAATTTCAGTTTTTTAGCTTCTAATCTCCATACCCTGAATTTTTAACTGGTAGCTGCTGAGTGGATCCCATGTATCAACTCATGAATTTCTTGTAGCTTCTAGTTATGCACCTTTCAAGCACTTTTGTCACTTAATTATGTTCTCATGATTGTTTCTAGTCTTACTTTAGTGACATACTAAATAGATACTCCATTTGTGGCTTACATTTGTTACAGAAACTTACTAGAGCAGAGTTCTTCTCTAAAGCATCTCTTTTTCCTTCCCCTTTTCATTCTTTGTTCCCCTGTTTTGCTCGAAATTATATCCTTTCCGATGCTTTTCATTTACAGGGGCTCGCACATCGTAATGATCATAACTCAATTGTAGAAGGAAAGGATGAAAGGGAGAGGATAGTTGCTTTACCTCGACATGTTATCTCCTACTTGCTCGAAATCTCTCTTTCTGCAAAATCTATAGTTGTTGAATTTGGTGAGGTAGTTCATCATATCCATGTTAGTTTAGTATTTACTTATGTAGGCAACTTTAGAGAAACAAAGAAAGCAAAAGCAGAATCGCTTTAGTATCTAAATTTGTGTTTTCATATTTATTTTTCAGGGGTCACCTGAAGAAGAGTGACTAAAGAGAATACTTTGGATGCATGACATGCCAGAATTTGCAGATAGATTTCTACAGATTATGACCTTAAAAACTCCTTCCGGAAGTTGCTGCGCTTTTTGTGAATATTATCAGTACAGCTTGTGAAAATAGGACATCACATTTTTCATTCATTCTTTTTGTCCATATATAGATATTCAGAAAGATACCACAATTTGTAGCTAAAGCCTACTTTACTGAGTCTCTTCACAAAGTGTAATTTTGTTCATATGGAACCTTAATGTGGCCTAACTGCATAAATTTCTTTACTATATCATTGACAAGGTTAATAAGACTATGTCGCATCACTAGTCTACAAGAAAGTATTTAAGAATCAGTCTGCGGTAATCTACACGATTGAAGTGGCCGATGAGAGTAACTGTTGGAAATCAACATTTCTCTGGAAATTTCTTTCAGGAAACACATTATGTACCATTGTAATTCTCCTTTTGATTGGAGATTGGAATGATGCACTTCACATCTTGCTGTAAATCATGATCTTTTTACCTACTCATCAACCACCCAGGATGTGAGGCGCGACTGGGTGTGCTTAAGAACATCATCACCGCGATATATAGTTACATATACGACCCCCCTCACAAGCTCCTGTCTAGGCCTGGAGGGAGTATCATGTAAAGGCTCCGCAACCAAACAAGCTTATTTCTTAATCAAGTGAATTCTTGGAGCCATTGTTCTAAAATGAGAATGCAAAAGCTGTGCCAATATTCATATGTAATTTAGTATAGGAACATAAATTATTGGGATTGAATGATCATCTCTTACTAAACCTTTATTATGTGTCGACTTGTTAATTTATTTTCGGTTTTTTCCATAGCAATAATTAATTATTCACATTAAGACGAGTATTACGTTATATGTTTCGGGTGATCATGGTTGTGTTTACATATGTATATCTACATAGTGTCTGTCTGGTGGTGGGTTTCTAAGGCTCCGTTTGTTTGCCGTCAAATATTTTTCTAAAAAATGGTTTTTTAGTTTTTGGTGTTAGATAATATTGAAAAATTAGTCAATTAAAAAATATTTTTCAATCAAATGAAAATTTTAGTTCAAAAGAAGAAAATATTTTCATCTCTCAAGAGAAAAGAAAATATTTTCCGAAAAACTCACCCCCACCCTACGCACCCCCAACCCCCCCACCACCCCGTCACGCACGCCCCAATCCTACCCCTCGTCACCTCCCACCCTACCCCACTCCACTCCCGTGAAATTTTTGTATGTGTGCGTGAAATTTATATATATACATACATATATATACACACAACATATATATGTGTGTGTGTTTTTTTTATAAATTTCCTATCAAAAAATATTTTTTATTGAGATATCAAAATATCAACAAATATTTTTCAGTGTGTCAACCAAACATCAGAAATATTCTATTTTACAGAAAAATGTTTTCTCCTGTAAATATTTTATCTCAACAAATTATTTTACAGCAAACAAACGGAGCCTAAGTCTGTAAAGAAGTTCAACAAATGGTCAGTATAACGACTCAACGATCATGATAAGGAAGTTACAAATTTTATAAATCTCATTACTGTGGAAGCATATGAGGTTGTATAAAGTGACTAGCTTATCTAAATATTTAAGGTGTAAGAGAGGGGTTTATTAGATTATTTATTATCTTAAACAAGTTATCGCAAGTGCATGCAAAGTTAGCTTTTGAGCCTTGTACTTGAACTATTTTAATGTTCTAGAACCTTTTGGTGTCTAAACTCTGATACCATATTAAGTAACTATCTCATTTAAAAGTTAAGTTGTTAGGGTAACTCCAACAATTTTCCTATTTGTTTCTCTACATGCACAAAATTTTGATAATTTCTCTACATCTAAGGATTCTCTATTTCAGTTTCACTCCAACAATTTGCCTACATTTTTAATAATAGAGAATCCCTATTTCAGTTTATTTCAATAGTTTTTCTATTTTTGTTTTACTCCAAAATCTCTTCTTATCTTAATTAAACATGTTATTTTAATTTAAAACATTATTATTAATTTTTTATTTGTATTTATTTATTTTTGTTGAATTTTTTTTTTTAAAGTATTTTATTTTTATTTTTTATTTTACTGCTATATGGATTTAGGGATTCTTGTAGGGAAATTTTTAGTTTCTGAAATGTGAATGTAGGGATCATTGTAGAGATCTTGTTGCAGGTAAAGTTCTCTAGTTGGTTCTCTACATGTGGGGTAAAAGAGAGCTTAGAGAATGGATTGGAGATAATTTTTTTAAAAAAATTATTATATTATTTAGTATCTTTAATAGACTGTTTAAAAGAATGGTACAAAACTGTTTCTTGTTTAACGTTATGTTCCGTCCATAGAGCTCATATCCTTGAAGCATTGCAAATAAATAATGTAACAAATGACAAGTGGCTGGAGAATGAACACGAGCAATGGTTCTTTGTAGTAAGAACAGGAGAAAATGAGTTGATAAGCACCTGAAGGGTGTCAGAGTAGAAATGGCTGACATGTGTGGCACGTAAAGTCCATGTACACATGTGGGTCTATATCTTACACACATCAGAGTCCAAACATCCTAGCTTTTTGAACATTTTTTCCCACCTGGAAGAATTCAAAGAACAAATCAATGAGCAAAATGACAAATCAATGAACAAAATGACAGGTTCATGAAATGCTTCAGCTTGAAAATTGGCAACTTCTCGTATCTCATCTTCTGTCTCAACCATTCTTCTAATTTGCCATCAATTCTCACACACTAGATAATCAAACTTCACCTTTAATTTTCCATATATTCTATCAGCTACATAATTCACTTCTTCAGTCGTGATCAAAATGGATGTAACACACAAATATAAAGAATTCATAAAACTTTTAACGTGGTTTGGACTTAGCCTACATCCACGAACATTCAAATCCCGATTCATTTTTCGAGTCCGATTACTAACCGACTCTTACAACTACATAGCTTGAATATCTTGGGGTACTTTGATATAAAAACATTGAAGCCTATTTATACAAGTAGTAGAATGTACTAGAGCTAGGAATACAAAAAGGTACAAGCTAGATGCATGACTAGGTTCATGACTCTAAATGTTTCTACAATTAGTATACGTTATGATTACCTAATGCTTTGAACCTTGTCTTTTCATTTCTCAAGATTCCAAGAGTCATCTTGAGTTTTGATTTGTATTCTCCAACACCCATCTTCAAACCAAAACCATTTTCATACCAAACATTGCCCTTAATTTCTTGAAAGCACTTGTTGTACATGACTATAGAGTTATTGCAAATGATATTACATTTATTGGAACTAATATGGGATTTACAAATCCCCTTCTTTCTCTAGCAGTGTTTGATTGCTCCGATGCAGCATCTATCTGCTTAACGCATCGCGATAACAATCTTAAAGAATGAGCTCAAAACTCTTGTCTTTTTGGCAAGCACTGCACTATCTCTCTTAATGTGAGCACCTTTTACTTGAAGCATCCTCTTCTTGGCGGTCTTTTGCTCAAGCAATGGAATACACCTTATTTTCTTCAATTTTTGTCTGTTGACAACAAACTGGCAATCTTGTCCAGACTTCGTCAACTTTTCAACAACTCAATCTTTTCAATTTGTGCGACCCTGAGCTCTGATACCACTGGTTGGAAATGGATCTAGCACACGCAAAGGATACAGAAAACCTTTAACGTGGTTTAGACTTAGTCTACATCCAAGGACACCCAAGCCCATATACATTTTTCTGAGTCCAGTTACTAACCGGCTCTTACAACTACATAACTTGAATATCTTGGGGTACTTTGATATAAGAACAATGAAGTCTATTTATACTAGTAGTAGAATGTATTAGAGCTAGTAATACAAAAAGACACCAAATGCATTAATATACAATTAATATAATTTATGATTACGAAATGCTTTGAACCTTGTCTCTTCATTTCTCAAGATTCCAAGAGTCATCTTAAGTTTTAGTTTATATTCTCCAACAAGCCGATGATGATGATGATATTGAACTGTTGTATTGCACAAATCTATTTCCTCTCACTAAACCCATCGTGCACTTGATGAACCTCACATTGTGACATGAGCCATTCCAACTCCTTCCACTACTTATCAGGCCAATGTAATGTTGGCTTGTACCTCTACATCTCCATGAAAGTTCTGAGTATAGTCT
This sequence comes from Ehretia macrophylla, assembly GCA_037974665.1. Lineage (NCBI taxonomy): Eukaryota > Viridiplantae > Streptophyta > Magnoliopsida > Boraginales > Ehretiaceae > Ehretia > Ehretia macrophylla. The sequence continues at coordinate 65,472,871 of CM075769.1, forward strand.
TCTAAGAATACTAGTGTTGTACCCGTGTGATGCACAGGTGCAATGTAAGTAATCTAAAAATATGTAATATAAATATAAATTCACTCAACCTTTTAACCACACCATTGAAAGACTATAAGTAGCGATTAGTACATTAAAATTAATTTGGTTAAGAATAAAATGAGCTAAGGAATGTAATGGAACTGGGAATGAAATGAACTTGGGAATAAGAATGACATGCCCTAGGAATGAATATATTGATATCTATGTTTGGTAGTCAGTATACAAGAGCAGCAATGGCAATGACTTGTATAATATGATATAATTATTCTTTCATTATTATAGTATTAAAAATAAGAATAAACATGAACGTAAATGTAAAAAACATAAATATAATGAACATAATAAATAATAATAATAGTTATAATTATAATTGTAAGCATGATAATTACAATAATTATTTATTATTACTATTATTATTATTGTTATTATTGTTATTATTATTATTATTATTATTATTATTATTATTATTATTATTATTATTATTATTATTATTATTATTATTATTATTATTATTATTATTATTTTATTGTTGTTGTTGTTGTTGTTATATTATTATTATTATCATTGTTGTTGTTGTTAATTATTATTATTATTATTATTTTATATTTTTATTTTTACTATTGTTGTTATTGTTCTTCTTCTTATTATTATTATTATTGTTATTATTATTATTGTTGTTGTTGTTGTTGTTGTTGTTGCTGTTGTTGTTGTTGTTATTGTTCTTTTAAGTTTTATTAATTTTATTTTTATTATTTTTGTTATTGTTATTATTATTATTACTATTTTATGTATATTTAATTCTTATTATTCTTATTATCTATATTTATGTTTTTTATTATTATTTGTATTTTAGAACTAGGAATACAAAAAGACACCAAATACATTAATATACGATTAATATACTTTATGATTACCAAATGTTTTGAACTTTGTCTCTTCATTTCTCAAGATTCTAAGAGTCATCTCAAGTTTTGGTTTATATTCTCCAACAAGCCGATGATGATGACGATGTTACACTGTTGCATTGCACAAATCTCACTAAACCTATCGTGCACTTGATGAACCTCACACTGTGACATGGGCTATTCCAACTCATTCCACTGCTTATTAGGCCAATGTAATGTTGGTTTATACCTCTACATCTTCATGAAAGTCCAGAGTGTAGTCTTTTAAGAATATATAGGATAGTTAGGTGACAACTCAGCCATTTGTTCACAACTCCTTCACCCTTGTTCAAGAGACACTACTTAATTCAACATGTGACATCAGTAAAGTAGCACTTGCTTATGTTGGTGAGATACTTAGGCCTATTTAAAAGTGTCTTGGTTTTTTGCTTTATAAAATAGTTTTCTAAACAAGTTTTTAAAATACAGATGCCCTTAAAATTATATGACAATTTTTTTTCTTTTATCGAACTACAAATTCTTTTATTAAATTAATTAATTTTTATTTATCTTTAATTATTTTTGAATAATTTCTAACTAAATAATTTAATCAATAATTAACAAAAATAAATGGTATATTAAGTTAGACAATTAATAATTTTATGATAATTTGTTATTAGAATTATTAATTTACAAAAATAATTATTGGTAATTAATAATATAATTTAAAAATAATTTATTTAATCTAATAATTAATAAAAAAAATTATTTAATATCTCAATTTATGAAGAAATAGTTAGTATATTAAATCTTTAATTTTTTATTAATTTATTCATTAAAATGTTCATAATTTTATATTATTTATAAAATTAATTAGTAACTAACTAAAATGGAATGAAATTAGCTAATTTTTATTATTAAATTTAATTAATTGGCTATTAAAAATCTAAATTAATTTACTTAATTTTAATTATTAAATTAACTATTTTATTTATCAAATTAATTATTATTTTTAATTATTAAACTAATTATATTTAATTACTAAATTAATATTTTTAATCGTTAAATTAATTAATAATAATTAATTTAAGATGTGTTTCTACAAAGGACGGAGGGGTGGAGGAAGAGAACAAAAAGCATGACATTTGAAATAATTTTTTAAAACAGTTACTGAAAACACATTTCTCATAACAGTTTTGAAAACAATTACTGAAAATAACTCATATCAGACAACTTTTCAATCAACTCAATCTTTTCAATTTGTGAGACCCCAAGCTCTAATACCACTGGTTGGAAATAGATCTAGCACATGCAAAGGATACAAAAAATCTTTGACGTGGTTCAAACTTAGTCTACATCCAAGGACACCCAAGCCCATATACATTTTTCCGAGTCCAGTTACTAACCGGCTCTTACAACTACATAACTTGAATATCTTGGGGTACTTTGATATAAAAACAATGAAGCCTATTTATATTAGTAGTAGAATGTATTAGAGCTAGTAATACAAAAAGACACCAAATGCATTAATATACAATTAATACACTTTATGATTTGAACCTTGTCTCTTCATTTCTCAAGATTCCAAGAGTCATCTTAAGTTTTGGTTTATATTCTCCAACAAGCCGATGATGATGATGATATTGAACTGTTGCATTGCACAAATCTATTTCCTCTCACTAAACCCATCGTGCACTTGATGAACCTCACACTGTGACATGGGCTATTCCAACTACTTCTACTACTTATCAGACCAATGTAATGTTGGCTTGTACCTCTACATCTCCATGAAAGTTCTGAGTGTAGTCTTCTAAGAATACTAGCGTTGTACCAGTGTGATGCACGGGTGTACTGTAAGTAATCTAAAAATATGTAATATGAAATCAATTCACTCAACCTTTTAACCACGCCATTGAAAGACTATAAGTAGCGATTAGTACACTGTAATTAATTTGGATAAGAATAAAATGAGCTAAGGAATGTAATGGAACTGGGAATGAAATGAACTTGAGAATGAGAATGACATGCTTGACATGCTTTGAATATATTGATATCTATGTTTGGTAGTTAGTATACAAGAGCAGCAATGACAATGACTTGTATAATATGACATAATTATTCTTTCATTATTATAGTATTAAAAATAAGAATAAACATGAACATAAATGTAAACAACATAAATATAATGAACATAATAAATAATAATAATAGTTATAATTATAATTGTAAGTATGATAATTACAATAATGATTTATTATTACTATTATTATTATTGTTATTATTATTTTATTTTTATTATTATTATTATTTTATTGTTGTTGTTGTTGTTATATTACTATTATTATTATCATTGTTGTTGTTCTTAATTATTATTATTATTATTATTTTATATTTTTATTTTTACTATTGTTGTTATTGTTATTATTATTATTATTATTATTATTGTTATTATTATTATTATTATTGTTGTTGTTGTTGTTGTTGTTATTGTTCTTTTTAGTTTTATTAATTTTATTTTTATTATTTTTGTTATTTTTATTATTATTATTACTATTTTATTTATATTTAATTCTTATTATCTATATTTATATTTTTTATTATTATTTGTATTTTAGAGCTAGGATTACAAAAAGACACCAGATACATTAATATACAATTAATATACTTTATGATTACCAAATGTTTTGACATGGGCTATTCCAACTCCTTCCACTGCTTATTAGGCCAATGTAATGTTGGTTTATACCTCTACATCTTTATGAAAGTTCCGAGTGTAGTCTTTTAAGAATATTAGGATAGTTAGGTGACAACTGAGCCATTTGGTCACAACTCTTTCACCCTTGTTCAAGAGACACTACTTAATACAACATGTTACATCAATAAAGTGGCACTTGTTTATATTGGTGAGATACTTAGGCCTATTTAAAAGTGTCTTGGTTTTTTGCTTTATAAAATAGTTTTCTAAAACAGTTTTAACAAAACAATCTTTAAAAATAAAAAATAGAAAATTTGTGTGAGTATAATTGTTTTCTAAACAAGTTTTTAAAATACAAATGCCCTAAAAACTATATGAACATTTTTTTCTTTTATCGAACTATAAATTCTTTTATTAAATTAATTAATTTTTATTTATCTTTAATTATTTTTGAATAATTTCTAACTAAATAATTTAATCAATAATTAACAAAAATAAATGATATATTAAGTTAGTCAATTAATAATTTTATGATAAGTTGTTATTAGAATTATTAATTTACAAAAAAAATTATTGGTAATTAATAATGTAATTTAAAAATAATTTATTTAATTTAATAATTAATTAAAAAAATTATTTAATATATCAATTTATGAAGAAATAGTTAATATATTAAATGTTTAATTTTTAGTTAATTTATTCATTAAAATTTTCATAATTTTATATTATTTATAAAATTAATTAATTATTAACTAAAATGGAATGCAATTATCTAATTTTTATTATTAAATTTAATTAATTGGCTATTAAAAATCTAAATTAATTTACTTAATTTTAATTATTAAATTAATTATTTTATTTATCAAATTAATTATTATTTTTTAATTATTAAACTAATTATATTTAATTACTATTCACACATACATGGGAATAGTCATTCCAGACCAAATACTTAGAGAATGCCCATTCTCATGTATTTGGGAATAAACTTGACCACTATACCCTTATATAACATAACTTTTATAAATAATTTATTTTACAATAATAATAATAATAATTAAAAAATATAATAATAATAATTAAAAAAATTATTATTATTATTATTATGAAAATTAAAAAGAAAATAAAAATAAAAAAAAAAAAAAAAAAAAATAATAGTAGTGATTAAATAAAAAAAATAATAATAATTAAAAATATAATAATATTATTTTGAAAATAATAATTATTATTATTATAAAAATAAAAATAAAAATAAAAATGATAATAATAATAATAAATAAATAAATAAATAAAATAATAAAATAATAATAAAAACAAAATTAAAAATAATAATAGTGATTAAAATAATAATAATAAAGTAAAATAATAATGATAAAAATAAAAATAAAAATAATAATAATACCAATTTAATAATGATAATAATAATAATAATAATAATAATAATAATAATTGTTGTTGTTATTATTATTGTTATTATTATTTTAATTTTAATTTTAATTTTGTTATTAATAATTATTATTTTTATTATTACTATTATTATTATTATTATTTATTGTTGTTGTTGTTATTATTTTTATTTTGCCCATCACCTCATTCTTTGGTCACTCTAGGACCAAACTAATCTTCAAAAATATGAAAAAAAGACATAATAAATGTCTATATGGTTTAACAAATTACTGTTGTATATTCTCGGACCAAACTAATCTTAAAGAATAAGAAAAAAAAAAGACGCCCTTAAAAAATTATACACATAAGAAAAGAAGTCTCATATTGTTAAAGCTTTTTCCCAATGCCATGAAAACTCTCGAAAGCTCTTTTTAAAAAAGAATTCACTCAACAACGATAACGGTTGCATTTGTAGTTAAAATACAAATATAAAATCTCTCGCTCAAACGTACATTTATAACCTTTTTTTGGCGAATATTCCCATTCCTTGTTGACTATCCGGAATGCTATGTTCTGGTAAGGAGGGCCAGCTTGAAATCTCAGGATGCAAGTCTCGATGTTTTCTCCATCTTTCTCTATCGAATATGATGGAGCTTTTGATTTATCAACAAGATCAGGATAGAATATATGAAATTTGTAACCCTGGACCATCTTTGGCGGTGGATTGTCATGGTCATAGTGGATCTGGTTGTATTTGTTCCATTCATACCCAGTGTGGACACGATTGAAATACTTGGGCTTTCTTGGACGGTATTTGTCCTCTGAATCTACACATGTTTCCACGTTAACTTCTTCATTGGAACCAAATACAGCAGCATCACATTCATCCATCTCTTGTTTTCGTCTACGTCGCTCTTCTAGAACAGCAATCCGTTTCTTTTCCAATGTGACCCTGTCCTTTGCAGGGTCAATTGCTTCTTCAATATTGTCATCATCATGCAAAAGTAGTTGCGGTGAATATGATCCAAGTTCAACCACCTCTTTAGCCTCTTGAGTCTGATCACCATCCAATATTGATGATTCCGGATTGAAGGCTGCAGCATCTTTCTCCTTATTAGTAGTAGTATCACTTCTTCTTCTGTGTTGATAAATTTCCTTGAGACAAGCCTTTGCCCTGAAGATAGGGAGACGTTTTAAAATGGCTTCCCAAAATTCAACAACCTTGGCTTCCCCAGATCTCATCTGGCACTCAATCTGGTGCTGTAGCGCTTCCAATTCACCATAGGTTTTTCCTTGTAAAAGAATTTTTACATCTGCTTCAATGTTAAAGTGCAAACCCCTTTCTTCTTCAGCAAGTAACTCATCATTAGGAATTAGATGTTTCATAGCTTCACCTAATTCCCAATCACAAACCACCGACAGTGCCTCCCAATATTGTATACGAGTTGGCGTGGCCCTGTCCAAATCACAATGCATCTTTATGTCCTTGTGAAGTTGTTCTATTTCTTTTAGAGTCAAGCCCTTGAATATTTCTGTATCATCCCAAGGATAAGGATCAATTGCAAGACTCTTAGTAAGTAGTATATCAATTGGCTTCGTACGACCTTCACGCAACCGGATCTCGGATCTGACTTTACTTTGATCAAAATCAAACTGCTCCTCTTTCTTCTTCCATTCTTGGAACTCAGACCGGGCACGCTCTCTTGCTAACAAAGCCATTTTTTCCTCATCTGCTGCTTTCTCGATGCCTCTTTCCTCCCTTCGCTTTTTTACTTTTTCAATCTCTGCCATCCTTTCTCTCTGCCTCTTCTTTTCTGCTTTTACAGAGAATGACTCAATCGGCACACCTTGAGCAACATCACGCTCGATCTTCTTCCGCCACACATATTTTTCATTGAGATTAGAATCACCGAAAGGATTCGAATCATTCGAATACCCAGACAACGTTTGTGACTTCAATTTCTTTGCCGCTTTCATTGCCTTATTCTGAGCTTTCTTGGCCAAGTATTCCTTTATATCTTCTTCCAAAAACTTCCTCTTTCTTGTCTGCTTCTTTTTGTTATTCTGGCGGAGGTCATTGCTGCTTTTGTCATCGGAATGATCATATGGCTGTCGCCTGCCCATTATTGTTCTGATTCGATCTCAAACGAAGGATATAAAGAAAGTCCTCAAAGAGAGAGGGTTTATACAAGTGAGATTGTTGTGTTAGGTTGTGAAGAATACAAAAAGTAAACTAATCACAAATCTATTATGATTAGGAAACCTGAAAATTATTTATGCTATAACTTTTTAAACATGTGATAACCTATTGATAACCTATTTATAGTTATTATGACTTGGTGATCAAGATTACAAAAGTAAACTAATCATAAATCAGCTAATATAACTATGAAACCTGAAAATTATTTATGCTAACTTTTCAAAACATGTGATAACCTATTTATAGTTATTATGACTTGGTGATCAAGAATACAAAAGTAAACTAATTAAAAATTTAATATAATAAGGAAATTCATATAGTCAAGTCTAGCTGGTGAAACAAGCTTCAGATTGCTCACTGCTTTGGTTTGATTTGGTAAAACCATTATTGTTTGGACAAGTCGTTTCACCTTTTCTTTTACTGAGGAATCTTTTGGGCCTTTTACATCTTCTAGATGAAACTGTTGGTTTCTCTTCCTAGTTCTTTCTTTTCTTTCTTTTTGTTTTTTTCTGTTATGTGGACTTGTTAATTATGCTAATTTTTCATGATTAGGGGTTAGATGATTTATGTGCTTTTTTTTTTTGCCCCATAAAACGGTTACGTATGTGTCCACGTAATGTGAAAAACATCAATGTATTTGTGGGTATCAGGGTCAACCCCAACTAACAACCTAAACAATATCCAACATACACATCACCTATTTTAATAATCCCATTTCTTTTCTTCTTTCTCATCTTCGTTGCTAATAAATACCATTAATCCGGTTGGGATGGGTAGGTTCTGTGAATGGTTTGTTTATTTCACCAAGCAATGCTGCAATGCGAGATACTACAAAGTGGAAGCAAGGACTAAGATTGTGATGTGTTGTTGGCAAATTTGAAAGGAAAGAAATGATGCTTGTATAAATGGGAGGAAATTTGATGTGCATAGAACCATTGTGAGAACTCATTGTGAAATATCTGAATGGACTAGTAGCTACAATGTCGGTTGGAGGGGAAATGGTTTAAGGGTGAATGCAAATCAAGATATGGCTGTGCGTTGGACTCCTCCAATACCTGGAACGATCAAAGTAAATGTGGATGCTTCCTTTGAGTGAAATGGAAAAGCTGTTGTTACACTTATTGGTCGAGATTGGAATAGGAAAATGGTTTTTGGGCACACTATCTCTCTTCGCTGTTTCTCAGCTACTGAGGTTGTGGCTTTCGCTATTCGATGTGCTTGTCTCTTTCTTGATCAGATGCAACATTCTAGCATCATTATTGAAAGTGATGCAGATGCCGTTTTTAAAGCAATTGATTCTCCAGAGTTTGCCCTTTTGTTGGAGAGCATACACCATTGTGGAGGATATCAAAAAGATTGTGGCAAAAAACTCAAGGTTGAGATTTCAATGCATTAGAAGAACGGCCAACAAACCATGTGACTGGTTAACAAAGTTTAGGCGTAGGGAAGAGTTGCCTTTGAACTGATTTTCTTGTATGTCATCTCAATTGTTGTATCTCTTTTCTCTTGATATCCACCCTACAGGGGTTGGATGACTTGTACTTCTTAATTCTATGTTAATAAAGTTTTATTTGACCAAAAAAAAAAACCTTCTCATCTAAACGCATCTCTACTTCTCTTTTTTTTTTCTCGCGTACCCTTTTAGAATTCTCCTTATTCAACAAAGACTAATCATGGCTCAGGTAAATTTTTCTTTTTTCTTTCTTATTGTTGTCTTGGCAATATATTCACTGCATCTATTGATTATAATATCTTTTGTTAAACATGTATTCGTTGTAATATGTTTTTAATTTGTTGTAGCAACAAGATCCTTTTTTTCTTAAATATGCATGGGAGATCTTGATATTAGAATATTGCCAACCTCGCAAAAGATGCATTAGACATGTTTGAAGAAATGCTAATAAATTTGCGGATTAGAATGCTTATAAAGTAAGATGTGTTATAAACTAACTACAAAAGACAACAATAGTATAGAGAGAAAACTGAAACTGTTATTGATTTCTGAGTGATTTATATTTCAATAGAACTTCTCTATTTATAGTTTTTCAGAAGCTCCTGCTTGCATAAGCGCTGATGCAGTATAAGCTGCTGCAAATCAAAAGCTAGCTGCTGCTGCAAGATGCTGCAAATTAGAAGCTGGTTGCAAGCTGGTTGCAAGCTGCTGATGCAGGCTGGTTGCAAGTTACTGCAAATCAGAAGCAGGTTGCTGCAAATCAGAAGCAGGCTGTTGATGCATACTGGTGAATATCCACATATCAATATTTCATAACATTCCCCCTTGGATATTCACTATAAAAATATGCCACATTAAAATCTCATCAAGAAAACCCAGGGGGATAAAAACTTGACTAAGGAAAAAGAGTACATTATCTTTATGAGGAATACTATTATATTTGGCTTGCCTCGTTGAAACCTTACCAGGAAAAATCCAGTTGGTATAAAAACCTTGGTGAAGGAAAAAGAGTACAATGCACAAATAACATTTCCCCCTCATGATGACAAATCTTTCAGGCGGCGCATTCCACATCTTTGTACATGTGATTTAAAGATCTTGGTGGTAATGCTTTAGTGAATAAATCTGCTGGATTTTCACTCGACCGTACTTGCTAGATATCAACTATTCCTCTTGTTTGGAGTTCATGTGTGTAGAAAAATTTCGGTGATATATGCTTTGTTCTATCACTTTTGATATAGTCACCTTTGATTTGTGTGATACATGCTGTGTTATCTTCATATAGTGTGGTTGGTTGGTCTTTGTCGGAGGGTAATCCACATGATTCTTGAATATGTTGGATGAACAATTTTAACCAATCACATTCTCAGCTAGCTTCATGAATGGCTAAAATTTCAGCATGATTTGAAGAAGTAGCAGTCATTGTTTGCTTCATAGACCGCCATGATATAGCAGTATCACCAAAATGAAAAACGTATCATGTTTGTGATCTTGCCTTATGAGGTTCTGATAGATAAGCAGATCTTGATTGTCTTGAATAGAATAAACTCATATCTAGTGTTCCACGCAAATAGCGAAATATGTGTTTAATTCCCTACCAGTGCCTGCAAGTTGGAGATGCACTATACCTGGCTAATAAGTTAACAGAAAAAGCAATATCTAGCCTTGTATTATTAGCTAGGTACATTAATGCGCCAATGGCACTAAGATATGGTGCTTCAGGACCAAGTAACTTTTTTCCATCTTCTCGAAGGCGAAAATGATCTTTTGTCACATCAAGTGGCCTAACAACCATCGGGGTCGTTAGTGGATGAGCTTTATCCATGTAAAATCTTTTAAGAATCTTATTTGTATAAGTCGATTGATAGAGAAAAAATCCTTCTGAAAAATGATCAATTTGAAGACCAAGACAAAACTTCGATTGTCCTAGATCTTTCATTTCAAATTCTTTCTTTAGATATACAGCAGTTTTGTTGAGCTCTTCAGGAGTTTCAACAAGGTTAAGATCATCAACATATACTGCAATAATAGCGAATCCCATTGTTGATTTTTTAATGAAAATACATGGACAAACGGGATTATTGATATACCCTTCTCCAGATAGGTAATCACTTAAACGATTGTACCACATACGACTAGATTGGTTTAATCCATACAAGGATCGTTATAGTTTAAGTGAATACATATGACGGGGTTTTGTTTTATTTGCTTCTAGCAAATGAAATCCTTCAGGGATTTTCATAAATATGTCACTGTCAAGTGATCCATATAAATATATTGTAACAACATCCATTAAGCGCATTTCCAAATTAGTCTGAGCAGCAAGACTGATTAGGAAGCGAAATGTGATTGCATCCATTACTGGCGAATATGTTTCTTCATAATCAATACAAGGTCTTTGTGAGAAACCTTGAGCTACAAGTCGAGCTTTATATCTCACGATTTCATTTACTGCATTTCGCTTGCGTACAAATACCCATTTGTATCCAACAGGTTTTGTATCTGCGGGTGTTTGGACTACAGGTCCAAACAACTTGCGCTTTTCTAACGAGCTGAGTTCTATTCGTATAGCTTCTTTCCACTTTGGCCAATCATTTTTTTGTCGACATTCTTCCATACTCTGTGGTTCAGGATCCTTATCATTTATTTCAAGTGCTACCGTAAAAGCGAAACTATCATTCAGAATAGTTTTCGTTCGATTCCATGTCTTTCCGGTAGTTACATAGTTTATGAAAATTTCTTCATTTCCATGTACCTCAGTCTCTTCAGGGACCGATTGCGTTTCAATCTCTTCAGGGATTGTGCATTTACCAACATCTGTTGGTTCTACCATTTTTGTCGTGCATCTCGATGGTGTAGAATCTTCTAGATTCATTCGCCCTGTATCCTCCCCATGTGCCCTCTTTTTCCGAGGTACAATATCCTTTGCATAGACAGGTCTACCACGTTTCTGGCGTGCTTTAGATGCATTTGCTGCTGTGTTTACAATATGTCCTACTGGGACATCAATTCGTGCCGACACATTCACAGCAGGTATATGTAATTTCACAATATTCTTTGTGTTTGTAAATGCATTTGGTAGATTATTTGCAATATTCTGCAAATGAATGATCCTTTGAACTTCAAGTTCACATTGTTTAGTTCTTGAATCCAAATGCAACAATAATGACGCATTCCAAGATATGTCACGTTATACTTCTGGTTGTGATTTTTCTCCCCCTAATGATGGGAAGAGAGTCTCATTAAAGTGACAATCTGCAAAGCGTGCTCTAAACAAATCACCTGTAAAGGGTTCAATATATCGAATTAGATGGAGAATCAAACCCAACATAAATTCCAAGTTGCCTTTGTGGTCCGATTTTACTACGTTGTGTTAGTACTATTGGAACTTGTACCGCACAACCAAAAATACGTAAATGAGAAATATTTGGTGGATGACCATGCACAAGTTGTAAAGGAGAATATTTATGATATGTTGTAGGTCTTATATGAATCAATGCATCTGCATGTAGAATGGCATGCCCCCAAACTGATATTGGGAGTTTAGATCTCATAAATAAAGGTTTTGCAATTAATTGAAGTCGCTTGATAAATGATTCAACTAAACCATTTTGAGTATGCACATGAGGGACAGGATGTTCAATCTCAACTCCAATAGACATGCAATAATCATTAAATGCTTTAGATGAAAACTCACCAGCATTATCAAGGTGAATTGTTTTAATAGGATGATCAGGAAATTGTGACCTCAATCAGATTATCAAAGCGAGAAGTCTAGCAAATGCATGATTTCTAGAAAAAAGTAGACAAACATGTAACCATCTAGTTGATGCATCTATAAGACCCATGAAATAATAAAATGGTCCACATGGTGGATGAATAGGTCCATAAATATCTCATTGAATTCGATCCAAAAATTTAGGGGCCTCAAAAGCAACTTTGGTTGGAGATGGTCTCACAATTAATTTGCCTTGAGAACATGCGACACATGGATAATTACTTGGCAAAAGAATATGCTGGTTCTTTAAAGAATGCCCAAGCAAGTTCTCAATTATTTGACGCATCACTGTTGCCCCTGGATGACCAAGGCGATCATGCCAAAGCATGAAAGTATTAGGATCATCATACATTTGCTTTTGCTCTGCATGTGCTTTAACCGCTCGTATAGTTGTTTGGTATAATCCAGAACAAAGAGCATAAAATTTTTCTAATACATGCTTCTGGCATGAATTCAAAAAGGTGATATAAAGATACCATTTATCACCTTCATTTGCGGTTTCAATATGATATCCATTCCGACGAATATCTTTAAAACTTAGCAAATTTCTTCCGAATTTGCTTGAATACAGTACACTAGCAATGTCAAATTTTATGCCATTAGATAACATGAAATAAGCTCTTCCAGAGCCCTCTATCAGATTGGTAGAACCAGAAATAGTAAATATATTAGTTGAGGTATCTAGTAAAGTGACAAAATACATTTTATCACGTAGTATAGTATGTGTTGTTGCACTATCTGCCAGACATATATCTTCATCTTTCATCTTGAGATCTAACGATATCATAAACAAAAATTATGTCTTTAAAAACTTGTAATTTGCAACAAACATATTTATTATCAAACATAAATTTTACATAAGGTGAAAATCAAAAACAACAACTTAGACTTAAAATGATAACATAACTAACAGTCCTTTTAAACAACTTAACTTTTAAAAAAACATAACTAATAGTACTTTTAATTGGTTCGGACATTTCTATCCCCGATTAAATGTTCTATGTTGCCATTAGGGTTAGTGAAAAAATCACTGACATCTAAATATGTAGAGACCACTGGTTCATTATAATCAATACAATTTGTCTCAACTATTTTCTCCTTTCCTTTTCTTGATGCTTTGTAAAGATCAACCAAATGCTTTTGTGCACGACAGATACGTGTCCAATGCCCAGTCCTCTCACATCTGAAACATATGTCATTGTTATGGGGTGACTTATTTTCAGTGGTCTTCTTTTTGCCACGTTTTTCCTCATTATTTCACTTCTGGTGGTGAGGTTTGTCTTTCTTGATAATATTTGGATAATTCTGAAACCAAGTATTATTTCGACCACGACCACGACGACGTCCTTGTCCTTGTCCTCGGCCACGGCCACGACCCTATCGATTACCGTGTTCATATGTTGCATTCATTTCTGGGACTGCAACTCCATTCACTTCTGGGAATGGGGTCATACCAGCTGGACGTAATTGATGATTCTGCATAAAAAGCTCATTATTTTGTTCAACAACAAGAAGACATGATATCAACTCATAATATTTTGCAAATCTACGTTCACGATATTGCTGTTGCAGGAGCATATTGTGGCATGAAACATAGAAAATATCTTTTCTAATATGTCTTGTTCAGTGATAGTTTCTCCGCATAATTTCAGTTGAGAACTGATTTTGAATAGCGCAGAGTTATACTCTCTTACAAATCTATAATCTTGCAACCTTAGGTGCATCAAATCATAACGAGCTCTTAGAAGAATCATAGTTTTTAGGTGATCATAACTTTCATTCAGATTCTTCCAAAGTATAAGGGGATTTTTGATAGTAAGATATTCAGTCTTCAATCCTTCATAGATGTGATGACGAATGAATATCAAAGCTTTTGCACAATCCTGCTGGGATGCGCTGTTATTTTCTTTAATTGTTTCCCCAAGATTTCTTGCATCAAGATGTATCTCGGCATCAAGAACCCAAGATAGAAATTTTTTTCCAGATATATCAAGGACAACAAATTCACGTTTTGCAATGTTTTCCATATCAAAATATAATTTGAAATACATAAAGATTATTCGTACCTTGCCAAACCAAAGTATGTAGAGCCTCGTGCTGATAACGTGTTATAAACTAACTACAAAAGACAATAATAGTATAGAGAGAAAACTGAAACTGTTATTGATTTCTGAATGATTTACATTTCAATAGAACTTCTCTATTTATAGTTTTTCAGAAGCTCCTAGTTGCACAAGCGCTGATGCAGTATAAGCTGCTGCAAATCAAAAGCTGGCTGCTGGCTGCTGGCTGCAAGCTGCTGCAAATCAGAAGCTGCTTATGCAAGCTGCTGATGCAGGCTGGTTGCAAGCTGCTGCAAATCAGAAGTTGCTTATGCAAGCTGGTTGCAAGTTGCTAATGCAGGCTGGTTGCAAGCTACTGCAAATCAGAAGCAGGCTGCTGATGCATCCTAGTGAATATCCACATATCAATATTTCATAACAAGATGTAATCTTTTGCCTTTTGATTCGACATCAAATATTCTATTTGAACTACAAAGATTGTTTAGTCTCGTTATTTCTTTCAATTAAACTTCAAATATCCCACTTAAGCTACAAAAGCCGCTTAGTTTCGATATATTTTTAACATGAATTGGATCGTGTACCTTTGTTTTAGCTAATGCATTTCATTATTTGGACTCAAAAGACAAATAATAAGGCATGATACCATTTTGAAAAAACTCAGAATAGATTATTGTGGGTCAGGCTTCAAACGTGAAATAGGCTTACCGACATTGCTAAGGCCAACTACTATTGTTGTGAAGGACCATCTCAACTTAAGAATTTGATAAAATAGTTGGGTAATGATTTGTTATTATCAGAATATTTAAATTAATCACAACTTAAGCCTCCATTATAAACAAAGAAAAAAAAGGACCATCTCGTACTCACTTTACATTTTCACCTAAGTTAGAATATTTGAAGGCTACATTTTAAGAAAATATTACTACTCCCTTGAAATGAGGAGAATAATCACTACGGACCATTGATCTGATTATCAGTTATTTGGTAAACCTCGTGAAATATAAGGTACAAAAAATAAATAAGATTGTTTAGGTTGTTTTCTTAATAAAAATTCCGATTATCATCACATTCGAGTAATTAAAAAGATATAATAAGCTGCAACACATTCGAGTAATTAAAAAGATATAATAAGCTGCAACACAAGTAATTCAGATTTGATTTTACACATATATGCTCTCATTGTGAATGAAGTTCCTATAATCAAAAATAAAAACCCCCACCTTTTCTTGTTCCCAACTCTCTAAATGTCTTGAAACACAGTTGAGCGCACAAAGGCCAAAAACTCAAAAGGAAATGTAGTTCATTTCCAACTCTCATTTTCTTTTCTTTTGACTTTTCTTGGCCCGGCAACAAAGGAAGTTTCTCCTCCATTCTCAATCAATGTGAAGTGGTGAAAACATCAAGATGTATAGAGTCAAAAGGACTACAGGAATAGACTATTTCATATACGGTGAATGAAAAAGAGTCCAGGTCAATCATCTCAAAAGCACGAGAAAAAGGCTCTAGAAGAGATGCTTTCCTTCAAATACGTATATCGTAAAATTAATTATTGTACAAATTAATTTATAAATTATGACTTGACATAATATTTGGATTGTTGTACCATTGACTTGGCCCAAACATGAGTGATGTTGGTATGTATAAGTTGGATTTTATGTATTTTCGAATGATTATTGAATAATATTGACATTATATTCATGTAAAAGAAACAAACAGACATATTGAAAAGGTTCAAATCGATTATTTTAAAAGTACAAGAAAAAAAAGACTTGGTAGAAGAAATAGTTTTTATATAATTATCAGTCAGAATTATATCGTTAACATTAAGGAAGATGAAAATTAAACCAAATCACAAAATCAAATAAACAAAGCGGAGTCGTTTCATGAACGAAACAAGAAACAATTTAATAGTAAAAGAAATAATTTCTCGTCCTTGTAACTTCATTCGACATATTCTAGTACTTGAACATCTTTTTGTTGTAGTACCTCAAAAGTTAGTTGTTTTTGTGCTACCTCAAGTTCTATAGACCAACCACAAAACATTTGCAATCATCCATAGTATTTGATGCTATTTTCTTAAAAGAACACTCCTCCCACATCCAAGGTCAGAGTCAAAAATTTAATAAAGTATTAAAGAGTTAAAATTAAAATAAAAAAATTAATTTTTTTAATGATATTTCTATAAAAAAAAAAAACCTTAAAGGACCGGGGCCCACCGGCCCCCTTATCTCCCCTGCCCGCATCATCTTCAATGTTCTTACAACCAATGGTGACATTGAACTTGTTATTTACTCAACTTCATTTAAAACCTTTCCTAACTCCACCAAATGATCCACTACAACAGGGAGCATGTTTCTTGCCCGTTTCATATAAAACAAAAACTATGCGCACAGAATCGTGTGTAAAGGTTAGGTAGCGAAGATCTAGCAAAAACACACCGGATTTATTATAGGGATTTCATTAAATATTTTGCTTTATTTTTACATTTTGATTTCAAGTAAAATCAGATTTCACTTATATGTAGATAATAAGAGAACTAGGATGAACTCTAAAATTCTTATTGCAGATATACACTCTACGATTGAATTAACATGATCATCTTGATTGTTAACTTGATCAAAGACTTTAAAACTTATTACTTTTAAGAGCAAAAAATTCTAATCTAGTCTATACCATTCTATTTTTTATGTTTTTTCCGAGACTAAGACATTTTAACCTAATTTACAAATGAGCAAGTTATGCTATTTTAATTTGAAAAAATGCATATTTTTCCCTCACAGTTTAAAATGTTTTACTTGGCTTGCTAAATACCCAAGATGTCACCGTATAAAATTTCATATGGCTTTCGCATGAAACGAAGGCCACTATGCATTTTGTCTAGTGATATAATTTTCGTTTTGAATGTAAAAAGTCTTGATATCAATTTTTAAAATATGTACCATCTTTTAAAAATCATGTAAAATTTATTTAACCCTTCATTTGAATAGGAAAAAAAAAACTAGCAAACGAGGACATTTTGAATAATTTATAGAACTATAGGCATTATTTCTAAAATGACGAGGGATTAGCATGTATATTTCCAATACTACAATAGAGAATCAAAATGTATATTATCTATTTTTTAAATTTAAATTCTTTGACAATGTCAATTAGTTAATAATATTATGAACAAAATTTAAATAATTTGTAAATCATAAACTCATTATTGAAAGAAAACAAAAAGGAGACTGATTGGATAATAATTTATTGTAGTTAAAAGTTCTACATTCAAATATATATTCTTTTATTATAAATATTTTCTCTCATTTATTATAAATCACAAGATTTAGAACATGTTGGTTAATTCAATGTGTTTCTATTCGGGATAAATTACTCGTCATAAAAATAATAAAAAAATGGAGAGGATTTTTTTAACAATTATAATATTAGAGGCACGTATACCCCATAAATTATGTGGGACCATGCACTATAAACACCCACCATCCGATCGTTCAAAATTATTACGTAGTCGTCTACGTAATCGTGAAACACATGAAGGTCAACCCCAGCTGACAACCTAAACAATATCCAACATCCAACACGGCACCACCTACTTTAATAATCCCATTTCTTTTCTTCTTCCTCATCTTCGTTGCTAATAAATACCATTTTCAACTCCTCATCTAAACGTATCTCTACTTCTCTTTTCTTTCTCACAGACCCTTTTAGAAATCTCGTTATTCAACAAATACTATCATGTCTCAGGTAAATTTTTCTCTCTCTTTTTTTTTCCTTTGCTGTATTGGTATCTATTGATTATAATTTCTTTTGTTAATCATGTATTGATTGTAATATGTTTTGTTAAACATGTGTTTTGAATTACGATCTTGGTATTTGCTTCTGGGTTTATTTTAATTATAAAATGGTGATCTTGGGTTGAGAATTGGTGGGTCAAATTTCAACAAGAAAATCTTGAAATTTGGGTTATGAAGGTGAATTTAATGCAGGAAATGTGAATATTTGTCCAATTGACTTGTAAATACGTTGTCTTTTTCGTGCGTTCTGTCTCATTTCTATGATAAATTGGGGTTTTTGGTGTCAATAGTTCTTGAAGATGATGTCCCTCATTGATCCGACGATAGATATGATATGAGATGAAAGTGGTTTATAAGTTAGACTTGGAAGTAAATAATATAATTCAGGTTAACCATTTTGGTCGAGTTGAAATTGGCCCAAGACATTGAATCTCGAGCCTGCAAAACCGGTCTTGCTTACAGTCCGGGTTCTGGTCCTGAGCCTTGACTGACGGTGCCCATCGTATTACCTCTGTGCTTTAAATAATATGACATTTGTTTCATCTTTTCTTTTGGTTTTTTTTTTTTTTTTCCCTTTGGGGTGGGGGGGCGTGGGATTTATCTTGTTGGATTGCTATTTGATAATTCTTAATGAAATATTCAGTTTACAGAGAAATTATCGATATTTAATTGTCCTGTAAGGGCCAAGGGGACCTTTAAATCAGTATAGAGTTGGTGAAATGACTCACGGCTTTTGTTCTTAACCACTTGTGTTAATTAGTTCAGCCAGAATTAAAAGGCTGCAGTAATTAATTCTTGCTATGTGAATAATGTAGTGTGATGTTTGGAGGTGTAATTATGATTTCATTATCATTTATGAATGGCGGAATACAGTGCACATGGTTGCAAAAGATGAATCAAATTCTTAATACATTTTTCATGAAGAGAGTTGAAAGAGAAAAATTTTAACCGGAAACTCAGATATGGGAAGAAGGTAACATGATAGAGGGTGGTTTCATGTAAAGTTGATTGAGAACCTCAAGTGTTCTCTCGAGTCATGCATGGTATAGTTTGCACGAAGTTAAATCTATTAGTTAATTAAGGCCAAAAGGAAAAAAGTTTATCACCTTGAACGAATGGCCTGCTACAATTCAATGGCTCATGCCACATGAATTAGAAACCTATTCAGAGCTACACTTCAATCTATTCACTAGCATTAAATATGGCTTCTCATAAAGTTTATGTTATCAATGCTTAATTATAAAGTCCGCTGCTGCAACTGTTAAATGTGGCTTATTAGCCTTCTCATAGAGTCGGTTTGATATTAAGACTCCTTTCTTTCTGGTTGTAGACTGTTGTCCTCAAGGTTGCTATGACCTGCCAAGGCTGTGTTGGGGCAGTGCAGAGGGTCTTAGGAAAGGTGGAAGGTATGTCATCTCGAATTCATCATGATTGATTCATTTGCTGATGGTCTTCTTTGACCATCTTCTGTACGTATATGATTATTCTATTCCTTTTTTTGCCTGATGATTATTCTATTCCGAGTTCTTCCTTTTCATAGCTTTTTCTGAAACTGATGATACAATGGAGCAGTTAACCTTGCCGGTTGCTTGCTGGAATCAGGATGTTTCTTTTACTAGAATTTCCTTCAGTGATATATATTCCATTTCCAGTTGTATTTTTCTAGTGTGTAACTTTGCTATTCTCTAGAAGAAAAATATCCGCTCATATTAGTCTATGAATCTCGTTGTCCATACACCCTATCTCGTTCCTAGTTGAAAGTTGACATGGTGGCGTCATACTACTAAACTTGGAAGGTTATGCGCAATTATATCTGTAACAGGGGTCTGATTAATCATAGACTCTCGCCAATTGCTTACTGAGACTGGACATTTGTTTCGAGGAAACTCAACTAGACTCTGTGAAATTGAATATTCTGCCATGCTTAGTTTTATGATTCAAAAGGCAAACAAGATTGATTTGTGCTTTATACAATTCAAAGCAAGGATTGAGAAAAACCAATGGAGTGAAACTGCAGGATATGTTTCTACTGACTCTTATCTTGTTCTTATTGTTTTTATCTTTTGTCTTTTATTTTCTTTCATCACTTTTAAAATTACCATGTTTAAAACATAATGCATCTTTCGCTTTAACAACCCGCTTCAGGTGTGGAATCATTTGACATTGATTTGAAGGAGCAAAAAGTGACCGTGAAGGGTAACGTGCAACCAGAAGAGGTTCTCCAGAAAGTATCAAAGACTGGGAAGAAGACTTCCTTCTGGGAAGCAGAAGGCACCAGCTGAACCTGAAACAAAACGTTCATAAGCCGTTCCAGCTGCTTAATGTAATTGCCATCTAATGGAGAAGATATCTGTTAAAACATTTTAGTTTTTATTACTGTTTATGAACTTAATCCTCGTGGAGTGTTTACCAATTAAATGTAATCAATAATAATTTCTTGCACTTGTCGATGTGATTTCTTGTAATATACCTGGGACGTATTTCCATACGATAATGCAAGATGATTTTCTTGTGAAATTGTGTGGATTTTACTATAGTTTTGCTTGGTTTGTTAGACTGGAAGAGGATAAACGAACATTATGGATGGAAATTTAAGAAAATGGATAAAGAAATATAATTGTGATTAGTGAACGTCAAGCTTCTTATGATTGTTATTAGTTCTATTGCATTCATAGCACCCTTTCAATTGTTATCCATCTTTTCTCTGTACTATATGTTTTCCTTTCTTTTCTTTTTTTGAAAGTATCCTTATTCGATATTGGCTATTTTAATTCAATAATGTTCTTCACTATACTTTTTGTAGATATTTTGTGGTCAGAATTTTCTTCATTAATGACTCCAAATTCTTTCATTTCCTTGACGAGTACATTCACTTACTCCACCAAATACGGATACATTTCCACTTCTATTTGTAAAAGTTTTACTGGTTGAGCTTTCAAATTTAGGTCGTTTAGAAAAAGAAAAAAAAAAATTTGTGCATGAAATATTAATTTCTTATCGTACAATTTTCAAACGAAGGAAGTATTTTCCACTTTGTATAGAAAAAAATTTGTACACTAAATATCAAATTCTTATCATACTACATTCGAATTAAGGAAGTATCTTTTACTTCTTTCATACGAAAATAATTTTGTACACTAAATACTAATTTCTTATAGTATAACGTGGTAATGAAGTATTATTGTATGTGATATATATTATTGTTCTTTAAAGTTTAAATTCTTTTATAACTTCGTGCAAGAAAACAAGATAAGGGTCGGTGAATTTGATATTTTCTAATTTATAGGCCTTAGAGTGGACCTGATTATTCTTTAAGTCTCAGGTATAATAAGAGTATCAGATGTATTGAGATTTTAGTTTTCAGCCAATTTTACCAATACTTCTTGACCTATAAATACGACATAATCAAACCTTATAACCTTGCCTCTCTCAACCCACATGTCCTTCGTTCACCTCCTTCGCATATGCACCAACACAAAGTCCCTTCTCAATGGAAAATCAATCCACGCACACCTCATCAAATCTGGGTCTCTCTCAGATGTTTACACAAGCAATCACTTGCTCACAATGTACTTGAAGCTCAACCAATTCAGCTACGCCCAGAAACTGTTCGACGAGATGGCTGAACGAAACCTTATCACTTGGACAACATTAATCTCATCGTATTCTCACATGGGTTTCTCTGAAAAAGCCTTAGATTGTTTCCGATCAATGGTTCTCGATGATTTTGGTCCGAATAATTATACTTATGTGGCCGCAATTTCAGCTTGTACTAACATAGGTGCTATAAGAAGTGGAAAAGAAATACATGGGAGGATATATAGGAGTGGCGAAGGTTTAAATAGTTTTGCTAGTAACTGTTTGGTTAACTTTTATGGGAAATGTGGGTTGGTGAAGTCAGCGAAAAGTGTGTTTGATGCCATTTTGGATCCGAATTTAGTTACATGGGCTTCGATCATTTCGTGTTATTGTCAGTGTGGGGAGAATGGGGAGGGGTTGAGGATTTTCTTGAGGTGTTTAAGGGCGGGAATGAATGTTAATGAGTTTATTTGCGCGAGTATTTTGGGTGCATGCGCTTCGTTGGAGGGTTTGGAAGTTGGAATGCAAGTACATTGCTTAACTGTGAAGAGTGGTGTTAGACCGGATCAATTTGTAATGACTGCATTGGTTAATTTTTATGTGAAATGTGGTGAACTGGAAATGGCACGTCGAGCATTTTGGGAGGTGGATGAGCTGCATTTGTCTGCATGGACTGCGTTAATAGGAGGTTGTTTGCAGGTAGGGAAGACCAGAGAAGCGATTGATCTTTTTTGTAAGTTGCTTTCGTTGGGTTTGAAACCAAGCGAGAAAACTTATGCAACTGTTCTTGGAGCCTTTGTTGATGAAGAGGGAACTGATGTGGGTAGACAACTCCATTCTTCAGTCATAAAGTTAGGATATAATGCTTATACGTTTGTTTGCAATGCGTTGTTGAACTTTTACTCGAAAACTGGTCTTCTTGAGGAATCATTTAAAACTTTTCAGGAAATGGATGAGCATGATGTTGTCACTTGGAATGCTTTAATAACTGGGTTTGTGAACCATGGTCGCTATGAAGAAGCCATTGGATGTTTCCGTCGCATGTTGTCCGAGGGGTTTGATCCTAGTCTTTACACATATTCTAGTGTATTGAGCATTTGTGGGGGTTTTCCAGCTATTGAGTGGGGAAAGCAGACCCATTGCTGTATTATGAAGCCCGGTTTTGAGTTCAATGTGGTTGTTGGAAGTGCTCTCATTGACATGTATGCCAAGTGTGGTCGATTAGATTATGCTCGAAAAGTTTTTGATAGTCTTCCCTCAAAGAATTTGGTTTCTTGGAACACCATGCTTATAGGATATGGCCAACATGGCTTTGGCAAAG
Source organism: Ehretia macrophylla (assembly GCA_037974665.1). Classification (NCBI taxonomy): domain Eukaryota; kingdom Viridiplantae; phylum Streptophyta; class Magnoliopsida; order Boraginales; family Ehretiaceae; genus Ehretia; species Ehretia macrophylla. The sequence goes on from CM075769.1 coordinate 65,496,066, forward strand.
AAGCTCTAGAGATTTATGATATGATGCGGCGGGATGGGGTTAAACCTAATGACATCACTTTTGTTGGGGTGTTATCTGCCTGTGGACATGTTGGACTTTTGGAGGATGGATTGCACCACTTCAATTCCATGACTAGAGAATTTAGAATCCCCCCAAGGACAGATCATCTAGCATGTATGGTTAGTTTATTTGCCCGTAGAGGACAAACAAAAAGAGCTTATGACTTCATAAAGAGTTTCCCTGGGAAGCCAGATAAGGTAGTGTGGCGCTGTCTGTTGTCAGGCTGCAAAGCTAACAAAGACCTGCATTTGGGAAAATATGCTGCTGAAAAGATTTTGAGCATTGATCCGGATGATTCGTCTGCCCACATAATGTTATCAAATATTTATGCAGACCTAAAAATGTGGAATGAAACAGCCCAGATCAGGAAAATGATAAACAAAAAGTCATTGAAGAAGGACACTGGATATAGCTGGACCGAATTAAAGAACAAAATATATTCATTCTCAGCAGGGGAAAATTTGTGTATTCAGGGATACAGTGTGCTTGAAATTTTGAGTGGACTGACAGCCCAATTGGCTGATGCAGGATATGAACCTGATGCCATGACCTCATGGAACTATACAGAATAATTAACTGGATATGATTTGATGATAAACCATCACAGTAAGCTGATCTATGTCTTGATTGAACAGCAAGGTGTCACATCACCTCACATAGATTCGATAGTCTTGCAAGAGTGGGCGAAAAGTGAGAAACTTCTGAACTAGGAAGCGCCTCGGATGAGAGGCTAACAAACTCTAAGGCTTGTGCCCTTAATTTCTGAGGAAAGTCTGCGACACATCCAATTCTTGGGCCTGCTCCTGTTGACCATGTCCGAGACAGTTGGTGCCCTAATTGATATGAAATTCTTTCCTGCTTGGACTTCATCCTCTGGAGTACCTCTTCTTGCAAAACTCTTGGACTCTGGAGGCTACTGGATAAAGACCTCTTGAAACTGCCTCTAGTTTCAATTTGAGCAAACTTGGATGCTTCAGTAGATTTGTTTCCTTCAAATTCTTCGGGAGCTAAAAACCTGAATGGTTCAGAGACCTTCAGGAGTTCTGTCTTACTCCCACGAGTAGATTCTCCAGAATCATATCTTTGATGATCTTCAGTAGGGTAGATTACCTGCCTTATGGAGGGAATCTCAGATGAATAAAGTTGATTATGACTGCTATCAAACTAGTGAAGATGTTCATATAGGTTACGAATATTATGAAAGAAATGAAGCAGCTTAAGAAATTTAGATGCAATCAGTTCCGAGACAAGTACTTCATCAATGGCTTATCAAGTGGCTCAAACAAATATAAGTTCATGATGATATGAGCATATGTCCTTCGAGGATTTATAGGAAAAAAATTGATACATATTGTACACCTGAATCTCTTCGAGATTTACACCATTTTCCTCTAGAAAGGTGAGGAAGATGCTGAGATTCTTGTCATTTGGCCGATAATGTCCACTGTATGCTGATACGGACTGCAAAAGAGGAGATACATACAGCTGCAGATATCAGGCCGCACCTCATCATGCAGGTCTTTCGCAAGTAATCATCAAAATAAAAAATAATACTATCTTTTTTGCTTTAGTAGATAGAATTCTTCTTTCTACCTTTTTTAAGGGGAGTTTATTATTGGAGCTCATTGGCACACTAGTTTATTTGCAATTAGATGGCAAATATGGGTTTTTATCTAATAAGGTTTCTATAAAGAAAACTTTTAGTCTTATCTCTTATTAATTGGAGGTAAAGAGATTTCTATAAAGAAAACTTGTAGTCTTATCTTTTATCAATTGAAGGGTAAAAGTCAAATAGAAAGGAGAAAGCATTTTCTTTTCACAGGTAAATGGCTCAACTCATTTTCTGGTTTCTCTTGGAACAAGCACATTGTTAAGGAGACCATGTTTAAATTGTTCCATATTAACAAGCATATCCAACACACCTTGAGCTTTCCACACTGAGCATTAAGTCTTCCAGCAGCTAGAGTTGTAGCTCCTGCAAGGAAGCTGGAATGATGAAACATTCCTTTCTTTTTCTGCATAGAAAGTGAATAGGAGTTAGTCTTCAGTTGAAATTATAGATGAACTGAAAGTATCTGTTTGACTAGAAGTGGTCATGATGTTTATCTTACCTCACCAGCATATAATTTTCTCAAGGTACTCATCACAAATATCCATTTAGAGTGCTTCCTTTCTCTAGTTGTGTCCAAAGGATCTCCAGTTAATTTGTGCACCAATTTACCTTCTGCTATTATGTATTCATAGTGCTCCCTCTCTTGCTTGTTTCAGGAACAGTCATCAGCAAAACACAAGTTAGGGAACTGTATAGAAGTTGACAAGAAGTTTAGAAAAGCACTTGGTCTACTCTTTCCAGTATATCTTTTTCTCCCCATCATTTAGGTGTCTACAGGAGATCTATGATTGATACAAACCTGTGTTGTTGGCTTATACTATGGATTATACTCATTTTTGTGAAGGCTTGCTTTTGGGCATTGAGTTGTGTTTGGATCGTTCCATATTACACTCAAGGTATTAAATTCACATCATGATGAAAATATTTGGGAATTCATCTGAATGTGCTTACAGGTCCAAGATATTTAATGCATTCCTGCCGGAGACTGGATCTTGGGCATTCCTCAAGGTCAACCTCTTTGCCATCTCCAATGTCCAACCTGCACAAGGTAGATATGATGTCCATTGGCTATTTCACTATGAATTTCGTATAGCATGTTTTATATTGTATGGCTACGATTTCTTGTATTAGATATGGTTAGTAGAAAATCTTTCTTTACAAAGAGCTTGATCTCTTATTACATCAATGGTATCTGAATTTCTTTTCAGCTTACATTATGTCCAACATAAAACAATCCTTAATCTATTAATGAATCACTTAACCAGACTATTGAATGCGAAATGCAGACTGCCACAAAGAAGAATGTATTTTGTTGGTAATTTGCAACACATTTTCATGAGACTATCAGTGAAAATGGCTGAATACCACAGTGACCATATTTTTTACAGATAATCTTTCATCAATTTTGTTCTGAGAATGTTATTAGACGCAATATACGGCTCTGCATCTCTGGTGCTTGGAGCGGAGTCTCTCTATGGTCAAGAGTTAGACAGACTTCTGCATTCAGTTTTTGTTGTATTTAGTATAATGTCGCTGTGGCATCCATACAGTGGAATCATTTTGTATCTTATTAGCCTTAATCAAACTTGAACTTTAGAAGTGTAGCAACTCACCAATAGAAAAATGGCTGTTCTGTATCCCTCTTACACCAGTCATCGTAGTATATATGCAAGTTATGACCATAGCGATGCCTGGGATCAATCTGTACAGTCATAACTAGGATCATGATTATGGTTATGGTGTAAATGAATCACTTAAAGCCTGCAATGTCGAGAAGGAATACTGTAGATTTCAGGAATTTATGCAAAATTACAACACAGGAAGTCTTACAGCTTCAATCCAATGTTGGAAAGCTAACTTCTGAGCTTTATCATCCTTGCATGAGCCCTTCCCAACCTACAATATTTTCCAGAATTTAGAAGTAGAATCTTATCAACAATGTTCAAGGCCTCTCTCTGCATTAGGTTTTATGCATGCCTTTGAAGCATTCAGGCTGATCCTGCTCCACCGCGAGGCAGCTGTTTCAGGTTTTGTGAAACTGAAGAACGATATCGTGCTATGATTCAGTCGAGCATACTGTATAGCTTGCCACCTTCACATAATTCACCATTGTTATCCATAGACATCTGTCAGCAGTTGTGTGGATATTGTAATACATAGAGAAAAATACATGGTGTCCACAACCTACCAGAGTTCTTCAGCAACCACTGCTGAATCTGCTAACCTCCGACGCGTTCGATAACTCCTGTACACCTTCTGCAGCTTCACTGCAGCCTTTGTGGGTTCAAAACAGCCCGTTTCTGTTTCTTTTACTGTTTGCTTATCACATGCTGGAAAGACTTGGTTTTCAGTGTCCATATTTTATTTTGTGATGAAAACTCATCATTTCCATGTGTAACAGGGTGTTTATTATAGTATTGCTTACAGTATTGTGTTGTTAGATTTAGAATTTAATGGTATTTAATGGCTGGTACAACAGCTCATGGCTATGGCCTATGAGGACAACTAAGGACTTCGAGCTGGATTAACTGTTTGGGCAATGTGGAACTAAAGGACAAAGATTGTGGTCGTTATAATTTATAATATTACGAAAAGATTTAAATATCTCCGTTTATATAACATTAGGATGGTATCCAATATCCCGTCCATGTATCTCCCCTTCTTTGCACCGCATGTCGTGTCACCATCCACTCCATGTCAATAAGCTATAAATCACTTTGAAGTGTTTGTACCCCATAGGGACCTAGATGCTTCATGCACCACCAAACATAACCGGCTTTTTATGGTCAAGGATACATTTCAAAAGCTCTTTGGTAAACATTTTATACGGTTTTAAGTAATTGGTCTTATAAAATTGGATTTATGCAATAAAGATTGCAATGAAACAAAAAACAAGAAAATCTCATTGCAGCTGAGGTTCTCACACAGCTAGTTTCTTCCTATAAAACAAATCTACTAGGAATAGGCCGAATACAGTTATTTCTCAAGCATTTGACCACCCCATTCATCTTTCTTACTCCACCGGATTTCCTATTTGATACAACGAAAAACAAATTCACAAATGATTATTTTTCGAAATATTTTTTTATGAAGTTTTGTTGTAGCATACTGTATCATTCCTTTAATTTAGAAGCGGTTCAGAATTGATTCACTTATGAAATCATGAATATTCATTAGTTAAACCTGTTTTAATTTCGAAGTAAGATAGATAAATAAACCTATCTCATTATACGGATCGAGACATTCGTAATGATTGAGGGGAGTTAAAGACCAAGAAGTAAGTTATTTATACTAAGTATTCTTTCAACGTTGAAAAATAGAAATTTGGTTTTGATAGAAAACTATCCGTTCAATCCCGAATAGAACGTTATGGAAGGTTATTAGACTCAACACAGTTATTTTTCAAGCATTTGACGCACCAAATGTTTGTTCCTTAACCAGATTTCATATGAATCGAAGGTTATTGCATCGTATTAAGGATCCAGTAATTGATTTTAGTGGTTTCTTTGCTGTGCTGCTATAATAACAATTTAATAGAACTGGGGACAAATTCTTGAAAAACAAATTTGCTGTTTAGAAAGAAACGGCGCCTACAAAAGTTGTCACATTGGTTAGTTTATCTCCAAGTTTAGAGACCTTCAGATTAGTCCCTACCATGAAAGCTATTTGACATGATATAAAATAAAGATGCTTGCGATCTGCTACTAACACACAATAGCAATGCCATCACCACTAAGATTCATGTATGGCACTTCGATTCAAATAACTGAGTAGTTTAAGATCGGAGGTGACATTTTTAGTTTCCAGCCGCCAGAGAACACACGGAATATTACGGGTTGGATGTCTAATTATCTAGGCAGTAATGATAGTATCTTGTACTTGCACCGGTGGATATATACTGCTAATCATCTAGCCAAGTATAGCAAAGGGTATCCCAAGCAGTTTCTTACTTGTTAACCAAAGATTAATCGAGTGCTCTAAGAGGCTCAGATGCCAGAAAAATAAGGTACAGAAGAAGTAAGCCATAGTTTTAATGAGATATTAAGCAGAGTCACTAATTTTTTTAGGAACACGAATATGGAAAAATAAGCCTCATGGCTAGTTACTCAAGAATCCTACTTGAATCGATCTACTTCAGTTGTTAGCTTAACAAGATTACTAGTCCACATCTCTCAATTCAGAAAGCCAGGCTGCAATAGAGCAAGTCTTTGTTGAGTTTCTATAATTCTTGACAGTAGAGAATTTGAGCATTTATAATCTAATTGAGAATCAAGTCGATGATCCGCATGAGAAAAGAAAAGAGGACACTACCAGAAGCTTTGTATACTATAGCAACAGACTTTGAACTACACAACAAGTACGTTTCTCAAAACCTTTAGCGCTCTGGCAACAAACTCTATCGTGTCCTGCCAGAAACTATTTCTCGTTCAAGCTGCAAAATAATGGTGAAGCACACTGTTATAATCTAAGAAAAAGGGTGTTGCATGTACCAGTATAGAAATGAATCATTGTTAATACAAATAAATCAAGTTCCCAAAATGAGGTCCTTAAACTACGAGAATGGTACGAATTTATCAGTGATATAAAGCTTCATAATATGTTCTTCAGTTGATTAACAAAAACGTGCATTAACTGAAGAGATTGAACTGCTGGTGGTGGTGACTATTGTGCTAAATTAGTGGGCTATCGAGGCTGATCTGGATCTCATCTGTGAGAATTCATTAACTATTCAAGGATCAGAAAGTGTAAGATGAAAATATGACCCAGAACTATGAGGTTGACATTGACCTCCCTTCAATCTCTTCTTTGACACTTTTTTTATGGTCATTTATTTCTGACTTCATTCTCTTTGGCCATTAACCTTGAAATGGCAAGTTTGTTTCATAATCAAAACGAGTTATATACATTGTTCTTCAAGTATTTCATCTCCAAACTGACTGCAGATGCTGGCTTTTCTACAATTTCTAGTGTAAAGACTCCCGGATTTAGTCGCTTATTTTCTTTTAGACAACCCTTTTGACACTTATCTATTCCCTTAGTTTATGCTGAGACATACTAACCAAAAAGCATCTATAGGGACAGAAAGCTTGTGCTTCTGCCAACTATCTGGTGCACGTGCTCTTTGTAAGATCTTTTGATAAACCAAAGCGCTATGAGGATCATCGAATACTAAGAATGCAAATACCTGTAATATTTCCAATAATAGTGCATCCATATATAGGAATTACCCGAAAAAAAATTTACATACCTGTATAATGCTGTCCAATTCACTTTGCAGAATCTGGTATTCTTGTTTGATATCATTCAGTGCTACGAGACACCTAAAAATTGTCAATTACAAAAATAGTTGTAAAAGATTCCCATTTCCCAGAACATCATCCTTCATGATAGGTTAAATTTTGAAGAAAAATAGTGTGAAGACACACGTTCTGATTTCACGTCATATACAATAAGGTTGACTAACATACTTCAGTAGCACATGAACTTAGGGAAAAGAGAGTTAAGAATCTAACATATGGTAAAATAAAAAAGCTAAACATATCCTAAACCTCATGTCCTAATTCTTAGGTATAAATAAAATATTACTTTTGAAGATAATCCAATCATTTGGAAGATGGCTAAATTGCATTGTTCTTTGCGACACAATTACTCGGGAGTAATGAAAACCTCACATAATATATTCATAGAATTAAAGCAAATCTATTGTTTGCTCTACAACTTTCGCATAAATTGCCTTAAGTACCTTTAAAACAAATGACTAGATGGCTAAATCACTTGCTCTTCCAATCATAATTCCTCAGAATAATGATAACCATTATATCAGAGAATAAAAGCAAATCTGAATTTATAGATAGATTTTCAACATAAATTCTAGACTTGACATTCTCAAAATAGGCAGAGTCAGTTGATTACTTTCACCATCTTTTCCTTTTACAGAGCATTGAGTTCCGATTATGATGCTTTTAACATGTTCTCCTGCTCTATGAACTGACAAAAGACTGAAGACAAGAACTCAAAGATAAGACACCAAAGTCTGTTTCTTTCATCCCCTAGGTGCCATCCATTAAGAAACCATGTTATAGTGGAAACGTGTACTCTATTAGATATAGCTCGTCTATGCATGTCTTTGTTAATGTTAGACACTAACCACAACTCTGCACATTAGGTTATGTCTTCTGATCCTGAACCATCTTATGCTTCTCCTCGTTAAGTCACACCATAAGCATCAAATAATAGGCATTTAGCTAAGATTGCGTGAAACACGAAGCTCACATGTCCACTTTTCCTGGACTCAGATGATTGGTACCAGAAAAATGATATCAAAATTGAAAAATACTTGCAATATGAAGGGAAAAAGGGACAGAATTGATTCTAAATACGCCTCTTTACAAATTCCATTATTCATAGTCAGCAAGTTTTCTCATTTCATTAGTAACTCCCTCAAGACATGAATCAACCAGAATAAAGCAATTTGGTAAGACAAGCAACCATTTTTGTTCAAACAAGACAATTTATGACTTTTTGTTCAAACTAATGTTATCTTGGCTATATTATCTTGAGACTTAATAATTTGTCGTTGATTATTAATGGCCTTCCACAACATGTAGGACCGGTCAAAATAACACTAAAAGGTGCCTATTCAGAACGTACTGACTTTCCAATTCTAATGGGCTCGGAACAAAGAAACATTTGAACTCTTCCAAGTATAACAGAAACCGGAAGACAAAACAATCCAATAATGGAAGGCAAGGCAGTTACGAACAATATAATCTTGTCTCTTGCAAATGATATCATCTTACCGGTCTTTGGATTTGCTTTCGATAGCCTGACGTAAATTGAAACATGCATTTTTTATCCGACAAGCACCAATGCTGGAAACAAACATGGTAGCATAATCGTCACCACTACAGATGTGAGTAACCATAAAAAGGTATATGCACTTCAGTGATGCACAATTGGAAACATGTAAATAGAGAAAAATTCCATCATATTATAGGAGACGCAATCAAATTAGTTGATATCTTAACAATAGCATCCTTGAGAAGGACTTATGACTAAAGTAAACAGGCAGTTAGGTCAGCAAAAAGCAGAAATGCACCAAAGGAATATCTTCTTCGAAGAGTTTCCTTCTGTTTATAATTACATTAAAGCTTGACTTAAGTAACATCGTCCAAATAAACAGCCATGTCATTAGTATGCATATTCATCTAAAAGTAGGCTATAATGCTTATTAGTAAAATAATTCTTCAAACATTTAAATTACCATGCTGAACTTCCTGTGAGCTTGATACAATGCTTGAACATAGCATCAAAGTCCACAACTGGTTGATCCCTAAAATTAACCAAACATCGAATACTCAAAAATCAGACCACAAAACTATTTGGAACAGAAATACATTAATCATCATGTATCAAATTTGAGACATACATGGCCTGTGTCATATCATTTACAACCGTCCGTACATCAGCAAAAAACATGGGAATCAGCTCCAGGAAGAACGATAGACCACTGTTCTCCTTTAGAGAATGGCACATTTGAAAGTGATAATCTATCAAGCCCTGCCACATTACAAAGATGTAATTGCAATCAGAATCAATTATGATAAATAAGCAAACAGAATAGCAAACAAGGGAAATGTAAAAAGAATCAATCAATCGATCAAATTGAACAACTTAATAGCATAAAAACAAGAAAAATTGACACTAAAATCCCACATCTTCAAGTTTAACAAATTTCGACATGACTCAGTGTATAATAATCTACTCATGTCTAAACTATATGTATTGTAAGGAGTCACACAAGAGGCATTACTCAAAGTCTACTGGTCGACTCGAATCCTCATATACATGGCCCAGAGATGCCTCGAAACATATATGATAGACTCATGTCTAGACCACATATGTCACGCCCCCAAAATTCCGTACAACATACGAGGCTAAGAAAAGTGGTAACACACAAGAAGCATTACTGAAAGTTTAGTATTCAACTCGAAAAATAATACGAGATGATCTAGAAATGACTAGCAACATACCAAAAATTCAACCATAGATTATGATAATTGTGCCAAGACCATGTAAACTTACAAAATTAAATTAAGATTTCTACACATTTAACTAAGAAATGAAACTTAAATTGGCAGAAAAAAAGAAAAAAGAAAATGAAACAAGACTAAGATGATACTTGTTGTTCGAGGGCTTGAATGCGATCAAGAAGCTGAGTTTCAAGGGGTTTACTTCTGTCCATCTCATGCAGAACTGTCAACCAACTATCTTTGCATTGGATTTGTCTCGCAGTACTCTGTGTGTGTGTGTGAGTACTGTAAGATTAGATATGAACAGACAGGCAAACACACACGCACACGCACAAATGTATGCAAGTAAGTACTTTTGGTCTAATGCATTCGTGCGTGAGTGCGTGTGTGTGTGTGTGTGCGTGTGCGTGTGCGTGTGCGGCGGTTAAACAGAAATGATTGCGGATTCAGAGAGTTGGAGAGAAGCAGACAAACAAGAATGCCATCACAACACAAAGCATGCACCACAACGGTCCTCCAACATCTTTTGTTGCACTTCTCCCTCACAAGTCCGCTGTTTTGGCTATCTTTTGTTTGTTTCGATGTTCATACCAATTCGAATTCTTTCAAATTCTCTCATAACATATAGCCCCACCAATGAAAATTAAAGAGAGGTTCCTATATGGTGGCCTTTATATTTTCTTCGATTTGCAGATTGCCACCTTTGTTATTATCGTAATAAGAATATGTTTTATTGACCAAAAAAAAAGGTAATAAGTATATGTTTTTTTGGGTCAAGATTATCGTAATAAGTAAAAAATAAAAAGATAAAATAAAATAAAATAAATTGACTAATGTTAACACTTTTTTTTTTTTTTTTATTTAAAAAAAGTGTAAAGTCGTATAACACAATTAGCGAGATTCGAATTCGTAATTTCTCGCATATAACAAGTAACACTTTGTATCTTGCACTCCTGATGATGAGATGCTTTGATTTGCCAGTATTTTAATATATGTTGTAAATGAGTGCTTTGGGCACTTGGCAATTAACTCAAAGTTTCCACATTCTTATTTAATTCTCACAATATATATTAGGATTTTTCTTTTTTTTGCTAAATCATCAAAATAAGTTCCATTCAATAAAAGAAGTTATATCAAAGGTTAAAAGTCCAGTACTTTAAGAGGGAAAACCTAGTCAGGCAAATCATCAAGACTCTAATTTTTACAATTTAATCAATTAATGCGAGGCTTTTATTTTCTACCACAATATAACTTAGCTTTAACATCATTGCGAATTTTAGAAAAGTGTTGCTCTTTCGTCCATGCACTAGTGGAAAAATTAAAGTCGGTTGTTTCGCTCGCATCATATGTGGTAAATGGAAGTACGAAGAATGCATGCCTTTAGGTTGTCAACCCCAACGGGAGGAAAAAGAAATTAGATAATGCAATTTTAATTAGAGATAGGAGAACATATAGTTGATATAACACTCAAAAAATAAATGATCTCTTATTTTACTGTCCAAGGGACAATAGATGCAATTAGAACAATTGAGGACACCGCATGAGACAAGTCTTTGTCAAATTGAGAGCTTATCCAAACAAGTAAGCTAAGCAATGATATGTTTTGGAAAGTTATTTTTTAAACAAATAATCGTCTGCCAATTCACATTTTGTACCTTTGCTCTCAAACGATCCTAAGTTTCAAAATGAGAAAAAAATTATTGGTGGAATGACTCCAAATGAAAGTGTAATTAATTCCTATCCGTTTAAAGAGTAGTCTCATAAAAAGAAGGATGAAGTTATCCAAGTAATCGGAAGGCAAATTGTGGGGCCAAGTGATTCCATTAATATCGTGAATAATATCGACAACTTTACAATATGAAATTGAAAAAGTAACATTAGAAGGATACCCCAAGAATACCAAGAATCATACCAAAAGAAAGTATTAAAACCATTACCAACATTATTCTGAATGAGCTCTTTCACCAAAGGATGAATGATAAGAAGCTTTCTTCATATCCAACTTGTATCAACCGGGACATCCCAATTCCAAATGCATCTATCTTTAATGAAGTTAATTTTCACTCAGTTACTCCAAATAGAGTAATGGCATAAGGTAATGTGCTTCTAAAAAAGGGGTAACATATTCACTTTTCAAATAATAATAAATAAATAAATAAAACCATATTTTGTTAATAGAAAATGTTAGTTGGTCATCAATCAATCAAGTTTTAGATTTTCTCAAGACAAAAACTTAGTGATTAACGGTCACTATTTTCAATTAAAAAAATTGTTCATTCAAAATTATTTTACCTTGTCATACACCCTATATCTCATGATTGAACCAAAATAATAAAAGGATCAGGAATCTTGGACAAACACAATACAATTATTTAATTTGGAAGATGAATCAAGAGTGTTTATCAAAAGAAATGACTCAATTTTTAATCCTCCTATAGCTTAACATCAATTGAATGTTCAATAATTCAATTTTCAAGAATGCAAATCATGCAATCTATTGAAAACATTGAACAGCTTATTGTCTTCCTAGAATAAAGAAAAAGTATTTGTTGTAAGTCAATGTTTTTCATGTTTTATTTATCAACATATGATATTCTACTACTATAATTTTCCTCATCAACGTTTTATAATTTGAGCTATAAATTTGTATATAATTTTCTTTGATGAAAATTTGGAAGTGACGCAGTCTGTAATGGACAAATACCATAAGGGTCTACACTCGTCCACTGTAACACCCCACAAATCATTTAGCTAAAATGTGATTCATTCAGTTTAACATTATGTAATTTTTTTTTTTTTTATTGCCATGTATCGATGTACTTTTTGTTGCAAATTGTGATGCTAATCTTAAGCTTATAACAAAGTGGAAGCTGATCCTTCCTAGGGTGAAAATAATTGATGAAGGTATTGGTTTGAGTTTGAATTATTTCTTAACTAATATGGTATTGAAATGTAATACTAAACATATGTCATTGTAATTATAGATCTATAATGGATCTAACGTGATTTCATCTATAATGACTTTCTTATTATAGCCACACACAAAAAAAAAACAGAGATCTAGAAAGATATGGTGAAGGATTCAAAATCCTTTTATTCCTCAACTTATCTATTTTGGTTAAATATTTCGATGTCCATCGGACAATACACGTGGTAGCTGAGACTTGACATGATTGGAGACCGGTGGAGCTGGCCTGTTGGTGGCCTGGCAGGCACTGGCCGGCTACGCATAAAAGCCAACGCCAGCCAAAATCTCTCATTTGTTGACAACAACTCTTAAATCAAGTAAGGCTTGTTTGGCGTAAAATAACTTATTTATAAAAAATAATTTTTTGAAAAATAAAATATTTTTTTAGAGTCCATTTATTTGCTGTAAAATAATTTATTAGAAGAATATATTTTTAAAAAAAATAGAATATTAGAAAATATTTTATAATGTTTGAATGTACACTGAGTTCCGTAAAATGTTTTCTTTTCTCAAAGGACATGAAAATATTTTCTCAAATTTTGTATTAGCTGCAATTGCTGACCGGAAAATATTTTTTAATTAATCAAATTTTCGATATTACCAAATACCGAAAAATTAAGCAAAAACAACCATAATTGTTGACTGTAAAATATTTTTCAGTTAACCAATTTTTCAAGTTACCAAATACTAAAAAATTAAAAAAATATTTTCTGAAAAATTATTTGACGGCAAACAAACAGAGCCTAAACTTGCTTACAATTATAGAGGGAAAAAAAATTCAGTACTTGGTTGGATATTGGCTCACTCATATAAAAAAAAGGATATTTTAGGTATACAAAAATTTCATTATATGTAAGATCTGAGAAAGAATAAAACTCACTTAAAATTTATGATACGCAATCTTACAGCTTGTATTTTATAAAATAAAATAAAAAAAATTCACAACTTAAACCCGTAAGTAAAAGCAAACATCTATAGATTTATAGTTCAAGATGAGTGAAAGCAAATGATGGCTAAACCTTCTTTGTGAAATTCCAATTTCACATGATGTCCTCCGCGGGACAAATGGTGGCTAAATGAAAAGGTTAGTATTGTCTGTCACTGAAGGATTCAATCTTCTTTATATACAAAAAGCTAAAAAATGATTAAAGAAAAATTAGACCTTGTTAATAAATAAAAGGTAATTCATTACAAGAAATTTTTGCTATACATAAAATTTAAAAAATAGAAATTTTTACTTTAAAATCTGTTGTACATATATATGAAGAATTCTATCAAATTTGCCATTGAAGCAAGTATAGCTTGGACCATATCAAAAGTATTCTACAGGATCATCATAAGATGAGACAAAATCTCTACAATTTATAGGCTTGGGAAGGTATGGTGGTGTTGTACATCTCAATAATGCCCAATTCACCCCATCAAAGAATGGATGGTTCTTGATTGCTGTGGCCCCCATTGTGGACCCCATTCTCTTGGTGGGGTCTTTGATCAAGAGCTGTGCAATCAAATCTTTAGCAGGGCCTGCAATGGCTGGCTCCTTAGGAAACTCAAGAGCTCGAGCCACAATGTTAGCCATGGTGTGCTCATTGTCTATGCCCCTAAAGGGTGTCACACCATAAAACAGTTCGAATATGAAGATCCCTAATGTCCACCAATCTACTGCATTGCCATGGCCTTCACCGGATACAATTTCTGGGGCCAAGTACTCATATGTCCCCACAAATGACATTGATCGAGCATCTATTGGCTCAGCAACTATCTTGAGGGACCCGCGACGATGAGCTGGCCGCCTTCTTGGCCGTATGATTGGGTGGAAGCACGAGACAGCTGGCGTGATGCAATTGGGCAGAATGCATGATGATGTGGAAATTTGAGGTGTTTTTGTCGAATAATAATCTTCTATTTGGTTGGTGTCTAATGAAGGCAGATCATAATAAACAAGGTGAGCCATTGATGTGGAGTTGTCACATTTTAGGGAGAGATCAAAATCGGTCAACATTATGTGACCATCAGATCTTACAAGCACATTTTCAGGCTTCAGATCACGGTAGATTATCCCCATCATATGCAAATATTCTAGAGCAGCCACCACTTCGGAGGCATAGAACCTGAAATAACGAGTATTATTATATGTTATGTCTTTACTTTTTTATATAATAAAATCTTTATTACATGCATAAAAAAAAATTGACATTTTATTAAAAATATGTTTGGTTTCCAATATAAATAATAGACAACTTTAGTTTTGTCTGTGGCCAGCAGTACTCTAAAGATATAAACAAAGATAATAAAACAAACGGGGTCACCAACCAGCGTCTTGATAATGCAACATACAATTTTTCTGAGAGGAATTTGTGTTTTTATGGGGCAAATTTAGTATTATTATTTTGTGAGCGTTAAAATTTTTAATTTTTATATGAATAATTGTTTTTAAGAGAGGCGAAATTAAAATATTGAGATGAGTGGGGATTAAAGCCGCGGATAGCCGTGAATGACTCTGCCATGCCATTGTATGTTTTAAAGTTTGAAATGTAGTGCGAGTTCGAAAACATTCCAAAAATGTTTCCGAGTATTAAAAAAAGAAAACATAGATGTATGAGACAAACAAATATATATATATATATATATATACTTAGAGGCTAGAGGTACTCACCGGACGGCAGCTTCATCAAAGCGCCTTTCAGGTTGCCGTTGTCGGAGAACATGAAGGTCACCGCCGGGACAGAACTCAGTCAACAAACAAGACCACCTTGGAGACTCTAATGTTGTGTAAAGTGTAGGCAAAAATGGATGGTCCAACACTTGCAATATCTCCTTTTCAACCTTTGCTCTACTTTCTTTCTTCCTACTCACCAACTCTTGTTTATCCATCACTTTAGCTGCAAACATGCAGCCTCTATTCCCCTTAAGATTCACAAGATACACAGTTCCAATATCTCCACTGCCAAGCCTCTCAATGAAGCAAATGTCATGGAGGCTTAGCATGGTGGTGGCTTCTGATTGCACTTGACGTATTGCATTCCAACATGGATCGTTAGAGGGTGCATGAGGCTTGGTAGAGGGTAAAGGAACACTGCTTGTGGAAGCAATGGTAGTGTTTTCTGAGCCTGAGCTTGTACTAAGTTTACCTTCCACCGCGGCCGCCGTTGTCGAGGTGGAGACAGTGGTGGTGGAAGAGTCAGAGATCGTGGGATCGGATTCATTTGCGTGGTGGTCGTAGGGTGTCTGCATGGTGGAGGGGGAGGGAGGAGAAGGTGATGATAATGGTGGTGGAGAGCTTGAGGAAGCTTTTGAAGGAATTATGGAATGGTGGACTTGGGCCGGCAAAATGAGTGTGGGGCATTCTGCCGGCAGTTTGGTGGAAATGGGCCCACTGATGGCCCAAAGTGTAGAATCTGTATCGGCTATTCCAAACCATTATTATTTTCTCAATCTTCTCTTTTATTGGATGGTTTGACTAAAGCCAATTATTATGAGAGTGTAGAATCATAATCAAGACACCTAACATATAAAATATAGATGTGAAATATAAAAAATTATTAAGATATGATTCGTGATTACATTGGGTATTCTGTTATATTAACTTGCTTCAGTTTTAATAATACTTGTTCGAGATTTGAAAATGACTACTTAATTAAAGATGTTATGAAAAAATATTATTGAAGTATATATTGAAAATAGTCACATATGAAAAATGTAAAGTGAAATACCACGTTAAAAAGATCCATAAGCATCCTTTAGTTCAATTAATAATGATCGTTAATTCAACCATTAGTCTTTCTTACATCATCAAGTTTTAGTTGTATGTTTCTGTCTTTAGCGTTTGTAATACTCGGTGCTTGATGAAATTTGGCACATAATTACAATTTTGTGCACCGTACCGCGCTTCTTTTTTCCAATTTCGAGAGAATTGTTCCAAGATTGCTCATCAGGAGATGCACAAATCAGATTATGATGAACTTTAAGAAGCCGTCTTCCAATAAGAATACTGAACTATAATAAATAATAAATAATGGAAATCCATGTAACAATTGGATGCTTTACCTCCTATACTAGAATGAAGTCTCTCATCCTTCAAATTGAGATGAGTAGCTGCTGAAATATGTATTACAATTTCAGCAGATGAATTGGGACGTAATATCAAATAAAAGTGACACCGTCATGTAACTGTGAGAAATTTGACAGGAATCTCATACTATATACGTCTTTTGGGAACTTTTGGGACCGCGCTTTCTTCTTGGGTTGGCACTGATAGCGCAAGAGAAGGCACTGACAAGCTCAGAATCTTCTTCAGTAATCAGCATCTTCGCAGCACTGGGGTCAGCAAGGAGAAGCTTTGATACGAGGTATCCAGCAATAGACCACGTCTGGAACAAGTGGGCCTGTTTCCCGATGAACCTTCCTCTTTTGGTGTCATAATACTCGGGCCACTTATCTCGTGATATGCGCCTCTCTGCAACCTCAACAGCCTTGGCAGCAATTTCTGGTCGATTCATTTTGATGCATGCAACAGTGAGCTGCAAAAGGCCATATCAATTCTTATATCTTAGTTCTTACTGCTAGTCAATGCTATTGATTCAGTCCGTCACATATGTCCAAAAGAACAAACCCTTAGAGAGAGCATGCCTTATAAATTACAAATAAAACAAGATTACAAACAGAAGCAAATAAACTAGGTAAAAAAAAAGCATAAGTCCATCTCTACGTGATGCACACCATAAGAGGATGACAGCTGACAAATGCAATGATTTATAGACGAAGTGATCTCCTAGATGCTATTGGTGTGACATTGTTGCTGAACAACACGTAACAACTGAAATGAAAAACAGAGAAGAAAAGAATTTCTGAAGTTTAAAAGTGTGAACGACCCTTATTTTGCCTGGTGAACGACCCTTATTTTGCCTGGTGAACCATATCTTGCGACTTTCCATTATACTAATTGTAAAAATGCTTTCTCCCTCTGGATGGCTATCTAAAAAGGAATCTGAGCTGTTCCCACTATATAGTGGCACCCTCTTCCATTGGTTATGACCTGCACCACTTCCCTTGCTTGAATTCTCACTTTGCTTTTTAACAGCAGAACAGAAAAGGCCTTACGACTAAACGACATATTGACATTGCAAGTGCTAATAGCTATACTGTTTGACCATGCAAGTGCATTATTTTTGCCCATGTCAAAATCAGGGGTGGTTACTGGTGTGGGTGTATACCATTTCTGGAGGTTAGAATACTCTCCCGAAGGAGGTATGACTAACATAGGCACTGAGCATTTAGAAAGCTAATGTGATGCAGTCTCATTGTCCAGTTCTACATAAAATAAGCAAATAATTTGCTAGAAGTTTGATCTCAGCCTCTGCATACTAATCAGCATAAAATTGCCTACAGCTCAATGCAATTAAAAGTGAAGTCATAAATACAGCTGAAACCATAATTCTAAGAAAAGTTTCAGATCCAAGAAATACGGCCAATTGAGTCAGGGTAAAACCGAATAAATCACAATACTTCAGTAACAGATTCAATATTGAAAAGCAATCGCTACCTGCCACAGCAAGGTTGGCCAGGCACCTGCATTGTGGTATGACCAGGGCCTACAACAGAAAAACGATACCAGTGGTTTAAAATTGGAAAAACGAAAAAACATGTTAGTGACCATCATAGAGAGGTTCAATGAGAAATTAATCTTAAGCTAACAGAATAGTTACTTACGTGTTCTTGGGATCACAGCCAGTGATGATCTGCCACTCCTGACCTTCAAGAGCTGGGTAACATATTTTAAATGGCATGTCGGCCACCAAATCTGCCCATTTGGCTTCAACAAGATCCAAGATAGCATGTGACTGCTCAATGTTAGCAAGGCTGCTGACTATAGACCATAAATTTCCAAGAGAAAAGAAGCGGAAGTCCATGTGAGCAGGTTGCAAGTTGCCGATTAAATAGCCTCCTCGATTGGGCATCCACTCTACTAGCCAAGGAGAGATCTGATCTGGGTAGATGTTGAACTTATTAACAGCATCATATGAGTACTCTTCAGTCTTGTATCGATAAATCTCATTAAGTTTTTTCAAATCAATCCAATAGTATTCTCTAATATGGAATGATAACGCAACAAGACGATTATTTAATGCCCGGAGGAGATCAGCAGATCCATCTTCCGGAGCAAGCATCTCACGTGCACAGAGCAATGCAGAATAGAAGAGTGCCTGCAAGGGACATCAAACATTGCACAAATTTAGATGCCTGATCTTATAAAAAACATTGAACATTGCACAAATTTAGATGTCTGATCTTATAAAAAAAAAAGGGGGAAGTAAACACCGCATGAGGAAAAATTGGTGCCAACTTGACCCGTTCGATAACAACAGATCCTTCCAAGTAAAATCGCATTACTTAAACAAAACAAGCAGGTTATAAACCTAAATCAAGTAATAATCCTCAATGCAAACTTTTACTTCCCCAGCATCATGCCCTCTTCAACTCAATCTGAATTGGAAGAAGAAATGCCTGACCTAGTGAATATGTTACATTCCACTAAAATTTCTTCAACACAGATCCTTCTTTAAAAATATGAACTACATGAAAATCCCAAAGAAGAACAGAACAATCAGAGGAATTTAAAACTATTAAAATGTGATTTCTGGTTTAAAATGTTGTTTACCTGGATCTCCAAAGGGTGACCATGAATTCCCATGCGGCGATCTATCATGCAAGAACCATCAGTCACCAATAATGTTGGAAACATGTCAAATCCATCAGCAAGACATAGCCTCAGTATCATTTTAATCCCAGTTTGGACATCAACTCTCTCCTGAACTGAAAGATCTCCAGAGCATTTTCCATATGCGCGCAACAAAATAATCCACCACAATCCTGAAATTCATATTATAATCAAATAAAGCTCCATGAATATAACATAATGCAAGATCTCTTATTCCTCTTCTGAAATGAAGAAAGCTGACAACTACTGTTACCAGAATCAACGGGTGCAACACGGCCAATAGCAGCCTCTCCAAAGTCTGGATCCAGTACCTCCTCTGTTAAAGACTCATCATTATCCAATGGAACAGTGCGTACCTTAAAACTAGCAGGCATCAGGCCTTGACCTGGACTATGACAATCCATAGTTTTTTCCCAGCTCTGAAAACAGGAGTGACAAAATATTTGAAAATGAGCTTGCAAACAGAGACCCTCCAAGTTCTGTTGTCAGCCTCTAAGTACGACAATCGAGGGTTTTAATTCAAGATGGTTTTAATCTGTCAAACTGTAAGAGGACAACTAGGATAATACAGATAAGAAAGAATCATGTGAGTAGAGACTATGCACTGTACAATCACAAATTTTGCTAAAGTTACAAAATATATTGTAGTCTACAAGTCAGCTCAAATGAATGTATCTTTATACCTGCAGCTGAAGAGTGTGTAGGATGAAGTTGCGTACAATATCATATTCTCTCTTCAATAGGAAAGCAATACCAGAGGGAATAAAGTCACGAATAAAGACTTGATCATAGTTCAAAACACTGGAACTGGTTGGGTCATTTGCAGCAATTGTCCCAATGGGGCTACTACAGTAATAAACAACAGACTCCCGAAGTAAGTCCCATGCTTCATCCTCAATTGAACTGCTAGTAACATTGTGTAAAGTATCACGAATTGTCCCATCAGGAAACAAGTTACTACTGGCTCCAATTTCTTCCTTCTCAGGTTTAAACTCTCTAACTGTCTCAAACTCGAGGACATTTGACTTATTACCATTAAGTGTATTAAAGTCTTTTGCATTGTCGACGAACCATGTTCCTGTTCCATTTCCATCCTCTGTGGTCGCCCCACTCACACTCTCAGCTTGTTGACATTTGCAGTTCAAAAGCCTGAATCGGTCATTTGTAATATTTCCATATGAGACTGCAGAGATACCTCCAAGGGGATGAGGACTACCTCTGCTGTTTGATGTACTTAAAGAGTTGAGAACTTTGATATATTTTGAGCACTTTTTCTTTCTGTATCTGATGAAGGATCTAGAAGGACACGTTGATCCTGATTTTCCAAAAGAATTTTCAGAAACCAAGAGGTGAGGCACAGACCCACCACAAACTTGCAGAATGGCTTCAGACGTGGCCATCGAAACGATAAAAGTTTAATGATAAGTTGTTCTGCACAAAAGCCTCCACCAAGACACTAAGCCAACACAACCGCTTCAATCTGACAAGCTAAGTAGTGTACCTATGGGAAAATATCCATATCAAGAGAAACACTATTTATATAAAACTCAAATGAACAAGTTCCACCGCATGGACATAGGCAAGAGAAATAATCAGCACCTAAAGCCCTAATCTAATTCTGCTCTATTTTATCCCATATTCTCATTGGGGAGATCAATAACATATGTAACATTAGGCAGAGAAACAGGTATCTAACATAGACTAAAATCAAACTTATATAAGATAAATTAAAAATTCAAGAGTCGAGACAAACAATAGCTATCCGTTATTTCATAAATCAAAAAGGGAAAAAAAAAAAGGTAAACTGTTCTTTAATAGGAGTTATGGAGATCAAACACGAAATGATGCATACCTACTTACTCGATTTCTTCTGAAGGAATGACAAAGTTCATTTAAGCTCCTAAAAGAGCTGTTTAATTGAGCTACCAAATGCTTTACTTTCAACGTGTTCCACAAAATAAACATTACATGTGTATTCGTCTATGTACAGTTAGGTCTCTAGTATAAGAATTCAAGAAATATCATATCGAAAGCATATTGGTTTATTTAAAAAATACGAAATTCAAAGCTCCAAAATCCACACAGAAAGAGCCTACAGTAACTAACTAAAAACTTATGGAAATTTTCAGCATTTCAAACATGTCAGAAGCGTAAAAATCCACAAGATTCACGTAGAGGGGAGGATATTCATCATTGATTGTGGAGGCTACAACTCCCACAGACCCCACATAACAATTTAATATACTATGATAATTTTGGTCTGGAAAACCATTAAACCATCGTAGCTACGCGAATTATGAACACCAAAACCATTGAATCCCTATTAATAAAATAGAATAAATATTCTAGATCCACGCCTGTCCATATAAGTACCCAACAAGCAGTACCGGCATAAATATCATGCTTAGTGCAAATATCATACATAATATGCCAAATATATACCTATCAACACTTTTTATCGACAATTTAACAATTTTTACTTGGTTCAATCAAAATGGTATCATCAAAAGCTTCTCAAAATAATAAGACCCTTTCCATTAATCATCCAAATACTCTCGTAAATGCGAAAGAAACAATCTAATTACATCTACATGATTAAAAAAAAAAAAAAAGACCCATTTGCATAATTATAAAAAATAAGCAATGATCAAGTTATTATAGGCAACTTTTGCCAGTTCAAATTCTGAAGCAATTAAACAATTGATAGAAAAAAGAAAAAAAAAAGAAAAAACAAAACGAAACTATTGATATAGATGTGCAAGCAAAATTTAGTAGAAAATATTACCTAACCGAAGAATGATATGCAACGATTTGTGGGTTGTGAAGCAGAATTTGAATCGAGAAAAATATATATACGGGATAAATTTATGGAGATTTTAATGGGCGTAAATATATATTGATATAGATTTGCAAGGCAAATGTTTATTTACTAACCAAGTTCGCGGTCTATTTTTGTCCATTCATGTTCGATTTCTATAATGTTTCCTAATAATTTATCTTTTTTACTTTCTCTACCTTTTTTTTTGTTATAACAATGCTTTTCTCTTTTTATGGGTTTTTTTTTTGTCAACTTTTTTTTTTTTTTTTTTTGGAGGGTGATCAATAGCCATATCTTTCTACTTTTAAAAAGGGTATATTTGGATCATTAATATTAAGTGAAAAAGCAAAAGGAGATACCCAAATAGGATTATATTGAATTAAAAAATCGATTTTATGAGAAAAAAGAATATTAGAAATGCAATACTCGAAAATGATGTAATGGTGAAATTTAGTCCGGCATTTTGCGTTTATCTAAATTTTTTAATCTTGTGCATCTTATTTATCAATTTTATGAAGATCCAAAATAAATGTTTTTTTTTTTTTTTTGTTGATATGACCATTTTCAATAGGACTTAGAAAGTTGAATACTAAAAGTAGAGTTTCATCTCGACACGATTTTCATGTGTGTTCTATTATAATTTGAACCTTTGGATTTACATCTACTAATAATTTACAAACATACTTTTTGTAATTTGTGAAGGGAACAATAATCTTTTTCTTAAATATATGGTTTTAAGCAAAAATAGATTTTTCGTATACTGTAATCTCATCCATCCACTATTGTGGAAAATTATGGAAAATGGAAAAAAAAAATCAAATTGTTGATTGATATCTTAAATGATATGTTTCAAAATTTTAACTCTTCGCTTATACAATAAGAATTTCACCATTAAATGAAGGCATTATATCAAATAAGAGTAATATTATATATTATCCCTACATAGCATCTTATATGGCATGTCAACTAGTTAATATTTTTTTCTCTTTCTTTTTTTTCTTTTTTCTCTCTATTCTTAATTTATTTTTCTCTCTCTTAATTAATATTTATCAAATATTTTCCTTCTTTATCTTTAACTATATTAGATACTATATTAATTAACCGTATATGTGATCAATCTTTCACGTGCTACAATAATATTATAGGAGATATTATGGGAATATTATTCACTATCAAATAAATATATTAAGTTCTATCAATATTCTTGTTAGATTCTATTGCCTTAGTGTATGAATTGTGTCTGACCAAATCCTATGACGTGGATATGATTTATGAAAAGAATCAGAATAGATGCTACAATGTGGAATAAACGATAACAAAACATGAAGATATTAACAGAAGATAGAAGTCGCCCATTCATTAACTAAACTAACCCTACTAATCAAAGTTAATATGTAGACAATAAGTTGAAAGCACATAAAGATGATAGTGTTCAAAAGTAATTATTCATGCGACTCTTATTTAATGTAAACTAAAATCAATTAATTCGGCTTTCTTCCAATCTCACTGATCTGATAAAACACTGGTCATCTATTTAAGATGAGATACTCTATGAGTAAAATAGTCGAGATGCTTTGTCATCCACAAATTAATAAACAAATGTGTGAAATAACCTCATGATTCACTATATGACGATATCAAAAAGGCTTAAGACCTAATCTAATATGATAATTATATTTTTTGAGACAAAAATCAATTTATCCAGTGGGTAGTTGTGTCAAAGAATGTCCTTGTTATATTATAATATTTTTTTTCTTGCAAAGTTGCAGATACCAATCTGTTTATTCTTCTAAATTATTGTTTTCAATAACTATTTGAGGCGAACTTTGCCATCAATAAATTAACAAACATAAAAAGAGTGGTTTTCTAGGTTTGGACTGTGTATGCAAAACACAACAAAGGTTTGGAAAAATTAGAATAAAATCAACAATCTCGTTGACCGGAGAAGAAGAAGATGAAGCATTGATAAAGATAGGGACAAGGAACATTTGAGAAAGAAAAGTCATGATTTGGGTATAGGATCTGATATGGTTAAAGATAAAAGAGAAAAAAAATTTGGTAAATATTAATTAAGAGAGAAAAATAAATTAAGAAGATAGAGAAAAAAAAAAGAATAAAGCAGAAAAAAAATATTAACTAGTTGGCATGTCATGTAGGACGTCACATAAAAAGTGATAAAATAATTATAAAAAAAAGTGATATATAACATTACTCATCAAATAATTTGTTGCCTAATTTTTCTCCCCTTAGTTTACCAAATTAGTAAGCAGTTAAGCATTAGACCATCCTCAATGAAGACTTAAAATTAAGGGACTCTAAAAACAAATTTAAAGCTCATTTGCTTTTTAAAGCCCTATTTAGAGTCTCATGTGTTTTTTAGGGGCTCTAAAAAGAAAAATAATCCCCAATAAAGAGCTCTAAATTTAAAGATCCATGATGGGACCCGCAGTCTCTTCCATTTTTTTATTCAGCCAAAGTACTTTTTTTTTGAAGTTGTTAACTTTTTTTTTTAATTAAAGTTGTCAATTAAATGTCAAATCTGATTTGTTGAAGAGACAAATGTGGTCAAATCTGATTTGAAAGAGACCTATGTGGACTCTATAATTTTTTGTCTTTTTCTTGGAGCTCCATTTTTTTTAACAAATTTGTTGAAGAAAATGAAGTTCAGACTCTATTCTTATTGAAATATGATAAATTTGGCACAAAAAATTAGATTTAGGGCTCTGTATTAACTATTGGTGTTGTATTTTTTCTTCAAAAGTTTCCATTTTTGCTACAAAATTATAATTATTATATTATAAAATTTTCATTGAAGATGCCCTTGCCATGATTGTTATCTACATATCTTTTCTCACGTTGAATATAAAGGTTTGTATCTATTTTTTTTTCTTTTTTCTTTTTTTGGCTAAGTTTGCTGTATCTAATTTTTGTTTGATTTCTTAGAGAATATCTGAGGAAACTACGAAAGAGAAGTACACGCTACTACCTATCGACCCATTGGTCATTATCTTTCCACGTTTCACAATGAGACTAGGTAAGATTGAAGAGTGTTCATGTCTTCTCACTTTGGAAAATATAGTACAAGTATTTTTTAATGAGTATGAATTCTTTCATAACATTATAATATTATAATAGAATCGAGTTATTATAAATTATCTAAATTACTTATTCATACTTTGATATGTTTACTTATTCATACTTATATCAATAATTTATAATTGTTAGATTTTGTTTATAATAACATAACGGCAGATATATTATCTTTTCTAACACTCCTTAAATTTTTTTTTTTTTTTTGCTAAGCAAGTAAGAAGTATATAATCAAAGTATTGAAGATTATTGAACACACAATGACGTGATTAAAAAAATAATAATTATTACCGAATGTAGAAGAGTATGAACATGAATTGATAAGATTGAACTAAAGTTTGATTCTAAAATTAAGATAAGAAATATGAAGTGTCCTTTTAAAATCAAATAATATTAAGTAAAGTAGCATAAAATCATACACTTTTAATCTATTTCTTCGACATCAATAACATGTGGTCCGAGTAATTTGATAATCTTCAAGGTTTTAGTAAGCGTGTTTCATGTGATCCTTAACTTTATCATGATCATCCAATTCAAATGGTCATTGTTTGATCATGTCTTTGCATCCCCGGGCCAGCTTATTATATAACAGTAAACAAGAAGCTCCAGAAAAAAATAACCAGATGGCAAAGCTATTTTGACTCAAATTGAGGGCAGAACGCTTGTGAGATCGCATATGAAAAATATTTTTTCTTAACTAACCTCTTATTCTAATAGTATGAGCTATTAAAGATTATATACTTAATTAATTTGCTGTCATATACAGGCCAATTCTTTTAGTTATGAATGTGTATATGTGATAAATAGAATGATAGTGACACGGATTCTGAACAAACTAAGCCAAATATTAGACATAGTCAGAATTAATGCTCTACTTGAATTAATACTATTTGCAGAATGTGCAATTCAAAATTTTAGTGTACTCGTAGATTTTCGAATTGACGTGGGATAAATCCTGACCTAGGACATAGTTCCTATTTCACCCCTGCGAAGATAAGCTTTTTATCTGTGCCCGACTCGAGGCCTCCAAAACCCTGAGGCCAGGGTCATCATCATTCTATTAGTCGTAGCAAAACCGAGGTCAAGATTCCGAAGCATTTTGGATGCCTCAGGATAAACGGTTATAACTAACTCTAATACAATTCCACCAAATTAGTAAAATATTTGCTATAGGGTATAAATATCTCATGCATTAGTACTATGAAGGTAACTCATTCACAATATATATGTTCTAAATTACTATTATTTTTCCTCAACAAGAGACTAACTTAAGTATTAGAGTGTTTACGTAGGAAAAACCTATACCCATTCATGTGTACATGACTAGCTCGGGTTGTGTTCGATATATATTATATAATGTATAAATATTCCTTAACCTGAAACACCATGATTATTTTGTGTATGGGTTACCACTATTTGCTAATACTATAACCCGGTTCTAATCACGAACTGGTATATGTGCTCGGTGGTTGTGACTCATTCCTATATTAAGATATGTACGTGTACGATATGAAATCAGTCACCTAGGAGTCCTATGCGATCCATTCAATTAATTAACTAGAAATCCTTAGCCGAGTTGAATCGTGGAAGTCGTTCCACGATTGGTTGACAAGTTACTAAATCAATTAGTTTCGGTCATATGATTAAGACAAAGATGTTGACATCCTTATTCATAACTCTCACTTAATCGGAATAGTTAAGACGGAGGGAATAAATTATACGATAATTATATATTTAAAGGGTTCATGCAATTTCATTTTATCATTAATTAGGTAGTCGCAATATATTGGGAATTAACTAGAGTAGTTCTAATTTACATATTAATTAGAATAATATTACCATTACCAATTAATTATGAACCCAAGAAGTCACAAAAAAAATGCATAATTAATTAGTAAGAAAAATTAAATCAAATATTTGGACTGTCCAAATTATTTAATTAAATAAAAGATTGAACCAGTAAAAATTTTAAAGTCCAACTAGTTTTTACATTCTGTACTGATCCAAAAGCTAGCCCTATAAATAATAAGTCAGGACTGTATCAAAAGTTAACCCTAAAAATTACAAGTTTCCTATAAATAAGAAACTTTGAAAGACAATTTAACTAGGACAAATCTTGTCTTTCATAGTTTAGAATTCTCCTAAAATTCTAGTGAAAGTTGTCGATAGGAATTTTGTCTTGGCTGAGACAATCCCAATAACAACTTTTCATAAATAGATGATAAAAAAGCTTTAAAAGAACGTAAAAAGTAAAAGCATTGCCTCCGTCACACGCACACACACGCGCAAAAGATTACCCCAACAGAGACAGAAAAACTATTTGCATTGTTCCAAAAGAAAGAAAACGGCCAAGATGAGAAGTAGCGAAGAGATGAGAAGTAGGGAAGAGATTGAGTGGGATGAGGAGATAAAGAAGTTGTTATGGTGTATCTTTGCTTCGGCATTTTTTATTGGGTCGGGGATTACATATAATTCATCCAAGCATGCTATTGTTACTTTTGAATGGACGTCGCAGAAATTTAAGGACCCTGCAATTTTACATGGATTGATGCTCTTGGTCATTGTATTTTATCACGAGGTGTGTTTGATACAAGTTTTGATCTATTCCGAGAGGTGGAACCCTAGGATCACCTATTTCTGTATTGTTCCAATGACTGCGATTCTAGTAGCACCATTCTGCTTTCATGATCCTATTTTCTTTGCTGCGATAATTTTAAATGTTGTTGGGGGGTTATTATGGTATATAACTTTTTGTTTACTGGAGGATGTAAAAGTACTAGACCTCCTTATTTCTTTTGCCTTTGGAGGTCTGTGTCATTTTGGTTCGTCGAGGTTTAGGTTAGGGTTTTCCACGTTTATGGTTGCAACTTTGGTCCATCTCTGGTTCAACACCGTCGCTTGTTTATGGTTCAACCATGACAACCATGACACCCCCACTCACAAAGGCCCAAATGACATGGGGCACGTGGAATTCTGTGTGAATCAGCAAAAAACACTTTACAAACCTAAATACTCTGCCGCAGCAGGAGAAAGAGAAATAAGAACAAGAATAGAAGATATGGTGTAATGATAAAATTAGAGATACGATACTTGAAAATGATGTTATGGTGAAATTTAGTCATTCATTTTGCGTTTTATCTAAATTTTTGGATCTTGTGCATCTTATTTATCAATTTTATGAAAATCCAAAATAAATGTTTGTTTTTGTTGATATGACCATTTTCATTATGACTTAGAAAGTTGAATACTAATAGTAGCTCTATCAAAATTTGAGCCTTTGGATTTACATCTAATAATGTTTACAAATATACTTTTTGTAATTTGCATAGGGAACAATAATCTTCTAATTGTTCATCCATCCACTCATGTCAAAAATTATGGAAAATAGAAAAATCAAATTCTTTGTTGATATCTTGGATGATATGTTTCAAAATTACCATTATATCAAATAATCTGTTGCCTAATTTTTCTCCCCTTGGTTTATCGAATTAGTAAGCAGTTAAGCATTAACATGATTGTTATCTAGTACATATCTTTGCTCACGTTCAATATGAAGGATTGTATATATATATAACTCACACACAAAAGAGGCAGATGTAAAGGCACTGGTAAAATCAGTATTAGACCTGATTTTGGAAAAGAAATAATATAGTTTTGAAGGATGAATGCATAGCAATAACGACACGGAAAAAAAATTGTAGCTCATAAAAATTCACTTTAATTCCATTTTATTTATTTGACTCTTTTGAAATGTGTACAAAGTAAGGACTTCTACTGATAAAGATAAAGAGCTTAAATAAAGATAAGATAGAGGTTTAATATATATATTATGCAAATTTATAGTAAAATATAATTTAATAAATCTAGAGGTGTTTATAATTTAATTTAATTTCTGATATAATTTAAAATTTACACGTGTCATGATATGGTTGTTCCTGTAGAGATGCTCATTTATTGACTTATGTCATAGTGGTTGTTCTCTTAGAATATTAATAGATGTATAAAAAAAATGTATGCTTAATTAGTTTTATGTCACGTGCAAGTGAAATTTTTTTTGAATTGTACATGTGATAAATATGATAATAGTGACGAGACTAGTATCTTTATAGTGGCGAGACTTCAAAACCACCTTAGGATCGAGACAATATGGATCTTTAATGGAAATGAATAATATCTTTTTTCACAGAGAGGCAGTTAGTACATTTTGTCATCCTGTTGTACTCCATCTATACCATTGGCAATATTACAGCTAGTGTAGCATTGTCTTAATCGGTTTGGAGATGGTTGTGGGCGGTAAATATGGTTTGAGAAGATGATTGCTTACAATTAGATCCGCTATTCATAGACATTTGGACTTAATTATATTGTAGGACCAATTAAAATAAGAGAAGTGCTGTAAATAAAAATACAGGATGTACAATAAATATTAAAATAACAGAATGTAAAATTAACAGTATTAAAATTCAAGGATGTAGAAATAAACCAAATACAGATAATATCGAGGCTCGAGTTAGACTCGATGTCCTTAAGACTTTAACGTCCCGCGATGGTACTTTCGGTTGATTAACGCAAGCTTCCCAGGATACAACGATATTTTCTTCGTAGTAGGAGCACACCAAACTACGAAACTATCGAACTGAATATGACAAACTCTCTCTATTGGACACAATGATAAATGATAATATTTGTTTTGCTTGCTCAATTTTTTGTTCTTTTTGCTCATCTGTTTCAGTAAACATACACAACTATTTATAGCCAATTCTTAATGGGACACATCATTGCCAAAATATTCTGATAGAATAAAATATTATAATATAGCTCAAACTTTCACACAACCATGTTACTCAAAGTTGATAAAGTCTGCAGCACATGGACATGGAATATATTGCACGGATTTATAAGGCAAGCATGCTAAACAAGAATGATTGCACCCAATATTTTATTTACATTCACAAGATTTCTACAATCCCCCAAATGAATGGAAATCAGATAATGCACAAAGTAGAGACACTATGCAGACCCTAGAGAGAGTTTAAAAGAATGATACTGCTTCCGGATAGGTAGCTTTTGGCCTTGAACCTTCCGTAGTGAGAGCTATCAGATTTACTTGCTGTCCAGTGAACGCAATGTCTTGAACTGTTCAGCTTTTGTGTAAACCAAGACAATAGAACTTACATAGTATCCTCTTAAGTATTCGTTTTGGCCCTGAACAACTCCCAGTTTCATGAGTACTCTAGAGAATTCAGCCTTAGAGATTCTCGTAGGAACGGCCCACTCCCTACTCGCATAGGTGATCACTTATTAAGAGTAACCCTGTAATACCCCACTTGGATTTTTCGAGATATAAGTATCATTAAAAGCATAGCTTATCCTAAACCACATGCAAGTAGTACTGTCTGCTCGTCATAGGAATAGGTGGGAGTATTACCCCCACAGTTCTCCCGATGAATCATTAATAGCTCAGTTTTTCCCTTTGAACCTACTTCCAGGGATCTCTTGTCACGTAGGTAGGGTTTTCCACTATGATGACTTTTTAGTCATAGGCTTTAGACCCATTCCCCTCAAGGATTTATAAACTTGCTCTCTGTTCAAACCTTTAGTATGCGGATCCGCAATGTTATCTTTTGACTTTACGTAGTCAATTGAGATAACCGCATTAGACAGCAATTGTTTGACGGTATTATGTCTATGACGTATATGTCTAGACTTACCGTTGTACATGCTACTATGTGCCCTTCCAATAGCAGATTGACTATCGCAGTGTATGCAGATAGCTGGCACAGGTTTGGGCCAGTTTGGAATATCCTCTAAGAACTGTCGAAGCCATTCGGCTTCCTCTGCAACTTTATCCAAAGCTATAAACTCAGATTCCATCGTGGATCTGGCTATACATGTTTGCTTAGTGGATTTCCAAGAGATGGCTGCCCCTCCCAAAGTAAAAATGTGTCCACTCGTGGATTTGGAGTCATTAGTATCCGATATCCAGTTGGCATCACTGTATCCCTCTAGTACAGCCGGATATCGGGTATAGTGCAGCCCAAAGTTCAATGTGTATCTCAGATATCTTAGAACTCTTATTATAACTACCCAGTGGTCTTTCCCTAGATTGCTCGTTTACCTGCTCAATTTGCTCACAGTTAATGCTATATCGGACCTCGTGCAATTCATAATATACATCAAACTACCAATAATCCTTGAATACTCTAATTGTGATATTCCTTCACCGGTATTTTTGGTTAGATGTATATTTGCATCTATAGGTGTCTTCGCTAGACTAGCATCATGTTTATTAAACTTGTTCAGTATTTTCTCTATATAATGAGATTGAGACAATAGTAGTCCATCAGATGTTCTGGTAATTTTAATACCCAAAATCACATCTGCCATATCCATATCCTTCATATCGAAGCTACTGGATAAGATTCTTTTGGTAGCCTTAATGACACTCTCATTGCTCCCGATAATGAGCATATCGTCTACATAGAGACAAATAATGACATATTCTTGACCCGTGCCTTTCACATAGACACACTTGTCACATTCATTAATCCTAAAGCCATTTGACATCATGACTTTATCAAATTTTTCATGCTATTGTTTAGGCGCTTGTTTTAGTCCGTAAAGAGATTTTACAAGCTTACAAACCTTCTTCTCTTTTCCAGGAACTGCAAACCCCTCAGGTTGTTCCATGTAGATCTCTTCATCTAGATCTCCATTCAAGAAGGCTGTTTTTACATCCATTTGATGTATCTCAAAATTATCGATAGCTGCTATAGCTATCAACATCCGTATGGATGTAATTCTCGTGACTGATGAATATGTATCAAAATAATCAAGATTTTTTTTTGTTTATATCCCTTAATGACAAGTCTGGCCTTGAATTTATCTATTGATCCATCAGCTTTCAACTTCCTCTTAAAAATCTATTTATACCCTAAAGGTTTATTTTCAGGAGGAAGATCCACCAGTTCCCATGTATGATTTTGCATGATGGATTCAATTTCACTGTTAACTACCTCTCTCTATAAAGGAGCTTCAGGAGTAGACATTGCTTCATTAAAAGTGCGAGGCTCATTTTCTAACAAATACGTTAGAAAATCTGGACCGAAAGACTTGGACATTTTAGCCCTCTTGCTACGTCTTGGTTCATCTTCAATATCTTTAGATATAGTCACATCATCTATATCTAATTTTTGACTCTCGTCATATGTTCTTTCCGCAGAACTTGATTCTTGCATATCTTTACAAGGAAATTTTTCTTCAAAAAATTCTGCATTCCTTGATTCAATAACTGTATTCATATGTATATCAGTTATTTCTGACTTATACACAAGAAACCTGTATGCAGCACTGTTGTGTGCATATCCAATGAAGATACAATCCACAGTCTTTGGTCCTATTTTGACCATTTTAGGAGTTAGAACTCCTACCTTAGCTAGACACCCCCACACTCTTAAGTAATTGTAGGAAGATGGTCGACCTTTCCCCAATTCATAAGGTGTCTTGCTTAATTTCATGTGGGGTACCTTATTAAGAATATGGTTCGCAGTTAATACTGCCTCCCCCCACAAGTTCTAAGGTAAACCCGAATTAATCAACAAGGCATTCATCATCTCTTTAAGAGTTCGGTTCTTGCGTTCAACAATACCATTCTGTTGAGAAGAGTAAGGAGCTGTCGTTTGATGAACAATTCCATGTTCAGCACAGTATTCCTCAAAGAGATATACATATTCTCCTCCTCTATCACTTCTCAACATCTTAATCCTTTTGCCGAGTTGATTTTTTACCTCATTTTTATATAGTTTAAATACTTCAAAAGCTTCATCTTTGCCTCTGAGTAAATAAACATAACAATATCTTGTGCAATCATCAATAAAAGTAATAAAATATTTTTTCCCACCTCTAGTTTGCACAAATTTTAAATCACAAATATCACTGTGAATTAAATCAAGAGGTTCTGAACTTCTTTATACTGATTTAAAAGAAGTTCTCGTTAATTTTGATTCTACGCATACTTCACATTTTTTATTTATGTTCCAATCAGCTTTAGGTATTAGACCTAAATTGATTAATTTATGCAAAGAATCAAAATTCACATGTCCTAATCTATCATGCCATAAACAACAGACTTATTCTTATTCATTCCAAATTTGGAAGGCTTATCAGTCTTTACAACAGTTGGGGCAATAGTCATTATATTGAGTTTAAATAAGCCCTCACCCTCATAGCCCTTGCCTACAAACATTCCAAATTTGGTTAACACAAATTAACCAGACTCAAACACCATTATGAATCCGTTCTTACTCAATAAGGATCCAGAAACTAAATTCTTCTGGATGTCTGGGACATGCAGCACATTGTTGAGTGTCAGCTCATTTCCAGAGGTAAAATTCAAGATTACCTTCTCAGTTCCTTCCACCTTCGAAGTGGCGGAGTTACCCATGTAAAGGGTTTCATAAATAATTTGATAGGTAGTGAACATTCTCATATCAAAGCAAACATGCTTAGTGGCCCCAGTGTCCACCCACCATTGCTTTGGATTCCCTACCAGATTGACTTCTGACACGACAACTGACAGATTGATGTCAGAGAGATCATTGCCCAGGTCTTCCACAGCATTTGCCTTTGCTTTCCTCTTCTTCGGATTGCCCTGGTTCTTGTGGTGCCTACAGTCTCTTGCCTTGTGCCCCGGCTTGTCACAGACAGAACAATTCCTACCGAACTACTGCTTCTTATGTTATCTCCCTTTTTGACTTTGATTGGAGAATTTTCTCTTTTTGTTGCTCGAACCATGCTCAACCACATTAACCTTTGATTCCAAAGGTGGAAAACCAACTCTTTTTTCAGATTTGCGGTTGTCTGCTTCAATCCTCAATCTCAGAACTAGATCTTCAAGAGTCATCTCCTTTCGCTTATGCCTTAAATAACTCTTGAAGTCTTTCCAGTTGGAAGACAACTTCTTAATAAGTGCACCAGATTCAAAACGTTCTCCCATAATTATACCTTCTGCATGACACTCATGAATGAGTACCTGATACTCATCTACTTGCGGCATCAGAGGCTTGGAATCTACCATTTTGAAGTCAAGAAATCTGGCCACAACGAATTTCTTTGTGTCCGCATCCTCCGTTTTATACTTCTTCTCTAAAGATTCCCACAGTGCCTTAGCAGTTGTTATTGGGCTGTAGACGTTATACAACGCATTGTCCAACCCGTTGAGGATATAGTTTTTGCAAAGGAAGTCTGCATGCTTCCAAGCATCAACAGCAGCAACAGTCTGCATATCAGGATCGTCACCCAACTGTGGTGCATCCTCTTTCAAAAATCGAGCAAGACTCAAGGTGGTCAAGTAGAACAACATTTTCTGTTGCCACCTCTTAAAATCCCTCCCGTTGAACTTTTCTGGCCTCTCGCCATGTCCAACAGGAGTTGACGCCACAAATGGCACAACCGAAGCAACAGTCACCGATGGCCTAGCCAAAGGTACATTCTCATGTCCTGTAGATCCACTTCCAGTCAAGGGCACGTTTGGGTTGTTAGGTCCAAATGATTGTCCATAATTCAAATTTTCAGTTTCGGTATTCATGATTAATATTATTTGTTTTAAGTCCAAATACTTGTTTATACACGCTGCACTACACAAAAATCAAGTTAGTCGCAAAATAACTTAATACTAAAATTAATTTTAAATCAACAATTAAGGAAATAATACTTCTAATACAAAAATAAAAGAAATATTAAAATCACATAGTCTACTATATGTATATATATATTTATATTAGACAATCAAGTAAATAATCCAAACAAAATAAGTAAAACAAATACTCAAATTTGCTTTTCTCGAATCAGTTAGATAACAGTGTACTAATAAATTATTTTGTCACTTAAGAACCAAGAAGCTATATTTGGTTCAGTGGTACACCCTTCTGATTAGTAACCTTGAAGTCTTAGGATCAAATCTTTGTAGCAGTAAGAAGGATAATTTTTTCTTTTCCTTCTCAAATAAAGAATATATTATAATGTTGCATAAAAAACTACAACAACTAATATATATATTATATTGCAAAGTTAATGTACTGTAGCAGCAAGAAAACGATAACAAAGAAACAAGCGTGTAAGCGGTATTATACAGTTCAAGATTAGGTCCTTATAAATTCATATCTTTCTCATTTTAAGTTCAAATTTGATGAAATTTTCACCATTAACTTCAGAAAATTAAGAGGTATATGGGAACGTAATTTATTTTCCAGTTTGTTATACTTCACAGAATCACATTAAAGGAATTATACCGAATTAAAGTCTTAAGATTGTTGGACTTAATTATATTGTAGGACAAATTAAAATGAGAGAAGTGCTGTAAATAAAAATACAGGATGTACAATAAAGATTAAAATAACAGAATATAAAATTAACAGTATTAAAACTCAATGATGTAGAAATAAACCAAATACAGATAATATCGAGGCTCGAGTTAGACTCGATGTCCTTAAGACTTTAACGTCCCGCTACGGTGCTTTCGGTTGATTGACGCAAGCCTCCCAGGATACAACGATATTTTCTTCATAGTAGGATCACACCAAACTACGAAACTATCGAACTGAATATAACAAACTCTCTCTATTGGACACAATGATAAATGATAATATTTGTTCTGCTTGCTCAATTTTTTGTTCTTTTTGCTCATCTGTTTCAGCAAACATACACAACTATTTATAGCCAATTCTTAATGTGAGACATCATTGCCAAAATATTCTGATAGAATAAAATATTATAATCTAGCTCAAACTTTCACACAACCATGTTACTCAAAGTTGATAAAGTCTGCAGCACATGGACATGGAATATATTGCACGAATTTATAAGGCAAACATGTTAAACAAGAATGATTACACCTAATATTTTATTTACATTCACAAGATTCCTACAAGACAAACTGGGGATTTGTGATCCCAGGTGCAATCTGAGATGGTTCAGGGAGTTAGTGCAGTTGATATTATTATGTGTTTAGTCCAACTTTAAGCAAGCTAACGAATGATATGGAAATTTCATAAAGCATCTCATCTCGGCTATGCTGGATGGATCTGACATAAAGATAATTGATCAATTGGCTGAAACAAACTATTCAGAATGATTTGGACATAAGCGTTTAGAAATTCAGGGCCATGATCTCTTCGATGTTGCCTTATGCTGCAGAAGAATATATACAGTTAGTTTCACCTTAGCCTCATAACCTCATGTGGGATCAGTGATCAGTCAGCACAAGTAGTTGGGGAGATATCTTACTATGTCATATGATGCGCCCACTCCTACGGTCATTCCTTTAATACTTCTGGTTCTCGGGAATCTTTTTTCTTCGCTTAGTGGTGCAGAAGCTCTTGAGGGGCAGAGGATGTTTTCCAGAGAACTGGGAGGGCGAATGATGATCACAAAGAGCTCAAGTTAGCTGCTATAGAGAGACTTCCAACGTATGATCGTTCGCAGAAAGGAAATCAGAATGAAGTGTTGGATGATTGGATCATATGATTATAAGAAGCAACTCATGGAAAATACCTTTAAAGTTGTGAAAGAAGATAATGAAATGTTCCTTTTCAAGACTCGGGGACAGGATTGATAGGTGAGGCAAAAATCTTTATTGTGCAGCACCAGCCATTTTCAATTCGTGAGGTCACAGTAACATGAAACAAGAAATTGCTTTGGCAAATTCTCTTATCGAGAGAAAATCACACTGTTCTTCATATATGCAGGAAATTCCAGTATGGTGGAGGTGGTACCACTGGCCTTGTGACATCCCAGATTGGTGACAAAACACATCCTGTTGTAGTCCCAGGCTTAGATGATATTAATTCTATCTCCGTGCGGATAATTCTAGTTAAGCAATAAAATGAAATAGTTGTGATTTGCCTAGCTGCTGCATGGGCGGATCCAGTAGGGGCAAAAGGGGGGACCCAACTAAATGTTAAAATTTTATATGTGTTTTTAGTTAAAAAAATAAATTAGCCACAATTGAGAAAATGTTATTTGTATTATTATCATATTATAGTCTTCACTTGGCAAAAAAATTATTTATATCATTATCATATAACTCTACTAAAACCAAATTCTAGATTCACCTCTGAGTTGTTGCTTTTAATACTTAATCAATAAAAAATTACTGTTCAAATAAAAGTCTAAAATCTCTTGTACATTCTACATTCTTCTCTATTTTCTTTTTATTGCCTATTCAATGAAATCACTTGAATAAGCTTTAGTAGTTTTTTTTCTTTTTACCCCACCCTCATAAGATTCGAACCTTAATCTCCCAACTGCCACAGAGCATAATTTATCACTAGGCTACTCTTAAACCTAAATAAGCTTTAGCTTAAAAAAAGGCAAAAATAAAAAAGCTTTTCCGGGGTGCAAATTGAACAGGCAGAAGCACATAACTTTTCTGGCGAAAACCTTGTAGAACATGGATGATTGATCATCCCTTGTCACTTTTGCAGATGGTAACTCATGGAAAAAATTCCCACAAGTTTTTAAGTTGATAATGGAAATACTCCTAAAAAACCCTTCGAACTCATATTAAGCTTTAAATATCGGGATACATGCATGAATGAAACACGGTGTCACTTAGTGTGAGTTAGTTAAGCACGATATTCCTACAAGTTAATTTAGCAAAGAAAAAAACATTCCTACAAGTTGATACTCCTAACACTAACAAATTAACCTGAAATTCTTGCATAATCTTGGACTTGTAATTATTCGATTATTCTCTCTCATTTATCTAGCACAAAGAAAGGTCTTGCAGTTGAGCCGCAAATTGATTATCACGAGCTCCATATTATTTGCCTGGAATGGCGCATTTATTGCAAGTATTGATTGCTCATCCCCGTGTTGATGAGCTCACATTTATTGTTGATTTGGTTGTTTGTTGAAGAAAGATTTTCGCACTGTCCTTCTTTAGTGCCATGATCCACTTAACTTCATCCCATGCCTGTTGTGCTTATCTTCGCAATGCACAGCCGCTAATTTCTGCGAAGGCTCTATGTAGTTTCTGGGGGCAGTTTTAGGCGGTGCATTCAATGAGGCATGAGCAGCCTAACAAACTTAGTGACCGAGATGTGTGCCTGTGATTTTTGCTTCTTATCGTTGATGACATTCTTTATGTTACAAAATCTTCTCAACGAACATGTAAGAGTTGGTTGGAATTATTGGATATCTCTGTTATCTATAAAGATTCTAAATTCAAATCATAAATTTAGTTTTCGTTGTACAAAAAAATAAAAGAAATAAAAATCCCAAAGAGTTAGAGAACACACAGCTGGGAATAATTTGGTCTCCCGTAAAGGTAACTAATCCGGAACAGAATTATAATTTTATTTTAGTGGACTATAACATTAATATTTTCTCAATAGAGGTTAATTTAGTTTTTCATACTAAAAGTACATGTATTTTAGAAAAATTTGAGAATAAATACACATACAATATATTCTTTATCGAATTTATATAGACAACATATAAGATAAGGATTGATTTTGGTTGGTTTGATTAGACGCGTTGATTCAGCTAATAACATCAAAAAGACCATAATTAGTAAACAAATACTATGGTTAATTAAGAAGTTTGATTAATTAATTAGAAGTGTTTCAGCCTTTAGAACATGAATGGGTATAGAATGATTATTTATTGAATTGCGATAATATTCCAACATTTTTTTTGCTAAATATAATATTCCAACATTGATATCATTATTTTATTGAGACCTTGAAAAATTAGTTTGACGAGTAATTTGAATTGTGATAATATTCCAAAGTAAGGCAAGATTTTAGGCAGCCGTAATCAAATACCAATCCTTTCCAAGGGAGATGTTCATGTACCATGAGGACTATATTCAATTAAATAAATATGAAAAAGGTGTATATGAGATGGACGTCGAAAACCAATATGTGGATGCTGCCTAAAAAAAAAGGTCAAAAGGAAGAAAATCATCTTTGACTAGTGTAGTTTGAAGTTATGACAAAGAAGAAAGTATAATTTAAAGTCTATGTGTTGATTATTGAATGGGCCAAAAGCAATTTATTACATTAACTGTTTGAAAGACTATCGAGCTTAGAGAGTTGCAGTTCGATCAAATGAGATATTTTTTAAGGAATGAACAAGAGTAATGCAAAAAGAAGTCTTAACACAGTGATAAAATTATCGTTGTGCAATTCAAAAATTATAATTTTAAATTATAAAAATATTCTTTATATAAAAGCAAAATAAGGATATGTACAACTCGCCTCATATTAGATTTAACTCTTTTTAACTATGTATGTAACCAAAGTCTTATATATGCAATATTTTAGTTGCTTATCATGTATAAGTTCTCGCCCAACAACCACATTAAACCTTCGGTTGAGGAATGCAGAAAAATTTCGCAATGCAAGCCAAACTTTCAGTTTGTCCATATTTATCGTGAACCCAACATTAATGTATTAGCTGGATATTAAATTTTAAGTTGAGTCACCCATTAACAAGTCATACAATTGATCAAATTTCTACCTCTTTTTAGTACATATTTCTTGAGAACGACACGATGGATAAGACGTTCTTTAAAATAATTTCTAATTAACATCCTTATACATATAGATGAAAAAAACTCTCTCCATTTTGACTAGCAAGTTTCAAAGTAGTTGAGCTAAATAATGAGAAAATTGCCAACCCCATTCATATTAACGTCCAAAGTCAAACTATCCTTGTCTTTCTTTTTTTTTTTTGGGGTCAAACTATCGTTGTCTTTAATTCTTTACAACATTTAAAAAATAAGCACTGGATGATAAATTGTACCATTTAACTCTATTAGGAAAATGACCC
This sequence comes from Ehretia macrophylla, assembly GCA_037974665.1. Taxonomy (NCBI): domain Eukaryota; kingdom Viridiplantae; phylum Streptophyta; class Magnoliopsida; order Boraginales; family Ehretiaceae; genus Ehretia; species Ehretia macrophylla. The sequence continues at coordinate 65,536,200 of CM075769.1, forward strand.
AAAAAATAAAACTCTTTGGGAATTGAGATCTGACATAATATTAACAATCACCTGACTATAATTTATTTGACAAAAAGAAATTAAAAGCCTGACTACAATTTACTCTGTTAATTTATTTCAAAATATTTAACGTTAAAAGTATTTTCATTCCCTCCATATAATATAAATTACACTAACACATAACGTTCATAGGATAAAAATAAAAAATGTGGAGCCCATAAAGTTTTATGCCAAACCTTTTACTATGTAAAACAAAATTGGAGGGCCCTCCACAAATTAATAATGGCACGCATTTATTCTCGATGCGACTGATACTCCCTAACAAAAAATTGACCTGTCATTCTTTGTTGTTCTCCAAGCTTTGTAATTTTCAATCGTCTTCATACAGACTGTATCTTCGTTAGAGTAAGTCCAGCAATTTCCACGTTATTTTGGCTTTTTAACAAAAATAAAGAGCCAAAAAAAAAGAAGTGATCCAACAATTTAGCTATCTTTATTAGCTAAATTCAAGAGATTGCTAAAATCAAAAGATTGCTCGCTAGGATCAGTGAGCCAATTTGACTCGCTACAATGCTTGATATCATTGCGGTATAAAGGATACAACATAGAAACAAAGACAAAATCCAATGGAACAATTCACTTTTTTAATGACCTTCTTGATCCATTGTTGACAGGCTGACACATCTTGTCTTATTATTATTTTTTTTTGCTCAAAATCAAAAGAATACTATTATCAAATTATTATTTCATTACTTTCAAAAAATATAAAAAATTACTCTCAAAGAATGTTAGAGTGATATGTAAATTCAGAAATAGAGAGTCTTAATTTATTTATAATATTTTATTTTTATTTGTAGATGAATTAAAAAATAAAGAGTCTGAATAAAAAGTATTGTTGGAGTAAAACTAAAATAAATAGTTTATAAAAGTAAAGAGTTACTAATTTTGCTCTCTATTATAAAAAAAATAATAATAATAAAGAATTTGTTTTACTTGCCTTAACACTCCATAAAAAGAAGATAAGACTTTAAGCATTTTATGGTTTCATAGTAATGGCAGGTCCACATGGAAAATTATTGTAGACGACGAAGCAAATGCCTGCAAGTCAACCAACAAATTATTTTTCTGCTCGTTTGACATTTTTATTTTTTTGGACAAAATAAGAATTTGTTAAGTGATTTTGGAGATTCAAAATTAATAAATCACGACTAACTAATTTTATAAAATTAAAATATTAAAGCATTTCAAACCATTTTATGTAATCGTTTCATCTCCCAAATAGAGAGAGTGCATTCGCCCTTGACACAAATAAACGGTTTATTAGCTCAAAATACTATGCTAGAGTTTTGGTTTGTTTTATTATATAAGTGATTGTTCGCTTGCTTGCCCATGAATTCAGCAACAGATCCAAAGAAATTTTTAAGGAAATAATTTTGCTTCCACACAGCTACGGCCATGAGATAAAAGGGATTAAAATCATCTTCTAATTTATACTTTATTATAACTTTTTAACTTTTGATTCTAACCATTCTTTTCATTTTTAAATTATAAAAATAATCTTGACCATTTAATTAAAAAATATAATTTCACCCAAAAAATAGGTTTCCTTCCTATCTTATCACTTTGACTATCCCACTACACTAGGAATCTCTTACTTTAAGTTCTTCTTTGCACCCTTACACGATCACAAATTCTACCTTGGCTCTGTTTTTTCTTCTTCTTTTTTTTTCCCCAATAAAAAGGTCAGTTAAGAAGAAAGCACATTTCAAATATGAAAAAACGTCTATTGGATTTTGATAAGAATTTCAAATATAAAAAAGATCCATTTGATTTTGATAAAAAAAATTTAAATATTATAAAGACCCATTTTATTTTGATAAAAATTTCAAATATCAAAAAGACCCATTTAAGTTGTCATATGCTATGAATTTTGTTGTTTTTGTTACACTTCTTTTTATGTGGGTTTTATTTGAAATTTGGTTTCGTTAGGCTTTAGTTTCAAATGAGATCAGAGAAACTTTTTTTTTTTGGTTTAATTATGTTTTTTTAATTGAATGGTCAGGATTATTTTATAATTTAAAAATAAAATAGATGGCTGGGATAAAAAGTTAAGAAGTTAAAATAAAATATGAGTTAAGAGAGGATTCTGATCTAATTAAAAGACCCTTTTTTTTGTAAAATAACTACAGTCGCATAGAAAAATAACTCTTAAAGAATTGATTGGTCCGTTAGAAAAGAAAAGGCTACCTTACCCCTATCCAATTTTAAAAGAATTAAGATAACCATTTGTTCTTAGTATAAATAGTCACTAAACCAAGCGCTTGGTTTGCCGTTCTCTGTGGTGCTCAATTGTCACATAAAAAATAAAAAAGAGAAGAAAAATTCTTCCATTAATCGAACCTAAATATATAAATCGTATTAATATGTAAGACTGATATAAGTACGAATGAATTTAAAAAACTTGACTTATTTCTTGAAGGGATTAGAGAGAACTGCTTCTCAACTTTTTGTGTCGCAAAGACTCAGAATGTTTTTTTTTTTTTGGGTCAAAGACTCTGAGAATGTTACTATTTTAGAAGATGATACCTCCACGGAATTGTCACCTCTAATGTACTCGTCACGCTTTTGCCGTCACAAACACGAGCACACGTACATACAAATATCTATCCATAGATACAGATAGAGATAGTTGCGTACATTTTTTTTTTGGACAAAAAGATAGTTGCGTACTTGAAAAAGCATCACCGCACTACTGAGCAATGGTACCGCTTTTCATGCAATCGAAACTACCAGGCTCAACCAACCCCATTAATATCAATACTATGCCATGTCTTTTCACACACATCAACTTCCAACTGTATGTAATAAATCAGTCTTGGTAATTGTCCATTTAATGATTACAGTGTGTACCATTGTGGTGACTAACAACATTTCTCTGAACAAATATGAATATAATCATTACTTTACTTAATTCAGTATTGCGTTATCTCACTTATAATATTTTGTTGCGTAGTTTTTATAATTAATTATCTCGGTGTCTTCTTTATGGTATTCATATTTACACACTTTTAACGGAGTAATCATATCACCTTTTTGGACAATCAATCATTTTTGTATAGTAAAAATTTAGAATAAAGTGAAAAAATTATATAAAGGAAGATGATTGAGTGAATGAGAATGATATATAGTAATACGCGTTGAGTATTATTGCACGGTTTTCTGTGTGCATTGATAGCTTGTTATACTGTACCAACAATATCTGTGTTCTACGATACAACCTGTGCATGCTTGTTGATAACATACAGAATTTTGCCGACCCAAAACATAAAGAAACTTTTTTGAGCCGAATGTAAACTCAAATCCATATGTTTACGAAGTAGGAAGTGAAAGTTGCACTGATTCTAATTCTAATTCAAGGTTTTGGTATGCTTTTGGATTGTCTTTGTTTTACAGGACAATAAGGTTATGAATTTCAAGCTTTTCTTGCTTTGAGGTGGAAGAAAAAGTGGAAAACTGAAAAGGGTCATCTTCTAAGGGTTAAAAGAAGTAAAATCGATGGCTGCAGCTCTGTCTGCAGGTGAGCTGGCCGGGTCTATTAGCCGGCGAGCGGTAAGTTTTGGAGCAAGCACTAGAAGAAGTTTGGCTTGAGTGAGTGGTAGGGAGGCTTTTGGGGGGCCAGGAGTGGATGTTTTCCACAGAAGTGGGAGGGAGAATGATGACGAAGAAGAGCTCAAGTGGGCTGCTATTGAAAGACTTCCAACATTTGAACGGTTGAGGAAAGGAATTCTGAACAGAGTGTTAGATAATGGAAATATTATTCGCGAAGAAGTTGATGTTGGTCATCTTGGAATGCAAGAGAAGAAGCTACTCATGGAAAGTATCCTAAAAGTTGTGGAAGAAGATAATGAAAGGTTCCTTCGAAGACTCAGAGAGAGGACTGATAGGTGTGAGCAAAATTTTCCTACGATACTATCCATTTTAAAATTCATGATATTCTTTTAGAGTTGAATTTGAGATTATGCATAGATGACTTCAATTTCATTTGTTATTGTGCCAAACAGGGTTGGAATTGATGTTCCAAAGATTGAAGTACGCTTCGGAAATCTGTCGGTTGAGGGGGATGCATATGTTGGATCAAGGGCACTTCCTACTTTGCTGAATTCTACTTTGAATATGATAGAGGTGGCTAATCTGTGCCTTTTTGCTTATTTGTCTATTAAAAAGATATTGAAATTTTAATTTTCTATTGATTGGTTATTAGCCAATTTTGGAGCCGCTTTATGATAATGAAACCAACCAGCAAAAAGCATTAACGCTGGAAAGATATAGAGTGTCATGCTCTGCGTTTTTCTGCTTGCTGTTTCTAATTTTTGATTTAGGCCATATCTTGTGCTTGGAGGAATTCGGTTAGGAAATCTACCTCTGCTACAAAATTGGAGGAATCTCTTGTATTGTTTGATTGAGACAAAAAGCTTCTGTCTTTTATTTATAATGTATTCTGTCCCTTTATGTTGTTAAGAAATCTCTGGCAGATATGGTGACTATTAATGCTGAAACAATTAAGTGCTTTCCTTTGTGGTTGTTACAGGGAATTCTTGAGAAGGTAAAGCTTTTTCCATCAAAGAAAACGGTGGTTAACATACTCCGTGATGTGAGCGGAATAGTAAAGCCATCCAGGTAGCATACAAATATTTGGTGTATTTCTTGATTATTGAACATTTAATTGAATTAAAAGTAAATTGGAACTTCATTTTGTTCAAAATATATTGAGATACAGCTTTCCTTTCATAATCAAGTAATGAAGTGTCCCCAGCATATTAACAAGCTGTGTGCTATCTGACATTTCCAGATATAATCGAGTAACTTCCCTAAGCGTGATTGTATTATCTTTTGTTGCTCAGGATGACTCTACTTCTTGGGCCTCCAGCCTCTGGGAAGACTACATTGTTGAAAGCACTTGCTGGAGTGCCGGAGAAGGACCTAAGGGTTTGTAATTTCTCTAGCTTCTTTATTATGACATAGCATGTCAACTTTTTTATGGCTTTCATTTTATCTTGAACTATTTCAATGCTCAGGTAACTGGAAAGATCACTTACTGTGGTCGTGAAATGTCAGACTTCATCCCCCCAAGGACTTGCGCGTATATTAGCCAGCATGACCTTCACCACGGGGAAATGACTGTCAGAGAGACTTTGGATTTTGCAGGGCGATGCTTAGGAGTTGGAACTAGATATGAACTTCTGGTAGAATTGTCAAGACGAGAAAAGGATGCAGGAATTAAACCTGATCCCGAGATAGATGCATTTATGAAAGCCACAGCAATGGCAGGTCAAGAATCTAGCTTAGTCACGGACTATGTTCTTAAGGTTCGTTTCCTAAGAATGTCAGCGATGAATTCTAATTTATTTGAGAACCAAAGTCAAACCCTAAATTTACTCACTGATGGAATATGACAGATACTTGGGTTAGATATATGTGCTGATATAATGGTGGGTGATGAGATGAGACGGGGTATCTCTGGTGGACAGAAAAAGCGACTCACTACTGGTAGGTGGAAAGCATCTAAATGATTCATGAGCCTCCAATTTTGATTTCTTCCCTCTCCATCCTCTTCTACTTTTCTGTTATTTCCCAAGGCGTGACTCTGCTACCATCCTTATTATTTGCCTTTGTGTTAGCACTGTGATGAAGACAATTTTTTCTCTGATTGCAGGAGAAATGTTGGTTGGTCCTGCAAAAGTTTTCTTTATGGATGAAATCTCAACTGGTCTTGACAGTTCCACAACATTTCAAATTGTCAAGTATATGAGGCAAATGGTTCATATCATGGATGTGACAATGATAATCTCTCTTCTTCAACCTGCACCTGAAACCTTTGAACTTTTCGACGACATAATCTTGCTCTCAGACGGAAAAATTGTCTATCAAGGTCCACGACAGTATGTCCTTGAGTTCTTTGAAAGTGTGGGATTTAGATGCCCAGAAAGGAAAGGAGTAGCCGACTTTCTGCAAGAGGTCACTTCCATGAAGGACCAAGAGCAGTACTGGTTGAGAAAGAATGAACCTTATCGATATATTTCGGTGGATGAATTTGCAGATCGCTTCAGTTCGTTTCACGTTGGGCAGAAACTCTATGATGAACTTGCAGTTCCTTATGATAAATCTAGAATGCATCCTGCTGCATTGGTAACTGATAAATATGGTCTCTCCAATGTAGATCTCTTTAAAGCATGCTTGTCAAGGGAATGGCTACTCATGAAGCGCAACGCCTTCTTGTACATATTCAAGACCACCCAGATCACCATCATGTCTGTTTTAGCCTTCACAGTATTCTTCAGGACAGAGATGAAATCTGGTCAATTAATAGATGGAGGCAAATTTTATGGTGCACTGTTCTTCAGCCTCCTTAATGTAATGTTCAATGGTACAGCAGAGCTAGCTCTGATCATCTTCAGACTTCCGGTATTCTTTAAACAGAGAGATTCTCTGTTTTACCCTCCATGGGCCTTTGCTCTCCCAATTTGGCTTCTCAGGATTCCCCTATCATTTATGGAATCACTAATATGGATTGTTCTTACTTATTATACTATTGGGTTTGCACCTGCTCCTAGTAGGTAAGTCCTCAGACTTGCATACCTAAATATAGGGGATGTCCATGTGGAAATTTATGCATAGTTTGAGGGGACATGAAATGAAAAAAAAATAATGTTTGTATCTTTCCATGTTGATTGTTCAGGTTCTTCCGCCAATTTTTGGCATTTTTTGCTTTGCATCAGATGGCTTTATCTCTCTTTCGCCTTCTCGCTGCAATAGGAAGGACACAAGTTGTTGCAAACACTCTAGGAACCTTTGCTCTTTTGATGGTTTTTGTCCTTGGTGGTTTTATTATTGCTAAAGGTCAGTTTAATGTCCCTGCACTGTTGCTAGCTTTTTAACTAAAAATGGGCTGATCTTCTCAAGCATCATGACTTTTAGTTCATGAGCTTATATTGGCATTAGAGTTACTGGTCGTCTTATCATGTGTCACGTTACGAATGATCTATATTATCTGTGATGCAGATGATATTGAACCATGGATGATATGGGGCTATTATATTTCTCCTATGATGTATGGGCAGAATGCCCTGGCCATTAATGAATTTTTGGACGAGAGATGGAGTACTGTAAGCTCTACTGAAAGGCACAAAGTCTGCTCCCATCTTAATTGATTATCTTAACATACTCATCTTTTCCTTTTTTTTCAGCCCAACACAGACCCAAGATTTGCTCAGCCTACAGTTGGCAAGGTTCTTCTTGCATCAAGGGGCATGTTTGTAAACGACTATATGTATTGGATATGCATTGTTGCACTATTTGGATTTTCGCTTCTCTTCAATATCTGCTTTATTGCAGCGCTAACTTACCTAGACCGTAAGATGTGGCCTTGCATATCTATTTTCCTTAAAGTTCCAGAATTTTATTTTTGTTTTAACTATTGTTTGAAACCTTTGTGCAGCTTTTGGGGATTCTAAATCTATTATTGTGGATGAAGATGATAAATCCAAGAAAGTTAAGCATTCATTCCCTGATACAAAAGTATCTAAAGACAGGAGTCCATCATCTACGGTTCCGATGTCTGAAGGTCTGCTCCCAGATGATGCATATGTATTGCCTTCATTTTCCCTAAGCGGTACAAGGAAAAAAATTGCTTAGGTCTTTAAAAGCAAGTGCACATGAAAAATTTGCTTCTAGTTATTTTTCGTGTGAGGATTGATTTCATTTGTTAAAATATTTTCCTAAGGCTCTTCCTTCTCCTTTCGTGCTAAGAGAAGTTCTGAAGATACAATTGAAGAACAGAGAAGCATTTTTCCCTCTGAGACTTAGTTGCAAACCAAGTAAGCTACTGAAAGAGTAGCATGTCTGCCTTTGCAAGGGAACTGTTTTATAATTTGAGTAAGCCATTTGCAACCTAGAAAAGCACATTTCAAAGTAATTCAAATATTAGGAAAATTAGGTAGAAATTGTCCTCAGACCAATAGACAACAAACAATCCACACTCCACATTAAGTTCAGTGGTTTTCATGGTCTAGTTCCTCCACACTGCGTAAATGAGTGCCATTCAAAAAGCTGTAGTAAGTTTATAGTAGAATAAGTAGGCATCTTGGAAGCATTTTATTTTTTGGTAGTTCTTTACTGCATGAGGACCTTTGAAATCTTTCTTACTGGTTTTATAAATAGTGAGCCTCATACCAGAACAGAAAAACTACTAAAAGGAGAAATCACACAATAAAATGATCCATGCCTAGTAAATGCACAAGGATGGTAACTGATTGTCTGCATTATGAAGTTCTATGGTCATAGCGTGTCATACCACAGTTTCAGCAGCGCCCTTGCATTCATGGGGTGTTCTTGACATGGGAGAACATTTATTTGATGTGATCTACAGATGCCTATTTCTTTCCTTTCATTGGTTGTTGACAAATTAAATGGTTGCAGGAATAAATATGGCTGTACAGAGCACTCCGGAACAGAACGAATTAAATTCGTCTGTGACTAGAAAGAGAGGAATGGTGCTTCCTTTCCAGCCCTTGTCACTTGCATTCAATCATGTGAATTACTATGTTGACATGCCCACTGTAAGTCACTCATTATGAAGCTTTACATTTCCAACTGTCATAATTACTTCCTCTCTTAAATTGGAGTATTGCAATATCCTTCACTTTGAAATTTGTATACAGATGCCTCCTGTTAATACCTAAATTTTTTTATAAAAAGTCTATAATAATAAAAACTAGCTTCTAAAAGTGCATGTTGATTGGGATGTTCATATAGTTAGGCATGAGTTTTTCGTTAGGAGGATAGGATTAGAAAGATGTGATCCGAGCGAAGTCATGGCTCCAATTGAGGAGAAGATGAGGGAGAATCATTTGAGGTGGTTCGGACATGTTAGGAAATCTGTGGAGGCACATTTCGAAAGGTGATATAGTGGTAGAGAGAGACCTAAGAGGAGTTAGATGGAGATACTGAGACGAGTTCTCGTTTGCTTGGAGCTAACAGGGGATATGATTCTCTCAACAAAAACGAGTAACATAGTCAGATCATATAGCTAACTCCATATAGTAGAATACGGCTTAATTTTGTTTAATTTGGTTTGGTTTGCTGGAGTTTTTTTTAGTTACTCACTTTAAAATGTGATGTTCCCTTCAATTTTGATTGTTAATGTCTTACCTTTTCACAAAAATATCTTGAACATTTTCCTCATTGTTTTAATTGAGGTGTTTTAACCATGTAATTATGTGAAAATGCATGCAAGTAAATTTGCCATCATTTTAACGTGGGATTTTCTCAACAAAATTGGATCTGCCATTATGAGTCATGATGTCAAATGTTCTCACCGATATGCTTATGATAACATTAGGAAATGAAGAAGCAAGGTATTAAGGAGACTCGTCTGCAACTGTTACAAGATGTAAGTGGTGCCTTCAGACCTGGTGTTCTAACAGCATTAGTAGGTGTTAGTGGTGCTGGAAAGACCACCTTGATGGATGTCTTAGCTGGAAGAAAGACTGGTGGATATATTGAAGGAAGTATTAGCATTTCTGGTAACCCAAAGAATCAATCAACTTTTGCTCGTATCAGTGGTTACTGTGAACAGACTGATATCCATTCTCCACATGTGACAGTTTATGAATCTCTTGTATATTCTGCATGGTTACGTCTTTCTCCAGATATAAAGAAGAAGACACGCAAGGTACCACTATTTTCTGCTATCCATCTAGTGTGAGTCCTTTTCAGATAACAGCAATCATTCTTCTGAAAGAAGTTTACTAATGCATTCTTGTTTTTTCTGTTTTTTCTCCTTACCTTCTCTTTTCCAATAACGGGCAGTATCCTATCATATGGCAACTTTATCATAGCCTTATACTGCAAGTTGCTTTAAGTGACCGGCTAGGGATTAAATATCTTCCATATTTTTGTGTTTAGATGTTTGTTGAGGAAGTAATGGAGTTAGTTGAATTGAGACCTCTGAGGGATGCTTTAGTTGGGCTTCCTGGGGTAGATGGTCTCTCAACTGAACAGAGAAAGAGGCTCACTATAGCAGTGGAATTGGTTGCTAATCCATCAATCATCTTCATGGATGAACCCACATCAGGCCTTGATGCAAGGGCTGCTGCCATTGTCATGCGAACTGTGAGGAACACTGTTGATACAGGTCGAACTGTTGTTTGCACAATTCACCAACCAAGCATAGATATTTTTGAAGCCTTTGATGAGGTATCTAATTATTTTGGTACCATGCATCTTTTATGCTATAACAGTTTCCAAATTTATGTATTCCATCAATTATTCTTCTTCCTTGTAGCTATTGTTGATGAAAAGAGGAGGGCAAATCATCTATGCTGGTCCTCTTGGTCACCGCTCTCACCATTTGATCGAGTACTTTGAAGTGAGTATAATTCTTACACACATATGGCTACTATGTTCATTCTGAGATTTAGCAGTCTCTATCTAGCTCAATTTACCATCTCACCACTAATGGTAACCAACTTCTTTCTAGTCAATTCCTGGAGTCCCTAAGATTAATGATGGTTACAACCCTGCTACTTGGATGCTGGAAATCAGTACTCCTGCTGTTGAGGCACAACTTAATGTGGACTTTGCAGAAATTTACACCAATTCTGATCTGTATCGGTATACATAAACAGTCTTCATGCTCCTTAGTGGTATTTTATTTTCCCTTGACAAAAAGTCCTCTAACTCAACTAACCTGCTCACTCTCTCCCATAGGAGGAGTCAAGAACTCATCAAAGAACTTAGCACTCCAGCACCAGGGTCTCATGACCTACATTTTGCCACAAAATATGCTCAATCCTTCATCAATCAATGCAAGGCTTGCTTCTGGAAACAACACTTATCCTACTGGAGGAATTCTCAGTACAATGCCATCAGATTCTTCTTGACAACAATTATGGGCATTATTTTTGGAGTTATTTTCTGGAACAAGGGGGAAAAAATGTGAGACATCCCAGTTTCTAGAATAAGCACTATTTCATAAAATACTGGATGTTTATCTCAATTATGCTTATTATCATAACAGGTCCAAACAACAAGACCTAATGAATTTACTTGGAGCTATGTACTCTGCTGTTATGTTTCTTGGTGGAACAAATACTTCTGCTGTGCAATCTGTTGTGGCAGTAGAAAGAACGGTCTTCTATCGAGAAAAAGCAGCAGGAATGTATTCAGCTTTGCCTTATGCATTTGCACAGGTACAAATAGTAAAAGTTTAATTTCCATTGAATATTTCCCAAGGAGAAATTTGTTAAAGGGAGAATATTAGGAAAAGGGTATGGGCACATACAAGTTGGAAAAGGCCGACGGTGTATAATATTAGTTACTCATATAATTTACTCTTTTTCTTTGATTTGCCACCCTTCGATGAAGTATCAGTCCCTGATTTCTCATTTTGAAACTTCTAGGTCACTCTTTTCCTGTTTCTTCCAAAATTTTCTATGCCTCAAATATGGTGAACTAATATATATCTCTTATGCCCTGCAGGTCGCCATAGAGACCATTTATGTTGCTATCCAAACTTTCCTCTACAGCCTTCTTCTATTCTCAATGATTGGATTTGATTGGCAAGCTGACAAGTTCTTGTGGTTCTATTATTTTGTATTCATGTGCTTTGTCTACTTCACATTATACGGAATGATGCTTGTGGCACTCACTCCTAACTATCCCATTGCTGCGATTACCATGACTTTCTTCCTCAACTTTTGGAATCTGTTCTCTGGATTCATGATCCCCCGAATGGTAAGTAAAATATCTAGTATGAAAAATAAAACTTCAAATTTGTGCCATTAGAATGAAACAATAATATGGCATAATGCTTCTGCATTAAGGTGTTACAACAGCAATCAGTATTTCTAAGCAGCAAATGCGGAAAATGATGCATAAAATTATCATATCTGAGAAAAGGTGATGAAATGGTAGAGTTCTAGCTAACACACTGAAGCTTGACTCCTGCTATCTGAGTTTAGAGCACTTGAGAATCACACGGAAAGTAAAATAATAAATGAAATAATGTCTTGTAATTTAAAGCAATCTGTATAGAGTGAACATGATGTTCAGAAATAGTATATGGTTTATAAGAGCATGACGTGCGCAGTTTGACTGAGACTGAACGTTATTCTAATGCAGCCGTCTCTTGTTGATGAATCCAAATGACACTGAGAAACACCTGCATGTTACATTGAACAGCAGGAAACTTACTCTGAATGATAATACATACCGGGAAAAGAAATTCAACTGTTCTGATATTTTGATTGAGCTTTATTATTCACTGTTGTATTCTTCCAGAGACTGCAACTAAGTTTCATCTCCTTGTTTTCGTTCAAATGATGACATTAAACAAGAACTTCCTTTTCCAATTTCTCTTCTTAGAAGAAAAATCTTACTATTTTGATGACATATGCAGCAAATTCCAATATGGTGGAGGTGGTACTACTGGGGTTCTCCGGTGGCATGGACAATATATGGCCTCGTGACATCCCAGATTGGCGACAAAACTGTCCCTGTTCAGGTACCAGGCTTTGGTGATGTTCCAGTGAAGACCTATCTTAAAGGATTTTTCGGCTTTGACTATGACTTCCTTGGAGTTGTTGCCTTAGCGCATCTTGGCTGGGCAGTTCTCTTCTGCATTGTGTTTGCATATGCTGTCAAGTTCCTCAACTACCAAAGGAGATGAGAGTACTTGAAGAGTCGGTAAAGATTTTTGTCCATAAAGATAACTGTAGATAAGCAAAGAATCATACAAATTATTTGCTTTTATTCTTAAAGGTTAATTTTTACAATATTTAAAAGCTGCATAGCCGATTCCATTACCTTTTTGTAGTAGATTTCTTTTATTTCAAATCAACAAACTATTATTTTTCAAATAAATGTCGAAATTCTTTGCGCATTTTACTTTCCCCTCTATCTTGTGATGTTATCTCTTGCACCAGCCTTGGCTCGGTAACAGCATTTGTTGTTTCTATGCTTTTCTTGAGAATTTGCCAGAACATGTTTTATTTTAAGTATTAAGACCTTTCTTTCTACATATATCTTTTTATTGAGGCAATAGCTCTGAAAAGATAAATTGTTTATTCTTTCTTCCAGTTTGGGAGAAATACGATTTCAATTCATCTCTGACCATTAAATAAAATGCGGGAAGATCAGCCTGTTACCTCAATAAGCATCATAAAACTGCCTTATTTCTTTTCTGTAGCAATTTCATTAAGCATGCAAGTCTTGCATTTATCATGGTATGCAACTTCACACAACTAAGACAAGCAACTTCTAAACAAGGCTGGTAAATGTCTTCATTCATACTTATATAACGTATATCGACTTGTGGGAATTAATTAGAATAGTTATAATTAAAATATTAATTAGATTAATATTATTTCACTTTCAATTAATTATGAACCAAAGAATTCACACACAAAAAGGGATTCATAATTAATCAGTAGAAGAAACTAAATCAAATATTTGAACTGTCTAAATTATTTAATTGGATAAAAGACTTGGCCCTGTAAAAATTTTTATGGTTGCATCCTTCCTCTACTTCTGCTTCAACGTCTGTTTATGGTCAGTACTGGAGCCTCTGCCGAGGAGCCAATTTGGCGACGAAGGTATATTTGGCGAGGTGATGCAAATTCGTTTACGTGGTGTGAAGAACGAGCCCGTCTGATGATTTAGTTGAATGAATGTAAAACTTGTTAGGAGCCTTAAATTATATATTACTTTTGAATGTCTTTTTTTTTTTTTGGCTGAATTATTTCTTCTGAATGTTGAATGTTGAATGTTGAATGTTGATGACTATTTTTTGAATCTAAGCATATGATTTACAATCACTTACTTCTGAATGTTGATGACTACTTTTTGAATGTAAGCATATGATTTACAATTTTTTTGTCTTGAATGGGGGGAATGACTTGTATTAGCAGCTTTGATTATGATTTGTGCAGGTCAATGTGATTTGATTTGTGTGTTGTGGGGGTGACTGCAGTCCACGTGTGTAGTCTCAATACTCTAGTTTGACGACTGCACAAATGCTTTAGGCTCCGTTTGTTTGCCGTAAAATATTTTTTAATTTTTTAGTGTTTGATAATATCAAAAAATTAATAAATTAAAAAATATTTTTTAATCAACAATTATGACTGTGTTTGCTTAATTTTTCAGTATTTGATAATACTAAAAAATTAGTCAACTGAAAAATATTTTTCAATCAATAATTGCAGCTAATACAAAATTTGAGAAAATATTTTCATATTCTTTTAAAAAAAAATATATTTTACAGAACTCACTGTACATCCAAATATCAAAAAATATTTTTCAGTATTCTATTTTATAAAAAATTATTTTCCCTCAATAAATTATTTTACGACAAACAAACAAAACTTATAAAAATATTTTATTTTGTAATAAAATATTTTTTACAAATAAATTATTTTACGTCAAACAAAACAAATGGAGCCCTAGTCACCTGTACACATTCTTCCACCCACACGTTTAATGCATTATGCTCGTATATTGATTTACAATGATTTACTATTACATGTCTTGAAGGTGATGATGATGATTTACCAAAAAAAAAAAAAAAGGTGATGATGATGGTTGCGTTTTTAGTAAATTTCAATTAATTTTATTGACATTTTCTAAAAAAAGGTAAGACTGTTAAAAAAAGAAATGTAGTCCCCCTCTGGCATCAAAATGTATTTTTGAAATTTATTGACTTCTCTAAAAAAAAAAAAGGTAGAGTTAAACAGGAGAAAATAAAAAACTAAAATGCATTGATTGTTTTATCTCAACCTACATCACGGCTTTCTCAAAATTAACAACAATTCTTGTATGAAAGTCATCAATAAATCATCATCAGGCAATGAAAAGTTTTATTATTCACTAAATTAAATAAGCGTGAAACTCTATTATTATTATTAAGTCTAATGAGATTAACAAAAATAATAGAGGACTAACCTCGTGATATTCACATGCATGTTCGATTTTCAAACATCGTTAGAAATTAGACTAGGTCAACTTGCGTTTTGATGATTTCATTGGCAATTTAAGACAATTGATTAGTAAAAAAGGCAAAATTATTATTATTTTTTTTTTTAAGGAGCCAAAGTTACAATTATACATTTGGTAAGTCTTCGACTTTGTTAAGAATACAAAGAAAATAAGTTATAATTGCAATGTTGACATCTTAATAATTTATGAGCAGACAATGCTTAGCTACAAATCAAGAAGTAAACCTTGATGATAATCTCAAAAAAAAAAAAAAAAAGAACTTTGATGATAACACGTCAAATTTTTTTATCAGTATCATTTTTATTATGAAATGATTTATTGAATATAGACTTTCCCTAAATAAAAAAAAGTGATCTATTGAATGAATACGTGTGACATAACACTTTATGCAGATGCATGTTTCGTAACTCAACATTATTGGATGAAATCGAGGTTTGTGTTGAGATATAACAAAAGTGAGAGAAGTTTGTGTAATTTTGAAAAACATAAAAGTCATCTTGTAGAAAAGCTAAAATACAGTGGAGGTTACTGTAAATTACCTCGGAGACATCTCGACGACGCTTTCTCGTTTGTTTTCTCTCATTCACACACACAGTAGAGTGACAGAGAAGATGAAAATGCACTACTGGGTTCGAGCTACTCCTTCCGATTTCGGTGGCACTCTTCCTCAACCTCGAAGGCAATATATTCTCTCTCTACCTATACACACACACACTATATATATATATATATATATATATTAAAATTTTACATTATATGCGTTGACTGAATTTAGCTTAATTGTGCACGAAAATGCAAAATCTAAGCTAATTTTATTAAATTTTCAGTGGCCACACAGCTGTGAACATCGGAAAATCGAAGATCGTAGTGTTCGGAGGCCTTGTCGACAAGAAATTCCTCAGTGACATTGCTGTTTATGATATTGGTACGTTTTTCTTTTAATTGCACCATTTAAATTGAAAAATATTTTTGCTATTTCGCGTGGATTAATTGTTTTGCAAAATTCTTATTGAGTAATTATTGCTATTTATTTGCTTACTAGAAGTTCAAATTATGTGGATAATGCATGAGCTCACTAGATATTTAGTGTAATGTAATATGCATGTGTATTCATGTATGTAATCGTTACGGTGTTGAGTATGTGTGTGTTCTAGTCTATTGTCTTCGTCATGGCGCTTATAGAGATGATATATATGTTGCACCAAATCATTTTATTATAATGAATAGAAATTATCAGGTAATGTGCTGACTAAGAGGCTAGGCACTGGCTCTCGAATTTTCTTTTGCATTTTACTGAAAAAGTTGTTTATAGATTGTAAATTATGGAATGTCTTTATGTTCCAGAGAACAAACTATGGTTCGAGCCGGAGTGCACGGGCAGCGATTCTGAGGGGAAAGTGGGTGCCAGTCCACGAGCATTTCATGTCGCTGTTGCAATTGATTGTCATATGTTTATCTTTGGGGGAAGGTCTGGTAGTAAAAGGTTTGTGTGCATCCGATGCATTTCGTGGTCCATATTTTACAGTTACCAGTAACACTATTTCTTGATGCAATTGATTGGAATGAAACTGACTCTACAGGTTGGGAGATTTTTGGGTGCTAGATACCGGTGAGGGTCTATAGACTTACAGATTTTAATAAGTTAAGATCTACAGTTACTAATATATAGATAAGGAAATTTACATTGGTGTCTTTGCTTGCTGTCTTGGTTCTTACCAACTTTATAGACACATGGCAATGGTCGGAGCTTACCAGTTTTGGTGACTTGCCCTCCCCCAGGGATTTTGCAGCAGCTTCAGCCATTGGGAACCGTAAAATTGTAATGTATGTATATTCTTCTTGCAATTTGTTATTGGGTTTATTCCATATGGGCCTTAAGCAGCCTTCAATTAAATGCAGGTATGGTGGATGGGATGGTAAAAAGTGGCTGTCAGATGTGTATGTTTTAGACACGAGTAATATTCTTCTTCTTTCATAGGAGTGCTAGAGTAGCAATTTGGAAATTTAACATGTAAAGTTATGTTAACCCATGATACTTTTGAACAGTTTCACTTGAGTGGACTGAATTATCTGTTTCCGGAACGTTGCCCCCACCAAGATGTGGTCATACAGCTACCATGGTTGAAAAACGGTTACTTGTTTACGGCGGTAGAGGTACTTATTATTCTTTATTGGTCAGATGCTACCTCATTGTCCACTTATTATTCTTTATTAGTGAGAATGCCAGATTAAAATTTCTGTTGTTTGTTAAACATTATTCGATGTCAAAGTGTCCCTGACAATGCACTTAAATTCTCTAACAGATACTCACAATTGATGAAAAACAAAAGTAATATCTAAATAACTTCTGGTCAGCCACAATTTTCGTGCAATTTGCATTGGGCAAGATTTTTGGATGTTTATTTCAGATTAACTTGATTTCACGCATGTATTACTGGTTTATATATGCATTGAGTTAATGATCTTGAAATCCCTAAATAAAATTTATGATACAGTTCTCACCCTCTCTGGTGCTACTTGTTATTTGATCATACCTACCTATTGAAGAAAAGTTAATTACGAATCTTATATCTTCTGGTTTCAATGAAGAAGTTACCCTGTTTATTTACCTGGAGTTCATTCACTCTTTTGGCTATTATAATAAAACGTCATATCTAGGTAATTAGTGAGTTCTTGAAACGCATTGGACACATTTGGTTCAATGGGTTAGGAGGAAAGGCTTGTCCTTACAGTTTCATTTGCTGTCTCTGCTATTGAGGTTCGTCTTTGGGTTTCTTGTAAAACTTCAATTACTATCAGTTAGAATATTTGCATTACTAATTTCAGGTTGAAAACAGTTCCTACACATAATATGCTTGTTTTTCTGTGCTCGTTATTCCTATATTCTTAGATGATGGATATGCTGGTAAAAGTGAGATTTATTTCACTTATAACTTTTGAGGTAAATAATTTGATTAGCGTTTAAGGTTGTTTAAATTTTGTCAGGTGGTGGAGGGCCAATTATGGGTGATTTATGGGCTTTGAAGGGCCTTATTGAAGAAGGTAGCAATCTTTTATCAGCTTTTTTGTAGTTTTGCTGTAACCTGTTTGAGTAACTTTTTACATTTTGGTGATATGGTTTCTTGATCTATCAAATTCACTGCAGCTTCTACCTTAAGGGCTATTCAATTTAAATATAATGCCATTCACTAGGTTTTCTTTTGTGCACATGCATGTTATGTTCTTAATTGGTATTTTATAATTTGTTCTCTTCCAACTTCTAATAAGAAGTCTTTTGGTTTTTCGTTTTATGTTTGTTTTTCATGTGTCAGTACTGGTTTTCTAAACATTGAATGTGCTTACTGAATCTTACTATTTTATCTATTGTCCTTTATTGTGGAAGGAAGAGAATGAAACTCCTGGATGGACTCAGTTGAAGCTTCCAGGTCAAGCTCCTTCAGCCCGTTGTGGGCATACTGTCACATCTGGAGGACACTACGTAAATCTCTGAATCTATTTCTTTTCTCTATGTTGCTACATTTTATACCGATTTGTCTTAGATTTATAACTAAGGGTAGTCCAATTTTCAGATGATTCAATTTAGTGTTCCACACAAAAATAGCTTGGGCCTTAGCCATGGATACATTATGGTGATATTTATTGCCAATCTATGATGCATTGACATAATCATCACAAACATCACCTTCTACAGTGGCATGTATTAGTAGTTTATGACATGCATATTACATATCTTACAATGTGAATATCTTAAAAGTGAATTTGCTATTTCTTTCCAGATGTTGGTTTAAGGGTGGACAGTACAGGAGAGTTAATGTCGGTTTCTTTAATTCTCACTTCCAGTTGCTTAACTTCTGTAAAACCAAGAATATTTGCTATTTAAGGAACTTTACAGACTTCTAGGATCTCATCCCAAAAAAACAAGAGAGAGGAAAAAGGAAAAGACAGACAATGTTAGTTTCTTTAATTCTCACTTCCAGTTGCTTAACTTCTGGTTAATGGTTCTCTGCATGCTGCTGAATTGTTATTGACTGTCTCTGTTTCTTCTGGTGAAATTCCATTGGTCTAATAATGACCTCTGTCTATGAAACTCGTGTTGACAATCTAGTGTGATTCTTCACTAATTTCTAACAAGCAAACTTATATGTTAAAGATACCTGGTAATGAGTCTCAGACAATTTCCTCTTTGCAGCTCTTATTATTCGGAGGACATGGAACAGGTGGTTGGTTGAGTCGATATGATGTATACCACAACGACTGCATTGTTTTGGACAGGGGTGAGCAATCCTTTGTTTGCTGATTTGTTGACTGCTGAGGCTGTTCCTCCAATAACCTGTTCGGCTTTGTTTTTAATTTTGTCATTGCCATACATTGTACATACAATTTTTTTGAACAAGTGATTTATGCTTAAAATATGCATTATAGGGGTGGGGTAATGAGAGTGTTTAATGCACCAGAAAGAAAAACACAAATATTTTTGTGACTTGGAAGATAATAGTAAAAATGGAGATATAAATCTTGTGCATTTAATATTTCCGCTTAAGCTAAAATATGGGCAAAAGGGTTATGTTGAAAAAAAAACTTGAATGACATCTTATCAGAACATCTGTTTATGCTCTGGTCATTGTTCGTAACATGTCTGCCACTGTAGTAAGCCTCATTGTTCCTCAGCTAGTGATGGAAGTGTGTTTTGTCATTCATCAATTCCCTGCAAAAGTGTGATTATCTAGTATTTTTCACCATTCATAACTCCAATATCTAAAGTAGTGAGTGTAGATGCCAATATCTGCAGATGGCCAAGGAATTATAAATATTTCATCTTGTCCTTTAATGCTATCTTAGCTTTTTGGACAACACTTGAGGACAATACAAGTTCTACCAAGTTACGGCTAATAGATTGCCTTCTCTTTTCTGACCAATAGTTTGAGTTTCTAAATAGCTTTCTTGCATTTAGTTTCTGTGCAGTGGAGACGCCTACCAACTAACAACGAACTGCCTGCTGCTCGAGCATATCATTCTATGACTTGCATGGGTTCACGATATCTATTATTTGGTGGTTTTGATGGAAAGTCAACATATAGTGATTTTTGGTGGTTGGTTCCTGAAGGTACTTAGTTTCCTCTGGTTATTATTTCTCCAGTTACTGTAATTATTTGTGTAAATTGACGTATCTCCTTCTGGATTTTAAATGGCCGTCTTGACTAATGCTGGGATCAGCTTAATTTTGGTTTCATTGCCATTACAAATTCTTCTGATTGATGCATTGAG
Organism: Ehretia macrophylla; assembly: GCA_037974665.1. NCBI lineage: Eukaryota > Viridiplantae > Streptophyta > Magnoliopsida > Boraginales > Ehretiaceae > Ehretia > Ehretia macrophylla. Next base: position 65,556,516 of record CM075769.1, read on the forward strand.
GCACGTGTAATGATAATTAAGAGAATTGCACTGTTTTTTGTTGCTAAACTGTCGAGGAGTAGTGTCATTGCCTTTCAGTTTCTCGTGATGTATATCCTTCTCTGTAGATGCCTTTCAGTTTCTCGTGATGTATATCCTTCTCAATAAGTGTGTATTATTGACTGAGTGTCAGGATAATCAATGTCATAGCACCAGCCTATTGCCCTTGTGACTGAATAATATTCGAAAATGTATAACACACGCAATGCAAAACCTTTATCAAGTCAAAATAGAATGTAGGCCACAGTAGCTTCAAGTAAACATGGGCAAGGATGTGAAAACCAGAGGGATGTTGTCGAGGACAGCAGGTGGTGCCTGCCAAATTCTCATAAAACATGCAACCCAGTTCCAGAGGATGTTTTTCTGTAGTTTTTACAATTTGTAAGGACTGAAACTTCAACTGTAAAACTTATCATCTTTTTGGTGGTCTTTCTGCTTGACTTGTAGAGGATCCTATTGCCAAGAGGTCGATTCCAACTCCACCTAAGGTTATTTCTGAACAGGAGGATTCTTCCTTAGCAAAGGTAACACAACTTTTGTTCTATGCATTCTCTCTCTCTCACTGCTTTTATGTCTTGTTCATTAATGGAATATGATGGAGTCATTTTCAGTCCCCCTCGGGTAGACAGTTACTTGGTAAGATACATCACTACTAATCTATGTATGTAGGTGCAGTTACTTGTTCAGGCACATCAAAACTGTCTAACCATGTATGCACAGTAATATCATATGGAATACATTGATTATGCTACTAAAAGAAATTTGGCTGACAAGGGAGTAATATGCTTGAGGTGGAAACATGTCATGCTTTTTTTTGTGTGTGTGATAGAAGTACTTTTCAAGAAGATAAAATTGTTGTAGCAATCAAATCCTGTTCTATTATATAATCTGCCTTATCAATCTCATGATCTCAGTTTCTTCTCAGGAAAGTCAAAACCAAAGATCTGCTGTCTCGGAATTGCAAAAAAGATTAGGAATCTCTGTTTCACTTTCTGATCCTAAGCAAATTCTTGATGAGTTGGAAGACAAGCAGTTTATTGATCTAGCCAAACAACTGGTCGCCAGTGCCACTCTTAGTGATGGACAGGTTGCAGATATATAGGTGATAGTGATATTGTTTCAGTTATGCTTACTTGTCACTAATGTTAACTGAATGCTTTCTCCTAAGGTCGTGGAGGAACTTCGTGATCACTGGAGCAAGTCTGCTCCGAGAGCAATAGCATTAAAGGAGCTCAGCCCATTACTCCGTGATTACCAACGCTTGATTACACGTCATCTTATGTAAGAATTATCTTTTGCACAACTTGTTCCTTCATTATCCTGTTAGCCCCGGTGTTCTGTTACATCTTCTTTCTACTAAATCCACGACTCCATGTTACCAAATTTCAGTAGGCAATAGTTATGATGATTATAATTTCTAATTCTATTTGTAGTGAAAGCATTTTAAGAGTGTTTTATTTTGTGCTGGGATTAGTTTTAAGTAAACTAAATTGACCATTCGTATGATCTTCCGACAGTATGCTGGTTAATCAATAACTATGTCAAATATGTTACTTATTTAATCTTTGACCGTGACAGACAAAAAGTTGGAATTAGTGCACATCCTGGAGATTCAGGCTTTCCAGGAAAAGAGGCTTATCGATTCTATCACATTAGAGATGCTTCTCAGGTACGAGTTATTAGAGCATTTTCTCAATATCTATTTCTTAATACCATTACAGGAGCAAGCATATGTTAAACACTTCAAACTAATTGCAAAAGGAACCTGCTTTTAATGAGGCCATATCACATGTTCTATTGTCTGTTGCTTACTATCTAATTTTTCTATTTTGTATTTTGATCTCCCAGCTACGTTTGGATGACATCCCACCCCTCTTGGCAGAATACAAGCAGCTTCTATCAGACATAAGAGTGAGCTGAATTATTCATCTAAACTTTGTCGAATCTGCACCCGGGGCTATCTTTATCTTGCCAAACTAATAAATGTCTCCTATTTCTCATTCGGTTCTCTAAAAGTTGTGTTTTCTTAGTTCAAGCCAGTGGTACCATCTGAAGTTACGTGTACACAACTGAGTTACGCAAATACTTGCCATTGAGCTATATCTTCATAGTGTAATTTGTGGTTTGATATATTCTCGGTTCTGTTTTCGGTGTCTGCTGTTCTATTGCATGAAGTACCAATTCTTGAAGCTTTGAATCTAGTGAAGCCAATTTTTATACTAGGGTGACCTCAGAATGTTGAAGAAAGATAGTAGTTTCTTTTAGTTGGTTTTACCTCGAAATTTCTAGTATTGAATATTGATCTTCTGTGCTTGTATGCGTGCGTTCATGTTCATGTTTCAAGACATTTCATAGTCTTTCAGTAACTATTTATTAACAATGCACGATGATATTATTAATAACTCTCAAATCCAATTGTAAGCTTAAGAAGTACCCAACAAGTGAGCAAGAGAGAAGGCCAGAAAAAGTCAGTTGTCAAACTTACAAAACATAGAAAAAAGAGGAAAACAAGAAAAAAAGAAGAAGCCACCATAAAAAAAAAAAAAGTGAATTTGGATGCAGAATGCATTGATAAAGTTCGTTCCACAGTGAGCAATGCTGTATGTTTAGCGGGTGACACCTATAATCTTGCTGAGCTCCTCGAGCTTCTTCATTCTCAACTTCTCACTTTCTTTCACCAACTGGGCAATAACAGAAGAAAAATCATATCAGTGGTTGGAAAAATATTGCAAACGTCAGCCGGACAAGGACTTGTCTAGTTGCTAGTGGGTGTGGGGCTCACTCTATCTTAGAGTCGGATTAATCCGATTGATATCTAAAAGTGTTTTCCATCCGTAGTCATGACATAGATCAGTTAAATGTTTAGAATAACACAGATGAAAGCATAGTCCAATATAAGAAATGTTTGCTATGTTTAGAACATCATAGATGGATACAGAGGGTTTTTTTTTTTTTTTTTTTTGAAGCATATAGAAAAAGAGCTTAAAGTGATGAAGCAATAATTTAAACTTGGGATCACCTCCATCAGTGTATTGGTCAGCTGGGCTTTTTCGTTGTTCTTTTCCTGGAAAGCCTCCAGAATTTCTTTGTATTCTTTCTCCTGTCAAGTGATCATACATTTTATGTTGTAATCGATCAGAATTCTCTCTAAATTTATCTAGTATAAACGTGTATAAATGGCGATGAATAGTGTATCTGCCATTGAAGACTAATATAAAGAAAAATAGGGTGAAACAATGGCATACAGAGATCTGAATAGACTTGATAGTAGTACTGTGTTTATGGCATTTGGCATAAGATGTGTAACATAACCAATTTAATAGGGCCATGTAGTGGTTTTTTGGAATAATTTACCCTCTATTTTAATGTGTGACATAACCAATTTAATAGTTTATATATAATGACCTTTGAAATAATTTACTCTCGCGTAACGTAATCGTATTCTTAAAGATCAGAACAATTTTGGTGGGGAGGCCATTTTTACCTTCTTTTGGCAGGTTTGTCCAAGTAATTTTAGTTCCCGATTTACTGTATCAACTTTTTTACGCATAGTAGCAACTTCCTTCCTCATCGGATCTGTAAATGCTTCCAGCTCCTGGCAAAATTATCAGCTTAAAAATGAGCAGATAATTTAGTATTTTCAAATGAAAATTTATCAAATATTCAATGCAAGTGATCTACAGAATAAAGTACCAAGATTAACCTAAATAACTATTCTAATTAATTTGAAGCAAGCACTTCTTATTTTTAAAATGAGACTATGTTATTAACAAAAAGTAGTTCAGGGTATAGAAATCTCTTTATATGCAGAATTTGTAAAAAATGATAGAGTCACTTTGCAGTTTATCATATGCAAACAAGAGACTGTTATCACAACATGAATACAGGACCTTCTGGCCACAAACTAAAAAGACTCCCTCTCAAACTATTTATTAGACTTGGATATTTGCAGAATATGCAAAATTACTTGTCCCTTTTATGTCATTACCATTGATATTTCACATATCCATGCTTATGAATTGAAATAAATTAGACAAGAAATAACTAAACTAGTCAAGGGTGAATTTATCACGGGGTCAGAGGGGTGTGATAGTTCCCACTATTCTCGGGAATTGAGTTATTAAAAAGTGAATTGGAGTTGAATCTTATGAAAATATTTGTAATTTTTAAAGTATTTTGAGGTTGAAAATTCAATTTAGTCGTCACTGGACAAAATTATTTATATACAAGAATTAAATTATGTGATTTTAGCTCGTATTGAATAATAATTTTGGATCTATCCTGAAGCTAGGAATAAGATCATGAATTTCTTACGGTAGGGTTAGATATTGTAATAGAACAATGTCTTTGACAAACCTCCCAAACTTGTGCCAAACGCCTAGTTTCTTCCTCAGCACGGCTAAGTTGAGATTCCACCTTCACTTTGACCTCCATCTTCTTCCTTTCGATCTCTTCTTCTCTAGCTTGAAATGATGCCAAAGCCAACTTGGAAATCTCCTCATCATCATTCTCTTCTGTTGATAGCCTTCCACTGCTTCCAACACTTGCAAGATTCTTCATTGATGAACCCATTGCTATCAAAACACTTAATTTTCTTTCTGGTTAACCAATTTGCTTTCTTTGTAGCTATAACAACCCCCTTTTGTACTCTTTTCCTTGTGCAGCTATTGCTTTTGCTTTAATATTCTCTCATTCTTCATCGCTTAGTTTCGAATCTATTCTCCGAAAAGCATCATATTAGAAATTATATATATAAATATGTGTATGTGTGTGTGTGTGTGAGTTTGGGATATGCAGTTGTTTTTTCTATGTGGCAACTAAATCTTTGCTTTCTGGATGATTACTTGTGAAAGTGCTTGTCAATTTTTAGACAGCAGAGTACATATTTGTTTCTAATGGGGCTCTTAGCTTTTGACTTTTGTATATAAAAGATTATGGTAAACTTTGCTTGAGAGATGAGTAAGTTTGTTAGATTGGCTTGTCCAAGCGTGCGTTACACTTGAAACTTGACCAGCCCGCGATGCTGCATTTCATCAGAATCCACACCTTTGCATATTGTGTCAGGACATGATCCACCGCTAGTGAGATGATATCGTTTTTATAAAGTTACCGGTTCAACACGTTCTACTATTTTGGAGTTCTGTCACCTGATGTATATATGGGGCACGCTGCTACACTCGAAAATTTAATAATTAGTGGTTGAACTCTATCAAATAATTCAGTGTACCGCAAGTGGAGTTTCCACGTCATCTAAAAAAAAACACTTCTACATATTGGTACCCTTATTAGTATTGCAAACACTGATTACGCCCAATCGTTGGGTGGAATGGTCTGACAATAATTTATTTTAATAAAAAATTCAGAGTTTGAATTACGATTTTGACCTTTATTATAACAAAAAATAAATAAAAATATCAATCGCGAACAATAATTTAGTTTCGGCAAAAATAAACTGTAGTAGAAGAACAGTTCAACATTCATTTTTCTACTTGTCTAAAACTGTGGGCTGTTTTCGTGTTTTCTTGTAGTGACATGGAAAGAACCACTATAATTAGGTTGAGAAATTCATTAGAAAAGGTTTCAACACAGAGGAGTTTTTGGGTAAAATTATTAGATTGTTTTGTTTTGGGTTTTAGGTTGATAATCTTGTCTCCCTAAATTAATGATGTCTCACGATTCTCAAAAATAGTCCAATGCATATTTGTTTCTTGTCGGGTGTCAAGGTCTTGTGTGCTACAACTGTTGTATTAGTAGTGAATATTATTGTTGAACACGATAAATAAATATAAAAATTTATTGTATTATAAGGACTGTTTTATATGAAAAATAATCCAAGTGAGAAGAAAAAGAAATAATATAACAATCTCCTGTATTGCAGAGCCAGTTTTGCACCAAATATAATTCGGGTGGAAAAAATAAACCATATATAATCCGGGTGGGAAAGAGAGAACAAAAATGAACCAAATATAATCCAAGCGGGAAGAAAAGGAAAAGAAAAAAAAAGATATAATATAATAATACAAGATATTTGGCATTAAATATCTTGAAATTGAGTTAGACTCGACAGTCTGGTTAATTATGTTAAGAACAGGTTCTTCCACACAATCAAATCACACCATACATCGAGGAATGCAAGAAGATTATCGCTGCTCAATTGGGATATAAGATTTATTATATTTATCGAAAGACAAACAAATGTACAAATTTTTTAGCCAATTTTGAATTGTTGCATCTTTTTGGCGTTCACTACTTTGATCAACCACTATAGCCGCTTCAGGTTTTGCTGAAGAAGGATTTGAAGTGAAACATCCTCTAAATTAATTCATGTATAATCTCAACTTTTGCTTCCATTGAAACAAAAAAAAAATTTAAAATCCGGGTGGAAGAAAAAAGAAAAAAAAAAGAAATATAATCAGAGTGGGAAAAAAACAGCAAACAAGAAAGAAAGAGGAAAAAAAATAATAAAAAATAAAGAGCCGGCACTACTCGGCCGGGCTAGAACCAGTAGGAATCGGATAACTCGTGAGCTAATTGGGTGTGTCCCGTGTCGCAGTTATAGAGGTATCAAGAAGCTTGATCGGTAAAGCATTCTTATGAACCCTCTTTCGTGTGCTGACACTGGGCTGTTAGAAGACGAGCAGCACCTCCTTCACAAACTGACTCTATTGACAACGTGCCCTCTGCCCAGTAGGAATCGGATAACTCGTGAGCTGAATTGGGTGTGTCCCGTGTCGCAGTTATAGAGGTATCAAGAAGCTTGATCGGTAAAGCATTCTTATGAACCCTCTTTCGTGTGCTGACACTGGGCCGTTAGAAGACGAGCGGCACCTCCTCCACAAACTGGCTCTATTGACAACGTGCCCTCTGCCCCCCAACGGGTGCGTTATGGCTGGGTTTACGAGCCTCCGCCATGAGACTCAGGCAATTCTTATCATCAACCCCAACATTCTTATACAATAATTTTTTAATGACAATCGTCGATGTGGGAGCGCTATATATTCTCCGCCGCCACCAAAAAAAAAATAAAAAGGAAAATTTAAACGGTGGAAATCAAAAAATAAATAAAATAAAACCCAGAAATATCAATACCTTTGATCTCGATTTTCATGCGTGGAACTCGACGAAAAAGCTCAAAGCTCAGCTGCTCTCAAGTATTAACAACAAAATTTTGTTAAATTTCACCGTAAAAAACTAAAATTAGAACCAAAAAAAATAAAAACCCAAAAGAATTTTTCATTACAGGAAATTAAAACTATGTGAGACCAGCAGTAAAGACATTTGATTATATACATACAGATTTCAATATACCGCGAGTTTGAGTATAATGATATACTTTTGCTTTTTTCTGCAAAAAGATATCAATATACCGCAAGCAGAGCTGATTCTTCTAACCTAAAATGAAGAAAGACATGGTTGAGTCAGTCCACCAACCATTAGATCTTGCAGATTCAGCAAAAATAGGTCTAGAACTAGCTTCCCCACCACTATTTCCAGCAGCAGCAGCATAAGGTTTAGTAAGCCAAAGAGACAGCATATCTAAAAGACCCTAGCATAGTGTTTGGGTTGCATATTTTGCAGGAGAGGAAAGGGAAGGGAAGGAAAGGAAACGGAGCGGTTAGTGGATATTTTTCCTTGTTTAGATTGGGAGGGAGGTGAACTAGGATTACCAAAATGTTAGGTGTTGAGTCTAAAATTTTAAACTCATAAAAAAAACTAGTGAGTCATAAATTTAAAAAATAATTATTTTAGTACTAAATTTACTAATATAAATGGGTGAATTTAGATTTTTTTTTTAATTTTTAATATTAATTTATCATGATTTAATTTACTTTTATTTTAATTTATAATCTTTTATTATAATAAATATCATCCAACTATTTCACCCAACATTTACACTTACTATAATAGATATATGCACTACTCGTACATGGTAACCTAAACCAAGACACCACATGAATGGCTACTTAAAAGAACACTAGAACAATTAATTAAATTTGAATGAAGGTCATGTAATCCACTTAGCTTGTTTCGGTTTTGATCAAAAAAAAATAAAAAAATAGCTTGTTCCGTTTTCATCCCAAGACAATTTTTTTTTTTTTTTCAGTTACGCAAAGACATTCTTATCCAGTCTAATTACCATCAATGTTTGTAAACTCATTTGATTAGAAAAAATAAATTGTTGTAAAGTCACAAGTCATTATCATTTATCTTTGTCATGGACAAAGCTATTTTTTACTAGCTCTGAAAATTAAGATTTTAGTAAATTTGACAATTGTAAATCTAAAAATATTCGTAAAAGAATAGTTCGATTCAATAACTACCATTTGTGTAGGACTTGGGTAGAGTCAAATCAATTTTGAATCATATCGTACTCAATCTACTCTTTCTATGACTTGAATGAATCATAAATACGATTATAAATTCAAAAAGTTTAATATAAAATCTTTCCATTTTCGGTATAGGTTCAATCACAAATACACTCAGTAAAATTCAAAGTTCTTAGTATCGTATTTTTCCATTTTTAATACAATAATAAGAATATTAAATTCCTTATAAGAACTCAAAAACCAACACAAACACTATATAGTTTGTTTACCACTCCGTTGATGTAGCTCATTTTTAACAAATTTAGGGATGATATTTGTACAATCACCGCGGTATGCTGATTCGCGATTACTAGTAATTCTAACTTCATGTTCCCAAGTGGTCCTGTACTGCTTTATTGTCCAAAATGTCACCCCAATACTTGTATTTGTCCCTATGTATTACACCCATATCCCTAGTTTCGGTCTCATTCCCGAATTTCCCTTTCACTCCGACTAGATATTGAAATAATATTATAATATTTGTGTGTAAAGTATCTAAAACTGAGAGCATCTAAAATTATTATGTATAAGAACTATACACGAAAAAATAATATTTATTTACGTTATTGATTGCACATTGATTTCGTAAAATCATTTTTTTGTTATAAGATTTCCACATATCAGTAGCTTTTCTCAACACTACCCTTGAAAATTAATATGTTTTCTATTTTATTACATTTATAACCATAAAATTTTTATACACGACTAAGAAATATAAATATAAAAATAATTTTATATATATGCAAGACAAATTATGTGAGGTGAGACTACTTATCCTTCACCATTGGTCGCCGGAGCAAAAATCGGATGTTAAGTCGCACTCTGTACGTTATCTTTCATTTCTCACCCTAATACTATTCCCATTTAAATATTCGCAAAACTCATTCCCATTACCACTCCTGATTTCTAACAAAATAAAATAAAAGAGAAAAATAATGGAAAAGGAGAAAAAATAAAAAGGGGACCAAAGAAATTGTATATGTCGAGGTCGAAAACCTCACAGTTGAAGTTGAGAGCTACTTGCGTCGAGCTGGACTTTTCAGGTCGGCCTCCGAGCTGTTCTTTCGGGGTCGGCTACCAGACCTGCACAAGGAAAAGAAGGAAAAGGCGGGGTGATGACCCGGATTTTCCCCTCGAGCGTGCGAATGATTAGTATGTCCGAGCTGGCAAGGTAGCTGAGAGCATTTAATAACGAGTTACCTCCTTAAATGAATAGGGTGGAGCTCTATTTATACTAAGTTCTGGTCTGACAGCATTTAATGCAGCGCAGCTTTATGTCCCATCAGCGCTTTATGTCCCATCGGAACAGCTCGAACTGAGGTCGGGGTCTCCGGGGTGGGGCCAGTCATCCTGGTTGGACATTCAGTTGAACGCATTGGCCTTGGTGCTGATTAGCCCGCTTCGGCTCGGGACGGATTCGTACCTCAGCTCGGGAACCCCTCGTCAATTCCCCCCCCCCCAAGTCGAGATCGAGAGGGTGAGATCTAGAATTGGCGGTTCCTCCCGAGTTGTAGGTGTCCGACCCCGAGAGAGCAGGGATGGCCATGTCAGCGGTGCATGCCCAACGGATGGCTGACACGTCACCTGGCGGTTCTGACGAGACGCGACGTTTGGGCTTCCCGAGGCGACTTTCAGGGGCACCTATAAATAGGGCTTTGACATCCGAGATTCATTTCACATTTTTCTTTCAATCCCTCAAGAATTTTAGGTCGGACACCAGAGTGGTCAGAAGCAATTAGCTCGGAAGGAATCTTCTCGGGATTTGTCAGCTCGGAGCCAGCTTGGTCGGTCGCCCTCCGCAATCAAGAGCAGTAGGTACGTCCCGACTCCCTTTAGTCATTCATGTTCATTTATATTTAGTTTGTAGACAGGATGGGGAGGTCGGAGTCGGAAGATTCTCAGGCTATGGAAGTAAGGTCCTACAGTGGAGATGAGAGTCCGTCGAGCTCGGAGTCTACCTCGAATAGGGACCATGGTGGATAGAGGACCAGTTCGTCTTCAGGGTCGGCTCGGAAATCCATGCCCCGGGAGAGCGATGATGACTGCCAGGTTATAGGGGTCAGAATGGCGCAAGAAGAGGCCGAGGCAGATCCTTTGGCCGACCTGGGAGACTTGGGGGATGGAGAGGACGACGAGCCATTGAACAAGTTGGAGGGGGTCGAGATACCACATGAGTACTTAGCTGGAGTTTCCGCCTCGGAGCCGACTGCAGCGATCCCGATTAGGGCAGTCCGACCTCGGAGCTCAGCTACAGCCAGTGGTTCATCAGGTCAGGGGAAGAGGATAGAGCAGTTATTCGCTTGTTGCCAGCGAGAGTGTCATTCAACCATCGAGATGGCCAACGCTCGGCTTAGGGACTGGTCGGTGGACTGACACCACAAACTGAAGGTTCTTGGTCAAAATGACCCTACCTGCTATCCTTCGCCCGATCACTTTACGATTTACGACCTCGCCTTCGATGTCGTCCGCCTTCTACTTCCCAGCTTCATTACAGGCATTCTGAACTACTTTGAGCTCAGCCCGGGTCAGATGTCACCAAACGGTTGGGCCATAATGGTGGCATTCTTCGTGTTCTGCCTCGAGAGGAAGATAGAGCCGACCTTGCGCCGTTTCAGGCATTTTTTCGTTTGCAAGCCCAACCCGAAGCAGCTAGGCTGGTTCCACTTCGCGGCTCGGTTCAACAATGCCATATTCACCAAGTGGCACTCCTCTAACAAGACCTGGCACAACGACTACTATTGGGTCAAGTCGACAGTGAACCCGGGGTACAGGATGGACTAGAATCTTTCACTGAAAAAGACTTTGAATGACGACCCCAAGCTTTCCAAAGAGGAACTCGCCGAGGTCAGTGTGCTGAGACTCGAGCCGGGTATGCTGATCGACATCGATAGTGTCCTCAGGTGGGACAGGATATGGAAGTCCAAGTTATTCGGGAGAGAACTCGACCTGAGCGAAGAGCACCCACACTTGCTTCCCGAGCCTGAAGAGAACGCTCATTCCGACTCAGAAGAGGGTCAGTTCGCAGGATCAATGCCCGACCTCCCCGTCTCCTAGTTTGTCGTTGTTCTTCTCGATTGGTAATTGGTCATTTTTCAGCTTCTTTTCCTTTGTTTTTGCAGGCATGGCAGATACGGTGAAGCTCGCGTACCTCCAGAGAATGAGAAAGCCCGACGCCAGTGGCGAGGCGTTGACTCGGTCCGATTTTGGCTCCGTCCCTTAGGAGCAGAGGCAGCGGCCCGGGGGCCATGCCCGGGAGGTTAGCGCAGAGGTCTCGTCGGGATCTCCTTTGACAAAGAAGACGAGCTCGGGTGTGGCGATCCCCGAGCGCTCGGCATCCCGTCCTGACAATAGGAAGCGGCCCCGGCCCGAGTACTCCGATAGGGGCAAGGCCGCGAAGGTGAGCCCTCCAAATAAGGATTTTGTGGAGGCTGCAAAGGTTGCCCGTGATCCCAAGTTGGGGTCGGTCTCGGCGGAGCAGCTTTCACTTGACCTGAGAATGGCCATAGTTACGATAAGACATACCTAGACGTGCTGTCATGGTTTCTTTTGTTGATTACTTTGACTAACCACTTTGCTTTCTTCCGCGCAGGCTGAGTCCCACATCCTTTCGGCGCCTGGCCTGCTTGCCCGGGCCCAGACTTATTGTGTGGAGCTCGAGCAGCGCTACACAGATTCCCGAGTCGAGCTGGAGTCCTTTAGGACGGATGCGGCCCAGAGGCATAAAGCGGATGAGGTAGAGATCGCCCGACTAAGGAAGGAGCTCGAGGCTGAGAAGTCCAGGCGCGAGGCCGCGGCCAAGGACGTTGAGCGCTACAAGCGGGATAAGCGCGAGGCCGAAGCGAAGCATAAGGACCTCTTGGATCAGGTCGGCCTGCGAGGGGAGAAGGCGGTGGAGGCCTTTAAGTCCAACCAAGAGGCTGTGGACTGGCTAGCCACTGAGGGTAGGGTGATGGCCCCGTTCGCCGAGTTGGAGTACTACTTCTGAGGCCAGGTTGCAGCTCGCGAGAGGGCGAAGACCTTTTTCCCTGCCGCCAAGAACAATTATATCGAGATCTTGGAGGCCCCGCCCCCGAAATTCTGGGAGATTCTTGAGCTACCGGCCGACCTAACGTCCCAGGCCAGAGAGGTGCTGGCGTTCGTTAAGAAGGGTATGGACCAGGTCGGGGACGTAGCCAAGGCCACCACCTCCACCGCTGCTCCCAAATAATAATAATTTCTTTTTGTAAAGTCGCCCGAGTCGGGCTTTTGTAATTCTGCCCAGGTCGGGCTTGTGTAATTGATTTTAGTGTTAATGAAATATCTATTTTACTTTTGTTTGCATTTTAGTCGAGTTGGTACGCGTGTATCTTTCTCTTCGCAAATTTTTCTTAAGTAACTGGGGTCGGACCAATTTAATGGACCATACAAACTTAAGCGTAATGAACCGAGCTAGACGTGACTAGTGAATTAATACCCTAATCCGAGCTGATTAATTGGGCAACTGTTTAATCGTCGCTGACTTGGAATCGTCAGTCCGATTTAAAACTGGTCAAACTAATGTTGACAAACGTTGAGCTCGAGTTCGGACCCCAAACTAATATACCGACTTGAAGCCGGATTTACACCGAGTTGGAACTCAATCCGAACTGGCAAAACTTCACAAATTATTATCGATTATACCCTAGCTGGAACTTCGTCCGAGCCGGTTTATTGATCATTAGCTCGTGATCAAGCGTGGCTATCGCGTTAATCCGAGTTGGAAGTAGCTTTGTAGCTGAGGCAATTTGGGCCCGGGTCAGCCATTGCGCTAGTTTTGGTGCTTATTCCCAGGTCGGGAGTTGTACTTGTATGTAAAGATGCATTTGTATTGAGTTTGTACAAGCAATGTCTTGGCCCGGGGCCTTTACAAGATTTCTCGGCTCGGGGCCGTTACAAAATATTCCAGCTTGGGGTCGTTACCAAGTATTTCGGCTCGGGGCTGTTGCAAAGTATTTCGGCTCGGGGCCGCTAGACAAAATACCGCTTCAGGTGTTCCGAGTGCCATGCGTTCTTCAATAGTTTCCCGTTTTTGTCACGAAGGTAGAAGGTCCCGGGCCGGACTTCTTTCACGACTTCATAGGGTTCTTCCCAAGTCGGGAAAAGCTTGTTATTGGAACGTGACGAAAAGATGGTCTTCCTGAGCACAAGGTTGCCAACCTTAATAGGCTTAGGCTTAACCTGTTTGGCAAAGGCCCTTTGCATGGCAGCTTTGCTGGCCAGCATTCTGATTTGAGCTTTAGCTCGAAGCTCTTCAGCGAGGTCGAGCTCTTCACGGATCCGTGCTCCGTTTGTTTCTGGATCATGGTAGAGGGTTCTACTGGTCGGAGACCCGATCTCCACTGGCAGCACCGCTTCAGTGCCGAAGGTCAGTTCAAAGGGCGATTCTCCCGTGGCCGAGCTGGTGTTGGTGCGTTGAGCCCATAACACCTCAGGAATAATTGATGCCCATTGGCCCTCCGCTTCCTCCAGCTTGGTTTTCAGGCCCTGCAAAATGATTTGGTTAGTCCTTTCAACTTGGTCATTACTTTGAGGGTGAGCAATAGATGAGAATCTGAGGTCGATTCCAATCTCAGCACATTTGCCTCGGAAGTATGCACTGTCGAATTGTTTGCCGTGGTCAATGATGATGACCTTTGACACCCCAAATCGGCAAATGATGTTTTTCCATACGAAATCCCAAGCTGCCTTTTCTGTTATTCTAGCAACACCTTCAGCCTCGGGCCATTTAGTGAAGTAGTCTACAACTACGAAGGCGTGCTTCTTTTGGCCGACACCGGTCGGCAATGGGCCGATGATGTCTAGATCCCACTGATAGAATGGCCATGGGCTTACCATCACTGTGAGGTCCAGAGCAGGCTTCCTCTGTACATTGGCGAACCTTTGGCAGGTGTCGCACTTTTTTACATATTCTTTGGCATCCTACTCTAAGGTTAGCCAGAAATAGCCTTGCCTTAATGCCTTCTGAGCCAGAGCTTTACCTCCTAAGTGGTTTTCACATACCCCTTCATGAATCTCCCGGAGTACATAGTTTCCCTCTTCGGGTCCAACATATTTCAAGAGAGGCCAAGTGTAGGCTCTCTTATAGAGTTGCCCGGCAATTATGACAAACCTTGAGGCCTGTTTCATGAGCTTCTGAGCTGCTTTTTCATCTTCTGGGGTCATTCCCCCCTCCAAGTAGTCCACGATTGGTTTGGTTCAATCTGGGCTTAGATTGAGCTCGGCTACGGCTTGCACCCCCAACTGAATGCTGGGTTCAGATACTTCTTCAACATGGACCAGGGCAGGTCGGCTCTCGCCCAAGGCCAACCTGGACAGGGCATCAGCCTTCATATTCTCTTCCCTGGGAATCTGCTATATCGTGAACCTTCTGAGCCCCGAGGTCAAATCCTTGACTCTGTTGAGGTAGGCCAGCATAGCACTGTCCTTGGCTTCAAACTCTCCCGATATCTGACTAGAAACCAGTTGAGAGTCGGTGCTCAGGTCGACTGTTTGTGCCCCGAGCTGAGCTGTAATTTTCAGTCCTGCAATCACTGCTTCGTATTTTGCTTCATTGTTGGACGCCGGAAAGGTAAACTTCAGTGAGTATTGGTGCTCATGCCTGGTTGGGTCGAGGATGACCACCCCAACTCCGCTTCCGGACTTCCCTGAGGCCCCATCCACATGGACCTTCCATACGTCCTCCGGGTCATGCTCTGCTCGGCCAGTGCATTCTACCACAAAGTCCACGATGGCTTGGGCTTTGATGGCTGTTCTGGGCTGGTAGGTGATGTCAAATTGACTCAACTCAACTGCCCATTTCAGTAGCCTGCCCGACGCCTCCGGCTTGTGCATGATGGACTTGAGCGGGGCATCCGTCATGACCTTAACTAGATGAGCGTCAAAGTATGGCTTCAACTTTCTTGTCGCTATGATGAGCGCGAGGGCGAGTTTTTCCAAGGATGAGTATCTCGCCTCGGCCCCTTGCAAGGTTTTGCTGACATAATAGACCGGCTTCTGTTCCTTTCCCTCTTCTCGGACTAGT
The DNA here is from genome assembly GCA_037974665.1 of Ehretia macrophylla. Taxonomy (NCBI): domain Eukaryota; kingdom Viridiplantae; phylum Streptophyta; class Magnoliopsida; order Boraginales; family Ehretiaceae; genus Ehretia; species Ehretia macrophylla. Next base: position 65,571,960 of record CM075769.1, read on the forward strand.
GCCACCGCCACTGCTGTTCCCGAGCATGCTAAATATAGTACCAGCTCCTCCCCCACCTCAAGTCGGGATAACAGGGGTGGCGAAGCTAGGTACCTTTTCAGTTCTTGGAAGGCGTTCTGGCATTCCTCAGTCCATTCGAAGTTCTTAGGATTCTTCAATATCTTGAACAAAGGAGCACACTTGTCAGCTGACCTGGGCATGAATCTGCTCAGCGCTGCGACCTTGCCTGCTAACACCTGGACGTCCTTTATGCAGGTCGGCGGCGCCAGGTCGAGTATCGCCTGGACCTTCTCCGGGTTGGCTTCTATTCCGCGGGCTGTGACCATGAAGCCCAGGAATTTGCCTGCCTTGACGCCGAATGCGCATTTTTCCGGGTTCAGCTTTATCCCAAAGTGCTCCATTACAACGAAGGCTTCAGCCAGGTCGTCTACATGGTCTTCCGCCCTTCTGCTTTTGACTAACATGTCATCTACATAGATTTTCATATTCCGACCAATATGATTTTTGAAGACCTTGTTCACCATCCAAGTGTAAGTAGCTCCAGCATTCTTGAGGCCAAAAGGCATGACCTCATAGTAGTAGATCCCTTTATCGGTAGTGAAGGCGGTCTTCTCTTTGTCTCCGAGAGCCATCTTGATTTGATTATAGCCTTTGAAGGCATCCATGAAAGAGAGTAGCTCGAATCCGGAGGTGGCATCCACCATCTGATCGATCCGTGGTAGGGGAAAACAGTCCTTAGGACAGGCTTTGTTGAGATCGGTGAAGTCAATACACAGTCTCCAACCACCCGAGGACTTAGTCACCAGTACTACATTGGACAACCAGGTTGGGTACTGTATTTTCTTTATGTGGCTGGCGTCCACCAACTTATCCACCTCTTCGGCTATGATTTGTTTTTTTATCATAATGGAAGTGTCTGCGTTTTTGCTTTACCGGATAGTGATTTGGGTCGGCATTCAGGTGATGCTCAATTACATCCGGGTCAATTCCTGTCATGTCAGAGGCAGACCAGGCAAATATATGTTCATTCTTTAAGAGGAATTGACTTATACATTTCTTGAGGTTGATAGAGAGTTCACTCCCTATCTTTGCCCTCTCGGTTTTATCAGAGAGCTCCACCTCCTGAAGGTCTTCAGCCGGGCTTCCTCTCTTAGCATCTCTCTTTTCTTCAGGCAGATCTGGTCCCCAGCCGATTTGATACTTGGGCCGGAGTGATTTTTCATAACATTCCCAAGTTGAGAGCTGGGCCCCGCGAATGGTAGCCACGCCGGCCGGGGTCGGGAATTTCAGGGCCTGGTGGTAAGTTGAGGGGACGGCCCTGAAGTGATTGTGTGCCACCCGACCTAAGATCCCATTATAAGTGGAGTTACAATCCATCAGAATGAAGTTGGCTTGCATCGACGCCCACTTATCTCCATCTTCCAACTTCAGCGGGAGGTTGATGACCCCTTCAGCTCGGTGGGGCTGCCCGATGAAACCAGCTAAAGTACCCCTCAATGGCTTGAGTCGGCTCATGTCCAACCCCATTTGCTCAAAAGCGCTGAGGAATAAGACTTCTGCCGAGCTGCCGGTGTCCACCATCAACCTCTTGACGGTAAAGTTGGCTATTTCAGCGCTGATCACCAGTGGGTCGTCATGAGGCAATATCACCCCCTCCAGGTCTTCTGAGGAGAAGGTGAGCTCCTGCATCCCTGGGGCCGGTCCCCGCATCGGTCTATACTCCCTCCCAGCACGAACATAACCCTTCCTGCCTGCTGAGGTCTCTCCTTCTAACGTCAATCCTCCCGCAATGGTCTCAATCACAGCCAAGTGTTCGCCCCCAGCTTGGCGCCTGGGCAGACTCCTCTCCCTATCCCTTTGGTCGGGATTTCGGGTCGGCTGCGGATCTACATATCTCCGGAGGTGGCCTCGGGCTATCAATGCCTCAATCTCCTGTTTCAAATCTTTACACTCTTCGGTGGTATGGCCGTAGTCCATGTGGTAGCGGCAATACTTGGTTCTATTGCACTTCTCGGGTCGGCCCTTCATCCTTGGAGTTGGAGGCAAGTGGTTATGGTGTTGGATCTCCATCAGGATCTGCTCCCTCGAGGTGTTAAGGGGAGTGAACATGGTGAACCGGGGGTTCTGCTTTGGCTGTTGAGGCTGCTTGCCTCGGTCATTCTGAACTTTACCCCCAGGTTGGGCTCGAGAGGCCTCTCCCTTCTTGCTGGCTTTCTTCTCGTTGTCATTATCCCTTTTCGCCTGATGGATTTCCTCCGAGTGTATGTACCCTTCAGCTCGTACCATCAGCTCGGATACAGTGTCCACGGGGTTGATTGCCAGGGAGGACGTGAGCGGGCTCGACCTCAGCCCACTCTGGTAAGCCATCAACGCCATGGAGTCCTCCAGGTTGGGAATTCGGAAGGACTCTTCATTGAATCTGGCCGTGTAGGCCCTCAAGCTTTTCCCTCTATGTTGTTTCACCAGCAGCAATGTAGAAGTGTGGCGGGTGGAGCGCCGGCTTCCAGCGAAGCGAGACAGGAAAGCCTCAGCCAGCTGGTGAAAACTTGAAATTGAACCGGGACGAAGTTTCTGGAACCAGTCCAAGGCATTGCCAACCAGGGTGGTCGGGAATGTCTTTGCCTTCATGAGATTTGGCATGTCATGCAGAGTCATGTGGTGATCAAAATTAAGCAGGTGGCTAGCTGGGTCTCCATCTCCGTTGTAGACGGCCAGGTTTGGCATACGATTGCCAGTGGGCAGTGGCGTGGCCAGTACCTCGGGGGAGAGTGGGCTTACGCCGAGCTGGTTGATGACCTTGGCTATGGTAGCTGCGGTCTTGGCCTGCTCAGGGTTGGCTTGAGCCGCCCTTTTACCTCTCGCCGCATCGGATCTCGCCACCGGCTTTAGGAAACCCTCCTCGTCCTGCGTCCGTTTTCACCTTGACTCTGGGATGTGGAATTGTGGACGCGATGGGCGCGGCATAGCCTCTTGCGGAGCTAGAGGGCCCTCAGCTAGCCGGGCTACCTGCTCCTTAAGTTCCTCGAACATCCTCAGCATCATCCTTATCTCCGGTGACAGGCTGGAGTTGGGGTCTCCTTCTGATGTGGGGTTGGTTTGAGTGGCTAAGTATATACGTTGGCTCGTTCCAACGTCGGCTTGGGTTAGGTTTTGGCTAGGCACCTGCGTGGTTTCGAGGTCCCCTTCCGGGTTGGGCGAATCCTCTACCGGTGTGCTGTGGCTTCTAGTTTGCACCATAATGGTTTCTCAATGAGTGGTGAAAAGAGTTATAAAAGAACTCGTCGTTTTCCACAGACGGCGCCAAACTGTCGAGGTTGAAAACCTCACAGTTGAAGTTGAGAGCTACTTGCGCCGAGCTGGACTTTTCAGGTCGGCCTCCGAGCTGTTCTTTCCGGGTCGGCTACCAGACCTGCACAAGGAAAAGAAGGAAAAGACGGGGTGATGACCCGGATTTTCCCCTCAAGCGTGCAAATGATTAGTATGTCCGAGCTGGCAAGGTAGTTGAGAGCATTTAATATCAAGTTACCTCATTAAATGAAGAGGGTGGAGCTCTATTTATACTAAGTTCTGGTCTGACAACATTTAATGCAGCGCAGCTTTATGTCCCATCAGCGCTTTATGTCTCATCAGAACAGCTCGAACTGAGGTCGGGGTCTCCAGGGTCGGGCCAGTCATCCTGGTTGGACATTCAGTTGAACGCGCTGGCCTTGGCGCTGATTAGCCCGCTTCAGCTCGGGACGAATTCGTACCTCAGCTCGGGAACCCCTCGTCAGTATAGATTACCTTATTAGCATTATTTTACTCATTTCCAATGCTACCTCTCCACGTAAACACAGTCACTCGCACACAGTCACGCACACACTAAATAGAAAGTGAAGTCTTTTTTTTTTTTTTTTTGTCTTTTGGTCCTAATAGAAAGTGAAGTCCACCAAGGCACCAACTAAGAATTTATGCAAAAAGACCACCTTTTTAGGATCGTGTGCTAAAAAATTTAAAGTTCGAATTATGATTTTGACCTTTATTATAACAAAAAATAAATAAAAATATCAATCGCGAATAATAATTTAGTTTCGGCAAAAATAAACTGTAGTAGAAGAATAGTTCAACATTCATTTTTCTACTTGTATAAATCTGTGGGCTGTTTTCGTGTTTTCTTGTAGTGACATGGAAAGAACCACTATAATTAGGTTGAGAAATTCATTAGAAAAGGTTTCAACACAGAGGAGTTTTTGGGTAAAATAATTAGATTGTTTTGTTTTGGGTTTTAGGTTGATAATCTTGTCTCCCTAAATTAATGATGTCTCACGATTCTCAAAAATAGTCCAATGCATATTTGTTTCTTGTCGGGTGTCAAGGTCTTGTGTGCTACAACTGTTGTATTAGTAGTGAATATTATTGTTGAACACGATAAATAAATATAAAAATTTATTGTATTATAAGGACTGTTTTATATTAAATATAATCCAAGTGAGAAGAAAAAGAAAAAGAAAGAATATAACAATCTCCTGTATTGCAGAGGCAGTTTTGCACCAAATATAATTCGGGTGGAAAAAATAAACCATATATAATCCGGGTGGGAAAGAGAGAACAAAAATGAACCAAATATAATCCAAGCGGGAAGAACAAGAAAAAAAAAAGATATAATATAATAATACAAGATATTTGGCATTAAATATCTTCAAATTGAATTAGACTACACGACCAAAAAAAATAAAAAAGTTAGACTCGACAGTCGTGGTTAATTATGTTAAGAACAGGATTCCTCCACACAATTAAATCACACAATATATCAAGGAATGCAAGAAGATTATCGCTGCTCAATTGGGATATAACATTCATATATTTATCGAAAAACAAATAAATGTACAGATTTTTTGGCCAATTTTGAATTGTTGCATTCTTTTAGCATTCACTACTTTGATTAACCACTAGAGCCGCTTCAGATTTTGCTGAAGAAGGATTTTGAAGTGAAACATCCTCTAAATTAATTCATGTATAATCTCAACTTTTGCTTCCATTGAAACAAAAAAAATAAATTAAAATCCGGGTGGAAGAAAAAAAAAAAAAGAAATATAATCAGAGTGAAAAAAAAAAAAAAAGTAAAGAGCCGGCACCACTCGGCCGGGCTAGAACCAGCAGGAATCGGATAACTCGTGAGCTGAATTGGGTGTGTCCCGTGTCGCAGTTATAGAGGTATCAAGAAGCTTGATCGGTAAAGCATTCTTATGAACCCTCTTTCGTGTGCTGACACTGGGCCGTTAGAAGACGAGCGGCACCTCCTCCACAAACTGGCTCTATTGACAACGTGCCCTCTGCCCCCCAACGGGTGCGTTATGGCTGGGTTTACGAGCCTCCGCCATGAGACTCAGGCAATTCTTATCATCAACCCCAACATTCTTATACAATAATTTTTTAATGACACTCGTCGATGTGGGAGCGCTATATATTCTCCGCCGCCACCAAAAAAAAAATAAAAAGGAAAATTTAAACAGTGGAAATCAAAAAATAAAAAAAATAAAACCCAGAAATATCAATACCTTTGATCTCCATTTTCATGCGTGGAACTCGACGGAAAAGCTCAAAGCTCAGCTGCTCTCAAGTATTAACAACAAAATTTTGTTAAATTTCACCGTAAAAAACTAAAATTAGAACCAAAAAAAATAAAAACCCAAAAGAATTTTTCATTACAGGAAATTAAAACTATGTGAGACCAGCAGTAAAGACATTTGATTATATACATACAGATTTCAATATACCGCGAGTTTGAGTATAATGATATACTTTTGCTTTTTTCTGCAAAAAGATATCAATATACCGCAAGCAGAGCTGATTCTTCTAACCTAAAATGAAGAAAGACATGGTTGAGTCAGTCCACCAACCATTAGATCTTGCAGATTCAGCAAAAATAGGTCTAGAACTAGCTTCCCCACCACTATTTCCAGCAGCAGCAGCATAAGGTTTAGTAAGCCAAAGAGACAGCATATCTAAAAGACCCTAGCATAGTGTTTGGGTTGCATATTTTGAAGGATAGGAAAGGGAAGGGAAGGAAAGGGAACGGAGCGGTTAGTGGATATTTTTACTTGTTTAGATTGGGAGGAAGGTTAAGTAGGATTACCAAAATGTTAGGTGTTAAGCCTAAAATTTTAAACTCATAAAAAAAATTAGTGAGTCATAAATTTAAAAAATAATTATTTAAATACTAAATTTACTAATATAAATGTGAGAAGTCAGATTATTATTTAAATTTATAATATTTATTTATCATGATTTAATTTATTTTTATTTTAATTTATAATCTTTTATTATAATATATATCATCCAACTATTTCACCCAACATTTACACTTACTATAATAGATATATGCACTACTTGTACATGGTAACCTAAACCAAGACACCACATGAATGGCTACTTAAAATAACGCTAGAACAATTAATTAAATTTGAATGAAGGTCATGTACTCCACTTAGCTTGTTTCGTTTTTGATAAAAAAAAATAAAAAAATAGCTTGTTTCGTTTTCATCCCAAGACAATTTTTTTTTTTTTTTTTCAGTTACGCAAAGACATTTTATCCAGTCCAATTACCATCAATGTTTGTAAACTCATTTGATTAGAAAAAATAAATTGTTGTAAAGTCACAAGTCATTATCATTTATCTTTGTCATGGACAAAGCTATTTTTTACTAGCTCTGAAAATTAAGATTTTAGTAAATTTGACAATTGTAAATCTAAAAATATTCGTAAAAGAATAGTTCGATTCAATAACTACCATTTGTGTAGGACTTGGGTAGAGTTAAATCAATTTTGAATCATATCGTACTCGATCTACTCTTTCTATGACTTGAATGAATCATAAATATGATCATAAATTCAAAAAAATTAATATAAAATCTTTCCATTTTCGGTATAGGTTCAATCACAAATACACTCAGTAAATTCAAAGTTCTTAGTATCGTATTTTTCTATTTTTAATACAATAATAAGAATACTAAATTCTTTATAAGAACTCAAAAACCAACACAAACACTATATAGTTTGTTTACCACTCCGTTGATGTAGCTCCTTTTTAACAAATTTAGGGATGATATTTGTACATTCATCGTGGTATGCTGATCCGTGATTACTAGTAATTCCAACTTTATGTTCCCAAGTATTCCTGTACTGCTTTATTGTCCAAAATGTCACCCCAATACTTGTATTTGTCCCTACGTATTACACCCATATCCCCAGTTTCGATCTTATCCCCGAATTCCTGTGTCACTCCAACTAGATATTGAAAATAATATTATAATATTTGTGTGTAAAGTATCTAACACTGAGAGCATCTAAAATTATTATGTATAAGAACTATACACCAAAAAATAATATTTATTTACGTTATTGATTGCACATTGATTTCATAAAATCATTTTTTTGTTATAAAATTTCCACATATCAGTAGCTTTTCTCAACACTACCCTTGAAAATTAATATGTTTTCTATTTTATTACATTTATAACCATAAAATTTTTATACATGACTAAGAAATATAAATATTAAAATAATTTTATATATATGCAAGACAAATTATGTGGGGTGAGACTACTTATCCTTCACCATTGGTCGCCCGAGCAAAAATTGGATGTTAAGTCGCACTTTGTACGCTATCTTTCATTTCTCACCCTAATACTGTTCCCATTTAAATATTCACAAGACTCATTCCTATTACCACTCCTGATTTCTAACAAAATAAAATAAAAGAGAAAAAGAATGGAAAAGGAGAAAAAATAAAAAGGGGACTGACGAGGGGTCCCCGAGTTGGGGTAAGTTGCCCACTCCGAGCTGAGATGGGCTAATCAGAGCCAGCCCAGTGCATTCAGCTAAATGCCCGACTTGGATGCTGACCCGATCCCGGAGAACCCCGACCTGAAGTGCCAGTTGTTCCGATGGGACATAAAGAGCTAATGGGACATAAAGCTGCAGCGCATTAAATGCTGTCAGACCTGAATTTAGTATAAATAGAGCTCCACCCCCTTCATTTAGGAGGTAACTCGTCATTAAATGCTCTCAGCTGCCTTGCCAGCTCGAATCTACTAATCATTCGCGCGCCCGAGGGGAAAATCCGGGTCATCACCCTGCCTTTTCCTTCTTTTCCTTGTGCAGGTAACGTAGCCGACCTGAAAAGTTTAACTCGGAGGCCAACCTGAGAGTTCAGCTTGGCAAGCGTAGCCGACCAGTTCAACTGCGAGAATTCGACCTAGACAGTTTGGCGCCGTCTGTGGGGACAGAGTTCTTTTTATCACTCTCCTTCACCACTCACTGAGAAACCATTATGGTACAAACGAGAAGCCACAACGCACCGCTAGAGGATTCGCCTAACCCGGATGGAGACCTTGAAACCACGCAGGTGCCTAGCCAAAACCCAATCCCAGTCGACGTTGGGACGAACCAACGTATACACTTAGCCACTCAAACCAACCCTGCGGTGGGAGGAGAACTCAACTTCAACCTGTCACCAGAGATAAAAATGATGCTGAGGATGTTTGAGGAACTCAAAGAACAGGTAGCCCAGCTAGCTGAGGGCTTCTTAGCCCCACAAGAAGCTACGCCGCGGCCCTTGCGTCCACAGTTCCGCATCCCAGACCCCAGGCCAAGGCCGATGCAGGACCGAGAGGGCTTCCTAGAGCCGGTGGCGAGACCCGGTAAGGCGAGAGGTCCAAGGGCGGCTCAAGCCGACCCCGAGCAGGCCAAAACCGCGGCCGCCATAGCCAAGGTTATCAACCAACTCGGTGTAAGCCCCCTCTCACCCCAGGTACTAGCCACGCCACTGCCCACCGGCAACCGGATGCCCAACCTGGCCGTCTACAATGGAGATGGAGACCCAGCCAGCCACTTGCTCAACTTCGATCACCACATGACCCTGCACGACATGTCCGACCTCATGAAGACGAAGACATTCCCGACCACCCTAGTTGGCAATGCCTTGGATTGGTTCCAGAAGCTTCGTCCCGGTTCAATTGCAAGTTTCCATCAGCTGGCTGAGGCTTTCCTCTCCCGCTTTGCGGGGAGCCGGCGCGCCACCCGTTATACTTCTACATTGCTGCTGGTAAAGCAACATAGAGGGGAAAGTCTGAGGGCTTATACAGCCAGATTCAATGAAGAGTCCCTCCGAATCCCCAACTTGGAGGACTCCATGGCGTTGATGGCTTACTAGAGTGGGCTCAGGTCGGGCCCCCTTACATCTTCATTGGCAATCGACCCCGTGGTCACTGTGTCCGAGCTGATGGTACGAGCAGAAGGGTACATACACTCTAAAGAAATACATCAGGCAAAGAGGGACAATGACAAGGAGAATGAAGCTGGTAGGAAGGGAGAAACCTCCCGAGCCTAACCTGGGGGCAAAGTCCAAAACGACTGAGGCAAGCAGCCCCAACAGCCAAAGCAGAACCCCCGGTTCACTATGTTTACTCCCCTCAACACCACAAGGGAGCAGATCCTGATGGAGATCCAGCACCAGAACCACCTGCCTCCAGCTCCAAGGATGAAAGGCCGACCCGAGAAGCGCAATAGAACCAAGTATTGCCGCTACCACATGGACTACGGCCATACCACCGAAGAATGCAAAGACTTGAAACAGGAGATCGAGGCACTAATAGCCCGAGGCCATCTCCGAAGGTACATGACCCGCAGTCGACCTAAAATCATGATCAAAGAGATAGAGAGAGGAGTCCACCCAGGCGCCAGGCTGGAGGCGGACGCTTGGCTGTGATTGAAACCATTGCAGGAGGACTGGCTTCAGGATGAGAGACCTCGGCAGGCAGGAAGGGTTATGTTCGGGCTGGAAGGGAGTACGGACTGGTGCGGGGTCCGTGCCCGGGGGTGGAGGAGCTCACCTTTTCTCAGAAGACTTGGAGGGGGTAGTATTGCCCCATGATGACCCACTGGTGATCAGCGCTGAAATAGCCAACTTCACCGTAAAGAGGCTGATGGTGAACACAGGGAGCTCGGTGGAAGTTTTATTTCTCAGCGTTTTTGAGCAAATGGGGTTGGACAGGAGCCAACTCAGGCCATTGAGGGGCACTTTAGCTGGTTTCACTGGGCAAGCACACCGAGCAGAAGGAGTTATTAACCTTCTGCTGAAGCTGGAAAACGGAGATAAGCGGGTTTCAATGCAAGCCAGCTTCATTGTGATGGATTGCAACTCCACCTACAATAGAATTCTAGGTCGAGTGGCGCTCAACCATTTCAAGGCCGTCCCATCCACCTACCACCAGGCCCTAAAATTCCCGACCCCGGCCGGCACAGCCACCATTCGCGGAGCCCAGCTCTCAGCCCGAGAATATTATGAAAACTCGCTCCGACCCAAATATCAGGTTAGCTGGGGACCAGATCTGCCCGAAGAGAAGAGGGATGCTAAGAGAGGCAGCCCGGCTGAAGACCTTCAGGAGGTGGAGCTCTCCGATGAGACAAAGAGAGCAAAAATCAGAAGTGAACTCTCTGCAGACCTCAAGAAAGGTATAAGCCAATTTCTCCTAAAAAATGAACACATATTTGCATGGTCTGTCTCTGACATGACAGGTATTGACCCGGGAGTGGCTGAGCATCACCTGAATGCCGACCCGAATCATTACCCGGTGAAGCAGAAGCGCAGGCACTTCCATTATGATAAGCAACAAATCATAGCAGAAGAGGTAGACAAATTGGTAGACGCCGGCCACATAAAGGAAATCCAATACCCAACCTGGCTATCCAATGTGGTGCTGGTGACCAAGTCCTCAGGAGGATGGAGATTGTGTATTAATTTTACTGACCTCAATAAAGCCTGCCCTAAGGACTGCTTTCCCCTACCTCAGATTGATCAAATGGTGGACGCCACCTCCGGGTTCGAGCTACTCTCCTTCATGGATGCCTTCAAAGGCTACAACCAAATCAAGATGGCTCCCGGAGACAAAGAGAAGACTGCCTTCACCACCGATAAAGGTCTCTACTACTATGAGGTCATGCCCTTTGGTCTCAAGAATGCTGGAGCCACCTACACTCGGATGGTGAACAAGGTCTTCAAAAATCAGATTGGCTGAAATATGGAGATCTATGTGGATGACATGTTGGTCAAAAGCAAAAAGGCGGAAGATCACGTAGCCGACCTAGCTGAAGCCTTCTCCGTAATGGGGCACCTAAGGATAAAACTGAACCCAAAAAAGTACGCATTCGGCGTCAAGGCAGGAAAGTTTCTAGGCTTCATGGTCACAGCCCGTGGAATAGAAGCCAACCCGGAGAAGGTTCAGGCGATACTCGACCTGGCACCGCCGACCTGCATAAAAGACGTCCAAGTGTTGGCAGGCAAAGTCGCGGCACTCCGCAAATTCATGTCCAGGTCGGCTGACAAATGTGTTCCGCTGTTTAAAATATTGAGGAACCCTAAGAACTTTGAATGGACTACGGAATGCCAGAACGCCTTCCAAGTGCTGAAAAGGTATTTAGCTTCGCCACCCCTGCTATCCCGACCTGAGGTGGGGGAGGAACTGGTACTATACCTAGCATGTTCGGGGACAGCAGTAGCGGCGGCACTAGACCGAGAAGAAGGAAATGAACAGAAGCCAGTCTATTATGTGAGCAAAACCTTGCAAGGGGCTGAGGTGAGGTATTCCCCATTGGAAAAACTTGCTCTCGCGCTCATCACGGCGGCAAGAAAGCTGAAGCCATACTTTGATGCTCACCCGATTAAGGTCATGACGGATGCCCCACTCAAGTCCATCATGCACAAGCCAGAGGCGTCGGTCAGACTACTGAAATGGGCAGTTGAGCTGAGTCAATTTGACATCACCTACTAGCCCAGAACAGCCATCAAAGCCCAAGCCATCGCGGACTTTGTGGTGGAGTACACTGGCCAAGACGAGCACGACCCGGAAGAAGTATGGAAGGTCCATGTGGATGGGGCCTCAGGGAAGTCTGGTAGCGGAGCTGGGGTGGTCATCCTCGACCTGACACGGCACGAGCACCAATACTCCCTCAAGTTCACCTTTCCGGCGTCCAACAATGAAGAGGAGTACGAAGCGGTGATTGCAGGATTGAAAATTGCAGATCAGCTCGGTGCGCAGATAGTCGACCTGAGCACCGACTCTCAATTGGTTTCTAGTCAGATATCGGGAGAGTTCGAAGCCAAGGACAGTATAATGCTAGCCTACCTCAACAGAGTCAAGAATTTGACCTTAAGGCTCAAAAGGTTCACGATACAGCAAATTCCAAGGGAAGAGAATACGAAGGCCGACGCCCTTTCCAGGTTGGCCCTGGGAGAGAGCCGACCTGCTCTAGTCCATGTGGAAGAAGTGTTTGAACCGAGCATTCAGTTGGGTTTGCAAGCCATAGCCGAGCTCAATTTAAGCCCATATTGGACCAAACCAAACTTGGACTACTTGGAGGAGGGTATGACCCCAGGGGATGAAAAGGCAGCTCGGAAACTTATGAAATAGGCCTCAAGGTTTGTCACAATTGCTGAGCAACTCTATAAGAGAGCCTACACTTGGCCTCTCTTAAAATGTGTTGGACCCGAGAAGGGAAATTATGTACTCCGTGAGATCCATTAAGGGCTATGTGGAAACCACTTGGGAGGCAAAGCTCTAGCTCGGAAGGCATTGAGGCAAAGATATTTCTGGCCAATCTGAAAATAAGATGCCAAAGAGTATGTAAAAAATGCGACACCTGCCAAAGGTTCGCCAACGTACAGAGGAAGCCAGCGGTAGACCTCACGGTGATGGTAAGCCCTTGGTCATTCTATCAGTGGGGTCTAGATATCATCGGCCCATTGCTAACCAGTGTTGGCCAAAAGAAGCACACCTTCGTAGCAGTAGACTACTTCACCAAATGGCCTGAAGCTGAAGGTGTTGTTAGAATAACAGAAAAGGCAGCTTGGGATTTCATGTGGAAAAATATTATTTGCCGTTTCGGAGTGCCAAAAGTCATCGTTACTGACCACGGCAAGCAATTCGACAGTGCATACTTTCGAGGCAAATGTGCTGAGATTGTGATCGACATTAGATTCTCGTTTATTGCTCACCTTCAAAGTAACGGCCAAGTTGAAAGGACTAACCAAATCATTTTGCAGGGCCTGAAAACCAAGCTGGAGGAAGCAGAGGGCCAGTGGACATCGATTCTTCCCGAGGTGTTGTGGGCTTAGCGGACCACCACCAGCTCGGCAACGGGAGAATCGCCCTTCGAGCTGACCTTCGGTACTCAAGCAGTGCTGCCAGTGGAGATCGGGTCCCCGACCAGTAGAACCCTCTACCATGATCTAGAAATAAATGGAGCACGGATCCGTGAAGAGCTCGACCTCGCCGAAGAGCTCCGAGCTAAAGCTCAAATCAGAATGTTAGCCAGCAAAGCTGCCATGAAAAGAGCCTTCGCCAAACAGGTCAAGCCTAAACCTATTAAGGTTGGCGACCTCGTGTTCAGAAAGGCCATCTTTTTGCCACGCTCGGGTCACAAGCTATCCCCGACCTGGGAAGAACCGTACGAAGTCGTGAAAGAAGTCCGACCTGGGACCTTCTACCTCCGCAACAAGAACGGAAAACTGTTGAAGAACGCATGACACTCAGAACACCTGAAGCGGTATTTTGTCTAAATGGCCCCGAGCTGAAATATTTTGTAACGGCCCCGAGCCGAAACCTCTTGTAACGGCCTCGAGCCGAAACCTCTTGTAACAGCCCTGGGCCGAAATCTTTTGTTAAGGCCCTGGGCCAAGACAATGCTTGTAATCGGCTCCCGAGCCCAAGTACTTCTTATACAAATTCAATACAATGCATTTTTGTAAATTAGTACAATGCCCGACCAGGGGGCAAGCACCAAAGTCAGCGCAATGCCCGACACGGGCCCAAGTGCTACAACTGCAAAGCTACTTCCAACTCGGATTAACGCGGTAGCCACGTTTAATCACGAGCTAATGATCAAGTAACTCCGCTCGGACTATGTTCCAGCTCGGGTATAATCTATAACAATTTGATTAGTTTTGCCAGTTCGGATTAAGGTCCAGCTCTGTGTAATCCGGCTTCAGGTCGGTATGTTAGTTTAGGTCTAAACTCGAATTCAACATTCGTCAACATTAGTTTGACCAATTTTAAATCGAACTGATGAGTCCAGGTTGGCGACGATTATAAAGTTGCCCGGTTAACCAGCTCGGATTAGGATGATAATTCATTAATCTCGTCCAGCTCGGTTCTTTTTACTTAAGTTCGAATGGTCCACTATATTGGTCCGACCCCACTTACTTAAGAAAAAAAAATTTGCGAAAAAAGAAAAGTGCACAAGTACGAACTTTGATAAAATGCAAAATATTCATTTCATTTAATCGAAATATGATTACAAAGAGCCCAACCTGGGCGAAATTACAAAAGCCTCACTTGGGCAGTTCTACAAAATGTACTTGGGAGCGGCAGCAGAGGTGGTGGCTTCGGCCTCATCCTCGTGCTGGTCCATACCCTTCTGGACAAACACAATGACCTCCTTGGCATGGGACGTCAGGTCGGATGGAAGCTCCGGAATCTCCCAGAACTCCGGCGGCGGGGCCTCCAAGATCTCGATGTAATCGTTCTTGGTGGCTGGAAAGAAGGTCTTCGCTCTCTCCTGAGCTGCGACTTGACCCTGGAGTAGAATTCTATTTCAGCATATTTCACCATGGCCCCGCCTTCCGTGGCCAACCAGTCAACGACCGCATCGCTAGACTTGAAGGCCTCTACTGCCTTCTCTCCTTCGGCGTCGACCCAGTCCACCAGATCCCGGAGCTTGGCCTCGGCCTCACGTTTCTCCTTCTTGTACCGCTCAATGTCCTTGGCCGCGGCTTCGCGCCGGGTCTTTTCTAGGTCAAGCTCCTTCTTTAGGCGGTCGATCTCCGTCATGTCCGCCTTCCGCCTCTGACCGGCCTCCTCCCTCAAGGTCTCAAGCTCGGCTCGGGCATCCACGTATCGCTGCTCGAGCTCAACGCAGTGAGTCTGGGCCCTGACTAGGAAGTTGGGAGCCAAGAGGATGTGGGACTTGGCCTGTTTAGGAGAAAACAAAACAATCAGCCGAGCTAAAAAACAACCCCACCAGAAGATTGGATGAGACTCACCGTGACTATGGCCGTCCTCAAGTCCAGCGAGAGCTGCTCTGCCGGGACCGTCGCCAGCTTGGGGTCGTGATCCATCTTCGATGCCTCCATGAAGTCCTTGCTAGGAGGGCTCACCTCCGATGCCTTACCTTTCCCGGAGTGTTCGGCCCGAGGCCGCTTTCTGCTCTCAGATCGGGATAAAGAACGCTCCGGGATCGCCACTCTCGAGCCCGATTTCTTGGGTACATGGGACCCCGAAGCCCCTTTGGAGGAGACCTCGGAACCAACCTCCCGCACTTGGCCGCTGGGCCGCTGCCTCTGACCCTAGGTGGCATCTCCCAAGCCGGACCGAGTTGAAGCCTCGCCGCTAACCTCACTCTTCCTTCGCACCCGGGCGTACGCGAGCTTTCTCATAACTGCCATACCTGCAAAAGGTAGAAGAAAGAAGTGAAAAAGAGCCGGAGGCCGACCTAAAAAGACTAGCAGACAGGAACAATTGGGAGGTTGGTCGCCGATCCTACAAACTGACCCTCTTCTGAGTTGGACCCCGCGTCCCCCTTGGGCTCGGGAAGTAGGTTAGGATGGGCCATCGAGAGGTCGGGTTCCCTACCAAACAGCTTGGAATCCCAGATCCGCTCCCATTTAAGCACACTGTTGATATCTATCTGCGTCCCGGGCGCGGGCTTGAGCACCGCAACTTCCTCAAGTTCCTCATTTGAGAACTTGGGGTCATCATTGACAGTCTTCCTCAAACTTAGGATCCAGTCCAACCTGCACCCAGAATTCACAGCCGGCTGCACCCAATAATAGTCGTTATGCCAGCCTTTGTTAGATGAGTGCCATTTGGTGAATATGGAGTTGCCGACCCGAGCTGCGAAGTGGAACCACCCTGGCTGCTTCGGGTTGGGTTTGCACACAAAGAAATGCCTGAACCTGCGCAAGGTCAGCTCCACTTCCTTCTCCAGACAGAACACATAGAAGGCCACCATCACGGCCCAACCATTCGGCGACATCTGACCCAGGCTGAGCTCGAAATAGTTCAGGATGTTGACAACAAAACCGTGGAGAGGGAGCTGGATGACGTCGAAGGCAAGGTCGTATATGGTGAAGTGGTCGGCTGGAGGGTAGCAAGCCGATTCGTGCCGACCTGGAACCTTCAGCTTGTGATGACGATCCACTGACCAGTTCTTCAGCCTGGCGTTGGCCATTTGCAACGTGGAATGGCACTCACGCTGACAACAGGCGAACAGTTGCTCAATCCTCTTCCCCCGAGTTGAAGAAGCGCTGGCTGTGGCCGAGCTCCGAGGTCGAACAGCGCTCACCGGGACTGCTTCGATCGGCTCGGTGGCAGAAACCCCCGCTAAAAACTCTTGAGGTATCTTGATGCCCTCCAGTTGATTTAGCGGCTCCTCATCCTCCCTATCCTCCAAGTCTCCCAGGTCGGCCAAAGGATCCGCCTCGGCCTCTTCTTGCGCCAGTCTGACCCCAATAACTTGGCAATCATCATCGCTCTCCCCGGGCCCAGATTTTCGAGCCGACCCTGAAGACGCACTGGTGCTTTCTCCACCTTGGTCTCTATTTGAGGTAGATTCCGAGCTCGACGGACTCTCGTCCCCACCATAGGACCTACCTTCATCGCCTGGGAATCTTCCGACTCCGACCTCCCCATCCTGTCTACAGACTACATATAAATGTACAGGAATGACTAAAGGGAGTCGGGACGTACCTACTGCTCTTGACGGCGGAACGCGACCGACCTAGCTGGCTCCGAGCTGAAAATCCCGAGAAAGTTCTTTCCAAGCTAGATGATTCCGACCACTCTGGTGTCCGACCTAAAACTCTTGAAGGTTGAAAGCGAAGTGTGAAATGAATCTCGGATGTCAAGGCCCTATTTATAGGCGCTTCTGAAAATCGCCTCGGGGAGCCCAAACGTCGCGTCTTGTCAGAACCGCCAGGTGACGTGTCAGCCATCCGTAAGGCATGCACCGCTGATGTGGCCATCCCTACTCTGTCGGGGTCGGGCACATCTAGCTCGGGAAAAATACCTAGTTCTAGATCTCACCTCCTCGATCTCGACTTAGGGGGGGACTGACGAGGGGTCCCCGAGCTGGGGTAGTTGCCCACTCCGAGTCGAGACGGGCTAATCAGAGCCGGCCCAGTGCATTCAACTAAATGCCTGACCTGGATGCTGACCCGATCCCGGAGTACCCCGACCTGAAGTGCCAGTTGTTCCGATGGGACATAAAGCGCTGATGGGACATAAAGCTGCACCGCATTAAATGCTGTCAGACTTGAATTTAGTATAAATAGAACTCCACCCCCTTCATTTAGGAGGTAACTCGTCATTAAATGCTCTCAACTACTTTACCAGCTCGGACATACTAATCATTCGTGCCCCCGAGGGAAAAATCCGAGTCATCACCCCGCCTTTTCCTTCTTTTCTTTGTACAGGTGACGTAGCCGACCTAAAAAGTTTAACTCGGAGGCCAACCTGAGAGTTCAGCTTGACAAGCGTAACCGACCAATTCAACTGCGAGAATTCGACCTCAACAGGGACCAAAGAAATTGTATAGATTACCTTATTAGCATTATTTTACTCATTTCCAATGCTACCTCTCCACGTAAACACAGTCACTCACACACAGTCACGCACACACTAAATAGAAAGTGAAGTCTTTTTTTTTTTTGTCTTTTGGTCCTAATAGAAAGTGAAGTCCACCAATGCACCAACTAAGAATTTATGCAAAAAGACCACCTTTTTAGGATCGTGTGCTAAAAAATTTAAAGTTCGAATTATAATTTTGACCTTTATTATAACAAAAAATAAATAAAAATATCAATCGCGAACTATAATTTAGTTTCGGCAAAAATAAACTGTAGTAGAAGAATAGTTCAACATTCATTTTTCTACTTGTATAAATCTGTGGGCTGTTTTCGTGTTTTCTTGTAGTGACATGGAAAGAACCACTATAATTAGGTTGAGAAATTCATTAGAAAAGGTTTCAACACAGAGGAGTTTTTGGGTAAAATAATTAGATTGTTTTGTTTTGGGTTTTAGGTTGATAAACTGGTCTCCCTAAATTAATGATGTCTCAAGATTCTCAAAAATAGTCCAATGCATATTTGTTTCTTGTCGGGTGTCAAGGTCTCGTCTGCTACAACCGTTGTATTAGTAGTGGATATTGTTGTTGAACATGATAAATAAATATAAAAATTTATTGTATTATAAGGACTGTTTTATATTAAATATAATCCAAGTGAGAAGAAAAAGAAAAAGAAATAATATAACAATCTCCTGTATTGCAGAGGCAGTTTTACACCAAATATATTTCGGGTGGAAAAAAAAAACCATATATAATCCGGGTGGGAAAGAGAGAACAAAAATGAACCAAATATAATCCAAGCGGGAAGAACAAGAAAAAAAAAAGATATAATATAATAATACAAGATATTTGGCATTAAAATATCTTGAAATTGAGTTAGACTACACGACCAAAAAAAATAAAAAAGTTAGACTCGACAGTCTGGTTAATTATGTTAAGAACAGGTTCTTCCACACAATCAAATCACACATCAAGGAATGCTATCCGATTATCGCTACTTGATTGGGATATAAGATTTATCATATTTATCAAAAAACAAATAAATGTACAGATTTTTTGGCCAATTTTGAATTGTTGCATTCTTTTAGCATTCACTACTTTGATTAACCACTAGAGCCGCTTCAGATTTTGCTGAAGAAGGATTTTGAAGTGAAACATCCTCTAAATTAATTCATGTATAATCTCAACTTTTGCTTCCATTGAAACAAAAAAAATAAATTAAAATCCGGGTGGAAGAAAAAAAAAAAAGAAATATAATCAGAGTGAAAAAAAAAAAAAAAAAAAGTAAAGAGCCGGCACCACTCGGCCGGGCTAGAACCAACAGGAATCGGATAACTCGTGAGCTAATTGGGTGTGTCCCGTGTCGCAGTTATAGAGGTATCAAGAAGCTTGATCGGTAAAGCATTCTTATGAACCCTCTTTCGTGTGCTGACACTGGGCCGTTAGAAGACGAGCGGCACCTCCTCCGCAAACTGGCTCTATTGACAACGTGCCCTCTGCCCCCCAACGGGTGCGTTATGGCTGGGTTTACGAGCCTCCGCCATGAGACTCAGGCAATTCTTATCATCAACCCCAACATTCTTATACAATAATTTTTTAATGACACTCGTCGATGTGGGAGCGCTATATATTCTCCGCCGCCACCAAAAAAAAAATAAAAAGGAAAATTTAAACAGTGGAAATCAAAAAATAAATAAAATAAAACCCAGAAATATCAATACCTTTGATCTCCATTTTCATGCGTGGAACTCGACGAAAAAGCTCAAAGCTCAGCTGCTCTCAAGTATTAACAACAAAATTTTGTTAAATTTCACCGTAAAAAACTAAAATTAGAACCAAAAAAAATAAAAACCCAAAATAATTTTTCATTACAGGAAATTAAAACTATGTGAGACCAGCAGTAAAGACATTTGATTATATACATACAGATTTCAATATACCGCGAGTTTGAGTTTAATGATATACTTTTGCTTTTTTCTGCAAAAAGATATCAATATACCGCAAGCAGAGCTGATTCTTCTAACCTAAAATGAAGAAAGACATGGTTGAGTCAGTCCACCAACCATTAGATCTTGCAGATTCAGCAAAAATAGGTCTAGAACTAGCTTCCCCACCACTATTTCCAGCAGCAGCAGCATAAGGTTTAGTAAGCCAAAGAGACAGCATATCTAAAAGACCCTAGCATAGTGTTTGGGTTGCATATTTTGAAGGATAGGAAAGGGAAGGGAAGGAAAGGGAACGGAGCGGTTAGTGGATATTTTTACTTGTTTAGATTGGGAGGAAGGTTAAGTAGGATTACCAAAATGTTAGGTGTTAAGCCTAAAATTTTAAACTCATAAAAAAAATTAGTGAGTCATAAATTTAAAAAATAATTATTTAAATACTAAATTTACTAATATAAATGGGTGAATTCAGATTATTATTTAAATTTATAATATTTATTTATCATGATTTAATTTATTTTTATTTTAATTTATAATCTTTTATTATAATATATATCATCCAACTATTTCACCCAACATTTACACTTACTATAATAGATATATGCACTACTTGTACATGGTAACCTAAACCAAGACACCACATGAATGGCTACTTAAAATAACGCTAGAACAATTAATTAAATTTGAATGAAGGTCATGTACTCCACTTAGCTTGTTTCGTTTTTGATCAAAAAAAATAAAAAAATAGCTTGTTTCGTTTTCATCCCAAGACAATTTTTTTTTTTTTTTTTTTTTCAGTTACGCAAAGACATTCTTATCCAGTCCAATTACCATCAATGTTTGTAAACTCATTTGATTTGAAAAAATAAATTGTTGTAAAGTCACAAGTCATTATCATTTATCTTTGTCATGGACAAAGCAATTTTTTACTAGCTCTGAAAATTAAGATTTTAGTAAATTTGACAATTGTAAATCTAAAAATATTCGTAAAAGAATAGTTCGATTCAATAACTACCATTTGTGTATGACTTGGGTAGAGTTAAATCAATTTTGAATCATATCGTACTCGATCTACTCTTTCTATGACTTGAATGAATAATAAATACGATCATAAATTCAAAAAATTTAATATAAAATCTTTCCATTTTCGGTATAGGTTCAATTACAAATACACTCAGTAAATTCAAAGTTCTTAGTATCGTATTTTTCTATTTTTAATACAATAATAAGAATACTAAATTCTTTATAAGAACTCAAAAACCAACACAAACACTATATAGTTTGTTTACCACTCCGTTGATGTAGCTCCTTTTTAACAAATTTAGGGATGATATTTGTACATTCACCGTGGTATGCTGATCCGTAATTACTAGTAATTCCAACTTTATGTTCCCAAGTGTTCCTGTACTACTTTATTGTCCAAAATGTTACCCCAATACTTGTATTTGTCCCTATGTATTACACCCATATCCCTAGTTTCGGTCTCATCCCCGAATTCTCGTTTCACTCCGAGTAGATATTTAAAGTAATATTATAATATTTGTGTGTAAAGTATCTAAAACTGAGAGCATCTAAAATTATTATGTATAAGAACTATACACGAAAAAATAATATTTATTTGCATTATTGATTGCACATTGATTTCATAAAATCATTTTTTTGCTATAAGATTTTCACATATCAGTAGCTTTTCTCAACACTACCCTTGAAAATTAATATGTTTTCTATTTTATTACATTTATAACCATAAAATTTGTATACACGACTAAGAAATATAAATATAAAAATAATTTTATATATATGCAAGACAAATTATATGGAGGTGAGACTACTTATCCTTCACCATTGGTCGCCCGAGCAAAAATTGAATGTTAAGCCCCGCCCTGTACGTTATCTTTCATTTCTCACCCTAATACTGTTCCCATTTAAATATTCGCAAAAGTCATTCCCGTTACCGCTCCTGATTTCTAACAGAATAAAACGAAAGAGAAAAAGAATGGAAAAGGAGAAAAAATAAAAACGGGACCAAAGAAATTGCATAGATTACCTTATTAGCATTATTTTACTCATTTCCAATGCTACCTCTCCACGTAAACACGACTCACACACAGTCACGCACACACTAAATAGAAAGTGAAGTCTTTTTTTTTTTTTTTTTTCTTTTGGTCCTAATAGAAAGTGAAGTCCACCAAGGCACCAACTAAGAATTTATGCAAAAAGACCACCTTTTTAGGGTCGTCTGCTAATTTCAGCATACGTTTCAAGCTCAGATTAATTCTTCAAATCAGTCTTTTTAATTTCCTGTAACGAAAAATTATTCTGGGTTTTGATTTTTTCGTTTAATTTAATTTTTTTTATGGTGATATTGAACATATATTTTGTTGTTAATACTTGACAGCAGCTGAGCTTTGAGCTTTTCCGATTCAATAATGACGAGTTCCACGCATGAAAATCAAGATCAAAGGTATTGATATTTCTGGGTTTTATTTTAATTATTTTTTCGTTTCCATTGTTCAAATTTTCAGCTTTTTCACTGTTTAAAATGTCGATTTTTTTAAAATTTTCTTCCCCTTTTTTTTGGGGTGGGCATAGTTTTCGTCGCATAAAGTTTTGTTAACAAGTGCAGTTCGTTGTATAAAGCAATGCATTGGTCGGCTCACTTTGGGTCTGTTGTAAATTTTGTCTTTACCAAGAAAAGATTTATGGTTTGGGAATTTATTTTCTTTTAAAAAAAATAGATAATTTCTGCTGTTTGCTTAATGATTTTTGGAAATGTGAAAAGGTAAAAATAAAATAAAATTTCGAATAATACTTTCAGCAAAATGGAATAAAATTGTGCCATAAATTATTCTAGGATCTTACAGAGCATGAATTATGTGTTTTAGATTCCACTAGGGTTTCCACCTAATTGAGTTATGGCTGAAGCTCCGGAAATTACAGTCTGTTGGAGTGGAAAAAACAGATTGAACTTGTTTCTGGTCTAAATTTCGAACGTGTTTTCAGGAAATGGATCCTGCATTTACGTATCAGATTGAATTATATAGGAAATGTGGAACAGAGTGAAGTTATTAGCCTTGAGTAGATTTTAGAAACAACATCATGGATTTATCTCGGTTGCAATCAAAGAAAATCGTGGAAGATACTTTATGGAAGAAGTAAAATGGTTGTCCAATCAAAGAAGGATCTATAATGAGAAAAGGCACCAACATCTTTGATAATCTGCTACCAACAATGAAATCTCTGTGAGTACAGTGTTGAAATCTTGTAGTACAATCTACTAATTATCAGGTGTTGATGATCTGGCTTTGGACCTGACCACTCACAATAGTTGAAAATAATTCATCGGAGTTGTAATAAGGGGCTTCTCTACAGATCAACCGGGGTGGGTTCCTTTTCCATATGATTATCATTTCAGTTAAATGTCATGTTATTAGCTGCCTGCCTCTACTTTTTAGGCTTGACATCTGATGACATTTCTTGGGGAAAAAAAAACATCTGAGGATCATCTGAGAACTCAGCCCAACTTTATAATTGAGTATGATATTATCTTACAGCACTATAATGCGTGGAATGTCATTAGAATACCGTCTTTAGCTGGAAATGAAGGACAAAAGTAGTTCAAGATATTAATAATCTTATCGATTATATCGAAGCTGGTTCTGTACAAAATGAGACCTGCATGTCCTGTATATATTTGAGCTTAATCCTGTCAGAGAGCATAAATAGCAAGATTATTTATATTTTGCTTTCAGTATGGAATGTATGTTCTTGTCTACTGATCTTTTTGGTGTATTATTCGGAGAGGAACAGTAATGGCACGGAAGATCCTAAGATGACCATTGAATTTCTTCGGGTGCGATTATTATCTGAAAGGTCTGTCTCGAGAGCTGCCAGGCAGAGAGCCAATGAACTGTCCAAGAGGGTTAGTCTCAGTAATCGATTGAACCTACATACTCTCTCACAATGCACACTGGCTCTTTCTCTGCTCAACATAATTGATCTTTAGTTTCTGTGTGTTTCTTTTTATTGGTGTCTAAAGAGAGTGTGTGTATACTTGTGTGTATAAAGGTCGTAGAACTGGAAGAACAGCTAAAGATTGTGTCTCTGCAAAGAAAGAAAGCTGAGAAGGCCACAGCAAATGTTCTTACCATTTTGGAGAGCCATGGGATAAGTGATGCTTCTGAGGAGTTTGATTCAGGCTCTGATCAGGATGAAACCATCAATGAGTCTAACAACGGTAATGATATGGGGAATGGAGAGGAAACCTCCACCAGTATCAGGGTGACAGATACACCTGCTTACTCAAGTTCTGAGATTGACTCTTCTCCATCAACTGTTAGAAGTTTGTCTTGGAAAAGTAGCAAGCATTCTCCAAATTCCTTTAAAGAAAATAAATACAAGGATTCTGCCAGGAGAAAATTTACCAGTTCTGCACCTAATGGTTCTTTACCAAAACGCATCGGTAAATCATGTCGACGGATCAGGCGCAGGGAGATCAGGTTAGTTTGTGTTCTTTAATTATGCTCTTATAGAAATCTGAGATGTTAGAAGTGCATTCTTTACTTTTCATGAATCTTCTGGTAGTACAAATTTCAGAAGAATCATGTTCATTTTTATGCCTAACAGATTCTTGGAAGATCAAATAATTCAAAACAGGAACTGACCTTTGAGATATTAAGAGATTCTTTTATTTTATTTCTTTTGGTTATTACCATCCCATTTAACACCCTGAGGCCATTAACTTGATTTCACTAATTGGATTATCTATATAGAACCAAAAGAACAAGGACTTGAATTGTTCCTTTTCTTTTTCTCTTTTTTCCTTTATTTTTAATCTCTCTCTTTTTTTTTTCTTTTTTTTTTTTTGGTGGGGGGACGGGGGCTGCTGGGTATGCAGGTATTAGTAATTTTCTGTTGCCAGATCAGCTTGAATGGACTTCATTTCAACCTTGAGTTGTTCTTCCAAATGTCTTTTTATTCCCAATAAACTCTTTACAAGACCATATGGCTTGAAAATGTAATACTTGAGTTAAACTTTGAATTTTACAAAATTATTTATTGCTTAACCATATTATTCACTCCAAGACCGTACTTGATGATATTTAATTAGTTAGAACTTGGACCAATGTAAAACTAAAATGGGAAGGAGCGTGAGTGTTTCCTCATAGCTCTTTGCCCTTTAATTTTTACTTCCTTGTTTAGTCCTCAGGAAGCACCCAACATCTCAAACGCAATGCCCATAAACTAATTAGTTCATTATAGTCATTAACTCCTAAGCTTTACAAGTGAACTCTAAGTATTAGTCAGTTTCAATTACCAGATCAGCAGTTGAGGGATTACAGAAGGGTTCTAGTTCTTTTCATGGTGATGCATCAACTGCATGCTCTGAAGGTCTTCCTGATCGCTGTGAAAGTCAGCCTCGGAGCTTGGAAGAAGGTCCACGCCACCTCAAAGAAAGAGATTCTCTGGAAGATCCTGTTTTAGGAATGTCACCAAACCAAGATCAAGAAGCTGACAGCCACTTTTGCAGTGGAAGTGTGGGATATGAAGACATGGAAGGGGCATTACAACATCAAGAACAACTTATTGGACGATATAAAGCAGAAGAAAAAGCACAGAGAGAATGGGAAGAAAAGTTCAAAGAGAATAATAGTTGCTCACCTGTATGTTTTATCAGTTCTCCATCAGACACAATTCATAAGTTACTATATTTGGGTGTTATCTTGAATATATTTGCTGAATACTAATAAATAATCACATTGTTGGATATCATATTAAAGTTGCATATCAGTATTTATATGCAAACATGTGATATATGCTTGTAGCAGCAAATTGTATCTCCAAATAACAGGCGATGGCCTATAGGTGTTTATAGGTTCAATTTGCATCTGATGTATTTGAATGTATCATATATATGCATATATGTTGACAGATGCTTGGCATCTCCCACATCAGGCAATAGTACATATCTAATTTTTTTATTAGGTTGCGTAATTGATATAACTGAGAGCAGGAGCAGTTTGACTTACTTTCTGAAGAATAATGTGACCTTGTATTGGCCATTCCCTTTGTGAGACACTTGACTGAAGTTGTAATTTACCTGTCCACGAGTTTAGGTTGTGTAGTTGATATAATTGAGAGTTTTGCGTTTGACACATTCAATGTTTTAATCATCAATAGTTTGTGGGGAACTCTAATCAGTTCAATATTTATTTTCTTCTTTTCTGTTGCTCAGGATTCATGCGACCCTGGGAGTCACTCTGATGTGACTGAAGAAAGAGATGACACCAAAACAACTGGGCAGCCGTGCGCTGCTCCAGCTGCAAATGCTCCAATCCAGGAATCGAAATCAGAGGGAGCAGATATTTGCTCCAACAAAGAAGTCAAGACACTAAAAAATTTGTTGTCGCTGCCGCATGTTCATCTTAGTGTACAGGAAAGAGAGGGCAGCAGCAAAATTACTCATGAATCATCGGCTCCTGATTTTGGGTTTTCTTTGTCTGGAGGAATTCATCATCAAGTTCAACCAGAGAATCATAATCACACTTCTTCCAGTCACTATCACTTTGCTGTTTCTTCTTCAAGTGTACAGTCTGTAGACCATAACTCGCAGAAAAGCATATCTTCAGGAAATGGATGTCAAGTTTCTCCAGTACCCCATGAAACAACCGATAGTGTAGGATCAGTCCTGGAGGCACTGCAACAGGCTAAGTCGTCTTTGAAACAGAAATTTGATGCATCGCTGTTGGTAGAGTCCAGATCTTCTGGGATGGCTATTGAATCATTTATTCCTGCCACCAAAACTCCAGACAAAGTGGAGATTCCTGCTGGATGTCCTGGCCTATTCAGGTTGCCAATTGATATGCAGTTCGGAACAACTTCTAAAGCCAACTTCCTGGGTAGTACAGCTTCACGATTGAGTTTAGCGAGTTACTTTCCTGAAGATGCTGGTGATAAAGCTTATTCTAGCCTTTACTTGGAGCCTAAATCAAGTATTTCTGCCAGTGAACAATTTCGTGCTATTTCCACTAGTTCTGCAGAGAGTATTACAGGAGCACATACGAAGAAGTCAGCCTACGAGCCAACTATAGGTGCCGGTCTACCATCTTCCACAAGATTTGCACATCTGGATCTTCAGGGGAGTAATAGTCTTCCTTTTACTAGTAAACTCATGTACCCAAGCTATCCCTTCCGCCCAGATGTCACCGCTCAATTACCCTTCAGTGGAGGATTTACAACGAGCCTTGATGACAAGGATGTTGGAGTACATTCCGCAAGTCACTTATCTCTTCACGATGATCATAAATTTTTGTTGCCTCGCCAAATACACTTGTCTATTCATGATGATCAGAAAGTTGGACTACCTCCTTCAACTCACCTTTCTTTTCATGATCATATCAAACCGAATCGGTATAGATAGCCGCATGCTACTAACAGCAGTTCCCAACCGTCGCTTTTAGTTGGTGGTTGCTCAAATGGCGTCATTGTTTCTTTCCTTGTCTATTTTTCATGTTTCCTAAAGTTGATATCTATGGGGAAAATTTGGTTGTTTCCAGAGGATGACCTTCTTGGGAGCCATCTGTTTTATGCATATCTTGTATGTAGTCATCTGTTGTACTCAAATCTTGTATTTGGCTTGTATGATGTCGTCATGGTAAAAAGTTTGTAAAAGAACCACTGCCATAAACTTGAAATGACATATTTCCTTCTGTTGCAGACGTTATAATTACTGAAAGTTCTTACTTTTTGTCGTGTAAATTTCACACAGAGGATAGACTCGTTTACTTGAAGAGAATCTTTTCTATGGTCGGAACTCTTAAATGTTTTTCATGAACAGGGTCTGTACTATACAATACAATAAGTAGAATTGATACTTAAAATTGAACAAAATCTGCACACTGTACACCGTATTTGATAAGGTATACAATACGTTTCATTTTCATGACCCATTGTTATATTTCCCCTGCCGCCAATCTATAACATATTTTTGTATAAACAATTGTCAATGTTTCCTGTGTAAATCTATAACTTCTACTTTATGAAATGGATCTTTGATTTATGTGAAGGCAATCGAGTGTTGACTTTTTTGTATGGGAATATTTATTCATTTCTTAGGTTTGAATTAGTTAGAAAGTTGATTTTTTTAAATCATTCTCAATTTGTTTTTGCTTGACTAATTTATACTATGTTTCTATAAGATTGGACATGTGTCTCGAGATTTGACTCCTATATTATAGTTCAAAAAACTTCTTTGAGAGTTTTCTCATACAAGTTCAGATCTATTCCTTTATTTCGAAATGGTCCAAACTAGAAAATATAGGAGAAAGTTCCTGAGGTGGAAAATTCCTCATGGCTAGCTTGCTACTAAGCTTAATATCTGTAGTCAACATATTAGTTCTAATATTTTGACCTTCAATACTTCTGTAAGCAAAACTTTTCACTACGCAGGAAAATCTATAGACGGCTACTTTTCCAAACATCATATTCATAGAGTACAAGGCCAGCTCTTATTGAAAGTGAACTCATCCACCAAATTTTCCAGGAAACTTCAAAGAAAAAAAAAAGAAGAAATCCTGAAGGGTCCAAGAAACATCTAAACAACTCAGATTTGATTTAGTGGTATGATTCTCACTTTGGTTGCGAGAGGTTCTGAGGTCGTTTCTTAGAGAGTATATAATATTATTTGAAAGTGATGTAAAATTGAATTAAACCTCCCTTTAAATATTAAAGAAAAAAAAAAAAAGAAGTTGACCGCCTGTCATGCGCGCACGATCAAAGTGCAGAATCATTCTAGCAAATCTTTGACGTAGTCCTTTGCTTTCATCGTATTCGATGGCCAAGATTGCATTGTCACAAGACTTGCCTGAAACCTTCGTTAAATTGCAAAGAATATATTCTAGAAAATATTATAATAAACCACCTACGCGTTGCTTTGCTTATTCTTTCACGCTGGTTGGAAGGTAACTTACCAACGATTTGTGTGTTCTACAAGTTCTGATAGCTATATATACACCCTATCGAACCCAAACTTTCGGACAAATATATATATAACTAAAACAATCAACATTCGAATCATATAGCATTAACCATCTTCAGCCCTCCAACTGTTTGCTTTCTCAAAAAAATTTCACTTGTCTCCTCAAAAGTTCTGCTAAGAAAATGTCCATGGATGAAATCATTGGTTCCTCCAGGGCATATGAATCTCAAGAATCCGATATACATGAACATATGAGGCCTGCAGAATACGATATGGAACAAAATTCTTCGGTTTCCAGCTTTGAAAATGATTTCATTGCACACGGACTTGTTCTGGACCAAGATTATTACAACCACGACAACGAGGACAATCGACCTTGTATCATTCGCTGGAAGTCTGGAAAAAGAGTTGATCCTAGGCTACTGACGCTGTTAGAATCATTCAGGGAAGTGTATGTGAAGAGAAGGGAATTTTTCAAGAGGATTTTTCCAGGGAAGTACGATGAATTTGTGGAAGTGTTTAAGAAATTTAGTGCGGTGAAGTTAAAAAACGAGGAAATGAGATCTCGAACCATGGAGAGAAGCTTGAGCTTCGGTACAATGCGTGCTGTTGGACGTACTGAAGAAGGGTCTGAGTTAGTGCTTGAAAAATTCAAAGTTAAGGCTCCAATTGTAATTGTTGCTGGATCAGATGGCCAAGGTGGTCAGACTGGTAAGGCTGACCCTGGTTCAAGTAATTCCAAGTAAATTGTTGAAAGATGAAGCCTCGAATTATGCTCGAAAAGAATCTGCTAGTGTAATTTGTTAAGCCAATCATAGTATTTTGAATTATGTATTATCAACTTACAGTTAGGATAGTTCTCTTATCCTGCGTAGTTTGAATTATACTTTGGGATAATTGTAAATCATTACAAGTCCACTACTATGTACACACTTATGAATGATAACGGGTTGGATATCCGTTAAAATTTATAAAATCAAATCCGAACCTGTTTAAATTATATTTTACTAAACCCGTGACGGAAATCCGTTGGGCTTACCAAACCTGAACCCGTTAAATATTCAAAAACCCCGTGAATACCCGACCCAACCCGTTAATTAATAGAAAAAAAAAATTTAAAAAGAAAAACTTAAAAAGTTTTTAAAGAAATAAAAAAAAGTACTTAAATAATGACAAATCGTAATGGATTAGAAAACGTAAATTAAATTTATTATCTTTTATCAAACTTAAACTTAATAGAAACATTCAATAAAATCTTTATGTTGAAAAGTTATTATCCTTCCATAATAATATGAAATAATCTGAAGAAAAAAGAACATAAAGTACTTGTCACAATTGTAAATTATCATTTTTGTTTGAATTATTCAGTAATTGAGCGGTTGTATTAACTAAATTAGATAAAAAGAATAGGTAAACATAAATATTAAAAGTTGGGGTATAACCCACAACTATTAATTTTAGACCAATATTAAAAAAAAATATTTTCTTAATTAATATATTATTTGTATATGTATGTAAATATATAAATATTTTTATTAATTTATTTTTACTAAATTACTAATCGGGTTCTCGAGTTTCGAATTTTTTTTAATTGCTATTACCAAATTCTACCGGATTACCTGTCGGTATTCACTTGTAAAAATCACATCCTAACAGATACTTCATCAGTTTCGTAAACGGATTTATAATCAGGTCGAATACCCATCAAATTCGAATTTAAACCTTACCCATTACCATCCCTATACACACCCTCTAAATTATATGGCTCTATCAAGTATAATTATTATTTTTTTTTTTTAAACCAGCATGATCAAGTCAAGTCAAGTCCTTCTCTCACCAAATTTATCTATTTTTTATTTAATACACACCCTTTAAACTATATGACTCTCCCACTACTTGACTCTATATGTAGCTATAATATACATATTTTGAGAACCCATTCTTTATACGGAACATGATTGATTTTTCATAATAGATTTACTATTGATGACGTATTTAAACTTGTATAACATGTCAACCTGCTTGGTGGTTGGGGGTTACCATGTTGCCACATTTCTTCTTCTAACTTGTCGATGCTGCTATATGCCAGAATTTGACTTTCTCTCACTAACGTGTACATATGAAGCTTTAATTTCTTTGGGTCTTTGTAATTATAAAAATAACTGGCCAAAATTCTTATGATAATGACAGAGCCAAATGTCGATTCCCTTGCAACGCGAGAAGGAGGCACGTTGCTAGTATTAAGTTACTATCTTATTTAAAAGTTTAAATTTTTAGATAGGAGTTTATTATATTATTTATACGTGGACAATTTAATGTTTTTAAATATATTATGATACCATATTAAATTATTATCTTACATTTAGAGATAAATTTGTTATATTTTTTTTTTTTTTTTAATAACTAGAAACTCCACATGACATCTCTTATGAATATGGAAAGCTATATTAGAAGTGGCCGAGCATTGATGTAATGATCAGGTCCAATTACTAACACATCAACACATTGAATCTAATCAATTGATCTAAAATACTTAAGTTCGTGATGACAATAGCAAAGAACCCAAATTATAATATATATTTTTTTACAAAATCAATGTAAAATAAGATGTCACAATTGGTTTTTTGCGTCCCCTCTAGCAGCGTCATGCCCATTCTCAAGCAAGGTCTATGCGGTCACTAATTGCAGCATGGAAGTAATACATTTGATGGTCATGAATTAGCTAGCTCTGTGTTTCAAAGGAATGGTGATGTTATTTTTCTATCACATACTATGAGAATGAAAAGCAATATATTATCCTGGCGTATAAGTTATCACTGATCTCAAAGGTTTTGCCAATACAGAAAACACGACTGTCCACGCATTCAAGCACATCCCATTTGCCTAGCTCAAACCAAGTTTGCAAATTGCATCTACAATAAGTTTAAACTGGTTTCCAATGATCAAACATCTCCTAAATTCTTTGTTGGAGAATACGATTATTCTATTACAAGATCAATATATAAGATTTTAGATTATTTCGTATAATACAAATTAGATTTTTAAAATAAAATATGTGATTCTCACATTTCTATACGTCAGTTACAGTCATGCGTTTAAAATGACTGTATTTCATCAAATACATTAAGATGCAACATATCCTTTTTTTTTAAAAAAAATAAAAAATAAAATTCCTAATGAAGGTGGCTAATAAATTTTAATGGGCTACTATTGCATTACACTGCATAAATTTAAATTTGATTTCTTTTATCAGACTGATATGCAGCACAGTCAAATCATGATAGGATTGTGTGAAAATCTTGTTTGAGTCTGCCACGCGTTGCTCCAGACGAAGATGACCTAGTCCATTTAAATTATCCACTAGAGAATTTGTTAGAATATATATCTGTAAGAGTTGATTATTCAGCAATGGAACACCATTAGCCACCACTATATATGGTCAATTACAGCCAATTTTAAGGCACAAACAGCAGCAGAATCCATCTCTTTTATTACTTTCCAATATTATCTCAACATTATCATACTCTTTGATCTCCCTTTGGTTCTTTCTGCAGCCTCAGCAGCAAACATGTCCATGATCAATTACACATATTCAAATCTTAGCATTTCTTCATTTCTGGGCTATGAATTTGAATTTACACAACAAAAAAGTGGATTTGATCAAGGGAATCGATCAAAGAAAAATCATAAGAAAGCTGAGACACTGCAGAGGAGTTTGAGCGACGGTTCGCCGCGCATAGACAGAGGAATCGATGTATCAGAGTTGAGACTTGATCGGTTTAAAGTCCGAACACCAGATGTGGGTGGTGTTAGCTCAGGTGGGCAAGGTGGTCAGAATAGCCAAGGTGAAACAAAGCCAAAGGGTTCCAAGTAGAAGAAGATCAAGAAATGTATCACAATTAGTACTCAGCAATTTATCGTATACATTTTTTTCCACATGAACTTAATTGTATTATATTGTTATGCTACATCATTATTTGTAACACATTTTTTTGGCAATTTCTTGTACTAAATGCAAGGCTGTAATATTCATTTGTAAACTTTTATATGTGATGCAATTGTAAATTCCACAGGTCCAAAGCAAAAGAGATCAAAATGAAAGCCGCTTACTAAACGGGTGCTCTAACCAACTGAGCTATGAAAGCTCAACAGTACAAAAATATGCAAACGGTAACACATCTCCAATACATTGCGAATTTCTGCAACTTCTAGGGTGGTAGCATAATCAGCTTTAGCCTTTCAGTTTCATTGACGTGACCTTTGCTTCGTATGCGTGGGATTATTTTTTCTTTTCCTTTTTTCGATATTTTATATTGTTAAATAGCAAAAAAAAACCCAAAGTTTATGTACAACCAGGAGTGAAAAAATCCCTAATAGACTATGGAAATAATTGGACCAAGAGTCAGTTATGATACTATGTTAAGAATTATATGATTTTATTTTAATACCAATTGATAATAGGAATATATACTGCAAGATCTTATAAGATAGTTTTAAAATTCTTTATTTTTTTATATGGGAGGAATACATATTCTGACATAAATAAATAATATTATTTTCATGGAAATTGCGTTATTTTTTTGACTAAAAATACCTATAAATTTAAATCCACCCCAATGAACAACAATACATACTTACAAGCAAAATTGTCAAGATGGAATATATATTGTAACCTAAAATCTATTGATGAAATCTCGTATCGTATTAATCTTGGAATCAAAATATATCTTCTCTTTAAAGATTTATTAAGAATAAGATGTAGCAAGCAATTGTATTAGAAGAAGATGTAGCATGCAATTGTAGAAGAAAATTTCAACGTAGTATTTGAGATACGTGGCGAATTAATCGATAAATCATCAAGCAGACTAAACTAAAATAAGTTTCAAAATTATAAAACCCAACCTTTTAACAAACTAATATAGTTGATCCAAAGAAAAATGAAAATCAAACATAAAAAAAGGTCATAAAATAACGTAAAACTTCACTAAATACAGTTGCAAAATACGAGCTTAATTGCACCCCTATTACATCGACC
Organism: Ehretia macrophylla; assembly: GCA_037974665.1. Lineage (NCBI taxonomy): Eukaryota > Viridiplantae > Streptophyta > Magnoliopsida > Boraginales > Ehretiaceae > Ehretia > Ehretia macrophylla. The sequence goes on from CM075769.1 coordinate 65,605,576, forward strand.
AACAATATTAGAAAAAACAAAGAACATATTTCGACCTAGGAAAAACAAATAAATTTTGACAATGAGCAACAAATAACTTGGGGAACATCAGCTAGCTAGTTCATGGTCGTCTGATAAATTAATTGGATGTCATTTTTGATCTTGTGGAGTACGTGTCTTCCAGATTTGTTGCACATAAGATCTGCGTAATACGGTTTCAGGGCCTTCACCAGAGATTCGTAGAGCCTTCTGTTGCTAATCTGCAAGTAACAGATGAAAGAAATTATAGTGAATTCTCGATTAATACTCAAAAACATAATGCATGCAATTGTTCTCGTGCAATATACATATATTTTCTCTCTATATTTTTTCTTTTCTTCTTTCTCCTTCAACACGCACTTTATTTTGATGAATTTGCACGCAAGATCTTACGATACCGTAATAATCTAACCATCTATGTGATGTATAAGAATATGATTCCCTTAGCCCTATGTATTTTTAAACTAGAAAATTATTAAATTATTGCAGTACGGTATTGTAATAATCCTCAACGACCCACGTGATTGATTCATAAGAATATAGCTTACTGCCCTTGTATCTTTATAGCTTAGAATATTATAGATTATTGTGGTATCTCAAAGCATAATGTACAACTTTAGCTAAATAATGGAAAGAAATTGTAATATACGCATGAAGATTATAAAAAGTTGCTCGATTAGTGAATGATTAGGCTAATGAATTGTAGAATTAATACCTTTGTTCGGTTTAAAGCGTTTTGGAGCACATAGTTTCCAAACTGATCACGAGCAAGCTGAAAAGCTGAATTTTCATGACGTAGAATTTCTTCAACAGCCAAAGTCATACCAAGATCAGAAAATTCTATGCATCTCTCCACAATATGACTCCCACCCTTTTTCAGGGCTAATTTTATGTACTGATTTTGAAGACGTTCGCATATTTTGTTCGTAATCTCTTCATTTTTAAGATCCAGGACATGTTGCACAACGAAATTCCTGGAGAAAAAAGAAAAAGAAAAAAAAGAAACCCATCAGTCTACGAGTTATAACTTAACTGAAAGGCGTAATAATACTAATAATCAATGTATAATGTAGGAAACGCGCGCTTAGTTGAGAAATATTTGAATTTAGTACCCGTAGGGATCATTTGAGAGAGTATCTGATTTATCTGCAATGAGACTGAGAAGCTCGTTTCTGTGCCAACCAGTGATGCTATTGATGCACTCGTTCAAGGAGATGCAGCCTAACTGGTGTGTAGCCAACGGCATACAGTTGGCTATTGTTCCGTTAAATATTACCTGGAAAAGTTAGGCAGACAACATTAGATGGTCAAGAGGCACACATTCTTGGCACAGAATTTAAAATATTCATCATATTGATGCGATAGCAGTACGCTAACATGGTACTAACTGAAAAATTGATGAATCATTAGGCGTACAGAAGGAAGAATTCAAGGAAAGAAGAAAATTTACCCTGTTTGATTGACTATCCAAGTAGTTTAGACACTGTCGAATAATAAACCTTGCTGATCGGTGTGTCATTAGTTTGAATAATTGAGTAGATAGAAGTCTTGTAACAGTGCTGCCATGGGATGTGTGCTTAATCTTTTTGATCATTCTCTGAATTGAATGTGATCTGTCAAAGCAAGTTCATTTTCAGTTTTCGTTAATAACAAGAAAATTAGAAAATTCCATAAAGCTCGAGCCAAGATCCATGATAAGAAAACCAAAATTATAATGAGGGGGGGAGGGTGGAGGGTGGGGGGTGTAATATGATCTACTCACCCATTTTCAGTGAGTGCTGCGTCTAAAAACTTGGCTTCATTCGATCCCAATATTTGCATAATTTCGTCCAACTGATAATCATTGCAGGCGTCTATTAGCTTGTCAAAGACATGCTTTCCATGAACATCGACCATCAGCTCAAAAATGGAGAGACAAAGGCTTTCAATTACTATTGGTGCGTGCATGTGGTTTGGATCTTGCAGAATTCCCTGCAAGTACAATGAACCAGCTGCAGTTTTAGCTCCCAGCACAACTGACTCATACGTCGTCCTCCTTTCAATCTCAATTAGAACATCCAGATTCTCTAAACCAGAGGAATTTCCCTGGTAACTATTCGAATTCTGTTCGTGAGAAAAACCAGGCCCTGGAATTCCAATTCCCTGGAATGGATTATAATCCGGATTTGGAGTCAGATGGCTGAAATTGTGGTTACGATTCCATAGATTATCCCTCGGATTGTATACACTGCTTGGATCATTCAATAATTGTTCTGTAAACGTATTGATTGAACTAGAAGAGTTTCCAGGTACCTGATTCAAGTACCTATTACTATAATCAACCGAACCAGCAAAACCTCCCTGGAGATGAGACAGGTTAGGAACCTGAGTAATACCTGGAAAAGATTAAACCATTGAAGTTAGTATTTCCTTGCATTATAGGTAAACGTGCGCGCGCATAAACGAGTATAAAAATAAAAACACATTCGTAACAAAGACGTAAAAACTTAGTTTGTCGAATTGCTTGTTACCATTGTTGGCGTGGTTTCTTGAGGTCCTGTCTGTGTCCAGTCCTAGAATTGAAAGAGCAAGAAGAACATCATCGTGGTAATCATACGAAGAAGTTATACTAGCAGCCATTGGATTGAATGGAGAAGAGCTTGAACCCTCCGTGAAGATTTTACGTGACAACAAGAAAACAATAATGAAAGATCAAGAAAGATCGAGAACAAGATGGTGTTGCAGTGTTGCTCAAAGTATGTTAGCTTTCTCATGTATATATAGAACAATCTGTCTCCTAATTGTTACAGGAAAAGGAAATACAAGAACCAAGAAAACAAGGAAAACAATATTGGACTAGACGTTTACGAATTGGATTAGGAAAATAGATGACTACCGAATCTTAATCAAATTTTATTTTTCTTCGTTAACGAAAAATTCACTTTAAGCAAGATAACGTCAAATCCTAATAAAATTGTTCCCCGTTTCCAATGGGGTGCAAATTTTGGATTTGATGCGTTGCTCTTTTCTTGATCTTGTTTCCTTTTTGTATACATTACCAAGCCACCCTATGCAATGTGGCTTTCTTGGTATTGTGGGCCTGGACTTTGGTTGTTAAAAGGGCCTAACCCATTTGAATCAACTTTTATTATTAGGGTTGTTCAAAAAAAAATTAAACAAGGACTAGTCCACGGTTAGGAGGTACATCTAAGTGGTCTTTCTAGATTGGTCATTAAAAATAGCCCATTATGATGTAAAATCATGTCCAAGCATTTTGCTAAAATAAAAGATTTTGTTTTTGGTCGGAATTAAAATAAAAGATCGCATAGCTAGTAATGTCTCAAATCCCATATAATTAGAAGGTTGTCCCATGCTCGATTCAACTCATTGGTCCTGGACCAAGAAAAAAAACACTAATTGTTAATCCTCAAATCGTATCGTAAATCAAAATATTATTTTTTCGATCATAACTTTATCACATTTAAAAAAAATTATACCTTCACATAAATTCATAAAAGTAGATGGACAAAAAAGACCATCTACAAAAAAAAAATATATATATATATATATATCACCAAAAAAAGAAAAACACGATCAACAAATCACTCCTTATCTTCATCACATTTATTTTTATAGAGGATTCTAGCCGGCAAAATAAGAGGAGGTATTTTCAATTTAAACCCATCAAAGACATAATTTAGTTGTTGTTTTATATCCCTATTTTATTTAAACAAGCCTCAAGAGTACAACAAACAAGTAATTAACATTTAAAAAGTTGGATAAGAAACTTCAAAAATAGCGTAACTATATACAATAGCATGACTTTTTTGCATAAATTGCCCCATACAGTTGTATAACTTTAACTCGAATGACATATTTCTTTTTGTTTCAATAAAAGTATTCATTAAAATGCTGAAAATGCAAAATAACCAATCCCAACCGGACCAAAATATGCAACCATAATAATTTGTAATTTCGGGAAGAAAAAAAAAAACAATACAAATCCACTTCAGAAGTAAATTCTTAATTGGTTGACGGTTCAAACAGAGAGAGACCTTGAATTTGTTCATTAGTTGATTCACAGTGCATGTAGCCAACGATTTTGATTGCTTCAAAATTCCAATAGATCACTTTCTGTCTTTCTGCTTCCCTTTTTGATATCATGCCCTCAACATCACTGACACAGATAGGGATGAATTTAAAATATTTTATCAAATAAATTTGTGTACGTTAGATAGTAAAATTAGTGAGAATTGAAATGATTTTAAAAATTAAAATAACGAAATTACAAAACTTGAATAATTTTACGGTCTAAAAATATTATTGTGCTCGCGACTTATATCATTGCTTACGACAGGAGAGTTGACCAAGTGGATATACACATAAAAGAAAAATAAAATTATACTGCACGGTTTCAGCGAAGTTGTACTCTCTATTGTTGGAGTTTTGAATTTTTAGGGATTAGCACCATAATAGGCTCAAAAACATGTGATTAGTGACATCAAATTGGAATTATTCTCGTTAGGCGAAAAATTTGTAAGCACAACATATGAAAATGATTGAAAGTAGATAAAGTGTTGATACAACAATTAAGTTAGGGTCTCAATTATCATCAATGATTAAATACTTGTTCAATTTATTCTAGTATTGTTTCTCACAATTACATTATCTTTTTTATAAATTATTATTCCTCAAGACAAGAATGCACCTCCAAATAGGCGGGGAGGAGTAAATGCGCCTTTTTCGATTTTTCATCATGGGGAGGTAAGACACACACAAAGAAAATTTGTTAAAAAAGGAAAACTCCCACTCGAAAGTGAAGATAGAGATGGTAGGGAATCTTTTCGGTTTTTATGGGTTTATTATCTATCTAGATCCCTTATTGTGTTAGGTTTTATATTTCAAATGACGACTATTGATGGTCTCAAGTTGCCTTTAAGATTCATAGTTGAACCTTATCCTCATTTGGTACCCCCACCCCCTCTTGCTATGTAGACTAATGTTGAAATTGAAGAAGTCCATGTCATTCACCAACGACATATTATAAACAACAATTGGGATCACTTTTTTATTTTTATATATATAAATTTTTTGAAGCCTCATGATCAAGTAAATTAGATAACCTAAGATTGGTTTTAATGTGGGATAAATCTCTATCTAATGAAATACTGATTTTGTCTTTGCGTAAAAGAATGAAATTGTATTAGATCACATAGACCGGTATATCTGACTCGAAGTGATCAACTACTTGAGGTCAGTATTACCACTTCACATCCAGACTTCGAAACAATTAATCAAAATTTTTACATAATCCCACAAAATCCAAAAATAATATTTTAAAAAAAATAAAAATACCACATTCCCTTATAGAGAGAAGGTAATCGATCATATTCACTAAACACTCACCCAATTTTCTTTACTTCCTCACCAAGTCATTCACCCAAGAATTACATGAATGCGCCTTTATCTATCTTTATCAAACCATTTTATTGTATGGCTACTGATGGGGCTGTAAAGCTAAGCTTAGCAAAGTCTTCTTGAGCTGGGGCAAGGCGTCCAGACCTGTGCCAGACCTCGTTCTATTTTTCTGACATGACTGTCACTTCTGATGTGGCATAAAAGTAAACAGTACCGGACATGTATGAACAGTGCCGGGTAGGTCAGAGCATTAATTGCTGACTGACATTAGAAATAGTATAAATACCCAATTTACTCGCTATTATAAGGTAACTCGTACACATTTATTACTCTCAACCACTTATCGTTCAGATCGGACACACTAATTTTACTCTTATACCCGAGGGAAAACACAAGCAGCCACCCCCATGATTCCTTCTCTTATTTTGCAGGTCAACTAGTTGAGGTCGAATTACTGAATTCGAACGAACATTTATTTTTCACCCTCTTCAGCTACAAATATTCTTAAATTCTAATGAAAATTAAGATTGTATGTTGACAACTTTTTGGAAATTCAAAAGTATGAATGGACTCCAAATGCAATAGATATAAGTGCTTGATCTCTCAAAATTATGTTATATTTAGACTGTAAATTCATAGAAATTCTTGGATATTTTTAAAAAATTGCATACTCAGCCCCCAAAGGCCTTAGCTTAGTGGCAATAAAAAGAAGTAAAACCCAACACACTTGGGTTTAAAATTCATTGGTTGTATATTAGACTCATATTTTTAACTGATTTGATACATGTGTTCAGATGTATCGTTGCACTCGAGATTTATCAGTTGGCAGTTGAGCTTTACTAATTGAATTTTTATGTGAGTAAAAAATTAGCATAGCCATTTTTTTTTTAAATGCTTTTATTTTTTTGGGGGGGGAGGGGGGGGGGGGGGGGGTCGCGGGTGGTCTAGAAAAATGTAACTTTTCAAGCATGATTCTTTGTTTTTCTTCTCGGATTTGAGGCATGATTCTGAAGACGTCAGTTTACACGAAAATGGGCTAAATCATAAATTGCTTGGTGAGTACCGGGGCCCAAGTTCCCCAACCTCTTGAAGCTTTGGTTAACAAACATGGCAAGATTTGCTACGTGTGGCTTTTAGCATTCACCATTGTTCACCTACCCACGAATAATGCCAACAATGGTTTGGAAAACTATGCACCCCCAACACAAATGTCAATATATCGACAAACAATTCTTGATCACCCATTTAATAATTATGTGACAATTTATTTATGTGGATACTATTCTCAAAGATTGGAACTAACCAAACTTTTGACCCAAAATATTTTAACACAATTGAATTAGTGAAACTTAATCCTCATTATATAGCAAGTTGCCAACTTCTTTTGTTGATATTCTAATATCGCGCGTCGATAAGTAATATTATTTGAGAATAGTTAGTGGTTTATAATTTGTTATCATGAATTTAAATAATAATGTTGAATTAATTATCTATACTAATTTTGTTTATAAGTCTGAAATTTTAGACTTAATTTTCTTAACATGTCTAAAATTCTATACCTTGTCCGTGACATAAATATGTTAGACATCATTTTGTAATTTAATGCATAGTAAGGGTATTTCTAATGGGTAGTATTATTCACAAAAATTGGTAATTTTTAGAGACTCATTATTAATGATTTAAATATACATAGGGTCCATCAATTTTTAAAAAATTGAGTTAAAATAGATATTCAATTTATTTTTTTAACTCTAAATTTAGAGATTTAAAAAGTGATTGAGTCTTTATTTTAATATAAAAATTAATAAAAATAGTGAATTTCATGTATATTTAAATTATTAATAATGACTCATATTTTTAAAAATTATCAAAGATAATAAATTTTTATAAATGATGCAGAACATTAGAGATACTCTAACTAAGCATATAGAAATCATATATATACTTAAGTGGAAATGGCTCCCGTGGTCCATGATTCTATGCACTTCATAATTGCCTAACAAAGACTTTGGATCTCAGATCTCTCTCTTTTAATCACTTCATAATTGCCTAATTACACTATAATATCTCTCTCTCTCTCTCTCTCTCTCTCTAAATCTTGCAGTCTCTCTCAAACTCTGTTCCTCTTATCTCTCTTGACTTGTACACTTGCATAGCCTTTACAAATTAAGCCATATTAATTCTCAACCACAAATTAATTGTTTTTGAGTTCAAATGCAAAGTCCAAAACAACATACCCATGTATCCATTTGTCTTTATATAGAAGACACAGAGGTGGGGAAAGAAAAGAAAAAAACAAAATCTTTATAGTTTCAAATATCTAAGCAAATAAAACACATTCAAGAAAGGATTGGGTGAAAGTGAAATAGAATAGATGATGAGCAGAAGATGGTGAATTGCAGATTTTAAGTGTGTGTGTATATACATGTTAGTGAAGCTAATTATATGAGGGGGTTGCAGTGTAAAGTTTGAGTTTTTTGTTGATTATATTAGGGGTCGCAGGGTAAAGTTTGAGTCTTTGTTGATTATATGAGGTGGGTGCTGTGTAAAAGTTGACTCTTTTTAGCTTTGGTGAGCTGAACGAGACTTGAGCTTTTCTGGGAGTTTCATTATCTTTGATGGGTTTTAGTGGAAATTAGAATCGAATTGTGTTGGAATTAGATTTAGTGGGGACAGAAATAGAAAAAAAAATGATATCTTCTGAGATAAATTTGGTGATGACAGTGATAGGATTTGCAGTGAGTACCATGTTCATAGTGTTTGTTTTTACAAGGTTGATTTGTGCTCGAATTCAATTGAATGCTTCAAGGAGGTCTTTTACTATTGCCAGTAGATCAGATCTTAGCATTGTAAGCACTTGCTTGATTACTGATTTTAATGGTGTTCGTTCATCTTTCTCGAATTGTTATTTGACTGCCAATAGTTTTGCTGCATGTTTGTTGAATGATTTCATTGGTTTTTACTGTGTTTGAGTTCACTTTTTATTTGTATTGCTTTGTCTGTTCCTTTGATTGCTTGACATATAGTAGATAGCTCAATCGTATGATGTCCCTCATGTCCTTGCATGATTATTGCTTCAAATAGTTCGTCTTGTCAGCATCTTTTTTGTGTCTTGATAGGTTTCAGGCAGGATTTTGATGTTGTTGCCTGTCTGGTATCTTAGACATCAACTGTTCTTGTATGACAGCCTAGCCAAATCAACTTGGAGTAGATTAGTACTTACAGCTAAAATTGCACTCGTGAATTTTCTCTCTACGGATTACTTTTTCAGTTTGTACATACTATGAGTTCATACTGCCTTGAGAATCTTTCTCTTTCATCTTTTAGAAAAGTTACCATGTCATAATGATTGCTTGTGCTATTTTGAGCTGAAGAATGGTTCATTACTATCATTGCACAGTTGGAACGGGGTTTGCACGGTCTCGAGCCTTATGTTGTGGCCAATTTTCCACTAAAGAAATACAATGATGCCCGTCTTTCTGCTGGAGAAAATGCTCAGTAAGTCAGTTTTCTGTACTATTTGTATGTTTTGAGGGGAAATTATCTCCACTTGAATTCTGGTTTCGGATGAACACTAAATGATGCTGCTATACAAACAAATTAGTATGCATGTGAACATCTTCTTCTTGTGTAAATCTGCTAGAATATCTATTTGCTAATGCAACTACTAGTTTATTATTCTTTATGTCTTTTATAATGGTCTATCATAAACTATGTATTGGAGGACGCAGGAGGGCGACAGGAAAATGATAGGCATCTGTGGTGTCAAAACATCACTAGTTTATTGGTGAACTCCTAACTGGAAAATAAATTAGTTTAAGCTATAATAGAACTGATGCCAAATTAGTTATGAGAATCAGATGTTAGTTGATTGTCCATGCAAGTTATTCTTCCTGGAATGTTCAAAATTATGAATTTGTGCATTAAACTTCACATTTGCCATCGAATAATGATGTTTTTGCAACAGGTTAGAATAAAAGGAGCAACTTGAACAATTAACTTTTTGCAACTGATACAGGAGTAAATGTAGATTAATTTTTGTTGCTCAGTGATTAGCCAAAGGGATGAGACAACATTCTCAAGACTTGGTATTTTGCTCTGACCCGTTCAGATTGTTTTTGTGAAGCTGCTTAAGATGTTTGTGTCTGTGTCAGAGAGAAACTAACATGGGCATGGGTGAGAAAAGTAATTATAAAGCAAGTATGATGAAAGAGATGAAACTTTGTTTGAAAAAAATTACGTGGTTGTTTGATTTCAGAACCAACAGACGCTTGGAAATCTTTATTATCTGCCTCTCTTGGTCTCATCTTCTGCCTGTTCCTGCTCCCAAAATTTCAGAAGAGAAAATGAATGTTAAAACAGAAAGGTGAACTAATTGAAACAATGCAAAATCAAAAGGAATGATGAGGGTTTTGGAGGATTAGTTCTTAATGACCTCAAAAGGTGTTACTTGCTCATGTGTCTTTTCTAAGTGGTTATGACAAGCATCATTGTTCCATACAAACTAGCAAATACTAGTTGTAATCTTGATTAGTTGCAGCTGTTCCGTTGCATGAAAAGAGGACATATTGATGTTTAAGGATTTTAGGTTTGGACTTGTGGCATTTGTCCACAATTAAGGACATCCTCCATTTCTCCATATTGTATTTCAGAGTTTGACTTGGTCCTGTATGGGGTTCATAATGCAAGTGAGGCTCAAGATGGGGCAAAAAATTATGATACTTCTTTTAATGTTCGAATATGGAGAATTGTAAACCTTGGTAAGCATCAAATTCATTATTTTCACCATTTAGTAGAGTCAACAACAGAGGGTAATATTCTTTAGAAAGTGGACGGTTTTGGGCCATTGCAACAGTATTTGGGACCAACTGACAAATGGAGAATTATATCCTCAGTCATTAGTTACTTAATAGTCCTTTCAGGGTGGATTGTGCACAGAATTTTCGATGAATTCCCATTTATCGTTGTTTATGCAACTTCAACCCTGAGGTGTCAGTTAACAGCTTTTTGAATTTGTTGGAAGTATCTGGTGGAATAAGGCTGAGGAGTTATTTATTTGCATAGTTTGTGCTTCATATAGAGGGAGGGTGGATAGTAAGTTAAGCGCAAGGGGCTTCCAATCAAAATTTCAAGGACATTTAGGGCTTTCTATATTTTCATATTGGAAGTCAGTTTCATCTCCTTGATTCTTGCTTAAAGTAACCGACTATAAGTTTCGTTTTTGCTATTAGCAGGCTTGCTCCTCTTCATCCCCTTTACAAAGATAATATATCGTATGTCTTGTGTGTATAAGGGAAATGTGAGAGAGAGGGAGGATATATCGGAGTTACATATACATGGGAGAGAGGAATATAATGCTAGCGTGAAAAATTAAAGTTAGAAAAGGAATAAATTGGAGAAAAAATTGAAGACAATAATGGCTTTTCTCATTTCTTCTTCTTTATTTTTCATTAGCACTTTGTGTTTATTGAATGCCATCTCTGTTTCCTTGTGCTGTATAGAAAAGCGAAGAAGGTTAGATACATAGTAATAGTGAACAGAGTCAGAGTAGTACTTGTTCTGCCATATCTCCTCTAATTGTTCAATATTTATGGCATTTCCCTTCCAGTATATTTGTTCTGTATGTACTTTTACGCAAGTCTTGCTGTTTTTCACTAGATTTTCTCCCAATGCTTTGAAGACTGTCCTCCTATCTTTGCCTTAAACAACTGCTCAAAGAAACCATAAATTTTGATGTCACAGGTGTACCGTCTGCTTAGCTGAATATAATGGGGAGGATGTCTTACGCATTATGCCGTCCTGTGGACATTCGTTTCATGCTACATGTATTGACATATGGCTGCAGCAACACTCCACATGTCCAGTTTGTCGAATATCTCTGCGTGAACATTCTGAGAAAAAGCGGTTTATGCAGCCTATGTTCAGTTCAGCTGTGCGATCTCAATACAGCATAGAATCTGCCAATGCAAATTCTTATCACCGTTTATCAACAAGTAATAGACTTCCGTCAAGATTGCATGAAAACCAGAGAATGGACCCCATACAGGAGGAACGCTGTCAGTCGGAGGGTGAGAGAACCGAAGTTGGCAATAGCAACTCCGTCCTGATTGGTGGTAGTCAAATGACAAAGGATACGGAAAACAAACAAGTTGAGAGTCCATCAAACGCTTAAGATTTTCTGCTGCAAATACACAGCATGCAGTTGGTACTCACAATCATTCAGATAGCTGTCAGGGTAGAGGATCTTATACTTGTGGCCTTCTGTACAGATAGAAAATGTGTGAATTGTTTCCTTTTTGGTTTTTCACTACTTAAATCATGTTATACAGCGGCTATTTTCTTGGCAGTTTTGTTAGTTCAGTTGCAAAAGCCTGGACTAGTTAGCACATAGTAGTTTGATGTGGGATTAGCTCCTTCATATTCTCTCTTTCCCTCAGTCTCTATGCCGCGCATGCTTACTCGTGCACACGCATCCCCACGTTAACACATACATGTGCATTCGTACATGCGCCAGTAAACTACTTTTCCTTCTGGCAAGAATATGTAGTTTGTCGAAAACTCTTCAATTAGTGCGGACTGATGTCAGTCTCTCACATATTAGTTGATCTTCGTGTGTAAATTTTATTCATCATGTGAAAGATTGATCTATCAATTCGAACTGATAGAAGAATTTTTCATAGTTTGTTTTGAGCGTGCATTTACTGGAACTTGTCCGGTGGCAGACTTACTAAGCTGTTAGATGGGCAAATTTATTTAACGTACGGGGCATGCGTACCTGTCATCTGATATGTTCGTAAGAATTTTTTTCCTACTGGCACTATTGCAGATCTAACAAAAGTCTACTTAAAAGACTTTCCAGTCTTAAAGGGGCCCTTGCCCATGTTCAAGCATTAAAATTGCACCTAAACCTACCTTTATTTATTAATTTCTTTTGGTTAGAGGGCGAAGTCGTGGTTTGAATTTAAAGTTTTCGAATACAAGAAGTTATTATTAATCCATTTCATTCAAGTCTAGCTGGTACATGAAAAATATTAGTGCGTTAATTAAAAGCGCTGTATATCCATTGAATACATAATAATTGAGTGAAAGTTATTGAGGGCAGTCTTCATATCATGTTTTATGCTTCAGTAAGTGAATATTTAACATTGAATTAGGCAGGGCCACATTTTTTATATTGTGTTTTCGTTATCAAGAGTTGGATGGAGTGGTAAGGTAACGACTCTTTGTGACTAAAGTTATGGGTTCAAAACTTCTATCATTTATGACTCTCAACTAAATTAAAATTTGGATTGAGCTGTGTCATTCTGTTACGAGATTTATAGCTTTGGAATAAATTATGTTCTACCTAAGATGCTCTCATTGTCATAAAAAATTGAAAATTGCTAAAATAAGTTCGAAAACTTTCACACAATAAGACTATCTGTATTGTGTTCCTTACTATCAAGTCTTTCCATAAACTGAATTTCACGTTAACACTCAACATAACAGTTGTCCAGAAAAGCAAAAATAAAAATCAGATTTCATCAAATGCTTTGTCTGGAGCTTTTATAGCAAATTCGGAATATAAAGCGAGATACAATGCACTGAAATCAAAAATTAATGCTCTTAATTGAGCATAAATATCAAACTTAGGTATATGACCTCATGTCCTCATGTGCAGTGCCTAGCCTCTTTTACGGGTCAGTCTTGTTCTGGTTACCGGATCCATCCAGCTCTCACAATTTAAGTAAACTTGTATATAAATAAGTCTTACCGTGTGAGAGCCTGTCAAATTCAATAGTCGGACTCAAATATTTTCTCTCTTTCACATCTTTGAAAGAGAGAAGTGTAATGAGAAAGCGGTGGGTGAAGTTAATGGACAGCTGCTGAGGGAAATAAAGGGTCCACTGCATTAAGTTCCAATTATTTCTCACCGATGCTCAACCAGAAAAGGCTCTAGTTGGGAATTGAAAGGGCCTCGTCTCTGTAGTGGCAATGGATCCATTGAACGTTTATATAACATAATTAACATTAACACTACGTTTGGTTACACACCGAGAGGGATTCAAAATTTTCTCTCGATAAAAATTAGAACGCATAATTTTTTAATTAATACGAATATCATTTTTTTTAATGGGAGTAGATTAATTTTTTTAACTAAAATACATAGGTATTTTAATTTTAATTTTTTTATTTAAAAAAAGCATAGTTTTCTAAGTTTTTGGGGGTAGAAAAAAAATTTATCGTTTGAATTGAAAAATAATAATAAGAAAAAGAAAATGAAATGTTTTCAGAATTTTTTGTTTAGATTAGAGAAGGAAATAAAATGATGAAATAATTTAATTTTAAATAACAAGTTACTTAAATACTCTTTTCACATTATTGTTACGTTAAAAATGTAATTGAAATTATATAAAAGTCCTGAAGAAAATTAAAATATCTCACACTTCATTCCACAAAATCCCAAATGAGGAGGTTGCAAAATCCTCTCATTAAAGGGTTTCTAATCCTTTCATAACATATCTCCTATTCCAAAAGTCCAAAAGTTTAGCCAAACAAGCGGGATTCTCTAATCCCTCTATTTCCTGTCCTTTAAAGTGCAAACCCAAACACAATGTAATGATCACCGTGCAACATAGTCAAGATAAAGTTGTTAATCATCTCATCTAAAAATTTTAAAAAAATTGTTCTTTTTTATTAATTATCTCTAACACGCTTACTCACATACAAGTGAATTGCACCTTGGCGTAGAACATATTCTTTTTAAATCAATAGTGCCAAAACTTTAATCACTTCATCTAAATTTTTTATATTAATTAATTACTTTCAATAAAAGTGATACAAATAATTAATTGTAGGGATCAAATAACTCACTTCCACTCCGTCCTTAATCTATCACTCCATCCTCAATCTATCACCCTCCATTCCCAAATTATCACCACTAGTTCACATCCAATTCCTGTCTACAGAATTTATCATGTATGTTCTCTCTGGCCTATCTTCTTTGTCCTTTCTTTTCTTAGAAAATTTTCCAAGCCACTTGAACCAAATGATATCATATAAGAGATATAGGAATACAATTTTTTTTATCAACATGACCTCTTATTATATATTGTGCACTAACAATTCTCAAAAGCATAAATAAGTGGACAATTTTTATATAAAGAAACTGTAACAAAAACATCTTAAAATCAAGCAAAAATTACAAATTTACCAAGGCAAAATTAAAATCATCTGTGAACAAAATAAACAAGAAATTACAAAGGTAGATTATCTATAGACCTTATGACCTTTTTTTTTTTTTACCTATATCCTTGGCTTAATCTTGGCTCTTAGAGTATTCTTCATCACCACAGTAAATTCCAATTTTTCACTAAAATCCACTTTATTATTCTCCGGGTAAGCGGACCATTCGAATTCTTGAACCATTCGGGCCAACATCAAATTAACATGGACCGTGGCCATTTGCAACCCGGGGCAAATCCTCCGCCCGATCCCAAACGGCATCATCTTCACACCCTTCACCCCGGTGATGTCGGCATCCTCCCGGCCAGCGTAGAATCTATCCGGGTCAAACTTATCCGGGTTGGACCATATTTTCGGATCGTCCGAAATACCCGGCAAGAAAAGCTCCACATTAGCATCCGTGGGAACATCATAACCGCCCAACTTAGCTGGCTCAATTACTGCATGGGTTAAACTAAAGTACGTAGGTGGATGCTTACGTAACAACTCCTTTACGACAGCGTTTAGGTAGGGCATTTTCTCCATATCTTTCTCGTCAACTTTTCTGTCACTAACTGTACTTTTGATCTCCTCGTACAACCTCTGCTGCATGTCGGGGTTTTCGATCATTCTTGCGATGGCCCACTCGATGGCTGTCGCTGTCGTGTCGGTGCCACCATTGAGAAACTCAGAACATAGTGTGACGATTTCTGCATTTGTTGGTGATGATTTTCTACCTTCAATTTGAAGATCAAAGAGGGTGTCTAGATATGAAAATGAAGCTGCAGATGATTCATCTGATCCAGGGTTTTGAAGGGCTTTTCTACGCTTTTCAATTAATGGCACAAGTGTATCTATTTGTTCTTTTCTGACTTCTGTAACCCTTTTTCTTTGCTTAGAGAAAAATGGACTCAAAATTGGGAGATAATCATCTAACCTTGGATCAAGAACTATCAACACCGTCTTCATCATCTGATCAACCCTTTCGATCATTTCTTCATCCATTTCAACACCAAAGCACATAGCTAAGAGTATGCAAAACACGGCGAATCGGGCGTTTTTCAGCACCCAAACAGCTCCGTCATTGGCTTTGGCCTCAGCTTTGAGTCTCTCGATTAGTTTATCCATTGCACCCTCCCTGGTTTTGTAGAATTCTCTGAGCTTGCTTGAACTCAGCGCGTTTTGGACCATGTTGCGCCTCAGCGACCGCCAGACCGGGCCGTGAACCGCTGCATTTACTGTGAATTTGTTGCAGCTGAAGATGGTCCTGGTGGGATTTTCTCGTGGCCTGCTGGCAAAGACTTGCCCTTTTTCGATTAAGGCCTCGTACGCCAAATCCGCACTGCTGATGATAATCATGGTTCTGGTGCCCATCTTGAGCGTCATAATCGGACCATACTTGGGTATCAGTTCTCTCACATATTGGAAAAACGGCTTTCCAGACCCCGCAACCTGGAAAAGATTGCCAACAACAGGCCAACCAGGTGGGCCTGGAGGCAAATTGAGCTTCTTCGGTTTAGATTTACGTGTCAACAAGAAGATCAATGTTGATGCAAGAAACGCCATGGCTGTGAACATGATGTGATAATAAGGAGAGAGTGGAGAAGATGGGAAAGAATCCATTGCAGAGAAAATTGTAAGAAAAAAAAAAGGAGTACCAGTGGAAAGCCAAATGTGATGAAAATGCAGTAATGAGGATGATGAGGAGATAGAGATGGTGTTATATAAACGTTGAGAAGAGCTTGAAATTACAGGTGAGGTTCAATTAAAGCTATTAAAAAGCTAAGCAAAAAAAATGTAGTGGGTGTTAAATGCACTTGCTAAAATCCAAGCAACATGGAAGCAATAAAAACAAAGTGCAATTTGAGTTAAGGAGAAGGAGTGGGTAGGGAACAAGGTGGATCCTCATCACACAGTTACGTGGTCTTAATTACCTCAACTACTTGTAGAGCATTAAATTTGAAGTGGAAAAGTTAGAGATGAACATGCCTTCAAAGACTAAGTTTCTGACACATAAACAATGATAGTTGGGAGTTGGGAAACTGGTAAAAAATACAAGGGGATTGAAGGTAGTTTCATCTGAGCTCATGGTTTCGTTGATATGGAGTTGTGGGGATTTAATGACTTGGGAGTGTTATTGGAGTTGGTTGCAGAACTAAAATCTTTTACTTTGAACAGTTGTTCACTTGGGATGAAAAAATTCTTTAAAACGCCAGCAAAATGTGTCTACTGTAAAATAGAAATAAGATTTATATGTGTGTGAATTGTTTCACTCATATTAGAGTTAGATGAATCGAGTAACGTTTTGAAAAGTGTACCTTAGTACGTAATACTGCATTGGACCATGCCATATTCTATTAAATAGTGTTGCTTTGATGAAGAGAGAGGAAGAGTCGAACAAGAAAAAGGAAAAGGTGTATGTTTATCTTAGTGCTGGTAAGCATGACCATGCTCAACTGTCTTGTGATTTCATTTAATAGGCTCGAGGACCAAAATTGAAGCATGTCAAATGATGCAGATATTTTCAATTTGTTGAATTTCTATTAGTCGTAAAGTACTCTAGGTGGATTAGTTAAAAAAAAATAAAAAAATAAAACTCTAGGTGGATGATTTTGGCTTAATTAGTCTTGTCATCTATGCTTGATTTTCCACCACAAAATAGAAGAAGAATCTGTTCTTTAATTACTCAGTTCGCCCAATTTTTTCGACTAGTTAATAGTCATTTAAGAACGAGAACAAGGCTCAAAATTGATTACGAAAGATATCTAATCCTGTCATAGTTGGTCGAAGGAATGGAACACACTCTTGTTGAAGATCGACCATATTTATTATTCCTTCGTAGGTAATGACGTATTTTTCTCAATAAAAGAATTATTTTTAAAAAGTTTTGTAGATTTACACTAGTAGTATCAAAATTACTAGCCACATGATCCTACTTAAAAAAATATTTGGTCTAATTTATTTAAATACAAAATCTCTTAAGACTAATTTTAAAAAAATTAACTTTGTGACCGAAATATAAATTAGTCTTTTTCTATTTTCACAAACGTTTCAATACTAAAACCCTAAAGATTGTCATTAGACCTTTGACCTTGGAAAGTACACTAGGGAACGGAAAGGAAAAATATGCATGTTCGGCAACAACATACTTAAAAGCAGTTGCAAAGTTATGATGCAATTAATCAAAGGAAACATATTCGGAATATTGACGTTTGTTATTCCTTTAAAGTTATCAAACCGATGGTCAGAATAAGTCTACCTGTTGGTTTTATTTATCGACAGTCAAATGCATTTTAAGTGAAAGAGCAAGTTTTATTCGGATGATCCAAACAAACAATAGATTTGCAGCACCCAATCTCTTGTGCGAAGTCAGCATTTTAAAACCTCAAAGACTTAGCCTAATGACAGAGTGCTTGAGATATGGCATAAAACTTGTTCATATTTGTATGACTGATCTCTAGATATGAAATCGCTGTAGGTTTATATACTCGGCTATAATTACAAAAATATTTTGTAGTCTTAGTAAGAGGGGGAAGGATTAAGAATTTATCCGGTATGAGATATTACATTGTTCGAAGAACTCTAGATGTTGTTAGAGTAAAGGATTGTCAACAAGGGCATTTTATTGCCTTGTAAATTCTTATCCAAGACTTGTATACTTTGATGATGCAATGCGAATCGCTAGAAAAATGAAAAGTGTATGGCTAATCCGATAACGAAAGTTTCGTAAGGGGCCTAGAGCAAGCTACTATGAGATAAAAGATTTCTCTTTAAATAGATTCGATTTAGAACTCTTATATGTCCAACATTCATTAGCGAAATAATTTCAAAGATTGTAACCTAATGGCAGAGCGCTTGAGTTACAATTAATAAATTTGTTCATATCTTGGGTTTGAAACATCCATGAGTCAATTTTCTTTGATATCAGTCTCAATAAACTTGTACCTAATTAACCTAAATCTTCTGTACTACGTCATAATAAGTAAAATAAAAAGTCGTCATTTTAATTGAATCCCCATGAGATGCTAGTGGATGCACATGACGCCCTATTTTCCCGTTTTAACTTTTCTTCTTCCTAGTATTTAGATGTGTGAAAGGTCTCAGATGTTTTCACTTTCTTGTGAATTGATTCAGACACAGACTTTAACTGAGCTGATTGTTTATCTTTCGGCTACCAGTGGTCATCGGGCTACACTATCGCGGGCTCAATCCAAGCACAAGGTCCTGGGGTGAGCCCAACCTCCATCTACTTTACCCCGATGGGTCAGATAGTCCAGCCATTGACATTAACTACCACGTACGGTCAAACCTGGCTACAACAAACTTAGACTTAAGATTTTGCCATATCAAATTCTTACTGATTCTTGGGAGTTCACAAAGAAAACAAATCCTAAAAGTTTATAGACTCGGGCTACCAATAATGTCTCGTTGAATTTACACATGAAGTCAAATTACAAGACACACCACTTTATTTGGAGAAAACTTTATCTAAGTTAATAAACACAAAAACTTACCAAGACTAGTCCCAAAAAAAGAAATACATTTCTTGCCTATTCCAACTTGAGACTTGAACAAATTTCTCACTAATCTCCTAAGCGCTCCATCATGGACTAATCTTTGCTGTTGTAACTTCACCTTTCACAGTGGAAACCACAGAACGAAATGAAAAATACTATATGTTCACCTACAACATACTTAAGCTATTGCAGAGTTATGATGCAATTACTCAAATGAATCTCTAAAACAAGTCCACTTAAATTTTGCAGCAACAAGGCCAACTAAAAGTCTAAAACAATATAATCTCTTCATAATCCCAGAAAGATGAAGTAAATTAAATGATGGAAAAAGGGTCATAAAGAAGACGCAGTTCCATTACAGTGCAGATTGAGAAAATGATAAGAAGATTCTTGGAGAACCCAAATCTTAATTTCACAAGGTAAGTCATAAAATACAATCAAATACTGTTACCAATTGGTTCATAGCTTGATAAAAACAAAGTGTAAACCAGAAATCCAAACTCTCATAATTTACAGGGCCAACTAAATGTTGGAGACATGGCCAACATCCTTGTGATCTTGACGGAGCATTTTGTTGCTGCTCAGCTGCAATGCAAATTCAAGACGTGCAACAACTTCAACCATAGTAGGCCGAGATGCTCGATCGTCATGCAAGCATATTTCAGCAATTTGCACAAATTCATTTAAACTGTCTGATGAAATTTTCCCCATCAGAGTTGCGTCAATGATTTTATCAACTTCTCCCTCTCTGATGTGCTCTTGGACCCACAATTGTAGACTCTGTTGATCCTCTGAGAGCGTTATATCCAGTGGTGGTCTTCTAGACAAAACAACCAAGAGTACAACACCAAAAGAATACACATCACTCTTCTTACTTAGCTTACAGGTTCTCACATAGGCTGGATCCAGGTAACCCAATGTGCCTGCAGGCATGGTACTGAAACAGGTAATGGAAGTGTTCAAGAACTCGCTCGGTTCCCCTTTTGCTAACTCAAAATCTGAAATCTTGGCCACCAAATTCTCATCCAACAGGATGTTTGAGACCTTCACATCACGATGAATGACTCCAGGTACAGTGCCAGTATGAAGGTAATCTAATCCACGTGCAGCGCCAATGCAAATCCTCAATCGTTGCTCCCAGGTAAGCGGAAATTCATCATTGCTGCTCCTTCTAATTCCATATAGATGGTCAGCAAGAGTGGCCCGAGGCGTATTTTCATAAACAAAAAACAATTCCTGGGGCTTATGATTGTAGCAGTAACCTATGAAGGAGATCAGGTTGGGATGTCGGAGTTGTGAAACCATGCTAATCACAGAAGAAAAGTTACCATCGTGAATGTACCCAATCCTTTGTATGAAAACTCTAGTATTCATTTGCTTAAGAAAACCTTCATACACTTGGTCAGCTATATCAGCAAAAACACGATGCTCTGAGCTAAAGTTGCCAGTGGCTGCCCGGATCTCAGTTACTGAAAAGCAGAGGGGTCCAACCGGTAAAACCAGATCTTCATTCTTTGATGATTTTGCTCTGGGCCAGAGAATTTTCCAAGGCCAACGTCTTGCTGGTTTGGAGTTGGAAGTGTAATCCTTTTTATTCCCCTGCAAGTCCGCTTCATTATATGGCTCTTGCTTTTGAATTTTACCTTTGTAAGTAGATATGACATTTTGCTGAGGTTTTGGTGCCATTTCGCAATTAGTAAAACTTCCATCGCTGTAGGACCCGCCCGAATAAGTCATCTCCTCTGATATAGTTTGAAGAGACTGGGCTAATTCAGGGTCAGAAAGATGGCCTACAGCCTCAACATCTTGTGATATGGATGGAGCATTTTGCTGCTGCTCTTGCTGCAATGCAGATTCAAGACTTGCAACTACTTGAGCCATAGTAGGCCGTTCTCTTGGTTGTTTATGCAAGCATTTTTTAGCAATTCCCACAAATTCATTTAAACTCTCAGATGAAAGTTTCCCTCTCAGAGTCGTGTCAATGATCTGATCAACTTCTCCCTCTCTGATGCGCTCCTGGGCCCAGAATGCAAGACCTTGTTGATCCTCAGTAAGCTTTCTGTCAACTGCAGGTCTTCCGCACAAAACGACTAATAGCACAACTCCGAAAGCATACACATCGCTCTTCTTACTTACCTTATGGGTAAAAAAATAGTCTGGATCCAGATAACCAAATGTGCCTTTAACTTTTGTGGTGACGTAAGTGTTTGACTTTTCCAGTTTTGCTAACCCAAAATCTGAAACCTTAGCCACAAACTTCTCATCCAACAGGATGTTTGAATCCTTCACATCACGGTGTATGACTCCAGGTACAGTGCCAGTGTGAAGGTAGTCTAATCCACGTGCTGCACCAATGCAAATCCTAAGTCGTTGCTCCCAAGTGATAGGAGAGTAATCATTCCTGCTCCTGTTAATTCCATATAGATGGTCAGCAAGACTTCCTCTAGGCATATATTCATAAACAAGGATCATCTCCTGCGACTCATCACAGTAGCCTATCAAAGAAACAAGATGAAAATGTCGAAGCTTAGAGAGTGTTTCGATCTCCATCCAAAACTCATGCGCCCCTTGATTGGAATTTGCAGTCAAGCGCTTTATTGCAACAACCTTAGCCCCATTGTTGAAGAACCCTTTATACACCTTACCAAATCCGCCCTTTCCAATTACAAATCTATCATTGAAGTTTTCGGTTGCTGATTGGATCTCGGCAAATGAAAAGTGACAGCATAATTGTTCTGTGGATGGTGATGATATATTGGTCCTCACCACTATTGGCTTCCTTGACTAATCTGAAATGAATTTCTGGTGAGTTTGCTTCCCAAAATTTCCGCAAGTTATAGACAACAATATTTATTAGAATCAGCACAACTGTAAGAGTTGTTGCAACCCCATTTCTTGTGACAGAGACTAACATCAAATTCAGGAGCTTCGAAGTCCAATATGAGGAAGCTTGTGGAGAGAATTCAGGGCTGGGACCGGCTAGATTGTTGTCAAGGTTGCTCAACTTCATAATCTCTAATCCATTTAGGAGTCCATCTATCAACTCAATCTTCGACTGTACAGCAATTGAAAGAATAGTTTTGCCCTGTTCTCTATCTCCTTTTATTATCTCGACGTAGTCCCTGTGCACTGGGATTCCATTGCCTCCACTCCATTGGACAACATCAGCACTAGTCTCCGCCAGTTGATTATTTATAAGGATACTGAACACCCTTTGACCACTATCTATTATCCTTGGCTCCAGTTCGCAGAAATGAAGCCTGATTAAATATCCAAATCCTACATCCACGGGTATTTTCCAGGTGAGATTGTATTTCTTGTTGCCTAGCTTGTTTGGATTTGTTGACCAAGATGTCTGGTGAATTTCACGTGGTGCAACATATATCAGCATGGATGGATATTTTATTGTGCGTGTCCAATAATTTACTGCATAAACTTCAGATTCCATTAAGTAATTAGCATCATCAGACCATCTACGATACAAGCTGGAATCTTCTGCTGGTGAAATGGAACTCCCACCAATATTTAGTCGTTGAACCACTTCAAGTGCAGTTTTATTATCTACATAGTAGAATCGATTTTTCTGGCCGACTATATTGGCACCTAGATCACCCTCACGCGTATAATAAAGACCAGTAGGCATGGAAGTGATCTCAATTCCATTGACAAAGGCATATGTTTTCTCTGATTTTACAGGTTTAGAAGGAGAAAATACAATGGTCAATGCTTGATCTTCTTCCACATTCAAACAGTATTCCTTGATAAAATATTTTATGCCTAAAGAACCAGCAGCAAGGGAAGCACTAAAGTTGCTAAGGAGAGTGAAAGGACCGGCCTTAACAGAAAATAAATCATAAGACTTCTCGAAACCCCTGTAGAGAGCTGGGTAAAAGTGCAGGCGAATGAATATCTGACCTGGATTGACTGGAAGTGTATAGAGGAATTGAGCTGAAGAAATTCTTGCATTCATAGACAGAACAGGGTCAGCATGGGATTTGTGGATGACGGTTCTTGAACTTGTTGATTTCCCTTTTGGCTGCAGAAAGTACATATGTTTTGAGCCTGTATCTCCAATCCATTCACGGCCATCAAGTGCTGTTGATTTGCCAGTCGAGCCCCAATTGATCGCAACATCACCAATGAAGTAGTAAGGATTCGGCAAGTTAGCACTAGAAGCAAAAGTAATTATCAGATGATGGATGAACAAGAAACACAACAGATTGACAAGCGTAGCTGAGAAAAAGTTCATCTTTCTCAGGCCTTGTAAAAATACAGGAGAGGTGGTGATAGTTGACCAGATAGTCAAGATAATTACAACTGCAGCTAGTGATAATGGTTGCAAAGAAACAGTGGCAGAGTTGTGATCAGCAGTCAATGATGCTTTACAAGAGTTCCTTCCTGGAATATGTTAAAAAGACCTTGACTTCTGACCCCTTCTCTGTTCTTTCTTTATTTTTTACAAGCCTAATATTGTAAGTATTAGCCAAATTGCATAATGAGAGAACCATAGGAATCTTAGAATCAGCCTATTGTTTGGTGTATTCTGGGGGTGCACCCGCTGCCAAGGGGATCGGCAAGGTTCGAGTCCTCGCACTGGGTGGAAAGGGAATTTTGGGGCAGTGGGAGGAAGAAAAAAAAAAGTGGATTTTGCTAGCACAAATTTTTGCCTATTGTAGCCAATTAAGTGATTTTTTTTTTTTTTTTGGTCGAGAGCCAATTAAGTGATAACTGATAACCAATTAAGTGATAGCGCTAAGAATATGATTTTTTTGTAAAAAGTGAAATTTAAAGATTATTCTTAGCTAGTTAATGATCAACCATTTCTTCGACTAGAGTTAATGATCAATTTAAGAAGGACAAATTTTACACTTAGTCTTTATTATTTATATATTTTTTTCATGTAATTTTTAATATTTCAAAAAATTCATAGTAATTTTTAATGTTTATAAAAGTTATTTAAAATAATTTTTATTGTTCAAATTTAATCAATTTGGTTCTTATTATTTTTCAAAATTTTAATTTAATCCTTATTATTTCTTAAAAAATTTAATTCAGTCTCTGCACATGTCTCCTATTTAGGGGCTAAATTAAATTTTATAGAAAATAATATGGGCTAAATTAGCTAATTTTGAACAATGAAAACTATTTTGAATCACTTTGTAAATATTAGGGACTAATATAATTTTTTTAGAACATTAAAAAACTAACTTTAAAAAATGTAAAAAATTAGGACTAAATGTGAAATTTATCCATTTAAGAACGAGAACATGGGTCAAATTTGATTACGAAAGATAGATATCCCAGTCATAGTTGGTTGAAAAAAATGAAACATCATCTTTAAGTTCAGGGAGATTCTTCAATCTGTTACACGTCTCACATGTAAAGTGGGACCCACCTCACGCTAATATGTATGACGGATTGAACACTTTTTCTTAAGTTCGACCACATAATCAATTAATCTTCTCTAGGAAATTATGCCCTTTCTTTTTTTTTTCTTTTTTTTTTAGTGATTATCAGCGATAAGTCTTTTAGGACACATCAAGAGTATCAAAATTTCAAAATACATAATTCTACTTAAAAAAGAAGTATGTTAATAATAGGAACTTTCTCTAGAAGTCCTTTAGACTCACCTCAAAAGTATTAAAATTCCAAGACATATAATCTCATTCAAAAGAAATATGATCCTCATTAGTCAAATAAAAAACTTACTGCATTGGCTCCAAAAATTTGTTATATGGCGAATTTGAACCTAAGATGTTAGTAAAGCCACTGCCAACTGTCTAAGAATTTCACCGTTAGACTAATCCCTTAAAATTATAATTTTTACACATTTGAAAGTGGAATATAAACTAGGGAAACGATAAGAAATATATGTTTTGTCATGTCCCCAAATTCGGCAGGTCCAAACTCAGGGGCGCGACGCCGCGCGTCTAAAAAAATTTTCCTCCTAAGCTTGCCAGGCTCTAATACCACGATACAGAAAACTAAATTCCACAAAATCTTTTACAGAGCAACTAAAACTCGTAAGTAAATCAAATAAAACCTCTGAATATCTAACACAAGAACGGGGACACCTTTACAAAGAATATTCTCCTATGATATCATTATACTCAGAATATCATATAATAGCGAGAACTGATTGCAAAGGGTGGCCTCTAAACCCAAGCAGCCCGGAACGCTCATTACCCTAGCATCTACACAGTTGAAATAAATATAATGAGCAAAGAAAACTCAGTAAGTCAAACACCAAGAATTAGGCCCAAAGGTTGCCCAAATACATTTATATAGAACAACAATTCAATACAGGGACATATGCAACATGAGGATTCTAGGCAGAACAGAGTGTATAGGATATGCCAAGTGAAGACTTCTTTATACCAGTAATACAAGATCACGAAAGACAAGAATGACACCTAGAGCTGTGATAACATGTAAATTTATATATATAAGGCTTATAAGCCTTATCCTCTCATGGTGAAACACCTCCCACCGACGAGGGCACAATACACCTCCGTCCAGTGAATCATCACCCCACGGGCACAGGACAGGACAAGAATTATATATATGTGCGACAATCACACCCGCCGAATAGGTGTCACAGCTCTAAGGATAACACATATTAAACAGGAACCAAGTATTCAAATAACATGCTATAATTAAACCTAGGAGAATTACCAACGAATTGTAAGATTCGAAGAGTGAGCGAGTTGAATGAAGTACAACGACAATATTCAGAATTATACCAGGAGAGCTCAGGGTAGCGAGATATATCAAGGAATTTAAGGTTCAAGAAGGAAGTCTAACTTACCTCGAGTCCAGCTTTAAAAATAAATCAATTCTTCTTTCTAAAGGTATACCCTCAAGCTAATTCCACGCTGCATGATAATAGATCAAATTTAAATATCCAACTTAGACAAAATAATAATCTAAAAAGATTCTAAGAATATATTAGATAATAATTTGATCTTCATATTCCCTTCTTCCGGTACTACCATAACAAAGCTATTTGAATAGTTTTGCGTATGCTTATTTATTCCCTTCAATCGTACTTAAATTTACACTACTTAATAAATATCACTATTGTATCCGATAAGATTCTAAACTCAAATAACTTTATTTTACATCTTGTCTTTCTTGACCTTTATTGTCTTCGTTTCTTTGCTAGCTATACAGTTCAACAACACATTTCACCACTACCCCAAACTTTCCTAATGCCTACATATTTGTACATCAAAATACTACTCCTCATCTATCCAATACATCCAATCAACAAAACCAACTAAACTAAGTTTCCTTCCAATCTTACTCATGAATTTAAAGACACAAACTCTTGCATTGTACATAAACATAAACATCGTATGCCCAAGACCCACCTCACAAGTCATCACTGACCAAACCCCCAACTACCTTTAAGGACCCCCAACAGCCCCAAATTCCATGACCAAGGTGAATTCTTCAACTTATTTCACTAATCCCAAATTCATCCACAATTTCGAGTTAGAATTAGTTTGGATTTATGCCACCACCTTTACATACACAGACATCTCAATCTCTAAGCTTATCCTCTCTCACATACTTTATGCTACCACACACACACATACACACGGACAGGCCACACACACAAATAGAAACACACACACACATACACACGAACAGGCCACACACACAAATAGAAACACACACACACTCACGGTACACATATACTATAACCATCATCTATTTATATATGCATAATACACAAAGAATATGTACTATTATCACACTCTTATGTATACATGTATACTATACTTATATATATTTAAGCTCCTATACATATATATATATATACACATGTATCCAAAATCAAGACAAAGCTCAACAAAATTTTTCTTTAATCGAAAGAAAGCTTGCTACTTACAGAAATTTCTTCTATCTTCTTCTTTTCCTTCCTCTGATCTGATCTTTCATTTTTTTTTCTTTTTGTTTCTTTTTTTTCTCCACTTTCTCTCTCTACCTCACGGTTGAAAGGAAAAGAAAAAGCCAAAAAAATATCTTGTCCTAGATAGACCTTTTATGTAAAATAAAAAAAACTATAATTATAAAATGACCCCCATACTTATTTCAATATTCTAAATTGACCCCAACTTTTAGGGATATTACATGTTTGGTCACAACATGATTAAGCAATTGTAGAGTAATTATGTAATCAATAAAAAAAAGACATAATTGGGATAGTAACGCCTGTTATACCTTTTGGAGTTTTTCGTAATGATGGTCAAAATTAGTACTTTACCCGTTGATATCCGGTCAAATACATTTTATCTGAAAGAGAAAATTTTGTTCGATAGTCACTAGTCATTTGATCTAATATTATAATTTTCGTTTTGAGTGTGAGAAATTTTGAGATTTTTCGAAATTAACATCCTAAATAATATAATATTAGATTGTAAATATTCCTTAAAATAAAAATAAAAAATAAAAAATAAAAAATAAAATTTGTTTGGATGATCCAAACAAGCAACAGATTTGCAACACCCAATATCTTTTATGCGAAGTCAGCAATTTAAAACTCCAAAGAATTAATTTAGTTATGAAGCGTTTGAAATATGAACAAAAAACTTGTTCATATATTGAGTTTGAAACAATTAAAAGACGATTTCTTTAAGATCCATTTTAATAAATTTTATATCTACCTAACCTGAACCATGACTCTTATAGTCATATATTCTGGACTTAGACCCACGTATGAGTCCAAAAACCTTCCCACGAGTGTCAGCATAATAAAAAGTGAAAAAAAAAGCCGCAGCTAAATTAAAGCCAATGAGGATATCTTCGCCCACATACTAGAAATCAACTCTGCAACATTCATAGGTCAGTTTTGTAAAGATGTGTTCATGCCTATGCTGCATAATGTTCTACACATATTAGCATTTCAAACTAAGTAATAGTTTCTTTATAATCTAGCAAGACCAAAAACAAAAGATATAGTCATTTACGCTTTGTAAATCAAATCACAAAATTGCAAGTGTGATTCGGTGTTCATCATAAAAAAAGTAAAATGCTACATTATGAATTTCATTATATACTGTTAATTAATAGTTTCTGTCGAGGTTGAGAATCTCGCTGTTGAGTTCGGGTGACTACTCCTACAGAGCTGAATTTCTGTGTTGGCTACCTGACCTGGATTTTCAGGTCGGCTGCTTGACCTGCACAAGGAAAAGGAAGAAAAATGCAGGATGATAAACCGGATTTTCCCCTCGAGCGTGCGAATGATTAGTTTGTCCGAGCTGACAAGGTAGCTGAGAGCATTAATGACGAGTTACCTTTGAAATGAGAGGGTGGAGCTCTATTTATACTAAATTCAGTTCTGACAGCATTTAATGCATTAGGGCTTTATGTCCCATCAGAACAGCTGACGCAGAGGTCGGGGGTTATCTTGGGTCAGAGTGAGGTCGGCTGGCATCTGGGTTGGGCATTGGTTGATTGATTCAGGCTTGGCGCGGGGTTGGCTTACCTCAGCTCGGGATCTCCCTCGTTACCAAAGCCTTGCTGCCCAAGTGGTTTCCACATACCCCTTCATGGATCTCTTGGAGTACATAGTTTCCCTCCTCAGGCCCAACACATTTTAGGAGAGACCAAGTGTAAGCTCTTTTGTAGAGTTGCCCACCTTGAGGCCTGTTTCATGAGTTTTCGAGCTATCTTTTCATCCTTCAGGATCATCCCCTCCTCCAAGTAGTCCACAATTGGTTTGGTTCAATCTGGGTTTAAATTGAGCTCGGCTACATCTTGCCTTCCCAACTAAATACTAGGTTCGGAGACTTCTTCCATATGGACTAGTACAAGTCAGCTTTCTCCCAAGGCCAACTTGGACAGAGCATCAACCTTTATATTCTTCTCCCGCGGAATTTGCTGTATTGTTAGTCTTTTGAGCCCTGAGGTCAAATCCGTAACCCTGTTGAAGTAGGCCATCATAGCATTGTCTTTGGTTTCGAATTCTCTAAATACCTGACTGGCGACCAATTGAGAGTCAGTGTTTAGGTCAACTGCTTGTGCCCAAAGCTAAGCTGCAATTTTCAACCCTGCAATCACTACCTCGTACTCAGCCTCATTGTTTGATATTGTAAAGGTAAATTTGAGGGAATATTGGTGTTTATGTCCGTTCGGGTCGGAGATGACCACTCTGGCTCCGCTTCTTGACGTCCCTGAGGCTCCATCCACATGGACCTTCCACACATCGTCTGGGTCATATTCGGCTCGGCCAGTACATTCAACCACAAAGTTCGCAATAGCTTAGGCTTTGATGACTGTTCTGGGTTGGTAGGTGATGTCAAATTGACTCAGCTCAACTGCCCATTTCAATAGTCTACCCGACACCTCCAGCTTGTGCATAATGGACTTAAGTGGGGCATCTGTCATGACCTTAATTGGGTAGGCATTAAAGTATGGCTTCAGTTTTCTTGCCACTGTGATGAGCGCAAATGCGAGCTTTTCTAAGGAAGAGTACCTCGCCTCCGCCCCTTGCAAGGTTTTGCTGACATAATAGACCAGCTTTTACTCTCCTTCTTCTTCCCGGACCATTTCAGCGACCACTGCTGTCCCCGAGCATGCCAAATATAGTACCAGCTCCTCTCCCACCTCAGGTCGGGATAGCAAGGGTAGCGAAGCGAGATACATTTTCAGCTCTTAGAAGGCGTTTTGGCATTCCGTAGTCCATTCAAAATTCTTAGGATTTCTCAATATCTTGAACAAAGGAGCATACTTGTCGACCAACCTGGACATGAATCTGCTCAGTGCCGCAACCTTACCCGCGAGCCCTGGACGTCTTTCACATAGGCCAGCGGTGCCAGGTCTAGAATTGCCTAAACCTTTTCCGGGTTCGCTTCTATTCCCCGGGCTGTGACCATGAACCCCAAAACATTTCCTGCCTTGACGCCGAATGCACACTTTTTCGGGTTTAGCTTTATCCTAAAGTGTTCCATCACAACGAAGGCTTCAGCCAGGTTGGTCACGTGGTTTTCCACCCTCTTGCTCTTGACCAATATGTCATCTACATAGATCTCCATATTTCGGCCAATTTGATTTTTGAAGACCTTATTCACCATTCGAGTGTAGGTAGCTCCAACATTCTTGAGGCCAAAGGGCATGATCTCATAGTAGTAGAGACCTTTATCAGTGATGAAGACAGTTTTCTCTTTGTATCCGGAGCCATCTTAATTTGGTTATAGCCATTGAAGGCATCCATGAAAGAGAGTAGCTCGAACCCGGAGGTGACATCCACTATCTGATCAATCCGAGGTAAGGGAAAGCAGTCATTGGGGCAGGCCTTGTTGAGGTCGGTAAAGTCGATACACAATCTCTATCCGCCTGAGGACTTGGCCACTAGTACCACGTTGGATAACCAGGTTGGGTATTGGATTTCCCTTATGTGGTCGGCGTCCACCAACTTATCAACCTCTTCTGCTATGATTTGTTACTTATTATAATGAAAGTGCCTGCGTTTCTTATTTACCGGATAGTGATTTGGGTCAGCATTCAGACGATGCTCAATCACACTCGGGTTAAAACCTGTCAAGTTAGAAGTAGACCATGCAAATATAAGTTTATTTTTCAAAAAAAATTGGCTTATATCTTTCTTGAGGTCAATGGGGAGCTCGCTTCCAATCTTTGATCTTTTTACTTCCTCATAAAGCTCCACCTCTTGAAGGTCTTCTATCGAGCTCCCTCTCTTGGCATCCTTATTTTCTTTGGGCAAATTTGGTCCCCAACCAACCTGATATTTGGGGCGGAGGGAGCTTTCATAGCACTCCCTAGCCGAGAGTTGGGCTCCTCAGATGGTGGCTACGCCGCCCAGGATTGGGAATTTCAAGGCCTGATGGTAAGTAGAAAGAACGACCCTGAAGTGGTTGAGGGCCACTTGCCCCAGGATCCCATTATAAGTAGAGTTGTAATCCATTATAATGAAGTTGGCCTGCATCGAAACCTGTTTATCTCTATCTTCCAGCGTTAGTGGGAGATTAATGACCCATTCGGCCCGGTGGGCATGCCTTGTGAAACCTGCCAAGGTGCCCTTCAATGGTCTGAGTCAACTTTTGTCCAACCCCATCTGCTCAAATGCACTCAAGAATAGGACTTCTGCCGAGCTCTCGGTGTCCACCATCAGTCTTTTTATAGTGAAATTGGCTATTTCAGCGCTGATCACCAACGGGTTATCGTGGGAAAATATCACCCCCTTCAAGTCTTCTGAGGAGAAGGTGAGCTCCTTCAACTCTGGGGTTGGACCCTCCACCAGCCCGTACTCTCTTTCAACCCGTACATAACCCTTTCTTCCAGTTGAGGTCTCCCTACCCGATTCTAATCCTCTTGCGATGGTCTCAATCATAGCCAAATGACCGCCCTCAACCTGACACCTGGGCGCAATTCTCTCTCTCTCCCTAACTTGGTCACGATTCCGGGTTGGCTGTTGGTCTATATACCTCTGGAGGTGACCTCGGGCTATTAGTGCCTTGATCTCCTGTTTCAGGTCTCAGCATTCCTCGGTGGTGTGGCCGTAATCCATATGGTAGCGATAATTCTTGGTCTTATTACGCTTCTCAGGTCTGTCTTTCATCCTCGGTGCTGGGGGCAAGTGGTTCTGATGCTGGATCTCCATCAAGATCTGCTCCCTTGAGATGTTGAGGGGAGTGAACATGGTGAACCGGGGGTTCAACTTTGGCTGTTGGGGCTGCTTACCTCGGCCGTTTTGGGTATTTCCTCTAGGTTGGCCTTTGGAGACCTCCCGCCTCTTAGCGACTTCATTTTCTTTATCATCGTCCCTCTTCGCCTGATGGATTTCTTCTGAGTGTATGTACTCTTCTGCCCGTACCATCAGCTCAGCTACAGTATCCACGGGCTTGATGGCCAAAGAGGAAGTGAGGGGGCTCGACCTGAGCCCATTTTGATAAGCCATCAACACCATAGAGTCCTCTAGGGTGGGGATTCTGAGGGTTTCTTCATTAAATCAGGCTGTATAAACCCTCAAACTTTCTCCTCTGTGCTACTTCACTGATAGCAGCGATGATGTATGACGGGTTGCAGGTCGGTTCCCCTCAAAGCGGGACAGGAAAACCTCTGCCAACTGGTGAAAACTTGTAATAGAGCTAGGACGAAGCTTTTGGAACCAGTCCAAGGCATTGCCAACCAGGGTGGTCGAGAATGTCTTTGTCTTCATGAGGTCGGTCATGTCATGTAGAGTCATGTGGTGATCAAAGTTGAGCAGGTGGCTGACGAGGGCTCCGTCCCCATTATAGATTACCAGGATAGGCATTCGGATGGTGGTGGGCGATGGCATGGCCAGTACCTCGAGAGGGAGCTAGCTTACACTGAGCTGGTTAATGACATTGGCTATGGCAGCTGTAGTCTTGGCCTGGTCGAGGTCGGCATGTGCCGCCCTTTTGCCTTTCGTCTCTTCGGGTCTCGTTACCTGGTCGGGGTCTGCATGTGCTGCCCGTTTGCCTTGGGGCTAGGATGCGGAACTGTGGACGCGTGGGCCGCGGCGTAGCTGCTTGCTGAGCCAGGGGGTTCGCAGCTAGTTGGGCTACTTGTTCTTTGAGTTCCTCGAACATCCCGAGCATCATCTTTATCTCTGGTGACAGGCTGCAGTTGAGATCACCATCTGTAGAGGGGTTGGTTTGTGAGGCTAAGTGTATACGTTAGCTCGTTCTAACGTCGGTTTGGGTTGGTTTTTGGCTAGGCACTTGCATGTGTTGGGTGTAATATTGATATATTATTTCAGCGCCGTTTCACTTAAATTTTGTTAGTTCTTGAATAATTTATGAACAAGTTGATTGGTTCCATGTTTGTTTTGCGATGTAGGTGAATTATATGAGAAGACATGGATTTTGAGACAAATATTGAAGAAAAATGAACAAGGGCAAGCTTTTATGCAACTTGTGGATATATTGCTAAAAATCAGAGTAGCGCAGTCATAGCACAGTTGCGCAGTGACGCAGGATTTTTAAGAACAATTTGGTAAAAAGGCACGAAGAGAAGAAAACCCAACAATAAAAATAAGACATCAGACGTTGGGAAGCTTTTGGGGAGGCATCCATCATTTAGGAGAAGGAAAGCAACATTCTAGAGAAAAAGAAAAAGAGGATTCGCGAGTTGAAGACGGAGGAACGATCTGGAGACAGACTTCTACCCCAATTCTTCTCCAAATCCTAGTTTTCTTTATCTATCTCGTCATGAATTATACTATGTCTTGGATTTTATTTAATTTCTTTATGATGTTCTAAGCTATTTTTCTAGGGCTACAATGTAGCCAGATTATAAATATTTGATACTTTTGGTTTTGATTGATTGATGAACTATTCCATATATGCGTTGAGTATTTCATGCTAAGTTTAATGCTTGTGATTGTCTGATCAACAATTGTATGATTCGTGGTTTAGTTTGAGACTGAGAATTGATAACTAAATTAGACCACGTGTGAAATACCATTAAATCATCATAAGCTAGAGATAGTTATGAGATCTAGTGCAACGTTTGAATTTCTAGGGCTTAATGTGTTCCATAAGTTCACAGTTATCACAGAGATATAGTTAGCTTGCTTATTCGGATAGGTTATTAATGTTTGAGAAAGATTAATATCTGCCTTAGCAAAATTACCGGTAACGTAGAGAATAGACGTCAATTGATTTAAATCACTAGTTTCAAATAGGAGTAATCTTGGTGAAATCGGAACCCCTAGAACATTTTAATTCTTGATTTATCCTCTTTAGTAATTTCTTATTCGCTTTAGTTATTAATTCCAAAAAAATACTTTATTTATTAGTTTTTACTCATAATCTCTCATATTTGATTGTTCGATTAAAGTTAAAGTTAAATTAATTTCGGTAGTTAATAATTACAGTCCTTGTGGGAACGATCTTTACTTATCACTTTGTTACTTGTTGCGATACATGCACTTGCGTTAGAAATCACACAACAAGTTTTTGGCGCCGTTGTCGGGGATTGTATCAATTATTAATATCGATACCAAATAGCTTTAATTTTACTTTGGATTTTATCTAGTTTTGTGTTGTTATCTTATTTTCGTTACGTGTGTTTCAGGAACATATTCCTTTACGTGCATGCGAAAGTTAGGAGGTAGTAATTTGTTGCCTTTCGATCCTGAGATAGAACGAACTTGCCGGAAGAACAGAAAGGAGAAAAGAGCTATTATCCATCATTTGCCAGAAAATATGGCTGACATTATGGTAGCACAAGAAGGAAATAACCAAGAAAATTTGCCAAGAACACTACGAGACTATGCTTTGCTACCCACTAGAATTCAACCTATGATTAGAAGGCCAACGATTCAAGTGAATAATTTTGATTTAAAGACAGTGACACTTCAGTTGATTCAGAATACCTCATTCCATGCATTTCCTTCTGAATATCCTAATCAGCACATAGTGAATTTTTTAGAAGTCTGCGAAACTATTAAGTACAATGGAGTCACTGATGAAGCTCTGCGCCTTCGCTCGTTTCCTTTCTCTTTAAGGGATCAAGCTAAGGAATGGTTGAACTCGCTGCCTTCGGATTCAATCACTACTTGGGAGGATTTGGTGCACAAGTTTTTGTTAAGATTTTCCCACCTGGAAAGACAGCGAAGATGCGCATAGAAATTAATAATTTTGCCCAACATGAAGGAGAAACTCTATGTGAAGCGTGGGAAAGATATAAGGCATTGCTGAGGAAGTGTCCTAATCATGGTGTACCTAGGTGGATGCAACTTCACAATTTTTACAATGGGTTGATTAGCACCACAAGAACTTTGATTGATGCATTAGCAGGAGGAACTTTAATGAACAAGACAGCAGATGAAGCTTGTGCGTTGCTTGAGGATATTGTTTTGAACCACCAGTAGTGGTCAAGCGAGAGAGTCACACCAAAGAAGACAGCTGGGGTCCATGAAATTGATGCCATAACCGCTTTAGCGGCAAAAATTGACAACTTGGCTAAACAGTTGCAAAATAATCAAATGACTGCTAATGCTGTCCAAGCGGCAGTGGTGTGCGAGTTTTGTTATGGTCCACATCATAGTGCAGAATGTCAGGTTGGAAATCCATTTGCGTAAGGTGTAGCTGAACAAGCACAATATGTGGGGAATTTTAATGGGCAGCAGCACAATCAGTACTTTAATAGATGTAATCCAACATGGCATAATCATCCGAATTTTTCTTGGAGAAATACTCAGAATGTGTTGCAATCTGAACAGAACAGCCCACCACGAGAGAATAAGGTAAATTTGGAGGATCATTGGCTCAGTTGGCAACCTCACAAACTCAATTCATGAATGAAACTAGGACAAACTTTCAGAACCAGTCTGTGCAAATCATAAATTTAGAGATACAGTTGAGCCAAATGGCTACGATATTCTCTGAAAGGCAACAAAGAAGTTTACCTAGTACTTCTGAGGTAAATCCTAGAAAAGATGGCATGGAGCATTGCAAAGCAGTAACTTTGAGAAGCGGTAAGGAGTTAGAGAAGCCAATGAGAACCACAAAGGTTGAGAAATGTGAAACGAAGAATGAGGCAAAAGATGAAGAGAAAATAGAAGCTCAGCCACAGCTTATGAAGGAGGCACCTGTAATGGTACCATTCCCTCAACGATTGCAGAAGAATAAGCTTGACAGACAATTTGCTAAATTTCTTGAAGTTTTTAAGAAGCTTCACATTAATATTCCATTTGCAGATGCACTTGAACAAATGCCGAGTTATGTGAAGTTCATGAAGGACATCCTTTCAAATAAGAGGAAGCTTGGAGATTATAAGATAGTTGCACTTACTGAAGAATGCAGTGCTATTCTACAAAAGAAGCTACCACAAAAGCTCAAGGATCCAGGGAGTTTTACTATTCCATGTGAAATTGGCAATATTGTTTTTAAGTGAGCTTTGTGTGATTTAGGTGCTAGCATTAATTTAATGCCTTTGTCTATTTTCAAGAATCTTGGATTGGGAGAGGCAAGACCTACTACTGTAACACTACAGTTAGCTGATCGTTCGCTAAAGCACTCCAGAGGAGTAATTGAAGATGTGCTCGTCAAAGTTGATAAATTCATTTTTCCTGTAGATTTCATAGTTCTTGATATGGAGGAAGACAAAAAAATTCCTATCATTCTTGGAAGACCTTTCCTTGCAACTGGAGGAGCACTTATTGATGTTCGAAAGAATGAGCTTAGGTTGCAAGTACAAGATGAAGAGGTAACCTTTAATGTGTTCAAAGCTTACAAGTACCCAAAAGCAAGTGATATTTGCTTTCGCATTGATGCCGTAAAAGCTATAGTGTCTAACCATGGGGGTCAATTGGATCCCTTGGAGGTTAGCTTGTTACAAGATGATTCTTTTGTTCCGGTGGGATTGGAGCACAAAGAATATTGAGCGACTAAACAACAAAATATGGGTATACGAGCAGTGGGTGAGAAAGAATTGTTGCAATTGCATGAGCTGGAAAAATTATGTGATAAAGAAGATGAGAATGCAAAAAGTTACAAAGAGATGATAAAAAAGTGGCATGACGAACCCATTTTGGGAAAAGATTTCTCTTCTGGGCAACAAATACTTCTTTATAACCCACGGATTCTTGAAAAACGCAAGTCAAGATGGTCTGGCCCCTTTGTTGTGACTAAGGTGTTGTCCTATGGCGCTGTGGAAGTCATTCATTCAAAGAAAAGGTCGTTCAAGGTCAACGAACAATAGTTGAAGACTTATTGGGATGATGAGTTCGATAAGCACAAGACTGTTGTCCACCTTAATTCGTCGTGAAAAAAATTACTCCGTCTGGCTGTCGACGTTAAAACAAGCGTTTTTCAGGAGGCAACCCGACGTTTCTTACTTTTTCTTGATTTAATAATTTTAGTTGTTTTTAGTTAATTTTTGAGTTATAGTTGTCGTAGTTAATTGTTGATTTTTATTGTCATGCTAGGATCAATAATAAGTTTGGGGGAAGCCAAGGCAAAAAGGAGAGGTTCTACCAAGTTATATAGAGGAGAAAATATGGAGAAATTTGTGTTTGGAGTGAAGAGGTTGCGTGCATGGAAGAGGTAAACAAGAAGAAAGGAAGCTGTGCAGTAGCGCCGTTGCGCTAAATTCTAGCGCAGCTGCGCTAGCGTCATCAGAAGTTACGTTTGTTTTAGAGCTGTTCAAAAGAAACAGTAGCGCTGCTGCACTACAAAATGGCGCTACTGCCCTGGCGTCCTTTGCATTGACGTTTGAAAAAAAAAACAGTAGCGCTGTTGCGCTAAAAGAAGCGCCACTGCGTTAACGCTGTTTGAAGTTATGTTTTTGAAATAGCGCTATTGCGCTAAAAAAATGGCACAACTGCGCTGTTGTCTACGGTGACGTTTAAAAAAAAAAAAAAAAGAATCACCATGCCGCTGAAGAATCAATACCACCTCGGGCTCATGTCAATGACGATACTATTTAGGGAAGTCCTCTGATTGTTTTAATTTCATGTTTTCACATTGAAGACAATGTTTTAAGTCCTCTGGTGTTTACTTGCTTGTTTGCGCACTTATTTGTTTCATAGTTGTTTTATGTATTTTCTTGTTTTAGGTGCTTCCTTTTCATGAGTTTTGTTATTTTTATTTGCTTCATTGAGTATTCTAAAAAAAAAGAAAAAAAAAACAAAAACATACTAAAAAAAAATAAAAAAATAAAATAAAATAAAGAAATTTGAAAAAAAAAAATGGAAAACTGAACTGAAAAAATTTTGAAAGTGATGCTGGAAAGATAAGAATTAGGCCAATGATAAGTAGCGTACGAATGACATGATAGTAGTGAGGATAATTGATTGAAGAGTAGCTTTGTTTTATGGAAAATCCCTACTTATTACGCACTTAGCCTTGCCTAGTTGTGTTGTTACTTAGAGAATGTTTATGTAAGTTTAGGTGGCAGAAAAAAAAAAGAAAAAAAAAATGAGTATAAGACTTTAGAACTTGCTTGATTGTCACCTGAGGCGAAATCATAGGTTGCATAGCATTAGAGAAATGATTGAAGCTATCTTTGGATCGTTTGAGCCTTTCAAGCCAACCCTTGTAATAATTGAATATCCCTAATTCACCCTTTTGAGCCTAAGATAGCATTTTCTTTCTTATGCAACTTACAATATCTTCCTTAACTTGTCAAGTTTGATTTCCCCAGATTTTGACGTTCCTACTTGTAACATATGATTGTTCTAGGATGATTATATGGAGTCATGTTTTGTATTGAATGATGGGAGGTTTGATGATTTGGTGATGTACTGTTTTGTTTTAAAAAAAAAATATTGAAAAAAAAAGAAAATAAAAGAATGAAAATAAAAGAGAAGAGTCACACTCCTTGTAGTTAATATCAAAATGCAAGTTTGGGGGAGTGTGGATTCTTTTTGTGTATTTATAAAGGTTGTGGATGAATGTTGAGAAAATGAAATGAAAGAAAAAAGAAAAAAGAAATGTTGAATACTTGTGGTGGTAAGAAGTAGAGTTGGCATGTGCTCCATTGAACATCCTCGAATTGTTGTGTGCTTACAGGTAGTTTAGCCTTATGTTATATCCATTATCCTACCTTGACCCTTGCCACACGTTACAACCAAATAAAAAGTCCTACTGATCTTTAATGCTATGATTAACTTACATTAGTGGAGAGTGGCATGAAAAGTGAGCCTATGAAGTCCGAAGTAATTGAAAACAAAAGATTCACATTGATAATTCACTTAACTTGCATAAACTCAGCTGGGTACAATTGATTGGGATAGAGGCTATACACACACTCACTTGGGGGATTTGAAGTAAAATGAAATTCATGTGAAGTTGAGATTTCTCATGCTTATGATTGAAAATTACCTTTTAAGGTTGAGTTGTCAAAGGCTGCTACTGAGGCCGTGAAAATTTATTATCCAACACCATTGCTTTCGTGAGTTGTCTTGTGTTGAGTATTTGGTTTTTCGGTTCTTTCTTTCTTTAGTTGTGTCTTTTGTTTAAGGGCAAGCAAAGTTTAAGTTTGGGGGTGTTTGTTGGGTGTAATATTGATATATTATTTCAACACCTTTTTACTTTAATTTTGTTAGTTCTTGAATAATATATGAGCAAATTGATTGGTTCCATGTTTGTTTTGCGATGTATATGAATTATATGAGAAGACATGGATTTTGAGGCAAAGATTGAAGAAAAATGAACAAGGGCAAACTTTTATACAACTTGTGGATATATTGCTGAAAATCAGAGTAGCGTAGTCATAGCGCAGCTGCGCAGTGTCACAGGATTTTTAAGGACAATTTGGTAAAAAGGCGCGAAGAGAAGAAAACCCTACAATAAAAATAAGACATCAGACGTTGGGAAGCTTTTGGGGAGGCAGCCATCATTTAGGAGAAGAAAAGCAACATTCTAGAGAAAAAGAAAGAGAAGATTCGCGAGTTGAAGATGGAGGAACGATCTGGAGACGGACTTCTGCCCCAATTCTTCTCCAAATCCTAGTTTTCTTTATCTCTCTCGTCATGAATTATACTATGTCTTGGATTTTATTTAATTTTTTATGATGTTCTGAGCTATTTTTCTAGGGCTATGATGTAGCCAGATTATGAATATTTGATACTTTTGATTTTGATTGATTGATGAACTATTCCATATATGCGTTGAGTATATCATACTAAGTTTAATGCTTATGATTGCCTGATCAACAATTGAATGATTCATGGTTTGGTTTGAGACTGAGAATTGATAACTAAATTAGACCACGTGTGAAATACCATTAAATCGTCATAAGCTAAAGATAGTTATGAGATCTAGTGCAGCACTTGAATTTCTAAGGCTTAATGTGTTCCATAAGTTCACAGTTATCACAGAGATGTAGTTAGTTTGCTTATTGGGATAGGTTATTGATGCTTGAGAAAGATTAATATCTACCTTAGCGAAATTACTAGCAATGTATGGAATAGGCGTCAATTGATTTAAATCACTAGTTTCAAATAGGATTAATCTTGGTGAAATCGGAACCCCTAGAACATTTTAATTCTTGATTTATCATCTTTATTAATTTTTTATTCGCTTTAGTTATTAATTCCAAAAAATACTTTATTTATTAGTTTTTACTCATAATCTCTCATATTTGATTGTCCGAATAAAGTTAAAGCTACATTAATTTCGGTCGTTAATAATCACAGTCCTCGTGAGAACGATCTTTACTTATCACTTTATTACTTGTTGCGATACGTGTACTTACGTTAGAAATCGCACAACAGCGTAGTTTCGAGGTCCCCGTCCGGGTTGGGCGAGTCCTCTACCGGTGCGCTATGGCTTCTGGTTTGTACCATGGTAGTTTCTCAATGAGTGGTAAGAAGAGTGATAGAAATAACACTTTTCCCACAGACGGCTCCAAATTATCGAGGTTGAGAGTTGGGTAAAAGTGCAGGCGAATGAATATCTGACCTAGATTGACTGGAAGTGTATAGAGGAATTGAGCTGAAGAAATTCTTGCATTCATAAATGGAACAGGGTCAACATGAGATTTGTGGACGACGGTTGTTGAACTTGTTGATTTCCCTTTTGGCTGCAGAAAGTACGTTGTAGTATATATACATATATGTATACATATGTATTGTGAATATATGTATCTATACATATATATAAGGACGATACAGGAAGAGTTTTGGACCTGGATGGTGGTTACCCTTACAACGGCTTTGCCCTTCTTGCTTCTTAGTGAACCGGATCAACCACTAATTAGGTAGGGTTTGCTTCTACTAGTGTTGGATTCTCCTTGCGTACATCACCATCAATGATTAAAAACAAGGCTCAGTAGAATTTTTTGTATGAGTAAATATCACTTCACTCCCTGTGATATGCAAAACTATCACGTTATCCCTTGTGTTCACTAAATTATCAAACTCCCTCCCCTCATGTATTTTATTTTCTGAAACACGCCACACCGCCCTCCTCCATTTACTGTCCGCTTAAAAGTGCATTGCACGCGCGGAAAAAGCAATTGGGAATGTGTTTTTTTCTCTATATAAACATTTATATGACTAAAATTCCCTTGCACCTATCCTTACCCAAAAAAATAACAAAAATAAAAAAGCATGCCCATCTTCCCCTCCCCCCACCTCTCCCCAGCCCCCCTGATCTTCTAAGTGGTAGGTGTTGCTATAAGACATTTTTTCTCTTTCTTTTTCTTATTTTGGTTATGATTCTTGTCAACACAAAATGGGCAAGCATGTAGTACGATGACCATAAAATAGCAGGGAATAGGGCTTTATGGGTCTCCATGTTGCAAATGATATTATTTATGGGAAAATGTCAATTTAGTCCCTGAGGTTTATGCTAAAGGCCAAACAAGTTCCTGTGTTTTGTGAAAATATTATTTTCATCCCTGAGATTTTGTTAAAAAATTATTTTTGTCCCTGCCATTAACTTTTATTTAACGGTCAATGGTTTGGCCGAGCAAAAAGACAAAAATGCCCTTATACTTACCTATTATACATTAGGTGGCAAAGAAAAACAAAATAATGTCAAATGTGCACAAAATATATTCCAAAAAATTAGCTATTATTGACAAACTATATTCCAAAATAAAAAATAAAAACAAAATGCAATCTTTATATACATAAATCAACAAAAAAGAATTACAAAAAAAGATTGCATTACAAAAAAAAAGACGTCGATAGGGTGTTGGTTTTTTTTTTGTAATTCTTTTTTTGTTGATTTATGTATATAAAGATTACATTTTGTTTTTATTTTTTATTTTGGAATATAGTTTGTGCAATAATAGCTAATTTTTTGAAATATATTTTGTGCACATTGACATTATTTTGTTTTTCTTTGCCACCTAATCTATAATAGATAAATATAAGGGTATTTTAGTCTTTTATCTCGATCAAACAATTGACCATTAAATAAAAATTAACGGCAGCGACAAAAATAGTTTTTTTTTTAAAATATCAAGGACAAAAATGATACTTTTACAAAATACAAAATTGACTTTTTTCCCTATTATTTATATAAAAAGATGAACTATACAAAATTAGTTTCAAAATTTCACTTCTAATGGTAAATTACTGAATATCAATGGTATGTATTTTTGGAAGGCTTCTAAGGTAAAGTTGCAGGAAGCAGTTCTGCAAATTGAGGAAGAAGTCCACATATGTGCTCGAGATTACTTTGTTGTGGTCGATTCAATTTCAAAATAAAAAAAATATGTGGCATAAAAAATTGCTGAGATGAGGAATGATCTTTTAGAAAACTGTTGGTGTTGTTGTTGACATTCACCGAGGATCCTTACTTGCACAATTGAGCGTCGCTTCTGACGAAAGCCACTAATTTCTCTCTGATTGTTTCTTGTTTGGTCTTTTTGTGTATGGTAAATAAGCCTTATATGCAAGTTAAAAGCTAAGAGCATTGGACTCACTGTAACGAGCCTTACAGAGAACATTATGCAACCGTTTATGTATTCCTTGTTTACATCTTCTCAATCACGTTGTATCATTGGTTCAGTGGGTCGGGGTAGGGGTGAGGGGCTGGGGGGCTTACGGGGGTGGGGGTCGGAAAAGAGTGAGGAAGATGATAACAATTTTTTAAAAATTTTTTAATATGTGTAATATAATATAAGGGGTGAGGAAGATGATGATAATTTTTTTTAATATATATAATATAATATAATATAATATAATTTTTTTTAAAGAGGGGTAAATCGGTCATTTCATTTATTTTTTAATAGTGTTAGTTTAAAATAAACGAAGGAGGTGGTGTGATGAGTTTTAAAAAATACGGAGGGTTTCTAATAGTTTTTAGAACATAAGAGGATAGCATGATAATTTCTCAAATACAAGAGGGTAACGTGATATTTTTTTTTTTTTTTTTTGGTATTAACTAACCGAACGAATGTACGATCAAATACAAAACTAGCTTTTGTAGTCGTAGGTTCAATAGGAATACCTACCTATATATATATGTATAGGTAAATATATATATATATATATATATATATATTGATAGACGTATAGACGTATATATACTAAATATATATGTATACATATGTATGGGGTAGTTTGTGTTGGGGATATAAGAAATAAATTAAAAGAAAGGAAAGGAAGGGTGTAAGGCTATCCTCAATAGAGTCTCTATATGGGTCTCTATAAATTATTTGTAGAGACCCATATAGAAACTAAATAGTATTTTAGAGACCCACTTAGAAACTAAGGCAAAAAAACTATTATAGAGACTCATTTAGAAACCAAGATAAAAAAAATCTTCAGTGATGTCTCTATAAAATTGAGTCCCTATATCGTGTTAATTTTAATTTTACATAATAATTTGATTATGTATAATTTTTTCTTGTGTGTTACTTTTTTTTTAATTACTTGTTATTTAGATTATCTCAATTTTTTTAACAAATATTTCAAGCAAAAAATATATAATTTGTGACAAACATAACGTTTAAAAAATTAGGATTACTTTTAATTACATAATTGCATTTTGAAAAAAAATTAATTAAAAATCTCTAATAATAATTTATCATACGTAAAAAAAAAATCTTAATTAAAAATCCTCGTGTGTTGCGTTTATATTTTTTTTTCTTCATTTTATTCAATTTGTACATTAATAAATATTATTAATTTAATCACAAATCTTTTATCTAAATAATATCCATTTGATTGGATTTTTTTATACTCAATCTCATCCGTTCGTTTGTTATCTCAATATCAAATATCTTATCCATGGTGACATCCATTGGATTGGATTACCTTTCTTCAATCTCATCCGTTCATTTGTTATCTCAATCACAAATCTTTTATCTAAATAATATCCATTGGATTGAATTTTCTATACTCAATCTCATCCGTCCATTTGTTATCTCAATATCCAATATCTTATCCAAACACCATCCATTTGATTGGATTTCCTTTCCTCAATCTCCTCCATTCATTTCTTATCTATTTTGCATTCAATTTCCTATATATATTAAGCCCTCAATCCTTTAACACTCACAACAATTCAAGCATACAATCTCTCTCCATTGAATTGTATTTATTTTTCTCAATCTCATCCATTCGTTTCTCTTCTATTTTGCTTTAAATTTCTTAAATATATAAAATGGCCCAACAAGGAACCGATTCCCCCCCATCCGACAACGAAGTCCATAACCATGCGAACGCGATGATGATGATGTACACACAATATCAATCAATAGTGCAGGCTGCACAGGAAACAATTACAGATCAACATGGAGGAACATCATCGCGTCGACGATCCATACGAAGAGATCGGGTAGATGCTCATAATAGGCTAATGAATGATTATTTTGTTGACCGTCCTTTGTATCCTGCTTCTGAATTCCAAAATAGGTTTCGCATGAGGCGCAAAATATTTTTGAGAATTATGGGAGATATTGTGCATTTTGACGATTACTTCAAATAGAAACCGGATGCAGCCGGAAAGCTTGGTTTCTCACCATATGTAAAGATAACAGCCGCGCTTCGTATGCTTGCCTATAGAAACCCAGCAGATGCAAATGACGATTATTTGAAAATTGCAGAGACCACATGTTTGGAGTCGATGATGAGATTCTGTCGTGCCGTAAATGCAGTGTATGGAGACGAGTATCTTCGTCGACCAAACAATGC
The DNA here is from genome assembly GCA_037974665.1 of Ehretia macrophylla. NCBI lineage: Eukaryota > Viridiplantae > Streptophyta > Magnoliopsida > Boraginales > Ehretiaceae > Ehretia > Ehretia macrophylla. The sequence goes on from CM075769.1 coordinate 65,650,306, forward strand.
AGACATGTATAGGCTACTGCGAAAAGCCGATGAACGGGGATTTCCTGGAATGATAGGTAGTATCGATTGCATGCACTGGGAATGGAAAAATTGTCCAACCGCGTGGGCGGGTACATATGCTGGGCACCATGGTTCTCCTACCATAATCCTTGAAGCGGTTGCATCGTACGACACTTGGATATGGCATTCATACTTCGGTCCACCAGGTGCACGCAATGATCTTAATGTATTATACAGCTCACCTATATTTAATGATGTTCTTGAAGGACTAGCAACGCGCATTCGGTTCACCGTTAACAGGAGACGATACAAACAAGGATATTATCTGGCTGATGGTATATATCCTAAATGGTCCACCATCGTTCAAGCATTTACCGATCCACAAGGTGAAGATAAAATCTTATTTACAAGATTGCAACAGGCATACCGTAAGGATGTCGAAAGGGCTTTTGGAATCCTTCAAGCTCGGTTTGAGATTGTCAGAGGGCCATGTCGTTTTTGGCATGAGGATGATATTGGGGAGATTATGAAGACATGTATAATTCTTCATAATATGATTGTTGAAGATAACCGGATAGAAGAAGGCGATGATTTTGTGGATGATCCGTCTCGTTTTCATGTAGACGAGCCACCTGTTGTGCCCGATCGAGATCCAATTCCGATTAACGAATATTTAAACAATCGTGGACAAGTCAGGGACGAAACTGCGTACTTTCTCCTCTGAAGTGACCTTGTTCAACATGTGTGGAATGAATTTGGTGTAGGAAATATAAATTTGTAATCTCATTATGCAATTTGATATCTAATAAAACATATATTTAACTAATTAAAATATGAATTACAAACACATAGCTGATAAATAATACAAATACATCTATTGTTCTTCGTTAAGTGAAGTCATATGAGGATGATATACGTCATTATCAAAGTTAATCAAACAGGATGCCCTTTTTGCCATAATTGCATTTTGTTCCTCAATTATCTACGCTTTTCTGGCTGGAGTTTCGATTGTCGAAGTCTTTGTCATCATAATCTTATAATCGTTAGAAGTTTCTATTTCCTGTTTGTACTCCTTCATTGTTTTTGTCATGTCTTTCGCTTGTTCATTAAGATCTTCCACAATGGCCTTACCCTTTGCTTGTTTTCTAGCCTTTTTGTTTCCAATCGGCCTTGACGATCTCGGGGTTTCCGGCACTGATTCCACGGGATCATCATTATCAAGAGAAAAATCCGTCTCAGGTGGACTCATATTCATCATTGGACTCGCAATATCGATTATTGATCGCCATTTTTTCCCGTGTTGTAAAATTGACCAACAGTGTTCGAGGTTGAAATTCTGACCCATAGCTGTGTATAAGCGTCTTGCGTCATCCATCTACAAAACAATTAAATATCTCTCAAAATTTAATTTTAAAATTTGTTAAGTATTAAATACAATATACTCTATAAAAATACAATTACTTTGGCTAAAAAAACTCACATTGTCAACGATATTTGCTCCGCTCCTTGGTCTCATATTAACTTGAGCAAGACATTCCGCAAATTTTGTGCATTTTTGGTTTATTTGCGTCCATCGAGATTTAAGGCTCTTCGTTGTTCTTTTTTCACTTGGATTGTTGGGAGGGTGAAACTCTTCATATTTTTGTAGAACTCGATTCCACATTGTTCCTGATGTTTGGTTTATCCCGATCAAAGGATCTTCGCTAATCGCGATATAGGCCCGGCACAAAGCCTTATCATCTTCATGCGTGAAATTACGTCCCCTTGAAAGTCCGTCTGCGCATTCCATATCTGCTAATCTATAAATAGGAAAATAATGATAGTTAGGTTGATTTATTTAAAAATATACTAATACTAATTCAATAAATAAAGCTAAATTAAAAAAAAAATAGAAGTTCCTAATTTAAAAAAAAAACCCTAATTACAACTATAAAAAATTCATATAATTACAATTAAAATAATATAAAACTTAAATTAAAACATATAAAAAATATAAAAGCTAAAAAAAGTTTAATTGCAATTGAAAAATAACCAAACTTAAAAAACTAAAACAAAAAACATTAAAAAAAGTATAAAAACTAAAAAAACTATACAAACCAAAAAACTAAATTAAAAAAGTAAAAATAACCAAACTAAAAAAACTAAAACAAAAAAATTCATATAATTACTATAAAAACTATAAAAACTAAAAAAGCTATACAAACCAAAAAACTAAATTAAAAAAGTAAAAATAACCAAACTAAAAAAACTAAAACAAAAAACATTAAAAAAAACTATAAAAACTAAAAAAGTTATACAAACCAAAAAATTAAATTAAAAAAGTAAAAAACAAAACATTAATTAAAATATATATTAAAAAACTTAACTAAAAAAAAAAATAACCAAACTAAAAAAACTAAAACAAAAAACATTAAAAAAAACTATAAAAACTAAAAAAATTATACAAACCAAAAAATTAAATTAAAAAAATAAAAAACAAAACATTAATTAAAATATATTTTAAAAAACTTAACCCCCCCCCCCCCCCCCCATTCTCCCTCCCCTTCTACCTTTCCCTTTCCCCTTTCCCTTCCCCACGCCGCACCACCCTCCCACCCCACGCCACCCACAGCGCACCACCCCCCACCCCACGCCACCCCACCCCCAGCGGCCCCGTCCCCTCCCCTCTACCTCCCCCCACCATCGCGCACCTCCCCCCCACCCCACTGCCCCCCCACCATCGCGCACCTCCCCCCCACCCCACTGCCCCCCCACCATAGCGCAGCACCCCACTGCCCCCCCCCCTTCTCACCATCGCGCTCCCCACCCACGCCGCACCACCTATGCGCGCCCCACCCCACTGCCCCCCCCCCCCCCCCCCCCCGCGCGCGCGCGCGCGGACGCGCGCCTCACCATCGCGCTCCCCACCCCACTGCGCCCCCCACCATCGCGCGCCGCCACCCCACTGCCCCCCCTCCCCCCCCCCCCCCCACTCTCTGCCTTGCTGCCATCAACCATTTTTTTTTTCTCTGTTTATTTACCTTTTTTTTCTGTTTGTTGAGGAAAACAAGCTTAAAAATCTGTGGTATGTTTCAAAATTTGTTTGTGGATGAAGATTTGTGAATTTTTTGTTGGGTTTTTTTGTTCAGATCTGGTTGCATATATAGATGGATTCAACGGTTCCTTTTTTTTTTTTTTTCAGCTTTTGCAGGATGTTAAACGGTTACATTGTCAGAATGTTGTGTTTTTTTTTTTTTTGTTTTCTTCTCTGATCAAAAAAAAAAATTGTATTTTTTTTTCAGATTTGACGTTCTGACAAGAACGTCAGATCGTCACATGCCAAGTCAGATCGTCACATGCCAAATTTAGAGACTCATTTTTGTCTTCTTGTATAGTCTCCATTTTCTTCAACAAATTTGTTGAAGAAAATGGAGACTAGGTGCTATTTTAGAGACTCAAAACTTGAGTGATGTCATGATTTTGTCAAAAATTATCAAATAGTATTTTAGAGACCCCCATTGGTGATGAATTTTGATCAATAGAGTCTCTAAAATAGTAATTATTGCTATTTAGAGACCCATTAGAGACTCTATTGAGGATGCCCTAATGGAGATTCGGGAGTAATCTAGTGGTAGGTTACTCTCCGCGAGACCAAGGTTTGAATCTCATGGGGGTGGGGTGTTAAAAAAAAGTGTGTAATGGTCTTTTCAAATGTTTTAAAAGGAAACAGATTTCTCTTCTGCTCAAATAATTTTTGTGTTATTAAAAACTGTTATACAAAACTATTCAACAAAAAAAAAAAACACTTTCAAATAGGCACTATATGTTTGGCAAGCAATCGCCACCTTATATAATCTTGAAATTTATATGACTAGATCAGTTTTTTAAATCTATAAATGATAACATAAGACCAAAAGGTGGTAACTTGGATTTGATTTGATAAATTTCCAAGACTGATGGAAACTTCAGAGAGTAATACATATAAGTGCATCAGGCAATATCAATATGCCGTCACAGGGACACTAGCTAGTCTGCATGTTAATGCGTATATATATTTGATATCCACAAAAAGTTATGCTACAATTAATCTTGATTTCTATTCTACATTAACGACCTATTGACATGAACATGTCGGAATTTGTAAAAGAAGCTATAGATTCCAGTGTTTCGGAAGTTGAGGGATATGTTGCAGCAAGATCTTGAAGGCCAACATCCTTGTGATCTTGACGGAGCATTTTGTTGCTGCTCAGCTGCAATGCAAATTCAAGACGTGCAACAACTTCAACCATAGTAGGCCGAGATGCTCGATCGTCATGCAAGCATATTTCAGCAATTTGCACAAATTCATTTAAACTGTCTGATGAAATTTTCCCCATCAGAGTTGCGTCAATGATTTTATCAACTTCTCCCTCTCTGATGTGCTCTTGGACCCACAATTGTAGACTCTGTTGATCCTCTGAGAGCGTTATATCCAGTGGTGGTCTTCCACACAAAACAATCAACAGCACAACACCAAAAGCATACACATCACTCTTCTCACTTAGCTTACCGGTTCTCACATAGGCTGGATCCAGGTAACCCATTGTGCCTATAACTCGGGTAGAGAAACTGGTAATGGAAGTGTTCAAGAACTCGCTCGGTTCCCCTTTTGCTAACTCAAAATCTGAAACCTTGGCCACCAAGTTCTCATCCAACAGGATGTTTGACTCTTTCACGCCACAATGTATCACTCCAGGTTTAGTGCCAGTGTGAAGGTAGTCTAATCCACGAGCAGCGCCAATGCAAATTCGAAGTCGTTGCTCCCTGGTAAGTGGAAAGCCATCATTGCTGTTCCTGATTCTGTATAGATGCAGATGGTCAGCAAGAGTGCCCTGAGGCATATATTCATAAACAAGGATCATTTCCTGGGGCTCATGATTGTAGCAGTAACCTATCAAGGAGACCAGGTTGGGATGTTGGAGTTGTGAAACCATGCTAATCACAGAAGAAAAGTTATGATAGTAACTGTACCTAAATCTTTTGTTGAAAACTCTAGTATTCATTTGCTTAAGAAAACCTTCATACGCTTTGTCAGCTATACGATGCTCTGAGCTAAAGTTGCTAGTGGCTGCCCGGATCTCAGTTACCGAAAAGCGGAGGGGTCCAACTGGTAAAACCAGATCTTCGTTCTTTGATGATTTTGCTCTGAGCCAGAGAATTTTCCAAGGCCAACGTCTTGCAGGTTTAGAGTTGGAAGAGTAATCCTTTTTATTCCCCTGCAAGTCCGCTTCATTATATGGCTCTTTCTTTTGAATTTTACCTTTGGAAGTAGATATGACATTTTGCTGATGTGTGGGTGCCATTTCACAATGTGTAGAACTTTCATCGCTGCAGGGCACGCCCACATCAGTCATCTCCTCTGATATGGTTTGAAGAGATAGGGCCAATTCAAGGTTAGAAAGATGGCCAACAGCCTCGACATCTTGTGATATTGACGGAGCACTTTGCTGCTGCTCTTGCTGCAATGCAAATTCAAGACTTGCAACCACTTGAGCCATAGTAGGTCGTTCTCTAGGTTGTTCAAGCAAGCATTTTTTAGCAACTTCGACAAATACATTCAGACTACCTGATGAAATATTCCCCCTTAGAGTCACATCAATGATCTGATCAATTTCTCCCTCTCTGATGCCCTCTTGGGCCCACAATAGTAGACTCTGTTGATGCTCTGAGAGCCTTATATCCACTGCTGGTCTTCCAGATAAAACAACCAAGAGCACAACACCAAAAGCATACACATCACTCTTCTTACTTAGCTTACGGGTTCTAAAATAGGCTGGATCCAGATAACCAAATGTGCCTTTAACATTTGTGGTAATGAAACTGTTCAACAAGCTCGATTTTTCCAGTTTAGCTAACCCAAAGTCTGAAACCTTGGCCACCAAATTCTCATCCAACAGGATGTTTGAGTCCTTCACATCACGATGTATGACTCCAGGTACAGTGCCAGTGTGAAGGTAATCTAATCCACGTGCAGCGCCAATGCAAATCCTCAGTCGTTGCTCCCAGGTAATAGGAAGGGAATCATTCCTGCTCCTATCAATTCCATACAGAAGGTGACCAAGTGTGCCCCGAGGCATATATTCGTAAACAAGGATCATCTCCTGGGACTTGTCACAGTAGCCTATCAAAGAAACAAGATGAACATGTCGAAGCTTAGAAAGTGTTCTGATCTCCATCCAGAACTCTTGTGCCCCTTGTTTGGAGTTTGAAGCCAAGCGCTTTAGGGCGACAAGCTTATCCCCATTATCAATGAATCCTTTCCAATGACAAAACCATCATTGAAGTTTTGGGTTGCTGACTGGATCTTACCAAAGGAAAAGCGACGGCATAATTGTTCCGTGGATGTTGATGGTATATATTTGTCCTTGCCACTATTGCCTTCCTTAACTGACAAAGTTTGGTTCCCAAAATTTCTGCAGTAAATAGACAACAATATTTATTAGAATCATCACAATTGTAAGACTTGTGGCAATTCCGTTTCTGCTGACAGAAACTAACATCAATTTCAGGAGCTTTGAGGTCCAATATGTGGAAGCTTGTGGAGAGTATTCAGGGTTTGGACCGGCTAGATTGTTGTCAGGGTTGCTTAACTTCATAATCTCTAATCCATTTAGGAGTCCATCTATCAACTCAATCTTTGACTTTACAACAATTGAAAGAACACTTTTGCCCTTTTCTCTATCTCCTTTCATTATCACGGTGTAGTCCCTGTGCACTGGAATTCCATTGCCACCACTCCATTGGTTGACATCAGCATTAGTCTCAGCCATTTGATTATTTATAAAAATACTGAACACCCTCTGGCCACTCTTTATCATCCTTGGCTCAAGTTCGCAGAAAAGAAGCCTAATCAAATATCCAAATCCTATATCAACAGGTATTTTCCAGGTGAAACTGTATATCTTGTTGGCTAGCTTGTTTGGATTTGTTGACCAAGATGTCTGGTAAATTTCATGTGGTGCAACATATATCAGCATGGATGGATATTTTATCATGCGTGTCCCATAATTTACTGCATAAACTTCAGATTCCGTCAAGTAATTAGCATCATCAGACCATCTACGATACAAGCCGGAATCTTCTGCTGGTGAAATGGAACTCCCACCAATATTTAGTCGTTGAACCACTTCAAGTGCAGTTTGATTATCTACATAGTAGAATCGATTTTTCTGGCCGACTATATTGGCACCTAGATCACCCTCACGCGTATAATAAAGACCAGTAGGCATGGAAGTGATCTCAATTCCATTGATAAAGGCATATGTTTTCTCTGATTTTCCAGGTTTAGAAGGATAAAATACAATGGTCAATGCTTGATCTTCTTCCACATTCAAACAGTATTCCTTGATAAAATATTTTATGCCTAAAGAACCAGCAGCAAGGGAAGCACTAAGTTGCTAAGGAGAGTGAAAGGACCGGCCTTAACAGAAAATAAATCATAAGATTTCTCGAAACCCCTGTAGAGAGCTGGGTAAAAGTGCAGGCGAATGAATATCTGACCTGGATTGACTGGAAGTGTATAGAGGAATTGAGCTGAAGAAATTCTTGCTTTCATAGACGGAACAGGGTCAGCATGGGATTTGTGGATGATGGCTGTTGAACTTGTTGATTTCCCTTTTGGCTGCAGAAAGTACATATGTTTTGAGCCTGTATCTCCAATCCCTTCACGGCCATCAAGTGTCGTTGACTTGCCAGTCGAGCCACAATTGATCGCAACATCACCAATGAAGTAGTAAGGTTTCGGCAAGTTAGCACTAGAAGCGAAAGTAATTATCAGATGATGGATCAACAAGAAACACAACAGATTGACAAGTGAAGCTGAGAAAAAGTTCATCTTTCTCAGGCCTTGTAAAAATACAAGAGAGATGGTGATAGTTGACTAGATAGTCAAGCTAATTACAACTGTAGCTAGTGATAATTGTAAGACCCTCACCTGCTGTGAACAACTTTTCTTTTACTTTCTGCCTATGGAATATAGCATCATAAGAGAATATGGAGAAAAGAGTTTACCTTTCAATTTATTTTATTTTATTTTTTTTTAAAAAGGCAATGTAGTAGATAACAACTTTGCATATAATAATGCATCTCATGTTTAAGCATGCTCATGTTTCAGTTTTTCTTTTCCTTACTTGCCGGTGGTGAGTTATAAAATATTGTCAAAGTTCTGCTTTTCATTTCTTTATATGCTAGAGTTGGACGGGTGAGTTGCTGAACATTATCTAAATTTCAGTTTTTCATTTCTTTATACACCAAAGATGGACGAGTGAGTTGTTAGGCATTGTCAAAGTTTTAATTTTTCATTTCTTTATATGCCAAAGCTGGACTATAAATATAAGCACCAATGAAGAATTTACTCCGGCAGTTTGGCAAAATAATCAGTCATACTATATTCCTTCTAAAATACTTGTGCATCAATTTCGACAAAGAACCAGTTTTTGTGCGGGATTTTTACTAAAGATTTCCTAATCTTATTAAGTTGCTCGCGTGAGGAGGTAAGTCTTATTGATGCTATAAATTAACTTAGTTATTAATACTGCAACTAATATATTTTATAATCATAAAGCTTAACTACATGTCTTAATCTAGGACTGTGAGTGATGATATTAAAAGTCTACATAATTCGCGAAATTTAGTCTTCGTAATATCTAACTTGGAAGTGAGGTAAGTGGGGTTTTTCATCTCTTTCTATTTCTTCCCAAATATTTCTTGCGTGAACTCGTGTATCTATTTTGTATCGTGTAATACTTCTAATTATATTGTACTCAATCCTCGATATTACATCACATCCTATTCATCCTATTACTCTATTTATACTGTGTTTTACTCATTATTTATCATTAATTATTAGTCCTATCACATTATTATTAATTCTTGTGATATTCATACTCTTACTAGATCTATTTATTATTATTTATGAGTTGGGCATTCTTTATTTATTTCATCACACCGGAATAATCATTAAATCTTGTTAATATTTCTTCTTTCTTAAATTCCTAGAAAATCTTGTATCCTAGATTTCACCTTGTAATGACCTTATTCATATAATATTCTTTATCTTTTTGTACCATTTTTTTCATCACTGAACCATGACAATTAATTTATTCAACTCTACCTATTCTTGGTTTATATATGCAGGACTTTCTTTCCCGTATTACTCATGAATGACGTCCTTATTTTCCGCTGCCGTATTTTCTTTCTAATCGTTATCCTTTTACTCTGTTAACATCATATCTCGTGTTTACATGTTCAACGTTGACTCGAGCATGTCCCTATTCTTGTCCAACATAGTGATCCTTGTTCTTAGATTCCTTAACTTTAACTTGAATGACTACTATAATTTTATTATGAAACGTGATAGATATTGTACTTACTCAAGCTGTGAACTTTACGTGACGTGATTGCTATTTACTCGCTTGTCGTGATGGGATCCCTTATTCGTGTATGCCTATTGGGTGTTACACCCATAAAGTGTCGTGATCGTGATTATATTGCTACTATGTAACCACAGCTTATCGTGTATAATATTTATTTTACACACATTACACTTATTATTATTTCGTGATTGTGATTTGACTTGAGTTAGTTCCAATCAAAATACATTTAAAGTATCCATGTCAAGCTTCTTCCATGATCTCTTGTTCTCATCTCTTGTTCTTGTTTTGCACTTCTATTTTACAGGAGTATTGTTTTTGGGGAGAAACCCCTACTTACTGAGTATTTGATTTCACTCACCCTTTGTTCTTCGCACTGTTTTCTTTATAGATAACGAAGAGTAATTACGAAAAGTACAAGAGTAGGGTAGTTCATCCTATATGAGAACTCATGGGAATAGAGTGGTTTTCTTGTGATTGAAGATTTCATAAGTATGATTTGTAATAAAAGCTTTAGTACTCTGATGTAACTTGCCTCCATTATGCCTAGCTTGTTAAAGAGGTCTTGCCTCTCTAACAAGCAGCATGTCATGTCTCAAAATCATTTAAAGAATGAGATTTTGGATCGTGACAATAATGGTTGCAAAGAACCAGTGGCAGAGTTGTGTTCAGTAGTCAATGATGCTTTACAAGAGTTCCTTCCTGGAATATCTTAAAAAGACCTCGACTTATGACCCCCTCTTTTTTGTTTCTTGATTTGTTACGAGTCTAATATTGTAAGTATTAGCCAAAATGCATAATGAGAGAACCATAGGAATCTTAGAATCAGCCTAATGTTTGGTTTATTCTCTAATAATTATAAAGCAACAAGTAGTTTTTGCTAGCACAAATTTTTGCAGTTTGTAGCCAATTAAGTGATAACTGATAACCAATAAACCATTATCCATTGAATATAATGAAAGGTACTAAGGTTTCCCAGGAGAGTTTTGCTCCTGACTTGGCAATTTAAACCAAATCAAAATTATCCCACTAATATCATCCTAATTGTAGAGTTTAGTTAAAAATTATCTAGTAACGAATAAAATACACGGTAACAGCATAAGAGTACCGGCTTCTTAAAAATTTTCCACACTTGAACGGTGACTTAAAAGTTTTCATGTGGTAACCTTCTTTTTAAAAAAAAAAAAAAAAAAAAATTCAAATGGAGTCCTAAACTAATTTTACATGACAATGACGTTTTACACTTCAAGAATTAATCTTGAAATCTCTTGCACTTAAAGTAAAAATAATACCACTAGCCCAAATTTTGGTAGTTTGGTGTTAGAATTTCTAAAAGTGTCACACTGACATCAAAAAAGATATTGTTATACCATTTTTGTCACCATTTTCTCGGACCAGATTTTGTAGTACATTCATTTTGTAATTAGAGTTGATTCTTTTTTTTTTTGTTTTGTCAAGTTAGAAAACATCAAAAAAAAAAAAAAATAGTACATGAAAAGACTTAGATACCCTCACTAATGCACCACCAAAAATGTCATTCTAATAACTTTGTATCCAAATCTATCTTTTCTTTACTCTTTACAATACAAACAAAGTATTGTAACATCATTTTCTTCTTTTTTGTTATTCAATCTAACAAGTATGCGGACCTAAGTTTAGCCACATAAACTCGAAATAATAAGAGTCGCCATACATAATAACAGACACATGTTTTTTCTTTAATCTCTATAGATATTTTCTTAAACAATCTATAAAATTCACCCTACCCATGAATACTAGTAAAAGTAGCACAAGTAAGTTGCCATTAGTTGTTATTAGGTGAATAATATTAGAGTGGCTGTATTAGTACTTTATTGATAAATACAAGTACGAGAAATGAATAACACATACCTCCATTCAATTAATGGGGGCGCTTGTGAAGCCAATTTTCGTGCACGAAATCTACAAAATTCAGAATCCCTTTGTTATTCATGTCCTCTCCACTTATATTCTTCTCCATCTTGCTGTGATTCTATCCTGTAGTCACTGTGGTTGTTGGAGTAGCTGACGATATTTTAAAATAAGGTCGTTGAAGCTTATTAACGACCGCATAGCGCAGTGGATTAGCGCGTTCGACTTCGGATCAAAAGGTCGTGGGTTCGACTCCCACTGTGGTCGCGTCCTTTCTTTTCCTCACCCTCCTAATCACTGTTAAGAGAAGAAGCCTATTTTTTAAGTTCGTAAAATCTTTTGCAGCAGGTAGAATCACTGTTAAGAGAAGAAACAGAGCTTTAAAAATAATATTATATATGTCTCACGACATTACATAGCATATCATTTATTATTAAATTATTATGGTAACACTTTACGCCTTTCGTACCCATTTTTTCCAGTTGATGAAGGTCTCCCGCCAATAGAGACAGACAATTCTATGTCCAACACCATCAATGAGCCACCTCCCTCTCCTCAACCGCAACCTTCCATCGTTCACCACCCTCCTCCAACACAACAAGAGCATCCAACACCTCTCCCGCCTCGGCCGCATTGTCGAAGCACGCCAACTGTTCGACTCAATGTCCCACAGAGACGCCGTCACTTGGAACACCATCATTTCCGGATATTCCCGCAACAACCTCGTCCACGAAGCCCGTGCCCTCTTCAACGCATTCCAGGCCAAGAACATCCGTACTTGGACCATCATGCTATCTGCCTACGCGAACTCGGGAAATGTTAACGAAGCTATTAACATTTTCAACGCAATGCCTGAGAAAAACGTGGTTTCTTATAACGCTTTGTTGACCGGGTTTGTGGATAATGGTAATGTTGTTAGTGGGAGGAGGTTGTTTGATGAGATGCCTAGGAACGAGGTTAGTTACAAAGTTATGATTTCCGGGTACGTTGAGGTTAATGAGGCCGGCAAAGGGTGGGATGTATTTCGGTTAATGCATAGGGGGGGCGACGTGAAGCCAGATGAGAAGGTGTTTTTGGCGGCATTGGAGGCGATCATGGGGTTGGAGGATGTCAGTTTGGTTGATAATTTGATGGCGTTGGCAATGAAGCTGGGGTATGGTGACGATGTAGTGGTGGGGACCGCGTTTTTGAATGCTTATACAAGGACTGAAAGGTTGGAGTTTGCGGTGAAGTTCTTTGAAAGGATGTCAGAGAAGAATGAGTATACTTGGACTAAAATGATTGCTGTGCTTGGAAAGTGTGGTAGGTTGAGCGATGCAGTTGAGGTGTATGAGAGGGTTCCCGAACAGAGTGTTTCCACACGAACAGCGATGATGACTGCATATGCGCAGAATGGGAGCATATTAGATGCAAGGCGTGTGTTTGATGAGATTAAGAATCCGAATGTGGTGGCGTGGAATGCGATGCTTGCTGGTTATGCAAAAAATGGGATGGTTGAGGAGGCTAAAGATTTGTTCTTGCAAATGCCAGTGAGGAATTTAGCTTCTTGGGCAGCAATGATCTCCGGGCTTGTACAGAATGGATGCAACGAGAAAGCTCTGAAAGTGTTAGCTGAGCTACATAGATCAGGGAGTATTCCTAGTGATTCTGGCATCATAAGCGCCTTAGTGGCATGTGCCAACACTGAAAATCTTGAGGCAGGTAAACAGATACATTCTCTTGCCATCAAATCTGGCTGTCAGTTCAATTCATGCATCGGAAACTGCTTGATAAATATGTATGCTAAATGCCATAGTGATGCTGTTAGCACCTTTTGGAAGATGCCCAAACGTGACGCTGTGTCTTGGGCAGCTGTGATATCTGCTTCTGTGCAGGCTGGGCAAGATGAAGCTGCATTTCGGTTATTCTGTGAAATGTTGAGATATGGAATCAAACCAAGAGAACAGACAGTTACCAGCATATTGAGTGCCTGCAGGAGCCTAGGCACAACCAAGATAGGGGAACAGTTCCATGCCTTAATTTGTAAGACTGGATCGGGTTCGTGTTTATATATTGGTAATGCTCTGATAACAATGTATTTTAACTGTGGGTCTGTGGATGGTGGTCTTAAGGTGTTTGAGGAGATGGAAGAACAAGATGTTGTCTCATGGAATGCTGTTTTAACTGGCTGCGCTCGGAATGGACTAGGTGAGAAGGCCATTCAGATGTTCAAGAAAATGACGTCTGAGGGGGTTGCTCCAGATCAAATTAGTTTTCTTGGACTTTTGGCTGCTTGTAGCTATGACGGGCTAGTGGCAGAAGGGCTGGCCTATTTTAGTTCTATGAAACAGGGTTATGGGATTGAACCATCAATCAGTCACTACACGGTAATAGTTGATCTTCTTGGCCGAGCAGGACTCCTCTTTGAAGCCAAATCTCTTATAGAAAACATGCCTATGGAGCCAGATACTGTAATTTGGGAAGCTCTTCTTGCTGCTTGGAAGATCGACCGTGATAGTAATCTTGGTCTAAGAGTTGCTGAGGAACTCTTACAAATTGGTACACAAGAGGCTGGGGCATATGTGTTGCTATCCAATCTTTATGCCTCTCAAGGCAGGTGGGATAAGGTCAGTGAAGTACAGAAGCTGATGCTGAGTAGAGCAGTGAATAAAGAACCAGCATTCAGCTGGATCCAGATAAAGAATAACTTTCACTTTTTCCTCACAGGGGACCGGACACATGACCAAATAAATGAGATTCACTCTACATTGATGGAGTTCTATAAACGCTTCCAAGCAGCAGGTTATGTGCCTAACACACACTTTGTTCTTCATGACGTGGAGGAAGAGCAAAAAGAGGATGAACTTCTATATCATAGTGAGAAAATTGCCGTTGTCTTTGGCATCTTGAATACACCAACTGTGTCACCTATCCAGATTATGAAAAATCTGCGTATTTGTGGTGACTGTCACACTTTTATGAAGTTCATGTCCAAAGTGACAGAGCGAAAGATTACAATCCGAGATCGTAATAGATTCCACCATTTCCGAGATGGATTGTGTTCTTGTGGTGATTACTGGTGAAAATATCATGGGTCAGCCCCTCCGAATGTACTTAAGTCCTTGATTCAGCACAAGAAAATCAGGAGTGCAGGTCAATCGAGTTTAAATATGAAACAGTGATCATCGATTCCCAATTAGTTTGCTTTGCCCTGCAGAATCAGATGCTGATTGTCTTCTGCATAGGGGTCTGGGTTGATGAAATTTGTTAAAAAGTGGGAATTTCATGGCCTGGGTTTAAAAGATGCTTGAGGTCTGCTCAGTTTCGCGTATGGGATCAGGTTTATAGGTATGTTAAGTTTTATTATGATAACCTGATTATCTTTTCCTTCTTACTGTAGCTTTCGTAAAGTTGGTCATTGCTTTTCATCCACGTTCCGTGTTGATGAAACTGGATGAAACTGGAGTCCTGATTCATTAAAACTGTCACTTTTGCCTCTACCCCTGACAGGTGATGACGATGATGGGATATGCTCTCAAGTGTGTGAAAGCAAAATCTGACAAGTGACATCTCAAATACTCAATAATGGATCGGTTTTGATGGTTTCTGCATCTTCATAACCACCTTGAAGAGTTCCCTTGGCCAATTCATTCAAGGGAATGAAATGGGGAAGAGGAATGTTCCATCATAATATTCGAACTTGATCCCTTTCTGGGCCTTACTTGGAATATTTTGAAGAATAAAGCACGCTTGAAGAGCGGGAACTGCGAGTAATGCTAATGACGCAATCATAGCTGCGTAGGTGCAGGCATCTTTCCATTTCTGTGAGAACCTTGTATAAGTTTTCATGTTCTTACATGTTTCTATGCATACCCTGTTGTCTCGTATACTAGTAATCTAAAATGAAATCTTTGTGGAAACTCTTGAACATTCGTTTATTAGGTGTATATATATCCATTTACTTTTAAGCACATCTACTACATTTATTTTTGCTCAACATTATTGTATCTCCTCAAAGAAATTGAGGCTCTGACATTTTTCTCCAGATGCAAGGTCTTACATATGTTTTTTTGGTCTTTCGTTGCTGATCTTTTATGAATAACAACAGTTTCCATAGAATTGATCGTCTAGCAATTTTTATGATATTGTGCTGCAGTAAACCATCTTTTATACAAGGACAAGCTTTCATGTTGTTTGCTATTGTATTGAGTTTTTGCCATGCTCTTAAATTGCTGAATTTCATTAATTTTTACGGATTTTTTTTTTCTTCTAAATTTGAAAGCTTTACACAAATTAAAATTTGGTGAGCGTGTGATGAAATTGATAAGCTTCATAGGGCTTTTCCTTGTTCAAAAATGGTTCACCAAGCCCAATATCGAAAAATGCGAAGTAGTCATCGTCTGACCATTTGGCTCAGACACCAGATAGCTTGTGCCCGACCATTTTGTTCTAATTTAAAAGAGACTTGAATCGTACATTTCTTATAAAAAATAGAGTAATATTATATATCACTTCTTTTCTCATCACATTTTTATCACCTCATACATGGTGTCCTATATGACATGCCAATTAGTTAATATATTTTTTTCCTTTTTTTTTTCTCTCTCTTAAGTAATATTTGTCAAATATTTTCTATCTTTATTTATTTTTAACTATATCAGACTCTATACCAATCAACATATTTGATCAATCTTCCTTTTTCAGATTTTCACGTACTATAATAATGTTATAAGAGATATTATGGAGACATTATTCACTATCAAATAAATATATTAAATTCTATCAATACTCTTGTTAGATTCTATTGCCTTAGTGTATGAATTGTGTCTGATCAAATCCTAAAACGTATATATGATTTATGAAAAGAATCAGAATAGGCGCTACAATGTGAAATAAACGATAACGAAACACGAAGATATCAGCAAAAGATAGAAGTCGTCCATTCATTAACTAAACTAACCCTACTAATCAAAGTTAGTGTGTAGACAATAAGTTCAAAGCACAGAAAGATGATAGTGTTCAAAAGTAATTATCCAAGCGACTCTTGTTTAACATAAATTGAAACCAATTAATTTGGTTTTCCTTCAATTTCACTGATCTGATAAAACACTGGCCATATATCTAAGACCAGATACTCCGTGGGTGAAATAGTCGAGATATTTTGTCATCCATAAATTAACAAACAAATGTGTGACATAATCTAATATGATAATTATATTCTTTGAGATTGTTCTAGAATCACAGATAGCTTTTGGCTAATGGTTATGAAAATAAAATTGCATTTCATCGATCGAAAGATGCTCTAGACCCTCAAGTGTCTAGTTGTATTGAAGAGTGTCCTTGTTATATTATAATATTTTTTTCCTGCAAAGTTGCAGATATCTGTTTGTTCTTCTAAACTATTGTTTCCAACAACTATTTGAGGCGAACTTTGTCATCCATAAATTAACAAACATAAAAGGTGTGGTTTTCTAGGTTTGGATTGTGTATGCAAATTAACACAACAAAGGTTTGGGAAAATTAGAATAAAATCAACAATCTCGTCCATCTTCAACAAGGATTCTAGGTAGCGAGGCAAACGTTGATTGGAGAAGAAGAAGATGAAGCATTGATAAAGATAGGAACAAGGAACATCTGGGAAAGAAAAGTCATGATTTTGGTATAGGATTTGATATGGTTAAAGATAAAGAAGGAGAAAATTTTGGTAAATATTAATTAAGAGAGAGAAAGAAATTAAGAAGAGAGACCTAAATAGGAGCAGTTTTCACTTGAGACTTAAATGATCTAGAGTTCGCATCTAAAGAGTAGATGAAGTTTAACTCTTAGAATATTTCACCACAACCTCATCAGATTAGATTTGTAATTATGCACAAAATTAGTATAGAAGGTAAATTCAAGAAAACATGTAAAAATCTAGAACTATGTAGAGTTTAGAATCTTCATTGTACCCAATTTTGAGACTGAACTGGTTGGGTGCTTGGTATCTAACATGAATTTTGTTAAGTTTTAATGAATCAATTTGCTAACTTAACAAAAAAACATGCCACTAAAGCCCACATTTTATCGCTCCTTTTTCAGTCATTGCTTACTTGTTTTTTTGAGTCTTTCCTTCCTTCTTTTCCCGTGTTTATTTAGTTATCCGTTCGTCTGCAAATACCTACATTCCAGGAAGAATGAAATCAATCATAAGGTTGACCACCCTCTCTCCTCCTCCCCCTACCCCTAACCCACCAACCCCCAAACCCTTCGTTTCTCTTCCTTCCTACCCCTCCCTCAAATTTTCACCACTGACACACAACTCCCAACCCCCCATCAGAAGACTTTTCATAGTCCATCCATCACCATCACCATCACCATCACCATCATCTAACCACCACCACCACAACAACAACAACAATGGCAATAATAACAACAGCAACAATGGCAATAATGAAAACAATGGGGGTGATGATGACAAGGGATTTGAATGGCCGAGATGGATTCTGTGGTTTGTTCAACGTTGGTTTGCTCCACGCCCAGAGTACGGATGGGCCGTTGGATTCACTGGTGTGGCCACAACGGCAAGCGTGAATTTTTGTGTGGAGATATGTGTGGCGATCATGGAGATATCATTGACTTTAACGCTAGTTGCTGTCGGGTTTACCCTCGTTGCAGCTTGTCTGATCGTCTCTCTCGTTGCCTTCTTTTTTCAATTTTAATTCGTATTTGAATCGTCTTGTGTTTCTTCGAATTTATGTGATTTTTCTTCATATTTTTCAGCGTTTTATGTAAATGATATTGCTGGAATATGGACTGTTTATGGCGCTGTTCTTCCTCTGTTTTGTGTTAATTTTGCGGAAAACTATCGTATCAATTCGGACTAAATGTTAATGCATTAGTTTTTCTCGTGATTAGTGGGACTTACACATGCATGTTGATTCAACAATTGTTTATTTCTATTCCCAAAAGAAAGAGATTAAGGTAGCGATTGATACATTAGAATGAATTTAGGTAGAAATAGAATGAATCAAGAAATGGAATAAAATTGAGAATAGAATGAACTTAGGAATGAGTATGGCATGTTTGGTATTCTAAGAATTAAGAGTAGTAATGCGAATGACTTATATAATATGACATAATTGTCATTTTATTATTATAGTATTAAAAATAATAATAAATATAAACATAAATAATAATAATAATAATAATAATAATAACAACAACAATAAATAAAAATAATAATAATAAAAAAAAAATAATAAAAAATAAATAATAATAATAATAACAAAAACAAAAACAACAATAAATAATAATAATAATAATAATAATAATATAAATATAAATATAAATAATAATAATTATTAATAACAAAATATTATTATATTTTTAATTATTATTATTTAATCACTATTATTATTTTTTATTTTTATTTTTATTATTTTATTTATTTATTTATTTATTATTATTATTATCATTTTTTTATTATAATAATAATTATTATTATTATTTTCATAATAATATTATTATATTTTTAATTATTATTTTTTTTTATTTTATTATTTTATTTATTTGTTATTATTATTATCATTTTTATTATTATTATTTTTTATTATTATAATAATAATTATTATATTTTTAATTATTATTATTATTATTATTATTATTTAATCACTATTATTATTTTTTATTTTTATTATTATTATTATTATGAAAATAATAATAATTAAACAAATTATTTATAAAGGGTATGGTAGTCAAGTTAATTCTCAAATACATGGAAATGGGTCATTCTCATGTATTTGGTCTCGAATGGCTATTCCCATGTATGTGGGAATGGGATTCCTTTAGGAATGATATTCTCAAGTTCATTCCCTCATACCAAACATGAAAATTAAAATATAATTAAAAATATCATTCCATTCTCAATTCATTCCCATATACCAATCACTGCCTAAGATACATAAACTCTTTAACTTATGAGTAATGAGAGGAGAGATGTACTAAACTATGATCTCCCTGCTTAGCAATGTTCTTCTCGTTATTTTCAATAAGATTAAGATGGCTCGGCAACATATCTCTGCCATTCGTTCCCCTCGTAACAATTCAATCAGTTCTCCGAATGAAAAAACATGAAATAAGTGATGGTCATCTTCAGAAGGATATGAAGTATTCACAACCTCAAGTAATACATTTTCACTCCACTCTCACTAATCACTATCATAGTCTACCTCGTACAATTTACCTTCGGCTTATAAACAATTACTCATCACTAACTTGAACACGAATACGATTTTGTTGTTATGTCAAGAATTGATGTTGCTCTCTTGCCTTTTGATTTCCCAAATCACTAGATTTCAAAATCCTTTAGACTAGATTTCAACATTTTAGCCTGAGTACCAGCTTCGCATAACGTTTTGCAGGAGAAGCGCTTAAGAAAAATGTGCTTGTATACAGATTTTTTCAAATAGGAGAAACACAAAAATCTTACCCACATAAGACTTAAATCCCCTCATAACGTTAGAACCCGGAAGTAGCAAGCAATTATAACACTCAGTCACCCTTTGTACAAGAAGAGGTGCCATCAGACATTTAAGTGTAATCCCAAGGTTAGAGGAGATGCTTGCTTGGTAGAAGGACAAAAACTTTATCAGCAATTTTCAAATACCGAAAACGATGGACATGACTTGAAAATCTAGATAATAGTTTAAGGTGCAACTAAACATAAAGGTCTGCTTCCTTATCTTTTACAAAGTTCTATTTAAATTTTATATATTCCAAGACAATAATAAGAGCTTTGCGTCGAGACATCAGGTTTTACGTAAAATCAGAAGGAAATCTTCTATGAGAAGCAAGTTGTTCAACACAACTATAACACCACATTATACAAAATTAGCATCTGGTTCCAACAAGTGAGGACAATCTCTACTCCGAGTCCATTAGTAAGAAAAGGCTTATAAATCTATAGAAGAGGAACCTCCAAGGATAATCACATAAGCCATCATCGAGGAACCATCCACTCAGCTGTCGTGCACAAGTCATACCACTTGTATAGATCATTTGACCCCTCAAAATGCTGTTGTTGCAGCGACATGCTTATACCCGCCTAGCAAGTGTAAATAAGAACATCAACTCCAATCTACGACGAACATGACATGAGAGGGAGGATAGTAACAAAAGCATACCTCTTTTTCCCAGGCAGAACTACTATTCATCAAATCTGATCTTCTTTGGAGCAGGTTGGATGTTACCCACCTGGAATAAATGCAAAATTGAAAACCAAGTTCAGAAAAGAATTTAGCACAAGAAAAAGGAAAAGCATAAAGAGGAGATGTTATTTGTGATCCACAAAATCTTAAAATATATTAATTTTTATCCACAACTTTGAATTTGAAGCTTTTTTCGCACAGATCAGCTGCATATATCAAACTTTCTTGAGAAGTAAGATATGTTTCTAAGATCCTACCTAAAGCCCATGCTCTTGTTCTGAGCAGTGATAGGTAGACAATGATTAGATAAAGGAAAAGTTCTTACAATTTCAGGACACTCGTAATCAATACCAGCAGCCTCGATCTTCTTTCGCCTTTTCTGGTCACGCTTCATTATTCCTTCAAACAGCTTCTTCTGCCCTTCCAACGTCCTCTCCTGCATGATAAATGTGCGAAAGTAAGCAACAGGGACCAATGAAGCCCGTCTGAGCTATAAAAC
The DNA here is from genome assembly GCA_037974665.1 of Ehretia macrophylla. Classification (NCBI taxonomy): domain Eukaryota; kingdom Viridiplantae; phylum Streptophyta; class Magnoliopsida; order Boraginales; family Ehretiaceae; genus Ehretia; species Ehretia macrophylla. Next base: position 65,671,248 of record CM075769.1, read on the forward strand.
TTTCTCCTTTATATCCTATATCTATATCAGCTTCGTAAAGCCATAAGCGTACATGGCACGTTCACTATACCTTGTCGTGACGCTTCCGTTCTATTTTTAGCCAGTCCATAGGTTTGTACCAACGGTTGACACCTTTCCACCTAAAAACCAAAGGTAGAACATATCAGCGTCCAAAGGTCCATAGTAAACGAATTGAAAGATACAAATTTTAGAGCCAGGAAAGAAATCTCATGTTCGTGAAGCTTATTTCTGTGAAGTAGAATAACTTTTGAATTCAGAGTACCATTTTTAGAATTTTATACGTTCGTAAGGACTCATAATATTAACTATGCTCAACAAGTTAGGAGATGAATCCTACAACCATCATAACTTCAAACCACTAAAGCCTTGATCTCAATAAAATCAGTGAATCACTTTGCTTACAGTTTTGGATGAACACGCTCTGGAGGAATAAGATGAACTTGCAGTAGGTGCTCGAACAACAGATAATTATGCATACAATCTGCAACGACTTTTGCAACCTGCAGATGTCAAAAAATTCACCACAAAAAAGAAGCATCAAAACAATTTTTTAATGAATAGGAATTTCAGCAAGATAAGATAGTCATTAATAAAATATAGTTGCAATGTATGAAACCTCGGGAGATTCAAATTCTAGGAAGCCAAAATGCTTGGATTTCCCTGTCTGTCAAACACAATTCAAGAAATACCATAATTAATCTAGGGAATAAAGAAAAAAACCAAGAGCTATCAATGCAGTGACTTTATTGCATAAATACAGCGAACTACTTTTGCCCTACACAACACAGTCATGCTCAGCAATAAATTAAAGTCAATAATGCAAACAACGACAAGGATGGTGTGAAACTGGTTCAACTGAAACAACGAATTTAACTGGATTCCACCAGTGGACTCATCAACCCTGATCCACGTGTTCAGTTCAGAATTTGGTTCACAATTTTTCCCTTTTTGTTTTCCAATTCTTGTGCATAAAGTACAGAATTTATACGCCTAATTAGACTTTATGTTCAGCATAGCATTAATATAAATAACATGGGTTGCATCAAGGCTGGGATGTAAAGAGCAGGGTAAATTCGTCTTCGTTTGTACAACAAATATCATGAAAGTGCAATGCTCAGATGTAATTTCAATTTTTTTCCTGAGTTCTCTTCTATCATCTTTTTGACCAAAAAAAGGGCTAAATGCAACATTGGTACTTCAATGTGAATATCTATTAAGCCAAAGCAATTAAAGTTTTTATTGCTCTGTGTGAACTTCTTACGATTCACCTAGCACAAAATCACAAAAGAAGATTATATTTATTGCTGAGCATCCATGTCTCCATCATTATCCCTAGTCATTACCTACTTGCTATTCTTCCATTTTCTTCCAAATTCTCATTCTCTAGAGTCTCAAGCACAAAATGATGAACATACACAACTAGCCAGGCATATTACATATGTATTTCACTTGCATCCTTTACATGCTCGTATATGCTAGTTTCAATATATATAGAGAAGAAATTATCTGAATTGCAAGTCAATAGTAACTAAAATTTTAACCAAAAGCTCACGAAGTAAACTTGTGAATTTCAAAAGCAAAAGTCGAAAGCTTTACCTTCCTATTTCTGGCAATTCTAAGCCTCTTGATCTTACCAAACTGCTTAAAGAAACCTGCAAAACAACAGAAAAAAGCTAAGAATTAAATCGTCATCCTTTCACACCATTATATCCATGCAATTGTACCCTTTTTAGCTACAATAAAAAACAATAAACTGCAAAAAGTCCGTGATTTGTCAAAGTGTCATGATAAACTACAATGAAATACTGCAGTTCAGTAATAAATCCAATAACATAATTAAAAGATAACATTTATCACTTGTAAAATTTTAGCTCACTACCCCATTGTATCCACTATGGACCGAGATTTTCCGACAAAGGTTATTAGCTTATTACGGAACCACAAAAGGTTTTAACGTGCAATTTCAACAAGACACTCAAAGTTTCAAAGAAAAGCAATAGAGGAAGACATACCTTCCATTTCGTTCTCATAGAAACCATGCGGAATTCTTCCAATATACAAAACAGTGGCCTTGCTTTCGCGTACTTCAGTAATCGGAAGCTTCCGCCCAGGACCACCACCCTCCAGAGGCTATTTTCCATACGTCAACCAACAACATCACCATAAATATATATATATATATATATATATATATATATATAAATTTATTAATTACTTATAGAAAAAACAGGGAGGTGAATTATAAAGAAAAATTATTACCAAAAAATCAGGAGAGTCATCTTTAGATGCGTTGCTTATAATGGACTTCTTCTTTGACTTTGCTCCCATCTTGCAAAACGACGTAGTAGCAGATTCCGATTGATGAATGAAGCTGAGTTGACGTAGCTGGTAGTAGAGGGGAAGAAGAGGGTTTGGAATTTGGGATAGTTCAATTCTTAAACCCTAGCGCAAAAGGCTATGGGCCGAAATTTGCTAGGCTGTATTTGGATGAACCCAAAGGTTTTCATAATATAGACGGACCAGGCCAAGGCCCAGGCCCAGGACCAGGCCCGTATCACTTTGTTTAGTATATTAAGCTCCACACACTCTTCGTTGCCCGTCGAACTTATACAAACTATTATCTCCAAAACAATAATATATCTATGAATAGAAATTGTTCACATTGATAAGTCATTAATATAACTACGAATAGAATGACAAACAAACAAAAAAAAAACTATGAATAGAAATAGTTCACATTGATAAGTCATTAATTTTTAAGTTAATATCTAAAATTTTGAATTACTTCACTTAATGTTGATTAATTTTAGAGATAAATATTCTATCTCTATCATGATATAAGAGTTAAGACTTGGTCGAAGTTTTACTCATTTAAGTGTGACCCATTTTTATTTCTTGCATGACACATTAGTTCAATATTTGTATTTTGTCACGTCAACTCTCATACGCAACTCTTCAAATTTGGAAGATATTTTTTTTTTCTATCATGGCATGTGTTCAACAATTGTTCTAACTCGTCTCATACAAAATAGTTCTCAAATTAATTGAACCATTTCTAACAATCATTGATTACACGTGAAGGATGTATTAGAAAATACAATTCCAAGATATTATATAATATCCAACATTATTTTATCAAATATCAATTGGTTTCATATATATCATATATGTGTGCTCACATTTGTAGCTGATAAAAGAAAAATAGTGCAAAATAAGTTATGTAAAATGTGTAACCCCCACTAATGACTAATACAATGACATATACAAATAGCATATTACGTATACCTAATGGTACTAATCTTATAAAAGTTTGAATCACCATGAAAATCAGATGTGATAAATTAATGAATGATATTTTATTTATTAAAATATCCAACAAAAATCATATATTTTAATTAAAGAATACTTATTCAGTGCTCTTATGCTCATAGTTATCAATGTCCTATTTATGAAAATTTGTAATATTTTGTAATTGTAATGAATTTATCTTTCTAAAAAAAAAAAAAAGCTTGTCGAATCTTCTAATAAAGACAAGGCCTACAACAACAAATATCGTCCTCGAAAAATAAGGTTGAGGTGTTCAAATTTGTTAAGCATGAAAGCTTTGTCAATATCGATCAACTCCACAATTTCCAAGAGCCTTTGGCCCCTTCTGCAAGTCTGCTAAAAAGTTAGCTGCCCTAAATTCTCCACCTAATCAAAACTATTATTGGATAAGTGAGCTCCACGTGGTCGCACATGACGAAGAAGAGTATGAAGACACTCTCATTTCTCTTCTTTCATCGTAGAAATGATATTATGACCCAAAAAAAAAAAATCGTGGAAACGATACTGAATTCGAACCATTCAATCTTCTCCGATGCATCTACACCGTTGGCTTGAAATTAATTTTTCTTTCACTTTCATTCTCATTTTTTTATTCAGTCTTCATTCGTGCAGTCAAATGCACTGAAGAAGTAGCAAGGGTTGAGATTTTACCTCATTTTCACGGAGAGGATCCTTGTTCCATAAAAGTTGTGCCTGATTTAGACTTCCTTATCACCTGATTGATAAGATGGACGCTTTCATATATATGATTGTTGGGATCATAACCTCAATTAACCCATACAAAGTTATTCAAAATCTCTTAATATTTTTTATGATTTTAATCTCTAAAATTACTTAATTCAAACCTCACCTAATTTTATTACCAAGCCCTTTTAATCCTCAATTAATTCTCGTTGGAAAATATTATAAGTTCATTTTAATTTCAAGTACGGCACATATAGCACATATTACACCTTCGACAAAAGAATGCAATGCATGTTTGCACCAATATATCAAATGCTTCACGTGTGCTAAATATTTTAAGAAAATTATGTAGATCAAGCTGCATGCAATAAGCAATTATTGTTTGTAATATTTTAAGTGACGTAAAATAACTTAAATTCCTTTTCAATAAAAAAAATTATATTTCTTATAATATTCAACATTTAAAGAATAAAGGCTGTGGCGTGTTATAGTGTTAGTCATGCACAGCAAGGAACTGGCCATTCATTGTCATGAGTCATGACTTTATAGTTTTGCCAAGAGCTACAACAGGAATTTTTGTGATTTTCTTTCATGACGCCTCACAAATACTGGGTCGGAGTTAGAATTTGAAAATTGAGGGGTCAGAAATTTTTTTGATTATTTTTTATACAGTATTTTTTTTATACAATATTTTTTTTCTTGTACATAGTATTCTAGACCAGTAAAAAAAGACCCAAAAATATTTTTTTACTATAATTAGTTATAATAAAAAACTAATTAAGAATTCAATTAAATATAGATTATATATTTACATTTGAGCAAACTTGAAACTTTTTATATTATAAGTTGATTTGATTCAAGAAATGAAACAAATCTGATATGTACTACAAAAAATAACAAACACATATCATACTCATATCAAAATCAAGTATTTAACAAATAATTATCCAATATAAATGCAAACTAACAAACAAAAGATAGATGAGAAATAAGTTAATAAAAAATAAACTAATCTAACAAAATGAAGCCTTGTGTGTTACGAGTCGGACTTACTCATATTTTGAACTGAAAGTATCTTCTAAAAAATAAAATAATAAAAAAAAGACACTTAATTTTTTTTGTATAAAAGGAATAAACAATTATAACAACTAAATTAAAATTAATAACTAGCTATCAGACCTAAAACTAAAAATATATTCATATCAAAATCAAGCATTTAACAAATAATTATCTAATATAAATATAACAAACAAAGGACAAACCAAAAAGAAGTTAATAAAATATAACTAACCTAACAAAATGAAGCTTTCGGTATTTTGTTATATATATTACCTTAGCTTTTCATAACTATGTTTGGGAAGAATCGATCAAGAAGAAGAATGGAAGAAGTTAGAAGAAACTCTTTGAGAAATTCTTGAAAAGAATCGTGAAGAAGCAAGAATGGAATAAACAAATGTCCAACATTTTATTAGTTAATATGTAAGCATTATAAGAAGACAAGGAAACATGATAGACTAACTTTTCGTTTTCTTTATAACTTTTAAGTTAACTTTTGACTAACTTTAAATCTTTAGAAATTTGTTTACAAAACTTTTGTTTTCTTAAATTTTGGGTTGGGGGTTGGGGGTAGTATATTTCAACTACAAATAAATAAATAAAATTAATTCTGTGGGGTTACATTCGTCATCAACGGTCCAACTGGCTTCGATAATCACGTGCGTATTGTCAAAATAAATTGTACTCTCTCTTCCCCAACATCATGGTATTGCACGCCCCCATTGCATTTGATATTTTGGTTCCTTCAATGAATAAGGTCAAATCTAATTGACCAGCATTTTACTAATTACAAATTCGATAATAATATTGATGCAGTATTTATTCAAGGTTTGATATTTTTTAACTTATAATTAATAAGTAAAGTGATAAATTTTTAATATTAAACCTTAAAAAAAATTGAAATACAAAACTCAATTGTGTATAGATCCCTACATGCCACATACATATCATAATGTTTAAGTTGACAAAAAAATAAAAATAATTTTTTATATTAACAAATAAACTAATACGTAAAATGACACTTCGAAACCTATGTGTATTAATCTAATAGCTTTTTTTTTTTTTTTATAGCTTAGTTTCTAGTTAAACCATTTTTCTTTTTATTTTATAAGTAAACAATTGGTCACGAGTATAGGTAGGTGCGATGTTTTAGATATTTAATAGAAAGAAGAATAGTGTGGTGCGGTTGTTTAAAAGATTACCATTTCTTGTTACTACTTATCGAAAAATTAACAACATTTATAGTGATTTGGCGTAATTTCAAAAAATGTACAATATATCTTTAGAATACACGGACATTTAGCTGTATAAGGTACAACTTTATACATTTTTCATATATAGGCAAGTAGTAATCATTTCAATATTAATGATTTCTAATAAATATTTTCAGAATTTATTACAAATAGTGAATCTTGTGGAAAGAGATAAAAAAGAAAGTAGATCACATTCGCCACTAATAAATCATGAAAGTTTTTTCTTCTTTCAAGAACACGATAGAGGTGGAAGTACGTGAAAGAATGATTTGACTAATTAATCTACATTTTGTATTTATTTAAGGGCAAAAATAATATGGCTAATATGGCTATTCATTCTTTTCTTTTACCTTTTCTATACCAAGTGAGGTTGTTGCACAAGACTTTGCCATGATTCATTGAAATTTAATTCGCATCGTGCTGACCTCTTCGGATTTTAATTAAGATTATAATAAAGATCAATAATTATAAACTAATATTATAATTATTTAATTTATATATTTAATAATTTAAATTATTTTATTATAACTATATCGTTATTTACTGCTATTGATATTCATTTTAACACAATTTTATGTGGTGATTCTTTAAATTTCTCCAACTTTTAAACTTCACAAGATTGTTTGTCCAAAAAGGGTAAATCTTACAAATAGTTCATATTATTTACAAATTTTTGACAAATAATTCTTATTGTTTTAAAAGTTATGTAGTTAGTCCCTATTGTTTGTACAAGTTTCACCAATAGTTCTCATTGTTTCACAAGTCATTCAGTTAGTCCCTATTATTTGTAAAAGTATCTTCATTAGTTCTTATTGTTTGTAAAAGTCTCTTCATTAGTATTTACAAATATTGAGGACTAATGGAGATACTTTTACAAACAATAGGAACTAACTGAGTGACTTTTGAAACAATAAGAACTATTGGTGAGAGTTTTACAAATAATAGGAACTAATTACGTAATTTTTAAAATAATAAAAATTATTTATCCAAATTTATAAATAATAAGAACTATTTATCTAATTTTCCTATTCAAAAATAACAAACTTTCCCCCTAGCTTTCTTGCTCAACACGTGACTCTCTAATCCCCGTGAAAGGTACGTGCTACCTTTCCTCAATTTCCTCTAACAACAGCTTTACCTCATCATACAACACCTTGACCACTTTACCCTCTTAATAAAACCCAAAACCAATTACTCCCTGGCTATCCCAAAAGGCCAACTTCGTCATTTCAACATATTTTACAGAAAACATTAGAGTAAGACTCTGTTTGTCTGCTGTAAAGGAAAATATTTTACTAATTTTTTGATATTTGATTAAAAAATATTTTTCAGTAAAAAAAAGAATTACTTTTGCTCAATTTTTTATTATTTGGTAATACTGAAAAATTAGTTAACTGAAAAAAAAATTTATAATCAAATATTATGACTAGTACAAAATTTAAAAAAATATTTATATATCTTTTGGGATAATAAAATATTTTTTGAAACTCACCTACTCTTATCCCCCTGTCTTACCCCTTGCCCCCACCCACCTTTCACCCTCACAGTTAATATATATTTTTTGTGTATATTTTTTCTTAAAAATTTAATATTAAATTTTTTTTACTATATATTTAAATACTAAAAAATATTTTTTAATATTTTATTTTTAAAAAAAATATTTTTTCTTATCAAATTATTTTACGACAAACAAACGGAGTCTAGATGCACGCACGCACACACGTAGCCAGCCGAACAGTCTCGAATCTTAGAAGAAGATACCCTTAGTTTTGTTGCACTTGGTGGGCTCCACTCTCTGTTCCAAAAAGCTCACTTTTAATAATAAAAAAAAAAAAAAAAAAAACACAAAATACATTTTCGATTTGATTATTCTGTGTAAGATTTTTGTTCCTATAAAGCTCGTTTGCAAATGGGATGGGAAGGTTTAGTTACAATTCGCTAATAAGCGCACGTTAGCAAAAGTTACTCCGGTGATGCTTGGTGTACTTTGCGCACGTCCAAAGGTTTGGCTCTTAGCGACCCTATCCTTATCCTACGCCCACGGCTCCTCCGCGGCTCATATCCAAAGCCGGCTCGTCCAAAGCTCGACGACAATTTTGAAATCCGTTGTTTTCAACGGTTTCGATCAGCGGCGCCACCATTCCAGCAATTGTCGACTCGGATGGGACCCCGCTTGTCGCGGCGGTGCTGCTTCGATATGGCACGCAATACTTCCCGGAGGTGAACGGCGGCAGGAGCGGACAACGGTGATCCATCACCACGACTACGAGCTGATGAAGAAAGGAGAGGGATCGTGGAATGCCGCTTGGGATGTGAGGCCGGCTCGCTGGCTTCATAATCCTGACTCGGCTTGGCTTCTCTTTGGCGTCTGTGCTTGTTTGGCTGCTCCTCCGCCCCCGTCTACTTCGGCAGTGACAACGTATGATACGTTCGAGGTTACTGTGCCGGTTGACGACAAAGTCGAAGGTCATAGCTCCAATAATATACAATCGGATGCAGTAGATAATAGCTCTGCTACTTATAAAGTGAAAGGTAGAAGCTTTGAACTTGTTTATTAAATATTTATTAATCTAAATTAAAATTATTTGTAAAATGAATGATTTATGTTTATTAATTTGTTTATTTACGCATATATATATGTAGGGGTGCCAGCGGATGGGAGATGTTTGTTCAGAGCGATAGCGCACGTGGCATGTTTGAGAAACGGAGGAGAAGCTCCTGATGAGAATCGTCAGAGAGAGCTTGCTGATGATTTAAGAGCTCAGGTATATTTTTGATTATTTATTCTAACTACTCAGGTATATTTTTGATTATTTATTCTAACTACTATTATTTTCCATAAGGATAAATTGCAAAGATTTCGATGAATCTACAATTTGGATACAGTGATGCTGCAATTATTTTGTAACTTTACGAATTCTGTTACCAATTTGTTCGGTAAAAACAAATGTTTTTGATAACTAGGGTGGTACAATATTTAACGTACAGCTTCGATAAAATATTTATACAGAGTTTTATGATTTATCCTTTTTCTTTTTAGTTCATTATCCCAATTATGTTGATTGGATTTGGGAAATACTGTAGGTTGTTGATGAGCTGTTAAAGAGGAGAAAAGAAGCTGAATGGTGAGAGATGCTTCTTTTGTTTCTGAATGTCTAAACAGATGTCAGTTATAGTGTTGTTCGTAGTTATGTAATTGGTTATTGATATGGTGGGATAGGTTTATTGAAGGTGATTTTGATGCATATGTGAAGAGAATTCAGCAGCCTTATGTTTGGGGTGGGGAACCTGAGTTGCTCATGGCTTCACATGTTCTTAAGTAAGTGTTGAAATTCATCACGGAGTTATTTATCTTTTACTTCTTTTGTTGGGTTTATTTTCTTCATCACTTCGCCGAAATTCATCATGGTGTTATTTACGTGATGGTTTTGTTTGATCCATAGATGAGTTTTTGAAATTTAAATATAAAGTGAACACCTATAAAGTTAGATAAAGTAATTTTGAACTTCTCAGTGCTGAATTAATTGGATGACATTTGGTCCTTGATTTCTGGATAGGAGGTTTTATAGTCGGAGGCTTAAAACGATAATCACATAACATTTCTTTTCTTCTATGCAACCCCTTTTTAGTTTTCATTTTCTTATATTTAACTGTGGTACTTATTTTCATTTTTCCACTTTTTGTCAGGAAAATTTGACCCTAGTCCCTTGCTTGAGGGATTGTCTTTTTCCATCTAATGAAAAAGTTGTTAGAATCTGTTAATAGGTTTTGTTGGTTTACGATTTTGGTGAAATAATGGTGGCGGGAAGAGAATACTAAGCAAAGTGATGCACTAGAAGCTTCATGATTTTTATCTAGACATGCTACAACATTTGATATTTTATAGTTTCTTTCAAAAAGTATCTAAGATTTTTAGCTTTGCTTATTCTAGAGAATTCTTGAAATGAGTATTAATTCTAACAAAAGTTTACTTCTCTAAGAGGTCCTAGTATTGTTTTTTTGTTTTATACTAATTTTTCATTTTTCTGTTTTTTCATTTTTTGTTTCTGTAGTTTCAGTTGATGCTCCCTTATCACCTTGGCTGTAAGTTGAAATCCTCTTATAATGTTGAGGTTTTTGTGTTTATGATTACAGGACACCGATATCTGTCTTTATGATTGATAGAAGCTCAGGTGGCTTGTCAAAGATAGCAGATTATGGTGAAGAGCATAGGAAGGATGAAGAGAGTCCTATTAATGTTCTGTTTCATGGCTATGGCCACTATGATATACTGGAGGCCGTCTCGGATCAGAGTTACCAGAACGTAGAAGCATAGAAGATGAGATGTTATATACTGTAAACAAATCTTCCATTGAATAAAGTGTTTGGCAAGGAAAACCAATTCTTTTGTAAGGGGCATTCGATAAATTATTGTTTCAGGCTTGAACAATTTGCTGAAATGACTTTCACTCAAGCACTAGGCTTGTTTCCAATTTTGTAGATCCCATTGTTGACCCTTCTGGAAAATCCAACTCAACCAATATCAGAGTAAGCAGTTGCAGAAACAATGGTCTAGCAAGTTCATCTCTATGCAGAGTAACTCGTTCTCAATTGTTGTATGCTATTTTTTTTCTTTGAATTCTTCCTCTGAAATTCCTTCTTGATAATCTCTATGTAAGCTTTCTGTAAAGCTTCAGTATATTGATTGTCCACGAGAAGAACCAACTGCTGGTATTATTGCGTGTCAGAGCGATGCTCTTGTTATTCCCAATAGGATGGCTCGGTAACAGATTGCTTCTTCCAAAGCATGCGACACTCGTTTCGCTCGCAACAATTCAATCAGCTCTCCGGAACCAACTACTGGTATTATTACGCTTTAGATGTCTCACGAACTGGAAGAAAGGATATGGTCATCTCTGAGATGTTTTTCGGGCTGAGACATGTTGTGGAGATATATATGCCTATGTATGTAGATTTGCACTATCCATCTACATCATCCTGTAAATACATCATAGCTGAATGTGGAATTCCTACACTGACCCTTTGGGTTAAGAGTCCTAATTATTGAACAGAGCTTTTCTTTGTATCTGTGTCTGTTTAGGGAAAGAATTTGGTCAGTCCGAGCTGACACAGTCTCTCACATATTGATGGAACGCACACGTGTGGGTTCTACCAACAATGTGAGTTATTAATGAGTTAATTTAGACTGACTTAAAGATATTTTCGTCTGTTTAAACAACCTGCAGCTTGATCCTAGAAGCCCTAAGCTATGAGGTCAATGTACTCGCTGGCTACTGTCTGTGCATGTCTGATAAGCATTCCTGAGTTGAAAAGCTCTCCTTTTTTTTCCAGGAAAATGTGACAGTGAATCGGGTTCTGCATTACCCTTGAGTTGTATTTGAGAATGTATTTATACAAGAATGAGCAGGGCGATGCGCTGCTTCTGACTAGCGACAATAGTTGGAAAACTTAATGACACGTGACAGTAATATTTCGACATATTCAGCTAGTAGGTCTTTATGTTACATTTCACTTGTTTCATAAGTAGGAAAGATGCAAGGATGCTTCAGTCAGATGAATTATGGTTTATATGTTACACTGCTATGAATTTCATACTAATCGCACCCATATTAAAATAAATTGGCTTCATTTCTGTCATGATTACTAGTAAGAACTAAATTATAGGCCTCTTGTGAACTAAGATACTATTGCTGCTGATTCAATAGCAGATTGCTTAGTGGTGCATACAGCTGTGGACCAACATTAAGTAGTCAGAGGAAATATGCCTTTTTTTTTTAATATACATTAGATGATTAAGTCGTAGTTCAAATTCAGAACCTCTAATTATATCAAGTTATTACTTGACTCTTTTGACCGAGAAAATATATTTTGAACAGTTAAATCATTGATTCAACTAATACTGTTGGTATCACTCTACTTCCAGTGTTGTAGTCGAATGCATCACACTCCACTGCCAGTGATGTAGTCGAATGAATCACAGATAAACATGAACATGTGAGTAAACCTTTAATTCTTTCTTTTGAGCAAGTGTGAAAGAATCTCTCAATATTACATTTACCAGTAAATTTTTCAGTTTATTAATTTCACAAGAAACTAATGACAAATATCAAGAGCTACGATTACAAATGTCATGTCTTTAGCTTCTAATGCACAAGATAAAAAAAAAAAAAATGACCTGTATCATCTTCATAATGAAAAAGAACAATAAATTATAAATCCCATAAGCTCCAAACTGTTGAAAAAAAAAAGAAGAAAATATACAGAAAGTCTCAAAATCAGTGACAGATAAGCCATCGCTGGAATTGTTATTAAGAAGTTGGGACAAGTATGCCAATGTAACCGAACCCTGCAATGAAGAAGGCCATAGACTGGAGGAAGAGGTAAATGTAGAAGCGGTTCTTTCCAAACATGAGATCGTACCACCCACAGAATACTAAGTAGCAGCCAACCATGATCTCCAAAAGATGCAGCCTGCAGTATTTAGCCAGAGAAAAGGTTAGTCGACATTAGTAAGATCTAAATTTCAGGACAATGACTTCGTTTGAAAGAGGCATATTTTGAGTCCGTTAGGTGCAAGGACTAACGCAACTAATACCAAGAGCAATTGCCTTTTGGATGATTCAAAGTTGAGACATGAGTAAGTTTTCCTCCCATGCCTTAGCGCTCGCCACTAGGCTAAGCTCTTGGTTTTCCTCGTCATTTTATACTTAATTAATGTGCTATACGATGTAATAATTATACCTTTCTCCAATTCTGATACGAGGAAGTTTCTTGGAAGCTTTAGAACCCAGCTTTGCCTTGAGAGCATCTCCCAATTTTTCAGTCACAATCCATTCGTTTACTCTACCTGCCTCAAGGAGACCTATGAATGTGGCCTTGGTGCGATGCAGAGCCATGACATTCTCAAAAAGGATCCAGAAAACTAGTAAATGGAGTGATCTGCAAAATGAAAAACCAAACGTTATCATCTCTAGTGAGCATAGTGAAGAACAACAAAGTGAAAAAACAGAAAATGAAAATGGAAAGAGACCTTGGTGTTCCAACTGCATTAAGTAGAGTAATTGTAGAAGGTATATAGACAGCTCCCCATTTTGGAACATGCACTTCAGGGATCAAAACGGTTGCAGGCAACACAAGACAGTAAAAGATAAACGTGACAAGATGTGCAACAATCTTCCGGACGAAGAAGAAACTGTAGATGAGATAAAATTTCTTCCAGAAAGAGACTTTCTGCATTTCAACAGTTGGTAAACTATAGTTAGCAAAGAGTTCATATAATATTGGGATACTTGGGTAGCCCGGTTGGTGGACTACCTCTCTTAGATTGTGGGTGGCCATGGTTCGAATCCCAGGAGGTGTGGCAGGGGGTATAAAAAAAAAAGAAAAAAAATAAGCTTTCATTTAATATCATTCAGATAACATCAGAATGTTCAAAACACAAATCCAGGTGTGGCTTACCTGATTTCTAGCAATCTCCATTGCCATTTTCTTGAAGAGATTAGCAGGGCCACAGGACCATCTGTGTTGCTGATAGCGGTATGCTTTGAAAGTACTAGGCAGTTCATTTTTCACCTGAATTACCCAGTGCAAGTAATAAATCCACAGGTTAAGATTGAATTCACGCGACAGAGTTAGATTTTCATGCTTGTTATAGAATGAATTGTACCTTGAGATCACCAACATATACAAATTTCCAGCCTCTGAGGCCAGCTCGGACTGCAAGGTCCATATCCTCCACTGTCGTACGATCCTTCCATCCTCCAGCTTCATTAAGTGCTGAAATCCTCCATACACCAGCAGTTCCTGCATCGTACGATACGAACATTATTGTTTGAGAGATCTTGATCTGAATGATTCCATTGACAGAAGTAAAAACAGAGCAGACACAGATTTTTTCCATGGTAGCTTACCATTGAATCCGAAAAATGCATGAGTTGCAGCTCCAACTTCTTGCTCCACCATGAAATGGTAATCTAATGACATCTCTTGCATCCTTGTCATCAAGCATTCATCAGCATTGACTGCATTGCAACCAAATAAAATAGCCATGAGTTCACACTGAGTTTTTATCAGAATTGTTCTGTTCACAAAAACTATATCATATTACTGAACTTAGGCCTCACTAGTTCTACTCTAATTAGAATGCAGATAATTGTTGCCAACCGGACATGTGAATCAAAGTTTTGAAATTCTAACCCATACTAGCACAGCCCTTAGGCCTTCTCCAATAGATCTCCTAAATGACCAAATTTCCTAAATGTAGAGGAGAAAAGCTCCAACAAATTGTTCTTTTTGCACGGAATGCTTAATTGTGATAAGAAATATGATATTTCATCCTAAATTAAATTGGCATTAAATGAAATAATTCATGATTTTATATACTGGTCATAGAATTTATGAATTTGATAACGTAAGAGAGTATTCTCTAACAATTTTTTCTTTCATGAATTAGTAGGGTTTTAGTATTAATTTTTTCTTGGGGAGAATTTAGTGGTTAAATAGTGTCACTCCTATCAAATTGTTACTATTGTGTCAGTAGAGGTCTAGTGGTCCTGCAATTGCCTTATGAAACTTACAAGATTATAGATCATGCAAATAGTTTGGTTTCAATGATGCCCGATTACTTTTTGTTTTCTTTTTATTTTAACGTCGGGAGTATTTGTATTTTATCTGATTAATTTTATGTGATCTTAAAATTAACGGTTGGATAAATTTTCAATAATCCTAAGGGACTCGCACTGAAACCTTTGAAAAGCACACCTAAAACCCAACCTTGATCTACCAAAGGGTTGATGCCAATTACTATAAAGAGATACTTTGAGTATGGCACATAATAAAACTTCTAAGCTTAATCGATAGTGAAACAGCTAGACCACCTATGGCACATTATCTGTCATATACATTGACTCATGACCATCCACAACAGTTTCGATGTTTTGTCAGATTAATCATAGAAATTGCAACACTAACTAACAAAAATTAAGCTTGATACACCTAACGACATAGATAAAGATTAACGAAAGGAATGTAAATCAAGACAATATTTACCAAATTTCCAGCGAGCTTGAACAAGGCCAACTTCAGGGTTGTGTAAAAGGAAAGGGATGGTACGCCAAAGGAAATCTGGCTCAGGTTGAAAATCAGCATCAAAGATGGCCACATAGTCACACATTTTCACATAACTGTGTTTCATTCCTTCTTTGAGAGCCCCAGCTTTGTAGCCATTTCTAGTTTCCCTGATCTCATACCTTATGTTTACACCTTTGCTTGCCCATCTCCTGCACTCTTGCTCTACCAAGGCCTGTTGATCATTTTTATCGCAAGTTAATTAAAACCGACCCAAATCAAATTAAGTCTTATTCAAGTAGATAAGGTCGGGTAAGTTAGTACAAATCCAAGTTAGAAAAATTCGGGAGATATGTCTCCTTCGTGCTTCCAAACAATTAATTAAAGTCGGTTATGGTATCAAATCATATAAATTTGTCCTTATGACAAAGACAAATAAACTGATGCAGAAAATGGAAAGTCTTGGGAATTTTCTAACGTGCTAAATGGACCAAATAGGTTATCAACCTATCACGCGTGCTAGGTTACATCACATATGTTTCCTTTGGGAAATACTAAATGGAATATCTATGTCCATGCATCTTTCTAACTTGAAGAAATCTTAAACCTGTCATTGTTGGTTTCTTTTTTCCTATTATCTTGAACTAATTTATAGTACAAATGGAAAAAGAAGGATAGAGCCTAGAATAAAAGTTAATATTTTTTGATGAGTAAGCAAATTTCATTAATAAAATCAATTAATTACAAATTCTAGAGGACAACATATCCACCCTATACATCATATAAGGAGGCATATCAACAAAAAAATAATTGTCGAGATCTATAATCGCAGACATGTTTTTTAGTCTATATTTTGGTAGTTCCCAGTTTGATTCATTGGAAAATAATAATTTAAGGTTCCAGAATTTTTCTTTAAGGGCTTTCTTAAATAACAAGTTTTTAAAATTCTTGGGGGAAGTGATTAAGTTTTGAACCTTGATTGTTGGATCAGTTGAATCATCAAGTACTTGAACTATAATCCGATCAGATGGCCATGAAAGTCCACATGCAGCTCCAATCGACAGCTGATACACCTGCATGATGAGTACCACAGGCCATGTATAAGTACTGTTGCATGTTCAATCTATCAGTAAATAGCTATACATGAGGAAGTTTTATAAGCATTGAATAATGGGAAGTCTAGAATAAATTAGACGCCAGAACGACTCTCTGAAAGTTTTTCGGCCGTACCATTAACTTTATTTACATTGATGTTAATAGAAAGTACCTCTCTTTCATTGTACATTGGTATTTGCACCAACACCATTGGGTAAGCAAAACTTCCAAGCTCCAAATCTTCTTTCATGGGCTGCCATTTATACTTCTTCTCAGGTGTCTTCCTGAACAACTTGATCAAAACTATAACAATCCCCATATAAACTTTCTCCACACACAGCATCACCGACATGATTAAACACACTACCACCATTATTTTCAGCAGTGGCACGATCAGTGGCGCCTTGGCCTGCTGCCAAAGCAGTCCAACTTGATCAGTAATGTCATCGCGAGCACCCTGGAAATTAGCTTCAGGAATGATAGTTGTGATTGAAAGCCTCTCCATCAATATTACCGATTCGACCTGAGCTCTCTTGTTGTGATTTTCTCTGGAAGTAAAACCCTTTCCAGCTAATATGTACGTACACACTGAAGCAGCACTATGGTTAGTGTGCTAGCTCAAGTGTACGTAGAAGTTTGATGCTAATGAGGTAAATTTCAGAAATATATATAAAGATGTGTTGTTTGTGTGTGTGTAAATGAATGTTGCTTTGCGAAAAACACACGAATATGCAAATATTCTTGATTTTTGCTTCTGACCTACGTTACAACAAAGATAATGCAATCGAGAGAGAGCTGGATGTTTTCTACTTGATCAAATCTTTTGCATGTAGAAAACAGACCCACAAAACCAAACAACAGAAGCTTCAACAAACGCAGAATGTGAATGGTTTGTGAAACAGTTTGAAGAGAGAGAGACTTTTTTAGACAACTGTTAGCTTTACTAGTATCTCAAGTTTCTCTCTCTCTTCAAATCACTGCTATGTGGCCTCTCCAGGGAAATTTTAGAAGACAAAGCCACAACAATGGGAGGCTTTAAATAACTTGAGCTATTTAAATAAGAGAAAACTATATCAATATCGACGTGTTGAATCGATTAAGCCTCTTCTTTACCAAAAAAAAAAAAAAAAAAAGAATAGATTAGAGCCAAATTGAGTCAAATGGATAAAGACTGCGGAGCTGATAGATTTCTGATTTCTGTAAATTAATTAGTAGACTGATGGGTTTATACTAGTCGCACATGTCATCATTATTCTTTCATTTTAACTCATTAATTATTATGTTGCTAATGTCTAAGCATCTTTAATCATGATGTATTACAAGCTCTAGGTAGTTTAACTATCATATCATCTGTGTTTGTAGTTAATTGTCCCAGGGGTTGGTATAAGAAACTAAATAGTATTTTGTGGCAACAACCAGGTTAACTTGTAACCTTTGACGGATTCAAATTTTTTTATTAATGGAATTATAATACATAATTTGATAATTATATTAATAATAATTTCTGCATAAAAATTAATTTATTTTTTGATTAAAAATATATATTAATTCTATATATTTAATGATGAAAGTAAGAATTGCAGCCGTGTTGCCCCCTTAATAAATCTGCCAGTGGTTGCTATTCATCGGCAAACTTATGCAATCCTCAACATAAATGCTCTTATAGTGCCTGTTAATTTTATCTATTACATTTAACATTCGAAATTTAACTTTTACCTTTTATTTTCCCTTGGGCATTTGTTCAGCTATGGACAGTTGTATAAGACTTGTGGGACAAAAAGAAATGGGATGTCAAGAGAGAGTAACACTCCAAGACTAGGTGATTACTACCTAATAATAATATTCTTAGTAGACTAAGTAAATATAAACTATCAGAAGCTATGTAACTTAATTTAATATTTTTGACACATATTTAATTAAGAGGTATAAATACAAACCAAATCATATTTTATCTTATTACATGCAGTTAGTTACATGAGTTTAATGACGTTACTCATTCTTATTATGAAGAGTCTTTTTTTTTTTTTATTAACTCCGATCCATACACTGGAGATCTCGTTTGGATATCTCCATGTAACCCTATCTCTCTCACATTATACAACCTACATACTTTTGCGCATTCTAACAATCTCAAATAATTTTCTCTCGTATTTTTCTTAATCAAGACGATCCCCACTTTTTCTTGCATTATTACATTTTTTATTTTTTGTTTCTCTGTATTAGCACACATCCATCTCAACCATGCATTGAGATCTCTTGGGAATATTGGTACCTCAACGCCCAATACTATGAGTTAAACAATAATGCTAGTCTTATAATAATCATATAATATTTTCCTTTTAACTAAAAATATATTTTTCGATCACACAAGAGTTCTAATGCACTTATCCATTCAGCTATCTTTGCCTTTACGTTGTGACCAACATCAAATTAATCTCTCAATCTTGTTGAACTATCAAACCAAGGTATATATATAGGTTTTCTTTTTAGGTATATTCTTTTTATTAGTCTAATTTTCCTTCTACCTCATTCCCTCGACCTATTATTTCTGAACTTGCATCTATATACTGTATTTTTAATGTACTTGACCAAAAGCCCTTTGCTTTCAAAGTCTCCCTCGACAATTTTAACTTAACATTCACACATTCTATAGACTCTTTTCCCAAAAGATCGACAAATAATATATACCACAACACTTTATCTTGGAGATGGCTAATGAGCTCATCCATGATTAGCGCAAAAGGATATATGCTCAAGGGGTAATATTTGGTGTAGACTTGATCTGATCGAGAAAATACTAATCTCTCCTCTATTTGTCCTTATGCAAGTTATCACTTTGTCAAATATGTCTCTTATCACTTCAATATATGCCACACATATTCCCTTCTTCTCCAACATTCTTTATAGGACCTCTATCGGAATAGGAGTTTGTATTTTTTTCAAGTTAATAAACACCATGAGACATAAAAATACTGTTCAATTAATCTTATTCCTACAAAAATAACTTCTATCATCGATCTCTCAGACATAACACCAAATTAATTGATGAGACGTCTATATCCCTTATGTAAATCAAAGTTAATAAATATTGTGAACCGTCAAGCAAAACAAAAGAAAAAAATCGAGAGAAAGCACATGATTTTTGCTGCTTTTTCATTCAAGAGCGTGCAGACTAAGACATGCAGATCACATTCACAAATCCTTGTGATGATGTTATAACTGGAAACAAGCACATGTCTTGACGGGAAAGATCTCATTCTCTAAGTCTCCAAGTCCTCGATGTACTAGATTGAATTTGGTCTGTGTAAAATAACTCGATTTAATTAGTTTAATACCGGTCCTACAAGAAAGTAATAATCACACACCAAAGTGATAACAATTCAATTAGTTTGTATATATGTTTGAGAATTCCTATTTTAGGTCTCTAACTTGTTAAATAGTCTAAACAATTATCCCAAATTATTAAAAAAGATTTCAAAGTAACCAAAAGAAAAGATTAAGATACATGAACGAAGTAATGGAAATTATAGAAGTCATCCAACAGGATATTTTTCTACAAAAAAAAATTAGAAATTCGAATCGAGACTTTATGTTAGTAGAAATAATAAAAAAAAGTAGCCCACAATTTTAATTTAAAGTGCTTCTATCCAACGATTAATTAGTAAATAACTATCACAAACAGAGCAATTCTTTCTAAGAGAGTTCTTAGGAACTTCTTTGTCTAATAATGTATGCATGCAACTCCTAATAAAGGGTTCAAAAACATAAGGATCAAGCAAAGTAAGCACAGTAATATAGACAAGAGGGTTCTTAAGACTTAAACGACCACGAGTTTGAATCATTTAAGAGATAGGAGGGAAATCATCCTTTTTTTTGAAAGAAAAAAAGCACAGTAATTTGAGATGGTTGAAGTTTTGCAAAAGAATTTGTACTGCAAACACTGGTAAGAAAAGAAGCATGTGGGTTCGAAACATGATTAAAATATACATACAAGAGATAATTGGTCAAACTTTGGGGTTAAGATTAATAAAACGATAGATGGCAAAGAGGTACGCTGTCTGGCTCAAAAAGCAAAGAAGTGAGAAGTAATGGAAGCATCATTCAACTCATCTAGATTTTTTTTTTAATTAATAATTTTGATTCAAAAGTCAAGTACTCAAGGTAGATGACATATCAAGTCTGTTACATGTTGCATCCTGGACCTGTGGACCAATGTGGTCACCAAACAATCTCTGGCCTAGAACATACTAGCAAGCAAAATGGTGGAAAAAAGAATTATTTGTGACTCATAAAAACACCAACAATGTAATTAATGAATTGAAATTTGTTTTCACACACGGAAACAAAGATTATTTCAACCAACGAAAAGGAAATGTTACAATGAGTTGAAATTTTTTCTATCTATTTTTGGTACGAGACTGCCTAAAAAAATGCTAAATAAGATGGGTATCTTCTAGTCTGCAACATTAGGATTCTTTTAAGATTATTTTGATTATAAGATCCAATGATATTTTTCCCGTTTTCGAACAATTTTTTTTTTTTGAATTCAAATTTATCAACAGTGTGGGATTGTCCAGCTTACAACATGTACCTCAGATGGATTTACTTTCTCAACCTTTGGAGTTTGCTTAAAATATTTCGAGTAATAATGATAACAAGACTTGTATTTGAAATCTCAAGAGACACTTGTTGTATCATAACCAATTAAACTATTCATTGAAAGTTGTCACTTCAAATATATTATAAACAAAATTATGTATGTTGTTCGATATTTGGAAGGATCATTAAGATGAAGAAGAATTTCACTTCTTGATAGTAGCTATCCTTGAAATTTATGAAACTATTACATGTAAATTCATATCTAATTAGATTTTAGGACTCTGGCTTGGGTTATTTTATTTCATTATTTTTACATTTCTCAAGCTATGAAAATCAGATATGTAAATGATAAACACCCTAAAATTCCACTTTCCAAAGTAGCTTCGTGCCAACAATAATTGACTCTTAAGACATTAATTTTATTATACAATACAATAACTATGGTATTAACCTCATAAATATAAAAAAAATCATAAACACATTGTTCTAATTATATTATATGGAAGGAGTAAAGAATTTAAATTGAAGACTAGAAATTTTCAATTGCAGGCCAAAACTAAAGTGAGCTCAGCGATGCGTACAGATGTAATTCACTTGTGCAGTTTAACAGGTGAGAAGTCTTGTCATCAGTGATCTATTTGGAAATAACGTGACCAACAATCATAGACGACCAAGTTATTTTCGAGCCATAAATTCATTTAGCTCATTCATGTTACCAATAATGCATTTGACTACTGATCCGAGAAGCCGTTAAGATAGATGTCCTATAACAAAAAGAATTTTTTTTTTTTTTTTTTTTTGACATAGATCAGCCTCATTAATATAATGTTGGATAGAAAAATGATAATAGGTTAGGTATGCAAGCCAAGTGCATGTTACTAGGAGATAACGTGATTAGGAGCAATGACAGATCCATTCATTAGCCAGTGAGAGTTATAGTCTCCACTCATATCAAGAGGAAAATTGTTAAATAATAAATTGGGATTGCATTTTTAGAAGACGTGTATATTTTAAGATATTTTTATATGAAAAATCGATTGAGCCCGCACTGAAAAAAGTTATTTATATATAAGTACTAAATTGTATATCTTTAAGTACTCCCACTGAACAATGACAGATATTCATGAACCAACGGAGGTTGTAGCCCCCTATTGATCCTAAGTCAAGCTATTAAGGAATGAATTGGGATTACATTTTTTGAAAACATGCACATTTTTTAGGTATTTTTAGATTAAAAATTCAATTTAACCTCAGATATATATAATTACTAAATAGTGTATTTTAACCTCCATTAAATAATAACCTTAGATTCGTTCCTTACTAGGGGAATATCCAAATCTGTGTTATTTGCCTTGGAGTATTGGACGGAAGATGCAAACTCATTAATAATGGCAGAGGAAAAGTCAGATAACCTTTAGGAATTGATTGATTAACTGTGAGAAGGCGATGGCATATTGTAATCAGAAGGTGAAAACCGTGTGTGTATGTGGGGCGAGGCTTAATTAACTTCAAATCTTCTAAAGTCAAATGCTATTAATTATCATACTCGTTTTCCTTCTGGTACACGTTTAACAATTTCTGATACGAGTGAAAATCATTGCCAATTTGTCTAACCCGCGTCACTTTTCGTCAAAATACTGAAAATTATGATGGTACAAAGAATTTATAAAGTACAACTTTTCAATTAATTTAATTCATTGAATAGGGTATGTTAATTTTAAGATAAATTTCACGACGTATTAAAGTTTTTGAATTAATTGGACCAAATTTCTTTAATTTTTCACGTGACATGATTGTCTTGATGATGAGTTTAGAGACATGATAGGACATGTGGACGAGCTTATCAAATTATGTAGCATAGGCATGACAACAATTTAATTTGGTGTATAGAGTATGTTAATCTTAACATGAAATTTACAATGCAAAAGAGTCCTCGTTTGAATAAGTTTCTTTAATTTTTGAATCGTCTTGACCTGTTAAGCTGACGAGTTTGGGGACGTTACACGTATACATATAGACAAGCTTATAAATTGTGTAGTTTAGACATGACAATAATTCATAAACATGTAGCCGAAGCAATTAAGTCAAAAAAATTGTTCATATTGATTTTAAGTCCATTATCAAACGTACATACCTTGCGAAGGACTCTTAACGAACCAGATTCAAAAGTGCAAAGCCAACAACCAATTCTTTTTTGGTAGCAAAGCCATCTGGGAGGATTTTAGATAACTAAATCCAAGATCGAACTAAGAAACTAAGAAGCTAAGAAGCATTAGAATGTATGTGCACAGAAAGTTTAAAAAAAGTAGCTGAGTAGAGAGTAGACCCCACAATGTGTAGGGAGAGTTAAAAAATGTAACAATCAATCATCCAGCGAGGTGGAGAGTAGATCCCACGCCTTGTGGGGTCCACCTCCACGCTTAGCTAGACCCATCCGGCTATATTGTTTTAAAGAGTTCCCGTCTGATTACATGTATACACCAAACATCAATAGGGAAACTCAGTAATCAAGAAAAAGAACAAAAATATTTTACTACTTTAAAGGAAGCAATGGAAACTAATGAATTGACTTTGTTTTTCCAAACATTTAACAACGGAATCAATGAAAAAATTTCACTAAGTTCACCTATCATGTAGGCGAAACTCAAAAGAACATACTACTATTGGATAGTCAATCGGTTTCGTCTCACGAATCAATGTATTTGGTCATTAACGCGTAGTCTCTGCAACTTCTATTCTTCTAAAGCACTCGCATTCTCAGATGCAGATAGTCTGCAGACAGACTCTTGCAGAATATTTTGCATAAATGGAATAGATGAAGGATTCAAGCAATCGCTGAAAACCACTGTTTGCAGACTCCCAGAAATGAATTGCCTGATGGATAGAAGAGTATCATGATAACCACCTTCAGAAGGGGTTTCCAGTCCTTCAATGACCTGGAAAAGCACACAGTTAGAAGTTAGAACCAATGGGAAAAGGACTATTAATCTCATTATGGCTATTTTGGGGTTAAATTCTTTTTCTTTGTGGGGTTGGGGGTGGTGGGAGGGAATAGCGAGAAGTGACAGAAGGCTTTCACAGCATGGCTTTTTGTACCTTGTGTCATTGCAGTTTTTCTATTTTAGTGCTTCGAGAGGGACGGAGCGAGGGGGAATTGCTCTTTTGGGCTACTACTCAACATATTTTTCAAATGTCAGCTAAGCAGTAGGGATTTCAAAAGCAATTTCAACAATCAATAGAGCTTCTTAAAAGGACTCTTTTAGGCAGCAAAACAATATATTAGCCTTTACAGAAAATGATTAATCATCAAGAAATCAGACAGTGAAGAGATAAACATGGCGCCTTCCCATTATATGGTGATCTACAACATTTCCGACTAAAGATTGACGAATAGAAAATAAGGCAGAACTTCATATAAGTTAATAGATTACTGTAGTTGCCTATCAAGTGTTATTGTCATTATGAATGATCAAATCAAAAAATAATAAAACCAACCATTCAAGGTAGCACATAAAAAATAAAAAAAAAATTCATATTTTCAGAATTCGTACGTTAATAGCAAAAGCTGCTTAAGCATTACCAGCAAGGAAACGCCGGATATGTCAACAGCACTTAAGGAGACAAGCTCCAGAAGTCTCTCAGGTGTGGACACAAGAAACTCTGGCTCACAGCTCTTGAGACTGCTTGAGAAAATGCAAGTAGATGAGAAAACAAAAGGAAACCACTAAAAACAAAACATCAAGTAGTTTATATCTGTAGCAAGCACACAAAAGCAAAATGTTTTTTTTTTTTTTTTTTTTGAGAAATAAAAGCAAAATGTGTATAACTGAAAGTGAAATTCGAAAGATGTGATGAACTATGTTAGAGACATCATTTTGATTCTTATGCTACTTTTCAGAAACAAAGGTCGCCGATAGCTTCCTGCAGAGTTTTTGCATCGAGTGACCATGGAAATCATAAATGTTTAACGCAAAAAAATGATTTCAGAATAATTACTCTATGGACAAGGTAATGAATTTTAAGGTGGACTAAGGTCTTAAAAATAACTAAAATTTTAGAGTTCTCTAGAAACAAAGCCCAAAACATGGAATCTCACGTCCGAACAAAACCTTCATGGAACGTCAAGTGCGAGAAAAAAATTTCATGGAATGTCTAGCCCTTCAATTCATAAAGATTTTCAAGTAAATCTGGAAAGAGTGGAAGGTATCTGACTAAATACTCCACTTACGAGACAAGTAGAACTCTTAGATATTTTGCTAATTTCATTTAATCCTCCACAATCCCAAATAAGCAAACTTGATGGATCATACGCAAAACCTCTTAGATGTAATGCTTAGATGACTAACATAAAACCAAATGACAGAAAGTGGTGTAAGCTAGCCAAGATACCGAGGTTAACAGCATGCTAGCAAGCTTGCTTACATATCAAAATATCTCATCTGATTGACCAAAACTAAGTGCTTCATTAACCAGTTGGATTATGCAATACTTAAAACGCAAATTTGTTTCCTGAACTGTGATGTATAAACAGTTCATTTAACAACACAAGAAAGGTGGGCAGAATGAGGCCGTTACTAACCCCTGAATTTGATGGTCCACAGAGGCACCTGGATGTAGGCTCACTGTATGTATTCCACGAGCTTTCAAGGGCTTGCATATTTTGCGAACCTTAAAACAATTCAAACACTATCAGCAACAAATCTCCAAAATGAATAACAAGGCCTAGCGCAGCTTCAATGGATATGTGATACTTCTTTGTGTTCATGAGACAGTAACAAATACAACAAAACAACATGCACTCATTTCCATCATGAATGTACCTGGTATGCTACTTTTGCTTTATTGCAGATAGTAATTGTATACTTATTCCTGGAGAGACAATAGATAGCATGCTCTTCCACGGATAACATCATGTAATATAGCCCTCAAATAATTATAAGCTGAATCCAGAAGTTAAATATGCATTGGGATTTAGTTACAATTTGACTTGATAGTTTAGTCGGCAACAACAGGGATACCAATGGAAGTATTAATTTTCAAATACCACATGCAGCAATAAGATAGCAGTTTGTGCCCCAATACTATAGGTTGTAAAATGACCAATAACTCCAACGTGCAAGGGTGAAACAATAAGCAGATGATGACCAATACTGTCATCACAAAAGCTGATATATCCTTTAAATCGTGAACACCAAGTAAACTATAAGAACTGAGAATACCATACTTCACAAACCTTAGAAGCCTTCTCTTGAGTTGGCACGAGGTACAAAAGAAAGGGACTAGCGAATGATTGACCTTCTTTCTCTTTTCTCGAAATGGTGTCAGCAGCAGTTGATGCAATCCAAGCAATTTGCTCCACGCTAGCATCAGGTCTACTTGTCTCTAATACATCTTTTCCACTTACATAAGACTTCCAGAATTCAACTCCCCATGTGTCAACAAAGAAAGGCTTGTCCTCCTCATAAGTGGAAGCTTTATCAGGCTGCAGTGTCTTCTGCATTGTATTCAAGCATAGAATCAGAAACTTTGATGGGCACTCCACATGGTCCTCAGACACACAAACTTGTGGAGTATCGGGCCCAACTTTCACAATTATCCGAGGAGATCCTTTTCCTAGCTTGGACAAGATTCTCTGTTCAGTTGAACCCAAGGATGTAAGTAACTTTTCGTTGTTCTCCATATTATTGACCTTTGCCTTTTTCTGTTCTTGAAGATCACTTTCTCTATGATTACTATCAGAAGGTCTTTTCTTTGAAATCAATTTTTTATTTTCATTCGGCATCTTTTCTGCTTTTGAACGCGGAGTTCTCTTCCCTTTCTTTATAGGATCAATTTTACCATGTCCGTCATTAAAAGGGTCCTCAGGTGTAGGAAGGCTATAACACATGCCCTGCAGGGGCTCAATACATAACACTTGGTAAGTACATGAGGAAGCCAGAGAGTAACAGATAAAGAATCAAGCAATTCTGATCAAATATCAATTAACGGAAAAAGTACAACACCACAGATCATCACTTGATGAGATTGTTGTGATCTCGACAAAAGCTCAAATCAAGAGGTTACATGTCGAAAGACTAGAGAAAACACTTATTTCTTGAAAAGAAAATAAATTGCACTAAAGATAACTTCACCTCGAACAGACAAAATGTATCAAACAATGCAGCCAACAGCTTCTTTCTCCTTGACAAGAAAGAAGCACATTTGCACCATCACTCATTTAGATTAGTATCCAATGCACACATTACTTGTACCAAGAACATACCAACTATCAACGCAAAACACATATCTAAATACAGCAAACAAATGATCCAACGTTTTATATACCGCGATATCTTTCCGTAAAATATAACAACTTCAACAACCAAAGAAACCAAATTCACATTTCTTACTAAATTCTCACATTAACTAAAACACTATACAATCAGCATTATTCTTTTTTTTAAAAATAAATAAATACAGATTCTGAAAAAAATAAAAAGAATACCAAATAATAAAAAGAAAAAGCAAAAAAAAATAAAAAATAAAAAAAATCGAATGATTTCATATAATTATCAGCTTTGACATTTAATATTATTGTACCTGACAGAGGCGGCGTTTTCCGGATAGGCGACGCTTCTTGGCGGCGATGATGGCGGCGACGCGGTTGGAGACTTTGTTATTATCTTGCTGGTTCCTTCTGTTCTTTTTGTTCTTTCTTCTGCTTATTGAATCGTCGCTTCTGCCCATTCTTTAGTATTGCTCTCTCTACTCCTAAGTGTGGCGGTTTAAGCAGTTGCTTCTGAAAAAATCGTGTAATCATGGAGTGCGCTTCGTATTTATATCATGGGTGCATTTAGGTAGGGTCTGATATTTAGATGGAAAGTTTGGATATTTTCGTCTTTTTAACTCGAGTCAGATTAAATATAGGGGTTTTCTATTTCTGATCATTATTGGGCCTAATAGGAACGGGGCCAGAGCGTTACTTATGAGTCCAATTTGTTTTTTAATTATTATTATTATTATTTCTTTTAAATACGTCTAACTAACGTAAATTGCATATGCTCATTCAAAAAATGATATTTTGTCAAAAAAATTCAAGTCTAAGTATTTTCCTAAAATAATTGCTTTTAGTACTTTCAGATGCTCTCTGATTTTCAAGGTTTGGGCCAAGTTAATTTATTGTTGGGCTTAGCTTGTATTGTTGTACTTTCTTTCGCTCCTTTGGGCCTGTTTATGGAGAATCCGAGTCTGGCTCAATTGTTTGTATACTTTCTTTTGGGTTTTGGGGTGCCACTTAGTTACCATTGTCGGGCATAACATTATTTATAATTATTTTCTGTTAACGAAGACAAAAAAATAAAATAAAATACAAGTCAAGTCAGGGAAGAAGAGCACAAAAAACAAAATCAATCGGTATAACATAAGCCTGGGGTATCCCATTGTGTATGGCTTAGTACGCTGCTGAGATTGGAAAATTTTGACAAGCAAAGTTGCTAAATGAACTGTCTCAAATGAAGAAGTTAACGTCATGAAACAAAAATCAATCGGTATAACATAAATAGTTGGTTCAAATGAAGAAGTTACCGTTGAAACATGGGTAAATTCAGAGGTATACTAATGGCATGATAAATACCGCCCGAGAAAGCCAAAGTATTTCAATTGTGTGCACATAAAATTTCATGCTGGTCCTCCTTACGAGAACAAAGCATTCAGTATTGTTAATAATTAAGGAATGGGAATATATGCACCAAAAAGGTTACAAATGTATGTTTGAACGGGGATTTTTATTTTGCATTTGTATTTTAACGTCAAACGCAACTGCTATCGTTGTTAATTTTTATTTAAAAAAGACAAAATCAACTTATAAGTTATAACTGTGAAGAAAAATATGAACTTCTAAAATCTAGATGTGAATCCATAAAAATAGGAAAACAAATACACGCAAGAGCTCTCACAATTTACTGACCAAGCACTTGTGACTACGGGAAAAAGGAAAATAATAATAATAAAGGAACACAACAATTAGAAGCAAGTGAAAAGCAACCAGAACCTTGCTTAGCAAGTAGCAACCCAGAAAAAAAAAAAAGAAAAAAAAAAGAAGCAACCAGCACAATATAATTAATGCTAGTATTTATAAGGTAACTCCGTGTAATGGAATGAAGTAAGAAAGAAACCCTCAGAGTGGGGGATTGTCCTCCTCACTAACCCTCAATGAAAGTGGCTTTATCACTAAGCAGTTGGCAGAGAAGGCACCAAATGCGTAAACAAGACAATAATTTACTATATACTTAACACAAACTTTCCGGCCCTCCCTCTAGCACACGGGAATTGACCCTACCCTGGTGCCGGAAGTTTTTGAGCCACTAACACTAGCTAAGGAAACTGTTCCTCATTTCTTTGAAATCCAAGCCGGTGAAGTCAAACGTTGCACCAGACATCTTTAGATAAACCACGCCACGATCCTCTCGTACTCCAAGTATTTCACGCTTAGAAACCTCGGGCAGGTCTGGAAAAAGGTATCAAACAAAATCATTAAGCATACTATGAATCTGAAAAGATATAAATATAAATATATATATATATATATATTGCTGTTATAGTTAAGCATAAGAATATAAAGATGGCGAATTTGTAGCTAGGTCTGTTCCCGCAGTTTCGATTGGACTTTCCGTTTTCCAGATTGCTATACTTGTTGTGCATATTTGGTTGGCCATTCTGATTCTTGACATCGTTGCGAGTCATGGTGTTGAACCATGAATAGACCAAAAAAAAATACAACTATCAAAGTGTTGAACATCAAACTTGGGTCAAAATACACAAGTACTAATGCCAAAGAAATCATGAGCTCTGATATTTTTAAATCTTCTGGCAGTCTAATCGCTAAATACCAAAATAAACCCCCAGCAGCACTTGAAGTTATAAGACTTTTATAACTTGCAACGCAAGTCCTACCCCTAGTTGGGCTTGGGCCGTTGGCTTTTGAGCACTGAATTTCAATGTATTAAATTCCTTACTTTCCAAAATCTAACTTGCAAATTTCACTACATGACGTCAAACTAACTAATTTGGTTCCAATAGAATTCAATTCGTTCTTCTGTTTTTTTTTTTTTTTTTTCAATTTACTTAAAAAGTTCTCTTCAAACTAAGTTTTAATACTGAGGAAAATAAATAGAATCTCAATTTTTCATTTTTCATTTATTACGTTTAGTACATGTTAACTATAAATAACGTAATCAATTTGTTTGATGGAAAACTTAATGTGTGAAAAAAAAAAAGGTGATTACTTGTTTGAAAAGATTCGGTTGAAGTTCTATGTTTGTCAATTTCAACATTAACATTTACCCAAAAGAAAAAAAGAAAAAAAATTCCACATTAACGCCCATAATTTTTTTATGTTAATTGAGCAAATTTACCTTGACCCAAAAATAATAATAATAATAATAATTATTATTATTATTTTACCTTTTGTGAGAAGAAAATATAGTTCAGTATCAACAAATTGTTCTACCGTATGGTTACATCAGTTTTAATAAAATTAAGAACTAAGTTAATTCGAAAGCAAATAAGTCAAACAGACGGCCAATCTACCTACACTACTTTGACCAAAAAAAAAAAAAAATCTGCCTACAATGTAGAAATATTTATATAACCGCAGCTTAAATAAATACTGCCCTTTAAAAATAAAAAAGGCTCTTTCAAACAATTCCAACAAAAATGGACTTTATTACACTTCAGTCCTTTACATGAATGCAGGTTAACAATGACCCAAATAATCAGTACACATACTTTAACATAGAAATGGCAATGTGCCAAATGTACATCTAACGACTGAAACGAAATGCAAAAGGCTAAAAAAAATGAGCCGGCCTGTGAAGAAATGGAATCTAATCCTCTATATTGAGATCCTTGGAACTGTTGCAAAGCAAACACCAAAACGCGCTGTGTCGGCTAACTCGGTATTTAATCTGTACATGAAGTTAGCTTTGCAACGTTTCAATGTCGTACTCCTTTACTCACCTATCTACCCTTTAAACTTCCTCCCAGCAAAATTTCACCTACAAAACTCCAGTTATATTCTCCCTAAGAGATGTACTCAGCTAAAAAATAAGGCTGCAGGATGATATACCTCCGGTATAGTTCAAGATGAAAAGTTTCTAGTCTGACTGAAAATAGCTATCATATACAGAAAGCCGATCAAATGCATCAAAATTGGCCTTCAAGCCAACAAACTGACTTCCAAATTGAGCACAACCTGCATCAGGCCACCTGCACCCCCCATCTCTTGTCCGAAGTGGGCATAATGATTCACAAACTTGGCTAATCGGATTACTTGAGATTTCATCTCTCATAATGGTAACAGAGACAGAAAGATCTGATTTCTCACCATGCTGTGTGTTACTATCTGATTCATTTGCTGAGACACTGTACAAAGGTTTTTGAGGAATTTCTGTCGGATTGCTTTCAATGCCAACAATACTGTCACCATCTCCTGAAAAATAGACCTTACATCCAAGTGACTGTATTGCTCGCTTTATAGCTGCACTCTCCTTGCTAGCCCTCTGCCCCAAATCCATAGCTGAACTACTGATGAGCTTCTCATTTCGTAACTCTGCAGTTAAGGACTCCATGGTAGTAGTCGCTTCTTTAAGCCGCATATCTGCCATTTCTTTAGCCTGGAAACATTTGCAGAAACAATGACTCAGTAAATTCATCGACTTTAAAACTAGGATTTTTCTTTTTTTTTAAAGGTGAATCTTTTTTTTTTTAATTTTCCCCCTCCCCCCCTCCTCCTTTTCCCTCCAACCCCCCACCCCCGAGAATTGAACCCTGGACCTCCCAAGTCCAGGGTTATAGCCCTTACCACTGGGCTATCACTCAATTCTCAGACTTTAAAACTAGGATTGTCACCCACTTTGTTATCTAAATTCGTCAAAATAAAAAAGAGCACCATACAACGTTAGAAAAACATGACGTAGATATTGTCAAACTATCAATGAAATCTCACTTAATCCATTCCTGACCCTTAAACAGGCAAAAATTAGAACAAAGGCATACTCTCAGAACATAACCCAATTCCCAACAACAAAAACATGTCCATGTAACCCTAATAAAATTTGCAGCAAATAAACAAAAATAACCTTCTGAAGTTCAGAAAACTTCTTAGTCATGTTTCTACATTGTGTTTCAATCTCTCCTGCTTGTGCTTCTAATGGGCAAGCCCATCGGAGGTGGAATTGAGGCCAAAGGGTTGGAGCTAAAGCTGCTGCAGGGGGTAATAGTGGACCTTGATGCATTGATGGATCATAAAAGACGTTGTAATGCACATGAGAGCTCCCCTCTGAAGCTCGCACATCATCCAGATACAACCACAAGCAACCACATGTCTCAGAAACACCAGCTTGCTGCCTTTCCTTCTCACTGAAATTTAAGAAATCCCACAGAGAAGAGTAAGACATCCCTCAGGGAAGATTACCAAAACTCACAGATTGTAGAAATTGACATGAATAGAATTCCTTGGAAGTGTGCAAAATAATTTGATACCCCATAAACAGATCTTATTCAGATTGAAGTTCTAGATGTGAAAATTGCTGAAAAACCAAACCCCTCTCTTAATATTTCAAGTCAAAAAGGGTACCAAGTACTCTAGTCTGAAGAAGATGATATGATGTTGAAGAAGTGATTTCATTAACTGAACTGAATAGTACAATGCAGATATTTATAGTTATCTGCAGTTGGCTTAGTTAGTTACTAGTGCTTGATAGCTGTCACTTTTCTTAACTAATCTATTACACATTACAGAGACGCTAGACAGACTTAATACTATACTCTATCATCCCCCTCAAGCTGAACTGGGGGTGGTAGCACACACAGGAAGCTTGTGACAGAGATAGTTGAACTGCTTCTTAGGAAAAGGCTTGGTCAGTAGGTCTGCCACCTGTTCAGTAGTGTTGATATAGGACAGCTGCAATGCTTTGGAAGCCACTTGTTCTCTAACATAGTGGTAATCAATCTCAATATGTTTAGTGCGTCCATGGAAGACTGGATTGTTTGCTAAGGCCATAGCAGATGTATTATCACAATGAATGACTGGAGTAGGAATAGGCAGATGACGATCATTAAGAAGATAAGTCAGCCATTTCATTTCTGCAGCTCTTTGTGCTAGAGCTCTATACTCTGCCTCAGTGGTTGATCTGGCCACTGTAGGTTGTCTTTTAGAGCACCATGAAATGAGGTTAGAACCCAGAAAAATAGCATACCCTATAGTGGACCTTCTGTCCAGAGAACTAGAGGCCCAATCTGAATCTGAAAATGCTTGCAAGTGCAGTGGACCTGATCTGAATAGAATGCCCACATTAAGAGTACCTTTAATGTATCTCAAAGTTCTCTTAAGAGCTTAATAGTGAGCAATTGTTGGAGCATTCATTGACTGGCACAAGGTATTGACTGCATATTGTGTGTCAGGCCATGTGATAGTTAGGTATTGGAGAGCTCCAACAATACTGCTGTAATGAGTTGGATTAGCAAATGGAGTGGACTCAGAGGGTAGGGGCTTAGCAAAGGTAAGAGTCTCAGCAGCCATGCAGTCAGACAGCCCAGCTTTGAGTAAGATATCTTTGGCATAGTTGGATTGGTGAAGAAGCAGAGAGTGTTTAAAAGCACCGACTTCTATACCAAGAAAATAGGACAAGGAACCTAGTGTTTTCATAGCAAACTGAGTTTTCATAGCAGAGATAAATGACTGAATAGAGGCAGAAGAAGAACCACTGATGATTATATCATCAACAGACTAAAAGGATAGTGATGTGTGTGGAAGTTCTTTGGATGAACAAGGAACTATCTGACTTGTTACAGATGAAGTTTTGAGTTAGGAGAAAAGAGGAAAGTTTAGTATACCATGCTCTAGGAGCTTGCTTGAGCCCATAGAGTGATTTATTGAGTTTACAAACGTAAGAAGGATAAGGAGAAATCTGTAAAACCTTGGGGTTGTGTCATATAGACTTCCTCCTCCAAATCTCCATGGAGGAAGGCATTTGACACATCCAATTGCTGCAGATTCCAATTATTGTGCAAGGCTAGGGACAAAATGACACTAATAGTTTGTTGTTTGACTACTGGACTGAAAGTCTCAGTGTAATCAATGCCTAGCTCTTAATTGTAGCCTTTTGCTACTAATCTAGCTTTGTATCTGGCTATTGAGCCATCTGAGTGCCTTTTAATCCTATATACCCACTTAGAACCTATGGGCTCTCTGTCAGAAGGAGGGGGAACATGTGTTTTGATGCAAGAGAGCTTGATACTCTTCTTGAATAGCTGTGACCCAATGGCTGTTTTTGGTTGCTTCTTTATAAGTAAGAGGTTCAGTGATTGGTGGATCAAAAACTAGAGAATGGAGCTGATATAATGGCTGAGGAAGACAACCAATTTTAGCCCTAGTTAGCATAGGGTGTATTGATGCTGGAGCTAGAGCAGAGAGGGATTGGGAAGAGTCGGAGGAATTTGTTCGGTGAGAAGAAGAAGAAGACTCAGAGTGTGAGCTAGATTGAAGAGAAGTTGCAATGTTTCTGCAGAAGAGCTGACTGTGTCACCTTGTACTGGGATAGGTGGAGAAATAGGCTCAGAAGGTGAAGAATGCTCAGCAGTGGAAGGTGAAACTGAAGAACTAGAGGTGGCCTCTGGAGGAACTGAGACTATAGGCTGTGAAAAAGAAGAAACTGGAACTGATCCCTGTGAAGAGCTTATAGCAGATGAAAAAATTGGAGGAAAATCAAATATAATGGGAGAGGAAACAGGTAGTGATGCAGAGTTTGAGAGATGCTGAGTTTTGTAAGGGAAAACTTGTTCATTAAATCTGACATGTCTAGAAACATAGACTTTTTCACTTAAAGGGTCTAGGCACTTGTATCCTTTAGTGTGTGAACAGTAGCCTAGAAAGACACAAGGAATGGATCTGAAATCTAAGTGTACGGTTTTAACTAGGGGTAACACAAGCAACCAAACACTTTAAGATAGTTGTAGTTTGGCTGAGAATGGTAGAAAGCTTCAAAAGGAGATTTGTTGTCCAGTTTAGGAAGAGGCAGTCTATTTATAAGAAAATTAGATGTGGCTAAGGCATCCAACTAGTACTTTGATGGCAAATGAGAGTGATGAAGAAGGGCTAAAGTTGTTTCCACTAAATGTTGGTGTTTTCTTTTTGCTTTGCCATTTTGTTGGGGGGTATAGGGGCATGTAGTTTGATGAAGGGTGCCTTGACTTTGCAGAAATAGACTAAACTGTTAGTTTATGTACTCTCTACCATTATCTGTCCTAAAAATTTTGATCTTGGCCTGAAATTGTGTGTGAACCATAGTTGTTTAGTTTAAAAAGATAGAATAAGCTTTTGATTTAGCTTTGAGTGGGTAAAGCCAAGAATATTTAGTAAAGTCATCAATGAACAAAAGATAGTATTTATATCCTTGACATGAAGGAGAAAAGGATGGCCCCCATACATCTAAATGCACTAAATCAAAAGGAGCCTTTGTAACAGTGCTAGACAGAGAGAAAGGAAGTCTGTGAGACTTAGCTATACTGCAGGAATTACAATGAATAGTAGAAGTAGGAAGTTTAACATGCAACAAAGAAGATAAAATGTTTGCAGATGGTCGAGAGGGATGTCCCAACTTCAAATGCCACTGCTCAGTTGAAGTGAGAGAGGGTGAAGAAGTTGTGCAAGTGAGTGCAGCTCTTGCAGAAGGTTGGAGAAGAGCAGTCTTTGAAGGAATAGGATAAAGGCCTCTTTCACAGGGGGCCTTGAACAAAGGCTGCTTGGTAGTATTGTCCATGATGATGACCTCCTTGGCATTAAACAAGAGAGTACAGTCATTATCATGGGCAAGATTATAGACAGATCATAGATTTTTAGAGATTTGGGGAATATAGAAGATTTTCTTAAGAAACAAAGAGGAAGAAGGTGCAAGAAGAGTACCATGTCCTACTGTTTGGATGGGCAGAGTGCTGCCATTGCCAACTGATACCTTTTCATTGCCAGGGTAAGGCTGAGAGGTGTGAAGAATTGAGGGTTCATGAGTGACATGAACATTTGCCCCTGAGTCCAAGTACCAGGGAGATTCAGTGATAGGATTAGTGTCCAAATCATCAGCCAGAGCCTGTTTATCCTCCTTGGGCTTATAATAGTTGGCCACATCAAGTCGGTGCCAACATTCAAGGGTAGAAATGTTTAGTTAGTACATATTTGACAGTAAAGTTTGGGTTCTGTGGAGTTTGAAATTCTCTATGAATGTGTTCTGCCACCTCTGCCATGTCTACCACCTCTGCGTTCCCTTTGATTTCTGCCTTTACCTCTAAAGGAGTCAGTAGATGATGTGGTAGTGTAAAGAGCACTATGAACATTAGATTGAGTTGGAGAGCTTATCTTCAGAGAGTTAAGATACTGAATGTGCAGTTCTTCAGTTAGAAGAAGACTGCTCAATTCAGTAAGAGATATGGCATCTTTCCTGACTCTAAGTGAGGCTCTCGAGGTTTCATATTCAGTAGGAAGGCCTCTAAGGATCTGAATAATAAGATCTTCCTCAGGAACTTGAGCGCTAGCAGAGATGAGACTATCTGTGATAGTCTTGACTTCATCCAGATATGCTCTCATGGGTTTGATACCTTTACTGAGAGAGTAAAGTAGAATTTTCAACTGGTAAAGATGAGATCTTTTGAGATTATTGAATCTGGTTGCCAATTCATTCCAGATTAAAGGTGTTGTAGGTAGATGAAGGATATGAGGCAAGACTGAAGGAGTAATTGTGGCTACCAAAAAGGTTTTGAGGTGTTGATCCTTCAACATCCAGATTGTATAAGCTAGATTAAGAGTTGAGGAGGAAGGAACTGCAGTAGAAGTAGATGACTGAGAAATGAATTTTGAAGGACATGGATCAGTTCCAGTAATATGATCCATGAGTTGATGTGCTTAAAGAACTATCTCCATTTGTGCTTTCCACATGAGATAGTTTGTATTGTCTAGATGGATTCTAACCAAACTATGTAAGTTTTGTGTGAGAGTTTTGAGACCTTGGGGGATATCAACTTCAGAAGAAGCCATGGCTAAAAATTAGGGTTTTGAGAAAATTAGGGTTTTGAGAAGAGAAGTTAAAAGAATGAGACAGCAGAAGAGGTGCGAAGTGCAATTTTACGTCTTCTCAAGCTTTCGCAAGGTGTTTTAATGGTAATTTTGCAATCTGCAATACAATTGATGAAGCAGCTGCAATGGCGACATTGTAATTGGTCATAAATGGTCAGAAGGAGACCAGAAATGAAGAATTTTGGAGGAGAGAAGGCTTCGATTATGAAGAAAGAAGCTTTGCAGTGAAGCTTAATTGAAGCTTGAGATGATCTCCAATGGAGGTTGATGGATCTCCAATGGAGGTCGTGCTTCAGAAAAAAAATTCTCCTCAGGATCAAAATGCTCTTGATACCATGAAGAAGATGATATGATGTTGAAGAAATGATTTCATTAACTGAACTGAATAGTACAATGCAGATATTTATAGTTTTCTGCAGTTGGCTTAGTTAGTTACAAGTGCTTGACAGCTGTCACTTTTCTTAACTAATCTATTACACATTACAGAGATGCTAGACAGACTTAATACTGTACTCTATCAGAGTCCATACCATAAAGAGTAGTTGTATACCCTACCATAATACAAATGATTTATGTGCCCAAACACCACCCCGCCCAAGAGAAAGGAAAAGGAAAAGAGAGAAATCCTCTTCCCTAGGGTCTCAATAAAAATAAAATAACTGAAGCAGCCAACAGAAATTCTTTCAAAACAATTTCTGCATATCACTTATCAGTTCAATTCCAGCACATTTTGGAAATAATTATAAACATTCTGCACACAATAAACTTCAAATGCATCGACAGATAATTTGAAACTGTAATAGTTCACTAGAAAAAAGATTATGTCTAAGACTATTGAAGATCCACAAATCTACTGTGTTCTTGGCATCATCTTTTAAAAGTTATTAGCTTGTGGCTTTTATTTCAAACTACTGTACACTGGATATGTTAATATATTCCATGCTTCTCATTTAGGCTTGGCT
Organism: Ehretia macrophylla; assembly: GCA_037974665.1. Lineage (NCBI taxonomy): Eukaryota > Viridiplantae > Streptophyta > Magnoliopsida > Boraginales > Ehretiaceae > Ehretia > Ehretia macrophylla. The sequence goes on from CM075769.1 coordinate 65,709,413, forward strand.
TTATCTCAGCATATTTTGATACCGGAATATCTGTCCGTTTCCTTCTTTGATGGCAATGTGATTTTTTTATGCAATTCACATCCAATGAGTTGCCAACCATATACAAGGCTGCCTATAACTAACTAGCTGGAAACATATATTACTCTTTCATTATTTGTTCCAGACAAAATCAAATTCCTATTGGTGGACACAACTTAAAAGTTCACATACCTATTGCACAAGAAGTTTCCAAAACGGCAAGACAGTACACAGTCCACTAGATCTACCAGAAAAGCCTGCAACAATATAGAATAGTTAGCAATCTTCATTTTGCAGTTCATAAGCAGATGACACGAAAATGGTTATTTTATATTTGCAAAATCAACTATTTTCATGAAAGTTTATATATCACGGTAAGTACACATACCGAGGAGAACTCAAAGGCAAAAGGATACATCCGCAACAATTGTGAAACACAATCAACCCACTGTGAATATACGGAAAATTTAGATCAATAATCAGAAGCATCAACCACATGATCACATATATATAATAGTCCAGTTCACGACTTGAAGAACATGCCAATTTCTCTTCCTCTTTTCTTTTTAACTTTTTTTTTTTTTAGAATAGATGGACAAGGCATCAAAATATTAAGCAATACAGATGAGTCCAGTAATTGACAACTAAGTGGAATGCAACCTCAAAATCAGACTACAAGTTTCACAACACATTTCCTCCTTGATTACTTTGCTGCAGTATAAAAATCAATATAGAATGAGGCAGGTGTGTGTTGACAACAGACATGGAAGTTGAATGGGTTTCCTCAACATCCTATAAATTTCTGATTACCGAATTGAGTACTTCAATAATCAACAGTTAACCGAAGAAGATTTCTACCATCTAATAACTACCTAGGTAAGCTAATTACAGAGACGAGTAAACTCAGAATGTATGTCTCGGGTGCGCGAGATCAGCTGAACCACAATTCATGTTGGTAGATAACACCTAACTCAATTAAATCATGTCACCAGTCACCCCTAATTTCGTGATAAATAATATTTTCACAAAAAAAATTTATGAAAAAAAAAACATGACAAAATAATGACAGAGGGAAAATACAAAGAATGAACTAGAGCAGTAAATCAGTATTTTGGACAGATTGCATATACCTGCAAAAAAATGGGAGAGTAATTGTTATGAGCATGTGAGGCAGATGGAGCTGGAGATGAAAATGATCCTGATGCCTGGCGCATAGGAGACGAAGGGTAACTTCCTACAGAAGATTGTCGAGATAACTCGCCACTTCCGAATATATTTGGCATTCCCACACGATCAGAAAAAGGATGACCAAATGCAAGCCAATCTTTTTCTATAAGTGCCTAAACCAGAGGAAAAGCACATATCTATAACAAAAGAAGTGCAAGACCAAATATAGAAATGGCTTAAGGGTCTAAAACATGATGTGAACAAACGAAGATATTAGCGAAATCATATAACATAAAATTTCTGTCTATGTTCCAAATTGAATGTCTTAGTTTGCCTTGGCATGGTGTTTTTGGTGGGAGATTTGAATGGTAGTATTTAAAGTAGAGTAGGGCCAAAAATGTTGAGAATTTTTCTGTGAATTTCAAATGACCAAATGGACCAAACATGATTTTTATGTATTAAAGTATTAATAAGCGATATTATGGTATAACATATAGAACTTTGGGGAAGTGAACACTATATGGGAACAAAATGAAAAGGAAAGAAAGACATTCAGTTTGGAATGGAAGAAATACTGGTATAAGGTGTAAGCATTAATACCTTGAAAGACCAGATATGCAACGTTTAGATGATGATGATGATAACAGTAATAACAATAGGAACATGATCAAAATAAACTAATAGCATTTACTCTAACATGAGAAATGGAAGCTCCAACTGCTCGTATCAATAGCTATATCCAAGGCCATACTTTGGTACATATAAACCCAGTGAAAAAATTCATAACCTCTGCTGGTACCTGAAATCCCCCGACTGTCCGGTAATAAGGATCAAGCAATAAGCTGGCAAGTGAGACTAGCTGGGTTGTTCTATCCCATCCATCACTGTAAAGAACAGTTGTATAACATTAAAATTGGTAGAAAGCTCATACAACTGTTCTACACTAAGGTGCAAAGTGGTATGCTTCAAAACAGATTGAAAGAGGTCATCACTTTTTGTGGTACATGGTTGAAGGCAGCAACCATAAGATAGCAAAGCTTTTACAGATCATAGTATCGTAATGTTCTACACTATCCACCAGAATAAGAAATAGCAGCTAGAGCCAAAGCATGCATAGGCTCTACCCTATCCTTCAGAATGAAAATCAAAATGCTCCAATTCCCCCGTCTGTGCTGGTAAAAATTCAACTCTTTTGTCACTTTCAGCAGAAGCAGATTTTTTACGAGACCTTCCAAATCAAGTTTGTCTATGCATATGCTTCCAATAATCAATTCAATTATACAACTTATGTATTCTGCCTGATCAGCTGAAAACTTCAGCATGTAATCTTGATCTCCAGTCAAAAACATATATATGCTCTCAAATCATAGATAAGATGAAAAAAGAGGTCCTCTATTTAATTGCCAGTATAAATAAGATGATAAAGGGCTGCAAGAAGTTTCAAACCTGCAATGGACAAGCACTGAAGCTGATTCCATAGCAACTCGTGCAGCAATCCAAGCTGAACCAGCCAAGACACTCTGAACATGTATTAGCCAACCAGTGTCCCCAAGAGTTGAAACTGAAGCAGACATGCTGCTGAGATTACCTCCTCCCCAAGTCCATCCTCCATGTCTCTGTCGGTAGAAAAGGGACCAATAAGACAAACATACAGATTATGCTAATTATTTTCAGGAGAAAGACGACCGGTTTTTGTATGTAACAATTACAATGGAAGCACATCGAATATGCGTTATATATCAATCAGCTCACCCAGATGGGAGGGGTTCGCGTGCCAGGACGCAGCCCCGGGGGGGTGTTGGCACGGTAAAAGGGGATATGGAAAAGGCGATATTATGGAAGTTGGGCATCTCAGCATGGATTTTCATGTAATACCAGCAATGAGAACCAAAGCCTGAGACCTTCAACAAATTTCTTCTTATGACATTACACAACGTCTAATCAGCTACTTATATAGAGTTTGTTTTAAAAAGGGGAACCTAAGAGTGGCTAACTTAATATGACTTGGTAGGTAGAATCTCATGAATTTGTGGCTCACAGAGCATTCAACCTCATATACACAGAGTTAGTTCTTGCAAATCGGTAAACAATCCCATCAAAAGAAAAAACCATAAAAGCACTGTCCGGGCCATTAAACCAGCAAGATGTTCAGATGGATTTCATAACATACCAAAAATGATGACATTCCATCAGATGAAGTGGCTCCATGAGTATCTAAGTAGTCTCTTAGCCGTGCAAAACTCTCACGCATTGCATGTATGTTATCTATTCCGAAGAAAACAATCTAAAAGTATACCAAAAAAAGGGAAATAAGTACATAAAATAGCAACTTACAGAAGGAAAATTTCCATATCAGAGAAAGGAAAAACCATATAGCTGAAATCTTGGCAGACCTCAGATTGGAAGTAGTTGGAAGATGACTCAGATCCGCCTCCCATAGCCCCATTTGCTAGAGCATTTTTTCTAGGTCTTGCATCAGCGATGTAAAGCTTCCTAGGATGAAATTAAATATCCCACTGAACGCAAATATTTTTGAAACGACATGCTAAACTATGGAGTTCATAAATGATGCCCTGGCAATGTGCAAATAGTGTGTGATCTGGCAACTTATGGAAAGATATGCAAAAATACTGGATCATTTCTATGATGAAGTACTGGCCATACACTAGAAGATAGAATTGGTGAAGAACAAAAGTTAATTGAAAGAGAAAAAACCCTGAAGAAGACTAGGAAAACCCCAGAATCAAACCATAAAGCTAATGATACCTCCTTTGATCCTTAGCTCCAGAAAGCTGGGTGCAAAGAGCAGCCACTAACTTTTCATCAGTATTGCTGCAGATAACAAAGAACATGTAACTAAAGTATTCCTCATGTGTATTATTAATTTAGGAGTCGTATATAATTGAGTTTCTCAAGATGTAGAGCCAACATAGAAGGCTGCCCGCTTCACATTTATATTTCACCGTTGCCATAACTCAATCAGCAGTTTTTTACAGGTGATCCAATAACCAACTACAGAGGGCAGCAATAGCATGAATTAACATTACCTCCTCATGTTCATCATAAGCCCAACTAATGGTTGTGATGATCGTGCAAGAACAGCTCCAGTTCCTACAGGTCATTATCTAATGTAACACAAAAATTTAGGTCAAGACAAATGACCAACTTAAAATGGCATCTGATGCATACCTGGATGACACCAGGAAATCACAGGCAAGCGACATCTTGCCCGGAAAGTACTAGCCTGGAGCAGCTCTTCATCACTAAAACATCCAAAAGCATGTAAAGATATTTAGGGGTGCACCAGTTTAAATAATTGAAATCTTCTTCAATAACTTTTAATAAAAAATAAAAAAAAAATACCAACTTTACCTAATGGACTTTGGAACAAGCAAGGCAAATGGATATGTTGGACACATTGTATAACTCAAATTTTTACTAGTTATTCTCCACCGTTCGTTAGACAATGTAAATGACCCCTCTTTGATAATGGTGGCTGAAACTTTATATGATCCAATTCCAAGCAGCCGGAAGTATTCTTGCAACAACCTTTCTTTAGGGTTTGTGTTAATGTATTTGGAAGGGCCACAAACAAAGGCATAAAGATCCCAAAGTCTTGTTGGCCTGGTGCACCTTAATAATGCTTCATATACTGCACGCCTCTGCAACACAACAACTTACATAGATATCACTTGCAGCATCTATTTTGATCAGCAATTGGATCAAAGTAATAGATATCACTTGTGCTGGGTTCAATCACCACAGAGGTGTAGCTTAGGATATAATGCTTTTAATCGTCTATCTATTGCAAGAACAATTAGAAAGCCTCATGGTATCAGATTCAAATGATAGAGCACTGGGAACCATTACGAATCAATGATAAAACCTCTAATCAGAGAGGACTTCAGGATATAGAATGCCCTCAAGTCTCCCAAAACAGTGTCAACAGTTTTAACGGGAACTTCTTATCTCAATCCTATCATCCAAATGTAACAATGTGATTTCAAAACACATAGAAAGCAAATTGCTAGCATGCTTGCTATTTCCCTACAAAAATTTCAGAAATTTAGACCACATTCGACTAATACCATTAGCCGGTTAAAAATCAGATATGGGACTACTGAAAGAATGAACACATAACACACAAACAGCTTGAATTCAGAGAACATTCATCTTGAGATCAATATTCACATGGTATGAAAGAAGACTATAAGACCTTTAAAATACAGGAGAAGTAGCTTTAGCAAATGAATACAGAAGCAACATTATGTAACTTATTTAAACCTTTCAATATCTGTACTAGGTCGAACTGTCACCAATTTTTTTAGATCAAACTCAAAACTTAAAAATTCTGTAAAGTAGATCAGTATACCCAGAGGTCCAAACCAACCAATATCTGATCAAAATGTCAGAGCAAATGAATTTCCCTATTCAAGATGACTTACCTGCTTTGTTCGAGGCCGAAAGCCAAAGACAATTATTCTCATATCTTTACCTGCAAACAAATAGTACAACCAGTAAGCTTAGAACTTTTCAACACAACCTTATGCCCACAAGCACCGTGCCACATGATTCATGAATACAATATTCAATCAATATTATTGTCACTTATTTATTAATCACAAGACAGCAATAACTTGCCAGAAACAACGATGTTCATCACATGCAATTAATCGATCAATCTTTATCTAAAACTCTGGCCACGGATAGGCCAATACCAATGCATATCTCACTTTGTAGAGATGCTAGAACCATCTATGCCTAATAGTTATCATGTCAAATTTTCGGCACCAGCTCCCCTAGAAAAGTAGCCACATTTTTCCATTAGAGTTTACTTTTATCATCTAACACCCCAAACCAGCGCCCCCCCCCCCCCCCCCCCCCAAAAAAAAAAAAAAATTAACAAACAAGAGGGGGAGAGAGCGAGAGAGCGAGAGAGCACAATATAACCACAACTCAAAAATCAAATTCCTCATTAAGCCAGTGAATGTTTTGTGTTAGGCCACTGCAGTTAGTTTGATAAGTGTCTTGAGCTCAATTCGACGTAGCGAAACTCAAGATAAAATTGGTTTATTGTAATGAGTTTCTCAGACATTAAATCAAGATGAAATTTGATAGAAGTGTGTATATATAATAGCATACCAATGACCTGAAGCAATCTTTGTGAAGGAGTTTTCTCACTTTGTCGAGGGGCTGATGGAAACTTCATAACCTACATCCAAACACAGGCTTAAGATAGAAACACTCTGTCCTTCACCAAATCTGTAGTCAAATTAGGGAAAAATGTCCAGAAAATGGAAAACAACCACAAAATTTGAAGCAAGAGAAGAATCCTAAGAATTGCTTCTATAACAACAATGAGCAAAACAATAGACCATGACATTATTGCTGTAACACCAACCAGGGAGATCAAAACAATAGACCACAACTAAGGTCAGATTACAGCTCTCCTGACAACAGCTTTAGGTTGGCAAATGTTGAAAGCACCTAAAATATTATGCCGCATGTGAAAATAAGCAGGAAATGAGATGTGAAGGATGTAAAAATGAAAGGAAATGCATAATTTTTCAGAGTTTCCACTTATATTTTGGACGATAACAGATGTATAATGAAGCACTATGTTAGAACAATGTTGCAGATCTTAATCCGTCATATCTATGAACAAAATTAATACTTCTTTGTCACTCTGCTATTTATTTTACCCTTTCTCAATTTTCTGATCAAAATGCAACCAAAGAAAAACAAGTACCATATAACCACCATGTATCTAATATCTCAATTCTAATTTCCAGCCTTTACAAATTCTGCAACAATTATCGTCAAATATTGCATGCCAAAAAGAAAAGGAACAGAGAAGTAAAGGGAAAAACAAATTAAGAATAAAGAAACTTACGATTTTGTTGAACTTCTCAATTGTAGCCAACGGTATAGTACCAAGTAAAATAATGTCTCTAGATCCTTCACTCTACAGAAAGTGGCAAGTGTAAAGAGGGAAGCACTAGATAAAGATTGGGAAGCAAACATAGGCAAGGATGATTTGAAAACATGGAAAGATTATAGAGTCGAGAAAGAATTTGAAAATCTATTTTTGTAATACCACAGAGTGCATACAACCTATCTTTAGAAGTCAAGTAAATGTGATACTAATTATAAGAACAATAAAGTCCTAAAAATTGAAATACAAAAGCATATAACACCTATTTAAACATACAAACATCTATAGACATCTATCCAATGAACATAAGCATATACACATATCTATTATAGAAGTCACTCAAAAAGCATATAATTGCATAGCGATGAGTAAATGAAACTACTCATGCAAGTTTCGAAAGAATATTACAATGTAAAAGGCATGGAATCCCGCATCAAATGGTGGAAAAAAAGTTCAATCACCAAAATTTCAAATTGCCATTAGATTCAATTAAAATGTAATCACCACATCATGAGCTCTATGCCACACTTTTTTTGGTATAGGTAAAAAAGGAGACTCCAATAGGCCATGATCCATCCTTAAAGCACTTATAAAACAGAATTGCAAGTGATAAGGAGAAGAAGTCTTTCTTTTTTTTTTTTTTTTTTTTTTGAGAAGTAAAGAATTTTACTAATATGGACCAAGGGGGTGCAACCCCAAAAATATTTACATCAAATATTTAAACCATCTATACATTCTTGTATGCTATCCACATCAAATTTACAAGCACCCCTAGTCCAGAAACAAAGATCTTGAAGCCAATAATACTTCAAAAACGAAATAGATAACCCCTTCGCTTCAAAACCTCTCCTATTCAAAAATATATACGTCAACTATTGATAAGGAGAAGAAGCCTTTAATTGCAGAAGTGGAAGAAAGGTTATCATAAACCAAAAATGGATCTCAAACCCCTTACAATCCCAGAACAACTATCCATCTGAAGAAGCCACAGCCTCAAACTATCACGTGACTGGTAAGAATATATCTAATGCAATGAAAAGGGAAATAATACTCCATTCAGAGTTCTGCGAATTCTAATTCTATTGAACCAAACAAAAAAAAGAGAGAGAACTCTGGACGGCAAAAGTTTTCTTCTAGTTTTTAGCTCATAGCAAAACCAAAATGTCTTTCGGGCACAGCCACAGGATTTCAGAGAAAGATAACCTTGAAGAGCAAAACAATTGAGAAGGTCGGACATTTATCTATTACAAGTTAGAACTCTTTTCTGTTTGTCTATTTACATTTGCGCGTGTTTGCATGTGTGTTTTTTGTGTGTGTGTGACTCAGAGAGAGAGAGAGTGGGAAATAATAATTACCACAAATAGCTTCAATTTCATTAACGTCTATATGATCCTTGACAGCCCGCCTAAAACAGTTCTCAATGGATACCACACTGTATATGTCCCTAACTGCAAGGACCAGATAGAAAGGACAGCAGACTTGCACATGATTTGTGAGATCAATTATTATTTTCTAAAGCTATAACCATATTGAAAAGTTATTGGCAGATAACCTAAGTTCCTTCAAGGTGTGTAACCACTGATACAGTGACATCGACACATCAACATTTAGGCTTAAACTCCATTAAGCAGTCCCGAGATAGGAGGCAGCAGTTCTTACTGTTACCCCTTTCTACCAATATAACACAATTAAGAAACAACATGATCCAGTAACATTGTAAAATCAAAGAGAACCTTTAAACCGTTTGAAAGTGGCGCATGTTAACCTCATAATATTGTCTTGACTGTCCATATAGAAAAATCACTTTCACCAGACACCAGCATAATGAATGTACTACTTACCAGAAAAAGGAGACGGAAGTTCGTCACATACAACGTTCCAGCTTCATCACTATTAACGAGAACAACACCATATCCCTGGAAGCAAATTTTTAAACTCAGTACACCATAACATAAGTTGATGAAGGAACAACAGATTATAGAAAAGAAAGAAATAATACAACAGTTGGAATGCTCTCTGACTCATCAATGCTGTCAACATCCAACATTGGCATGTACAAAAGCAAAAAGTGGCAGATGGGTAAAAAGTCACTAGAATATCAGCAAGCAGTAAATCCATGATTACATAAACAACAGAATAACAATGTGATCTAGTTCCAGATTACCACGTTAAAACTGCAACATTCTATTGCATATGATATAACCGTAGAAGACGAGGGGAGACAGATAGACAGACAGAGCACACAAGCACACTAGCACGCAGACACACTTACAGAGAGCAAGTTGACTTCCTCATAAATGCTCCAAACACTTTCCAAATTCAAAATCTATACATCCAAGTTAACTTTCTCATAACATCTTAAAATTCTGATCCAGGATACCCAAGCTCGCGGAACAATGCTCGGTTCTTTTTTTTTTGGGTGGAGGGCAATGCTTGGTTTGGGTTGGTTTAGTTTTGACACAAAAAAGAGACATAAGAGATTGAATACTTGGCTGTAAATTATTAATATTATAAGCTTATGAATATAGAGAGATCAAAGAGAAAATTACAGGTGAAGATCTATATTTCAAATGACCTATTTTATTATTTCAAATATTTTGAGTGCCAGAAAGAATGGAATGACACTAATCACCACGTAGAAATTATATTTAAAGAAAACGAATGTATCAATATTGCACAACTAAGATCGCTTTAAAAGATTAGAGTGTCACTTTTTTTTTTTTGGTCAATAGCGTGACACTATTGGTCACCACATAGATGGTGAAATATAAATTGAGAGCAGAAAACAAGGATTTGCGAGTTACACAAGGCATATTACCTATTCAGAAAAACAAGAAGAAGGGAAATGGAATGCATGAGGCATACTAGTTACAGTCCATTAACCAGTATCTTTCTATTCCAAAGGTCTGCATTGCTATTTAGTTCAACGAATGGAGTAAGCCAAGACCAGCAAAAGAAACATATACGAACAAGATGTCAAGCAACTTCAAGATGGCATGTTAATACACTTAGCAAAAGGGAACAAATCAATAGTATTCCCGCCAAAAAAATACACGAACCGCCCCATTGACATATGGTTCCCTATCTCTTTCCTTATTTAGTGAAACTATCACAATATTCAGCTGATGAATACAATCCAACTCATTAAAGCTTCATTCTTCACTTACGTCCTTCTAGTCAGTGAATAATATCCGAATCTAACAGCACAAACTATACACAAAATCACAACTTTTCCGCCAAGTTCCTCAGCATCCAAAATATACAGTTCAACTATCTTACATACTCCAATACAGCCTCTTAACACATCCAAGATGCATTCTAATAACAACACTTCTAAAAGCATCACAGAAACTACACCAAAACTCACATATACATGCATACATGAGAGCGCGGGCACATATGTGTGTATATATCTCAGATATACATCACAAAAACTACAGAAAAACTCACATACATAAACAAACACTTAAATATACTATTCGTATTCATATAAATGAGCCTACCTCTACTATAACCTGCTCGGCTTCGAGCAAGAATTGTTGTAAACCTTGCGGAACAGACCTCGAAACAGGCTACAATTCACAATTGAAAAATAATAAAATAAAAGATGATAAATTTATTCAATTCAATTGCTTAAACTAAGCAAAAAAGTAAATTTAATTAGAAAATTGAATTTGGAACCCTAGGAAGCATAAAATTACATCAATTTTGGTCCATTCAAGGGCGTCCCAGCTACCGGCGCCTTCAATCTTCTCGGACTCAGCGAGTCGAGGGTCCGAGTCACGCGACGAGGTGAATCGTGCGGAGCGGCTTCTAGGCATGGCCATGGCGGTGGTTGAATGAATAATGCGGCGAGTCGACTCGGTTATGCTTTGCTTTGCTTGTCGTTTTGGTGCTTAATTATTGTTAGTGGCAAAAACATTGATTTTGGAAATTTATGTAAAAAAATAATAAATAAATAAAAGAAGAGTTGGTAACCCGACGTGTCCTTTTGTGTTCTTTTACTTGACGCGAGATAGAAAGAGTTATGTTTGTTTAATCATGTGGCGGTTTTTTTTTTTTTTGGGGTCATAAATCATGTGGCGGTTGGGTCTGGGTTAGTAAGTTTGATGGGGTGATGATATGGGTAGCGACACGTCGGCCGGTAAGGCCCACTTGATGGGACTAGTATATCATTTGTAATAGTTTGGTCTGTTTGAAACTGTTTTTCAAAGAACATTGAGAATTCTTATTTTCTTGTCATAAACATGAAACTTCCATCAAATTTTAAACAAATTTACACAATATTAGCCCATACAATTGGGCTCATCTCCTTAGATTACATCGATTTTTGGGCTCTGTGGGCTTGTGCTCTTTGGTTCTTACGTGTCTTTGCGGTTTGCAAAAAAAGCCCATACCATTGGGCTCGATATCTGAATCTCCTTAGATTATATGGTTTTGAGGACTCTGTGGTCCTGTGTCTTTGTTGGGCTTACGTGTCATTCTTACGTATCTTTGCGGCTTGCTTTTTGTAAGTCAAATGTCTTGGTCAGACTTGTAATAGGAGCCCTTTGTGATTTTTGAAAAGTAAACAGCATCCCCTCTGATTTAGAAACAACCAAATATTTCATTTGTATTTTTGAAAAAGCATCACACTTTTTTGTCAAAAAAATTATCAATTTTAACAGTGTGTGTTTAACATGCACGTAAGAGTTTTAATAATAAAATAATCATGTTGATTGACTAAAATACCCTTTTTATCAAAACAAAATTAATAAAAAATAAAAAGACATCTTTGAAAACCACCAACACCTCCCATGTTTGGTGGTTAGATACAAATACATTTATGTTGTTGATATGGATTCAAGTCACTATAATTGCATATTATTTTTTGCCATTTTTTATTAGTTTTAAGCTTCTCACGGCTTGTTTTATTTTTCTTTATTTTTTCTATTAAATAGATATATATAGCTTTTGCTTACCAAATTTTTAAAAACAACGTAATATAAAACTATAATAAAATAATATTTCAATTTGAATGTTTTAACCCTTATCTGTTAAATTTTTTACAAAATTTAACAGAAAGACTTGAGTAAAATCAATTAGAAAAATTAATAGTTCTTTTCGAGCCAAAAATAATGTGATGATCAAAACATGATTGATAAAATAGTTAAATGGTCCACGGAATAATTTACCCATTTTCTTATATAAACAAATTTAATTGATGTGTTGGCAGTGCTTCTTTATCAGTTGTGTGGTCTAATATCTCACTCAAGTTGTTAAAGCATATAGGAAGCCTAATGATATAAGGCAATGATATAGTTTAACTTGGCATTATGATAACTGACAACTCAAAGCATTACTTGATTAGAGTATCGGTTTATATATAAATAAGTACCTCAGACTCTGTTATTGACTCCATCAATATAATACTTACTCCAATACTGGATACTTGACTCTTCCACTGCGGGCCAGTGTAGCAAGGTTGAGGAGTTGTTACCCATGGTAATGGCCAATGGGGCTTATCTACCATTGAAGGTCCAATGGATCCATTAGTTGTTCAAAAGTCGATCCCACAGATAGGTCCTACGACTACATTCATCTTTGGAGCCTGGAGGCTAACTTGTTAAAATATTTTACTGCAAACAAACGGAGTACTAATGCTTTTTTTGTTCCGTCAGGCGTTTTTATAGTTTTCGCAGGCCTAAAAAAACGTGTATGCTTTCACGTCGGATTCGCAGGTGGATGAGAAATTGATTACCAAAGACCGCATGTCCTCAACGGTAATTTAGCTGGAGAGCTTAAAAACCAGCTATGTCCTTTATGTAACGTTATTTACCTCAAAATGGCACGGCATTTTTGACACGCTTGAAAGAAAATAGGACAGGCCAAAGGCCAATATGTTGTGCAGTAGCTTTGACTGAACTTGTAAATTTATGGATAAGAGACAGAAGACAAAGAATTAAGAAGGAAAAACAAATGCACAAACTACTATATGTGTATGGTTCCTCAGTTTTGGAGCAAACAAAAATATTTATGGTTTCTTGACAAAGTCAGAAAAAAAAGACAGATATTGATCCCTAAAAAAAAAAAAAAGAAAGAGCAAAGGCTCATTAAAGGACTATGATGTAGACTTTTTGTTTTCTTGGTCAAGACTATGATGGAGAATGAGCAAGGGAGTTCATGGATTTTTAACGTTCTTATTATAATTCTTGAGTTTGGGAAATATACTACAATTTGTGTTTGATGTACTATATAATTTTTTCTTTTTGGGTTGAGATATTCGCCGAATTTTAATAGAAGTGATTTTTTTTTTATAAGCTAGTGAAAAAAGATTTCATTAATAAAAAGAGTAAAATGCACTATATACCTTTGTGTTTTTAAAAAATTGAATCATAAACCCTGTGTTTTAAAAAGTAGCGTCACAAACCCTATGTTTTTGAAAACGTTACAAATAAAACTCTGCCGTTAGTTTTTTCGTTATTTTTTGTATTAAAAAGTAGCGCCACAAACTCTGTGTTTTTGAAAACGTTACAAATAAAATCCTCCTGTCAGTTTTTTCGTTATTTTTGGTATTAAAAATAATGAAAAAACTGATGGCAGGGTTTTAGTTGCAACGTTTTCAAAAACACAGGGTTTGTAGCACTACTTTTTAAAACACAGGGTTTATGATGCAACTTTTTAAAAACACAAGGGTATATGGTGCATTTTACTCTTAATAAAAATGAAAGTACAAGTGGTGGATCAAAGATACGATTACAACAAAGCTTTAAAAGTTGAAAATCAACTTAAGATCTAAGCTATAAAAAAAAATAAAAAATAAAAAAGAAACAATCATAAAAAATGGGAATGGTGAAGTCCCATGGAAGTCTCTCCTAGATCAATCTATTTTCTGAAATTAAATTATGAATAGCTTTGGAGATATCTGATCTAGACGGAGATGGTTGGCGAGGAATATCATAAGAGGTTGACGGGTTCGTCGGCAATTGATGTTCTTCCCGAAAAACTTCAGATTTCTTAAAGTAAGGGATTGATTAAATATAAGAAAGTTGTTGAAGTGAAACTGAAATAGAATATCCCTACATGTAAGAAAAGTGATCCAGATTCTCTATATGTGGGGGAAAAAATATAAGTAAATTGTTGGATTTATCCTAATGAAGTTAGTTTTGACTTCGAGAAATTGGTGTAATGCGCTACTCATTGGTTTTGGGCCTTTGATATTGGTCTTTTTTGTTGTGTTATTGGGCTTAGCCTATGTCATTGCACTTTGTTTTGTGGTGGATTTTCCACCTCCAAAGTACTTTCAGTAGTTGCTGATATGGATAAAAAATGGTCCAAGTGTCTTAGCAGCCCAAAGCCCATAATGAGAAAAGTAGTCCACATAACGAGACACTTATCACGTGGAGTATATACAAGGACAATAGGGGACCACCCCAAACGGGCAACCACATTACTATAAATAGCATAGAAAAAATGAGTAAAAGGTATTCAATTAATTCATTACTACTTCCAAATTCGTTAGTTGAATTATTCTTGAGCCAAATACTAATTCTCTCACCCGAGAAAAAATGCGGGAGATAACCCCGTCGTTTCTTTCATTTTCTTGTGTAGGTCTTCGGCTTGAACTAGGGACGGGACAGGCACCCAGCTCGGCTCGATGGATTTTGTATCGGGTACCCAGCTCTGCTCGGTGAATTTTGTATCTAACAATTGGCACCGTCTGTGGGAAAGATTGATTGTCCCACTGAGAAACCACTATTAACGCACAGATAAGTCACAACATAACTCTCGATGTGTTTGTTTCGCAATAATATTCATCGTGTGGAAGTTATTATTTGTCTGTTGCATATTGCATCAGCATCTGTATTTTGCGAGCTTGCTTAAAGATGCCGACCTGACTCATGATGTTCAACTTAATGTTTCTGTGCTTTTGATTTATGTAAGATAGTTATTATATGATTTTATATAATAAGAATATGCATCAGCCATAAAAAAAAAAAAAAAAAAAAAAAAAGCTTTAGCTTTGACTTTGCAGATGTTTTATTCACTCATACCATGATAATACCTTGCTCGAGAAAATGATTATTCTTCAGCTTGAGAGGCTACTTGTTTTGAGCTCGAGAAATCAATTGCTTTCAGCTTAGGAGGCAATTGCATTCAGCTCAGAAGATTTGAGCTCATGAGAATGAGCTCGAAAAACTCGAGCTTCGGAGATTGATTGTCTTTAGCTCGGAAGACTCGAGCTCAGGAGATCAATTACTTTCAGCTTGGGAGATTGATTGTCTTTAGCTCAGAAGATTCAAGCTTGGAAGATCAATTTCTTTCAGCTCGGGAGATTGATTGTCTTCAGCTCGGAAGATTCAAGCTTGGAAGACTCGAGCTCGGGAGATCAATTGCTTTTAGCTCAGGAGATTGATTGTCTTCAGCTCGGAAGATTCAAGCTCGGAAGACTCGAGCTCGGAAGATCAATTGCTTTCAACTTGGGAGCCTGATTGTCTTCAACTCCAAAGATTCAAGCTCGGAAGACTCGAGCTCGGGAGATCAATTACTTTCAGCTCGAGAGATGAATGTTTCAGGATATCCAGGTTTGCAAACTTTTATCTCTCTTGAATATCACAACATATGAGTTGTTCGATAGAGTGCTTGTAAGCTGGCTTGATAAACTACTCGGAAGACTCGAGCTCGGGAGATCAATTGCTTTCAGCTCAGGAGACTGATTGTCTTCAACTCGAAAGATTCAAGCTCGGAAGACTCAAGCTCGGGAGATCAATTGCTTTCAACTCGGGAGATTAATGTTTCAGGATATCCAGATTCGCAAACTCTTATATCTCTTGAATATCACAACATATGAGTTGTTCGATAGAATGCTTGTAAGCTGACTTGATAAACTTGTCACAGCCTATTTCAATAAATTATTTTACATGAAAAAGGCATCTAACTACGAAAAATGTCCGAGCTTAATAATTATTGACGAGGGGGACCCCGAGCTGAGGTATGATGCCCACTCCGAGCTGAGGCGGGCTAATCCGAGCAAGCTCAGTATATTCAGTTAATGCCCAATGTGGATGCTGATTTGGTCTCATCCCGACCTAGGAAAACCCCAACTTCGGCGCCAGCTGTTCTGATGGGACATAAAGCTCTGATGTGACATAAAGTTGCACTGCATTAAATGCTGTCATATCCGAATTTAGTATAAATAGAGCTCTACCCCCTCACTTGAAAGGTAACTCATCATTATTGCACTCAGCTACCTTGCCACCTCAGACATACTAATCATTCGCGCGCCCGAGGAAAAAATCCGGGTCATCACCCCGCGTTGTCCTTCCCTTTCCTTATGCAGGTTAAGTGGCCGACCTGAAAATTCAACTCGGGTCCAACCCAAAAGTTCAACTCGGAGGCCAACCTGAAAGTTCAGCTTGGCAAGCGTAGCCGTCCAACCTTAACCGTGAGATTCCTGACCTCGACAGTTTAGCGCCGTCTGTGGGAAAGAGTTCTTTCTATCACTCTTCTCACCACTCATTGAGAAACCATCATGGTACAAACTAGAGGCCGCAGCGCACCGGTAGAGGACTCACCCAACCCGGACGAGGACCTCGAAACCACGCAGGTGCCTAGCCAAGATCCAATCCAAACCGACGTTAGAACGAGCCAGCGTATACAGAAACCAACCCCTCTGCAGATGGAGGCCTCAACTCCAGCCTGTCACCGGAGATGAGGATGATGCTCGGGATGTTCCAGGAATTAAAGGAGCAGGTAGCCCGGCTAATTGCGGAACCCCTAGTTCCACAAGTAGCTACGCCACGGCTCGCGTGTCCACAATTCCACATTCCAACCCCGGGGCGAACCCCAGCGCAAGATGGAGAAGGTTCCCTGGAGCCGGAGGCGAGACCTGTGGAGGCGAGAGGCAAAAGGGCGGCCCATGCCAACCCCGAGCAGGCCAAGACCGCGGCTGCCATAGCCAAGGTCATTAACCAGCTCGGCGTAAGCCCACTCTTACCTGAGGTACTGGCAACGCCATTGCCCACCGGCAATCGGATGCCCAACTTGGCCATCTACAATGAAGATGGGGACCCAGCCAGCCACCTGCTCAACTTCGATCACCATATGACTCTGCATGATATGACCGACCTCATGATGACGAAGACATTCCCGACCACTCTGGTTGGCAATTTATTGGACTAGTTCCAAAAACTTCGTCCCGGCTCTATTGTAAGTTTTCATCAGCT
Source organism: Ehretia macrophylla (assembly GCA_037974665.1). Lineage (NCBI taxonomy): Eukaryota > Viridiplantae > Streptophyta > Magnoliopsida > Boraginales > Ehretiaceae > Ehretia > Ehretia macrophylla. The sequence goes on from CM075769.1 coordinate 65,726,738, forward strand.
GGCTGAGGCTTTCCTCTCCCGCTTCGCTAGAAGCCGATGTGCAACACGTCATACTTCGTCATTGTTATCGGTGAAGCAGCATAGAGGGAAAAGTTTGAGGGCTTACATTGCCCAGTTCAATGAAGAGACTCTCAGGATCCCCAACTTGGAGGATTCCATGGCATTAATGGCTTACCAAAGTGGGCTCAGGTCGGGCCCCCTTACATCCTCCTTGGCCATCGACCCCGTGGATACTGTAGCCGAGCTGATGGTACGAGCAGAAGGGTACATACACTCAAAAGAAATTTATCAGGCGAAGAGGTATGACGACAAGGAGAAGGAAGCCAATAAGAAGGGAGAGACCTCCCGAGCCCAACCTGGGGATAAGATCCAAAATGACTGAGGCAAGCAGCCTCAATAGTCAAAGCAGAACCCCCGGTTCACTATGTTCACTCCTCTTAACACCACGAGGGAGCAAATCCTAATGGAGATCCAGTACCAGAACCACTTGCCTTCAGTCCCAAGGATGAAAGGCCGACCTGAGAAGCGCAATAGGACCAAGTATTGCCGCTACCATATGAACTATAGCCATACCACCGAAGAGTGCAAAGACTTGAAACTGGAGATTGAAGCACTGATAGCCCGAGGTCACATCCGGAGGTACGTAGATCAAAAGCCGACTCGGAATCATGATCAGAGAGATAGGAAGAGAAGTCCACCCAGGCAACAGGCTGGGGGCGGACGTTTGGCTATGATTGAGACCATTGCAGGGGGATTGGAGTCGGGTGGAGAGACCTCGGCTAGCAGGAAGGGTTATGTTCGAGCTGGTAGAGAATATGGGCCAGCGCAGGGTCCGATCCCAGAGAGGGATGAGTTCACTTTCTCTTCAGAAGATTTGGGGGTGTGATATTGCCCCATGACGACCCACTCGTGATCAGCGCTGAAATAGCCAACTTCACTGTGAAGAGGCTGATGGTGGACACCGGGAGCTCGACAAAAGTCCTATTCTTAAAAGCATTTGAGCAGATGGGATTGGACAGGAGTCGGCTCAGACCTTTGAGGGGCACCTTGGCTGGATTCACCGGGCATGCCCACCGAGCCGAAGGAGTTATCAACCTCCCATTGAAGCTGGGAGACAGAGACAAGCGGGTTTCGATGCAGGCCAACTTCATTGTGATGGATTGTAACTCCACTTACAATGGAATCTTAGGTCGGGTAGCACTCAATCATTTCAGGGTCGTTCCTTCAACTTACTACTAGGCCTTGAAATTCCCGACCTCGGCCAGCACAGCCACCATCCGTGGAGCCCAGCTCTCAGCTCGGGAATGTTATGAAAACTCCCTCTGACCCAAATATCAGGTTGGCTGAGGACCAGATTTGCCCGAAGAGAAGAGGGATGCCAAGAGAGGGAACCCGGATGAAGACCTTCAAGAGGCGGAGCTGTCTGATGAGACGAAGAGAGCAAAAATTGGGAGTGAACTCTCTGCCGACCTCAATAAAGGTATAAGCCAATTTCTCCTGAAAAATAAACACATATTTGCATGGTCTACCTCTGACATGACAGATATTGACCCTAGTGTGATTGAGCATCACCTAAATGCCGACCCAAATCACTATCTGGTAAAGCAGAAGCGCAGGCACTTCCATTATGATAAGCAACAGATCATAGCAGAAGAAGTGGACAAATTGGTAGACGTCGGCCACATAAAGGAAATCCAATACCCAACCAGGTTATCCAACATGGTGCTTGTGACCAAGTCCTCAGGTGGATGGAGATTGTGTATTGACTTTACTGACCTCAATAAAGCCTGTCCTAAGGATTGCTTTCCCCTACCTCGGATTGATCAGATAGTAGATGCCACATCCGGGTTCGAGCTACTCTCTTTCATGGATGCCTTCAAAGGCTATAACCAAATTAAGATGGCTTCCGGAGACAAAGAGAAGACTACCTTCACCACCGATAAAGGTCTCTACTACTATGAGGTCATGCCTTTGGCCTCAAGAATGCTGGAGCTACCTATACTCGGATGGTGAACAAGGTTTTCAAAAATCAAATTGGCCGAAATATGGAGATCTATATAGATGACATGTTGGTCAAGAGTAGAAGGGCAGAAGACCATGTAGCCGACCTGGTTGAAGCCTTCACCGTAATGGAGCACTTTGGGATAAAGCTGAACCCGAAAAAGTGCGCATTCGGCGTCAAGGCAGGAAAGTTTCTGGGCTTCATGGTCACAGCCCATGGAATAGAAGCCAACCCGGAGAAGGTTCAGGCGATACTTGACCTGGCGCCGCCGACCTGCGTGAAGGACGTCCAAGTGCTCGTGGGCAAGGTTGCGGTGCTAAGCAGATTCATGTCCAGGTCGGCCGATAAGTGTGCTCCTCTGTTCAAAGTATTGAGGAATCCTAAGAATTTCGAATGGACTACGGAATGCCAAGATGCCTTCCAGGAGCTGAAAAGATATCTAGTTTCGCCACCCCTGCTATTCCGACCTGAGGTGGGGGAGGAGCTGGTACTATACTTGGCATGTTCAGGGATAACAGTGGTGGCAACACTACTCCGCGAAGAAGGGAAAAAACAGAAGCCGATCTATTATGTCAGCAAAACCTTGCAAGGGGCCGAGGTGAGGTATTCCTCCATGAAAAAACTTGCCCTCGCGCTCATCATGGCAGCAAGAAAGCTGAAGCCATACTTTGATGCTCATCCAATCAAGGTCGTGACGGATGTCCCGCTCAAGTCCATCATGCACAAGCCAGAGGCGTTGGGTAGGCTGCTGAAATGGGCAGTTGAGCTGAGTCAATTTGACATTACCTACTAACCCAGAACAGCCATCAAAGCCTAAGCCATCACAGACTTTGTGATGGAATGTACTGGCCGAGCCGAACATGACCTGGAGGATATGTGAAAGGTCCATGTGGATGGGGTATCAGAGAAGTCTGGAAGCAGAACCGGAGTGGTCATTCTCAACCCGACCCGGCATGAGCACCAATATTCCCTCAAGTTTGCCTTTCCGGCGTCCAACAATGAAGCTGAGTACGAAGCAGTGATCGCGGGGCTGAAAATTGCAGCTCAGCTCGGGGCACAAACAGTTGGCCTAAACACCGACTCTCAATTGGTTTCTAGTCAGATATCGGAAGAGTTCGAAGTCAAAGACAATGCTATGCTGGCCTACCTCAACAGAGTTAAGGATTTGACCTTAGGACTCAAAAGGTTCACGATACAGCAAATTCCGAGGGAGGAGAATATGAAGGCTGACTCCCTGTCCAGGTTAGCCTTGGGCGAGAACCGACATGCACTGGTCCATGTGGAAGAAGTGTCCGAACCAAGTATCCAGTTGGGGATGCAAGCCGTAGCCGAGCTCAATTTAAGCCCAGATTGGACCAAACCAATCGTGGACTACTTTGATAGGGGTATGACCCCGAATGATGAAAAAGTAGCTCGAAAACTAATGAAACAGGCCTCAAGGTTTGTCATAATTGCCGAAAAACTCTACAAGAGAGCCTACACTTGACCTCTCTTAAAGTGTGTCGAGCCCGAGGAGGGAAGCTATGTAGTGCGGGAGATCCATTAAGGGGTATGTGAAAACCACTTGGGAGGCAAGGCTCTCGCTCGGAAGGCATTGAGGCAAGGCTATTTTTGGTCAACCTTAGAACAAGATGCCAAAGAGTATGTAAAAAAGTATGACACTTGCCAAAGGTTCGCCAATATACAGAGGAAGCCAGCAGTAGACCTCACGGTGATAATAAGCCCGTAGCCGTTGTATCAATGGGGTCTAGATATCATCGGCCCATTGCCAACCAGTGTTGGCCAAAAGAAGCACACCTTCGTAGCTGTAGACTACTTCACCAAATGGCCTGAGGCTGAAGGTGTTGCTAGAATAACAGAAAAGGCAGCTTGGGATTTCGTATGAAAAAACATTATTTGCCAATTTGGGGTGCCAAACGTCATCATTACTGACTACGGCAAACAATTCGACAGTACATACTTTCGAGGCAAATATGCCGAGATTAGGATCGACCTCAGATTCTCATCTATTGCTCACCCTCAAAGTAATGGCCAAGTTGAAAGGACTAACCAAATCATTTTGCAGGGCCTGAAAACCAAGCTGGAGGAAGTAGAGGGCCAGTGGGCATCGATTCTTCCCGAGGTGCTGTGGGCTCAACGGACCACCACCAGTTCAGCAACAGGAGAATCGCCCTTTGAGCTGACCTTCGGTACTCAAACGGTGCTGCCAGTGGAGATCGGGTCTCTGACCAGTAGAACCCTCCAGTATGATCCAGTAATAAACGGAGCACTGATCTGTGAAGAGCTCGACCTCGCCGAAGAGCTCCTAGCTAAAGCTCAAATCAGAATGCTGGCCAGCAAAGCTGTCATGCAAAGAGCCTTTGCTAAGCAGGTCAAGCCTAAGCCTATTAAGGTTGGGGACCTCGTACTCATAAATGTCATCTTTTTGCCGCGTTCGGGTAACAAGCTCTCCCCAACCTAGGAGGGACCGTACGAAGTTGTGAAAGAAGTCCGACCCGGAACCTTCTACCTCCGCGACAAGTACGGAAACTATTGAAGAATGCATGGCACTCAGAACACCTGAAGCGGTATTTTGTTTAAGGCCCCGAGCCGAAATACAATGTAACGGCCTCGAGCCAAAATCTCTTGTAAAGGCCCCCGAGATGGATATTTTGTAATAGCCCCCGAGCTAAAATCTCTTGTAGAGGCCCCGAGCCAGAATGTGAGGCCCGACCTCGATTTGCGTGCGATACCTCATTTCGTGTGCCCTAACCTAGATTTACGTGCCTTGACCTAGGTTTAAGAATCGTGTTTCATTTTGTGTGCCTTGCATTGAACTACGTACATACATTTAGGATTTCGTGCATTTACTTGAAAAACGTGCATTCGTCTCGTAATTCGTACCCTACCTCGTAGTGCGTGCCCTAAACCTAGAAAAGCGTGCCCGCACACTAATCGGGAAAGCATCTTACACGAAGCACTAAATCATTAATTAATACTACAAATTCACTAACTAATATTAAATTGCTAATTTAACTCACTAGAAGACGAATTTGCACCAAAAGCTAGACATTCTTTATTATTTATTCTTTGCATATCCCAAACACACAATAAAATAAGCCTTGAACAAACAAAAAAATTCAGATTTAAACACATCCTTGGCCGACCACATGGAGCCTTGTGCATGCACATCAATTTCAAAATCTACACCTAGACATTCTATGACAATTTTGTGACACAAGCATAAAAAAAAATTGGCTCAAAACTCTACCCAAGACTCCACCATTCTCGACCCATCCTCTTGCCATGCTAGGTGATTCAAAATTATGCTCCTTGAAGACACAAATCTGAATTTTGCAAGGCCTTAGGCCGACACAAGCATCAAACATTTCAAAGCTTTTCATTTTTCTTTCATTTCCTCTCTTTCTCTCATTCTTTCTCTCATTTCTCCTCTCTCTTTTGGCCCTAGCTGAAATTTTACTCTCCTTAGCTTAAATTCTTCATCCAATGGTTCATCAAGTCATGCAAGCTACTAGGAACTCGACCAAGCAAAGCTAGAATGCAAAAGACACACATGCAAGCTCTTTGAACTTTCATTTCGGCTTAGGTGAGTTGTGAGCTTCCATTTCATTTTCTTCTTGTTCTAACCACATGCACCTACTAAGAACTTGGTTACTAAGCTAGGAAATTAGAGAAAATCAAGTGGTCTCTAAGCTAAGCAAGAAAAAGAGTCAATCTTGTGCATCCTCAAGAGTTTGTGCATCTTCTTTATTGTCTTGCTAAGGTGAGGGCTAAAACTTCTTGAAAAGCTTTTAAAAACCACATGTATGCCTTTGAATGTCTATTTTTACCTCTGTACTTGTGATATATGTGTGTTCATGAGCTTTTATAAACATGCATGACAAGATATTTGGCTAGAATGTGATGATAGATGAAATCGCGTATGGGACAGCCTTCTGTATTGTTGGTGAGGGGTGATTTTAACCAGGTAAATGAGGTTGAAAATGCATGAAAATTGGTAGGTGACTAGTTTTTCCAGTTCTGAGCATTTTTCATAGAAATAGGACAAAGCTAATTCTGACTCTATGGTCCTCAAAATGGCAAAATATCGAAATATGTCCAAATCTGGAAAATCTGAGAAAATGAAGCAGGTTTTGGCAGATTCACTATTCTTATAGAACGAACCAGTTTTGACTTAGTAAATGACATCTAAAATGCATGAAATTTGGTGTGCTGCTATATTTTTCAGTTCTGGACATTTGTGTCAGAAATGGACTAAGGCTAGATCTGAACCTAAGGCCCTCAAAAATGACAAGTATTGAAATGTGTGCAAATGTGGACAGTTTTGCGTAGTCTCACGGTCTTGGCTATAACTCTTGAATCCGAACTCCAAATGATGCGAGGTTTGTTTCTGAATTTAGTTCACTCCTTAAGCTTTAATTTGAAATCTTGTTCACTAGAATTGGAGATTGTTTGCTTATCTTAATGATTGTGAGAAAACAGTCCATTGCAGTGAGGGTTTCACCTAGTGATATGCTTAGAAAATTTATTGTAGCTTCTCTTGTTGTATTAAATTCTTGGGATTATGGCATTTGGATGTTGTGTAGAATGTTTTGAATGCTTGAGGGTGTTTGAATTAATCAATGCATGGCTTGAGTTTAATTACATGACAACTTAGGGCTTAATCGCATGGGTGAGCATGAAATAAAATCCTAATGACTAGGAAAAACTCGCTAAGTGTTGATCCTATGAATATCGTGTTTGATTATGTAATTAGTAGGCTGCCCGTAGTTGCCTCATGGCCCTAAACATGATTTTGATGATTACATATTGACAAGTAGGCCTTTTTTACACCCGCACCCACGTAGATATTGTTGCATGTTGAATAATCTTGTTATTTGATGACGTGAACTTCGAAATGAGTTATATGACTTGATTTACATGCGTTACATGGCTACCCATTTAATATTCATATAACTCCATGTGCTTTTCAAGTGAAATTACTTGTCATATCGTGCCTCGCATGTTTACTTGTCAATGTGCAATCTTATGACTGCTCGGAGGCAACCTACTTTGTTGTCCTCCTAATGTGATATATTAAATATCATAAATGTGCATTGCGTACAAGGTTGCAACCTTTCATTTTGGCGTGGTAGCGTTCACGCACACCGGGCGGCATCGAGCTTGCCAGTGCAACCGTGACTACCATTGTCCAATTCCCTCTCTCGCTTGGGGGCTAGACTTCCTCGGAGAGTTGGGTCGTAGGATTTCGGGGTACATCCGGAGTACACCCATTTGGCGTGATAAGGGGATGATTTGAAGTCGGCCGCAACAACTGTGCTCTTTTACTTTTATATTATATTATGAACTTACTTGTGATATATGTCATGCTTGCAAAAAGGGTTTTTCATAAGTTGAACCGGAAAATGAGTTTCAAAACTTATTTCTCGTTCCCCCTCGCTGAGTTCATAAGGACTCACTCTCTTTTATTATCTCAGGTGAAGAAGACCAGGAACAGGTACCCGAGGACAACGTGCCTAATGATGATTCCTTGGAATGATTGCTTGCCCTACGTGCCTTGCTTGACTATGGTCATTTCGTGAACGATATGTTGTTTGAAGACTATTTCTTTTATATTGCTTGTTGTTGTAATGTAAAAGACCCCCGTTGTAATTTGAAGTCTAATTTTGGCTTGTACTGATCATAACTAGATAGACACTACTATAGTCGTTTTGCTATCGTTATTGGCTAGTATCTATCATAGGATTATGAAGTATCATGTAAGGATTAAGTAAAATGAACCTATCCAATTTTAAGCAGGTACTCATTGTTAAGCTAAGATCAACAGGTACTTTTGTAACAAGAATTAACAAACAAATGAGACATAGTATCATGCTAGGTTATTAATCAAACGAGACTTCGAGATAACTGGTAGGCGTTTCGATTGGTTATAATAATATTCTTAGTTAGAAATGAAATTGAGATTGGAAATTTCGAGGCGTTTAAAGAATTAGGTCAAACTAAAGAGCCCAATTACAGCTGTTATGCTGCCAGTTTTCCAGAGAATTTGTGGAGTTTAAGCTAAAACGTTAAGTGTTAAACCCTCTTGAACGATTAAGTACGTGATATGACTTGAATGTTTAGATCACACCCTAGTCTAACCTTCATAGGTCGGGTTGGGGCGTGACACAGAATCTTTTGTTAAGGCCCTGAGCCAAAACATTACTTGTAATCGACTCCCGAGCCCAAGTACTTCATGTACAACTTCAATACAATGTATTTTGTAAACCAGTGCAAAGCCCGACTCGGGCCAAAGTTCCTTAGCTACTAAGCTATTGCCAACTCGGATTAACGCGGTGACCACGCTTAATTACGAGCTAATGATTAAGCAAACCATCTCGGATGAGGTTCCAGCTCGGGTATAATCAATAATAATTTGATTAGATTTACCAGTTCGGATTAAGGTCCAACTCGGTATAGTCCGGCTTCAGGTCAGTATGTTAGTTTGGGTCTAAACTCGAACTCAACATGTGTCAACATTAGTTTGACCAATTTTAAATCGGACTGACGAGTCCAGGTCGGCAACGATAATAGTTATCCAATTAACCAGCTCGAATTAGGATTAAAATTCATTAATCGCGTCCAGCTCGGTTCCTTACATTTAAATTAAGTTTGAAAGGTCCATTATATTGGTCCGACCCCACTTACTTAAGAAAATTTGCGAAGAGAAAGGTACACATGTACGAACTCGAATGAAACGCAAATAAAACAAAAACATCAATTTCATTAAAAGTGAAAAAATACAATTACAAAGAGCCCGACCTGGGCGAATCTACTAAAGCCCGACCTGGGCGAGTACAAAATTTACTTAGGAGCGGCGGTGGAGGTGGTAGTATCGACTTCATCCCCGACCTGATCCATGCCCTTCTAGACAAATTCAATCACCTCCTTAGCTTGAGACGTCAGGTCGGCCGGAAGCTCAGGAATCTCCCAGATCTCCGATGGTGGAGCCTCCAAGATTTCAATGTAATCATTCTTGGTGGCAGGGAAGAAGGTCTTCGCTCTCTCCTGAGCTGCGACCCGACTCCGGAAGTAGTACTCCAACTCGGCGTACTTGGCCATTGCCCAACCTTCTGTGGCTAACCAGTCCACAGCTGCTTCGCTGGACTTGAAGGCTTCCATTGCCTTCTCCCCCTGGAGGCCGACCCGATCTACAAGCTCCCGTAACTTCGCGTCGGCTTCGCGTCTCTCCTACTTATAGCGCTCGACATCCTTGGCTGCGAGCTCTGCCTTCAGTCGACCAAACTCCTCCACGTCCTCCTTGTACCTCTTGGTGGCCTTCACTCTTTGAGCATCGAGCTCAACTCAGGCATCAGCCCATCGCTTCTCCAGCTCAACACAGTGGGCTTGGACCTTGGTGAAGAGGCTGAAGATGGTTAAAGCGTGAGATTCGGCCTGCACAAAAGGTCAAAAGCAGTTAGCCGAGCTGAAAGGCATAGTTATGCACAAATAACGTAGCTTGACTCACCGTCGCTGTGGCCGTCCTCAAGTCGAGGGAAAGCCGCTCGGCCGGGACCTTTGCCAGCTTGGGATTGCGGGTGACCTTGGCTGCCTCCAAGAAACCCTTGTCAAGAGGGCTCACCTCCGTGGCCTTGCCTTTCCCGGAGTACTCAGTCCGAGGCCGTTTCTTGTTTTCAGGATGGGACGCCGAGCGCTCCAGAATCGCCACACCCGAGCTCGGCCTCTTGGGTAGGGGCGACTCTGAAGTCCCCTTGGAAGAGACCTCGGCGCCGACCTTCCGAACTTGGCCACTGAGCCGCTAATTCTACTCTGGAGGGACGCTGGAGCCCAAACCAGACCGAGCCGGGACTTCGCCGCTGGCCTCGGTCCTTTTCTTCATCTGGGCATACGCGATCTTTCTCGTATCCGCCATATCTGCAAAAGAGTAGAGGAAAGAAGTGAGAGATAGCCGAAAACCGACTTAAAAAGGCGATTACAATCAGAATAATGGGGAGGTTGGGTGCTGATCTTGCGAACTGACCCTCTTCTGAACTCGGCTCTGCATCCTCTACAATCTCGGGAAGTAAGTTGGGATGATCCCTTGAGAGGTTGGGCTCTCTCCCAAATAACTTGGACTACCAGATCCACTCTCATTTGAGCACACTATCGATGTTTATCAACATTCCCGACGCGGGCCTCAGCTCCGCGAGTTCCTCAAGTTCCTCATCTGAAAGCTTGGGATCGTCATTGACCTTCTTCTTCAAGGTCGGATTTCAATCCGACCTGCACCCCGGGTTCACAACTGGCTCCACCCAGTAATAGTCGTTGTGCCAACCCTTGTTGGAGGAATGCCACTTGGTGAATATGGAGTTGCCAACCCGAGCTACAAAATGGAACCACCCTGGCTGCTTCGGGTTGGGCTTGCACACAAAGAACTGCTTGAACCGGCTCAGGGTCAGCTCTACTTCTTTCTCAAGGCAAAACTCATAGAATGCCACCATTACGGCCCAACCATTTGGCGACATCTGACCCGGGCTAAGCTCAAAGTAGTTCAAGATGCTAGTTACGAAGTCGGGAAGTGGGAGCTGAACCACATCAAAAGCGAGGTCGTAGATGGTGAAATGGTCGGGTGGAGGATAGCAAACCGATTCTTGCTGACCTGGAACCTTCAGCTTGTGGTGTCGGTCCACTGACCAGTTCCTCAGCTTGGCGTTGGCCATCTGCACCGTAGAATAGCACTCACGCTTGCAACAGGCAAACAACTGCTCGATCCTCTTCCCCTGAGCTGACGAACCACTAGTTGTAGCTGAGTTCCGAGGTTGGACTGCCCTCATCGATATGGCTTCAATCGACTCTGCCATAAAGGCTCCTGCTAAGTACTCATGTGGTATCTCGATCCCCTCCAACTGATTTAACGGCTCCTCATCTTCCCTATCTCCCAAGTCTCCCAGGTCGGCCAAAAGATCCGCCTCGGCCTCTTCTTGCGCCAGTCTGACCCCAATGACTTGACAGTCATCATCACTATCCCTGGATTCAGATCGCCGGGCTGGCCCTTGAGATATATCGGTGCTGGCATCACCTTGACCTCCATCCGAGGTGGATTCTGAGCTCGACGGATTCTCATCCCCTTCGTAGGATCTCACCTCCATCACTTGGGAATCTTCCGACTCCGACCTCCCCATCCTGTCTACAAATTGAAAATATATGTACAGGAATAACTAAAGGGAGTCGGGACGTACCTACCGCACTAGTTGTCGAAGATGACCCGATCTAATTGCCTTCGACCTAATTGGCTCCGAGCTAATGGATTCCGAGCTGAATACCCCGAGAAGATATTTGCCAAGCTAAAAATGTCCGACCACTCTGATTGCCGACCTGAAAGCTCCAAATTTCGTGAGCAAAGTGTGAAATGAATCTCGAATGTCAAGGCCCTATTTATAGGCAAATCCTGTAACCACATCGAGAATCCCAAATGTCGCATCTTGTCATAACTGCCAAGTGACGTGTTAGCCATCTGAAGGGTATGCACCGCTAACGTGGCCATCCCTATTCTGCCGGGGTCGGGCACCTCCAGCTCGGGAACAACTCTCAAATCTAGATCTCACCCTCTCGATCTCGACTTGGGAGGGGGGGATTGACGAGGGGGACCCCGAGCTGAGGTATGATGCCCACTCCGAGCTGAGGCGGGCTAATCCGAGCCAAGCCCAACATATTCAACTAATGCCCAACCTGGATGGTGATCCGACCTCACCCCGACCCAGGAAAATCCCGACCTCGGCAAACAGCTGTTTTGATGGGACATAAAGCCCTGATGGGACATAAAGCTGCACTGCATTAAATGCTGTCAGGTCCGAATTTAGTATAAATAGAGCTCCACCCCTTCATTTCAAAGGTAACTCGTCATTATTGCATTCAACTACCTTGCCAGCTCGGATATACTAATCATTCGCACGCCCGAGGGTAAAATTCGGGTCATCACCCCGCCTTTTCCTTGTGCAGGTTAAGTGGCCGACCTGAAAGTTCAACTCGAATGCCAACCTGAAAGTTCAGCTCGAATGCCAACCTGAAAGTTCAGCTTGACAAGCGTAACTGTCCAACCTCAACCGTGAGATTCCTGACCTCGACAATTATTATCTCGGAGCACTCTTTTCTAGCGTCATTCTATTTCCCTATATGGCTGAATGAGCTAGCCCCCAAGAGCATATGAAGTGTAATGTATGCGTATCTCGGTTCGGAGGGCCACCAAAGCTTTGCTGTTTCATATGCATCTCCTTTTTTACCGTCATTATGGCCTTCGAACTCAGATTTCTGCCCATTAAGTCGGCTGAATTCTCAGGATTCATCGCAGTTTAGAAGAAGAAGGGGAAAGAGTGCATACATTTAAGGCGTCTGTTAAAGATTTGATTAAATCTTAGCATTGCATATATGCATCTAGTTTATTCATTCAATCTTGAGCAACTATTGTAAGCACTTTGTTTCTTACGTAATTGATGACTTTGAAATTAATTGAGCATGATGTTAAAATTGATTTGTCCAAAAAATCAATTCTTCTCAAATAATCAAAGTGAGGATTCGTCCAGGTGTGTCTTTTGTGAGCAGACCCATCAAACGTCTAAGCTGGAAACAGGCTTATCTTAACCGTCCACAAGGTGTTTGACAAAATGCCATAATGAACTCCATATTGGAAATATAGTTGTTGTGAATGCTATTGTGTTACCACAGTTGCAACAATTCTACATTTATACTCATACACCAAGTATCGTGCCTTCATAACATGTATTGATTATGACAATACAGACATCTTCCACGTGCTAAAAGCACATCTTATAGTATTGCAATTCTTCATATATTATACGACTTATGAGTCATGCTATTGTGCAGAAATGACATCTAATTGGCAAACAATTTCCATGATTGTGAATATAAAATATATCATACAAGGCATTCATTGTAGAAGCAAGTAGATATTAAAGCTTTTTACTACACTGATTTTATGTGCACTAAGTCACTTTTTGTGGTTTAATTGGTTTGATAGCAGTGTTGTAGTAGTTCAATGCTAAGTCTACAAATGGTCTATGCTGCGCATTTGAGGTGAGAACTAGCATGGCAAAATAAAATTGCAAAGAAGCAAAAATTGCACTATGAAAGAAGTCTAAGGTATTACAAGGCTGAAAATCAGTTTTTTGGGCTGACTTTGCGTAATAAACTACACTGATTGGGAAAGAATTACATGGTGATTTATATATGGTTGAAGAGCTCTACGAGTCTATTTTCTAACGTTTCAAGCGGTTCGTGATTCGGAGCTTTCTAGAGAGAGTTATGACCATTTTTGCAAAATGTGTTTGAGCTGTGTGTAAATGACGAATTCAAGCTTTTCTTTTCAATTGTGCTTTTTTTTCAGCTCTGGTTTGTGAAGCTTGTCTTTACTCAATATTTCCATTTATGAAATAACTCTAAGATACCAGCAGATGCACTATTAATAATGACCTATTTTGCTTCTTGATCCCTGACTAGTTTTTTGCTCTCAGTTCTAAATAACATATTTAAGAACAAAACTAGGTGAGAGTAGAAAATCTTTGCAACAACAGTTCTCAATAAATGCATTGGTAAAGTCATATGGGATTACAATTTCTTTGATTAATACTTGCCTCAGTATTGGCATGTCCTAGCTGCCACATTGATAATTTATTTCATACATGGCTTTGTGTATGCAGCAGCTCAAATGCACGATTATACAAGCATACTAATGTTTAACTAGTATGATTATTATATTGATAACTAGGCAGCTACGTTTATTAATACTTGTACACAGTACCTGTACTACTTATTTGCACATCGTATTGTAACTTCCATAGCACATGTTACATATTCGGATGAGCACAAATAAATCCTCATGCGTAAGCGATTTATTTACACAAGACATTATCTTTGTACAACATAAACACAATCTTTGCTTAACAGCATTGTACATAGATGTATTCATGAGTAATCATAATTAATGACCATAACCTCCTACATGATGGTTTTGAGATAGGAAACGCTGGTGCAGAATTCTTCTACTGAGTGCAAGTGCCTACTACTTTCCATTTGTATCTTCTCATCTTTGCTGCATATATGGATTTTCTTCTCCAAACATATGTTATGTCAGTTGTGTAACATCTTGTTTAGTTATTTCATGAAATTGGGAAGAGGAACGACGAAGACCTCAATTTCCACATGAAATACGATTTATTATCTTTAAGTAATGGTAGAGGCTTATCAATAGTGTGATCACATATAAGCAGAACAGCTTTTTTAGCTCAAATGTGAGTTTCTCTGTTAATGGAAATTACAACCAGCAACATATCTTGCAAATTATTGCCTTATTGAGGCATTTTGTTCGAATCAATTGCCTGAGTTAAATCTTAGCTTTATTATTGTCATTATATAATATATGATTCTCACTAATTAGTTAATTTGAAGAGAATCAAATGCAAGGGTGACTAGATTTGCCCGAGCCCGACTTCAAGAAGGGTAATTAGATCATATTTGCCAGACCTCAAGACAACTCTCCCGACTTGAGAGTTCATACATGAACTACCTCCCAAAACTCTGAGAATGTACTAATAATCTCATTTTCTAGGATAATAAGGATGTATCAACATTGCGTACTACTAACGTGACAGGGATTGGCCCGAGTACCATCAACCACTATCCCAATAAGTCAAAGCCATCAGAACTGGCCTAAGGGCGTAAGAGCTCCAAGCCATTATAGCCGAAGCAGAAGTGCCAATTGTGCCTGATACAGGAAAGGCCAAAAGTGCCAATTATACCCGATACGAGAGAGGCAATCAAACCAGAAAAGGTCATAACTGACCGATGAATACCCCATAAATGGGAAAAGGCCAAAAAGCGCCGACGAAAAGGTCATAAATGACTAATGAAGACCCCATAAATAGGAAAAAGGCCAAAAAGTGCTGACAAAAAGGTAATAAATGACCGGCGAAGACCCTATAACTGGAAAAAAGGCCAAAAATGCCGACGAATATGTCACAAATGGCCGACCAAAATCCCATAAATGGGAAAAAGGCTAAAATGGGCCGACGAAGGTCATAAATGACCAACCAAAATCTCATAAATGGGTAAGAGGCCAAAAGTGCCGATGAAGAGGTCACAAATGACAGACCAAAATCCCAAAAATGGGTAAAAGGCCAAAAGTGCCGACGAAGGTCATAAATGACCGACCAAAATCACATAAATGGGTAAAAGGCAAAAATGAATTAACAAAGGTCATAAATGACCGAGCCAAAAGTTGAAAAGCTATAACCCGAGATGGGAATCTGGCTGCTGAGCCAAAGATCAAAAGGTCAACAACCCAAGGTGAGCATCAGATCGTTAAGCCCAAGGTCGAGAAACCATCACTCATGGCGGATAAGCCCTCGGACTACATACGTTCAAGGTTAGGCAGAGTGCCATCAGCCCGAGGATTCAAGCAGCCATAAATCCGAAGACCAAGGATCTTAAGAGATCGGGCAATTTAAATCTTATAAAAGAAAATGGACCAAAAGAAAAAGTTTTCCCAACTATTGTCTCGAGCAAATATAAGCTTGATTCAAAGGTGAAAGGCTAAGCCAAAAGTAAGTAAGGGAAGTGATTACAAAATCGAGCTAAATCCCAATGCCATCAAAGCTGAACTTGGGGTCCACAGGAACCCTTGCCACAAGCCAAGTTCCGGGGCTATCAAAGTTCAACCACGGGCCGTAAAGCCAAACTCTAGGCCCTTGGTGCAAAATATCGTGACCATTAGAGATGAGCCACAAGTCATCAAAGCCAGCCTAAGGGTATAAAAGCTTCAAATCTTAAGAACTAACAGTTGAGGTCATAAGAGCTCGAGGCCAACAATGCCAACAATAAACCCAAATTTCGAGACAAGGTTCATTAGGACCAAGGAAATGACAATCCGACCCCGGAGTCATTAGAACTAAAGAAATATCATTAGATCCTGAGGTTATTAGGACCGCGAAAGGAACATTTAACCCTGAGGTTATTAATTAAAAAGGGTTATTCGACCCCAAGGTAATAAGAATTGAAGAAGGGTTATCTAATCCCGAGGCTATTAATCGAATAGGGTCATCCAACCCCGATGACATCAGATTCGAGCTCCAGGCCATGAGGGTCAAGCTTTAGGTCATTAGAGCCCGAGATTATTAAAGTTTGACTCAAAGTTATTTAGAACCAAAACTTAGATTCGTCGTTAAATGCGAATATGCTTTGAAAAGTCAAAGTCGAGCCCTTTCTCACTAAGATACATACCAAGGGCAAGGATAAGCCCGTAAAAACCTAACAAAGGCTTAAGTGGGCTTAAATATAAGACAAACCCAAAGGCTGACATATATGTAATAAGTCTGAGAACGAAGCCAGGCCATGACTGAGGCTAGAACCCAAGGATAGGGATCTAACCATAAAATAATAGGCGAGTGATAATTGTTGGGAGGGCTGCGACACGTACTAAACAACATTAAGGGGACACCTCCAAATCGGGATTCATGATAGGAACCGAGATGAGGGTTCGAGGGCTTGCCCGACCCGACCAAAAACTCAAAACTAAAGTCATACAAGAGCTGTCACTGTGGCAATGGCCAACAAACCACATGCCATCCAAGGAATATTTCTCGGGATGGAAAGAAGAATTAATTTGACAATCAGAGTACAAGGATAAAGGGATGAAGGTCGGCGTAAGGTCTAAAGGCCTAAATTCAACCCTAAGAACAACACCACTTGCTGACCAATGGGCAAAATTGCCCTGAGACCGAGCCAAATGAGTTTAATATTTAACCCAAAAAAATAATAAAAATGGAAAGCGCTTCAAGTAAGGTGATCAAGCTTTCATTTAGTTCAAAAACAATAATTCTAAGCTCAAAGAGAGCTGATCGATCCAAGTAAAGTGAACCCCCAACCTTTGGGTCATGAGAGAGACCCTATAGGATGACAAGAAAGGTTTTCTCTAAGAGGCTTTGTATGCCCTACCCTTAGTTATCTTCTTGCTACTTAGGTGAGCACATTGACTAGCCCCCGATCTCTAAGCGCCCACTATGCTCTCAAACCACTCCCACAAAGAGTAAACTTGATAAATTTGGACTCACAGGAGCTCAAGATCTTATTTCTCAACTTAGCAAATCTTTGTTGACTGCGAGTTAATAAAGCTGACATTAACGCTGCCCAGTTGTATCCAATGTTGTCCAGTGCAATAATTATTATCTACCGTCTTACCGATTCAATTAAGCAATGATTAGACCGAACCTAGTCATAAGGGCAAAAGAGAAGAAATGCACCAGGGAAATGGAAACATGTTAGTAAGTGATTCCCTGACCTCTTGTAGAGCTCAAAAAATCAAGGGGCTTCTGATATGGATAAAAAATGACCCAAGTGTCTTAGCGGCCCAAAGCCCATAATGAGAAAAGTAGCCCACATAACGAGACACTTGTCATGAGGAGGATATACAAGGACAATAGGGGACCACCCCAAAAAGGCAACTACATTACTATAAATAGTATAAAAAAATGAGTAAAAAGTATTCAATTAATTCATTACTACTTCTAAATTCGTTAGTTGAATTATTCCTAAGTCAAATACTAATTCTCTCGCCCAAGAAAAAGCACGGGAGACAACCCCATCTTTTCTTTTCTTGTGTAGGTCCTCGGCTCGGACTAGGGATGGGATAGGCACCCAGTTCGGCTCGGTGAATTTTGTATCGGGTACCCAGCTCGGCTCGGTGAATTTTGTATCTAACAGTTGCAAATTAGATGATATCCATGAGCAATATCTAACAGTTGCAAATTAGATGATATCCATGAGCAAAGTACACCTTCAATGGTTAATAGTTTGAGATTATCCATCTGTGTACAATGGCTGGTGCAATGCTCATTGATACTTGCACTATTTCAGCACAATATCTAGACTTACGTTTGCTTTTGTTTTTTAAATGCGCTTAGGAACATGCATTTTTTAGTAGTCGAACAATTTAGTATAATGTACTAGGTAATAACCATATATAGTTTTATATGTTCATTAGTCAAGAACCGAATCTTTTCAAAAATCACAATCTCTCCCTGTAATACTCTAATAAAGATACCTCTCTAAACTTGTTTCTACTCTTACCTTTTTTTTTTATTAGAGTTCAATATTTCCATTATCTTAGTTTTGTCAAAAAAAAAAAAAAAACCATGAAGACATTCATTAATTTTTTTTAGAAAAATAAAATTATTAAATTTATTGGACAATGGCTGTTAATTCAGAGGTATCCATGGTTGAGCCAATATCTAGACTTACGCTTGCAAATAAACAGATTTATTTGGTTAATCGAAGTATTTAGACTTGCCCTTGCATTTGATTTTTGAAATGTAATGCTTGGAAATGTACAGTACATTTAGTAATTGAACAATGTACTAACATTTACTAGGTGATAACCATTTATGGTTATACTTATTAATCAATGACTGAATTTTATAGTCATCTCAATCTCTCACTGCAACGCTCTAACGAAGATAACTCTCTGAAGTTGCTTCCCCTCTTAGTTTTTTTTTTTTTTTTGTGTGTCATTGTTTTTTAAAATCTATTGGATATTGGAATGGTGTTAATTGAGAATGAAGTAACAGAACAACAAAAGTGAGTGTTGCTATTTGATTGAAGGAAAATTCAGAAACTTCAAAGCAAAATTTACAAAGATAGTGTTGGCGATTTGAGGAGCCACCTCCAACAGAAAATAAGAAGACTAAGGAAAAAGTAAATTTAGATAATGCTCATTGATACTCCCATACAAAGGTTTGTTTATATTTATAGGCTATTCAGTTAATTGAGAATCTGATATGCCTCCAAGTATTTGGTGTGAACTTGTGACATGTGCTTCTTCTTTGCTGAGTGTTAGTTGAGTTGGTTGGAGGTGAATGTGGTGTGATGTGGGCAGAGTCTGTTACATTGCCCCCTCATCGAGACAGAACCTTGTCCTCAAGGTTCCAAGAGGGATGAGCCTTGTCGAATTCCACTGTATCCTCCCAAGTTGCGTTTGATAATGGCAGCTGATCCCATGGAATTATATGTTGCGAGGCTTGTTGGCGTTGGCGATGGATGATGCGAGAGTCAAGGGCTTTAACTAGAAGTAACTCAGGAATGGTGACAGGAATAACATCGGTTGGGTCAGGTAGTATACCAGTGAATTGCTTTAGAAGCGAGAACATACTATCCAACTTATCAAAAATTATAGTAGAAAAAACTTTGCTGCAAGAGTGAAAAGAGCTCGGACATTCATTTCATCTTCACTGAACCATTTTGATGTAATGGTTGACATAGTGACAGTTATGAAGCTTGCTCCAACTTCATTAGCAATGATTCCGAGCACCTTATCATGCTTCCCGACATCAAACAATGCAGTCATAATAAATTTGAAATGACCGTCGTTCATTCCCAACTTGTTCACCATCATATCAAAGAACGATTTAGCCTCATCAACCTTGCCAATGTTATCCAGCCAATCGACCAACCCATTATAAACAACTAAAGTCTCATCCTCCATTGCAGCAAGCACTTTCTCAGACTGTTTCCAAAGGCTTCCCCGTGCCCATGCTATGAGAACAACGTTGTAAGTAGAAAGGTCAAGGGTGACCCCTACTAGATATTCTCTTATAAACAGTCGTAGCTTGGTCAAAAGATCTGCATGGACTGTATGCTCTGATTAAGGTGTTGAACATGTGTCTCTCTGTAACAAAACCTGCGCTCTTTATTTCCTTGAAAACTTCATGCCATGCCAAACCATAACACTGCTAGAAAGGTATCCCAAGTAATTATATTTGGTATACATCCACGTGGTTTAACATCACCACAAGAAAACATGTGCAAACACATTTCTGCAACATCCAATATCCCACATTTTTCATACACATCCAACAGACAAATATACAAATAACTATCTGTAATAAATCCACATTTAATCGCATAACCATTGTTTACACACCCTGGAATCATTGCATTACAAATAGCTAGATACCGATAAGGCATTTGATCAAATAACTTAACCCAAGATCCTACCCAAATTCCCAAGTATAGCGAAATTGCGAGGATTGGGTTTGAGCTCAGAGCTGAGCTTCGAAGCATAGTGTTCCACATGCACCAAGCTGGTTCAGGAATTTGATCAAATAGTATATGTGCAGAATGAATGGGGGACCAGTCAACAAACGTAAGACAAGTGAACTCATTCGGACTCAATTCAGCAGCAACCTTCACAATCTGCATCTGAAGATTTGCAATTACACTCTCATACAACAAATTCCTATTGCTTTGAGGTTCACTACTCGAACTACCATCATGGGAAGTGATCAAATTCCCAACTTCTATGTCATGAGAGACGTGAAGCATTGAGTTTTTAGTTTGCAATGTGGCGATGTTGAGTTGAACATTGATGGGTTGGTGCAACTTAGCCAAACTGCCGGATGCATTGGTTGGGTCAGCATCATCAGATCTAGGGAAATCATGACACATCATGGGAGTAGGAGAAGGATCGGCGATGTCGGGTTGAACATCGATGGTTTGTTCTTGAGAAACCAATACGGAAGCAAGTTGTTGAAGCAGCTGAATTTTAGAAGCAGAGATAACAGATAGTTGTTTGAGTATTTCATCAATTTGGTTGAATCATGTAGCCATGGCAGAAGGTTCAATGAAAGCACCAATGGAATGGTGTTAATAGAGAATGAAGTAACAGAGCAACAAAAGTGAGTGTTGCTATTTGATTGAAGGAAAATTCAGAAACTTCAAAACAAAAATTACAAAGATAGTGTTGGCAATTTGAGGAGCCATCTCCAACAGAAAATAAGAAGACTAAGGAAAAAGTAAATTTAGATAATGCTCACTGATACTCCCATACAAAGGTTTGTTTATATTTATAGGCTATTCAGTTAATTGAGAATCTGATATGCCTCCAAGTATTTGGTGTGAACTTGTGACATGTGCTTCTTCTTTGCTGAGTGTTAGTTGAGTTGGTTGGAGATGAATGTGGTGTGATGTGGGCAGAGTCTGTTACAGATATTCACCCCCTATTGTTTTACTTAATTATTCTTTTAACTCAATTAATCTCCACTAAACTCAGTTTCTTTTCTTTTTCTTTTCTTTATCCTCTGCATGTCAACATCTTTCTTAATTTAGCTTTATCACGCGCCCTAGGAGAAATTATTAGATTTGGGGAGATTTTCAATTTCTTTCTATTGTTTGGAATAAGGGGCTTGAGGGAGTGGTTTGATTTGTGGAAGGATGAGTAAAATTACCTAACTTGGCATCATTTAGGATGATGCCTATATGACTCTTATTTCTATAAAATTACATTTATAGCATTATAATATTACACCTTTACTCAATAAAAACACAATCTAATCATCCCCTTTTTTTTCCTTTATTATTGAATAATTTCCTTCTCTTTATCTTTTTGTTTTCTTCCGACTCCAAACAAGCCCTTAATGACTTACAGACCTTAACTAGTCTCCAACAACTCTGCTAATTAACTAATAATGCACAGCAAGAGAAGTCTTTGGGGTGCTCAAGCTTACAAATGGTGTAACAAATAATAAATTCTAAAGTTACTTTTTTTTTATCGTTAGTCAATTTCTTTTTTTTTTTTTTTTTTTAATTCAAGGAAGGTTTAAGTTATTATACATCACTTCGTGTGGGGCTCATAGGTTTGATTTGCTTCACCTATGATAATTTCTACCAATTCTTCTTTTATTCATCAAAGCTCATCCTAATCTCCGTCGAGATTACTGCCTTAGCCCTGTCCTATCATCTGTATAATGGAGTTCGTCATTTATTGACGGATTTTTCGGAATTTCTCTTTCTTAGAAAAAGATTGAAATGACTGTTCAAAATTTCACCTATACCTTTGAGATTTAAATAACAAATGGCTTACTTTTAGCCACGCGGGGCGGCTATCCGCATGTGTCCCAAAGTGACGTCCATTTTTTGGTAATAGGTATACTCGAGAGAAAATGTTTGGAATTCAACCTCCCCAAACTTTGTTGTTCAGCATCTTGTACTAACCATCCCTTAGAAGGTATTGTTAAAAGATCATCAATTCCTAATGAAATGGATGTAGCAGTAGCTTGTTGAAAACCCAGAGTTTTTACTTGATCCAAGATTTCGACCAAAGCCGACATATGCCAAACGTGAATACCTCCTGAAGCCACAAGCAGAACACCCGCTAGAGAGACCCAATCTTAAGTGAAAAAGATACAGCGACTTCGGTCTTTTTCAATATAATCATCACACAGTAAATCAACAAAACCCAAAATGATGTTTCTTTCCCCTTCAAGTTTACCCTTGTTTTATTTTTTATTTTTATGAAGATAGTAGGCATAGTTAGGCCCTAAACTCACGATTAGTGGCCAGTGGGGGTCATTTCTGGCTGCTAAAAAGCTGGAATAGGTGAAAACTTAGGAAAAAGGTGAAAACCTAGGGAAAAGGAGGCGAAAGCATAGTGAAAAGGAGGTGAACATGACGTTTACGTATTGAATGTACTTAAATCATTACTTTCAACTTTGCAATGTCAGACCAACAAAAAAAAAAAAAAAAACTTTGCTATGGAGTATGAACCCACCAAATTAATTAGAAAAGAGCGATTTTTTATTTTTTTAAAATTCAATAAAGATATGATATCGTATAATATAATTAATAATATTTAAACTCGTAATATTTTACATATATAATAAATTATATGTCATTGGACCAAAATTTAGTGGCTGAATGGAGCGTAATTTAGCTTGAGTATTTGAAACTTCATTGACATATAGTAGTATGTTTTTCTTTTTCTTTTTCTAACGCTATATATACTAATTAAACTGAAAACGGAATTGAAAAGTATAACCTAGAGTTAGATACTCTGTACATGCGTTTAATTAGAGTGGAATTCTATCTTTCTCAATTTTAATCATGTGCTTAGTGAGCTTGGATAAATTAAAGTTACTTGATATGAATGTGCGAGTGTGATGGGATCAATTTGCATAATTTATTTTATTTTTTAACAGAATGGCGTGGTTTGATTTTTGAGTCATTGTTTGATAAAATCATGTTTGACTTTTGCCAGATTTAGACCAAAGGAAAAGAAAAAAAGTCTTTTGCCAGGTTATGCAAGACATTGATTACCAAGAGTTGCAAGTGGTCAACGGAACAAAAATTTTTTGGATCAATTTAAATTGATTATATCAGTTTTATAAATATGTATGTTCTGACTGATTGATTAATTTCATCAGTAAAATATAACATCATATTTCACCCGAGTAAAACTCTTTTAATTTGTAGTTTTAATATGAATAAAAAAGTTATAACAAGTAGACTCAACAAATGTGAGACCATTCGAATAAACCGTAGTCGAATGCAAGACTGACCACAAGAAGTTTTCGGTGGATTACCAAAGGTAAGCTTATCAAGATGGGCTATTGATATTTTTCAAAAAGAAAGAAAAAAAAAAGAAAAAGATAGGCCATTGATGCTATCTTTTTCTACAATTTGAGTGGACCTAGAGTAGCTTAAGATAAATAAAAATAATAGTAAACAACAATTGGCATACAACTGACCAGCTAAGGTGAGCAGCTCCGGTGAATAATACGCATGACCTGGTAGAAAATGGGTAAAAGGGGCCATACACTTGAGGAAATTTGTTCAATAAGACTGGGGCAGAATATAAATACCTAGTAGTTTCATGAGTTGCGATGAGAACCGCTTAAAAAACGTCTTTAATATTTTTAACTCAGAAGGTCTCGCGTATAAGTAAGATTCACACGTTTGTGTTTAAAATGTCAGATAGTTTTAAACAAGTTCTTTCTACATGATGTGTATTTTCTGTAAATATTCAATGCGGAAGAGTTGTAGTCGGGTTCAACTTTACATCGTTCTAGGTTAAGAAACATGACCTAAATATAGAAGCAGAAACCACTTATAAGATTCCGTTGGCATGCATAATTTATAGGGATAAATAAAGAATAAGGCAATTTCCTTTGTTTGTTGCAACTATTGCAGTTTTTGACCGTGTATTTGTGTCAAAACTGGATTGGCTTAAGGAAACCAAGATCCTTCTATTTCCTTGCAGTTTTTGACCCACTTTAGTGATCAGAAGGACATGGCATTATCCCCTTTCGTGAAAATTTGGGGATACATCTCCCGCCAGTGATCTGCAAAATTGTTTTGGCGTTTTCCTTCCATTCCTTGAAATGCAGGAAAACGGGAAAAAGATTAATGAAAGTACTGACGCATGAAACGACGTTTATTTATTTGTTTATTTAAAAGAAGATTAAGTCATATAATAAAGATCTTATAAAAAAAAAATCAACAGATAAACATACAAATCAGTGTTGAAAAAGGGCAAATCCAACCCAAGACAAAAAGACCACAATACCCACCATTACCTCATGACAAAACCTGTTAGAAGCTCGACTTGATAAGACCCGACCCGAAGACGTCCCAAAAGATCGGGCATATAGGACGGAATCGAGGATATCTTTGTGGTCGAGATTCAGTACAGAATTCTGACACTATCCTAGAAAATTCGAAGAGATAATATTTTAACAAAAAAAAGTATATAAAAACCGCCATACCCACAATGAGAGGTGACCAATGTTGGAAAATTTCAACATGTAGGGTCACACATATAAATATTTAAATGTGTTGTACTATCTATTAATTAAGCCTAATTAAAGTGATATAATTAAGAATTAAGTTTAGATTTATGGACATAATTGTCATGAAAGCTCACAAGAAGCTCACCTTCCACATCCACAAAAGTACCTTAACAAGTGTATAACATTAACTGAATTGTCTCTTGACATTTTAAATTTAACTCAAGTATCACTTGAATCAGCAAACAACCGGACCCTTGGGAGGATTAAATATAATGAAAATCATAATCTAATATCCTATTCGTTAGTTTCAATTGAAAAACTTAAACATAAAGACTATAAAAAGAAACGAAATTATAAAAATACGTTGGAAAATGACATATATAAGGACTTTATAATAATATGAGAAGTTCTAAATCCAAACACATTACATGGCTTCTCCTCATCGGAAATCGATTATTAAAGATGGCATCTGCTTAAGGAAAGGAAAATTTTTTCATAAGGTATATGACAAATCTGCTACAGCCACATATCAAGTTGTTATTCCATAAAGCTAATCCACGTTAATATGTATCGTGCAGATATGTCATGTCAGAATGTTATAAGTTTTTCTTTTTACTAATTTGGTCT
Organism: Ehretia macrophylla; assembly: GCA_037974665.1. NCBI lineage: Eukaryota > Viridiplantae > Streptophyta > Magnoliopsida > Boraginales > Ehretiaceae > Ehretia > Ehretia macrophylla. The sequence goes on from CM075769.1 coordinate 65,751,974, forward strand.
TACAAAGTTTTAAATAAATTAATATGATACCCCTACTTATAATAATTGATTGACATTTATCAACTAATTAAAATATTTTTTATCCATATAACTATAATAAATTTATCTCATACCTCATAAAAAAAAAAAGCCCCGAAAGGAAATTAGCTATTGAGATCCAGCTTGTCTTTTTCCTTTTTCTTATTTTTTTGTTAGTACTGATCCAGCTTGTCTCCTCCTCAAAATGGCACAACAGCTCAGACATGGTAAAAAGAATGTAGAACAGGGCCAATAAGGGTGCAGCAGCCGCAGATTTGACTAAACTTGTATGTTTATGAAAAAGTGATAAAAGACGCAGAATTAATAAGAAAAAACAAATGCACAGACTACTATTTGTATAAAGCGTGTGACAGGTATGTTTCTCAGTTTCGGAACAAACAAAAGCATTTATTTTGTTGACAAAGTCGGAAAAGACAGATATAATCCGTAGAGAGAGAGAGAGAAAAATAAAAAAAAAACAGAAAAAAAGAAAGAGCTAAGGTTCATTAAAGGACTATGAGGAAGACCAATGAAGGGAATTCATGTATTTCTAAAGTTCTTATTACTATAATTCTGAAGTTTGAGAAAAACACCTTCAATGATTTTTATATTGAACTATATATTCTCTTTCTTTGGTTGATATATTCGTTGAATTACTACAAAATCGATTATGGACGTGAGGATTTAAGTTGGTTCATGACTAATATAGAGCTTCAACTAAATTTTTGCAAACGACAAAAAACCTTCATTTTGTCATACCTCCTGTTTTCTATTTCCCTACATTAAATTTCCAATCAAACAAATTGTTTGCGATGTTTATAGTTAACATGTATAAGGCACAACCATTGACCTATATTGAAAATGTAGATTTTATATCAAGATCCTCACAATACAAGATGACTTTTAACATGAATGAGTGACATTGAATCTATATAATCGACTTTATTTGGATAAAAAATCATTATCAAAAGAAATAAGATGCATATGGTATATAAGACTAACAATAGTTTATCTCTAATGGATATTTGTTAATGATATGGATAGGACCGAGGTCAGGTATACTCCCGAAATTACTCTAACACGGGGTGAACCGTAGAAACTACACCTTAAAGCAAGCGTTAGGTCCTATTGCCGAGCAGGTGCTTCATAGCCCGAGGTGATTCTAAGTCCAGGTTCCACCATCCCGAGCTCACTATGCCTTGATAATACTTCCCGAGCTTACCATGCTTGGATAAGGATTTACCGTTGTAAAAGAGAAAAATTGTTCATATATTTTTAAATGACAAATTGAAAATTTAGATTCAGTTGGAGTTACAGAAAATACGATTAACAAGTACTAAGAAAATTTATGTTCGATAATCTTATCAACCCGTTTTAAGTGATCGATGTTTTTATATGTTTACTTTATTCTCTAAATAAGTGACTACGAAATGGATCATTTACTTAAGGGAGAATTAAGTTATATAATACATATTAAATGATGTTAATTACGAGAATTGTATCTCACAACTTCTCGCATTAATAACGAGGAATATACCACTAGATCAAAGTTTCGGTGGTAAGTCCCATAATTTTTTAGCCGAATATATACAACGATCGACATAATTATGCACGATACGACTGTTTAGCAGAAAAAGGACATATATTGACAAAAGGAAAAATAAAAGAGCAAAGGTTGTGCTCCGGTTTTTGCTTTGTAATAATAAACACACACACAAAAAAAAAACTTTTTCATTATTTGCTTCCATTATTGACAAAGCTAAGAAAACAAAAACAGAGGTAAAAGCTCACCAATAATCTTTTAATTATAGACATTTTAATACTTTGGTCCCTTGTGTTTCAAAATAAATTATTTATCCCTAGAATTTATTTATGACGATATTAGTCTACAAAGCCAATTCGTTCCAAATGTTAACGATTATCTCACGCACCTCTCACATGTTTTTTTTTTTTTTTGAAGAAAAAATGCATGTTTGGGTTTGGAATTACCAAATTTGTCCTTAAATTTGTGGTTTTATTTTATTTTTTGTTTTTTATTCAACGGAAGGCTCTAATCTTACATCATTTTTCAAAGGGCGTTGCACATATTAAAGATCGATCTTGAAATCTTTTACATAGAAAGCGAAGTGATACTATTAGACCAAATGTCCCATCATAATTTGTGCTTTTACGTGTGAGGTACACGTGACTTAGGTGTTATTTTTAACATGATTTGCTAGGTGGACTAACCTCGTCAAAATTAATAAAATACTATTGGGATTAAATAGTTTATTTTGAAAGACTAGGTATCAAAAGTGCTAAAAACCACATAGTTAAAACGAGAATTAGTGGTTTTGACGCCATTGAAAGAGAGAGGGGAAAAAAAAAGCTAAGAGCATAGAGAACTTCACAGAGACTTCTAAACTACATATAGAGAGAACCCTAAAATAAATTCTAGTTATTGACTAAAGGATAAATGGTTATTACCCAGCAGATTTTAAAAAATATTAGGCTATTAATACCGATTTGCAACAAGGGTTTCTCCTTTACAAACAAAAGCATGCACTGCTATTAATGCCACTTTTGCAACAAGCGTTTCTCATCCCAAAACAAAAATCAGCACCTCTATAAATACAACAGTAGCAAAACATTTGCGGCAAGCTTTCTCATTCGCAAAACAAAAACAAATTGCATGCACCAAATGGACGATCCCGAAATGCCAACTCTTGAAGGTACCGATAATCCGTTGCCTACCACTGAAGGTGCTCGAGAGGAGGAGAACCCACCTAAGGCTGAACAAGTTTTGGAAGTTAAGAACCCATCTATGGCTGAAAAAGCTCTGGAAGTTGAAGGAGAGCAAGGTAGCTTGACATTGTTTTTATTTTTCTTTCTTTTCTGTTCATGACTGTAATTTTTTTTTTTTTTTAAAAGTAAACTGTGGAATTTTACAGTTAAAAGACTACGCCGGCAAAGTCATCGCAAGAGGCTAAGGATCATGTGGGTTTCGCTAGCATTTCTGAGTTATGCATGGTCTTCAGGCTTCCTATGTATCTCAACTAAAGGCCGGGAAAAACTCAAGGATAAGTTGAATGCTAATGACGCAGGAACATACTTGTCTTTTCGACTTACCTTGCCATCATCATGATATTGGGTTTTTTTTCAATGTTTACCAAGTTATGGCAGATTCAAGCAATTTTAAAATTTGTTATAGCGTCACTACTTCCAGTTTCTGTCTTGTAATTGGGTCTATGAGTCAAAATGGTATTTGGTTTTTTTAATTTCTGATGTTGTCTGCTACTTCTATTATATTTTTGTTGTTGGCTTGTGAAACGCCCGAGGATTATGGCATTACAGATATGCTAGTAGCAATTGGGATGAGCTTTTGTGTCGGGCTTGATCAAATACCAATAGTGTAGAAGATGATTTTGGGAGCTTCGCCAGCAACTTCCAAAGCCCTCATTCCCTTCATTTTGCATTACGTGCAAAAAAACAGAATGGAAGAAGGTTCTATTATTACTGATTTGGAGCCTTCATTAAGGAAAAAAAAGTGGGAAGTTGCCTCTATTACAACTGAAGAGGCTAAAGAATTTGTGGAGAGGCTGCATGGTATGTAGAGAAGTTTGGAAGAGTTTCATCCACAAGTTTAAAACCTGATGGAGGACGCGCATAGACAAGTATTGATCATTTCACAAGAGATAAACAATACTTGCCTACGCGCGTCCTCCATCAGGTTTTGAACTTGTGGATGAAACTCTTCCAAACTTCCCCACATACGATGCAACCTCTCCACAAATTCTTTAGCCTCTACAGTTGTAATAGAGCCCACTTCCCACTTTTTTTTCCTTAATGAAGGCTCCAAATCAATAATAATAGAACCTTCTTCCATTGTGTTTTATTGCACGTAATGCAAAATGAAGGGAATGAGGGCTTTGGAAACTGCCGGCTAAGCTCCCAAAATCATCTTCCACACTATTGGTATTTGATCAGGCCCGACACAAAAGCTCATCCCAATTGCTACTAGCATATCTGTAATGCCACAATCCTCAGGTGTTTCACGAGCCAACAACTAAAATATAATAGAAGTAGCAGACAACATCAGGAATAAAAAAAACCAAATATCGTTTTGACTCATAGACCCAATTACAAGACTTCTTGGAAGTAGTGACTTATAACAAATTTTAAAATTGCTTGAATCTGCCATAACTTACCTCCCTGAGTGATAAATCAATTTGTTTTATGTACTGGGGCATGTTTCACCTATTTTCACGTAAATTGTTGGTCTTTTGTTTTATTCAAGTCATTGTTGTAATTAGTCAAGATTTCAGCTTTTTGGCGTGTATATGACCTAGTTTCATGGCTTATAGAATGTGTTATCAGGGTGGCCCTCAACCTTTTTTTAATCTTATTATGGGGTGGAACAAACGCTGAATGTTTGCTATACATGTCGCTGAAGTTTTCATTTGTCGAGATTTCAATTATTTGATGACATAAAACCAATGTGCATATTTCTTAACATGAGGATAAACTGTTAATAAAACTGATTATCTCTCACACTGGGATGTAATAAACTGCATAATTGCCCTTGAATCTTGAATACTTTCAAACGTATACTCAGGTTGCTTTATCATCGCCAACAAGTATAGGCTGCTTAGAGAGAGAGAGAGAGAGAGTGAGAAAGGGAGACAGGGTGACATTAAATATGAATGAAGATGTTTCACAGATGCTGGCGAGACCCTTTAGCTTCCGCAGTCTTTGTTTCGAGCTTATATGTTTTTTTTTGTAATGAGAAATGTTATATATCATTTTATTTTTATTATTTAAATATTATTTTATTTGTGTATACTTAATTGGTATATTAAAAAAGGAAAGAGAAATTAAAAAGTTTGTTATTTTAATATACCAACTAAATATTTATGTAAAAGATAATATTTAAGTAATAAAATTAGAGTAGTATATAATAATATACTTTTGTAATTAAGCTTCAAAAACATTTATACGATGTGTACACACCAAAGCGTGGGGTCCCATAGCGTTTTTTTAGCAAAACCATGTTTTTTTAGCAAAACCATGTTTTTTGTATCTTTAGAGGAAAAAAATATTTCAGTCCTTAGGTTTGAAAAATATCTAAATCAGTCCTTTTATCTAACTTCCATTTGTCAAAATTTAACAGTCAAATCTTTGACCGAACAAAATGACCATAACCCTCGTAGCCATTGGAGATGAGGGAAAAAAAAGAACGCATTTATATGTATGCAATCCATATGTCATGCTTGCAATCCAAATGTCATTTTCCGGCGTCAAGGTGCTTTGCCCAAAAAAACCTTGGCCACTTGGCCATTACATTTACCTTGAAACAACTTAAACAATCTCCAGTGAAGCACTATACCGAAGCATCAAAACAAACTTGGACTCATCATGAATAATCTGAATTTCTAAGACTGAAATTCGCTTAAATTGTTTTTCCTTTTGCTAATTTATAGTCAAGATGAATCACAACATTTAGCATCAAGTATGAGCTCTTCAAAGAATGCTTGATAAGCTCACACATAGAGCGCAAATCATACAGAAAGTCGCGTTTTTACCTGCAATTAATCATTCCAAAACCATCTTCACACATCAGTACACACGACTATAATCAGAAAACTAAGATCCCTTTGACAAAATTAGTATCTCAAATATATTTGTGAAAACAACCCAAATCACAGAAAAAAATAAAAAACAGAACTGTAATATTTACTTTGATCTTACATTCACATGGCACTCAATGATCACACGACAACAAACCTTGGAGTAGCGACGCAGTATTAATATATAAAGTATTGCAAGATTAAATTCGGAAAACACGTATCCCCTAAATTTGCAAGCCCTGCACACTATTAAAATCACAGGAAGCATTGGTCAACAAGAAAAAAAATCTAAAAACACACTAATCACATTTAATCAAAAAAATACCCAAAAATTTAAAAGGAAAAATCTCACATTTAGTCCCTATTGTTTGTAAAATGTCTCAGTTTAGTCCCTATTGTTTCAAATGTCTCAATTTAGTCCCTATTGTTTTCCTAAAAATTTTAATTTCATTCCTATTGTTTAAATTTTTTAATTTCGTCCTTATTGTTTCCCAAAAAGTTTATATTTCGTCCTTATTATTTTTAAAAAATTTCAAATTCATCCCTATTGTTTCTCAAAAAATTTCAATTTAGTCCTTGGATAATATGGACGAATTTGAAACTTTAAGAAAACAATAAAGACGAAATTAAAACTTTTTAAAAATAATAGGGACGAAGTTGAAACTTTTTAAATAATAATAGAGACATATTAAACAATAGGGATGAAATTGAAACTTTTAATAAAATAATAGGGACTAAACTAAGATATTTTAAACAATAGGAACTAAATTGAAATACTTTGCAAACAATGGGAACTAAATGTGAAATTTTCCCAATTTAAAATTAAAAAAAAATCCTTCACAGTAAAATTAGCATATAATACCATTTGAGAGGGCTTATTGTGACCGAGAAAAACCGAAATGAAGAAAAACATCTAATAAAGAAAAATATTCACAAAAATTCTAAAGTCAATCACCCATAAGTTCAAACTAAAAAACAACAATTACGGGAAAAAATTAGCATATCATGAACCTAGCGAGGCCTAAGTTTCAAAAGAAAATCCAAAGGTAACAAAAAACTGCAACATTTAATTAATGAAAATCTCCAAAAATTACAGAATACGAAAAATTTCCACATTTAATTCACAAAAGTCATCCATAAAAATAACAATTTACACACAAAAATCGCGCTTCAATCGGGTATGGGATGATCTTTACCTCTTGGCTACTTAGTATGTATATATATATATATATATATATATATATATATACTATAGAAGGTACATGTTAGTGTACCTTTTCCGGCAAAAGGAAGTGTCGACGCGACACTTCCTTATCCTTTCATTTTTTTCATTCTTGTTTTTTTTACATGTTGAAAAGATCAAATTACCCTTCCAATCATTAAGGTTAACGCCCCCCCATTTAACGAAGGGACTAGTTTGGGTAATTAGTTTACAAACTACATGGACTTATTTGGAACTTTACCAAACCTCAGGGACCAAAATATTTTTTTACCTGAGCTTATACAATAACAAGAAATAAATGAACTGCCAATTTTTCTCATTTTGTGGGTATCTACTTCTTTAATGCTTCCAAATCATTTCTAGGGTAGTGTAAACAAACACGATCAAGTGTCTGAAAACTATCTTGTTGCTTTTGCTTTACTCTTTCCTCTTGGTCAATTCAGCTATATTCGTGCAAAACATCTTGATATGTATTTAATGAGGAACAGTTTGTCACGTGAGAAGACATAAAGAAAATACATAAAATATTTTAGATAATTATTTTAAAGATCATAACCCATTCTTTTAGTATTATTTTGACCGTTAGACAATTATTAGTTTCCAATTGAATACTAATTTATCAAAATGACCCAATCAACCCATTTCACCATGTGACATCCCACATAAGTAAAATTAGGTTTTCAGATACATCTCACGGGTCCTATTGAAGATATAATTGAAAAACTTCATAAAAATTTTATATATTTCCATCGTTAAGTCCAAGTTATTTGCATGCACAAATTACTTTTATTCGACGACAGGATTGTAAAAAATTGGCACATTTTTCCTACTATTCCGTTGACAGGGCACGTGAGATGCACGCACATAGATTGTCCCATTAAGAGCATGAGGAGGATGAATCTTTGATTGAAAAGTACTTTTTTTTCCTGATCAATTGATTGAAAAGTGGAGAAAAACTTGAGACACAGAGAAAGGCTTGAAACGTAAAAGCAATGTGCATATTTCTTGCATAGTTGCATGGTAACACGAGGATAAAATGCTAAATTATATTCTCACCCTGATGTGATAAACTAATTATAATTCTCATGTCTAACAGTACTGGGATGTGATAAACTGCACAATTGCTCTTGAACTTGCATACATTCAAACGAATAGTCAGGTTTGGTTTAATCCTCCTCTTGTTGCTTAACTTAATTAGCACCGTTATGATTCGCCCATACAAGTAGTATAGCTAGGCTGTTCAACACTAAAATTATCTTTAACTGGCCACTAGGACTTTGGTCCAGTGGTAATATTACTTATTGTTATGCAAGAGGTTACGAGCTCGAGTCCTGTTGGTTACATTGTACGTTCTTAGGCTTCCCCTAAATCTAAAAAAAAAAAAACAAAAATTATCTTTAACTGCATTGTGCTAGGGTTCATTTTCTTGAAGACAGTTATTTCTAAATTAAGTTTGTTCTTAAATTATTTATATATAGCTTCTTTTACCTTTTCATTTCTATGAAATATCATGTTCTAAAGTACAGACAAAAAAAATTGACTGAAAACTAACTTGTTGTTTTTGCTTTACTCTTAGCTCTTGGTCAATTTAGCTATATTCGTGCAAAACATCTTGATATGGTATTTAATGAGGAAATTAAAGTATATATGTCATGTGATGCCATAATAAAAAATACATAAAATCTTTAAAATAATTATGTCAAAGATCATTAAATCTATTCTTCTAGTATCATTAATTTTGACCATTAAACTATTACTATGATCCAATCAACCCATTTTACCATGTAAATTATATCCAACAAGTACTAACAAAAATAGGTTTATCTTACTGTGTCATATAATTGAAAAACTGCATAATATTTGATATACTTCCACCTAAGTGACCTGTCCCCAAAATAGTTGAAGCACACAAATCCATATGTATAGTCAATGCATGAATCGAGTTTCACTTCACATATATCTTATAATGACAATAGGAAAAACTCTTAAGTCGCATAGCGCTCTATCTTTTAAGAAAAATACTTTCATTAAGGACTTCTTGATCTCAAAAAACAAGTCAATTAGTAGCATTTTAGTTCATCTTAGCCCAGGTATTCAGTTATTCTAAAGTTAATTGATAATTAGTTAAGTTGCAAATGTCAAGAGGAATCTTGATGTTTAGCGAAAATAACTGGTAGCTTCGCATTTACCAAAACCAAAATAATAATAATAACAATTGTGAGTACTGATCAGATCAATCTGCTATGTACACTACAAAAAAAAAACGGTGTCGGCGAGGGGGCGTAGCTATGCCCTCGCTTGTTGGCGAGGGCTCGGCGAGGGATGCAAGCCCTCGCTATATCGGCGAGGGACAGGTCCGGCCCTCGCCGGATTGGCGAGGGCAAGGCTGGATCGGCGAGGGCCGGACTTGTCCCTCGCCGATACTGCGAGGGCAAGGTCCGGCCCTCGCCGATCCGGCGAGGGGCGGATAGGAAAAGGCGAGGGCTCTCTCTTGCCCTTGTTGAATCGACGAGAGAGGTGACATTCCGTCGCCGAAACAGCAAGTGATAGGACTTCAGCGAGAGACATGCCCTTCTCTCGCCCAATTAGTTGTAAGTGTGCGCTTAACAATTACGATTATTTTATATAACAATTTATTATGAGTGTTTTAAAAGCATTAAATTTATATTAAATAATATGAATTATTTGTTTTAAATAATTATATATATAGGTACTAATTATATTTTTCCTTATTAAAATGTCCTGGATTGGCGTGTACATAACTCAACTAAAGCGTTCACATTTCGGCTTTAATTGTAAATACTTTATTTTACGGAAATTACAAAACAAAATATGCCTTTTACTATAAATAAAAACATGTTTACATCCTTCAAATAATTTATGAGAAAACTTGTTTTGTAGGTAAAAAATTAATAATATACAATATTCATATTTAACGTACTGTAAAATATAAACAATTACTTCTTTGTAAAAAACATAGCAAAATTATAAATAAATTAAAGCTGCTTATTATAATAGTTAATGCAATACAAACATAAACATAATTTGACGTTGATAATTAATAAAAGATTACATAGCATCATTTTTTTAATACAGCAACATAGCGACTTAATACCTAACATAATTAAAGATTACTAATGCCGATACTTCCAAGATTATAAAAAGATAGAGATATTAGGGGAAAACGTTTGGGCACTAGATCCGCATCATTTGGTCTTGAACGAGCTGGCTTACTTGGGCATTCGAAATGTATCCGTTGTATTTTGGCGGAGCATTTTGATCAAGGGCGGGTTTCACAAACTTGGAGTAATTTGGATACTCCTTCATTGTATCCACCTCCTCTTTAATTGTCACTTGAACATAATCTTTTTGGTGTTGTTGATCCTTACTTATCCTTCAAACTTTTTAAATGAAGACTACAATTACAAATTTGAGATGTTATGAGAAAACGCATTGCCAAGTGCTATTTATATGATGAAAGTCATTGAATGCGAAGATGAGCATATGAAAGTAACTTTTCATTTTTTACAAGGGTGAAGATATCATCTAATGGTTCGCAGACACGTGACTCTCCACCATTGGTCTTCGATGGATGAAATAATTGGGGACATGCGTGCATACTAGTTTCGAGATTTAAAAGTCGATTTCTTGGTCTTGTTTCGAAATCGGGGTCCTATCATGATAGGCCTATTTTCTGCCACGTGGCGTGCACGCCAACGCAATGCATGCAAAAGAGGTGTTTCGCTATGTCTATTCCAAAACAGGGTCATCGCATTTCATTATATTCTGCCCTGTGATTAGTGGCCACGTGACTGCGTCCTATTCTTATTGGATTGGTCAAATAATTGCTGACATGCGTGGTATCTTTACTCAATTGATACAACTATTTTGTAACAACTACATTACTTAATTAATAACAATTGCTTAATTGAATACTTTTAATATTTTAATATCTATTTAAACTAATGTGTTTATATAATTAATTACTAAAAATATACGAATTATTAAAATATTTTAAACTGTTATAACTTTCACATTGTATATATCATCCTACTTGATACCACTAATTCAATAATATAATCGGTTTATTAATATTCTATGTAAATTGAGAAGTAGTAATAATATAATTAATATAAGATTTAAATTTATTATCTATATTAATTATTTATTAATGTGTTTTTTATTAATATTGTTTTTTTTAAGCTTTTAAGTTTTACTAAAAAAAGATAACTAGTAGTTCAATATTTTGTAATTTCATAAAAGGTCAAAATAAACAAAATAATCATACATTATTAAATTCCTCTTTTAATATGTAAAATTACAATGTGTTATAACACAAAAAAAACTGATAAGAAAAAAATTTGCCAACAATCGAAATGGGTCATCTCCAAAATGAAACTAAAGTTAATCTTCATTATAAATAAATACATTATATGAAATAAAATAAAAAAAGTGGCAAAAAATTACAAATTAAACAAAAATAAAAAAGTGGAAAAAAAAGTAACAACTAATTAATATAATTTTTTTTGAAGAAAATATGAAAATACATATTAATTAAAAGAATTCAAAATTTAAAGATAATAACCAAAAAAAAAGTTTAAAAAACCAAATTATTTATATGCGTTATTAATAAAATTATTTCCAAGAAAATATTAAAATGAAAAATAATTAAACAAGAAAATTTTTTAGAGCTACTAAACATAAAAAGGTTAAAAAATAATATCTAATAGATTTTTTGATGAATTTATTAATTTATTCATTACTTAAAGAATTCTTGAAGTTGCATTGTAAATAAATAAATACAATGAAAAAAACAAAGTAATAACATGTTAAACATACAAATTATGTTGCAAAAATTTAAAAATAAATTAATATAGAAAAATAAAAGGTAAGATAATAAACAAAAAATTTTAGCATTATAGAAACGAAACAAATTTATTTTTAATTAATACAATAATTATGATGAAAAAAAATTAAAACAAATGAATTATGAAAATCAAACAATAAGCCTAAAAAAAAACAAAATAAAAAAAAAAAAAAAAGGAGACCCAAATTAAATCCAATGGGTGAGGCCCATTGGTAACGCCCATGGGCCTCCCCATTGGTTACTGGGTGGAGGCCCAGTATCATGCTGGGCCGCTGCCCAGAGGTAATATAAAAAAAAAAAAAAATTTAAACAGGAGACGGACCTGGTCCGTCTCCCAATTAAATCCAATGGGTGAGACCCATTGGTAACGTACATGGGCCTTCCCATTGGTTTTTGGGCGGCGGCCCAGTATCATGCTGGGCAGCTGCCTAGAGTAAACATTAAAAAAAAATTATTTTTTTTTTAATTACTTATTTCGGTGAGGGCCCACCGCCGAAATTGGGATCAAATCGAGGGCAGCAGATTTGAATCTCAAATAACCAAAAAAAAAAAAACCCCTATGCCCCCTTTCTCATTTCAACGACAGCAGCCCCCCACCCCCTATCCTCCCCTCCCCTCCCCTACCCCCTACCCCGTAACCCCTCCCCTGCGCGCGCGCGCGCGCAGTCCTCATGCGATTTATGTTGAAATTTTATTGTTTTTTTTTTAAAGATATTTACATATAGCTATATATATCCTATATCTATATGTATGTATATATATCTATTAATGTATATACATTATGTACTTTTACATTTTATACATGTTTTAATGTATATATATGTATTTATTTATTTATTTATTTTTCGTAATATGTAGTGTTTTATTTTTTTGTATTTATGTTCTAGCTTTGAGTATTTTTTTCTATTTGTTTTTATTTTCAGATTTTTAAATTGATGAATTTATAAAGAAAATTCATATATAATTATTTATTGTCAATTTTCTGAATTCTCTAAAAATTTATTTTGGGTTTTTCATATTTAGGTTATTAATTTATTTTAATATTCATTTTTTAAAGAATTAATAGTTAATTTGGTGTGTTTGTTTTTCTTTGTTAGGTTTAGGGCATCCATACAAGTTTGCAACACTTAAACATTCCATAGGCTCAGGTTAGTGTTTTTATTGACATAGTAATATGTTGAACAATATAATTTTTTGGCCTTATAATTTCGTTTCATAAAATGTATGATATTGTGGTGTTTTTTGTTATATTCATGTTTAATAAATTGTGTAAATTGAGCCGTTGTGTTATTGTCAAGATGGATGTTTGTGTAAGTGGATGAAGGGGTGTGTTGCTCTTTGTAGATGCATTAACAAAATAAAGAATTAAGTAAGTTATATATGATGTATTATTATATAATATTAAGAAGTAAGAAGAATAAGGTTAGTAAGAAAATGTCTTCAAAATTAGGTTAGTTAAGTTAGCATGTTGACAAGAAGCAAGTTAAGTTAATAAAGTATTTTAAGTAAGCTAATAGTTTTGTCATGCAAAAAGTTTAGTGAGAAGTACGTAAAGTTGACTAAAATAATAATTTGCCAAAGTTAAGAAGCAAATTAACATGACTGTGTATTAACATGAGAGTATGATAAGTTAAAGTATTTTAGAAGTAAGTAAAGCTAACTAAGTTGGGTAAAATTCTAGTCTTACAATATTGTTTCTAATATTAAATTCCTATTTGTGCAGCAATGTGTCAGTCATAATGGCATCATCACGTGAATGGATGTATAATCAATGGATTGATGGATACATCAATGAGGGCTTTGTTGAAGGTGTGCATGAATTTATAACATTCGCAAGTAGTCAACCATATTACATGGACGGTGTAAAAATAAGATGTCCATGCATCAAATGCGAAAACTTGCGATATGTTACCACTGACATTGTGATAAAACATCTTTATAGTAAGGGTTTCATGCCTAATTACTATGTATGGGTTGCACATGGGGAATATGTGTCGAACAACATAAGGGTCACTGAACAACACGTTGGTAATAATATGCTACACGACTTAGATTATGGGAATAACTATCAGACAATGGTCTTTGATGCTGCTGGAGTAGATATGTTAAGGGATCAGAACGTGAGTGAAAAAGTACCAAACATGGAAGCACAAGAATTTTTTAATTTGTTGAATGCCTCTGAAAAACCATTGTTTGCGGGTTGTAGAAATCTTACCCAGTTGTCTGCTGTGCCTCGTTATCTAAATATGAAATCAGAACATAATATGAGCAACGACCTATTTGATCGTGTGGTCTCAGAATTTATGGAGTTGATGCATTTAGAAAAATAACCTACCTGAGAACTTATACAGGTTTAAGAAAATGCTGAAGCCATTGGGGTTAGGTTATCAGAAGATAGATGTATGTGTAAATGGATGTATTTTATTTTATAAGGACAGAGGTTCACTTGAAACTTGTCCCCATTGTGGCCACCGACGTTTCAAGACAACAACAGGGGTTACAAGAGGGCGTAAGCTTATACCTTACCAACAATTAAGATATTTCCCTTTAACACCGAGGTTAAAAAGATTGTACATGTTGAGGGCTACAGCTGAACACATGCAGTGGCACAAGAAACACCAAACAGATAATGGTTATATTGGTCACCCTTCAGATGCTGAAGCATGGAAACACTTTGACAGGTTACATCCAGATTTTGCTCATCATGCTAGAAATGTTCGACTTGGTTTGTGTTCAGATGGGTTTACACCTTACAGTTCAAATGCAAAATCTTATTCATGCTGGCCAGTGATATTAACACCTTACAATCTGCCACCATGGATGTGCATGAAAGAGCCTGTCATGTTCTTGACATTGCTTATCCCCGGTCCGAAAAATCCTGGTAAGACAATAGATGTGTAGTTAGAGCCTATCATTGTTGAATTACTAGAATTATGGTTGGAGGGTACACCGTGCTATGATGTTTCAACAAAGACTAATTTCCAATTGAGGGCAGCTTTGATGTGGACCATAAATGACTTCCCAACTTATGTTATGTTGTCTGGCTGGAGCACACATGGAAGACTGTCGTGTTCATATTGCATGAATAACTCTGATACTTTTCGGTTGCAAGAAGGAAGGAAGAATTCATTCTTTGATTGTCATCGTAAATTCTTATCGAGTAATAGTTCTATGCGACGGGACACAAAAATTTTTTTAAGGGGTAAAAGAGAGACTTGTGGGCCTCCGCCCATATTAGATGGTGATCAAATATGGGAAAGTGTGATGAATTTGCCAAAGATCCAAGAAATGATGAATGACAGGAAAAAAATGAAGTTGAATGGGTTTGAGGAGTGGCACAACTGGACAAAGAGAAGTATTTTTTGGGACTTACCTTACTGGAAGACGCATCTTGTACGCCACAATTTGGATGTCATGCATATAGAAAAAAAATGTATTTGACAATGTTTTCAACACTGTTATGGCTGTCAAAGGAAAGAGCAAAGACAATGTAAGAGCGAGAAAAGACATAGCGGTGTATTGTGACCGTTCCGAATTATGTAGAGAGTACGTGAATGTGATTGGTGTGTATACTCTCCCCGTGGCAAAGAAAAAACTACTTCTTGAATGGGTTGAAGAATTAAAATTTCCCGATGGCTATGCATCAAATTTAGTGAGATGTGTTGATATGCAACAATTAAAGATGTCACATATGAAGAGCCATAACTGTCATGTCTTCATGGAGAGATTGCTTGTGATTGCATTACGTGAGCTGATACCTAAACAAGTTTGGGAGGCTTTTGCACAACTAAGTTTGTTCTTTACTAACATATGTTGCACAAGTTTGCAAAGTATGGATTTGGAAAGGATGCAAGAAGACATTGTCGTGACTCTTTGCAACTTGGAGAAGCTGCTACCTCCTGCATTCTTTGATTCAATGGAGCACTTGCCTGTTCATTTGGTCCACGAAGCGATTTGTTGTGGCCCTGTACAATATCGATGGATGTACCCCTTTGAGAGGTTTTTGCAGGGATTAAAGAGGAAAGTAAAGAATAAGGCACATGTGGAAGGATCCATTTGTGAAGCCTATCACATACTGGAAACGTCAACTTTTTGTTCTTATTATTTTGAACAGCACGTGACCACTAAGAGTAGAAGGCTTGGTCGGAATGACCAATATGACGATGTGGAACACTCCGATGGATGCTTGGCTCTATTTACTCATTCGGGCCGCTCAATCGGGAAATGGAAAGAGATGACAATAGCGGAAGAAGATTTCTATTTGGCACACCACTATGTATTGATGAATTGCACAGAGGTACTACCTTATGTCAGGTAAGGCTATGGTAATTTAATAATATGCTAACGTGTTAGGCTTTAAATATACAAATTAAATTGACTAATATTTGACTATTTGCCAACATCTTCGAGGATTACATTCGCAACCAATATGGCCCATTGAATCTGAGAGAACTCCAACTGCATGTTGACAACTTATTCCCGAAATGGTTATATGAATATGTATGTATATGTCTCATAACAGAAATTCATTTTATCCCTTACGGTATGCATACCTTAAAAGAAGAGTGATATATATTTGTAGGTTAAGCACAGGAATGATGTAGATCATTGTGTACAATGTCTTTCAATGTGGCCTTATAGATTGGTTAGGACCTCGTCAAGATACATGGTGAATGGATACAGATTTGCAACACACGAATATGCTACATCGATGAAAACAAATAATAGTGGAGTATATGTGAAAGGGATAAGCGATGGCAGGGCGGGGGATATTGGCTACTATGGTGTGTTGCACAACATTATTCAACTTGAATATAATAATCCAACTTTACAACATACAAGGGTAGTTCTCTTTAAGTGCGATTGGTACGATACCACAAATGATAGAGGTGTGAAATACTATCGCAAATCTAGTTTGGTTGAAGTGAATGTGAAGAGAAAGTATCCCAAATATGAACCATTTGTATTAGCTGCCCAAGCTCAGCAAGTGTATTATTGTAGATATCCAGGGGCGAAGGGGAACTGTAAAAATTGGCAAGCAGTAGTTAAAGTACGCCCTAGAAATATCTATGCCATGCCTGAAAAGGAAAGAGTAGTAGAACAAAGAATAAATTTCCAGTCCGATGAGATGCATGTGCCCGTAAGAGAACAGAATGAAAGTAATTTGCCAACAATCCGTCGTTATTCGGGTGAGAACAACGAAATATTGGAAGATGATCCAAATGACATCCATGGTCAACTTATTATTGAACAAAATGAGGAGGAAGAACATGAAGAAGACAAAGAGGAATATGAAGATGAGACTGAAGATGAAGAGGAGTATGAAGATACTACTGAAGATGACGACGATGATGATAATGGTGATGATGATGATGAAAATAGTGATGAAGATGCTGAATATTAGTCTTTGGTAAAGATAGATAGTTGTTTGAATAACTTATGATATTTTGTGTTATCGCAACTGATGTAACATTAGATTTTTAATAGACATTCCTTTTGCTTGTAAGATATGAACTTAACTAATATATTAAGTGAACTATAACTAAGTTGTGTTAAATTTTAGATGGGATGTGGTAACGATAATGACCCCAAGGGCAAAAAAATTAAATTGACGGATTTCTTAGGAAGGCGTAGAGAACGTGGGCAAGGGACAAACACATCGAGAGGTTAGTAATGTATACAATATTATTATTTTACTCAATTAAAATTAATACTTCCGATTTCTATGTTCTGTATCATAGTTGACAAGTTTGTATGGTTTACAGGTACAGGGCAACCATCATATGGTCGCGGACAAACACATGGTCAAACTCCGAGTGTTCGCCATTCCATAGGTGAACATGGTGTAACAGTGCATAACTCCAGTTCGGCCTCCATTGGTACGGAGCAGCGGGTAGCAGATACTTCACTTCCACAACAGGTAATGCCTCGTGAACGTTCACATTTATCCGGAGCTCCTGTTGACCATGTAACTGGTCAGACTAGTCCAAACATTCCACATTACCCTCACGTAACGGATACCCAAACCACTACCTCATCTAGATTGCGACAAGGTTTTGATGATCTACATGTTGAGAGGGATGGCATTCCTGTACATGATGACACACAATGTCACCCGATGGCTGAGTCATCGAGAGCTGCAGAAGATCGAGCTGATGGCATTCCAAACTGGATAACATATGGATTCTCATTTATAGAAGAATTTGCAACATGGGCCACTGATTCACGCAAGCATCTTAAAGTTAAAGGTGCTGGATAAGTAGAATTATTCATTAACAATATATCTATATAGTAAAAGTTAAGTTTCATACCATATAACACAACATTTTCTTTGATAATTTGTAGATGGGATCCATATAACGCGACCAGAGATATTAGGAAATCTCTACATGCAGGCTATTTAGAGCCTTGGACAACTTGGGGAGAGATTCCACCCGATGTGAAGGATAAATTTTTTGATTATTTTAAGGTTTGAAAAACGCATTCAATTTATATATTATATAAACATATTATGTACTTGAGATATATATCAGATGTACATCATATATTTTTATTATATGATTCACAAAGGATGTACAAGTGGTATCCCTGCGATGAAACAACTGTTGCCGAGAGGTTTAGCTTTTTCGGGCAAACACGCGTAACTGATAACTTAAGCAAAGCCCGTAAACAAAATAAGAAGCCATCGTGGCTCTCGCAGGATGTATGGGATAGAATGAAAGTGGTGTGGAGTAGCCAAGCATGGCAGAACAAATCCAAAAGAAACTCTGATAATAGAAAGAAAAATCCATCTACGCATCATTTGGGATGTATCCCCGGACACGAATGGGCAAGGAGGATGGTAAGAATAAAGCTGACTGTATTGCTATAAGTGATGAATAATGAACAATATTATCTTGTTCATTACATGTCGAGCTATCTGTTTTGGTGAATTTTTTATGTAGGCCGAAGAACGCGGGGATGAAGTGACATTTGTTGATGTTTTCAACAAAGCTCATCGGAAGGGTGGTGATGGACCATACACAGACGCACGGGCTGAACAGACAGTGATAAGCTAGTTTCTTTAAACTTTAGAACATTGATGGTTGATATACATAGAGTTTATACAAATGTTTTATCCACACTGATGATGAAGAACTCGTATTCGCTCACAAATTTGTTAAATTGTTGATAACACCCATAATTATGTTAAATGTGATGATGCCAAGTACATGATTGAACTAAGATTAGTGTGTTGAATGGAAAAAACTTCTATAATCTGGCATGATTGTTTGAAACTAAGTTAAAGTTGGTTGAACGATTTAATATATGAGAAAGTTTAGTAAAGAATATTAGAATTGTATGATAATCAGAATTATAGACATAGTATTTCAATAGCAAATGGAAAGGCATGCATGAATATACAATTTTGTTTAGTAGAAACAATTTGATTGCCTTAGAAACTTGTTTAATATTCATTGTATTTGGCTGTCAATGCTTGTATCTTGGGTTGTGGCTATATCTTCAGATAATACAGGTAACTGGTTACTTCATAGTACAGAGGAGATTCTGTCCGTTTGTGGGGTCCGAAAATTTTAAGGGAATTTGTTAATTCTTGGTTACAAGCTTAATTATATGAAATGTAATGATGGCAATGGGGCAATTGAACTTAGGTTCAAGTGTTGAAAGGTTAAAACTTGAGTAATCATACATTCTTGTTTGCTACTAAGTTAAAGTTAAATCCGATATGTTAGATTGATATGATAATCGGAATTATAGCGGTAGTATTGAAATAGATAATGGAAATGCATACATGAATGTAAGATTTTGTTTAATATTTCATTATGTTTGAGTGCGAATGCAATGTATATTACGTTGTGGCTATTTCTTTTGAGTGCAGATAATTAGTTAGTCCACGGTACAAAGGAGATTATGTCCGTTATTCAGGTCTAAACTTACCCTTTTAGCATGGGGTCTTGTCGGACCACGACATTTTATGAAATTAAATATATGTTTTCCCTACTGCTTGTTTTGTTTGTTTCTCTGATGGTTTGGCCATTATATTTTTGGTATGAATCCGAAATTTTTAATATTATATTATTCATGTCTCTACGTGTTGATATTTGTGCGTTACAGGCTCGATACACAGATCTGCTTCAACAAGCATCACAACCAACCGAAGCATCTGAGTCTGATTTAGCTCCAACTCCTGTTGATCGTAATGCATTATTCTTGGAGGTAGTTGGTAGACCACGCAAGGGTCGTTTATACGGGGTAGGATCACAGGTCTCTGTGGCTTCTACATCAAATAGTTACCCTACTACCGGAAGCCACATCACGCAAAGA
Organism: Ehretia macrophylla; assembly: GCA_037974665.1. Lineage (NCBI taxonomy): Eukaryota > Viridiplantae > Streptophyta > Magnoliopsida > Boraginales > Ehretiaceae > Ehretia > Ehretia macrophylla. Next base: position 65,772,012 of record CM075769.1, read on the forward strand.
GATCTCCAGGAGGCAGTTGCTCGAGCCACAGCATCTTTGGAAAGCAAGCTGGAACAAAGCAACGAGGCATACTGCAAGCTACAAGACAAGTTAGAAAAGAATAACGAGGCGTACCACAATCTGCAAGAGAAACTGGATAAGCAGAACGAGGCATACTACAAACTCCAATAAGAAAATTCATCACAGCTCCGTGATGTCCAAGCACAACTAGCACTACTTGTTTCACGGTTACCTGACCCTGCACAACAACAGTGTTCATCATCTTCGTCTTCGTCTTCATCTTCGAATGATGGTCAAATGGGGTAGAATTTATAACTTTTTTACTGTTATGACATTATAAAACTCTATTATAATCGGACTGTAATAACTATTAAGTTTACTTTGAACAATATTATTAGATATTTATTAGCTAATTTGATAAATATGTGCATTAGACATTATTTTTTTAGTATTAAATATTTAATTGACAGGTCAAACAACTTATTATTATAATGGATATTGTTACAAATATAAATTTACATTTGTGCGAGGGGTTAGCAAGGGACAAGTAATCGAGAGTCCGGCGAGGGATGAAAACGCCGAGGGCATGGCGAGGGACGAAAACGCCGAGGGCACGGCGAGGGACGAAAACGGCCAGGGCACGGCGAGGGACGAAAATGGCCAGGGCACGGAAATGGACGAAAAAGGCGAGGGCACGACGAGGGAGGAAAACGGCGAGGGCACGAAGAAGGAGGAAAACGGCGAGGGCACGGAGAGGGACGAAAAAGGCGAGGGCACGAAGAGGGACGAAAACGGTGAGGGCTAATTGTCCTCGCAGAGTCGTCGCCGAAATGGTCCCTCACCGAGTCGTCGCCGAATAGCATGGGCTCGACAAGAGACTGCAATTCACCAATGAAGGTTTCGGCGAGCGAAGACTCCCCTTGCCGGGCCCTTGCCGAGACCCTTTCGGCGAGGGCCCGGCGAGGAGAATCTTCCCTCGTCGAAACTGATTTTTCTTGTAGTGGTATACACAACTATGTACAATGATCAGATTTAAACAAGAATATAATTACAGTTCTATTCTTTAAATTTCTTTATTATATCTATTTTTAAAGTTTTTAAAACTTCAATGTTTTGACGAGAACAAAAAAAAAAAAAAAAAAAACCCTGGGAAATCTAGGGCTAGAATATATTTCCAAATTTTGGTTGTCAAACTGATTTTTGTAGAGGATAACTTCGTAATCTAGAGCTTGTTTGGAAGTGTTTTGGTTTTTTAGTTTTGCAAAACATTTTTCAAGAATAGTTTTTAAAAACAATTTTTAAGAACAAAAAAACAGCTAGTTTTTTGTAGGATACCTTTCTTTTGGTTCCTTGGGCTTTTTGCACTTCACGCCGATTGAGATGTACATGCTTTGTGAATAATACAATACCTTACTTATCAAGCAACGAAAAACTTAATTTTCTATTTCTGTAGCTCCCTATTTTGTCTACATTTTAGAAACACTCTCTATTTTAACTACCATCCTATATTATTAATTTATCTATTTTTTTCACTTTTACGAGTGCAATGTAATTTCTAACCGCTATACTTTCAACGGTGAAACTTCTTTTGTAGGTTAACATATTTTTACATTTCAATGAACAGGTGCACCTTCTTGCCAATCCATCTTGAAACGAGAGGAAAATAAAATTATTAGAAAACTAGAACGCCAATCCATCTTTTAGCGAAAGGAAAATAAAATTATTAGAAAACAAAAATGCAAAAGAGGCGGATTCCGGACTGATGTAGGAGTCTTGTTTCTGAAGCTGAGAATCGCACAGGGTATCAGAAGAATAATTGAAAACAATGGAGATGTTTGAATAAAAACTGTTTTCATGTATGTTAATAAGAAACGTGAACACTCGGCAATTTATATAATACTATTACAAAGGACTTCTAATTAAACATAGAAACACAGTAACAAATTGCATTAAATCCATGGGCAATATTCGCAATATTCTCGACAATATGCTCTGCATCTTGATTGATTTCGAGCAACACCAAAGGGGATCTGATTTAATTTTAATCCTTGATCTGCCCATTTACCAGTTTTGTTGGAGTTTCCTTTTCATGTTGAACTACATCTTGGGTTCAATTTGTTGCTTAACATTATATTATTAACACTTTCCCACTAAAAATTATCTTATTAAAAAAATTCAAGATATAAACTTACAAATCAGTGTATGAAGTTAACTGAATTGTCTGTTGATATTCTAAATCTAACTCATGTACCACTTGAATCGTCAAACTGGACCCTTTGCACGATTAAATATAATGAAAATCAGAATCTAGTTTCCTATTCGTTAGTTTCTATTGAAAAACTTAAACATAAAAATTATAATATATAAGAAATAAAAATATGTCGGGGGAAGGACTTTATAATAATATAAGAGGTTCTAAGTCCATATAGATGGGTAATGAATAGAGAAAATAGACATTGGAACAGGAAAGTAATTGGACTGAAATTTGAGATTTTAATCTTTGTTATAACTAAAGATTCAAAATAAGAAGGATGTTGCATGATTACTTCTTTTCTTCTTTAATTTTTCCAAAAAGGGGCATAGATACACATTACGTGGTTTCTCCTCGTGGGAAATCAATTACTAAAGATGGCATCTGCTTAAGGAAATTAGCTATTGAGATCCAGCTTGTTTGAACACAATCCCGCTTGTCTTTGTCCTTTTTCTTTCTTATTTTTTTTGTTGGTGATCCGCCTCGTCTCCTTCTCAAAATGGTACAACAGCTCTTTTTTTTTTTTTTTGGTCAAATGGTACAACAGCTCAGACATGGTAAAAAGAAACTAGGACAGGGCAAATAAGGGTGCAGCAGCCGCTGATTTGACTTATATTTTCCAGAATTTTCGTAAGTTTATGAAAAAGCGATAAAAGACACAGAATTGATAAGAAAAAAACAAATGCACGGACTACTATTTTTATAAACCCCTTTTATAAAGCATGTGAGAGGTATGTTTCTCAGTTTCGGAACAAACAAAAACATTTATTATGGTTTCGTGACAAGCAAGAAAAGACAGACATGATCTCTAGAGAGAGGGGAAAAAAAGAAAAAGAAAAAGAAAAAGAAAGAGCTAAGGTTAAAGGACTAAGATGATTCCCGTGCAAAATGCATGTTATTTTGAAAATGACAAAGATGAGAAATAAGAGGATCCTTTTACATATCAAGATAGTCTGTTGATACTATGTTTTTCTTACCTAGAACCATTGGCGGAGCCACCAATGCATGAGGGGGTGCAACTTGGGGAAAAAAGAATTCTCTTTTTTCGGTTTTTTTAGAAAAAAATAATTATATTAGATAATTTTATTGTACGAGTGCACTCCTTCACTTATCTCATTGTACGAGTACATCTCTAACCTTAAATGTTAATATTACTGAGTTTCTATCTTAAAACCAGAGTTTATGATTTTTCTATATGGACAAATGTATATTATAACACCTGATTTGAGATGGGTCACACGTGGAATATTGAATACGCGTTAGCCTTATTTTGAGATGGTCACACTTGAAAGATTGAATATATGTGGACCGATTTTTTTTTTGAGATGGGTCATACATGAAAGATTAAACACACATGTGGTAGATTAAAAGTGTGTGGACTATGCACACCCGAAAGATTGAAGACAAGTGGATTTGATTTGAGATGGGTCGCACGTAGAAGATGAATGAGACTAGATCATAGGCCTAACTCTGATACCATGTTAAGATTACTGAGGTTCCATTTTAAAATTAATTGGTGCCAAGTGGAGTAACTCAGGATCTTATTAAGTGGTCTAAGAGTTTATGATTTTTCTATATAGAAAAAGTGTATATTTTAACATTAAGGTCCTCACACCGCGCCTAAAACGATATAAAATTGAAGCTGAATACAACTTTTCAGTCATTGTATACATGCACAGTTGCACACGATACACGACATGCAGAAACTTTAGGTCCTGTTAGAAAATTTAGGGCTCTTAAAAATAGGAGGATGTCTTGTTAGAGATGGCTTAAGGCAATTTCTTTTGTTTGTTGCAACTGTGCGCTTCTATTTATAGTTCCTATGGTTTTTAAATTTCAATATATACAGGCCCGTGAATTTGTTTGAAAAATGGATGGACTCAATGAAACCAAGATCCTTCTATTTCCATGCAGTTTTTGACCCACTTTGGTGAGAAGGACATGGCGCATTACCCTCTTTCGTGATAATTTGGGGATAGATCTCCCATCAGAGAAAATCCACCTTTTGACTATCTTGAAATGCAGCAAAACAGGGGGAAAAAAAATTAATGAAACGACTGATGAATGAAGCGATGTACGTTTATTTATTTAAAATAGGCTTAAATCACATAATAAATATTAAAGGATGCATGTCATCTATGAGAATCGATCTTCCAATTTCTCACACTTATACTGAGGGACAAACCACTGGACTAAAAGCCTATTGGTAAATGTTATATCCAACTAAAGTTTCATCCGGATTTTGAGTTATCTTAGTTGTCATCGAATAAAAAGAAAAGAAAAAAAAAACTGAAAAAGCTAAAGGTTCGTATATTATTCCTAAGAGTTACTAGAGCTTGTTTGGAAATTTTCTTGGTTTTTTTTATTTGTTTTTTACAACATTTTCTAATAACAGTTCTCAAAAAAATGTTTTCTAAAAACATAAATGACAACATTTTAGCAAAAAAAAAAGAAAAAGAATCCTCCCGTATGAATCAATTATCAGCCCTAAACAAATCGGCAGCTATCGTCATATATTGAGATCTCCAATGCAGATTTCTTAGGTATATATGATAGAACAAATTATTATATTAGGCTTAATCTAGACATTGGGTATTTGTCACGCTCCCAAATTTAAAAGAGAAAATTCAAGGACGGGACCTCGCGAACCTAAAAAGAACAACTTCCTATGCCCACAAGGCACTAAACTAAGTAACTAAAATCCATAAGTAAACGATAAGCTTTTGGAGCATCTATCCAAACATATATAAATATATATATATATATATATATATATACAAATATTTAATCGTACTAAGTCTTCAACATAAATAAGGGGATAACTCCAAAGGTTACATAACTTTTCTAAAAAGATTTAAATGAATCCAAATAACGAAATTTACTAAGTCTATGACGAAGTAACTTTCTAAATAGTTCAAAGATCCAAAGAGATCCAACACTACATATACTCTAGAAGGTCTCTTGCTTAAGCTGCTTACTCTCGATAACGTCTAGCTTCAACCCACCGCCAAGCATTCATTTACCACCATCTGTGAAAATGTAGATTTCAAGAAAAACAAAGCTATAAAGTGAGATAATAATCTCAGCAAGTAGTACGACCCCCAAAATAACAAGGTATCACACTTTTATAAAAAATAAATATCTTATATACATTACAAAATGCTAACAAACATAAATATGATATGTACAGAAGAGGTGTAATTTACCATTCAAAGACCTTCATAAAATCATAACGAAATGTGGAAAATCTCTTATCGAAAACATGTGAATGTGAATCATTACTTTCTAAAAATATAAAGCCAGTACTTACTTATCAAAGATACGAAATATATATTACTACTTATTAAAATAAACGAAGAACGAAACGACCCAAGATATGCCATAACAAAACATAGTCAAACTTCAAAGAGGTGGATGGCCGAGGCTACAATCTTGGTAGCACATGTCAAAGACGAAAAGTGATTTGTTGTCGCGTATACCACTAAAAGCAAGCGAGAGTTCCAACGAAGCAGTAGTGCACTACTCAAAAAGTGGCGTACGATCCCCACCACCGAGGGCTCACAAAGACACGGCCTCAAAGTATATGGCATAAGGGTCCGAAATTTAGTACCTCAAGTTATTCAACAAATACAACAATATAGTATCGTGCAATAATTAAGAATATATTTTAGGTTTCAAACTCTTATTCTTATACTTTTAAAATAATATAAGACATTTATAACCTTTTTCATACACTTAAGAATATATTAAACAATATTTCAAAACATATCTAGATTCATTTTTCTTTTTTAAGAAAAACGTTTAAATAAATATTATAACTAAATGAATGATGACTTGCTACCACCCAAAACTTAGTAAAGTAGTAAATCATTGTTCGAACCCTAAGCAGAAAGAAGATTTTTGTAAATGAGCATTCAGATTTCAAACATTTAAAAAGAAAAGCATTTAAATAAAATAATAATATATAAAGATTCTCTCTTTTTCATTTTTTGTTGGAACAGTTACTTTCGTCACTGTTGAACAGTGACAGAATCACTGTTCACAAACTGCATACTTTTTTTCCTTTATTTTATTAATTATTCATATAAATTAAATTATACAAAAATAATAGTATATTTTGTAAGAATCGTAAGAATTTATAAATATACAAATTAAATCCATACTTTTCAAAACAATATAAATTAAGGATATAAGCATACTCAAAACGTTATAAAATATATGGATTTGTATCTTGGCACATGAATCGACAACTTTAATCATTTATATTGATGCATATAAATCAATAATACAATACTCCTACTATGAACATAATAACATATCTTTTTCTTTTCACAACAATCAAGGGGTGTTGAAACAAACAATTTAGGATCGTTCTACTTACCTTATACCAACAATGCCTCATCAAAATTCCCAATATTGCATCGAAGCCCTAACACAAGAATGGTTTCAAATCCTAAAGATGTCGAAAGTGATCTCTTCATGGCCAAAGTCTCCATTCCAAGAATTGCTACGTGATCTCCTTTTTCATTTTGGTTTAGAGTAATTACTCACCTATAAGGAGGGATGCTGCGTCTGATAGGTAGAAGACGTTTATTATCTACCTTTTTTTCTATTAAAAAAATGAAGTCCTTTTTTTTTTCCTTGTGAAAACCTAATGTATATTGCTTGTAGGATTCCTTGAATTTAGTGATTACTCCCTAAACTGTAGCTAAACAATTGACCACTTCCCATATTCATATAACTAACCCATTAAAATAGGTAACATGGGCTAATCTCATGGAGTTTAAAAGTTCCCTAAGAAAAAAAGATCAGGTTGTTACAACTTACCAACTTAACAAGAGACGCAACTTAATACAAATTGTAGTTTCAAATCTTACTCCCAATAAAGTAATTTGATTAAGTCAAGGCTCCCAATTATGGGACATTACATTTTTCTCCCCTTAAAAAAAGTTTCGTCCTCGAAACTTACATTTAGACATTGAAGCTTAAATTTACCAAGTAGAAACTCTAAATTCAATAATACTACCTCACTAGTGTCAATATAAGTGTTAGCTCTTTCCATCCCGTCACATGTAGGTTGGTGAAAGATCAATAAAAAAAAAAATTCCCTAGAGCTTTACATCATTGAATATGTAGTTCAGATTGTCATATGCCTAGGCTCACAATAGATGATCCATTATTAAGTTCTCGAATAATTAATGAACTTGCCTTGTCTAGTCCACCTGACAAAGAAATCAATCCACAATTATAATGATAAGTGTGCAATCCACATTCCAAGAGTTATGCCAACTAACCTTGGCCTCTCTAACATCTAAATTAGGGGCTTATGCAACACTTCTAAGTTATTGTCCAAAGAAATCATTGAGAGAGTTTGAATCTTACTTATAGTCTTACGCTCATATACTTTTATCCAAACCTACAATCGTCCTCACATCTAGAGAAGCAACTAGAAATATAACTCCACAAAAGCATATCAAAACCATATGTTAACATCAGCCAAACCCACAAGATATCTAAATATAGTTGGAATATATGCTCTCCCTCGTCATGTCGTAAAGGTCACATGAGGATATTACTAAATTCATCCGAATGTATCATTAGCTCCACTCGAACACCATACGAACACATATTATACTTAACTAACGGAAAAAAGGAAAGCTCCTCAAACAAAGTGCACAATGTCGTTAAGTCTAGAACATATCAAAGGTTCTATGATAAGAGTCCACAAAGACAAATTTCATTTACACGACAAAAGAGGAGCAAACTCCCAGAGAACTTACTAAGTTCCTAGTGGTGGAATGGACACCAAAGAAGTTAATAGCTTAATCTTAATTATGAAAGACGTAATCTAAGGATTCGAAACCATTAGAACTAACTCTCAAAGTCAAAGAACAAGACATAGAAGGAAAAACTAAGACCAGAGTAGCATTTATATACAATGAGATCTAACCCCGAGACTTGTCGCAAGTCGACCAAATGATGGAAGAGAAACAAAATTAATAGGTGATGGAACTTACCAAAGAAGAATAGGAGATGAATTGACATTTTAAGAAAATACATGAGGGAACAAAAAGACCTTGCAAAACGTCAAAATTTGTATTAATTTTTCAACATCAGAATAGAGTACCTCCAAGCAAAACTAAACTTAATGATCAACAACCCAAGAGCTCAAGTACAAAAATCCTTTTACTTTTAAAATATAAAGCTAAGCATAGGTAGGGAAGGTTAATCCAGGTTAATGGTCACACAAACTCAATAATTTGAACAAAAGAGAGTGAGCAATGCAAGATGGATCTTGGAGTATAAGGATTGTATCAACAAACTAACATGGCTTAAAAAAAAAAGAGATAAAAATCAAAGAAAGTCATATATATGTACATTTATTAGTTACAAGAACAAAGTTTGAATTTTGAAGTGAGGTATTGGGACAAAAATAACCATGAGAAAAATATGAAATATCTTTTCTTTAATCACAATTAGACTATTAAAGGTAATTGTAAGGTTTGCAGTAAGTAGTATGTTCATGAATACATTTACAAGAAATGACGGTAGAGATAAATCAAGGATTGAAATATTTTATTTTATGTTTTTCAACAACAATCTCAAGAAAGAGATAAACTAACTCGTTATTTGCACAAAGCCACCTATACAAATAAGCATATCATCTTGGTTTCCAAATAAACTAGGTTAAGAGGAACAATAAAATATTTTCTCTTATACAATTTCTATTACGGCGTAGACCGAAAGAATTTTAAAAGATGATAACAAATCAAGGATCCAGATTAAGGAATAAGGGTGTAAGCAAAAACCAATTTTAAAAGAGAGACAATTCAAGTGGATTTAATTGTGTGTCTATAATGGAGGTAAATTCGGATTTTAAAATAAAAACAGTACAAGTCAATAGACAATAATTCACTCTAAGATGATAAAATAATGGAAAGAGTACATCTCGTTCACAAACTACTTTTCAATAGTTATTTTGACATGGAATCATCCTGAGGGGTTTAGCCACTTTCGAACGAGGATAACATTTCTACATTTCAATTATATGGGTTACACTAAGGAGCCAACACTTCCTACACACAAACAATTTTTCGAAATACCATTTTCTCAACAAAAGTCAAATTAGAGTAAGATTTCTAGCCTCCTACTTGTTCAACCTAAATGACAAAATCCTAAGAACTTTGAGGATGCAATACACTTCGTCCAACCAAAATCATCGATACTATATTTTTCAAATTAATTAGACCACAAGTTCGTCTTCAAATGAATTCAATACTTAGCGATTGAACTCGCAACTGTACAAAGCAATATGCCCAGAGGAAAATGCCTTAGGTTTAGTTGGCTCATGCACCTATATAACACCTCAAGTAAGTTTATGATATACACCAACATGATCTATCATAATAATAAAATAATTTCACAATTTAAGCGAACATAAAACTCAAACAAATCATGCCTTTATTGTTAGCAATTTATTCAATCCCTTACATGCTAAGATATACTAAGGACTCGATCTCTATCGATTCACTTGAATGAAAATTTATGTTCGTCTCTTAACACCAAGTGTTGAAAGTTATCTACGAAGGACATAATTTGTGCTTTCTCTTACTTATATTTATCCCAAAACATCATCTCCAAATATTCCAGGCTAGTACCAAATGCCAAAAATTCGCAGACACAATTAACAACTAAATTACCATGTGATCAAGGCTCCACTGACGACTCAATCATCATTTACCTTGCAATTAGTTTATGTGTTAGATCACATGACAAAAGCAACAAAATAAACAAAATTTCACAATTTCTACAATTAGTCATTGAATTCTAATTCCACCAACGTATAGCTAAACCAAAAGTCACAAAATCCAAGAGATCATAACCTAGGCTCTGATACCATTCTGTCACGCCCCCAAATTTAAAAGAGAAAATTCAAGGACGAGACCATCGCGAACCTAAGAAGATCAATTTCCTATGCTCGCAAGGTGCTCAACTAAGTAACTAAAATCCATAAGTAAACGATAAACTTTTGGAGCATCTATCCAATATATATATATATATATATATATATATATATATATATATATATACAAATATTTAGTCGTACTAAGTCTTCAACATAAATAAGGGATAATTCCAAAGGCTACATAACTTTTCTAAAAAGATTTAAATGAATCCAAATAACGAAATTTACTAAGTCCATGACGAAGTAACTTTCTAAATAGTTCAAAGATCCAACACTACATATACTCTAGAAGGTCTCTTGCTTAAGCTGCTTACTCTCGATAACTTCTAGCTTCAACCCACCGCCAAGCATTCATTTACCACCATCTGTGAAAATGTAGGTTTCAAGAAAAATAAAGCTATAAAGTGAGATAATAATCTCAACAAGTAGTACGACCCCCAAAATAACAAGGTATCACACTTTTATCGAAAATAAATATCTTATATACATTACAGAGTGCTAACAAACATAAATATGATATGTACAGAAGAGGTGTAATTTACCATTCAAAGACCTTCATAAAATCATAACGAAATGTGGAAAATCTCTTATCGAAAACATGTAAATGTGAATCATTACACTCTAAAAATATAATGCTAGTACTTACTTATCAAAGATACGAAATACATATCACTACTTATCAAAATAAACAAAGAATGAAACGACCCAAGAGATGCCATAACAAAACATGGTCAAACTTCAAAGAGGTGGATGACCGAGGCTACAATCTTGATAGCACAGGTCAAAGACGAAAAGTGGTTTGTTGTCGCACATACCACCAAAAGCAAGCGGGAGTCCCAATGAAGCAGTAGTGCACTACCCAAAAAGTGGCGTACGATCCCTACCACCGAGGGCTCACAAAGACACAGCCTCAAAATATATGGCATAAGAGTCCGAAATTTATTACCTCAAGTTATTCAATAAATACAACAATATAGTATCGTGCAATAATTAAGAATACATTTTGGGTTTCAAACTCTTATTCTTATACTTTTAAAATAATATAAGACATTTATAACCTTTTTCATACACTTAAAAATATATAAAACAATATTCCAAAACATATCTAGATTCATTTTTCTTTTTAAAGAAAAACGTTTAAATAAATATTATAACTAAATGAATGATGACTTGCTACCACCCAAAACTTAGTAAAGTAGTAAATCATTGTTCAAACCCTAAGCAGAAAGAAGATTTTTGTAAAGGAGCATTCAAATTTCAAACATTTAGAAAGAAAAGCATTTAAATAAAACAATAATAAAGATTCTATCTTTTTCATTTTTTGTTGGAACAGTGATTTTCGTCACTGTTGAACAATGACGGAATCACTGTTCACAAACTGCATACTTTTTTTCCCTTTATTTTATTAATTATTCATATAAATTAAATTATACAAAAATAATAGTATATTTTGTAAGAATCGTAAGAATTTATAAATATACAAATTAAACCCATACTTTTCAAAACAATATAAAATAAGGACAAAAACATACTCAAAACGTTATAAAATATATGAATTTGTATCTTGGCACATGAATCGACAACTTTAATCATTTATATTGATGCATATAGATCAATAATACAATACTCCTACTATGAACATAATAACATATCTTTTTCTTTTCACAACAATCAAGGGGTGTTAAAACAAACAATTTAGGATCGTTCTACTTACCTTATACCAACAATGCCTCATCAAAATTCCCAATATTGCATCAAAGCCCTAACACAAGAATGGTTTCAAATCCTAAAGATGCCGAAAGTGATCTCTCCATGGCCAAAGTCTCCATTCTAAGAATTGCTACGTGATCTGCTTTTTCATTTTGGTTTAGAGTAATTAATCACCTATAAGGAGGGATACTGCGTCTCATAGGTAGAAGACGTTTTTTATCTACCTTTTTCTATTAAAAAAAATGAAGTCCTTTTTTTTTTTCCTTGTGAAAACCTAACGTATATTGCTTTTAGGATTCCTTGAATTTAGTGATTACTCCCTAAACTGTAGCTAAACAATTGACCACTTCCCATATTCATATAACTGACCCATTAAAATAGGTAACACGGGCTAATCTCACAGAGTTTAAAAGTTCCCAAAGAAAAAAAAGATCAGGTTGTTACAACTTACCAACTTAACAAGAGACATAACTTAATACAAATTTTAGTTTCAAATCTTACTCCCAATAAAATAATTTGATTAGGTCAAGGCTCCCAATTACGGGGCATTACAGTATTGTCACCCAATTGATAATAAATTTTCTCGTCCAAGTTACGGCTCAAACAAACTAAAGTTGATACTAGCAATTATACCAGATTTAAATAATTATAAGCTATTAGCAATACTTAAATGGCACACCTATTAAATACCAAATTCGAGTTATGCTCTTGTGAGTCACTCAAAAAGTAAATGACGTCTAATTTATTCTTGGGAAAATATTATAAGCAATATGGGCAACACAATGAAGTATAACTCAAAATCAAAATCATGTTAATATCTCCAATGACCAGAATCACAATATAAGGAGGATTAGAGCCTATATTTTTAAATTCTACTTTGTCTTTTTTTTTTTTTTTTGCAGTCAAAATAAATTCTAGATTGTCAAACCTGGGCTATGATAGCATTAAATTTGATGCATAATACAAAGTCCGGGAAAAATTGGTCAATGCTTACATACTGAATAAAATGCACAAGATTAATAATCAACAATAATTATGAAGAGCTACTTACCATGTAAGCACAGAAAGATTCACAAAATGCTAAATATATGTGTATCCATGCACACAAAGATCTACAAAGGCAAAAGTTGACATTAACTGATTTTGGTTTGTCCATTATTGTGCTCATTTTTGACAAATATAAAAATAAAAAATTATTGTGCACCTAGGGTACTAGCATAATGGGCATTCCTTGAGCAATGAATTATAATTATGGAAACATGAGAGCACGGTGGGTCCGAAATTCTTTTTCAGTTAGAGTTATAATGTACATTTTAACACTCATATATAATTTCTTATGATCTTTTTCAGTGGTATTAGTTGATTTTCTAATTAAAAATACCGTAAACTATTTTGTATTTCGGGATGAGTGGCAAGTGCTAACCCCCTACCCACCCTTGCATGAGAATATTTGGCTTCTTGGAGCTTCTATTATATATATATAAAACAAAAATGAAAGGATCGGGTTTATACAATTTGGCAGAGATGGGGATAATTTGCTGGGGTTAGATGGTTAAAACTGAATGTAGACGTTTGTTCAACACTAAAATTATTTTTAACTGGCCACTAGGACTTTGGTCCAGTGGTATTGTTACCTGCTGTTATGCAAGAGTTTACGAGCTCGAGTCTTTATTGGTTATATTATACGGTTTAGGCCTTCCCTAAATCTAAAAAAAAAAAAAATCTCTTTAACTGCATTGTGCTAGGGTTAATTTTCTTGAAGACAGTTATTTCTATATTAAGTTTGTTCTTAATTTTATTTATATATAGCTTCTATTACCTTTTCATTTCTATGAAATATCATGTTCTAAAGTACAGACAAAAAAAAAATTGACTGAAAACTAACTTGTTGCTTTTGCTTTACTCTTAGCTCTTGGTCAAATTTAGCTATATTCGTGCAAAACATCTTGATATGGTATTTAATGAGGAAATTAAAGTATATATGTCATGTAATGCCATAATAAAAAAATACATAAAATCTTTAAAATAATTATGTCAAAGATCATTAAATCTATTCTTCTAGTATCATTTTGACCATTAAACTATCACTAGTTTTCAATTGTATATTTTATCAAAATGATCCAATCAACCCATTTTACCATGTAAATTATATCCAACAAGTACTAAAAAAATAGGTTTATCTTACTGTGTCATATAATTGAAAAACTACATAATATTTGATATACTTCCACCTCTGAAACAAAGTTATTTGCACAAACTTATATGCACAAATTACTTTTATTCAACGATAGGATTGTCAAAATTTAGTGCATTTGTCCTATTATTCCGTCGATAGGGTACATGAGATGGACTTAAAAAATATATATATATATTAACCCATTAGTATTTTTCTGATGTCTGTTAATAGAATGAGTTGATTGGCTCCAATTTGATCAATTATGGCTTTTTTAGAGTCAAAGTATGATTGCAAGAATAATTGAATGGTCTCCAAAATTTTAATGTATTGTTTTAATTATACCCTTCGTAGAAACTATTCAAGTAGTACACTTTGGATGAACCTAATGAGTTGATTGAGTCCATTTTCATTGATTAGTAACCATTTTATAGTACTAAAAGAAGTTCAATGATCAGAATGTTGTAAGAATAAATTAGCAACCCCTACAACAATTTTCCCTGTTCTAATCCCTAGACTACTTGCTTATAATCATCAACTAAACAATTCTCTCTATATTACATTTGCATAAGAGATGATAAGAATGGAAGTTATTCTTGGTGCATGAAGCTTTGATTGAAAAGTTTCTATTGTGGTCAAATGATTGACAAGCAAAGAAAGACTTCAAACGTAGAGAGAAAAGTTGCCAAATTTTGAGATATCCGGTGCTGACCAAATGAAAAAACAAAAAAGCCGTAATTGTATCGGCAAGAAAATGTTTAATGTAGTGCATTAGAGAGCCAAATTGCTTTGTATAAAATAATTAGTTAATTACTATTTGGAATTTACAGAGTTTTGAAATTGGGTCCATTGTAAATTGCCATCACAGTTCATAATTAAGCCATAATCTTTTCCCCATCCAGCATAATAAACAATAGGTCTGGAGTCTTTTCTTTTTTATATATATTTTTTTCTTTGATTCATGGGAGACCTATGACCATATAACACATATATAACTAGTTTCTTTTCTTTTATATATATATTTTTTTCTTTGATTCAAGGGAAACCTATGGCCATATAACACATATATAACTAGCGGGAACTGATCCCGCGACCTTTCGCAAACAAGCAAGTAACTTTACCACTAGACCAAAATCTTTGTGGCATCTGGAGTCTTTTCTCCTTCTTCTTTGCCTCCACTTTTGAATTGTCTGATGTTATTTTTTTTTTTGTAAAATGAAAATTTTCATTAAAATAAAATCTACGAGTACAAAATAATTAACCTACACCAGTAGGTTCATAGTCATTTACAAAAATATCAATCAGAGTAAGGGGCTAATAACCACCCAATCAAAATCTAACTTATCAGATAGAGCTTGTTTCGCTACCCAATTCACAGCATAGTTCGTTGTCCTTTTAACAAACTGAAATCTAACCTGGTCGATCTCAGTTACAATCAACTTGATATCATCCACAATAGCCTTGATAACCCAAGGGGGGCCAAAAGACGTTGAGTTGATCACATTTAGGACTACAAGTGCATCACTTTCAAAGATGATGTTGCGTTGGCCTAACCTCTGTTCAAACAAGCAAGCCTGTTTCAAGGCTAAGGCCTCAGCCTCCAAAGCAGAGTTGCATACCAATCTGCTTGCAAAGCCACAAACAAATGTCCCATTAGAGTTTCGACATATCACAGCAGCAGTTGCTTTGGTAAGAGGATAAAAAGCTGCGTCCACATTGAATTTTATCTAGTTGTAGGGAGGCGGTAACTAGCAGTCATTGGAGATAGAGAAGTTAAGTGTTGACTGGCTGATATTTGTGTTGGTTTGAGCTTGTATATAGTTAGTCATGTAACTGTACGCATTCGACAAAGTTATGGCAGGATCAATCTTTTTCCCTTCCAGAACAAAGGAGCAACGTGATTTCCAAATTTGTCAAGCAATAAAAAGATCATCCTATGTTGACTTTCTTTTTTATTAAAGCTTAACAAGGTAGAAAATTGTTTCGTCTACTTCAAACAATTAAATTTGCAAAACGGTGAGAACCTCAGAGTGGTTTTTCCGGATGCCTCCTACAGTTAAGTTATTATGTCTAAGCAAGAACTAAGGTAATAATGACTTTTGAAAGTAGATATTTTAGAAAGAGATAAGTTACTTATTTGCGATTGTTGGTATCGTATTTATACCGTTCATGAAAAAAGAACTTTTGGATTATGCTGGGGCAACGCAATCTCCCAGTGTCCAATTTGTTCAATCTCTACCTACAATGCAGGACTATCAAGCTGTCCGATTATCCGGCAAACTCACAACAGGCAAGTACCATTACGTGTGAGTCTGCCTCGAGACTTGTGCCATGACTCGACGACCATTGATGATAGAAAATATTTCCCATTTGTGTGTCGGGTTGCTATTAAGTTCAATCAATGGTTGGGATTAAGTTTTTTGCAGGAGACTATGAGCTTATCAGTTATTGTGACCAATTCAGTTGATATTATTTATTTATTTATTTATTATTATTAAAGAACATCGTAAATCATATAAACATATCAATAGTGAAATTCGAACACACGTTTAACTTATAAATATATCGTAAAAACAAATATCATGTCATTAAATCAAAGAATCTTTGGCATTATAGTTTAGTCTTTATTAATATGGTCTGCTTGTTGCAAGCCCACACTTGGAATGACTAGGCTTGTGGTGGTAGATTGCGCTCTGGGAAGCTGTGGACCTCTGAAGTTGGCCCACATTCCAATAAGCTGATTCAACCATCCAGAGGGAGTGTCGTGATCATCAAGTGATGATGATATGCCCACACGAGGAACTATATGTGTTTTAATTATTGAACATTTGAACTAGTCAATAGAAGAAATTTCCCTGTTATACATGCGGCTAAGTCCAGTTTAGCTTTGCTTCCGTATTAACATTTGATGTATAAAATAGGATTTCATCAACATAATCGAAACATAAATTTCATTTGAAATATGGGGAACATTATACCGGCATAGTATTTCATCAGTATAACTATTGCTAATAAAACATAATTTTACATTGAAATGTACGGAACATAGGTCCATCGATGGGACCCACTTGTGTATTAGTGCATAAACTTTACTTTCTTACTATTTTTATTAAAAAAAATCGAGAGAACATATATATTGACATATGATGATATGAGTACTATCAGTATTCCATTATACATAAACACATACAATACATACACCCACGAACGCAGACACCGAACATACACAAAACACATGTAATACATACATAAACATAAATGCAAGTGTGCATATATAGGCAGACTGCAGAGGAAAATTAAATATGAGAAAAAGGAAATTCATGGATAAAATTGCAATTTTCAAGAAAAAGGAAATTCATGGATAAAATTGCAATTTTTTCCCTAAAAAACTGGTCATGTACGTGGCATAAAACCAATTTCCATCTATTTTTAAGAGATTTTGATGACAGCGACTAAGTGTCTAACTTTTTGTGTATATTGAGCATCATGCACAAAATTTTCAAGAAAAATGGGATGAATTTAAGAAAAATGAGTAAACATTTCGGGCCATTTGTGAAATAATAATATATGTTAATGAAAATGTGCAAACAAAACATTCCTAATCTTTGATCCATGAATTTTTACATTTGATGAGGAAGAAGATCCTACCGGTATGCATACTAAATTTACGCAATTTTCAAACATCATTTTATATTCCATTAATTACTCTCACCAGCATTGACTTAGTGGTTAATCATGACCAAACATGAAAATGAAATAAGTAAATTACGATTTGTTCTATAGAACACGAAATAGCAGATATTGTGATGCTAGAATACGTCACAATTTCGTCACAAATAAGAGTTTTTCTTGTCGTCGCAAATGAGCTTCTTTTTTGTAGTGTTAGTCCAACCAAATAACTACTGCAAATAAAAATAAAACAAAAACTTTTTTATATGCATTTAATAATTCATTTAACTAATTTCCTGGAAGTCAATTAAACAAATATAACACACGGTCTCCTGTTTTTTCTATTTTGCTCCTTTTCTCATTTTTCTTTTTTTTGATTTAAAGAAACTCTAAAATCGTATAACGTAATTAATGAGATTTGAGTTTGCAACCTTTTATATATATAACAAATTACCCTAGTGACTCGTTTTCTCATTTTCTCATGGTCTGCCAAATTGCTTTGTGTAAAATAATTATTATTTGTAATATACAAAGTTTCGACCTTGAGTCCATTGTAAACTTGTGTTTTTTTTTGGCAGGGTCCAAAACTACCCATATAATTCTCTGCGCTTTGAATTGTCTTATATTATTGACCAATAAAAAGATCTTCGTATGTTGACTTTCTTTTTTATTAAGCTGTTCAGACTCTTAGTATTATCAAGCTGTCCGTTTATCCGGTTAACTCACGACAGTGCGTCCAATATAATTGGCCTGACTTCTTGTGTCATTGGCATGATTATTTTTTTTTCCTCAATATCTGTGCCATGACCTTTTTTTTTTATTGCATCAATTCAAATTAATGATTTCATTTCATACATAATTAATAAAATTTATATATAAGATTTTTGTAATATATAAAAAATTGACATTAGTTTAAATATATATATATATATATATATTTTTTTTTTTGTTTAGTATGCTGGTTGCAGGTCCACATGCGAAAGACTAGGCTTGTGGAAGTGTCGATTGCCTATTGGGAAGCGGTTGACCTCTGGATCAGAACCACATTCCAATAAGATGATTCATCCATCCGGAGAAACGGCTGCGATTATTATTGATCTTAGTGAAAATAGTGGCGACATGACACGTGGAACAGGCGAAAAGAGATTTTAATTTTTTTTTTGTTAAAAACAAGTGGAAGGTATTCTGATTCATAAAAAACAAAAATACTTACAGAAATAAAGTAATAGAAGCGTGCGAGTATGATGTATTTATCACTAATATTAATATTCTATGTCCAACAAATGGCATGGTAAAAAAAAAGAGATTTTAATGCTAATTGGTAAAAGATGTAACACCTTTTTTTGTTCGACTATGTCCACTCACTAAGAAGATATATTTGTTGGGAGAAAAAATTCCAAAAAAATGTGGAATAAAATTAGATATGATTTTAACCAAAATAAGGACTTTTGTTAAATTATTTAACTGAGCCCAATTTTTGCATTCAAATCTCATTTATTTTAAACACATGAATATATTATAGTTATCTACTTGAAAAAATGAATGGTTAAATAGCCAATCTTCCTATTTACGAGTACATGATCCACTTAGAAATTTAATCTTAAAAAAAAAAAAAAAAAAACAGACGGACATTGATCCCTGGAGAAGAAAGAGCAAAGACTAGTCAAAAGGACTCTGAGGGGGCGTTTGGTTCACAGAATCATATAAGATTCTTAGAAATGTGAAGTTTAGAATATGTTATTCTCATGTTTGGTTCACGCAATAAAAAAATATTTTCGAGAATATCACATTCCTGTGAATGCAATATTTCCATAATTTACTCAATTTCTATTTCCATGTGAGGGGGTGAGAATCTTACATACCAAGTAGTTGAAATGTTTTGGAGAAAACAAAAGACAGAAATACTCATCTTAAAAAATGTAAAATTAAAACAAATAACATAACATAATTTAAAAAATAAATTAAAAAGTAAAACATAAAAATTAAAAATTAAAAATTAAAAATTAAAAAATTAAAAAATTAAAAAATTAAAAAAGATAAAATATTGAGTCTAACCAAACATAACAAAAAAATATTCATAAGAATTTGACAAATTCTTCTTAAGAATATTTTTGATGTACCAACCAATTTTAATCACATTTTTGGAGAAAACCAATTCATGAATCGAAGGCTCCATGATAGAGACTGGGTAAGGGAGTTCATGTATTTTTTTAAAGTTCTTATTATAATTCTTGAGTTCGGAAAATATACTCCTACAATTTGTGTATGATGTATTATATAAATTTATATAACTGACTCTTTTAACTCTTTTAAATATGAAAAAAATTATCAAAAGAAATAAGATCTAGTACACTGTAAAATTAATAAATACATATATTTGAAATATAGTAGTCTTTTTAGTTAATACTCGATAAATTGATAATCTCTTTTAAATAATTAAATTATTTGCTTTTGACGTACTAAATTAATAATCTCAATAATATTGTAAGATAATATATTAAAAAAATTTCTTTATATTTA
Source organism: Ehretia macrophylla (assembly GCA_037974665.1). Classification (NCBI taxonomy): domain Eukaryota; kingdom Viridiplantae; phylum Streptophyta; class Magnoliopsida; order Boraginales; family Ehretiaceae; genus Ehretia; species Ehretia macrophylla. Next base: position 65,792,301 of record CM075769.1, read on the forward strand.
TAGGCCCAATTTTTTTATAAAATAATATTAGTTGAAAAGTATATAAGAAATTAACTATGAGATTTTCTCAAATTATGAATACCTAATAGCTTGTCTTATCTTCTAGTTCTATTCCTACTAGGATTAGATTGATTATATCTTTTATTCTCATTAGACTTCTATTAATTTTTCTAAATTTATCTGGAAGAGTACAAGTCAATTTTCAATAAAGATACTATAACTATAATATGTTTACTATTAAGTTAAAAAATAAAAAATATTTTAAAAAATTATTGATTATTAATTTATACTGTATAAGTATTGGTTAATAAATGTTATTTATACTCATAACGTGTTATATTGGTTTCTGTTTTAATAATAACAGTAAAGAAAAATATGTTCATGCCATGTGCTAAGAAAAATGATTTTGAATGATCTTGTTAACACGTTTAAGATGATCAAGTTTTTCTGATATTCTTTTACTTAAATAAGTGACTATGAAAATTATTATTTAATGGTTTGACATATAAGAATAGCATATTAACACACGGAACTTGTCAACGCGTGGTATTAAAGATTTGACTTTCTGTAAGAATTTTTTTTGAAAATGTTAGTCGGATTCGCCCCCGGCTCACACATACAGAAACAAACAAACTTTTTGCTTAACAGAGAAAAAACCAAACATACTTTTTGCTTGACAAAAGAAAAATACAAAGGAAAATACTTGCAAAACACAAGGCCGTGGCCCCACCCAACGCGTCGATTCATGCACCTGATTGTGAGTGTGGGGCCTACATCCCTTTTTAAGCATGACTCAAATACAAAATACAAAACATACTTTTGGCATGCTTTACTTGTTTTCTTGAGAAAGCCAAAATATTACAAAAAAATTAAATAAATAAATAAGAAAGAGATTAGACCAAACCCAAATAGGGAAAAGAGAAGGCAGAAACTGGCGGAGAGATAAAAGGAGAGGAATTAGTACCCAATCGATCTTTTTTCTATAAAATAGAAACGGTATTCTTAGATGGTTCACCAGCAAAACAAAAAGTCGACCAACTTCACTGTGCATCCATTGAAGGCTGAATGGATAATCGAGCAACCATGGAGATGATTGAGAAGAAGGATCTGAAACAAGAAAATTTAATGCTATTTTGGATTTTTTCACTTCAAGTATGTACGTATGCAGCATTAGTTTTGCTGGTATTTTCCAAACACGGCAGTGATTCATGGATATTAAGAGTTCAAGTGTTTCAAGGGTTTCCTGACCGTCATCTCATTTATTTTTGGGTATCTATAGCAAGGGTGGTTCTTCATGAGTATTTTGTTTATCTCATGTTGTGTTACTGTGAGACTTGGGACTACACCTTGTTAAAATACACCCGAAACCTTATTGTTCCCCTCACTTCCCTCTTAACAGCATACCCCTGTGGAGATAACTATTTATTGTGCATCTCTTTTATCTTATCTGCTGCTGGGGGATTGTTTTTTTATTTGGCACTAAGAATACCAGAAGATTTGAGGGTCACTGAGCCTCTGCTTTCTTTGGGCCTGGCATTCGTTTTGTATTTTCGTCAAATTTTGATGTGCAGTATCTTTTTAGTTGTGTATTTTGTGGATTCATACCTGTTGGGCAAAGTTCCCGATGACCAAGTTTCAATGAAACTAGATCATGTTCATAATACTCCACTATTAGCTGATGATGTTTCACGTGACAGAGGTGTGTATACTGATGTTTTATTTTCTAGCTTTAACTCTTAACATTTATAAAAAATGTATGTTTGTTATTTACCTTTTTCCAGTTGTTCTCGAGGGTTCTAACCATGAAATACTGCTTGAAGTGAGAGATGGTCGTGGTAAGCTCTATTTGAGGCCGTGTGGTGCAATGTTTATTCTCAATAACAAGCTTTCATCTCTAGTACGCGTCATCATATTCGGGATCCTGGAGCAAAATTTGGCTGAGTCATTTGGGGTTAACGTTGTCCGTGATTTCGGTAAATTATGTGACTAAATCTCATAAATGTTATTGGTCATGTGGGTCTATGCGTGCTATAGCTTGATTAACTAGACAAGAATGAAGTAAAAGCATAAGCCTCTGTTTACAAACTGAATTTATAGCTTGGTCATATTGGTCATCTTTTTCTTATAACATTATCCGAGAAACCTGTTGGCGTTAGACTGTTCTGCTAGTATCAGTTGCTTAAATGGTTGGTTGCTTTTACTTGCTTTAATTTGTTGCTGGTTACTTTCAGAATTTGCAAGCCAAGACCTGGTTTTGATCATTCAAGATCATCATGGCGTGCTATACTTAGCTTCTTCTGGCATCAAGCTTAACATAGAGGGTGACAATTTGTTGTCTTTGATGCACTTTATGATTTCCTTATCTACCAGCCGGAGTTTGCCTTTGCTTCCTAGCACTGTTCTCACACTGAGTTACTTGCTAACTTCTCATGGAGTTGAAGGTAAAGAATCAGCTATTCAAATAGTAGATGGCATTTTTTTTTCTTCTTTTGACACAAGTAGATGGCATGTTTTAATACTCTAATTTTCACTTGTTGTCTCTAATCAGTAATTTTTGTTTTGTTGTGATTAGCGGTAAGACTGAGAACTTTGTTATTTGTACTACCTCTGACGTACATTATGGAAAAGATGCTCGGTTGGGTTGATAATCCGATGCGGTTCCATCAACGGGCACCTCACTTTCACATGGAAGTGAAGGTAATCTTTCATTGATTTGGTAGTGGTAGGCCACTAGTGTTAAAAATTATGTATTCTGTTTTTTAAGGTTGAGACATGCAGTTGTGTTCATGTCATGTTAACAACCATCTCTATCTTTTTCACACAAGTATTCGCATATGATCATTTGTTTTCTGACGTTTGTATTAAATTACTTGTAGCTTGTCTCACTGTAGAATGCATGTAACTATATATATATATATATATTTTTTTTTTCTTTGTGGTACTAAATGGCTATGGGACTATGATAATTCCATTTATATGTTATGTTGAAAGCATATTAGCATGCAGTTGTATAAGTATTTATATGCTGTGTTCTCGCTGGTCTACATTAATACATTTGGTGCATGTACAGGGCAACAATCTTTTGATCTATCAGGAGGAGCAAGGTGGGTCTTTAACTGAACGAGGTGCTGACCATGAGGAGCAAGATGGCTCTTCAATTGAGGGAGGTGTTGACCTGCACGATCAAGAGATAGTTTAGGTGAAACAAGATGATAGTGAAGATTGTGGCTCTCAGGTAATTCGACAACTGTGAGTTGTAAAGGTGAAAATTCTTTATCTCAAGGTTTTGGTGTTTGGTATTAATGCATTTTTTGGCTTCACAGGTTGATGGTAATCCGACGAATTGTGAGCTAAATGAACCTTGCTTTGATGTGCATCTAGTTACCCCAATTATGAGTGACAGTATTTTCTTCTAGTTGGTTTTAGATAGTTGTCATCTTCAAAGGAATATAGCCCATATATTTATGAATTGGCATATTTTGAGGAATTCACTCTCTAGAGTTCACATAATATTGTTTAATTCCCTCAGCCCATATGCTGTATTTTATACTACTCTTAGCTAATTAGGACGACACAGGTGAAAAGAAGTAACTCACTCACGAGTTGTGTAGCAACGCAATCCTAGTAAGAGAGCATATTTGTATAAACTTGGATGTTTCCCTTAATGTTCCAATTTCTACATAAGGTTCTATTAAAAAAAAACAGCTCTAAACTTTTTAGCTTGCTACATTCTTGATTTGAATATCGAAACTTAATTTACACAAAATAAATTCCTGTCTACTCACTTTCTGCTCATGATTGCATATATTCCTCTCTCTCCGAACATGAAAGATATAGTTGCAGCGAAGAGTAATTTGGTGATTGACCGCTTGCAGAGAATTTTGGTTAACTGCGATCCCATCCCAGCTATCAATTCTCATTCTGTTTCTTGTCATGGTCATACACCTCTTTTCCAGATTCTTTTGAGTAAAACTACATTCAACAAAGATGTGGTCTCTAGTTTCCACAACGTGGTGGCAGAAGGTGCACAAAGGATCAATATCCAGTCCTCTAACTCAACTGCTCAATGGCAAGATGAATTTTGGAGAGTCGGGAATTATTGTGAAAGTCTTTGAATAGCATCAAATGTGAAGTTCTATTTAGGATAAATAGCACCATAGCCCTTTATAGTTAGTCGAAAGTGTATAAGACCCCTTATGTTTTCAAAAGTGCATCGCAACCACCTATGATTTTGAAAACGCAGCACTACAACCCTCTCCGTAAAAAAATCATTACTTTTAACGAAGAGTGTATTACACACGCATTAAGTGTGATTGTTTATGTTTTTTCGCTTAAAATGTTACTTAGTTGGACAAAAATGCATTTATATTATTATCAAGACGTAGTCACCGTGGGCTCTTGTGGATGTGCTTATCACTTATCAATGTTATCTCTTCAATTGTGTATCCAATGTATCTTATAGTGCACTTCCGTTCCTAGTTTATAGGATATGTATTGTTCAGTTGTCATCTTACTTTGGCTATATAAAGCTTTTATGATGTACAACATAGATACATATAAATGAAATACTTTTCCACTGCTTATCTCAATCTTACATGGTAACCAGAGCCTGATTGACTCCAACGAGAAAAGATTTTTTTTTCGTTTTGTAACAAGGTGACCTTTTTTTTCCCGCTGCATCAGAATCATAATTCAATCAACCACTATGGCTTCTACTTCTAGTATGGCTTCATCAACTTCCACCGCTGGCAATGTTTCTGTTTCAGCCCCTCTCTTCGATGGCCTTATAGTTATCAACGCTGCTGCTCAATTGCCTTTAAAGTTGACGCCGAACAACTTTCCTGCCTGGAAAGCTCAGTTTGATGCTCTTCTCATTGGGTAAAATCTTATGGGCTATCTGGACGGCTCCACCGCCGTTCCACCGGCCACAGTTCTTGACAACGGTAAAGCTACGCCAAATCCTGCCTATGCCTTATGGGTGCGCCAAGACAAATTTCTTCTTCATGCCATTCTAGCCTTATTGTCTGAAGGCGTTGTCTCTCTCTGCACTTTCGCTGCCACTGCTCGTGATGCCTGGAACAAGCTCCACAAATTGTATGCCAATAAATTCAGGTCGCGTATCATGAATTTAAAGGAGAAGTTAACCAACATATCTCATGGTAACCTGGCTGTTACTGATTATTTGCAATTGATACGGAGCACTGCTGATGAATTGGCTTTGGCTAGTACGCCAGTTAATGATGATGATCTCACCATTTTCGCTCTAAATGGTGTCGGGAGTGGGTTCAAAAAGAGTTCCGTTGCTCTTAGGGCTCGCGACACACCAATTTCATTCAAGGAGCTGTACGATAAGCTGGTTGAATATGAGGTATCATTGAAACGAGAGGAGACTCACCCTGTATCTTCTCTTCTTACAGTGAATACCACTCGCACCTCTCAAAATTATTCAGGGAATCAGTCAAGGACAGGTTCAAATAACTACAATGATAAAAAAAGGTGGCAACTCATCCAACAATTCCCCACGGCGAAACAACAACTACAAATCAAATGTTGTGTGTCAATTTTGCGAGAAAAAAGGACACTCCGCCAAGCAATGTTTCACCGCCAAGCGTTTGATGCAACAACCTGTTGCTAATAACATTTCCACTCGACAGACTCCCTCAAATATGGCTACTGGATTCGGGTGCTTTTCACCATGTCACCACTGATTTGGCCAACTTATCTTTGCATCAAACATACGAGGGGCCTGATGATATTTTGTTGGGAGATGGTTCAGGTCTTGAGATATCGCACACTAGTTCTTCCTTTCTTCCCACTTCTTTTAAATGCTTCACTTTGCAGAATGTTCTTTGTGTTCCCTCTATTAAACAGAATCTTATTTCTGTTGCCAAATTATGTCAATCTAATGATGTGTTTGTGGAATTTTTTCCTTCTTTTTTTGTTGTTAAGGATTGCACCACGGGGGCACCAATCCTTCGAGGCCGGAGCAGGAATGATGTATATGAGTGGTCGAGTACCAACACCAGTGGCGCAGTTTCTTCCAATCAAACTCTATCCTGCCTCACTGTCCGCATCAATCCATTTGATTGGCATAAGCGTTTGGGCCATCCTTCCACTTGCATTCTTAGTCATTTTTTTAGGAATAAATTGTTGCATGCATCATCTGTCCATCTGGATAATTTTTCTTGTCACTCGTGTTTAAGTAATAAAAGTCAAAAGTTGTCTTTTGGCACTTCTTCAATTACTAGTCGTCACCTTTTGGATTTAATATATTCTGATGTATAGGGTCCTGCACCAATCATCTCAATTGATGGCTATCACTACTATGTTGTATTTATTGACCATTTCACTAAATATGTGTGGTTGTTTCCCATGACCTATAAATCTGATGTTTTCTCAATCTTTCAAAAGTTTAAAATTATGATGGAAAAATATTTTAACTTATCAATTGTCTCCCTGTATACGGTTGAGGGCATTGAGTACAAAGGATTGCGGTTGTTTTTAATATACCGATGGGGGCACTTAGTTGGGTGCAAATGGGTATTTCGAATTAAAAGAAATCCTAATGGGTCGATTGCTAGGTACAAAGCATGCTTAGTTGCAAAGGGGTTTAACCAAAAACAAGGAGTTGATTATCGTGATACATTTATCCCGGTCGTAAAACCCACCACCATTCGTACAATTTTGTCAGTGGCTTTAAGCTTTCATTGGCCAATTTCTCAGCTTGATGTCAACAATGCCTTCCTTCATGGTCGGCTTGCTGAGGAGGTTTATATGCAACAACCTCCTGGCTTTGTTGACGAGTAACATCCCACTCATGTTTGTCGTCTTCATAAGGCACCTTATGGCTTGAAATAGGCTCCTAGGGCCTGGTATACTGAGGTTTGTAATTTTTTGCTACACTTTGGCTTCAAAAACTCCAAATCGGTTGCATCTTTGTTCATTTATAAGTCTGATACTCTAACCATCTATTTTTTAGTCTACGTGGATGACCTGCTTGTTACAGGTAATGATCCACAATTTATCTCCAAATTCATAGTTGCACTCTCTCATCGGTTCTTTGTGAAAGACTTGGGTCCCCTCAATTACTTCCTTGGCATAGAAGCAGTGCAAACATCTCATGGCCTATTCCTCTCGCAACACAAGTACATTCGGGACCTACTCTCGAAACATCACCTTTCGGGGTTGAAGACGTCCTCTACACCTATGTCTTCTATGGGCTGTCTAGTGCTTAATGACGGCACGCCGCCAGCAGATGGCAAAGAATACCGCAGTTTGATGGGAGGTCTTCAATATCTTCTTCTCACGAGACCTGATATTGCCTACTCTGTAAATAAATTGGCTCAGTTCATGCATTCTCCTTGTCAAAGCCACTAGTCCGCTGCCAAACGCTTGCTGCGTTATCTAAAGCAAACACTTAATTATGGTCTGTTCTACAAGAGGGGTCAGCCGCTGAATTTTTATGCCTATTCTGATGCGGATTGGGCTGGGGACAAGGACGATTATACATCTACTACTACATATATTTTGTATCTTGGTACGAATCCGGTCTCTTGGTGTTCTAAGAAGCAATGTATAGTTGCTCGCTCTTCTACCGAAGCCGAATACAGGGCAGTAGCATTGACAACTGCAGAAATCAATTGGGTTACGAATTTGTTGCATGAGTTGGGTCTTCCACCCTTTGATCGTCCAGTGATTTTTTGTGACAACTTAAGTGCCACGTATTTGAGTGCCAATCCCGTTTTCCATTCACGAATGAAGCATGTCGCCTTAGATTTTCATTTTGTCCGTGACATGGTCATGGCTGGTCTTTTTCGTGTTACACATGTCCCCACGTCTCGGCAACTTGCAGACGTGCTTACCAAGCCCTTGTCGAAGTCGCAATTTGTCTCTATCCGGTCCAAGATTGGTGTCGCCGATGGCACCACCATCTTGCGGGGGCATATCAAGACGTAGTCACCGTGGGCTCTTGTGGATGTGCTTATCACTTAAGATCAATGTTATCTCTTCAATTGTGTATCTAGTGTATCTTATAGTGCACTTCCATTCCTAGTTTATAGGATATGTGTTGTTCAATTGTTATTTTACTTTGGCTATATAAAGCTTGTATGATATACAACATAGATACATATAAATGAAACACTTTTCCACTACTTATCTAAATCTTACAATTATATATATGTTTTTTCTATTTTTCTTTTATTTTTCTCTCAATCCAATCTTCACAAAAAAAGAAGAAAAAACCCATCATCTTCCTCACCACTCCCCGCCGCCCCCCTCCCCCCACCCCGTCAGCCCCTCTTAACCCCCCAAACCCCACCCCCATCCACAATCTACCATACCTCACCCCCGTCAGCCTCCTACCCCTACCCCTACCCCTGTCCCTGCCCCTGCAATTCTATTTTTTTTTTGTGTATATAAACATGTATAAATAATAAATATACATGCATATATATACACATTTATGTGTGTGTGTATATAAATATTATATATATATATATATATATATATATATATATATATATATTTGGCCTAATTACGTATAAACAAAAAAGAAAAGGAGAAAAGAGAAAGAAAAAAGAAAAGAAAAAAGAAAAGAGAATTGAGGGGTATTTAAGTTTTTTACACAATTCAGTTAAATTTATTGACGGAAAGTTGGAGAAGGGGTACGTGTGCTTGTTTTCAAAACCACAGAGAGTTCCGATGCACTTTTGAAATCACAAGAGGTCCTATGCACTTTCGGCTAATCATATAGAGTTATGATACTATTTACCCTTCTATTTATCACTCTGTACTTTGAACAATATATATCGTAAGTTTGACGAACATCTTGATGATGTCTACAAATCAGCCTTCTGATTATGAAACATGTAATTTTATTGTATGATAGAACATTCAAATCATGGTTGTAGTAGCAGATGATAGGATTAAAGCCATAATTTCTTTTTAATGAATGATTTTGTTAAATTTAAATAATTAACTCTTTTAAATATCAAAAAATTATCGAAAGAAATATTCTAGAACATTGTACAATTAATAAACAAATATACTTGATATATAGTAGTTTTTATTTTAAATTAATACTCGATAAATTGATATTTTTTTTAAAATAATAAAATTGTTTGCCCCTAACTTGGAACCAGTTTACTAAATTAATAATCTCAATAATATTGTTAGATAATATATTTTAAAAAAATTATTTATATTTTATAGGTCTAATTATTTTATAAATTAATATTGGCTACAAAGTATATAAGAAATTGAGTATAAGGTTTTCTCAAAATATAAATAACTAGTAGCTTGTCTTATCTTCTAGTTCTATTCCTATTAGGATTAGATTCATATCTTTTATTCTCATTAGACTTCTATTTGTTTTTTAAATTTGTCTGGAAAAATACAAGTCAATTTTCAACAATTATCTATAAATACAATATATTTACTAAGTCAAAAAAATTAAAAATATCATTAAAAATTAATGATTATTGATTTATCGATAAGTTGATATCTAATTGACAGGTGATACTGTGTAAATATTCGTTAATAAATGTTGGTTATACTCGTAACATGTTGGTATTCTTAGATGGTATTCACAAGCTAGTGAGTAAAAACTGATCAGGTGAGTCACAAGCAAAACAAAAAAAGTCGACCAACTGCGCTGTTTGCATCAATTGAAGGCTGAATGGATAATCAAGCAACCAAGGGGATGATTGAGAAGAAGCAGCAGAAAAAAGACATTGTAATGTTTTTTTTGGTTCTGTTTGGTTCATGTATGTACGGGTGCAGCATTGGGGTCACTGATGTGGTCCAACCATGGCAGTGATTCATGGCTAGTAACCATGGCTGATTCAGTTAAACTGTTTCAACGCTTTCCTGACCGTCATTTCCTTTTATTTTTGGCTATGTGTAGCAAGGGTGGTTGGTCAAGAGCTTTTTGTTTATTTTGTGTTGTGTTACTGTGAGACTCGGGGACTACACCTTGTTAAAATACACCCGAAGCCTTATTGTTCCAGTCACTTCCCGTTTAGCAATATGCCCCTGTGGAGAAAACTATTTGTTGTTCATCTCTTTTATCTTATCTGCTGCTGGGGGATTGTTCTTTTATTTGGCAATACAAATGCCTGAGGATTTGAGAGTCACCGAGCCTCTGCTTTCTTTGGCCTTTGCGTTCCTTTTGTATTTCCATCAAATTTTAATGTGCAGTGTCTTTTTAGTTGTGTATTTTCTGGATTTATACTCCCTTCGCAAAGTTCCAGCTGACCAAGCTTCAACCAAACATGTCCAAAATGCCCCACTATTAGCTGATGAAGTTTCACGTGACCGAGGTGCGTATGCTGATGTTTTATTTACTAGCTTAGCTATTAACATTTATAAAATTGCTTTGTCTCATAAATATGTATGTTTGTTATTTACCTTTTTTTCAGTTGTTCTCGAGGTTCCTAACCATGAAATACTGCCCGAAGTAAGAGAGGGTCGTGGCATGCTCTATCTGAGGACTGCTTCTTCTCAATAACAAGCTGTTATCGTTAGTATGCATCATCATATTCTGGATCGTGGAGCAAAATTTGGCTGTCCATGATTTCGGTAAATCATGTATCTTTAATCTCATAAATTTCATTAGTCTCTATGTGTACTATGTCTTGATTAGGTATGTCTTGATTAACTAGACAAAACTGGAGTAAAGGCAGAAGCCTCTTTTTACAAACTGATTTTGTGAATTTTTTTTTTTTCTTCTTATTATTCATCTTTGAAATCTATTGGAATTCGATTGTTCTGCTGGTACAAGTTGCTTTTAATAGTTGCTGGTTATTTTTCAGAGTTTGCAGGCCAAGACCTGGTTTTGATCGTTCAAGATCACCATGGCGTGCTGTACTTAGCTTCTGGCATCAAGTTTTCCATAGAGGGTCACAATTTGTTGTCTTTGATTCACTTTATGATAGGGATAAACTTGCTTGTAGGTTGCCTCACTGTAGAATTCAGGTAAACATATCCTTTTTTTTTTCTTTTTGGTACTAAATGGTTATATATGGGTTTATGATAATTCCATTTATTTATTATGTTGAAAGCATATTAGCATGGAGTTGTGTAAGTATTTGATTAAATGCTATATATGTTCATGCTGGTCTACATTAATGCATTTGGTGCATGTATAGGGCAACAAACTTATGATCTATCACGAGGAGCAAGATGGCTCTTCAACTGAACGAGGTGCTAACCATGAGGAGCAAGAGATAGTTGAGGTGAAACAAGATGATAGTGAAGACTGTGGCTCTCAGGTAACTTGACAACTATAATTTAGGTTGTAGATGAGGTGAAAATGATCTTTATCTCATGGTTTTGGTGTTTTGGCTTCATAGGTTGAAGGTAATCCGACGAATTGTGACCTAAATGAAACTACTGACAGAGGAAGTCAATGGCAAGAGAGTGGCTTTGATGTGCATCTAATTACACCCATTGTGCTGCTACTATTTATTATATATGAGATAGTGTCTTAGTTGATATGTTGTTTGTTCACATTGTTTGATTCCCTCGGCATTCTCTAATGCTAATCAGCTGTGAGGTTTTGGTACCCTAATTTGTTCTGTTTAATACTCTTTAGCTAATTAGGACACAGGCGAAAAGATAATTAATCGTGCCTTACCAGTTGTTTACCAACGCAATCCTAGTAAGAGTCTTTGTATAGAATGAGGTTAAATGAGAGAAAATTAAAATGGATGCTTTGGGTGTTGTTGAAATGGCTATGGAGGAAAAGCAATATACTTAGGCCATCTCCAACAGTTTCTCTATTTTTCTCCTTACATGTAGAGAGTTTTGGTCATTTCTCTACATGTAGGGGATTTCTATTTCAGTTTAACTCCAACAGCTTCCCTACATTCTGATTTTAGAGAATCTCTATTTCAATATCACTCCAACAGCTTCTCTATTTTAGAGAATCTTTATTTTTGTTTCTACAAAGTCTCTCCTACGTATTATTTTAGAGAATGGTTTAGGGTATTTGTTCAACATCTCCACATGTGGAGATGCTGAAAATTGAATGTAGGGATTCTCTATAAAGTAGAGAATCCCTAGAGAACCTGTTGGAGATGTTTATCTCCAACATATTCTCTACATGCAGGATAAAATATATTTTACATAACCTGTTGGAGATGGTTGAGGGGAAGAACAGCTGCTTGCTGTGCTCTGATTTGTCCGTGAAAGCCCCCTTGTACTACTGCAACCATTATAATTTTTTTGTCAGACTACTATTATTATAATGAAATTTCGTTTGCCCATTTAGTTCTTTTCTTAACTTTTGACACAAATAAAAACATCAATTTGTCGCAGACCTCATTTCTCTTGAGTTCGGAAACTTAGATTTTTTAAAATATACCATAAAAATTTGTATATTACGTGTAATATTTATACTCATGCTGACTAATTTTAACCAAGTTATTAGGATTTATTTGTATTTGTTGACCCAATGAACTTAATTTAAACTTCAAAAAATTCATATGATTAGCAAATAATTTACTCTTAGTCCGTGACACTTCGAGAACATTGATGTCTCGAGTTTGCTTATTAGGAAACAGGATAACTTGTCTACAACTTGACTTGAAATTTTTTTGCTTCAGGGATACGCTTCTTTGAGATTGGCTTAGCAATCCTCCTTTGACTCTCTTAATTTGATTTAATCTAACTTAGGAACTTTATGTCTACGGATGGCGTGACTATCCGACAAAAAAAAAAAAAAAATACTTTATGTCTACGGACATTGGATGATTTGTATTTCCTTTTTTATGAAATGCAATACATTTTTATGACCAAAAAAAAAAAAAGTTTGGCTATTAGGGTTCTGTTTGTTTGTCGTAAAATATTTTTTCCAAAAATATTTTTTTAATTTTTTAATTTTTTGTAACACCGAAAAATTGGTTAACTGTAAAATATTTTCTAATTAACAATTGCGGCTGTTTTTACTTAATTTTTCAGTGTTTGGTAACACCGAAAAATTAGTCAACTGGAAAATGTTTTTCAGTCAACAATTGCGGGTAGTTCAAAATTTGAAAAAATATTTTTATGTCCTTTGGGAGAAGAAAATATTTTATGGAACTCATTGTACATCCAAACACCATAAAATATTTTCTAATATTCTACTTTTCAAAAAATATTTTCTCCTAACAAATTATTTTATGGCAAAAAAACAAATCCCAAAAAATTATTTTATTTTTCAATAAAATATTTTTGACAAACAAATTATTTTACGGCAAACAAACGGAGCCTAGGTGAAAGTTGTGAAATAAGTGGCTTTTATGTGCAAGCCTCTTAAAGTTTCCAATCGTTGGTTTTGGGCTTTTGCTGGTAAATCTTAGCTGGTTTTTGGTTTTCGGGAAATCGGGCTCTAGGTCTGTGGCTATGTGTTGGTTTGAATTTGGACGATTTTAATCCACAGTCTAATCTTATGTTAGGAGTCCCATTTTCAAGCTTTGGACCAAGTTCCCTTGTTATTGGTCTTTTTTGTTATGTTATTGGACTTACGCTTGCTTTTAGTTTTTCCAATGCGCTTGGAAACATGCAGTATTTAATAGTCGAACAAGTTATCATAATGTACAAGGTAAAGCCAACTCCAAGAGACTCCTTACATGACTCCTTATCTTATATGTAGGAAGAAGATTAGAGCAATTATACTCTAACAGATTCTTTACCTCATCTTCTAAATTGTAAGGGATCCTTACACTTATTTTTATCTTATCTACATGTAGGAAAAAAATCATCATCCCCTACCCCATTACCTAAATAATTTTTTTTAATGATATGTTTAATTGAAATAAAAGGAGAGAATATTTGAATAAAATAAAAATAGGGTGTTCCTATAATAGGGAAACTGTTGGAGTCAAACTGAAATAAGAATTTCCTAAATTAAGAAATTGATTAAATGTAGGGAAGCTGTTGGAGTGAAACTAAAATAGGAGATCCTTAGATGTAGGAGAAGTGCTCCAAATCCCTTACATATAAAGAGAAAGGTAAAGAAGCTGTTGAGGTTGACCTAATAACTATTTATAGTTGTACCCATTACTCAAGAACTGAATCTTTTCAACTATCACAATCTCTCCCTACAATACTCTAATAAAGATTTTGGACTTCAAACCTAAATTACATATTATGCCAACTTCAAGCCTAAAGTTTGGCTCTGTTCGGCTTAATTTTTTGACACTCAAAAGTGCTTATTGTGCGTTACGAAGCTGACTTCACCTGTTTGAGCAATTTTTGAAAGTGCTTTTAGGTAAATGCTGAAATTGAAAAAAGCTGAAAAATAAGTAGTTCTAAATTTGAACTTTTCAAAATTGACTTTTGCGAAGTTATTTTTATATAATGTGTGATGTTATTTTTATTTTTATTTTCTCAAATATACCCATTCATATTTTTTTAAAATATAATATTACCCTCAAATTTTTGAAAAGTTCAATATTGCTTAATATATACCAAACAGTCAACGATTTTTGTTTAACAGCACTTCGAACTAAAACTCTATTATAAAAGCTCTACACCTCAAAAGTTAAAATTTCACAGTTAAACCAAATAGTGTCTTACTCTCTTTATTTTTGCAGCTTTAATTTCTTTTTTTGTCAACTAGAGATTTACGTTAATTAAACAATCAAAAAATACTACACAAAAGGACCAAACAAAGTACACGAACCCAAACCAAAAAAGGATAGACACTAGGCCCAACCCAGAATAAAGGCCACGAAATAAATTCCATGAGTGATGTACAACTTAACTTCCACATAGATAAACTTATGAAGATCAACTTTAAACCAATGCCATAACGAATAATGAACTGCCTTAATTCTACCAAGAACGTCAAAATAAAGACCCAAAAAAATTATAATACAACACTCTATATGAGGTTCAAATTACTTAGTACCTATTAATTACATAAAAAGAAGTAAAAGAAAAGTATCGTATAAAACTTTTAAATGCCTTCTAGAACTTATAAATTTTTCTTTAATACTCTTTTCTGGGTTAATTCATTCTTTATATTGGTAATTCTTCTAGAACAATTATTCCATGTTAGAGTTATGGATTTTGTGACACATTATTACATGACAGCAATCAAGAAAGACTAATTGTTCCTCATTATCACATATTTTACCTTCAAGAATAAATTTAATTTGTAAGTGACCATTTCAGTGTCCCCAAAATAGTTGAAGCACACAAATCCATATGTATAGTCAATGCGTGAACCGAGTTTCACTGCACATATATCTTATAATGACAATAGGAAAAACTCTTAAGTCGCATGGTGCTCTATCTTTTAAGAAAAATATTTTCATTAAGGAATTCTTGATCTCAAAATACAAGTCAATTAGTAGCATTTTACCTCATCTTAGCCCCCCCGATATTCAGTTATTCTAATGTTAATTGATAATTGGATAAGCTGCGAATGTCTGGTAACTAACTAACAACTGTGATTGATCAGATCAATCTGCTATATATATATACACATCTACAATGATCAGATTTAAACTATAGAGACTAACGTGTTTGAGCAAATGAAGCTTATTTATTGTATTGATACATCATGTATATATACAGTGTAATGAACACATAAAAGGCAGTAAACATTGAGAGCCTAAGACTAGCGATATTATGCTAAAATCGTTCTTGACAGCCTAAGACTAGGGATATTGTACAAAGATTACTCCTGGTCTTTGACCTGTACAGATTGTGAAAGAGTATTAGGAGGGAGTGATTTCCTCTCATTAAACAATAATACAATTACAGTCCTATTCTTTAAATTTCTTTATTATATCTATATTTAAAGTTTTTAAAACTTCGTGAGAAAAAAAAAAAAAAAACTGGAAAAATCTAGGGTCAGAATATATTTCCAAATTTAGGCTATCAAACTAATCGTTGTAGAGGATAGCTTCCTTATCTAGTTTTCTGTAGGGTACCTTCTTTGTGGGTCCCTGGGTTTTTTGCTCTTGACTCCGATTAGGCGATTACGATATACATGATTTGGGAATAATACAATACCTTATTTATCTAGCAAAGAAAAACTGATTTTTTCTATTTCTATTTCTGTCGCTCCCTATTTAGTCTACATTTTAGAAACACTCTCTATTCTAACTACCACCCTAAATTATTAATTTTTTTTTTCACTTTTTCGAGTGTTACGTAATTTCTAACCGCTATATTTTCAACCGTGAAACTTGTTTTGTAGGTTAACATATTTTTACATTTCAACGAACAGGTACACCCTCTTGCCAATCCATCTTGAAGCGAAAGGATAATAAAAATATTAGAAAACTAAAATAATTTTATAAATCATTATATTATTAACATTTTCTTGATAAAGATTATCTTATTAAAAAATTTCGACAGATAAACATACAAATCAGTGTTGATAAAGGGAAAGTCCAACTCAAGGCAAAAAGATCGTAATACCCTCCGTTACCTCAGGACAAAACCTGCTGGAAATTTGACCAGATAAGACCCGACCCGAAGACATCTCAAAAGATATCAGGTCCCGACCCGAAGACATCCCAAAAGATCGGGCATATAGGACCGAAATGAGAATGTCCCAGTGGTCGAGGCTTAGTACAGAATTCTGACACAATCCCGAAAAATCTGAAGAGAGAATATTCCTAACAAATAAAAGGTATAAAAAAACCGCCATACCCACAATGAGAGGTAACCAATTCCAATTCTAGTGAATTCTACACACACTCATCTTCTCCAAAGCACCTTTACTAACTTAAGTATCGAAATGCTTATGAAGAAAGCCTCTTCTGCAGTTTGTTGCTCGTATGTGGAGGCAAAAAAAGAAGCTCACCTTCCAAATCCAAAAAAGTACCTTAACAAATTTATAATGTTAACTGAATTGTCTCTTGATATTTTAAATCTAACTCATGTACCACTTAAATCGACGAACAACCGGACCCTTGGGAGGATTAACTATAATGAAAATCAGAATCTAATATTCTATTCGTTAGTTTCAATTGAAAAACTTAAACATAAAGACTATAATATAAAAGAAACAAAATTATAAAAATATGTTAGAAAATGACATATATAAAGACTTTATAATAATATGAGAGGTTCTAAGTCCATACACATTACGTGGCTTCTTCTCATCGGAAATCAATTACTAAAGATGGCGTCTGCTTAAGGAAATTAGCTATTGAGATCCAGCTTGTCTTTTTCCTTTCTCTTTTTTATTTTTTTGTTAGTACTGATCCAGCTCGTCTCCTTCTCAAAATGGCACAACAGCTCAGACATGGTAAAAAGAATGTAGAACAGGGCCAATAAGGGTGCAGCAGCCGCAGATTTGACTAAACTCGTATGTTTATGAAAAAGCGATAAATTAAAGACGCAGAATTAACAAGAAAAAACAAATGCACAGACTACCATTTGTATAAAGCATGTGACAGGTATGTTTCTCAGTTTCGGAACAAACAAAAGCATTTATGGTTTCTTGACAAAGTCGGAAAAGACAGATATGATCCTTAGAGAGAGAGAGAGAGAGAGAGAGAGAGAGAGAGAGAAGAAACAGAAAAAAAGAAACAGCTAAGGTTCATTCTAAAGTTTGAGAAAAACACCTTCAATGATTTTTATATGTTGAACTATATATTCTCTTTCTTTGGTAGATATATTTGTTGAATTACTACAGAATCGATTATGGGCGTGAGGGATTAAGTTGGTTGACTAATATAGAACTTCAACTAAATCTTTGCAAACGACGAAAAACCTTCATTCTGTCATACTTCCTGTTTTTTATTTCCATACATTAAATTTCCAATCAAACAAATTATTTGCGATGTTTATAATTAACATGTATGGGGCACAACCATTGACCTATATTGAAAATGTAGATTCTATATCAATTCCTCACAATAAAAGATGACTTCTAACATGAATGAGTGACATTGAATCTATGTAATCGACTCTATCTGGACAAAAAATCATTATCAAAAGAAATAAGATGTCTATGGTATATAAGACTAACAATAGTTTATCTCTAACGGATACGTGTTAATGATATGGGGGATCGAGCCGAGGTATAATTAGTTAAGTTGCAAATGTCAAGAAGAATCTTGATGTTTAGGATATTTTTAATGGTATGCACTATTCACAAAAACTTATAATTTTTGACAATTTTAAGAGATTCGAGTCTTTAAAAATCTTTATTGATGATTTAAATATATATGGGGCTCACCAATTTTTAGAGATTTGAGTTAAAATAGAGACCCAATTTACTTTTTTGGCTCTAAATTTAGAGACCCGAAAAGTGATTGAGTCTCTATTTTGGTGTAAAAGTTGATAAAAGTGATGGACCCCATATATATTTAAATTATTAACAATGATTTTTAGAAACCCGAGTCTCTAAAAATCGTCAAAAATGATAAGTTTTTATGAATAGTACATACCATTGGAGATACCCTTAGCCAAAATATCTAGTAGCTTCTCATTTACCCAAAAAAAAAACCTAACAACGTATGAATGATCTGATCAATCTGATATATATACACAACTATGTACAATTATCAGATTTAAACAACAATACAATTACAGTTCTATTCTTTAAATTTCTTTGTTATATCTATTTTTAAAGTTTTTAAAACTTCAATATTTTGAAGAGAACAAAAAAAAAAGAAAAAAAACCCTGGGAGATCTAGGGCTAGAATATATTTCCAAATTATTTGGTAGTCAAACTGATTTTTGTAGAGGATAACTTTGTAGTCTAGGGCTTGTTTGAAAGTGTTTTGGTTTTTTAGTTTTGCAAAACAGTTTTCTAGATTAATTTTTAAAAACAGTTTTTAAGAACAAAAAAACAGCTAGTTTTTTGTAGGATACCTTTCTTTGAGGTTCCTTGGGCTTTTTGCTCTTCACTCCGATTGAGATATACATACTTTGTGAATAATACAATACCTTACCTACCGAGCAGAAAAAAACTTATTTTTCTATTTCTGTCACTCCCTATTTAGTCTACATTTTAGAAACACTCTCTATTTTAATTACCACCCTAAATTATTAATTTATTTATTTTTTTACTTTTACGAGTGGTATGTAATTTCTAACCGCTATACTTTCAACGGTGAAACTTCTTGTAGGTTAACATATTTTTACATTTGAATGAACAGCTGCACCCTCTTTCGCATTTTAGTTTTCTAATAATTTTATTTTCCTTTCGCTTCAAGATGGATTGGCGTTTTAGATTTCTAATAATTTTATTTTCCTTTCGCTTCAACTTGTTTCTGAAGCTGAGAATCCCACGGGGTATCAGAAGAAAAATTAAAGACAATGGAGATGTTTAAATAAAAGCCACTTTCATATATGTTAATGAAAAACGTGAACACTCGGCAATTTATATAATACTATTACAAAGGACTTCTAATTAAACATAGAAACATAGTATCAGATTGCATTTAATCCATGCGCAATTCGCAATATTCTCGACAATATGCTTTGCATCTTAATTGATTTCGAGCACCACCAAAGGTGATCTAATTTGATTTGATTTGAATTCTTGATATGCTCATTTACCAGTTTTGTTGGAGTTTCCTTTTCAAATTGAACTATCATTTTGGGTTGAATTTGTTGCTATTGAAACTCCTTCATCCTCCAAGATCTCTCCACTAATGTAGCATGATTTAATTTGTCGGGTAACCATCCTTATTTCTCCAATAGTTTTGGGTCTTCTTATCACTCCACTGATTCCCACAAATCATGTTGAGCTAGTGGGTTTGTGCTAATAGTATCGTTGCAATTTGTTTATAAATTCTCTCGAGGGATGGGTAAT
This sequence comes from Ehretia macrophylla, assembly GCA_037974665.1. NCBI lineage: Eukaryota > Viridiplantae > Streptophyta > Magnoliopsida > Boraginales > Ehretiaceae > Ehretia > Ehretia macrophylla. The sequence continues at coordinate 65,812,075 of CM075769.1, forward strand.
AATATTTTTATAATACCAATCATTGTATTATTAACATTTTCCCACTAAAGATTATCTTACTAAAACAATTCAACATATAAACTTACAAATCAGTGTATGAAGTTAACTGAATTGTCTCTTGACTAACTAAATCTAATTCATGTACCACTTGAATTATCAAATTGGACCTTTTGGATGATTAAATATAATGAAAATCAGAATCTAGTTTCCTATTCGTTATTTTCTATCGAAAAACTTAAACATAAAAATTATAGAGAAAATGGATTAATTAGTTCCAAACGTTTGTTTATTTTGATATTTTGGTCTCAAATATTTTAAATCAGACACTTTAGTTCTAAACGTTTTACATAATGGACATCGTTAGTCTATTAGCTCATTTTTGTTAAATTTGCTCTGCTAAGGTCACGTGATTCGCACGCCGCACATAAAAAAAACATATAAAGTTAAATTGGGGAGAATTGGGGATCGAGCGATATTTTGTGAGAAGGAGTTGTAAGCTAAATAACCAATTTAACCTTGTATATTTTTTTTTACACGTGATATGCGAATCACGTGACATTAATAGAGCAAATTTAACAGAAATGAGCTAATGGACTAACGGTGTCCCTTTTGTAAAACGTTTAGGACTAAAATATTCGATTTGAAACGTTTAGAACCAAAATATCAAAACACGCAAACATTTAGGACTAATTGAACCATTTTTCCCAAACTACACTACCACATTTTAGATTTCTTGCAATGCTCTAATTAAACAAGTAAAAAAATCGTTGTCATAAGTAATTTGTTGCAACAGTTTTTTAAAGTTGTATAAAATTGTTGAAAAATTTATGATAAGCAACGGTTTTTATTAAGTGCTTCTTATTTCATTCATTTTTTGCAACGGATTGTAAAATTATAGATTAGTTGCAACTTAAATATAGGCTTTTGCAACAGTTTTGTTAGTACTACTTCTAGACATCACAGAATCTAGGATATGCAACACTTTATTAAGTGTTGCTTATTTTATTTACTTTTTTTTGCAATGATAGGTAAAATTATGGGCTTAAATGCAACGCACAAAAACCGTTGCTTATTAGATTTTTATTTAGTGAGACATTTTGAGATACTTTATTCGTGAAGAAATTTGATCATGCATGGGTTAATTCATTTAAAATGAAAACTGTCAAAACCGATTATTTGAAAAGATTAAAAAAAAACTAAAAAGTTGATAAATTTGGTTTTCTTTTTCCCCCTTATTTCTACCATTTAAAAAAAAATTGAGACTTTATTGCTTTTTAGTTCTAAATTAATGTCGACTAGTGAAAAAATTATTGCAAGTTTTAAAAAATAGCAATGCAAGTATAAAAGACTATTATTTATGATTTTTGAAATTGTTTACAAAAGTATTGACTATTAAAGATACTAAATGAATAAACTATGTTGACTATTAAAGATAATAAATGAATAACATAAAATTTTCTCTAACAACTTTACTTTCAGATGAGTTGGTTAGTAACATAATTATAGAGTTCAATATCAAAAGGTCCTGGGTTCGAGTCTCATTGTCACCTATTTAGAAAATATATCAAAGTGCAACTCATTAAAAAATTGGAAAGAGAATCTCATGCATATATATATATTATTTTAAGAAAGACGAACTTACAACGGTAAAATTACCGTTGCAATAACTAGCAAAAACTGTCTCAAAAAGTATTGAAAACCGTTGTTGTTGCTCTTGAAAACCATCGTAAATAGGAAAACCATCGTAAATAGGAGAACATTTATCATGTTATCTTTACAAAAAACCGTTGCTAAAAGAATCTATTGCAATTATTTTTTTACCGTTATTATTTATTTGCAAAAAATCGTTACAATAGGTAATAGACAACGAAAGCAGATTCAATGGTAAAAAAACCATTGCGTAAAGCTATTTACAACGGTTTTTAGCTTTTTGAGAATGGTTTTTAAATATTGCCTAAGATTAAAAATGTGGTAGTGCTATAATATAAAAGAAATAAAAATATGTCGGTGAATGACATACATAAGGATTTTATAATAATATAAGAGGTTCTAAGTACTGGGTAATGAATAGAGAAAATAGACATTGGAACAGGAAAGTAATTGTACTGAAATTTAAGATTTTAATCTTTGTTATAACTAACGATTCAAAATAAGAAGGATGTTGCATGATTACTTCTTTTCTTCTTTAATTTTACCAAAAAGGGGCATAGATACACGTTACGTGGTTTCTCCTCGTGGGAAATCAATTACTAAAGATGGCGTCTGCTTGAGCAAATTAGCTATTGAGACACGGAATTGATAAGAAAAAAACAAATGCACAGACTACTATTTTTATAAACCCCTTTTATAAAGCATGTGAGAGGTATGTTTCTCAGTTTCGGAACAAACAAAAACATTTATTATTGTTTCTTGACAAGTCAGAAAAGACACAGACATGATCCCTAGAGAGAGGGGGAAAAAAGAAAAAAAAAAGAATGAGCTAAGGTTAACTAAAGGACTAAGATGATACTCTCGTGTAAAATGCGGGAGTGGATCCTCTCATAGTTTATATTCTCTTATGTTGATATGTTGAGATAATAGAGAATTTTGGTCATTAATTAGATTTATTTTAGTCCTGAGCTGACATGTGTTATTTTAGATGGATCCAAAGTGAGAGAAAAGTAAGATGTGTGAATAGATCTGAAGTAACATATATCAGCTCGATATTAAAATAGATCTAATCAATGGTTAAGATTCTCCATCATCTTAACATGAGAGAATGAAGGCTATAAGATGATCCATTTCCGCAAAATGCAAGTCATTTTGAAAATGACAAAGATGAGGAATAAGAGGATCCTTTTACATATCAAGATAGGCTATTGATACTACGCTTTTCTTACCTAGAACCAGTGGCGGAGCCACTAATGCATGAGAGGGTGTATGTGCACCCCTCTACTTTAGACACTTTTATTGTACAAGTGTATCCTTCATATCTTTCTCTGTATGAGCATATTTCTTGAACTTAAGTTTCTTGTTCCGCCACTGCCTAGAACGATATAAAGTTCAAGCTGACTACAACTTTTCAGCATTGTATACATGCACACGATACACGACATGCAGAAACTTTAGGTCCTGTTAGAAAATTCAGGGCTCTTAAAAATAGGAGGATGTCTTGTTAGAGATGGCTTAAGTCAATTTCTTTTGTTGATTGCAACTGTACGCTTCTATATATAGTTCCTATGGTTTTTAAATTTCAATATATACAGGCCCGTGAATTTGTTTGAAAAATGGATGTACTCAATGAAACCAAGATCCTTCTATTTCCATGCAGTTTTTGACCCACTTTAGTGAGAAGGACATGGCGCATTACCCTCTTTCGTGTAAATTTTGGGTATACATCTCCCACCAGAGAAAATCTACCATTCGATTATCTGGAAATGCAGCAAAACAGGGGGATAAAAAAAAAGATTAATGAAAAGAACTGATGAATAAAACGAGGTTATCCTCGCTGCTATCTAACATGTTTGGCGGTTTCCTTCCATTCCTTGAAATGCAGGAAAACGGGAAAAAGATTAATGAAACGACTGGTGAATGAAGCGACTTTTTTTTTTTAATTTATTTAAAAAATATTTAAATCGTACAGTAAACATTAAAGGATGCATGTCATCTACGAGAATTAATCTTATAATTTCTCACACTTATACCGAGGGACAAACTACTGGACCAAAAGCCTATTGGTAAATGTTATATCCAAGTATCCAACTAAAGTTTCGTCCTAATTTTGAGTTATCTTAGTTGTCATCGAATAAAAAGAAAAAAAAATTGAAAAAGCTAAAGGTTTACATATTTTTCCTAAGAGTTACTAGGGTTTGTTTGGAAATGTTCTTTTTTTTTTTTTACAACATTTTCTGATAACAGTTATCAAAAAATGCTTTCTAGAAACATAAATGACAACATTTTAGCAAAAAAAAAAAGAAAAAAAGAATCCTCCCGTATGAATCAATTATCAGCCCTCAACAAATCGGCAGCTATCGTCACATATTGAGATCTCCAATGCAGATTTCTTAGGCATATATGATAGAACAAATTATTATATTAGGCTTAATCTAGACATGGGGGTATTGTCACCCAATTGATAATAAATTTTCATGTCCAAGTAACGGCTCAAACAAACTAAATTTGATACTAGCAATTATACCAGATTTAAATAATTATAAGCTATTAGCAATACTTAAATGGCACACCTATTAAATACCAAATTCGAGTTATGCTCTTGTGAGTCACTCAAAAAGTAAATGACGTCTAATTTATTCCTTGGAAAATATTATAAGCAATATGGGCAACACAATGAAGTATAACTCAAAATCAAAATCATGTTAATATCTCCAATGACCAAAATCACAATATAAGGAGGATTAGGGCCTATATTTTTAAATTCTAGTTTGTCTTTTTTTTTTTTTGCAGTCAAAATAAATTCTACCTGGGCTATGATAGCATTAAATTTGATCCATAATACAAAGTCCAGGATAAATTAGTCAAAGCTTACATACTGAATAAAATGCACAAGATTAACAATCAACTATAATTATGAAGAGCTACTTACCATGTAAGCACAGAAAGATTCACAAAATGCTAAATATATGTGTATCCAAGCACACAAAGATCTACAAAGGCAAAAGTTGACATTAGTTTCAAATTATATATGCTTTGTCTTCATAAAAAGTAAAAACTTCCTCATTCACAATAGAACCAGCTGGTATGGGGTAAGTTTTCGAGATCGAGCACAATTATCAAAATACCCTCATGATGAAATTTACACCAGGGACCACTAGTGACCCCAACCTCAGGTTTACCTTTCCTAAGGCCCGAGGTTATGAGCGTTGCATTTATCAGAGGTTCGAAGGGCTCGGGCTGAGAATACATTCGAGAGATCTCGGGAAAAGTTGTTATAACCAAATCTGACACAATATCAGAGAATCAAGGAAGAGAGAGAAAATAGAATCTCTCACAAATGTATAAATATCACTCACACTCTCATATAGAAGGTAACTGATACATTCTAAATATTTTTTTCAGAATTATCTATCTTTTTCATCAAAAAAACAACTAACTTGATCGTCGTAATGTTAATGTAGGCTCAAATCACAACGTTTCTTTTTGCAGGATTAAGCCCAATTCAACTCTCTGGATTTTCTACCTTAACAGAACCTTCTTCCTTCTTTACAGCAGATAAAAGATGAATGACCCAACTTAATTTTCTTTTTGGAAACTTTTATGTTGAATAAATTATTGATGGTAAGATGTGTAACAACCAAACCAACTATCTCCAATTTAAAACCAATTATTTGAGTTGCATTGCCGTCAAAACCAACACATTCTTTAGGTTACTTGCAACGTGTGGTTATATAAAAATCAAAATCTTTCTAACGGAGAAAATGCTTCTTTTATTTTATCTTTTATCTCTTTTCTTTTGTAATAATAAAAGTTCTGGGTGCTACAAATTTCAGTATATATAGGTGTTTTTCATGATCTTATTGTATTCTTTTATTGGCTTGGAGCATTTGCTACCTCCACCATATGCTAAATTCTTTGCGTCTAAAAGTTAATTGGTTATTCGTTTTGTTTAGAAATTGCCGAAAATACAACAACTAAGGCTTTGATCCAGTGTTATAGATTGAGTCTCGCTAGTTACATTGTACAGTTTTAAACATTCACTGAATCAAGGAAAAAAAATGGTGAAAATAAAATTTTACCATGCCACCGTGCGACTTGTCTAAACGAGTATTCTAGGATATATATATACATAGAGCATAGGGTCAAATTCTTTTTAGTGTCAAAGAAATACCTATAAATAATATCTCACGCAAATGAAAAGAGGTGGGACCTTTCATGGTTTACACCATGCACTACTGATTTATAACAATTAGGCTTAAACCTAGCTATCGTATTCGACTTTTTAGAAAACACCACTTTAATTCAAATTTCATGATAAGGAGCGATTTAATTAATTTATCAATCACAAAATATTAAAAATGTGCAACCGAACGTTACGGTGCCGCGTAGCTCTTTTATCTTGCGTGATAAAGCACGAACAGCTCATCTCACTCCCTGCCAAGGTCGTCAACGGCAGTACAGATGTTGCTTCACTACCTATAACAGCTCATCAATATTCTCTTTTTTTTTGTGGTCGAAAATCAATATTCTCTTGGCTCTTTTAATTTTAAGGCTTCAGGATTTTGATCAGAGCCCCAAAAAAAAAAAAAAGGGAAATCGAGGGACAGAATATATTTCCTAATTTATTAGGTCGTCAAATTACTGATTTATGTAGAGCATAGCTTCCTTATCTAGTTTTTTGTAAGGTACCTTAATTTCTTGTGATTCCCAGGGCCTTTAGCTCTTTACTCCGGTTACGATGTAAATGCTTTGTAACTAATACAACACTTTGCTTATCGAGTCACAAAGAGAAGCTGATTTTTTCTATTTCTGTCCCTCCCTATATATTTACTCTGCATTTTAGAAACACTCCTAAATTATTGATTTATTTTTTTACTTTTTCATCTTCACGTTTAGATTTTGAAGATTTTTTTTTCGACTTTTACATAATTTCTAACGGCTATATTTTCAGACATCATATTTCTTTTGTAGGTTAACATATTTTTACATTTCAATGAACATGTGCACCTTCTTGCCAATCCCAAAGCAAAAGGAAAATATAATAATTAGAGAACTAAACATAATTTTATAATATCAATCATTATGTTATTAACATCTTCTTACTAAAGATTATATTCTTAAAAATCCAGCATATAAACTGCAAATCAATGAATGAAGTTTTTTTTTTTGGTCGAGTAGTGTATGAAGTTAACTGAACTGTTTCATGGCATTCTAAATTCAACTCACGTACCACTTGAATTAGCAAACAATTAAACCCTTGGGATGATTAATATAATTAAAATCATAATCTATTATCATATTTGTTAGTTTCAATTGAAAAACTAAAACAGAAAAACTATAATACAAAAGAAACAAAATTATAAAAGAATGCCGGAGGGTGACATAAAGACTTTAATGATCCACCTCCGTCTCCTTCTCAAAATGGTACAGCAGCTCAGACATGGTAAAAAGAATGTAGGGCAGGGCCAATAAGGGTGCAGCAGCCGCGATTTGACCGAACTTATAAGTTTATGAAAAAGCGATAAAAGACACAGAATTGATAAGAATAAACAAATGCAAATACTGCTATTTTTATAAGGCACGTGACAGGTATGTTTCCTAGTTCTGAAACAAACAAAAATATTTATGATTTCTTGACAAAGTCAAAAAAGACAGACATTGATCCCTAGAGGGGAAAAAAAGAAAGAAAAAAGAAAGATCATAAAAGGACTATGATGAAGACCATGAAGGGAATTCATGTATTTCTAAAATTCTTATTATAATTCTGAAGTTTGAGAAAAACACCTTCGACGATTTTTAGATGTTGAACTATATATTCTCTTTCTTTGGTCGATATATTTGTTGAATTACTACATAACCAATTATGGGTGTGAGGGTTTAAGTTAATTGACTAATATAGAGCTTCAACTAAATCTTATTTACAAACCAGGAAAAACCCTCATTCTGTCATATCTCTTGATTTCTATTTCTATACATTAAATTTCCAATCAAACAAATTGTTTGCGATGTTTATAGTTAACATGTATGAGGCACAACTAGTGACCTATTGAAAATTGAGAATCTATATAAGTTCCTGACAACATTTTTTGTGTTTAAATATAATTTTTATCATAAATTAAAAAAAAAAACGAATGAATTGAATTATCTTAGCAAGTTTGAGCAATGGGAACCAAACAACCCTTTTGTTATTTATAACTGCTACCAAGGACCCTGTAAAAAATAGTTGGAGAAATTACATTTGTTGGGGTGTTTTTGGTAATGTAGAAATATAACTTTCGCTCATTATGTTGGTTTTGTAAGTCTATATGCTCAAATTGCAAATTGAATTTTGAGAGAAGGGAATTCCTTGTGGAAATCTTTGAAAACCGTTAAATGTGGAATTCCGTTTATCAACAATGTTACTTTGAACAATATCGTTAAGTAGTGATGATCTCTTACAAGTCAGTCTTCAGTTTGTGAAGCATGTATTTTTATGGTATGATAGAACATTCAGATCAAACATTATAGCTCTTGATGGAATGATTTATAAGCCATATATAATTGCTTTATGAAAAAGATGACTCTTAATTAGCACGAATGAGTGACATTAAACTTAAGTAATTGACTCTATCTGAACAAGAAATCATTATCAAAAGAAACAAGATCTAATGCATTGCATAATTACTAAATAGATATTGTATATGAGCATGGGCGAATCTATGTAGTTTGGGGGGTCTATGTAGTTGGGGGCAGGGGGCAGGGGGCAGGGGGCAGGGGGGGTGTCCACAGCCCTATCGGCCCCCCAATTTTAAAAAAATTATATATAGTATCATTAAAAAAATATTTTAGCCTCTCCAAAATTAAATTCCTAGATCCGCCCCTGTATATGAGACTAATAATAGTTTCTCTCTAGTGGATAACTACTAATAAAAATTATTTATTGTGAGTTAGTTAAAGATCACTTTGAGCATTTGGTCAAAAGAAAACAAAAGGCAATGGGAAAGGAAGATTTATGCATCAAAGTTTGGTGCAAAATTAGGCACATAAAAATCCTTTTCACACTACTATTTTGCTTTGATTTTGGGTATAGAATAAACCTATAAATAGAAGCTCATTCCTTACCATTTAGGATCATCCAAGCATAGCAAATTAGAGAGAAAACATAAGCTTTCTCTTGAGTAGTTTTCTTCCTCTTTTGTTGTTCTATATTTGTGAGTGAGAGTTAGTTTCTCCTATTATTTGAGAGAGTGATATTGTTCTCTCCTTATATTAGAGAGAAGGTTATTGTAAAATACTCCACATCATAGTGAAATCCTCCATTACTTGCCCGTGGTTTTTCCCTCGATTTGTTTGAGGGTTTTCCACGTAAATCTTGTGTCTCTACTTTCTCTGTTCTCATTCATATTTTAGTTGCGTGATACTGCTTGTCCCCAACCATTCCGCTGCGCCGATACCCAACAGTGGTATCAGAGCCATTGGTTACGGGCCACTGGTATTCATACGGGGTTACTGTTCACGGTTACTATTCTCGTATACGGTTTTAGTACTATTCACGTATACGGTACTATTCACGTAAATAGTACTATTCACAGTGAAATAGTGGGAGCCGGTTCAAGTTACAAAGCAGATTGTTGTTAATACTATGGCGGCAAAATTTGAAATCGAGAAGTTCAACGGGAGAAATTTTTCCCTATGGAAATTGAAGATGAAGGCAATCTTGAGAAAGGAGAATTGCTTGGCAGCAATTGGAGACAGACCAGCAGAGGTGATGGACGACAAGTGGAAAGAGATGGATGACAACGCTATGGCTAATCTGCACCTGGCATTGGCAGATTCGGTATTGTCAAGCGTTGAGGAAAAGAAGTCAGCAAAAGAAATTTGGGATGCGCTGACCAAACTGTATGAGGTCAAGTCACTTCACAACAAGATTTTCTTGAAGAGAAGACTCTACACCCTTCGGATGAGTGAGTCCACATCGGTGACAGATCACATCAATACCTTAAATACGCTATTCTCTCAATTGACTGCAATTGGGCATAAAATAGCGGAGCTTGAACGTGCAGAAATTCTACTTCAAAGTATACCGGATTCGTATGATCAACTCATCATTAGTTACACTAACAATGTTCTTTCAGATTCTGTTATTTTTGATGATGTTGCAGCTGCTATTCTGGAAGAGGAATCTAGGCGCAAAAGTAAGGAAGACAGAATCGAAAGTTCACAACAAGTAGAGGCATTATCAATGGTGAGAGGTAGATCAACGGAACGTGGCTCTAGTGGGAGCAACAACCAAGGTAGATCAAAATCAAGGAGTAGAAAAAATATTAAATGCTACAACTGTGGCAAGAAAGGGCACTTCAAGAAGGATTGTTGGAGCAACAAAAGGAATCCCGAGGTGACAAATTCTCAGGGATGTGTGGCGACTGCACCAGATGATGGAGATATTTTATATAGCGAAGCAGCAACAGTATCAAAAGACAGAAAGGAGCTCACTGATGCTTGGATAATGGATTCGGGAGCAACATGGCATATGACCTCTCGTAGAGAATGGTTCCATACCTATGAACCTGTCTCTGGAGGATCTGTGTACATGGGTAATGATCATGCCTTGGAGATTGCTGGCATCGGTACCGTCAAAATTAAAATGTATGATGGTACCATTTGCACCATTCAAGGGGTACGACACGTGAAGGGCTTGAAGAAGAACCTATTGTCCATTGGACAATTGGATGACCTTGGCTGCAAGACCCATATCGAGGATGGGATCATGAAGGTCGTCAAAGGAGCGCTTGTGGTGATCAAGGCAGAAAAGATTGGGGTAAATCTATACATGCTTTTGGGAGATACGTTGCAGGAGGCAGATGTATCAGTTGCATCAGCTAGTCAAGAAGAATCAACTATAATGTGGCATCGCAGATTGGGCCACATGACAGAACGAGGCTTGAAGATTCTCGCTGAACGTAATCTCCTACCCGGGCTCAAGACGGTAAACTTACCTTTTTGTGAGCACTGTGTTACCAGTAAGCAGCATAGATTGAAATTTGGGAGATCTACTGCTAGAAGCAAACACATTCTAGACTTGATCCATTCAGACGTTTGGGAATCACCGGTTTTGTCCCTAGGAGGAGCCAAATACTTTGTATCATTTATTGATGATTACTCCAGGAGACTATGGGTGTATCCAATCAAGAACAAGTCAGATATGTTTCCAATATTCAAAACTTTCAAAGCGCTGGTGGAACTTGAATCCGGGAAAAGGATCAAGTGTTTGAGGACGGACAACGGAGGAGAATACACTGACGGGAGCTTCTTGGCATTTTGCAAGCAAGAGGGTATTCAGAGGCAATTTACTATTGCACATACACCTCAGCAAAATGGTGTAGCAGAGCGGATGAACAGAACTCTTCTTGAAAGAATGAGAGCTATGTTGGAAACTGCAGGTCTTGCCAAATCATTTTGGGCAGAAGCAGCTAGAACTGCCTGTTACGTGATAAACCGGTCACCGTCAACTGCAATTGGGTTGAAGACACCAATGGAAATGTGGACCGGAAAACCCGCAGATTATTCTACCTTGCACATATTTGGGTGTCCGACATATGTGATGTATGGTTCCCAAGAAAGAACAAAGCTGGATCCAAAATCCAGGAAATGTGTATTCTTGGGAAATGCTGATGGTGTTAAGGGGTATCGCCTGTGGGATTCCACTGCCCACAAGGTTGTCATCAGCAGATATGTCATATTTGCAGAAGATAAACTGCAAAGTGAAGACGACAGCAACACTTCAAAGGAGACTACTACAATACAAATTGAAGATAAGTCAGAACAAGGAGATGCTTCTTCTGAAGCTGCACCGGAGCATGAGGAACAAGAACCAGATGATGCTGAGGTTATAGAAGTCCGACGTTCATTGCGTCAGACAACAAGACCAACTTGGCATTCAGATTTTGTCATGGCGAGCAATGCTGCATACTGTCTTCTAACGGAGGATGGAAAGCCATCTACCTTTCACGAGGCTATAAAAAGCCCCGATGTTGCCCTGTGGATGACAGCAATGCAAGAAGAAATTGAAGCTCTACATAGAAACAAGACGTGGGAGCTTGTTCCACTACCACCTGGACGGAAAGCCATTGGTAACAAATGGGTCTACAAGATCAAGCGAGATGGTAATGACCAAGTGGAGCGATATCGTGCAAGACTGGTGGTGAAAGGATATGCTCAGAAAGAAGGAATTGACTTCAACGAGATATTTTCTCCTGTGGTAAGACTTACAACTATCAGAGTAGTCTTGGCCATGTGTGCTGTGTTAGACTTACATCTAGAACAGTTAGATGTAAAGACGACCTTTCTTCATGGTGATCTTGAAGAAGAGATTTACATGCTACAACCAGAAGGTTTTGTTGAGAAAGGAAAAGAAAACTTGGTTTGCAGGTTGACCAAATCTCTGTACGGTTTAAAGCAGGCGCCAAGGTGTTGGTACAAGAGATTTGATTCCTTCGTGATTAGCCTTGGGTACAACAGACTCAATTCAGACCATTGTACGTACTACAAGAGGTTTGACGATAATAATTTTATCATTCTGCTGTTGTACGTGGACGACATGCTGGTAGCAGGTCCCAGTAAAGATCGGGTCCAAAAACTGAAGGCACAGTTGGCTGGGGAGTTTGATATGAAGGATTTGGGACCAACAAACAAGATTTTAGGGATGCAAATTCACCAAGATAGAAAAGGTAGGAAGGTATGGATTTCCCAGAAGAATTACTTGAAGAAAATCTTGCGGCGCTTCAATATGCAAGATTGTAAGGAAATCTCGACCCCGCTTCCTGTCAATTACAAATTATCCTCAACTATGTGCCCTAGCACTGAAGCGGAGAGGATAGAAATGTCTCGAGTACCGTATGCATCAGCAGTGGGAAGTCTCATGTTCGCTATGATATGTACGAGACCAGATATTGCTCAAGCAGTTGGTGCGGTCAGTCGGTTCATGGCGAATCCTGGTAGAGAGCATTGGAATGTTGTTAAGAGGATCCTACGATACATCAAAGGGACCTCGGATGTTGCATTATGTTTTGAAGGATCAGAATTTACTGTCAAGGGTTTTGTTGATTCGGATTTTGCAGGTGATTTCGATAAATGGAAATCCACTACAGGCTATGTGTTTACAGTTGCAGGCGGCGTGGTAAGCTGGATATCTAAATTACAGATTGTTGTGGCCCTATCTACAACAGAGGCTGAATACATGGCAGCTACACAAGCTTGTAAAGAAGCAATCTGGATTAAACGGTTAATGGAGGAGCTCGGGCACAAACAAGAGAAAATTCACTTGTTTTGTGACAGTCAGAGTGCCTTGCACATTGCAAGGAATCCAGCATTTCATTCCAGGACGAAACACATAGGTGTTCAATATCACTTTGTTCGAGAAGTAGTGGAGGAAGGGAGTGTGGATATGCAGAAGATTCACACCAACGAGAACCTAGCAGATGTCATGACAAAGCCAATCAACGTTGACAAGTTTGTTTGGAGTAGATCCTCATTTGGCCTAGCAAATACGTAAGCAACATGGAATTGACAAGTATGGAGAGATTTGAAGATCATCCAAAGTGAGCTTTAAGTGGGAGAATGTGAGTTAGTTAAAGATCACTTTGAGCATTTGGTCAAAAGAAAACAAAAGGCAATGGGAAAGGAAGATTTATGCATCAAAGTTTGGTGCAAAATTAGGCACATAAAAATCCTTTTCACACTACTATTTTGCTTTGATTTTGGGTATAGAATGAGCCTATAAATAGAAGCTCATTCCTTACCATTTAGGATCATCCAAGCATAGCAAATTAGAGAGAAAACATAAGCTTTCTCTTGAGTAGTTTTCTTCCTCTTTTGTTGTTCTATATTTGTGAGTGAGAGTTAGTTTCTCCTATTATTTGAGAGAGTGATATTGTTCTCTCCTTATATTAGAGAGAAGGTTATTGTAAAATACTCCACATCATAGTGAAATCCTCCATTACTTGCCCGTGGTTTTTCCCTCGATTTGTTTGAGGATTTTTCACGTAAATCTTGTGTCTCTACTTTCTCTGTTCTCATTCATATTTTAGTTGCGTGATACTACTTGTCCCCAACCATTCCGCTGCGCCGATACCCAACATTTATGCTCATAATTAATGTTTTGTCTTGGTTGGTTTATAATAATAATAGAAAATTCTGCTCCTATCATTTTAAATGACAACTTGAAAAGTTAGATTCTATATTAGTTACTGACAATATTATTAACAACTACTATGAAAAATGATATTGTTCGATAATCTTATCAACCTGTTTTAAGTGTTCAATTTTTTTTTCCCTTTATTCTCTAATAATTGACTACGCAAATGATCATTTACTCGTGGGGGATAGGGTTGGGGGGTACCGATAGGGATGGGGATAGGGTTGATGGGGATGGGGGTGGGGGTGACAGGGATGCCGATAGGGTTGGGGATGGGAGTGGCAGGGTGGTGATGACTATATCAACATCTTAAATATTACTGGATTCATATTGATCAAAAAAAAAAAAAATCCTTGATAAAATCAATGTGTTTGGCTTTTGCCGAGTTTAGACCAAAAAAAAAAGCCTTTTGCTAGGTTATGCTTAGACATGTGTGTTCAAAGTTTCAAGTGGTCAACATAACAGAGCATCCTATTTCTCTTATTTCTCATTCTTGTTAATTTTTGAAATGACGTCCACCGTAAACTATTAAAATGAAAAAATTTCATATTTAGTCCCTATTGTTTATAAAATTTCTCAATTTAGTCTCTATTATTTAAAATATTTCAATTTAGTTCCTATTGTTTTACCAAAAGTTTTAATTTCGTTTAAAATATCTCAATTTAGTCCCTATTGTTTTTCAAAAAGTTTTAAGTTCATCCCTATTATTTTTAAAAGGTTTTAATTTCGCCTATATTATTTTTTTAAAGTTTTAAATTCGTCTTTATTATTTAAGAATTAAATTGAAATTTTTTTAGAAACAATAAGGACAAATTTGAAACTTTTTAAAAATAATAAGAACGACATTGAAACTTTTGAAAAATAATAAGGACGAAGTTGAGAAACTTTAAACAATAGGAATAAAATTGAAACTTTAAAGAAACAATAAAGACTGAATTGAGATATTTTAAATAATAGAGACTAAACTGATTTTTTTTACAAATAATAGAAACTAAATGTGAAATTTTTCCTATTAAAATCACATACTTTTTCCGAAAAAAGTATTTGAAATGAATGACTAAAATTAAAAAAAAAAAAAAAAAACACCAAATCTGATGACTCACATACAAAATGCACGACATTCGAAAATGCCAAATATAGTGAAATAAGAGGATCCTTTAACGTATCAAGATAGGGTATTGACACGATCTTTTTCTACAGTTCGAGCGGACCTAGTACATCTATATATTGAGAAATGTGCTCAGCATATTAGTTCAGTTTGTATAGCTTAAGATAAACAAAAACAAGGGTAAACAGCAATTGGCATACAACTGATTAAATAAGGTGAGTAGCTTCTCGGTGTATAATAAGCATGACCTGGCCCAAAATGGGTTAAAAGGGGGCCATATACTTGGTACCTCATGAGCTGCGATGTTGTTATGACGTGAGCCAATTTAGATGCTTTTATTTACTTTTTATCCAGAGAATACTAATCTACTTTCTTGTTTATTTTCTCAACTCTTCTTCTTAATTTTTTTTTTTTGGGTCAAAAGATGGATTCTTCTTCTTAATTGATTCCGTTTATATTATGCATGCCTTTTCAGCATTGTATACATGCAGAAGATACATGACATGCAGAAACTTTAAGGTCAATATTGGTTTTTATTTTATTTTATGTTTCAGATAGAAAATTTAGGGCTTTTACTAATAGGAGGATGTGTTGTTAAAGATAGCTGAAGGCAATTTCTTTTGCGCTTCTATAGTTCCAATGGTTTTTAAATATCAATATATAGAGACCGGCCGAGAAATTTGTTTCAACACACGCAAGATCCTTCTATTTCCGTGCAGTTTTTGACCCACTTTATTAGTGAGAACTGAGAAGGACATAGCATCATCCTCTTTCGTGAAACTCCACCTTTTGATTATCTTGAAATGCAGGAAAACAGGGAAAAAGATTAGCGAAAACTGAAAAGGACTGATGAATATAACGAGGGTATCCTCCTCGTAGATTTTAGAAGTTCTCTTTCTAGTTTATGGGTGTTGTACAACTTAACTTCCACAAAGATAAACTTATGAAGGTCAACTTTAAACCTTTGTCCAAAAAAAAAAAAAAAAAAACTTTAAACCAATGCTATCACAGATAATGAACTGCCTTATAAATTCTACCAGGAACCTCAAAATTAAGTCCCAAAAGATTTACTAATATAACACTTTACACTGTACATATTATTTATTACCTATTATTTAATGAGATGAACTTTACTTTCCCAGCAAAAAGAAAAAGAAGTTAAAGAAAAGTATCGTATAAAACTTCAAATGCCTTCTAGAACTTACAAATTTTTCTTTAATACTTTTTTTTTCTTTAGGTAAATTCATGCATTCTTTATACTGGTAATTCTTCTTCTACAAAAATTATTCCATGTAAAGAGTTAATTATGGATTTTGTGACACATTATTCCCATGCTTAGCAATCAGGGAAGACTATTTATTCCTGATCATATACATATATATATATATATATATATATATATATATATATATATATGTATATATATAATGCTTTGATCATTAAGGACTTCTCAGTCTCAAAAAACAAAGTTTCGTCGTAGCATTTTAATATGACAAGGGTTCGACTTAATTCGACAAATTGCACCTGAGCTATCACATAATATTCTCTTCATGCTTCCATTATATACGTACTACACGCAAAAACTTTAATTGGTATATATATCATCTTAGCCAAATTTAACTTCAGATTCCCAAGTATTTATTTATCTCTTTACATTAAATAACATATATATAATTTATAAAACTTTTGAACGTAATAATCATCCTCAAATATGATCATGTATAGGGACCGAGATGTCATAATTTTCTTACTTACAAGGTTATATATTACATATTCCCGATAAGAGTTCTGTAAGCAATGTATTTCTATTTTCAAATTCACAATATTGAGATAGTTTACTAAAACATGGCCAATATAAGCACATGAACTTCATTACTTTTAAACTCAAGTTCTACTACTATTTCCAAAGGATTAAGTCCAATCCTCCTATAAGTATCATCATAAAGGTTCATAATTTCTATCATAGTTGACATAAATGACAACATTCTATCCATCAACAAAAAGAATCCTCCCATATGAATCAACCCTAAACAAATCGGTAGCTATCATCACGGGACGAACTCAGACGCCCAAGTTAAAGGCGTGTAATCGTGCAGTGAGAAAGGTCAATGTGTGTACTCATATAGCGAAAATATTCAATATAATGGTTTCAAAAAAACCAAAAAAAAAAGATTTTTTTTTTTTCAAGTTGCATACCCTCATCACCACATAGGTCTACCATTGGCTATCGTCATATATTGCAGATTTTTTTTTTCAAGTTGCATACCCTCATCACCATATAGGTCTACCACTGGCTATCGTCATATATTGCAGATTCCTTAGGTATATATGATAGAACAAATTATTCCATTAGGCTTAATCTAGACATGGCCTTAATGCATTAAACGAAAGTATTGTCACCCAATTGATGACCTATAATAATAAATTTTCATGTCCAAGTAATGGCACATAAACAAACTAAATTTGAAATTAGCTACACTACAAGAAAAAACGGTTGAGGCGACGACCAAAATCCGTAGCCTAGCAGTAGCCAAATTGGGACGGGCGATCGCTGGGCTACGGAATTACGTCCGTAGTAAAAAGGCTCGTCACCAAATTGATATTCCGTAGCCAATTTCGGAAATTAATTTGTATTTATTTTTTATAACTTCCGTAGCAAAATAACCGTAGCCCATCCGTAGCCAACTAATTTTTTTATTATTATTTATTAATTATTAACGTCCGTAGCAAATTCTTAGCCGTTTCGATCGTAAATCGTCTGTAGCCCACGACTACGGATTTGTATCCGTAGAATATCGGTAGCCACTTTTCCGCAGTCAATCCGTAGCTAACTAATTTTTTTTAATTTATTAATTATTAAAGTCCGTAGCAAATCCGTAGTTGTTTCGGTCGAAAATCGTCCGTAACCCACGACTACGGATTGGTATCCGTAGAATATCGGTAGCCATATTTCCGTAGCCAATCCGTAGCCCATCCGTAGCTAACTAAAATTTTGATTTTATTATTAATTATTAACGTCCGTAGCAAAGCAGTAGCCAATCCGTAGGCCATTGTCGAAAACTGTCCGTAGCCAATCCGTAGCCTATTTGTCGACACATATCGGTGGCTAATCTGTTGCCGAATTCTGTAGTTATTTGTCCGTCGAAAAATAGTGGCTAATTTTATGTGGCTGAATTATTACGAAAAATAGTATGAAATGTAAAAATTTTAAAATAAAACAAATTTACACAACAAAACGTAAAATTAAATATCTAAAATAATATTTACATAACGCATCTTTCAAATTCATAAAAATATTAACATATTGTTCGAAATTAGTTTATAAATTGTCCAAAAGACTAAATCCTAAATGTACCATTGATCATGTTGATCGGGCTACTGTCGTGGGTGTTTGAGTCGATTAATCTCTTGCTTCAATTCCCTCACGAGTTGCATGGCTTCGTTCACTTGTCGCTGCGTCTCTTGCTGTGCATTTCCTTGGTCATGAAGTTGTTGCCTTATGGACTCCGTTACTTCATTGACTTGCCTGTCGACTTCTTGTTCCGAGAGTCCAACTCTAGTGTTCATGATTGGAATAAGAGGTGCTTCCCTACCAATGCGGACTCCTTGCGAGCTGAGTCCATAGACACGTTATTTTTTCGCCCCACTAACATCTTGGTAGAATATCTCATCGGGATTAACGGGCGACGCCATAGGGTCTTCTTGCGTCACAAGTTGACGTTGCTCGAGCATCTCCTTATATCGTGACTACAAAAACAATATTTATAATTTTTTAATATTCTTATACCACTCAATGTCACGCCCCAACTCTACCTCACCTAAAATCAAGTTGAGATGCGATGAAATTTCGGCATTATAACGTTTATAATATGGACCCAAACACAAAATTATAACCTGCATAACAATTCATATAGCCACAACAATCAACATACAACCACAAATATGCCAAATTTACAATCTTGGGCCTCCAACAAACAACCAAAGGATATGTCGTATGTGACAACCACTTCAACATAATCATATAGATACAATTCTCATAATGAAATACATAAGTCTAACAACCTACACATTACAAAAGAGATTTATGAAATTCAATTTTTATAACCTTTTAAACTAAAAGTAGCAACTTAAACTTAACATAAAATTATATAAATTTAACAAAATTAATCGACAATAAAAGTAATACACTGTATAAATACTTACTATCATCTGAGCAGCCTTTGGATCAGAGAATTGTATACCATCACCCTCCCATTTACTGTGAGCGACCTTGAAAACATCAGCTTTATAGACAGGGGCGTTTACTGTGTCCGCCTACGTTATTAACTTCATAAGTAGTAATTACTCAAAAACTAGAATATTAAGATAGACAAATTTAAACGGCTATTAAATTTAAGTTACATACCATCCTTCTCATAACCTCATGAAAGTGGGTGGCACCCGTGTAGTGTACCGATTGATTTTTCTCCCTATTTTTCTTGGCCGCATTTGATTTATCTATCCATTTTGGTTCACGCCATCTTACTTGCATTTGCTCCCAATTATCTAATGTCATCCACTTAGGAGGCTTGTCAAATTTACGATCCTTAGCCAATTGGTCTTTCATTCTCTCTGCCGCCTTATAATAGAAACAATGCTTGATGTGTGTCCTGTCACATGGGTACCACTTATAATCTCTCTGCAACGACAAATATAGGTAAATGCGAACAT
Source organism: Ehretia macrophylla (assembly GCA_037974665.1). Classification (NCBI taxonomy): domain Eukaryota; kingdom Viridiplantae; phylum Streptophyta; class Magnoliopsida; order Boraginales; family Ehretiaceae; genus Ehretia; species Ehretia macrophylla. Next base: position 65,831,718 of record CM075769.1, read on the forward strand.
GTGTTAATTGAATACGCATGTATAAATGTACAATTGTATAATATAATAGATATTGACTGCATTAATGTTTATAAAAACCTCAAAAGAGCAAAACCATCGGTCTTTAACATCGTTCGGAATTTCTCCATAAGTAATCCAAGGTTCTGTGAATCTGCCTACAAATATTGACTTAAAATCTCTTACTACCGAAGCAGGTACAAATCTATTAACAAGTATATCAATTATATAAGTTAGTGTCACTTGCATTACCTTATTATAACTTCAAGAACTAATAACAAACAATCAAAGTAATTGCTCTATCATTTAATTTAATTATAACTTCAAGAACTAATAACAAACAATCAAAGCAACACTTAAATGACACACCAAATGTCTACTATTAAATACCAAATTCGAGTTATACTCTTGTGAGTCAATAGACTATTATCTCCAAAGTAACAAGCCCTACTAACTCAAATATTTCCCATAGAAAGGCTAGCTAAGTAGTTTTCCAGATACTTAGTCATTCTTTAGATATAGAGAAGTTGCTTCTGGTTAAATCACTTAGTGAATATCATAACATTTCTCTTTGAATTAAAATAAACTTATGCTCGCGTTTTCACAAGTTCTTTAGATTTGCATATAACACTTTTACTTTGACATGACTCAAACAATAAATGACGTCTAATTTATTCCCGGGAAAATATTATAAGCAACATGAGCAACAAATGAATTACAACTCAAAATCAAAATCATGTTAATATCTCCAGTGACCAGAATCATATTATAAGGAGGATTAGAGCTTATATTTCTAAATTCTAGTTTGTCTTTTTTTTACTAATTAGTGACCGCTTTAGCGAGGAACACTCAATTTTTAATATTTTTTACTAATGTCCGTCGCTAAAGCCGTCACTAATTAGTGACCGCTTTAACGAGGGACACTCAATTTTTAATATTTTTTTACTAATATCCATTGCTAAAGCCATCACTAATTAGAATTAGTGACCGCTTTAGCGACGTAAATCAGAAACTAATTTCAAAAATAAACGTTACAAGTCATGATTTCTGATAAAATGCATCTTACAGTCCATTGACAATGTGAACATGAATTTTTCAACTTAATTCGATGTCCGAACCACTTTCAGAGTGAGGATTGCAAGAAACGGATTAAATAAGTTATTATTGTTTATAGTTTGTATTATAGACAATAACATGTGATTACATCAAATTATTTATATTTCATGTTCTACACCTAGCCTATTATCAATTTTAATTCGTCTATAACTTTACTAGACTTACCAATAACGTACATTATTGATCAATTAATTTAAGGGCTCATTTTTAATATTTTTTAATAATGTCCGTCGCTAAAGCCGTCATTAATTAGTGACGGCTTTAGCGAGGGACACTCAATTTTTAATACTTTTTACTAATGTCCATCGCTAAAACCGTCACTAATTCTAATTAGTGACGACTTTAGTGACGGAAATCAGAAACTAATTTAAAAAATAAACGTTACAAGTCATGATTTCTTATAAAATACATCTTACAGTCCATTGACAATGTGAACATGAATTTTTTAACTTAATTTGATGTCTGAACCACTTTCAGAGTGAGAATTGCAAAAAAAGGATTAAATAAATTATTATTGTTTATAGTTTGTATTATAGACAATAACATTTGATTACATCAAATTATTTATATTTCATGTTTTGCACCTAGCTTATTATCAATTTCAACTCGTCTATACTTTTACTAGGCTTACCGATAACGTATAGTATTGATCAATTAATTTAAGGTCTCATTTTTAATATTTTTTTAAGGGCTCATTTTTAATATTTTTTAATAAGGTCCGTCGCTAAAGTCGTCACTAATTAGTGACCGCTTTAGCGAGGGACACTCAATTTTTAATATTTTTTTACTAATGTCCGTCGCTAAAGCCGTCACTAATTCTAATTAGTGACGGCTTTAGCGACAGAAATCAGAAACTAATTTAAAAAATAAACGTTACAAGTCATGATTTCTTATAAAATGCATCTTACAGTCCATTGACAATGTGAACATTAATTTTTCAACTTAATTCGATGTCTGAACCACTTTCAGAGTGAGAATTACAAAAAAGGGATTAAATAAATTAGTATTGTTTATAGTTTGTATTATAGACAATAACATTTGATTACGTTAAATTATTTATATTTCATGTTTTGCACCCAGCTTATTATCAATTTCAACTCGTCTATACTTTACTAGACTTACCAATAACGTATAGTACTGATCAATTAATTTAAGGGCTCATTTTTAATATTTTTTTAAGGGCTCATTTTTAATATTTTTTAATTATGTCCGTCGCTAAAGCCGTCACTAATTAGTGACAGCTTTAGCGAGGGACACTCAATTTTTAATACTTTTACTAGGCTTACCAATAACGTACAGTACTGAACTAGCATTTTAGGGCTCATTTTTAATATTTTTACTATTGTCCGTCATTAAAATGGTCGCTAATTAGAATTAGTGACAGATTTAGCGAGGGATGAGTGAGAGTCCTCGCTAAAGCCGTCGCTAATCTATCGGCTGTCACTAAACTGTCACAATTTTGCGAGGGATTAGTGACGAAATTTAGTTGTAACGTTTTCCGTTGCAAAGACGTCGTTATTTCGTCACTAATTAGTGACTGAATCGTTTTTGTTGATAAATTCGTCGCTAAGTAGCGACAAATTTTTTGTCGTCGATAAAATTTGTCGCCCATTTGCATTTTTCTAGTAGTGTTGTCAAACCTGGACTATGATGTCATTAAATTGTCAAGCCCCAAAACAAAAATTCATGCACAAGGCACGTAACAATAGCAACACTTCTAGTGTAAGGCTCAAGTCACTTTTAATAAATTATCAAGAACCACAAAATTATTATAAATACTTCATGTATTGTTACTTCAAAATTTCCAAATAATAATAATGGCCTATTACATTTGACTAATTTTAAGGCCTGGAATATCTTCTCAAGCTAAAATAGAGTTTCAAAATGTTTAAAAAATATAACAAAAAGTGATCTATAATGCCACCCATTAATTAAGCACTCTACAATTTCCCTAACTTATTGGCATGGCTAAAAAATATTTTTTGTCAAATAATTTTTGATATATTTGATGCATAATGCAAAGTCAAGGATAAATTAGTCAAAGCTTACATACTAAATAAAACGCACAAGATTAACAAGCAACTATAATTATGAAAAGCTATACTTATTACCATGTAAGCACAGAAAGATTCACAGGTGCCTTTGCGGAAACTTGCTGCATTTTTGAAAATACAAATGATCAAAAGCAATTAAGAGGTATGATCAGAATTGATAAACTTCAATTACCACATTTTAGATTTACTTGGAAAGAGGTTCTTGCTTCTGTTCCCCTTTCCCGTTAACAGTTCATTATGCGATGCATTTTTGTTTTATCATTTTCTTATGTTTAGGCTCTTGTAATAAGGAACAAATTGTGTTCTTTTTAGATTAGTTGGGCTTTTGGGGCAGGTAAGTACCCCAATCCCCGTGGAGGTTCCGGCCTTTGTCCCCCTTCACTTTTGTATTTTTCTTTTGATATTAATAAAATTCCCGGAGGGAAGAACCCCTCCTTTAAAAAAAAAAAAAAAAAAAAAAGCACAGAAAGATTCACAAAATGCTAAATATATGTGTATCCACACAAAGATCTACAAAGGCAAAAAAAATTGACATTAGTTTCAAATTATGCTTTGCCTCCATAAAAAGTAAAACCTTCCTCTTTCAGAATAGCACATTCAGCTTCCTTCTTTTTTTTTTTGGCTAAGCCAGTGAGAAGATTTTCATTCAACAACTAGAACAAAAGGACATTTACAATGGAAATGAAAAAAGCTAAGCAAAAAGTTCGAAACTATCTAAGTATAACACTTATGTTCCAATAATTACAAATGGTTCTATTGCTATTGTTTTCTGTGAATTGCTTTCCCCCAAGTACTTTCATCCTAACATCTTCACGGATTTTTGTCACAATTTATTCTTCGGTTGCAACCCCATTACCAAAGAGACGACTATTGTGCTCCTTCTACAAATGGTAAACACAAGCTGAGAATACAAGCTTCAAAAGCATAGATTTAACCGTATCTTTGTTGCAATTTCTTTGAACTAGATGGAGAGCTCTTTCCCATTGAACACTACCAATTAACACTAGACATAGCAACAAAACTAACTATCTCCAATTTAAAACCAATTATTTCAGTTGCATTGTTACCGTCAAAACCATTACTTGCAATTTAATGCCAATAATTTGTTATAACTTGTTCTCTTTTTTTATGTTATATTTATCTCTTTTTTTTTTGTAATAATAAAAGTTTTGGGTGTTACAAATTTCAGTATAGGTGTTTTTCATGATCTTATCGCATTTACCGATGATGAATATCAATGTCATGAATTCTTTGCGTCAAAAAAGTGAAAATGGGTCATTCGTTTTGTTTGGAAATTGCCGTGAATACAACCAGTAAGGCTTTGGTCACTGGCGAGGTACTTGCTCTTTGAGTTATAGGTTACGAGTTTAAGTAATTTATTAATTAGGTTATATAATTTTAAACCTAAATCAAAAAAAAATCCTGATAATAAAGTTTTACCATACCAAGAGGCTACTACGAGTATTCTAAATAAATAAACAAATATATATATATATATATATAGAGAGAGAGAGAGAGAGAGAGCGCATATGGTCAATTTCTTTTTGGTGTCAAAGAAATAGCTTAAATAATCTCACGCAAATGAAAAAAAGGTAGTAGAAAGAAAATAGGCTTCGTTTGGTGGTTATTCAATCATTTAAAAGCTTAAGAGGTCTTGGGTTCAAGAAATAGCAGTCACAATTATTGATTAATTTTATTATCCAAAAAAAAAGAGAAGAGGTAGTTGATCGAATGGGAGTATAGGAGCTTTCATGCATTACAGACGTGTAATTGCCTAACTATTCTATTAGACTTTTTAGAAAACACACGTTACGGTCAGTTCCCTTTGCCACCTGGCTCTTTTATCTTGCCTGATAAAACATGAACAGCTCATGTCAAGCTCAACGGCAGTACAGATGCTGCTCCACTACCTATAACAGCTCATCAGTATTCTCTTGGCTCATCTCAGCCAGATATTTATTTAGTTATGCTCAAGTTAATTGATAATTAGTTAATACAATTATCAGAATAATACAATTACATTTTATTCTTTAAAGTTTTTAAAGCTGTTTATGTCACTCCCTGTTTTTTCTATTTATGTCACTCCCTGTTTAGTCTGCATTTTAGTAATACTCGTGCATTATTATATTATTATTTTATTTTTTTATTTTTTCATCTTCACATTTAGATTTGAAGATTTAATTTTTTCCAACTGTTACGTAATTTCTAATGGCTATATTTTCAAACATCATATTTCTTTTGTAGGTTAACATATTTTTACATTTCAATGACCGAATGCACCCTCTTGTCAATCCACCTTGAAACGACGAAAGGAAAATAAGATTATAATTTGAAAACTAAAATAATTTTATAATGTCAATCATTACATTATTAACATTTTCTTAATGACATGGGTGTAAGCTCGACCCGGACTTCTATGGGACAGGACCCAACCCGTATCCGACCCGTGAGTTGATACGCGACCTCTACATTTAATGTAGGATGGGACATAAAAGTTCTAACTATTGAGTAATAACTTTGTCCACCGGATAATGAACTCGAGCAAGCCAGTACAGTGCCCCGCCAAATTAAGCATTTAGTACTGCTCGGATCAGTTGTTCAATACTTACATTGAAGGTAACTCATTCTCATTAATTGCTCTCTATTTACCGCGATTATTTGAGCTCGAATATATTAACTAGTTATCGCGCTAGAGGAAAAACGTAGGTCATAACCATTGCGATTTCTTGTGCAAGTAGTTGCTGAGCTCGAGCCGAAGCGAATTTCAACCCTTATCACTTACTAAAGATTATCTTATTAAAAATTCAGCATATAAACTACAAATTAGTGTATGAAGTTAACTGAACTATTTCATGATATTCTAAATCTAACTTACGTACCACTTAAATTAACAAATAACTGAACCCTTGGGATTGTTAAATATAATTAAAATCATACTCTATTATCCTATTTGTTAGTTTCAATTGAAAAACCTAAGCCATAAAAACTATAAAAGTATGCTGGGGAGTGACATTATAAAGACTTTATTATGATATGAGAGGTTCTAAGTACACGGTATGATAGAGAAAATAGACACTGGAACAAAAAAGCAATTGGATTCATATTTAATTAAGATTTTAATCTTTGTTATAACTAAAGTGTCAATATAAGAACGCTGTTGGTACAGCAGCTCTGATATGGTAAAAAGAATGTAGGACAGGGCCAATAAAAGACAGAATGCAGCCGCGGATTTGATTAAGCAACAAAAGACAGAATTGATAAGAAAAAACAAATTCCCAGACTACTATTTTTGTAAAGCACGTGACAGGTATGTTTCTCAGTTTTGGAACAAACGAAAATATTTATAAGATCATTATCAAAAGGAAATCGACACTATCTGAAAGGAAATCATTATCAAAAGAAATAATATCTAATACATTGTGTAACTAATTTACACATATGGTGTATAAGACTAATAATATATAGTTTATCTCAAATGGATAACTGCTAACAAAAATTATTTATTTGGTTTAATGATAATAAAAGAAATATGTTTATATCCAATAGTTAATAGTCGGTATGGTTCTCGATTTAAATGCAAAAGGTATTCAAATCAATTTTTTCATGTAATATCTTAATTGATATAAAATACTTTAATATTCTATTGAATTTAAAAAGAAAAAAATCATTTACTTGTTTGACTAAAGAAATTACTACTGACAAAGCAACCTATCAACCTAACGCTCATGCTCAAGTCTAAGTAAGTTGTTTCTAAATGAAATAAGTCCCGTCATTTTTCAGCCGAATATGTACAACGATTGACATAATTCTGCACAATGTACTGATTATATACTATAGAGCGAAGGGAATATATGGACTATTTAGCAAAAAAGGGGCATATATTAACGAAAAGAAAAAAGAGCAAAGGTTATGCTCTCTGGTTTTCGCTTGTAATTAATAAACAAACAAAAATACCGCATTTGCATTACAAAATAAAATCAAGCACCACCTATATATACATATAACACTGCCACAAGGGTGTGTCATTGCCAAAAAAAAAAAACCAAGCTCTCTCTCACAAAACAAAAACGACACACAGATACTTAGGGTCTTTCAACATGAACCAAATGGACGACGACCATGACGAATCGCAACCCATTTATGACACGGATACTTCCCCAACCTCACCTCGTGGAAATGGTGATGATTCCGATGGAAAAGACGGCGACAGTGACGAAATGCCAGTCCTTTATGTCCCGCATGCTCAGCCAACCACACCTCGTGGAAAAGGGGTTGATCCTGAATTGCTTACCACTGAAATGGACGACGAAGAACCTAATGTAGATGATCCGAAACCTACCAGTGAAGCTACTCTGGCGGCGAAGAACCCACTTAGACCTACCACTGAAGGTATTCCGGCGGCGAAGAACCCACCTAGACCTACCACTGAAGGTACCCCGGCGGCTAAGAACCCACTTAGACCTACCAGTGAAGCTACTCCAGCAGCGAAGAACCAACTTAGACCTACCACTGAAGCTACTTCAGCAGCGAAGAACCCACTTAGGGCTACCACTAAAGGTACTCCAGCGGCGAAAAACCCACTTAGGGCTGAATACTCTTTGGAACTTAAAGGAGACTTAGGAGAGCATCACAGTGAAGGTAGTCTAGCTAACATTATTTTTGTTTTTCTTTCTTTATTGTTTTTTTCTGGCTATTATTTGTTTCTAAAGCAAACTATGGAATTTTACAGTTAAAAGACTACGTCGTCAACGTCGTCGAGAGAGGCTAACGCTCTTGTGGGGTTGGCTAGCAATTCTGAGTTTTGTATTGTCTTCATGCTTCCTAAGTGTGTCAAAAGGGTTTAAAAAACTCATGGATACGTTCCATGCTAATGAGGGAGTAACATATTTGATTATATGTGGGTTCTACTTTTCCGTCATCGGGCTAGTGATTTGGACTTCAAGAAAGACCAAGTTTTGGCAGATTCAAGCGCTTCTAAAATTTATTATCACGTCAGTACTCCCCGGATTATCACTTGTAGCTGGCTCAATCAGTAAGAATGACATATGGTTCTTTTTATTTCTCATGTTTACAGCTACTTGTATTACATTTGTGTTATTGACTTGTGAGACGCCCGAAGATTATGGGATTACCGATATGCTAGTAGCTATCGGGATGGGTTTTTGTGTTGGGCCTGATGGGATGAGAATATGGTGGAAGATGATATTCGGGGCTTTGCCGGCATCTTCCAAAGCCATCGTTCCAATCATTGTTCGCTACATCCATAAAAACGCAAAAGTGGAACAAGGCTCGATTGCTACTGATTTGGAGCCGTCATTGCGGGAAAAAAAGTGGAAAGTAGCCTCTGTCACAAGTGAAGAAGCCAAAGAATTTTTGGAGAGATTGCGTGCTATGTGCGAAAGTGTGGAAGAGTTTGATCCAAGAATTCAAAAACTGATAGACGACGTCCGTAGGGAAAGATCGCTTATTTCTCAAGAGATAAACAATTTCAGGTCCCGTTTAGAGAATGTTGCTTAGATTTTCTTTTTAAGCAAATAGGTCTCCTTGAGTGATGAATCAATTTATTTTATGTACTAGCTAGAGCATGCTTCACCTAAGTATATGTAAATTTTAATTTGGTCTTTTTTTTTTATTCAACTTATTGTTATGAGAATGTGTTATGAGGGTGGCACTAAACCCTTTTTTTAATCTTATTAAGGTTTGGAACAGACACTGAATATAGCCTATACATGTGGCTGAAGTTTCTCTTCATTGAGATTTCAATTGTCTGCTTACGTAAAACCAGTGTGCATATTTCTTGTATTAAACATGAAGATAAACTGTTAACAAAACTGATTATTCTCACACTGGAATGTAATCAACTGCATAATTGCTCTTGAATCTTGAATACTTTTAAACGTATAGTCAGGTTGCTTTGATCCTCTCTTTTTATGATTGAACTTTAAAATGTTTAACGCTAAAACGTCTCTCTATATTCTATTTGTATGATGTGGAAATACTAAAATGTGGGTACTATAACGTTTTAAAGTCAAATCCATGTTTTTTTTCTTCTTATAAGCTTATACAACAGTAAGAAATAAATAAACTGCCAAAATTTTCCCATTTTGTGGGTATCTCTACTTCTTTAATGCTTCCAAAGCATTTCTAGGGTAGTGCAAACCAACACGATCAAGTGCCACAAAAAAAAAAAAAAAAGTGACTGAAAGATGTGTTGTTACTTTTGCTTTATTCTTAGCTCTTAGTCAACTTAGCTATATTCGTGCAAAACATCTTGACATGGTATTTAATGAGGAACAGTTTGTCACGTGAGAGGGTATAATGAAAAACAAATACTAGTGAATGACGATGTTCACAGATGCTAGCGTGCTGACGATTTGTGCTTTAGCTTCCCAGTGTTTGTTTCTTTAAGAGCTTATATGTTTTTTGTCATCTTTACGAGCTTATACAATAACAAGAAATAATTAATAAACTGGCAAAATTTTATCATTTTATGGGTATCTACGACGTTATTGTTCCAAAAAAAAAAAATGAGAGAAAAAATTCCTGCAATTTCAGCTGTTCATTTGCTCTCTCTGTGTGATGATTAAGAAAATTATGGTCTCCGGGTCAATGGAATGACTAGTTCATTGTTCTGTCTGGATGATGACTAAGAAATTTCCGGGACAACTAAAAGGCAAACAGGAAATACTGACAAAATTCTGTAGAGATCATCCTTAAGACATATTATGGATGATGAAGTACGTTATCAAACATATTAGATTAATACCTCATATAAAAGTTTGAGTTGTTAGAAAGAGTTTATAACATTTAATTATTTATTGTCTTCAACAATATATATCCACATTTTGGTTTGTCAATTATTGTGCTCATTTTTTACAAAAATAAAAATAAAAAATTATTGTGCACCTAGGGTACTAGCATAATGGGCATTCTTTGAGAAATGAACTATAATTATGGAAACATGAGAGCACAGCAGGTTCAAAATTCTTTTTCAGTTGGAGTTATAATGTACATTTTAACACTCATGTATAATTTTTTATCCTTTTCAATGGAATTAGTTGATTTTCTAATTAAAAATACCGTAAACTATTTTGTATTTCAGGATGAGTGGCGAGTGCTAACCCCCTACCCACCCTTGCATGAGAATATTTGGCTTTTTGGAGCTTCTAATATAGAAAACAAAAATGAAAGGATCGAGTACATACAGTTGGGCAGAGGGGCTAGATGGTTAAAACTGACTGTAGACCTTTGTCCAATGCTAAAATTATCTTCAACTAACCACTAGGACTTTGGTCCATTGGTAATGTTACTTGTTGTTATACAAGATGTTATAAGTTTGAGTTTTACTAGTTATGTTGTATGGTCTTAAGTCTTTCCCTAATCAAAAAAAAAAAAAAAAAAAAAAATCTTGAACTACGTTGTGCTAGGGTTCATTTTCTTGAAGACAGTTATTTCTATATTAAGTTATTTGTTCTTAAATTATTTATATATAGCTTCTTTTACCTTTTCATTTCTCTGAAATATCATGTTCTAAAGTAAGAGACTAAAAAAATTGACTGAAAACTAACTTGTTGCTTTTGCTTTACTCTTTAGCTCTTGGTCAAATTTAGCTATATTCGTGCAAAACATCTTGATATGGTATCTAATGAGGAAAAATATATATGTCATGTGAGATGCCATAACAGAAGATGCATTAAATATTTAAAATAATTATTTCAAAGATCATTAAGCTATTCTTCTAGCTAGTATCATTGTGACCATTAAACTATTACTAGTTTTCAATTGAATATCAATTTATCAAAATCATCCAATCAACCCATTTAACCATGTAATATCCAACAAATACTAACAAAAATAGGTCTATCTTACGTGTCATATAATTGAAAAACTCAATAATATTTGATATACTTCCACCTCTGAGTGAAAGTTATTTGCAAAAACGCTATGACCGCCAAAACTAAGGTAGTCTAAGTTACATGTGCAAATTACTTGTAACAACCCCGGATTTAGGAGCTTAACCTTTGGTATCAAAAAATTTCACGTTTTAAATTGTGGGATCGCGTGGATATTTGGAAGTTATTTTGACTTGGGAGATATGGTTTGACTAGCTAAATTATAGCTTAATTATGTGATTCAATTTTCGTTTTTTTTTTTTTTAAAAAAAAAAGGGGCAAAACCATAAATGAATCGGATTTTGATTGAAATTATAATTATGGGAATGGCAGCTATGTCTTTAGTGTATAAGAGCATGATTGTTTATTTAACTTGGAATTCGCCTCTGATTAAGTGAAGTGGCTTTTATTGTGGAAATAGAGTTGTACAACTGAATCGTAGTAGCAATCCAGGGTTATAGTCATGTGATCTTGATGATTATCATTATATGGGGCCTTGGCATTTGTATTTGGAGTGTTGACTTCACATTGCCGTTGAGGTTACTTACTTAAGAAGAGTAAAGTTTCGATGACAAAACTTCTTTTAAGTGGGGAGGATGTAGCAACTCGATATCGTAGGGATGTGGGACCACCCACTTACCCCATTAAATGATCCAGTTAATCTTTTTAAAATTTTTGTAATCACTTAACTAGTGGGATAAAAATAGATTTGTGGTATTGGTAGGACTCTTACCAGGGTCAAATGTCAAAACAAAGAGGAAAAGGGAAAAAAATGATCCAACCCCAAAAACGCATGCTTAATTTTCTTTCAGTCTTTCCTTTCAACCATCAATCTTGAGAAAGTAGGAGAGAACTTGGATTTGGCGTGTAAATAGCCTGCTTTTGCATAGTCCTTCGCGGATTGTGAATAAAAGATTTTGAGAGATTTGTCATGCTCTAGAATTCAAGGTAAGTGGGTTTCTCTTCTTCTTGCTTCTCCCTAGCCTCCTGCTCGTGTACTTGACCATGACACCATGATTATTCATATCTCCATTATTGTTAACTATTCTGCCTGTGCTATGATATGTGGTAAAGTGAGTTTCTCCTTCCTCTTCATTCCCACATGGTGTTTGAGAATATCTCGCGCATCTAATCTTGCCATTTATTGTTAATCTTCTCTTCGTACTTCCTGAATTTTTCAGCAAGTAAAGCCTTCATAACTTGAATCCTTGACCCATGTTCTTCTTTCGTGTCCTGTAGCAGTACTTCGCAATTACAAATTGGAGTTTAGCGAACCAGCCTGGTTATACCCGGAAGCTGCGTGCATATCAATCTGTTTATTGGAGACAAACATGTATTGAAGACTAAATAATCAAATCAGTTAGCACCTTGAAACGTTATATTCTACTTGAACATTTGATTCAAATCTTCTGTTTACTGCTATCAAATCTTTTCCTTGTTTTGACGTGGCATGTGGACTTGGCGTAAAAGTTTTTCATGTTAGAGTAAACCTTGCATTGGTGTAAACCATCTGAATTTGAAAAGTCTTACATGGCACATATTGTTGATATATATCATTATAGGTATTGGGTTGTTGGCTTCTCACGTTTTCCTTGGCTTGTTCACATATATCTCTTGTTGATCCATACTAAACAATTAACTCTTGCCCAATGTACCTCCATGTATATAAGTTAAGTTCCTCCCTCACGTGTAGTAGATGATAGTCTTCATTAACCTGATTACTGATAATCTCTCAGCGCTCCAATAAGTTCCAATATTTTAAAATTACCGCTTACTAAGGAGTTCCCTTGTTTTGAAAGTTATTTATCTTGGTCTTTTGTGTCTAATATGATAGTATTTTTTTCCTCCTGCCATGTTTGTAAATCATCGGCATAGACCATTGAAAACATCACTATGAGTTTATCTTATTGTGTTGTTATGCTTATCTTTGAATGAACCTATCTAGAAATGAGCATGACTTATTGCTTTGTGTTTCCTCTTTGGCCTGATGTAGTTTCTGATCTTCGGTTTCTTATTCTCGCTATCTTGAAATTGTCCTTCTCGCTTAACCACTACGATCTACTTTGAATTAATGCAAATGCATAGACGCTTTATTGTCGATGCGTACCTGCCTTTTTTTTTTTTTTTTTTTATCAAGTCTAGAAGTCATATCGTTCTCGACATAAAATATCCCTATGCCAATTTCATAAAAATGCATCTTTACCATGCTTAAAATCTCACGTTAACACCTTGCTGCTCAAAATTGGTTCATGTAGTGTTTGCTCCTTTTTCCTTCCATAAAATAATGCTTGATTGTCATTCTATTGCCATGGCCAACCTTATGAAGTAAAATTTGAAAATCTTTTGTCTCCACTGCCAAATTATAATACATCCTCTTGCAAGTTATAGTTTGAGAATTTTATTTTCACACTCTAAATGAAGCTTATCTAGTTGGCCCCATCCTATTACTTATTTTGTTTTCGCTCCTTTTATTTGGCGTCACTTGATTCTTTGTTATTTACTTGACCCTTTAAATATACACTAGGAATCTCTTGGTGCGAGAAGATCCTTTTATTTAGAGCCAAATAAGGATGTTAAATTCGTGTCTAATGCTTCTCTTTACCTTTACCACTAATCACCCCTTGATTTATATCTATTCTTATTCCTTGCCTTTAAATCTTGGAATTCATTTGTGTACCTAGTGACATTGTTCCGTCACGTGTTTTGAAAAGTGTTGGCGCATCTACCTGAATCTTATTGACACACTCACATTCTCTTTCTAAAGTATTGGGTAAAGTAATCTGTACTGTTAGACTCTAATGATTACTGTCCCTCTTATTGTCCATTGTCTATCATTTCTGGATGCTTATCATTGTTGTTCCTTCCCGTCCACTTATGGTGCTTAGAGTGATTACCTTGTCAGTGTCGTGCGCATTGTGCCCTTGACTCATGTTTAACCATGTCTAGTGACGTTTTCTCATGTTTGATGTCCCTAATTATGTGGCGCGTTCTCTTCTTAAATGTTATATGAATATCTTTTACGCGCTTCTAACTCTTTCCAAAATTCATGTTTAAAATCGTGTTCGAGTTGTGATAAGAAATAGTGTTTGTATCATGACAACTCTATTGTCTTATTAAAATATTATTTGACGTGAAATATACTTTTGAATCATTGGTGATAATTTTTTTGTTATAAACTCTCATCTAACTTTTTAAATTGGGTATAGTATAGTTTTCATGAATCCCTATGATTACTAAAGCTGTGTTCGGGAAAATAAAGTGTTGGCAAGATACCGCCTTCTCGTGAAATATTGGCGAACTATCGCCCTATTGTGCGTGACTGGGATCCCATATCGTGAGTGCCTATGGGGGCCTTGTACCCATAACGTGTTAGTGATCGTGAACTTGGTACTATTTAACAGCCACAACTTTAATAATATTATTATCTCTTTATATTATCCTTACTGACTGTCAACATTTGTTTAGTGATTTCTTTAACTTCTTGCACAATGGCTCTCGCGCCAGCTAAATTATTGAGTGTCCTTGTTTCCTGAATAAATATGGTTATTCATTTACTATGAGCCCTGATTATCGTAGGTGTTCGTGTGGTGTTACATTGTGAATGTTTTCCTGACCATAATAATAGCCCTATTATTTTCCAGTGTGTATTGTCCGTGAATGTGTAAGTGACTTTCTTAGTTTCTATCCATTTAACCTGCTTGATAAATCATGCCATATTATTTCATTTTTCCTAAATAATCATGTGAGCCAGTAATAGTGTATTGTTACCAACAATATGGCGTTCTATTATTGATCATTTTAACCCACCTATGATTCGAGCCTATATATAGTTTTCTTGATTTCGTTTGCAGTTTTTTTTTGGGAGAAACCTTCTTACTGAGCTTTGTTTTGCTCACCTATTTTGCCTTCGCACTGCTTCTTTTACAAATAATAGCTGCCAAAATTAACTGTTAGCAAGAAGGTTAGTCATGATCCTACATTGAGATTAGAAGATCAAATGGTGGGTTGACCTTAACGAGATTTTATGTTATCTCAGGTTGTGGCATTCAATGGATGAGCAATAAGTATTGGAGCAATGTATATATATTTAATGGTTATATGACTTAATTTGCAAGGTTGGTTTTTGCGAGTATAATGTATTACTCATCTCATAATGGATTATAGTGGTATAACTGTTAATTTGTGGACTGAATGCGCCTTGCGTGCTTGTGGGGTTTAGGCCTCTTAGGTACGCAGCAGTTGTGCTCTCGAATTTCACTTCGCTAAATTTGGGGGTGTGACATTACTTTTATTCAACAACGGGATATTAAAAATTTGGTGCATTTTTCCTATTATTCTATGGATAGGGTACATGAGATACACTTAAAAAGATTGTCCTATTAGTTATTTGCGAATTTTGCTATGATATCGAGAATAGAATGCGATGTCAGTGGCACAGGCTACCAGAATGGTAGCTCTAATACCATATTGAGATTTCAAGGAGACATGAGCAAGAGAGGTATTCAGATTTCAAGAGAGGTATTCAGATTTTATTATATGTATATGTGTCTTACAAACTATATAAGCATGTCTTTATATAGGCCTAAAGTTACTTGGAGCCCAAGTCATAAGGAGTAACTATGGAAATAGTACAACTATGTTAAATAGTACAACAAGAGTGATAGTACAACCGTATAGTACAACATTACATACGCTAACACTCATATATAATTTCTTATCTTTTTCAGTGGGATTAGTTGATTTTCTAATTAAAAAATACCGTAAACTATTTTGTATTTCGGGATGAGTGGCGAGTGCTAACCCCCTACCCACTCTTGTATAGGGATGGCAATGCGTAGGGTTTAAATCCGAATTCGACGGGTATCCGACTCGATTATAAACTCGTTTACCAAACTGATGAAGTATCCGTTAGGGTTTGGTTTTTACAAATGATTACCAACGGGTAGTCCGATAGGGTTTAGTAATAGTAATTTAAAAAAATCCGAAACCTGAAAACCCGATTAGTAATTTAGTAAAAATAAATTAATAAAAATATTTATATATTTACAAACATATACAAATAATATATTATTTAAGAAATTTTTTTTTTTAAATATTGGTCCAAGAATAATAGTTGTGGGCTATAGCCCAAATCTTATTATCAGTTGTTAACCCTCATAATTTAAGTTTACATATTCTTTTATCTAATTCAAATAACACAGCCACTCAATTGCTGAATAATTCAAACGAGAATGATAATTTACAATTGTGACAAGTACTTTATGTTTTTTTTTTCCTCAGGTTATTTCATATTATTATGGAAGGATGATAACTTCTCAGCATAAAGATTTTGTTGAATGTTTCTAGTAAGTTTAAATCTATTTATAGACAAGAACTTAATTTTTTTTTTAATCCATTGCGATTTGTCATTATTTTAGGACTTCTTTTCATTTCTTTTAAAAACCTTTTAAGTTTTATTTTTAAAAAAATATTTTTTATTCATTAACGGATCGGGTCGGGTACTCGCGGGTTTTTAAATATTTAACGGGTTTGGGTTTGGTAAACAAAATCTAAACCCGACGGGTTACCGTCACGGGTTTGGTAAAATATAATTTAAACGGATTCGGGTTTGATTTTATAAATTTTAGCGGGTATCCGACCCATTGCCATTCCTACCCTTGCATGAGAATATTTGGCTTCTTGGAGCTTCTATTATATATATACAAAACAAAAATTAAAGGATCGGGTTTATACAGTTGTGCAAAGTTGGGGATAATTTGTTGGGGTTAGATGGTTAAAACTAAATGTAGACGTTTGTTCAACCTAAAATTATCTTTAATTGGCCTCTAAGACATTGGTTCAATGGTAATGTTACTTGCTATTATGCAAAAGGTTACGAGTTCGAGTTTTTGTTGGTCCCCTAAATTTTTTTTAAAAAAATTATCTTTAACTGCATTGTGCTAGGGTTCATTTTCTTGAAGACGATTATTTCTATATTAAGTTTGCTCTTAAATTATTTATATATAGCTTCTTTTACCTTTTAATTTCTATGAAATATCATGTTCTAAAGTACAGACCAAAAAAATTGACTGAAAACTAACTTGTTGCTTTTGCTTTACTCTTAGCTCTTGGTCAAATTTAGCTATATTCGTGCAAACATCTTGAGATGGTATTTAATGAGGAAATTAAAGTATATATGTCATGTGATGCCATAATAAAAAATACATAAAATCTTTAAAATAATTATTTCAAAGATCATTAAATCTATTCTTCTAGTATCATTTTGACCATTAAACTATTACTAGTTTTCAATTGAATATCAATTTATCAAAACGATCCAACCAACCCATTTTGCCATGTAAATTATATCCAACAAGTACTAACAAAAATAGGTTTATCTTACTGTGTCATATAATTGAAAGACACCCAAAACTAAAGTAGTCTAAATTACATGCGCAAATTACTTTTATTCAACGATAGGATTGTAAAAATTTAGTGCATTTTTCCTATTATTCCGTCGATAGGGTACATGAGATGCACTTTAAAAAGAAAAAAAAATATTGTCCCATTAGTATTTTTCTGATGTCTGTTAATAGAATGAGTTGATTGGCTCCATTTTGATCAATTATGGCCTTTTTAAAGTTAAAAATAGTATGCGATAGAGTCAAAGTATGATTGCAAGAATAATTGAATGGTCTCCAAAATTTTAATGTATTGTTTTAATTATACCCTTTGTATGACACGTGAAAATTATTCAGGTCGTACACTTTGGATGAACCTAATGAGTTTTTATTTTTTTTTGTCACAACAAGAAGGAAAAAACAAACAAAACAAGATTAACCGACCCCTATGGGGTGAATATCGTGCGAAAGGAGGTTCATCAGGTGCGGGTGGATACACGAACTCCAATTATTTGGCAATTCTTCCGTACGCCTACATTTTGCAATCCAGTTGCATGGATCATTGACCGTTCTTCTGATGCATTGAAAACTCACCATCGAGTCTTCGGCAACAATCTTTTTTATGTCCTCTACAATGGCAGATGCCCTCCAACAAAGGGCAGTTACCGGAGCACTAATTGCTTTAAGAACGTCATGTGCATCGCTTTCAATGATGATGCAAGACTGTTGTATCTGGTTTACAAATAATCACGCATTACGAATTGCATAAGCTTTCGCTTCCGTTGCTGAAAAACATCGAAACAGGCTGGCCTGACCAAACTCCATTGAACCCCTCCAATCCCGACCAATAAATGCAAAAGCAGCTTTCTCATTCTTCTCCCACGAGGCGTCAACATTCACCTTAACCGTACCTGGTATCGGGGAAACCTAATGAGTTGATTGAGTCCATTTTCATTGATTAGTAACCATTTTAGTACTAAAAGAAGTTCAATGATCAAAATGTTGTAAGAATAAATTAGCAACCCCTACAACAATTTTCCCTAATCTAATCCCTAGACTACTTGCCTATATATAATCATCAGCTAAACAAGAGATGATAAGAATGGAAGTTATTCTTGGTGCATGAAGCTTTGACTGAAAAGTTTTTATTGTGGTCAAATGATTGAAAAGCAGAGAAAGACTTCAGACGTAGAGAGAAAAGTTGCCAAATTTTGAGATATCCGGTGCTGACCAAATGAAAAAACAAAAAAGCCGTAATTGTATCAGCTAGAAAAGGTTTAATGTAGTGCATTAGAGAGCCAAATTGCATTGTATAAATTAATTAGTTAATTACTATTTGGAATTTACAGAGTTTTGATATTGGGTCCAATGTAAACTGCCATCACAGTTCATAATTAAGCCATAATCTTTTCCCCATCCAGCATAATAAACAATAGGTTTGGAGTCTTTTCTTTTATATATATATTTATATTTTTTTTTTTGATTCAAGGGAGGCCTATAACCATATAACACATATGTAAACAACGGGAATTGATCCCGCGACCTCTCACAAACAAGAGAGTCACTTTACCACCAAACCAAAGCCTTGGTGGCGTCTGAAGTCTTTTCTCCTTCTCCTTTGCCACTGCTTTTGAATTGTCCGACGTTTTTTTTCTTTTTGTAAAAGGAAGATTTTCATTAAAACAAAATCTAAGAGTACAAGGTAATTAACCTACCCCAGTAGGTTCATAGTCATTTACAAAAATATCAATCAGAGTAGGGGGTTAATAACCACTCAGTCAAAGCCTAACTTATCAGATAGAGCTTGTTTCGCTACCCAATTCGCAGCACGGTTCATTGTCCTTTTAACAAAATAAAATATAACCTGGTCGATCTCAGCTGCAATCAACTTGATATCATCCACAATAGCCTTGATAACCCAAGGGGGGCCAGAAGACCTCAAAGATGATGTTGCGTTGGCCCAACCTTTGTGCAAACAAGCAAGCTTGTTTTAAGGCTAAGGTCTCAGCCTCCAAAGCAGAGAGTTACATACCAGTCTACTTGCAAAGCCATGAACAAATGTCCCATTAGAGTTTCAACAGATCACAACAGCATCGACTTTGGTAGGAGGAGAAAAAGTTGCATCCACATTGAATTTTATCCAACTATGGGGAGGGGGTAACCAGCGGTCATTGGAAACAGATAAGCTAGGTGTTGACTGGTTGATATTTGTGTTGATTTGAGCTTGTATGTAGTTAGTCATGTAACTGTACGCATTCAACAAAGCTATGGTAGGATCAATCTTTTTCCCTTCCAGAACAAAGGAGCAACGTGATTTCCAAATTTGCCAAGCGATAAAAAGATCATCCTATGTTGACTCTCTTTTTTATTAAAGCTTAACTAGGTAGAAAACAATTTCGTCTACTTCAAACAATTAAATTTGCAAAACGGTGAGAACCTCATGGTGGTTTTTCCGAATACCTTTCACGGTCAAGTAAGTTGATATGTCTAAGCAAGAACTAAGGTAATAAGGACTTTTGAAAGTAGATATTTTAGAAAGAGATAAGTTACTTATTTGAGATTGTTGGTATCCTATTTATACTGTTTACGAAAAAAGAACTTCTGGATTAGGTCGAGGTAATGCAATCTCCCAGTTGTCCCTAGTGAAGTTTTTGAAAGAGAATATTCTCAAAGGGTAATGTTTACAGGTTAGTTCTTAGTCACCCAAGTATCTTTGGGTTGGAAAAAAAATGTTAAATTGTCCATCGACTTTACCTCATTTACTTGCTAGGTCACTAACAGGTTGGTTGATGAGGTCGGTCAGATTTACTCCATATCCAATCTGTTCAGTCTGTATCTACAATGCAGGACTATCAAGCTGTCTGGTTATCCGGCAAACTCACAACAGGTGAGTACCATTACATGTGAGTCTGCCTTGAGACTTATGCCATGACTCGGCGACCATTGCTGATAAAAAATATTTCCCATTTGTGTGTCGAGTTGCTACTGTTGTTAAGAGGTTGACTGCCTACTCACATATGAATGAGTTTTACAGCATATGGGATCCTGAACAATCCGGATGGTTTGAAATTTTTTCACTATG
Organism: Ehretia macrophylla; assembly: GCA_037974665.1. Lineage (NCBI taxonomy): Eukaryota > Viridiplantae > Streptophyta > Magnoliopsida > Boraginales > Ehretiaceae > Ehretia > Ehretia macrophylla. The sequence continues at coordinate 65,852,239 of CM075769.1, forward strand.
CTAAAGCTATTATGCGTGTACCTGCAGTTACCAGTGTTGCGTGGCGCAGTGGGAAATTGGTATACAAAAAAACACTTGGCATTTCCTTCAGTGTGCTCTTTTGATCCGATTAGATATTGTAATCAATTTAGTTGTTTTTTGTCGGGTGATCAATTTAGTTGATTTTGTGGAATAGCGTGTTAAAAATCTAAGTTGTATTAATGGTTGAGATTAGATTTTTGCACGAGACTCGTGAGCTAATTAGTTAATGTGATCAATTTACAAAATATTGTATTGAAATCTTAAGCTTTAATAATGGTTGAGATCAGACTTTGTGCATAAGACGCGTGCTCTAATTAGTTTTCTTGACCTATTTTTACTTGAGTCTTTATACATATATGATATATCCCGTTAAAATTTTAAGTTCAATCAATGGTCGGGATTAGGTTTTTTGTAGAAGACTGTGAGCTTATCAGTTATTGTGACCAATTCAGTTGATATTCTTATTTATTTATTTATTATTATTATTATTATTAAATAACATCGTAAATCATATAAACATATCAAATGCGAGATTTGAAAACACGTCAAACTTGTAAATTTATCGTAAAAACAAATGTCATGCCACTAAATCAAAATAATATTAGGCTATCCTCAATAGGGGCTCTAAAATGCAAAACTTTTTAAATTTGGGTGTTTTTAATGCCTCGGGACTCTAAAAGTAACACTATTCATGATAAAAGTACATGAAGTCCATCACTTTTGGTTTAAAAGATATCAAAATAGAGTCCCGGACTCTAAAAACCTCAACGAGTTTATTGAAGAAAATAGAGTCCGTGGTTTTATTTTGGCATCTTTTAAACCAAAAGTGATAGACTCCACGTACTTTTATCATAAATAATATTGATTTTAGAACTGCGAAACTTTAAAAACACCTAAATTTAAAAAATTTTACTTTTAAAGCCCCCATTAAAAAAGCCCTTATAGTTTAGTCTTTATTAATATGCCCACACTCGGAATGACTAGGCTTGTGGTGGTGGATTGCGCTCTGGGAAGCTGTGGACCTCTGAAGCTGGCCCACATTCCTATAAGTTGATTCAACCATCCAGAGAAAGTATCGTGATCATCATTGATCATAGTGAAAGTGATGATGATATGCCCACACGAGGAACTACATGTGTTTCAATTAATTTTTTTTTTTCCGGGGACGAAAGCCGAACGCTAGACATTAATGATTTTCGAGGTGGGTGAATCCTTTTCCACAAGCACAAGAAATTGTTGTGGTGAATGAATCAATGTATGGCAATCCACGTTTTGATTGATCTTATAATTGGCGAGTCAATCCGCGCATTTGTTCGCTTCACGAAAAACATGTGACAGACTGAAGTGATCATGATGTGAAAGAATAGTTCTGCAATATTCCACAAGAGGCATGAGGGAATTGTTAACAGTCGTAGGGCTAGTGATCAATTGAACCAAAACTTGGGAGTCAATTTCAATGTGTAAATAATGAAGTCTCATTCTATCCGCACGTCTCAAACCTTCCCAAAAGGCTGTGAGTTTTGCTACATTATTATTAGTAGTTCCAAGATTCATAGTAAATCCACTTACCCATGCGTCATTAGTATCACAAAAAATACCTCCTGCGCCTACAAGTCTCAAATTACTCTTGGTACAACCATCAATGTTAAGCTTAAAACCATGAGAAGGCTTGTTCCAATGAATTTGAACTTCCCGGTGTGAGAGGAGAGGGCCATGTGACTGAGCTTTCCAAGCCATAGCTGCTTCTTCAGTTTGTTTAAAGATTAAGTGTGCCAATTTGCTGAACATTGGGAAGTTGACTTTTGTTGAAAACAAAATTGTTTCTAAGTTTCCAGAGCCACCATAAAGTTGTTGCGAAAATATGGCGCCATTGAAGACTCCTGGTAACGCGTTTGCTTTTGATGTTATCATTAATCCATTGATCTCAAGTGCAAGATAAGAAATTACGAATATGTGTTCCTGGGATTAAGTGTTCCCAGATTTTCCTAGCATAGATACAGTGCCTGACAACATGGTCGATATCCTCAGTCACCGTTCCACATCTCTCACAGTCTGCCTTATCCATAATACCTCTTCTAGTTAACAGGTCTTTGGATGTGTTTCAATGATTGAACTAGTCAATAGAAGAAATTTCCCTGTTATACATGTGGCTAAGTCCGGTTTAGCTCTGTTTCCGCATTAACATTTGATGTATAAAATAGGATTTCATCAACATAACCGAAACATAAATTTCCTTTGAAATATGGGGAACATTTATGTTGGCATAGTATTTCATCAGTATACAACAATTGCTAACAAAACATAATTTTACATTGAAATGTACGGAACATTGGGTTCATCTTTAAAATAATGATGGGACCCACTTATGTATTAGTATATGGGCCTCACTCTCTTATTGTTTTTTTAAAAAAAATCCAGGGAACATATATATTGACATATGTGCACATACAATACATACACTCACGAACGCAGACACCGAGCATACACAAAACACATGTAATACATACATAAACATAAATGCAAGTGTGCATATATAGGCAGGCTGCAGAGGAAAAGAAAATACGAGAAAAAGGAAATTCATGGATAAAATTGTAATTTTAGCTCGAAAAACCTGGTCATGTACATGGCATAATACCAATTTTCATATATTTTTAAGAGAATTTTGATGACAGGGACCAAGTGTCTAATTTTTTGTGTATATTGAGCATCATGCACAAAATTTTAAAGAAAGATGGGATGAATATAAGAAAAATGAGTAAACATTTCGGGCCATTTGTGAAATAATAATATATGCTAATGAAAATGTGCAAACAAAACATCCCTAGTCTTTGATCCATGAATTTTTACATTTGATGATCAGGAAAAAGATCCTACCGGTATGCATACTAAATTTACGAAATTTTCAAACATCATTTTCTGATACACATGATCGTCAAATAGGCAAGTGTAGAGCATACTCATGTCATTGATAGAGAGATAGGATAGATAATAACCTAAGAGAAATAAGCTTTCAAAGAAAGAAAAGTTTAGATCAATATGACTATGAGAATCGTTGCTACGGTCCTCTCAATTATAATACATTTATATTATATGAGTTTATGACAAGAATTCATGACCGTCCTGTGTCTAGAATGACTGTTTGGCATAGGGATTATGTCCAAATTTCATATTTGTATATGTATAATATGGTTTGTGAGGCTTCCGGCCCACCAGCATTGACTTAGTGGTTAATCATGACCAAACATGAAAATGAAATAAGTAAATTACGATTCATTCTATAGAACACGAAATAGCAGAGATTGTGATGCTAGAAAACGTCACAATTTCGTGACAAATAAGAGGTTTTCTTGTCGTTGCAAAATTCATTGCAAATAAACTTATTTTTTGTAGTGTTAGTCCAACCAAATACTACTGCAAATAAAAATAAAACAAAAACTTTTTTATATGCATTTAATAATTTATTTAACTAATTTTCTGAAAGTCAATTAAACAAATATAACACACGTTCTCCTATTGTTTCTATTTTGCTCCTTTTCTCATTTATTTATTTATTTAGGAGAAGTCTAAAACCGTACAATGTAATCAATGAGATTGAGTTCACAACCTCTAATATATATAACGAGTTACATATCATTAAACCGAAATCCTAGGGACTCGTTTTCTCATTTTCATTTTTTTTTTTTTTTTGAGGAGGCGAAAGCCGAACGCTAAGCATTGATGATCCTCGAGGTGGACTCGCCCACCTTATCCTTTTCCACAAGCACAAGCAATTGTTGTGGTGGATGAATCAATGTATGGCAACCCAGGCTTTGATTGATCCCATAATTGGCTAGTCAATTTGCGCATCTGTTCACTTCACGAAAAACATGTGAAAGACTAAAGTGATTGTGATATGAGAGAATAGTTCTGCAATCTTCCACAAGAGGCATGAGGGAACTGTTAACAGTCGTAGGACTGGTGGTCAACTGAACCAAAACTTGGGAGTTAGTCTCAATGTGTAAATATTGAAGTCTCATTCTATCTGCACATCTCAAGCATTCCCAAAGGGCTGTGAGTTCTGCTACATTATTAGTAGTAGTTCCAAGATTCATAGTAAATCCACTCACTCACGTGCCATTAATATCACAAAAAATACCTCTTGCGCTTGCAAGTTCCGAATTATCCTTGGCACAACTATCAATATTAAGCTTAAAACCATGAGAAGGCTTGTTCCAGTGAATTTGAACTTTCCAGTGCGACAGGAGAGGGCCACGTGATTGAGCTTTCCAAGCCATAGCTGTTTCTTCTGTTTGTTTAACTATAAGTGTACCAACCTGTTGAACATTGGGATGTTGACTATTGTTGAAAACAAAATTGCTTCTAAGTTTCCAGAGGCATCATAAAGTTGTCTCATTTTCTCATGGTCTGCCAAATTGCTTTGTGTAAAGTAATTATTATTTGTAATATACAAAGTTTCGACCTTGGGTCCATTGTAAACTTTTGTGTGTTTTTTGGCAGGGTCCAAAACTACAAATATAATTGTCTGCCCTTTGAATTGTCTTATGTTATTGACCAATAAAAAGATTGTGTGTTGACTCTCTTTCTTATTAGTTGTTCGGCCTCTTAGTATTACCAAACTGTCTGTTTGTCCGGCCAACTCACGACAGGTGCCCCTAGTATGATTGGCCCCACTTCTTGTGTCATTGTCTCCGTGGCATGCTTTGTTTTTTTTTTTTCCCGTCAATATCTGTTGCATGACTTGTTTAGGAAAATATTGCATCAATTCAAATTAATGATTTCATTTCACACATGATTAATAAAATTTATATGTATGACTTTTGTAATATACGAAAAATTGACATTAGTTCAAATAAAAAATTATTTTTTTTAGTATGCTAATTTGAATTGAATTGTCTTATGTTATTAACCGATAAAAAGATCATTCTATGTTAACTATCTTTCTTATTAGTTGTTCAGCCTGTTAGTATTACCAAGTTGTCCGTTTATCCAGCCAACTCACGACAGGTGCTCCCATTACGATGGGCCCGACTTCTTGTGTCAGTCTTCGTTGCATTTTTTTTTTTTTTGTCAATATCTGTGGAATGACTTGTTTAGGAAAATATTGCATCAATTCAAATTAATGATTTCATTTCACACAAGATCAATAAAATTTATATGAATGGTTAAATAGCCAATCATCCTATTTACGAGTACATGATCTACTTTGAAATTTAATCTAAATATAGAACAGTTGGCATGCATTATTATCATATTTAAATTTGACCTAGTATTAGGAATAATTGAGTAAGCAGTACTACAAACGATTCATGAAAAAAAATGGGTCCTCATTCCATAAGAAGCCCACATGTGGTTTTCCATTTGTGTTCAAAAGTCAATCTCATAGATAGGGCCCCCTACTACATCCATCCTTGGAGGCCTAACTTGATAAAATGTTGCGATAGCGAGATTTCCTGGGTCAGATTGTGTGGGCCCTTGTGTGATTGAGTATGTTTCTCAGTTTTGGAACAAACAAAAATATTTATGCTTTGTTGCTTAAAGACGGGTGTCCACCTCCCAAACCCCCACCCCCCGCCAAAAAAAAAAAGAAAAAGAGACGGACGTTGATCCTTAGAGAAAAAAGTGCAAAGACTAGTTAAAAGGGCTATGGAGACTGGGCAAGGGAATTCATGTATTTTTTTAAAGTTCTTATTATAATTCTTGAGTTCGGAAAATATACTCCTGCAATTTTTGTATGATGTACTATATAAATTTATATAACTGACTCTTTTAAATATGAAAAAATTATCAAAAGAAATAAGATCTAGTATATTGTAAAATTAATAAATACATATATTTGATATATAGCAATCTTTTTAATTAATACTCGATAAATTGATAATTTATTTTAAATAATCAAATTGTTCGCTCCTGATTTGAGGCCGGTGTACTAAATTAATAATCTCAATAATATTGTAAGATAATATATTTTTAAAAAAAATCTTTATATTTATAGGTCTAAATATTTTATAAATTAATATTAACTGAAAAGTATATAATAAATTGACTATAAGATTTTCTTAAATTATGAATAACTAATAACTTGGCTTATCTTCTTGTTCTATTCCTACTAGGATTAGATTTATTATATCTTTTATTCTCATTAAATTTCTATTTATTTTTCTAAATTTTTTTGGAAGAGTACAAGTCAATTTTCAATAAAGATACTATAAATATAATATGTTTACTATTAAGTTAAAAAATTAAAAATATTTTAAAAAATTAATGATTATTAATTTATCGATAAGTCGATATCTAATTGGTCTCGAAATTATTAATTAAAATAGGTGATACTGTATAAGTATGTGTTAGTAAATGTTGTTTATATTCATAACGTGTTATATTGGTTTTCTGTTTTAATAATAACAGTAAAGAAAAATATGCTCATTTCATCTGCTAAGAAAAATGATTTTGAACGATCTTGTTGACACGTTTAAGATGATCAAGTGTTTCTGATATTCTTTTACTTAAATAAGTGACTATGAAAATTATTATTTAATGGGTTGACAAATAAGAATAACTTACTAACACACGCAACTTGTCAACGCGCGGTATTAAAGATTTGACTAGAATTTTTTTTCAAAATGTTAGTCGGATTCGCCTCGAGCTCACACATATGAGAAACAAACAAACTTTTTGCTTAACAAAGAAAATAAAGAAAAAATCAAACATACTTTTTGCTTGACAAAAAAAAATACTTTTGGCATGCTTTACTTGTTTTCTTGAGAAAGCCAAAATATGACAAAAAAAAAATTAAATAAACGAATAAGAAAGAGATTAGACCAAACCCAAAGAGGAAAAAGAGAAGGCAGAAACTCGTGGAGATGACCCAATCGATCTTTCTTCTATAAAATAGAAACGGTATTCTTAGATGGTATTTTGGATTTAGGGTTTCACCAGCAAAACAAAAAATCGACCAACTTCACTGTGTTTCCATTGAAGGCTGAATGGATAATCGAGCAACCATGGAAATGATTGAGAAGAAGGATCTGAAACAAGAAAATTTAATGCTATTTTGGATTTTTTCACTTCAAGTATGTACGTATGCAGCATTAGTTTCGCTGGTATTTTCCAAACACGGCAGTGATTCATGGATATTAAGAGTTCAAGTGTTTCAAGGGTTTCCTGACCGTCATCTCATTTATTTTTGGGTATCTATAGCAAGGGTGGTTCTTCATGAGTATTTTGTTTATCTCATGTTGTGTTACTGTGAGACTTGGGACTACACCTTGTTAAAATACACCCGAAACCTTATTGTTCCCCTCACTTCCCTCTTAACAGCATACCCCTGTGGAGATAACTATTTATTGTGCATCTCTTTTATCTTATCTGCTGCTGGGGGATTGTTTTTTTATTTGGCACTAAGAATACCAGAAGATTTGAGGGTCACTGAGCCTCTGCTTTCTTTGGGCCTGGCATTCGTTTTGTATTTTCGTCAAATTTTGATGTGCAGTATCTTTTTAGTTGTGTATTTTGTGGATTCATACCTGTTGGGCAAAGTTCCCGATGACCAAGTTTCAATGAAACTAGATCATGTTCATAATACTCCACTATTAGCTGATGATGTTTCACGTGACAGAGGTGTGTATACTGATGTTTTATTTTCTAGCTTTAACTCTTAACATTTATAAAAAATGTATGTTTGTTATTTACCTTTTTCCAGTTGTTCTCGAGGGTTCTAACCATGAAATACTGCTTGAAGTGAGAGATGGTCGTGGAAAGCTCTATTTGAGGCCGTGTGGTGCAATGTTTATTCTCAATAACAAGCTTTCATCTCTAGTACGCGTCATCATATTCGGGATCCTGGAGCAAAATTTGGCTGAGACATTTGGGGTTAACGTTGTCCGTGATTTCGGTAAATTATGTGACTAAATCTCATAAATGTTATTGGTCATGTGGGTCTATGCGTGCTATAGCTTGATTAACTAGACAAGAATGAAGTAAAAGCATAAGCCTCTGTTTACAAACTGAATTTATAGCTTGGTCATATTGGTCATCTTTTTCTTATAACATTATCCGAGAAACCTGTTGGCGTTAGACTGTTCTGCTAGTATCAGTTGCTTAAATGGTTGGTTGCTTTTACTTGCTTTAATTTGTTGCTGGTTACTTTCAGAATTTGCAAGCCAAGACCTGGTTTTGATCATTCAAGATCATCATGGCGTGCTATACTTAGCTTCTTCTGGCATCAAGCTTAACATAGAGGGTGACAATTTGTTGTCTTTGATGCACTTTATGATTTCCTTATCTACCAGCCGGAGTTTGCCTTTGCTTCCTAGCACTGTTCTCACACTGAGTTACTTGCTAACTTCTCATGGAGTTGAAGGTAAAGAATCAGCTATTCAAATAGTAGATGGCATTTTTTTTTCTTCTTTTGACACAAGTAGATGGCATGTTTTAATACTCTAATTTTCACTTGTTGTCTCTAATCAGTAATTTTTGTTTTGTTGTGATTAGCGGTAAGACTGAGAACTTTGTTATTTGTACTACCTCTGACGTACATTATGGAAAAGATGCTCGGTTGGGTTGATAATCCGATGCGGTTCCATCAACGGGCACCTCACTTTCACATGGAAGTGAAGGTAATCTTTCATTGATTTGGTAGTGGTAGGCCACTAGTGTTAAAAATTATGTATTCTATTTTTTAAGGTTGAGACATGCAGTTGTGTTCATGTCATGTTAACAACCATCTCTATCTTTTTCACACAAGTATTCGCATATGATCATTTGTTTTCTGACGTTTGTATTAAATTACTTGTAGCTTGTCTCACTGTAGAATGCATGTAACTATATATATATATTTTTTCTTTGTGGTACTAAATGGCTATGGGACTATGATAATTCCATTTATATGTTATGTTGAAAGCATATTAGCATGCAATTGTGTAAGTATTTATGTGCTATGTTCTCGCTGGTCTACATTAATACATTTGGTGCATGTACAGGGCAACAATCTTTTGATCTATCAGGAGGAGCAAGGTGGGTCTTTAACTGAACGAGGTGCTGACCATGAGGAGCAAGATGGCTCTTCAATTGAGGGAAGTGTTGACCTGCACGATCAAGAGATAGTTTAGGTGAAACAAGATGATAGTGAAGATTGTGGCTCTCAGGTAATTCGACAACTGTGAGTTGTAAAGGTGAAAATTCTTTATCTCATGGTTTTGGTGTTTGGTATTAATGCATTTTTTGGCTTCACAGGTTGATGGTAATCCGACGAATTGTGAGCTAAATGAACCTTGCTTTGATGTGCATCTAGTTACCCCAATTATGAGTGACAGTATTTTCTTCTAGTTGGTTTTAGATAGTTGTCATCTTCAAAGGAATATAGCCCATATATTTATGAATTGGCATATTTTGAGGAATTCACTCTCTAGAGTTCACATAATATTGTTTAATTCCCTCAGCCCATATGCTGTATTTTATACTACTCTTAGCTAATTAGGACGACACAGGTGAAAAGAAGTAACTCACTCACGAGTTGTGTAGCAACGCAATCCTAGTAAGAGAGCATATTTGTATAAACTTGGATGTTTCCCTTAATGTTCCAATTTCTACATAAGGTTCTATTAAAAAAAAACAGCTCTAAACTTTTTAGCTTGCTACATTCTTGATTTGAATATCGAAACTTAATTTACACAAAATAAATTCCTGTCTACTCACTTTCTGCTCATGATTGCATATATTCCTCTCTCTCCGAACATGAAAGATATAGTTGCAGCGAAGAGTAATTTGGTGATTGACCGCTTGCAGAGAATTTTGGTTAACTGCGATCCCATCCCAGCTATCAATTCTCATTCTGTTTCTTGTCATGGTCATACACCTCTTTTCCAGATTCTTTTGAGTAAAACTACATTCAACAAAGATGTGGTCTCTAGTTTCCACAACGTGGTGGCAGAAGGTGCACAAAGGATCAATATCCAGTCCTCTAACTCAACTGCTCAATGGCAAGATGAATTTTGGAGAGTCGGGAATTATTGTGAAAGTCTTTGAATAGCATCAAATGTGAAGTTCTATTTAGGATAAATAGCACTATAGCCCTTTATAGTTAGTCGAAAGTGTATAAGACCCCTTATGTTTTCAAAAGTGCACCGCAACCACCTATGATTTTGAAAACGCAGCACTACAACCCTCTCCGTAAAAAAATCATTACTTTTAACGAAGAGTGTATTACACACGCATTAAGTGTGATTGTTTATGTTTTTTCGCTTAAAATGTTACTTAGTTGGACAAAAATGCATTTATATTATTATCAAGACGTAGTCACCGTGGGCTCTTGTGGATGTGCTTATCACTGATCAATGTTATCTCTTCAATTGTGTATCCAATGTATCTTATAGTGCACTTCCGTTCCTAGTTTATAGGATATGTATTGTTCAGTTGTTATCTTACTTTGGCTATATAAAGCTTTTATGATGTACAACATAGATACATATAAATGAAACACTTTTCCACTGCTTATCTAAATCTTACATGGTAACTAGAGCCTGATTGACTCCAACGAGAAAGCAATTTTTTTTTCCTTTTGTAACAAAGTGACCTTTTTTTTCCCGCTGCATCAGAATCATGGTTCAATCAACCACTATGGCTTCTACTTCCAGTACGGCTTCATCAACTTCCATCGCTGGCAATGTGTCTGTTTCAGCCCCTCTCTTCGATGGCCTTATTGTTATCAACGCTGCTGCTCAATTGCCTTTAAAGTTGACGCCGAACAACTTTCCTGCCTGGAAAGCTCAGTTTGATGCTCTTCTCATTGGGTAAAATCTTATGGGCTATCTGGACGGCTCCACCGCCGTTCCACCGGCCACAGTTCTTGACAACGGTAAAGCTACGCCAAATCCTGCCCATGCCTAATGGGTACGCCAAGACATATTTCTTCTTCATGTCGTTCTAGCCTTATTGTCTGAAGGCGTTGTCTCTCTCTGCACTTTCGCTGCCACTGCTCGTGATGCCTGGAACAAGCTCCACAAATTGTATGCCAATAAATTCAGGTCGCGTATCATGAATTTAAAGGAGAAGTTAACCAACATATCTCATGGTAACCTGGCTGTTACTGATTATTTGCAATTGATACGGAGCACTGCTGATGAATTGGCTTTGGCTAGTACGCCAGTTAATGATGATGATCTCACCATTTTCGCTCTAAATGGTGTCGGGAGTGGGTTCAAAAAGAGTTCCGTTGCTCTTAGGGCTCGCGACACACCAATTTCATTCAAGGAGCTGTACGATAAGCTGGTTGAATATGAGGTATCATTGAAACGAGAGGAGACTCACCCTGTATCTTCTCTTCTTACAGTGAATACCACTCGCACCTCTCAAAATTATTCAGGGAATCAGTCAAGGACAGGTTCAAATAACTACAATGATAAAAAAAGGTGGCAACTCATCCAACAATTCCCCACGGCGAAACAACAACTACAAATCAAATGTTGTGTGTCAATTTTGCGAGAAAAAAGGACACTCCGCCAAGCAATGTTTCACCGCCAAGCGTTTGATGCAACAACCTGTTGCTAATAACATTTCCACTCGACAGACTCCCTCAAATAATTGGCTTCTGGATTCGGGTGCTTTTCACCATGTCACCACTGATTTGGCCAACTTATCTTTGCATCAAACATACGAGGGGCCTGATGATATTTTGTTGGGAGATGGTTCAGGTCTTGAGATATCGCACACTAGTTCTTCCTTTCTTCCCACTTCTTTTAAATGCTTCACTTTGCAGAATGTTCTTTGTGTTCCCTCTATTAAACAGAATCTTATTTCTGTTGCCAAATTATGTCAATCTAATGATGTGTTTGTGGAATTTTTTCCTTCTTTTTTTGTTGTTAAGGATTGCACCACGGGGGCACCAATCCTTCGAGGCCGGAGCAGGAATGATGTATATGAGTGGTCGAGTACCAACACCAGTGGCGCAGTTTCTTCCAATCAAACTCTATCCTGCCTCACTGTCCGCATCAATCCATTTGATTGGCATAAGCGTTTGGGCCATCCTTCCACTTGCATTCTTAGTCATTTTTTTAAGAATAAATTGTTGCATGCATCATCTGTCCATCTGGATAATTTTTCTTGTCACTCGTGTTTAAGTAATAAAAGTCAAAAGTTGTCTTTTGGCACTTCTTCAATTACTAGTCGTCACCTTTTGGATTTAATATATTCTGATGTATGGGGTCCTGCACCAATCATCTCAATTGATGGCTATCACTACTATGTTGTATTTATTGACCATTTCACTAAATATGTGTGGTTGTCTCCCATGACCTATAAATCTGATGTTTTCTCAATCTTTCAAAAGTTTAAAATTATGATGGAAAAATATTTTAACTTATCAATTGTCTCCCTGTATACGGATGAGGGCATTGAGTACAAAGGATTGCGGTTGTTTTTAATATACCGATGGGGGCACTTAGTTGGGTGCAAATGGGTATTTCGAATTAAAAGAAATCCTAATGGGTCGATTGCTAGGTACAAAGCATGCTTAGTTGCAAAGGGGTTTAACCAAAAACAAGGAGTTGATTATCGTGATACATTTATCCCGGTCGTAAAACCCACCACCATTCGTACAATTTTGTCAGTGGCTTTAAGCTTTCATTGGCCAATTTCTCAGCTCGATGTCAACAATGCCTTCCTTCATGGTCGGCTTGCTGAGGAGGTTTATATGCAACAACCTCCTGGCTTTGTTGACGAGTAACATCCCACTCATGTTTGTCGTCTTCATAAGGCACCTTATGGCTTGAAATAGGCTCCTAGGGCCTGGTATACTGAGCTTTGTAATTTTTTGCTACACTTTGGCTTCAAAAACTCCAAATCGGATGCATCTTTGTTCATTTATAAGTCTGATACTCTAACCATCTATTTTTTAGTCTACGTGGATGACCTGCTTGTTACAGGTAATGATCCACAATTTATCTCCAAATTCATAGTTGCACTCTCTCATCGGTTCTTTGTGAAAGACTTGGGTCCCCTCAATTACTTCCTTGGCATAGAAGCAGTGCAAACATCTCATGGCCTATTCCTCTCGCAACACAAGTACATTCGGGACCTACTCTCGAAACATCACCTTTCGGGGTTGAAGACGTCCTCTACACCTATGTCTTCTATGGGCTGTCTAGTGCTTAATGACGGCACGCCGCCAGCAGATGGCAAAGAATACCGCAGTTTGATGGGAGGTCTTCAATATCTTCTTCTCACGAGACCTGATATTGCCTACTCTGTAAATAAATTGGCTCAGTTCATGCATTCTCCTTGTCAAAGCCACTAGTCCGCTGCCAAACGCTTGCTGCGTTATCTAAAGCAAACACTTAATTATGGTCTGTTCTACAAGAGGGGTCAGCCGCTGAATTTTTATGCCTATTCTGATGCGGATTGGGCTGGGGACAAGGACGATTATACATCTACTACTACATATATTTTGTATCTTGGTACGAATCCGGTCTCTTGGTGTTCTAAGAAGCAATGTATAGTTGCTCGCTCTTCTACCGAAGCCGAATACAGGGCAGTAGCATCGACAACTACAGAAATCAATTGGGTTACGAATTTGTTGCATGAGTTGGGTCTTCCACCCTTTGATCGTCCAGTGATTTTTTGTGACAACTTAAGTGCCACGTATTTGAGTGCCAATCCCGTTTTCCATTCACGAATGAAGCATGTCTCCTTAGATTTTCATTTTGTCCGTGACATGGTCATGGCTGGTCTTTTTCGTGTTACACATGTCCCCACGTCTCGGCAACTTGCAGACGTGCTTACCAAGCCCTTGTCGAAGTCGCAATTTGTCTCTATCTTGATGATGTCTACAAATCAGTCTTAATTCTGATTATAAAACATGTAATTTTATCGTATGATAGAACATTCAAATCATGATGATAGGATTAAAGCCATAATTGCTTTTTAAACTCGTTTTTCACATGACACATCCTATTAATGAAAAAAATATTTTTTAATGATTTTGTTAAATTTAAATAATTAACTCTTTTAAATATCAAAAAATTATTGAAAGAAATATTCTAGTACATTGTACAATTAATAAACAAATATATTTGATATATAGTAATTTTTATTTTAAATTAATACTCAATAAATTGATAATCTATTTTAAATAATAAAATTGTCTACGCCTAACTTGGAACCAGTTTACTAAATCAATAATCTCAATAATATTGTTAGATAATGTATTTTAAAAAAAGAGTAAAATGTATCATACCCTCCTGTGTTTTTAAAAAGTTGTATCATAAACTCTGTGTTTTTAAAAGTCGCGTTATAGACCTTGTGTTATGAAAAATGTTGCATATTGCCCTCCGATGTCTGTTTTTCTGTTAATTTTAACGTGGATTGTTCTACACACGCCAATGATGTGAAGATGGCATTTATCATACTGTAAAACAAATGAAAAATGACTAAAATACCCATTCTCTTATTAGTACCCTTCTTTTAAATTAACCCCTTTTTTTTTTCTTTTGTTTATCGTTTTTTCTTTTCTTTTTCACTCTTCTTCTTTCTCACCATTTGGACATCCCACCATCACCACATTTCTCTACCATAAATTACTTTAAAAGCTCACCATTAATAATCTTTTGAGAATCCTCTCGCATATACATCATTTTCGTATAAAAATTTAACTTCGAAAATGGTTTAATTTAATTTAACCTTGTTGTTGGGTTTCAAACTAAACTTCAATTTTTACAAAATTTCATAATCTTAAAATATTTATTATTGTCTATTTGTTATCTGAATCTTTGTGTTGATGATTTCTCAAAGGTTGATGGTTGGTGAGATAGTTGATGGAGGTGGTTTGCGAAAATAACAGACGTGGTTTCAGGTGGTTTTTGGCCGAAAGAAAATAAATATTTGTCAGCCAGCAAATTAAACAAATGAACCCATTTAACATAGTGGTAGAGTGTGAGATTTGTAAGCTAAAGCGCGCGCAGGATCGAATCCTTTTAGCAGCAAGCTTATAAATTTGTGTTAAGATACTTGCCACTTGTCATCAAGGCATTGGTTAATAGCTTTATTCTCCTTAAAATCCAAAACAACGTCGTTTTTGGATTGTCTTCAACCTTCACCAAGCAGCATTTTAGGCCATGAAAACAAAATTAAAAAATTCATATCTTTTTCATTTCTTATTCAAATAGCATGAAACTTGAAGCGTTGGATTCATAATTTTAAGGACAATGAAGAGAAATAAAATTTATATGAATTTTTTATTTTATCAATATTCCATTATTATGTCTATGTTAAAAAAAGAAATTTAAAATGCTAGATAAAAAAATATTTCTTAAACAAGGGTAATTTGGTCTTTTATGCCTTTTGACTAACAGAGTTAAATGAGAGGTCAAATTGGAACGAGTATGCAACATTTTTCATAACACAGAGTCTATAACGCGATTTTTGAAAACACATGATTTATGATATAACTTTTTAAAAACATAAGGGGGTATGGTGTATTTTACTTTAAAAATAATAATTTATATTTTATAGGTTCAGTTATTTTATAAACTAATATTGGCTACAAAGTATATAAGAAATTGAGTATAAGATTTTCTCAGAATATGAATAACTAGTAGTTTGTCTTATCTTCTAGTTCTATTCCTACTAGAATTAGTAGATTCATATCTTTTATTCTTATTAGACTTCTATTTGTTTTTTAAATTTGTCAGGAAAAATATAAGTCAATTTTCAACAATTATTTATAAATACAATATATTTATTAAGTCAAAAAAATTAAAAATATCTTTAAAAATTAATGATTATTGATTTATCGATAAGTTGATATCTAATTGACAGGTGATACTG
This sequence comes from Ehretia macrophylla, assembly GCA_037974665.1. Lineage (NCBI taxonomy): Eukaryota > Viridiplantae > Streptophyta > Magnoliopsida > Boraginales > Ehretiaceae > Ehretia > Ehretia macrophylla. Next base: position 65,868,076 of record CM075769.1, read on the forward strand.
TGTAAATATTCGTTAATAAATGTTGGTTATACTCATAATATGTTGGTATTCTTAGATGGTATTCACAAGCTAGTGAGTAAAAACTGATCAGGTGAGTCACAAGCAAAACAAAAAAGGTCGACCAACTGCGCTGTTTGCATCAATTGAAGGCTGAATGGATAATCAAGCAACCAAAGAGATGATTGAGAAGAAGCAGCAGAAAAAAGACATTGTAATGTTTTTTTGGTTCTGTTTGGTTCATGTATGTACGGGTGCAGCATTGGGGTCACTGATGTGGTCCAACCATGGCAGTGATTCATGGCTAGTAACCATGGCTGATTCAGTTAAACTGTTTCAACGCTTTCCTGACCGTCATTTCCTTTTTTTTTGGCTATGTGTAGCAAGGGTGGTTGGTCAAGGGCTTTTTGTTTATTTTGTGTTGTGTTACTGTGAGACTCGGGACTACACCTTGTTAAAATACACCCGAAACCTTATTGTTCCAGTCACTTCCCTTTTAGCAGTATGCCCCTGTGGAGAAAACTATTTGTTGTTTATCTCCCTCATTTTAGGCGCTGCCGGGGGATTGTTCTTTTATTTGGCAATACAAATGCCTGAGGATTTGAGAGTCACTGAGCCTCTGCTTTCTTTGGCCTTTGCATTCCTTTTGTATTTCCATCAAATTTTAATGTGCAGTGTCTTTTTAGTTGTGTATTTTCTGGATTTATACTCCCTTCGCAAAGTTCCAGCTGACCAAGCTTCAACGAAACATGTCCAAAATACTCCACTATGTCATGTCCAAAATATTGCACTATTAGCTGATGACGTTTCACGTGACCGAGGTTTGTATATGTTTTATTTACTAGCTTAACTATTAACATTTATAAAATTGTTTTGTCTCATAATATGTATGTTTGTTATTTACCTTTTTTTTTCAGTCGTTCTCGAGGTTCCTCACCATGAAATACTGCTTGAAGTAAGAGAGGGTCGTGGAATGCTCTATTTGAGGACTTGTGGTGCAGTGTTTCTTCTCAATCACAAGCTGTCATCGTTAGTATGCATCATCATATTCTGGATCGTGGAGCAAAATTTGGCTGTCCATGATTGCGGTAAATCATGTATCTTTAATCTCATAAATTTCATTAGTTATGTTGTCTCTATGTGTGCTATGTCTTGATTAACCAGACAAAACTGGAGTAAAGGCATAAAGTCTTTTTACAAACTGATTTTGTGATTTTTTTTTTCTTATTATTCATCTTTGAAATCTATTGGAATTCTATTGTTCGTCTGCTGGTACAAGTTGCTTAAATGGTACGGGTTGCTTCTAATTGTTGCTGGTTATTTTTCAGAGTTTGCAAGCCAAGACCTGGTTTTGATCATTCAAGATCACCAAGGCGTGCTACACTTAGCTTCTGGCATCAAGTTTTCCATAGAGGGTCACAATTTGTTGTCTTTGATTCACTTTATGATATCCTTATGTACCAGCCAGAGTTTGCCTTTGCTTCCTAGTACTGTTCTCACACTTAGTTACTTGCTTACTTCTCATGGACTTGAAGGTAAAGAAACAGCTATTCGAATAGTAGATGGCATATTTTAGTATTTTAGTTTTCACTTGTTGTTTCTAATCAGTTATTTTTGTTTTGTTATGATTAGCTGTAAGACTGAGAACTTCGTTATTTGTACTACCTCAAACGTACATTATGGAAAAGATGCTCTGTTGGGTTGATCATCCGATGCGATTCCATCAACGGGCACCCCACTTTCACATGGAATTGAAGGTACTCTTTCATTGGTTTGGAGTTGGTAGGCCACTAGCTAATTAAAAGATGTGTAATTTTAAGCGTTTAGTAAGATGACGGTCTGTTTTTTTCAGGTTGAGATATGCGCAGTTGTGTTCATGTCATTCTAACTACTGTCTCTATCTTTTTCACACAAGTATTGGCATATAATCATTTATTTGTTGACATCTATATTAACTTGCTTGTAGGTTGTCTCACTGTAGAATTCATGTAACATATCCTTTTTTTTCTTTTTCTTTTTGGTACTAAATGGTTATGGGATTATGATAATTCCATTATATTTATCTATTATATATGTTGAAAGCATATTAGCATGGAGTTGTGTAAGTATTTGATTAAATGCTATATATGTTCATGCTGGTCTACATTAATGCATTTGGTGCATGTATAGGGCAGCAAACTTATGATCTATCACGAGGAGCAAGATGGCTCTTCAACTGAACGAGGTGCTAACCATGAGGAGCAAGATGGCTCTTCAATTAAGGGAGGTGTTGACCTTCATGATCAAGAGGTAGTTGAGGTGAAACAAGATGATAGTAAAGACTGTGTCCCTCAGGTAACTTGACAACTAGAATTTAGTTGTAGATGAGGTGAAAATGATGTTTGTCTCATGGTTTTGGTGTTTTGGTGTTTTGGCTTCATAGGTTGATGGTAATCCGACAAATTGTGGGCTAAATGAAACTACTGACAGAGGAAGTCAATGGCGAGAGAGTGGGTTTGATGTGCATCTAGTTACACCCATTATGCTGCTACTATTTATTATATATGAGATAGTGTCTTAGTTGATATGTTGTTTGTTCACATTGTTTGATTCCCTCAGCATTCGCATACCTCTCTTCAACCGGAACAATTTTACTGCAGAAGCAGTTATTAAGGTTATCTGTCAGGACTGATTATTCTGTTAAGGAGAGTCGTTGGCTCAGTTTGATTCTCCAATGCTAATTTGTTCTGTTTAATACTCTTTAGGTGCTAATTAGGACACAGGTGAAAAGATTATTAATCGTGCCTTACCGGTTGTTTACCAACGCAATCCTAGTAAGAGTCTTCGTATAGAATGAGGTTAAATGAGAGAAAATTAAAATGGATGCTTTAGGTGTTGTTGAAATGGCTATGGAGGAAAAGCAATGTACTTAGCTGTTGAGGGGAAGAACAGCTGCTTGCTGTGCTCTCATTTGTCCGTCAAAGTCCCCTTGTACTACTGCTACTAATTACTATTATAATTTTTTTGTCAGACTACTACTATTATAATGAAATTTCGTTTTTCCATTTAGTTCTTTTCTTGACTTTTGACACAAATAAAAACATCAATTTGTCGCGCCTAATGTCGCGGGCCTCATTTCTCCTGAGTTCGGACACCTAGATTTTTCAAGATATACCATATGTATTTGTATATTATGTGTAATATTCGTACTTGTGCTGACTAATTTTAACCTAGTTATTGGGGTTTATTTGTATTTATTGACCCAATGAACTTAGTTCTAACTTCAAGAAATTCATGTGATTAGCAAAAAATTTACTCTTAGTCTGTAACACTTCGAGAACATTGATGTCTCGAGTTTATTTATTAGGAGATGGGATAAATTGTTTGCAAATTGACTTGAAATTTTTTTACTTCGAGATACGCTTCTTTGGGATTGGCTTAGCAATCCTCCTTTGACTCTCTGTAATTTGATTCAATCTGACTTTATGTCTACGAACATTGGATGATATGTATTTCTTTTTTTATGAAATGCAATACATTTTTATGACCAAAAAAAATAAAAAGTTTGGCTATTAGGTGAAAGTTGTGAAATAAGTGGCTTTTATGTGCAAGCCTCTTTAAGTTTCCAATTATTGGTTTTGGGCCTTTGGCTGGCAATCTTAGCTGGTTTTTGGTTTTCGGGAAATCGGGCTCTAGGTCTGTGGCTATGTGTTGGTATGAATTTGGACGACTTTAATCCACTGTCTAATCTGATCTCAGGATTCCTATTTTCAAGCTTTGGACCAAGTTCCCTTATTATTGGTCTTTTTTGTTATGTTATTGGACTTGCGCTTGCTTTTGTTTTCCAATGCGCTTGGAAACATGCAGTATTTAATAGTCGAACAAGTTATCATAATGTACAAGGTAATAACCATTTATAGTTGTACCCATTAGTCAAGAACCGAATCTTTTCAACTATCGCAATCTCCCCCTGCAATACTCTAATAATGATTTTGGACTTCAAACCTAAATTACATATTATGCCAATTTCAAGCCTAAAGTTAGGCTCTGCTTAACTTAATTTTTTGACACTTAAAAGTATTTTTTGTGCGTTATGAAACTTATCTCACCTATTTGATCAATTTCTAAAAGTGCTTTTAAGTTAATGCAAAAGTTGAAAAAAATTAAAAAATAAGAAGCTCCAAATTTGAGCTTTTCAAAATTAGCTTTTGCGAAGTTATTTTTATATAATGTGACGTTATTTTTTTTTTCTTTCTCAAATATACCAATTTTTATTTTTTAAAGTATAATATTATCCTCAAATTTTCTAAAAGTTCAATATTGCTTAATATAGGTCAAATAGTCAACGATTTTTGTTTAACAACACTTCGAACCAAAACTCTACTGCAAAAGTTCTACATTTCAAAAGTTAAAATTTCACAGCCAAACAGTGCCTTACTCTCTTTATTTTTGCAGCTTTAATTTCTTTTTTGTCAACTAGAGATTTGCATTAATTAAACAATCAAAAAATACTACACAAAAGGACCAAACAAAGTACACCAACCCAAACCAAAAAAGGATAGACGCTATGCCCAACCCAGAATAAAGGCCACGAAATAAATACCAAACATAACAAAAGACTTAAAAGCCCACCAAATTTTAAATCAAAATACAAAGGAGGCCCAAGTCCATGCCCAAGCCCTAAACCTAACAAAAGAAAGCCATGCCCAAATATTTGTGTGTGATCTAAGATTTTAGCTAACATTTCATTTTCTTTAAAAACTCTTTTATAACGTGCCCTAATAATAACAAGAAACACCATTTTATGATTTTTTATTCTCTTTTTTACTATTTGATTCCACTCTCGGCCTTGACCTCATCACTAAGGTACATATTTGTGTGTTTCTCAATTTTTACTTTTAAAGATTGCTCGGTAAGTTGCTTCAAATATTTCAACCCAAAAAAAAAAAAATTGCTTCTAAAATTTCTGCTTCCCTTGTTTTCTCAACTTCTGGTACTTATGAATTATGAGGTGGAATAGGTGAAAACCTAGGGAAAAGGAGGCGAAAACCTAGAGAAAAGAAGGCGAACATGACATTTACGTACTGTACTCAAATCATTACTTTCAAGTTTGTAATAGACCCACCAAATTAATTGGAACAAAGCGATCGAAATGTGGAATTCTAATTTTTCCAATTTCAATCATGTGCTTAGTGAGCTTGGATAAATTAAAGTAACTTGACATGAATATGCGAGTGTGATGAGATGAATTTGAGTAGTTTCTTTGATTTTCTAACAGAATGGCGCGGTTTGATTTTTGGGTCATTGTTTGATAAAGTCACGTTTGACTTTTGCCAGGTTTAGACAACCACACCCCCCCCCCCCCCCCCCCCCCAACCAAAAAAAAAAAAAAAAAAAAAAGAGACTTTTATCAGGTTATGCTAGAAATTGATTGCCCAGAGTTGCAAGTGGTCAATAGAAGAGAGAATTTTTGGATTAACCTAAATTGATTCTCTCAATCTTTTAAATATATGACCGACTAATTTCATCATAACTTATTTCACTCGAGTCAAACTCCCTTGTGGTTCTAACACGTGATCAGGACAAGGAAGCTACAACTTTTTGGTGGGTTACTAAAGGTTAGCTTATCTTTTTTTTTTTTTTTTGGTCAGTAAAGGTTAGCTTATCAGATAGGATATTGATGCTATCTTTTTCTACAATTCGATTGGAACTAGTACATCTATACATTGCGAAATGTGCACAGCATATAGTTCAGTTTGTAGCTTAAGATAAATAAAAATAATAGTAAACAACAATTGGCATACAATTGATCAGATAAGGTGAGCAGCTTCGGTGAATAATATAGATACCTGGTATCTTTATGAGTTGCGATGAGAACCGTTTAAAAAATGTTTTTATGTTTTTGACGTATGAATCTTATGTATAGGTGACCATCACACACTTGTGTCTAACATGTTAGACATTTTAAACTAGTTTCTTTTTACATGTTGTGTATTTTCTGCAAGTATTCAATGCTGAAGAGTTGTAGTCAACTTCAACTTTATATCGTTCTAGGGTAAGAAACATGACCTAAATTTAGGACCAGAAACCACTTGTAAGATGCCTTAATTTGGCTTGCATAATATATAGGGACAAATAAAGAAGGAAACTAAAGAAAATAAACAAGAAAGTAAATTAGTATTCTCCGAACAAAAAGTAAAAGCATTCAAATCGGTTCACGTCATAACATCACGGATGTTTTTTAGATAGTTCCCATGCAGAAAATTTAGGTCCTCGTTCTAAATATTGGTCTTTGTTTTAGTGGGAAAACAAAACAAGAACACATGAAATCATAAAACATGTGTTTTGTTTTCTTGTGCTTGAGAATATGTTTTTCAAAACAATTTTTTAAAACAATTATCGAAATCAACCCATGCTTAAATAAATTTTTCTGTTTCTCTATTTTTGAAAACAAAATATTGTTTCCGGAAGCTATTCCAAACAACCCCCAAAACCTTCCTCATGTTCCGAGTACTTTCTTCCATTTTGATTGTTAAGATAATTGGGTTTCTATCTTAAAATCAATTGGTGTTAAGTGAAGTAGTCCAAGATCTTATTAAGTGATCTAAGAGTTTTTGATTTTTCGATGTAGGACAACTGCATATTTTAACCTGATTTGAGATAGGTCGCACGCAGAAGATGAATGAGACTAGACCATGAATCTAGCTCTGATACCATATTAAGATAATTGAGTTCAATCTTAAAACCAATTGGTGTCAAATGGAGTAGTCCAGAATTTTATTAAGTGGTCTAAGAATTTCTGATTTTTCAATATAGAACAAGTGCATATTCTAACATTAATGTTCGTGAAAATAAAAAACTTAATTTCTCAATACATGTTCATTGAAACGGGAATGAATACTATGAACAAGATTCTAAGGTTATGAATTATAAATTTACTTCACAATTATTAAATTTTACTCATAACATGTCACTACAAAAAAAACGGCTTTAGGCGACCACCAAAGTCGTCTCCATGCCGTCGCCAAATTGATATTGGCGATGGCTGGCAACGGCGTAGAGATAAATATTGGTTGTCGCCAAAAGTAGCATCGCCAAGTTGTCTCCCCGTCGCCATATCGTCGCATTTGGCGACGGCATTTTAGTCGTCTCCATATTCGTCTCCGAATCGTGTCCCAAAAATATCATCTCCACACCGTTGCCAAAAGCTCTTTGTCTCCACTCCATCTCCATCTCGTCTCCAAAAAATAGTGTCTCCATTCCGTCTCCATGTCGTCTCCAAAAACTAGTGTCGTCTCCCATCCGTCTCGACTTCGTCTCCAAAAAATTGTGTCGCCATTCCGTCTCCACGTCGTCTCCAAAAACTAGTGTCGTCTCTCATCCGTCTCGACGTCGTCTCCAAAAAATTGTGTTGTCATTCCGTCTCCACGTCGTCTCCAAAAAATAGTGTCTCCATTCCATCTCCACGTCGTCTCCAAAAAATAGTATCTCCAATCCGTCGCCACGTCGTCTCCAACAAATAGTGTCTCTAATCCGTCTCCAAGTAGTCGCCAAAAATATAGTTTCTCCACACTCCATACATTCCGTCTCGAAGCCGTCGCCAAAATTGCAACTCTCGAAATTTAATTTATTTTTTTGTTTTTCAACTAAAACCTTTAAATCTCCAGTTTTTATTAATTATTTGATTATTAAATGAAGATATAATACACATTCATATAATATAAATTATATTTAATTTATATTGAAAACTATATTGTACCACACCATTAATAAAGTAAACAAATCATAAACATAATTTAACACACTCGTTGCACATATTAACATAACAAAAAAACATGAAACTATTCTTCATTTCCATCATCGGGTTGAGGCGGATCCTGATGAGCAGGTGGCTTCATCATCATCTTTGTCAGCAGTGCGATCTGTGCACGCAGTTCTCGAAGTTCAGCATTGTGTTCTTCTTGAAGTCGTTCAATCCGCTCAGTGTGTTCTTGTTGCGCTTTACGCAATTCCTCATTCTCTGAGATGTGTAGATCGAGCTTATCATTCAATGTTGTCGTCGCCCGAGCAACAGCCTGATGTATCTCTATCTCTGTGATCTGGCGTCTGCCTAGTGGGTTGTGGTGTGCAGAAGACACTGAACCAGTTGACCCGACCCCATATATGCGCCCTCGGTTTGGTTTGCCCACAACCTGCAGGAAGAGTGCATCATAGTCTATCGGTGTCGCTGCTGAATCGGACTCCGAAGAAACAGTTGCCTGCTGCACCAATTCCTCATAATCAGCCTGTACGACAGAGCATATGACTTAATCATTTTAGACATTTCGTTGGTATATATATATATATATATCCCTAATTTTTTTCCTATTAGCATTAACTTGCACATACCATGGTCTGTTCTGCCCTAGGGTCTGTGAATGGACCGTCTGGTCCCTTGCGATGAGCCCTTGCAAATACATCAGCCCTAGTCACTGGTGCCCCCCGTTCTTCTGCCTACAAATTTTTTAAAAAGGAAAACATAACTTCAAAAGCATTTATGATATGTTATATAATTCAATATAATTACGACATTTTGTTCATTACATACCAATCTCCTTGCAGCCTCTTCATAGGGGATAGGTCCTAAATGATGTGGAGATGGCCGATGCAGTCGGTTATTCGAATTTCGCTGTGAAATTGCCTGCCATTCAGGGGTTTCCCACTTTTCTTTTAACTGATCCCACGCGCCATCGCCCACCCACCTCGGCTTCTTATTACGTGTCCGTCCTTTATTAAGGAGGTCACGTATACGAGATCCAGCATTCGAATCAAACATTCGGCGAAGCGCTGCTTCCTCACTTGGGTACCACTTGTAGACCCTCTGCAGCCATAAATTAAAGCATATAACATATTATTTTAACAGTATTCAACCCATTGATTATAACAAATATCATTACATAAAATATATAAACACTTATTTATCATACCTGAAAATTAGCGAACCACCTATCCCTAACACCATCGGGGACCTCAGTCCAACTCCCCCAAGGCTGAGAATACCCGGCGTTCATTGCTCTAGTGACTTCTCTTGTTGCTGCGTACGGTGTCCAACTACACATGAAGAAAACAAATAAATTGGATATTAAACAGCCATAACATAGGAGGAGTATTGGGATAGGGTTAACCATGGAAAAAAATACAAAATCAAATACTTACCCACCACCGTCGATTGTCAAATGTGTCCGTTTGTCAACCTGCCACGCGACGTAGGCATCGTGCAACGAGAACCCATAATATTGCCATGGCTCTATCCCAGCAGGTCGTTCTTGAGCTGCTGTAGATGACTCAGGTTGTTCAGGAAACGGTGTGGATTGAGCCATAGGGTCGGGCGCATTCGCGCCATCAACGTTTACGTGTAAATCCTCTAAACCTTGTCTTAAACCGGACGATGAAGTTGAAGGTGTAGACCTCTCATGTGGTGGTAATGGAACGTGCAAAGGCACCTGGCCTGATGCAGCGTCAATGGGCCCTCCAAACGTGCTAGTATGAGTATGTACCCTTTGTTGTGAGGGATACGAACTGTGTGGAATCCCGTGCTCCAATCCTACTGATGATGACGATGAGCCACGACCCGTCGACGGCTGACCGACAGAAGACCCATGACCAACCGATTGCGGTGCTCCTATGGACCCATGACCAACTGAATGCGGTGCTCCTGTCGACCCCCGACCTACTGAGTTCGGTGCTCCTGTCGACCCACGACCAATCGATTGATATCCACCAGTGGACGTATTGGATGTACGCCCACGACCTGTACTTCCACGACCTATCCCCGTCCTGAGGAATTGTCTAATTCCTCCTGAAGAGTTATCTTTGCCTGCAACCATCTCTGTTCCCCTACAAATACACTTAAGGAATTAACTGTCAGTGCTACACACATTAATACACACATACACATGTTTCATTAATTGAATTATAATTTTTAAATGTCATCCGTAAAAAAGTTGAATATATCAACATGATTGTTACATTTTTTTTCCAAACTAAGTATCATCTTCTTCGTCATCATGAATGTCATTATCATCACCGTCATCATCATCATTATCATCATCACCATCATCTTCTTCATCTTCATCTTCTGAATTATCATCATCATCATCATCATAATCTTCTTCTTCTTCGTCAATCTCCTCGTCCTCTTCTTGAGTATCATGTTGAGCATGTAAATCATTAATATCTTCATATGATATTTCTATGTTGTCACCCGATGCATGACAAAGTGGAGGTAAACTAGCATCAATCGGCTCTACTTCGGCCACATTCATGTCATTTGACTGAAAAGCTATTTCTTCTTCTCCTACACTCTGTTGTCTTGATAGGTCATACAAATTTCTTGGACGGATTTTAACCACAGCCCACCAATCCATTCGATCCCTTTTCGCTCCTGGGTATTTACAGTAGTACACTTGTTGTGCTTGTTCAGCCAAAACAAACGGTTCATATTTTTGATACTTTCTCTTAATGTTCACTTCAATCTGTCCGGTCTTCAGATGATGCTTCACCCCTCTGTCCTTTGTGGAATCATACCAGTCACACTTGAAAAGAACGACCCTTGTATATTGCAATGTTGGATTATGATATTCAAGTTCAATAATGTCGTTCAAAACTCCATAGTATCCAACATCCTCAGTATTACTATCATTTATCCCTTTAACAAACACTCCACTATTGTATGTTGATTTTATCTTCCCAAAATTTAATGTATGAAACCGATAACCGTTGACCAAGTATCTTGACCAACTGCGAACCCGTCTACTAGGCCACATTGAAAGACATTTTACACGATCATCAATGCCATTAGTGCCTATCAACTGCAAATCGCATAATAAGGTGATTATGCAAAGTTAAATGAACTCGTTAATTTAACAACAATTACACTTCTTAACATATACTTACATGGTGATATAACCACATCGGAAAATTATTGTACACTTCATATTGAATTTCCGTCGAACACAATTCGGGATAGTTTTGGCGAAGATATTCCTCAAACATGCTGTGGAAAAAAAAAATTTGTCGGCTAAATCATGTAGTTAAGTGTATGAGGAACAGTGAGTTCCAATTTTCAAATAATATACTTATTCGTACCAGATATAGGGGGAAACTTCTCGACAATTGGTTAAAACATAAATGTGTGCCGCATGCAGTTCTTGATCATTTAAGTTTCGTTATGTTTCCTTCCCAATTGGACATCCCGGGTAAGTAAATATAGATAAACAACCATCAGGGTATGTCACCTCGTTGTATTGGTTATTCCGCGGAATACTTCTTGTTCTAGTACCCACGTGTGATTCAAAATAATAAGAACAAAATGTTGATGTCTCCAGAATGTGATAAGCTTCACAAATTGATCCTTCAACGTGTGCTTTATTCTTAACTTTCCGTTTCAATCTTTGCAAAAACCTCTCGAACGGATACATCCAGCGATATTGTACCGGACCACCACAAATGGCTTCATATACCAAGTGAATTGTCAAATGCTCCATCGAATCGAAGAAACTAGGGGGTAACATCTTCTCCAAATTGCAAAGTGTGACGACAATATTTTCTTGCATCCTTTCCAAATCGGTCATTTGAAGAGTTGTGCAACATAGATTGGTAAAGAATAAACTTAGTTGGGCAAAAACTTGCCAAACATGTTTCGGTAGTAGCTCACGTAAAGCAATCGGAAGCAATCTCTCCATAAATACATGACAATCGTGACTCTTCATGTGTGACATCTTCAATTCTTTCATGTCCACACATCGAGATAAATTGGAAGCATATCCATCAGGGAGTTGTAGGTCTCTAACCCATTCAAGCAATGCTTTCCTTTTATCAACAGGAAGTGTGTAAACACCCATCTTCAGTTCATGCTCACCGCATAATTCCGGACGATCACAAAAGGTTGATACATCAACTCTAGCTTTGAGGTTGTCTTTTGTCTTACCCTTGACCGCCATCACCGTGTTGAAAACATTATCAAACACATTTTTTTCAATATGCATCACATCCAAATTGTGTCTGACAAGATGTGTCTTCCAATAAGGCAAGTCCCAGAAAATACTTCTCTTCGTCCAATTGTGCCAATCCCCAAAACCGGATAGTTTGCTTTCTCTCATGTCGTTTATGTTTGGGTAATCTTTCACTAGTTCCCACAACTGCATACCATCTAATCTTGGCGGTGGTGGATCAGTTTCAACTCTACCTTTGATAAAATTCTTTTTGTCACGCCTTAATGCACTATTCAATGGTAAGAACTGACGATGACAATCAAAGAAAGAATTTTTTCTACCTGCTGGTAATCGAAATGCTTTAGACTTATCCATACAATACGGGCATGACAGCTTTCCATGTGTGCTCCATCCAGACAACATACCATATGCTGGGAAATCATTTATTGTCCACATCAAAACAGCCCTTAACATAAATTTTTTTTTTTGTGGCGACATCATAACAAGGTGCACCTTCGAACCATAAATTTTGCAATTCTTCGATTAAAGGCTCCAGGTACACATCAATATTCTTCCCAGGATTCTTGGGACCTGGGATAAGCAGGGTTAAAAACATGAAAGGATCTTTCATGCACATCCACGGTGGCAAATTGTATGGTGTTAAAATGACCGGCCAACAAGAATAAGGTTTCGCATTTGAACTGAACGGATTAAAACCATCTGCGCACAAACCAAGCAGAACATTTCTAAGTTCACATGCAAATTCAGGATATACACTATCGAAATATTTCCATCCCTCAGCGTCTGAGGGATGACAAATTTTTCCTTCCTCAACCTGGTGATTCTTGTGCCACTGCATGTGCTCAGCTGTCACCTTTGACATGTATAGCATTTTCAACCTTGGAGTCAATGGGAAAAACCGTAATTGTTGATATGGTTTCAACTTACTCCATTTTGAACCATGTGTTGTTGGTTTGAAACGTCGGTGATGACAACGCGGACAACAATCTAGGTGTTTTCTGTCATTGTAGAATAAGGTACAACCGTTTACACAAACATCAATCTTCACATATCCTAGTCCCAAGGGTCTAATTAATTGCTTACACCTGTAAAAGTTTTCAGGCATCGTATGCGTATTCGGCAACGAATCCCTAACTGTTTCAATCATTGTGTTAAAGCATAGTTCGCTCATGTTATGCTCGGCCTTGACATTCATGTAACGAGACACAGCAGATAACTACGTTAAGTTTTCACAACCTTCATACAGTGGTAAATCAGCAGCCTTCAACAACTGAAAAAACTGTTGTGCTTCAATGTTAGGATCTTCTGTATAAAAGTTTTCATCACCATACCATTCTAGACCAACAGCGTCAAATACCATTGTCATATAGTTATTTCTTTCTTCTACCATCTCGTTGTAATCATTATTTTGAAAATTGGACGTACGTATATTACAATTATTTGACATGTCTTCCCCGTGTTCAGTCCATTTATAGTAGTTTACCATGAAACCTTTCCTGTAAAGATGAAGTATGACCTCCTCGGATTTTTCAAAACTGCGATTTTTGCATTTGGCACACGGGCATCTTATTTTTTCACCATCCATGTAATATCTTTGGCCACGTGCGAAATCTACGAATTCGTGTACACCAATAACAAATGCCTCGTTAAGATGCCCGTCAGGATCGTGACGATGATACATCCATTCACGACTTGTATCCATATCGAACAAAAATTTCCTATGTAATATATAACATATTAAATAAATGACTTATTGATGTTTCGTTACATTTAGAGCATAATATTGGGACCATAATAGTTACACGGACCTTTTTCTATGTAACATTATGTGTAATAAATGCATTTATGCTTAATATATGTAAATTAGTTTATTTCACCAAGATCCATGTACATAAATATCTTAATTGTAACAAATTAACTACTTACTTCTTAAGCTAACTTCCTAACTTAGCTTAAGTACCTATGGTTTAACCAAAATTTTTATTTTATTCTATTGTTTAAAATGTCTCATTTTAGTCACAACATATAATTCAAAAAGTAAATATGTCGCCCCTATTATTTTTAAGTAGTGTCAATGTTGTCCAAATGGTTTTCTTAAAATTTTAAATTCGTCTATATTATATAAGGAGAAAACTGACATTTTGTTAGGAATAATCAAAACAATAGGGACGCAATTGATAACTTTAAACATTACAGAATAAATTGAAACTTTTCAGCCAACAATAGGTACTATATTTAGACATTTTCAACAATATGGAATACACTAAATTTTTTTGCAAACAATATGGACTAAATTTGAGATTTTCCATACTTATCTTACCACTCTAATCTAATCTATGTTACTTTCTTGTATTTAAAGTCCACCATCAAACATTCATTAACAAAACCAAGCATTGAAGAAAATTAAAACACATAGTATATAATTAGAGTAATTACAACACGTACTACGACCTAACAAACCATACAATATATAAATTCAAAATACAATTCTTAAAGCAACACATATACATGCAAGACTTATACTTCTTAAGTGAAACAACATCAAAATGAATTACTTAACCTATACTTCTTACATACTAAACTACTTATCTTACTTATCTGAGTGTGTTAACATAACATATTAATTTGTCTTGCTAAACTTATGAAGTTAAATTATATATTTATTACTTATTAATTATATAAGTTTATTAAGCTAACTTATTTAATTAATTAGTCTATTATCTTAAATTTAATTACATATTAAATTAGTCAACATATCATACTATCATGGGCGTCTAACCTAATTTAACTGACTTAATTGTCAAGACACACACGGAAGATGAAATCGGTATTCTTACTTGTTAATCACCTTAAATTTCTCACTCAAATTAACTTTACTTTACTTAAACATCTTAATACAACTGCAAAAATTTAATTATCCACCAACAACAAAATACCAATTCATCCATTTACACAAACATCATATTCACCATACACTTTCAACTAAATTATCATAATATACAAAATCAAATACATAACAAATAATCACAATAACTTTAATTTAATTAAACGGATTTACATTTACTAATAAATTTATTTTAAAACTTCCAACTCGTACAATCATCAAACTCACCTGAGCCGATTGAAACTAGATAAGTCACATCCAAATATCTAAAGCCCCAAACCTTGCAAAATAAAGTCAAACACATTGTATTAATCAAAAAAATAAATGTATAATCAAAAAATATTTATTACATTAACACTATGTATTTTTGGAAAAAAAAATTTTAAATAAAATAAATCTGAAAAAAAAAATCAGAAATATATTAAGCAAATATTGCTCAACCAAATTTTTGGTTAATTAAAAAATAATTTTATTATATAAAACAAAGAAAAAAACTGAAAAATTAAAAAAAAATTATAAAACTAGGAAAAAAATAGAAAATTATACAAAAAAATACATAAATAAAATTATATATATAACAAAATAATAAAACACATTATATAAATGTTTATATACACATATATATACATACATATACATATAGTACATATATATATATGCATATATACATACATTGCAAAAGAAAAAAATAGGGAGTATATTTTCGGATTTTACCTAATCGTCAAGGTAAGAGAGGGTGTTGAGGGGTGGGGATGGGGGTAGGGGTAGTATGAGGTAGGGGACACGAGGGGGGTGGGGGGTGAGGGAGGGGGGGAGGGGGGCGTTGCTAAGTTTGTTTTTTCGCTGGGGGTGGGGGGCTTCTGTTTTTTTTTTTTTTTGAATTAAAAGAGGGCAGCAGCTGCTGCCCTCTGTAAGCGCCTTCATATGGGAACCAGCTGTTCCCCATGGTGACGGCCTAGTGACTAACTGGGCCGTCACCAAAGTTTGGGGACCCGATTTGACGGGTCCCCATAGAGACGGCCTGTTCCGTGGAGACGGACCAGGCCGTCTCCCAAGGGTCTTCAATAGGAGACGGCCTTGGCCGTCTCCAAAATGGAGACTGGGCTCTCCATTATGGAGACAGCCCAGGCCGTCTCCAAAATGGAGACGGACCAGGCCGTCTCCAAAATGGAGACTGGCCTGGTCCAATTCCAGTCTCCATTGAGGAGACAGTGTGGGCCGTCTCCTCAATGGAGACGTCTCCAAAATGGAGACTGGCCTGGTCCAATTCCAGTCTCCATTGAGGAGACAGTGTGGGCCGTCTCCTCAATGGAGACCGGGCTCTCCATTATGGAGACGGCTCAGGCCGTCTCCAAAATGGAGACGGACCAGGCCGTCTCCAAAATGGAGACTGGCCTGGTCCAGTTCCAGTCTCCATTATGGAGACGGCTCAGGTCCAGTTCCAGTCTCCATTGAGGAGACGGCGTGGGCCGTCTCCTCAATGGAGACGGACCAGGCCGTCTCTAAAATGGAGACTGGCCTGGTCCAGTTCCAGTCTCCATTGAGGAGACGGCGTGGGCCGTCTCCTCAATGGAGACCGGGCTCTTCATTTTGGAGACGGGTTAGGCCGTCTCCAAAATGGAGACGGGCCAGGCCGTCTCCAAAATGGAGACTGGCCTGGTCCAGGTCCAGTCTCCATTGAGGGGACGGCGGGGGCCATCTCCTCAAAGGAGGCCGGGCTCCCCATTTTGGAGACGGCTTAGGTCGTCTCCAAAATGGAGACGGACTAGGCCGTCTCCAAAATGGAGACGGACCAGGCCGTCTCCAAAATGGAGACTGGCCTGGTCCAATTCCAATCTCCATTGAGGAGACGGCGTGGGCCGTCTCCTCAATGGAACCGGGCTCTCCATTTTGGAAACGGCTTAGGCCGTCTTCAAAATGGAGACGGACCAGGCTGTCTCCAAAATGGAGACTGGCCTGGTCCAGTTCCAGTCTCCATTGAGGAGACGGCGTGGGCCGTCTCCTCAATGGAGACCGGGCTCTCCATTTTGGAGACGGCTTAGGCCGTCTCCAAAATGGAGACGGACCAGGCCGTCTCCAAAATGGAGACTGGCCTGGTCCAGTTCCAGTCTCCATTGAGGAGACGGCGTGGGCCGTCTCCTCAATGGAGACGGACCAGGCCGTCTCCAATATGGAGACTGGCCTGGTCCAGTTCCAGTCTCCATTGAGGAGACGCCGTGGGCCGTCTCCTCAATGGAGACGGACCAGGCCGTCTCCAAAATGGAGACTGGCCTGGTCCAGTTCCAATCTCCATTGAGGAGACGTCGTGGGTCGTCTCTGACCGTCTCCAAAATATAGACGGCCTGGGCCGTCTACAATTTCTAGAGATGGATTAAGCCATCGCCAATTGTTTAATTTTCCTTGTCTTTCAATTTTTAGTTATAATGATTTAAATATTTGATAGTTTATAATATATTGGTATAAATATAAAATAAATGTTAATATTCATATTTAATTTCAATTGTGTATCTCAATTTATCAAACAAATATGTTGTTGAATTAGTAATTAAAATTTTTTTAAAACAAATATTTATAAAAAAAATTTAAAATATAAAGTAGATGAAGGTAATTCATTAATAATTCAAATGATTTTACCTCATTATGTAGTAATTGGGAACGGAATTGCCCTAATTATTTGACCTATGGAAGACGAATAGTACGCAGCCACGTGGTCGCGAATCATACATACGATAGGGACATGGTGAACTCTGCCACGCGGCATACGGAAATTGAATTGGCAGGGCCCCCGTTCGTAAGGTAGATGGATTCAGTAACTTTTCAACATCGAAAATATCGTGCACGCCACGTCCCTTATTATTTGACCAATTGCATACGAATGGTACGCAGCCACGTGACCGCGAATCATGCGTAGGATAAGAACATGGTGTACTATACCAAGGGGCAGCAGGAAATTGAATTGGCATGGCCCCGGTTTGCAAGGTAGATGGATTCAACAACTTTTCATTGTCGAAATTAGCATGCACGCAATGTCCCAAATAATTTGACCCATGGAAGACAAATGGTACACAGCCACGTGACTGCGAAACATTCGTGCATACCTTACCATATTATAAAATGCTGGGGTGTCTCGCTATTGTCATCAAGTTGTCTTTACATAAATCAATTACTTGTTTGCTATATATAGCAGTCGAAAGTGTGCTTTCTCACACCGTCTAGAATTTTAAAAAAATAGATTGTAGTTAAATTGTTTCAAGGATGAGCAAGGATCAACAACACCACTCAGTTTCTCTTCCAAGACCAACAAAAGATGAAGAGGTGGATACGATGAAACCGTATCCAAATTACAGCAAATACGTTAAACCCCAACTTGATCTAAATGCTCCGCCAAAATACGACGGATACATATCTAATGCCCAAGTAGTCCAAAAAGTTCAAGACGACTTGCTACGGATCTATTGCCCGAACGTATTTAAATAATATTTATATTTTTTTATCATATTGGAAACATCGGCATTAGTACTATTTGTTACAATCCGTAACAATGTTATTGCGTTGTTCTGCATGATGTGTAGTGTATGGTTGTTATGTTTTAGTGATCACGATGTACTATGTTAGGTATTAAGTTGGTGTGTTTATGTATTTTGAGCATATAATTTGTAACATGTTAATTATGTTTCCTATTTTGTCGTTTTGTTGCTGTATTAATAAATGATTATATGTAATCCTTTATTAATTATGAATGTAAAATTAAGTTTATGTTTGTAATGATTTAACTCTTATAATAAAAAATCTTAAGTTGTTTCCTATTTAATCGTTTTGTTGATTTAGAAGAACTAATAGAAATAATGGTGCATTACGTTAAATATTAACCATATATATAAATTGTTCTTCACGGAGACAATAATGCGTCCCATTAACTTTTCGAAGATTATAAATATGTTTTATTTATAATAATAAAAGACATATTTTGTTTTGTAAGTAATGATGAATAACTTATCGTTACAATCAAAGCCTCAAATGTGGATGACTTACTAATGTAGACGCCAATTCATGACATTATAAGACGGAAAATTAGTAGTCACTACTTATATGTGTAATTATTACATTAAAATAATTCATCAATATAAAATTATAAATTTTTGGCAACGACAGGGTGACTAAATTATGACTTGTTTTGTGGATCATCTCGAACAATGAGCCACTTGGCGACGGCATGGAGACAACATGTTATTATCTGTCACCAAGTTGTCACCATATGGTCACTTTTGGAGACCGCATATGATGTTGTCACCTTCTCGCCAATTGGCGACGGCATGGGGACGGTATGGAGACAACATGTCATTAGCTGTCACCAATTAGTCACCATATGGTCACTTTTGGAGACCGCATACGATGTCGTCACCAAATTGTCGCCAATTGGCGACGACATGGGGACGGCATATGTAGGTCGTCTCCAAAACGTAACAAAATGGTCACTAAATTGTCACTAAAGTTGCGACATCTTACACCGTCTCTAAACCGTCGCCAAGTGGTGACAAAATAGCGACAGCCTGTCGCAAAAATGCGTTTTTTTTGTAGTGTGTTGTGATGTTGTAAGGAATACAAACTATGAAAATGATAATTAGAACAATACTTTCTTTGGTAATCTGCCTCCTCCAAGACTTAAGAAGCTTTCTTTCTAATTCATGAGTGATGTACAACTTAACTTCCACATAGATAAACTTATGAAGATCAACTTTAAACCAATGCCATCACCAAGAAAGAACTGCCTTAATTCTACCAAGAAGGTCAAATTAAAGATACAAAAAAATTAGAATAAAACACTCAATATAAGGGACAAACGACTTAATACCTATTAATTACATAAAAAGAAGTAAAAGAAAAGTATCATATAAAACTTTTAAATGCCTTCTAGAACTAATAAATTTTTCTTTAATACTCTTTTTTGGGTTAATTCATTCTTTATAATGGTAATTCTTCTAGAACAATTATTTCATGTTAGAGTTATGGATTTTGTGACACATTATTACATGACAGCAATCAAGAAAGACTAATTGTTCCTCATTATCACATATTTTACCTTCAAGAATAAATTCAATTTCTAAGTGACCATTTCAGTGTTCCCAAAATAGTTGAAGCACACAAATTCATATGTATAGTCAATGCATGAATCGAGTTTCACTTCACATATATCTTATAATGACAATAGGAAAAATTCTTTAAGTCACATGGCGCTCTATCTTTTAAGAAAAATACTTTCATTAAGGACTTCTTGATCTCAAAAAGCAAGTCAATTAGTAGCATTTTACCTCATCTTAGCCCCCCCGATATTCAGTTATTCTAAAGTTAATAGATAATTGGATAAGCTGCGAATGTCAAGAAGAATCTAGACACTTAGCCGAAATATCTGGTAACTAATAAACAACTGTGAGTGATCAGATCAATCTGCTATATATACACATCTACAACGATTAGATTTAAACTATAGAGACTAACGTGTTTGAGCAAATGAAGCTTATTTATTGTATTGATACATCATGTATATATACAGTGTAATGAACATATAAAAGGCAGTAAACATTGAGAGCCTAAGACTAGCTAGTGATATTATAAAAAGATCGTTCTTGACAGTCTAAGACTAGGGATATTGTACAAAAATTACTCCTGGTCATTAACCTGTACAGATTGTGAAATAGTATTAGGAGAGAGTGATTTCCTCTCATTAAAACAATAATACAATTACAGCCCTATTCTTAAAATTTCTTTATTATATCTATATTTAAAGTTTTTAAAACTTCGTGAGAAAAAAAAAAACCTGGAAAAATCTAGGGTCAGAATATATTTCCAAATTTAGGCTATCAAACTAATCTTTGTAGAGGATAGCTTCCTTATCTAGTTACCTTCTTTGTGGTTCCCTCTTGACTCCGATTACGATATACATCATGATTTGGGAATAATACAATTACCATGCCTTACTTATCTAGCAAAGGAAAACTGATTTTTTCTATTTCTGTCGCTCTCTATTTAATTAGTCTATATTTTAGAAACACTCTCTATTTTAACTACTACCCTATGTTACGTATTTCTAACCGCTATATTTTCAACCATGAAACTTCTTTTGTAGGTTAACATATTTTTACATTTCAACGAACAGGTGCACCCTCTTGCCAATCCATGGCGAAAGGATAATAAAATTATTAGAAAACTAAAATAATTTTATAAATCATTATATTATTAACATTTTCTTAATAAAGATTATCATATTAAAAAAATTCGACAGATAAACATACTTATCAGTGTTGATAAAGGGAAAATCCAACCCAAGACAAAAAGACCGTAATACCCTTCTTTACCTCAAGACAAAACCTGCTAGAAGCTCGACCTGATAAGACCCGACCTGAAGACATCCCAAAAGATCAGGCATATAGGACCGAACTGAGAATGTCCCGGTGGTCGAGGGTTAGTACAGAATTCTGACACAAATCTCGAAAAATATGGAGAGAGAATATTCCTAATAATAGAAAAGATATAAAAAAACGGCCATACCCACAATGAGAAGTAACCAATTCCAATTCTAGTGAATTCTACACACACTCATCTTCTCCAAAGTACCTTTACTAACTTAAGTATCGGAATGCTTACGCAGAGGGCCTTTTCTGCAGTTTGTTGCTCGTATGTGGAGGCAAGAAAAGAAGCTCACAAGAAGCTCACCTTCCAAATCCAAAAAAATACCTTAACAAGTGTATAATGTTAACTGAATTGTCTCTGTCTCTTGACATTGTAAATTTAACTCACGTACCACTTAAATTGACGAACAACCGGACCCTTGAGAGGATTAAATATAATGAAAATCAGAATATAATATCCTATTCGTTAGTTTCAATTGAAAAACTTAAACATAAAGACTATAATATAAAAGAAACGGAATTATAAAAATATGTTAGAAAATGACATATATAAGGACTTTATAATAGTATGAGCGGTTCTAAGTCCATACACATTACGTGGCTTCTCCTCATCGGAAATCAATTACTAAAGATGGCGTCTGCTTAAGGAAATTAGCTATTGAGATCCAGCTTGTCTTTTTCCTTTCTCTTTCTTATTTTTTTGTTAGTACTGATCCAGCTTGTCTCCTTCTCAAAATGGCACAACAGCTCAGACATGGTAAAAAGAATGTAGAACAGGGCCAATAATGGTGCAGCAGCCGCAGATTTGACTAAACTCGTACGTTTATGAAAAAGCGATAAAAGACGCAGAATTAATAAGAAAAAACAAATACACAGACTACTATTTGTATAAAGCATGTGACAGGTATGTTTCTCAGTTTCGGAACAAACAAAAGCATTTATTTTGTTGACAAAGTCGGAAAAGACGGATATGACCCCTAGAGAGAGAGAGAGAAAAAAAAAACAGAAAAAAAGAAAGAGCTAAGGTTCATTAAAGGACTATGACGAAGACCAATGAAGGGAATTCATGTATTTCTAAAGTTCTTATTACTATAATTCTGAAGTTTGAGAAAAACACCTTCAATGATTTTTATATTGAACTATATATTCTCTTTCTTTGGTCGATATATTCGTTGAATTACTACAGAATCGATTATGGGCGTGAGAGTTTAAGTTGGTTCATGACTAATATAGAGCTTCAACTAAATCTTTGCAAATGATAAAAAAAAACCTTCATTTTGTCATACCTCCTGTTTTCTATTTCCATACATTAAATTTCCAATCAAATAAATTGTTTGCGATGCTTATAGTTAACATGTATGAGGCACAACCATTGACCTATATTGAAAATGTAGATTCTATATCAAGATCCTCACAATATAAGATGACTCTTAACATAAATGAGTAACATTAAATCTATATAATCGACTTTATTGGGACAAAAAATCATTATCAAAAGAAATAAGATGCATATGGTATATAAGACTAACAATAATTTATCTCTAATGGATATTTGTTAATGATATGGATAGGACCGAGCCGAGGTATACTCCTGAGATTACCCTAACACGGGGTGAACCGTGGAAATTACACCTTAAAGCAAGCGTTAGGTCCTATTGCCGAGCAGGTGCTTCATAGCCCGAGGTGATTCTAAGTCCAGGTTCTACCATCCCGAGCTCACTATGCCCTGATAATACTTCCCGAGCTTACCATGCTTGGATAAGGATTTACCATTGTAAAAGAGAAAAATTGTCCATATCTTTTTAAATGACAAATTGAAAATTTAGATTCAGTTGGAGTTACAGAAAATACTATTAACAAGTACTAAGAAAATTTATGTTCGATAATCTTATCAACCCGTTTTAAGTGATCGATGTTTTTATATGTTTACTTTATTCTCTAAATAAGTGACTACGAAATGGATCATTTACTCAAGGGAGAACTAAGTTATACAATACATATTAAATGATGTTAATTACGAGAATTGTATCTCATAACTTCTCGCATTGATAACAAGAAATATACAACTAGACCAAAGGTCGGTGGTAAGTCCCATAATTTTTTAGCCGAATATATACAACGATCGACATAATTATGCACGATACGACTGTTTAGCAGAAAAAGGACATATATTGACAAAAGGAAAAATAAAAGAGCAAAGGTTGTGCTCCGGTTTTCGCTTTGTAATAATAAACACACACACAAAAAAAAACTTTTTCAGTATTTGCTTCCATTATTGACAAAGCTAAGAAAACAAAAACAGAAAGGGTAAAAGCTCACCAATAATCTTTTAATTATAGACATTTTAATACTTTGGTCCCTTGTGTTTCAAAATAAATTATTTTGTCCCAAGAATTTATTTATGACGATATTAGTCTACAAAACCAATTCGTTCCAAAAGTTAACGATTATAGACATTTTAATACTTTGGCCCCATAGCGTTTTTTTTTAACTAAACCACGTTTTTTGTATCATTAGAGAAAAAAAAAGTATTTCAGTCCCTGAGGTTTGAAAAATATCTAAATCAGTCCTTTTATCTAACTTCCATTTGTCAAAATTTAACAGTCAAATCTTTGCCCGAACAAAAAGACCAAAACCATCGTAGCCATTGGAGATGAGGGAAAAAAATGAACGCACTTATATGTATGCAATCCATATGTCATGCTTGCAATCCTAATGTCATTTTCCGGCGTCAAGGTGCTTTGTCCGAAAAAACCTTGGCCACTTGGCCATTACATTTACCTTGAAAAAAACTTAAACAATCTCCAGTGAAGCACTATACCGAAGCATCAAAACAACTTGGACTCATCATGAATAATCTGAATTTCAAAGACTGAAATTCGCTTAAATTGTTTTTCCTTTTGCTAATTTATAGTCAAGATGAATCACAACATTTAGCATCAAGAATGAGCTCTTCAAAGAATGCTTGATAAGCTCACACATAGAGCACAAATCATACAGAAAGTCGCGTTTTTACCTGCAATTAATCATTCCAAAACCATCTTCACACATCAGTACACACAACTATAATCAGAAAACTAAGATCCATTTGACAAAATTAGTATCTCAAATATATTTGTGAAAACAATCCAAATCACAGAAAAAAATAAAAAAACAAAACTGTAACATTTACTTTGATCTTACATTCACATGACACTCAATGATCACACGACAACAAACCCTAGAGTAGCGACGCAGTATGAATATATAAAGTATTGCAAGATTAAATTCGGAAAACACGTATCCCCTAAATTTGCAAGCCCTGCACACTATTAAAATCACAGGAAGCATTGGTCAACAAGAAAAAAAAATCTAAAAACACACACTAATCACATTTAATCAAAAAAATGACCCAAAAATTTTAAATAAAAAAAAAATCCTTCACAATAAAATTAGCATATAATACCATTTGAGAGGGCTTATTGTGACCGAGAAAAACCGAAATGAAGAAAAACATCTAATAAAGAAAAATATTCACAAAAAATTCTAAAGTCGATCACCCACAAGTTCAAACTAAGAAACAACAATTAGGGGCAAAAATTACCATATCATAAACCTAGCGAGGCCTAAGTTTCAAAAGAAAATCCAAAGGGAACAAAAAACTACAACATTTAATTAATGAAAATCTCCAAAAATTACAGAGTACGAAAAATTTCCACATGTAATTCACAAAGTTCATCCATAAAAATAACAATTTACACACAAAAATCTTGCTTCAATTGGCTATGGGATGATCTTTACCTCTTGGCTACTTAGTGTGTATATATATACACTATAGAAGGTACATGTTAGTGTACCTTTTCCGGCAAAAGGAAGTGTCGATGTGGTACTTCTTTATCCTTTCATTTTTTTCATTCTTGTTTTTTTTCAATGCTGAAAAGATCAAATTACCCTTCCAGTCGTTAAGGCTATTAACGTCCCTCCATTTAACGAAGGGATTAATTTGGATAATTAGTTTACAAACTACAGGGACTTATTTGGAACTTTTCCAAACCTTAGGGACCAAAATG
Organism: Ehretia macrophylla; assembly: GCA_037974665.1. NCBI lineage: Eukaryota > Viridiplantae > Streptophyta > Magnoliopsida > Boraginales > Ehretiaceae > Ehretia > Ehretia macrophylla. The sequence goes on from CM075769.1 coordinate 65,893,385, forward strand.
ATTTTTTTCCTAAGCTTATACAATAACAAGAAATAAATGAGCTTATACAATAACACGAAATACATGAACTGCCAAATTTTCTCATTTTGTGGGTATCTACTTCTTTAATGCTTCCAAAGCATTGCTAGGGTAGTGTAAACAAACACGATCAAGTGTCTGAAAACTATCTTGTTGCTTTTGCTTTACTCTTACCTCTTGGTCAATTTAGCTATATTCGTGCAAAACATCCTGATATGGTATTTAATGGGAAACTGTTTGTCACGTGAGAGGGCATAATGAAAATACATAAAATATTTTAGATAATTATTTTAACGATCATTAACCTATTCTTTTAGTATTATTTTGACCGTTAGACTATTATTAGTTTCCAATTGAATACTAATTTATCAAAATGACCCAATCAAGCCATTTCACCACGTGACATCCCACATAAGTAAAATTAGGTTTGCAGATACATCTCACGGGTCCTATTGAAGATATAATTGAAAAACTAAATTTTATATATTTCCATCGTTAGTCAAAGTTATTTGCATGCACAAATTACTTTTATTCGACGATAGGATGGTAAAAAATTGGCGCATTTTTCCTACTATTCCGTTGATAGGGCTCGTGAGATGCACGCACGTAGATTGTCCCATTAGTATTTTTGGGGAGTTAAATTTGAGTTCTAATAAAGAGATGTGGAGGATGAATCTTTGATTGAAAAGTACTTTTTTTTCTGATCAAATGATTGAAAAGTGGAGAAAAACTTGAGACACAGAGAAAGGCTTGAAACGTAAAAGCAATGTGCATATTTCTTGCATAGTTGCATGGTAACACGAGGATAAACTGCTAAATTATATTCTCACCCTGATGTGATAAACTAATTATAATTCTCATGTCTCACAGTACTGGGATGTGATAAACTGCACAATTGCTCTTGAACTTGCATACATTCAAACGAATAGTCAGGATTGGTTTAATCCTCCTCTTGTTTCTTAACTTAATTAGCACCGTTGTGATTCGCCCATACAAGTAGTATAGCTAGGCTGCTTAACGAGAGAGACCGAGGGAGAGGGAGAGGGAGAGGGCGAGAAAGAGAGAGAGAGAGAAGTGAGCATTAAATATGAAAGACGATGTTCACAGATAATTTGTTCTTTAGCTTCCCAGTCCTTGTTTTTTGTCATCTTTACGAGCTTAGTCAATAACAAGAAATAACTAATAAACTGGCAAAATTTTCCCATTTTATGGGTATCTACTACTTTATCGCTTCGAAAATAAATTGAGAGAAAAAATTCCTGCAATTGCAGCTGTTCAATCCTCTCTCTATGATGATTAAGAAAATTATGGTCTCCTGGGGACCGGGTCAATGGAATAGTCGTTCATTGTTCTCATGATGAAGAAATTTCCCGAACAATTAAATTGTAAGGCAAGCAGGAAATAACTGACAAAATTCTGTAGAAATCATCTTTAGGACATATTATGGATGATGAAGAACATTATGAAACATATTATATAAACACATCTTCTGAAAGTTTAAGTTCTTAGAAATAGTTTATATTATTTAATTACTTATTGTTTTCAACAACACATATTTACATTTTGGCTTGTCAATTATTGTGCTCATAGCACTAGCATAATGGCTAAGGGCCGAAGTTAGAAATTTAACATTGGGAATCAAAATAAATAAACTGCCAAAATTTTTCCATTTTGTGGGTATCTACTTCTTTACTGCTCCCAAAGCATTTCTAGTCAATGGAATGACTAGTTCATTGTTCTGTTTGGATGATGACTACGAGATTTCGGGGACAACTAAAAGGCAAACAGGAAATAACTGACAAAATTCTGTAGAAACATATCATGGATGATGAAGTACATTATGAAACATATTAGATTAATACCTTGTCTAAAGTTTAAGTTGTTAGAAAGAGTTTATAATATTTAATTTCTTATTGTCTTCACCAATATATATCCCATTTTGGTTTGTGCTCATTTTTGACAAATAAAAAATAAAAACTTATTGTGCACATAGGATACTAGCATAATGGGCATTCTTTGAGCAATGAATTATAATTATGGAAACATGAGAGCATGGCGGGTCCAAGATTCGTTTTCAGTTAGAGTTATAATGTACATTTTAACACTCATATATAATTTTTTTAAGTTTTAATTTCAGTGGAATTAGTTGATTTTCTAATTAAAAATATCGTAAAATATTTTGTATTTCGGGATGAGTGGCGAGTGCTAACCCCCTTACCCACCCTTGCATGAGAATATTTGGCTTCTTGGAGCTTTTAATATATATACGAAACAAAAATGAAAGGATCGAGAAAACACAGTTTGGCAGAGTCAGGGATAATTTGCTGGGGTTAGATGGTTAAAACTAAATGTAGACGTTTGTTCAACACTAAAATTATCTTTAACTGGCCACTAGGACTTTGGTTCAGTGGTAATGTTACTTGTTATTATGCAAGAAGTTACGAGTTCGAGTCATGTTGGTTACATTGTACGGTCTTAAGTTTTTCCTAAATCTCAAAAAAAAAAAAAAATCTTTAACTGCGTTGTGCTAGGGTTCATTTTCTTGAAGACAGTTATTTCTATATTAAGGTTGTTCTTAAATTATTTATATATAGCTTCTTTTACCTTTTCATTTCTATGAAATATCATGTTCTAAAGTACAAACAAAAAAAAATTGACTGAAAACTAACTTGTGGCTTTTGCTTTACTCTAATCTCTTGGTCAAAGCTCTTGGTCAAATTTAGCTGTATTCGTGCAAAACATCTTGATATGGTAATTTAATATTGAGGAAAAGTATATATGTCTTGTGATGTCATAAAAAAAAACATAAAATATTTAAAATAATTATTTCAAAGATCATTAAATTTATTCTTCTAGTGTCATTAATTTTGACCATTGAATTATTACTACGATCCAATCTACCCATTTTACCATGTAAATTATATCCAACAAGTACTAACAAAAATAGGTTTATCCTACTGTGTCATATAATTGAAAAACTGCATAATATTTGATATACATCCACCTAAGTGACCTGTCCCCAAAATAGTTGAAGCACACAAATCCATATGTATAGTCAATGCATGAACCGAGTTTCACTTCACATATATCTTATAATGACAATAGGAAAAACTCTTAAGTCGCATGGCGCTCTATCTTTTAAGAAAATAAATTCATTAAGGACTTCTTGATCTCAAAAAACAAGTCAATTAGTAGCATTTTAGTTAATCTTAGCCCAGATATTCAGTTATTCTAAAGTTAATTGATAATTAGTTAAGTTGCAAATGTCAAGAAGAATCTTGATGCTTCGCATTTACCAAAAAAAAAAAATAATAATAATAACAACTGTGAGTGATCAGATTAATCTGCTATGTATACACAACTATGTACCATGATCAGATTTAAACAATAATATGATTTTGCAGAATGGAGTGATCAAATCAATACACAACTATCAACTATGTACCATAATTTTACAATAATATGATTTTACAACTATGTACCCTGATCAGATCAATACACAACTATGTACCATAATTTTCTAACAGAATGGAGTGATCAGACTTAAAATAATGAAGACTCATTTGAACATTATACAAAATTTTCTAATTTTGCATTTACACAGCCATTATTTTATTAAATTTAACCTTAACGTTAACGTTAATCGTAAAAGTTAATTTGATTAATTTTGGAAAACAAAGAGGACTAATTGTACTAATTTAAGTACTTATTTTTCAGAGTTTTTTTTTTTGGCCAATGACGAAGATAGTAGGTATACGTAGGCCCTAACTCGCGATCAGTGAAGATCATTTAAGGTTGTCAAAAAGCTCGAATGGGTTTGGCTTTGACTCCCTTTTCATAAAATAAAAAAAAAAGGCTCGAATAGGTGAAAATCTAGGAAAAAGGAGGCGAAAACATATCGAAAAAAAATCCCGCTTGTCTTTGTCCTTTTTCTTTCTTATTTATTTTGTTAGTGATCCGCCTCGTCTCCTTCTCAAAATGGTACAACAGCTCAGACATGGTAAAAAGAAAGTAGGACAGGGCAATTAAGGGTGCAGCAGCCGCAGATTTGACTTATATTTTCCAGAATTTTCGTAAGTTTTTGAAAAAGCGATAAAAGACAGAATTGATAAGAAAAAAACAAATGCACAGACTACTATTTTTATAAACCCCTTTTATAAAGCATGTGAGAGGTATGTTTCTCAGTTTCGGAACAAACAAAAACATTTATTATGGTTTCTTGACAAACCAGAAAAGACAGACATGATCTCTAGAGGGAGGGGAAAAAAAAAAAAAAAAAAGAAAGAAAGAAAGAGCTAAGGTTAAAGGACTAAGATGACTCCCGTGCAAAACGCATGTTATTTTGAAAATGACAAAGATAAGAAATAAGAGGATCCTTTTACATATCATGATAGGCTGTTGATACTATGTTTTTCTTACCTAGAACCAGTGGCGGAGTCACTAATGCATGAGGGGGTGTATGTGCACCCTCTTAACTTAGGGAAAAAAGAATTCTTTTTTTTGGGTATTTTTTTTAAAAAATAATTATATTAGATACTTTTATTGTACGAGTACACTCCTTCACCTATCTCCCTGTACAAGCACATCTCTAACCTTAAGTTCCTAGCTCCACACCTAAAACGATATAAAATTGAAGCTGACAACAACTTTTCAGCATTGTATATATGCACAGTTGCACACGATACACGACATGCAGAAACTTTAGGTCCTGTTAGAAAATTTAGGGCTCTTAAAAATAGGAGGATGTCTTGTTAGAGATGGCTTAAGGCAATTTCTTTTGTTTGTTGCAACTGTGCGCTTCTATATATAGTTCTTATGGTTTTTAAATTTCAATATATACAGGCCCGTGAATTTGTTTGAAAAATGGATGGACGCAATGAAACCAAGATCCTTCTATTTCCATGCAGTTTTTGACCCACTTTGGTGAGAAGGACATGGCGCATTACCCTCTTTCGTGAAAATTTGGGGATGGATCTCCCATCAGAGAAAATCTACCTTTTGATTATCTTGAAATGCAGAAAATCAGGGGGAAAAAAAAAAAGAGTAAAATGCACCATACCTCCCTGTGTTTTCATAAAGTTGCATCATAAACCCTGTGTTTTAAAAAGTCGCGTTATAAACCCTGTGTTATAAAAAACGTTGCATACACGCCCCAGACTCAAATTCTATTTAACTCTGTTAGTTAGCCTTGTAAAAAGATAAAATTGTCCTCGTTTAAAAATAAATCCGTCAAATGGGGTATTTGTAACTTTTTTGATATCAGATGGGGTATTTATTTATTTTTTAATATTAGAGGGAGGTATTTACAATATTTTTCATTTTGCAATATCAGAACCATGTGCTAGTCTACCTTCTAAGGAGATCTACAACCTTAAACTAATAAATATTATTTAATTAAAAGAATAAAAAAACGTATAGCTTATACAACAAAACATTGATGTCCACCATAAAAAAATATAAATCTTATGCTTGAAGTTCAAAGTCATATTGCAACTAGCAATAATCGTACCTTCACTTGGAATCACGTTCTTCTACAAGTAGATTAAAATATTTATATCAGTGCAAAATCAACTTCAAATAAAAGGAAAATCACTTTGAAATAGTTTTTCTCTCTAGGATTGTCAATTTTTTTTTTTTTTTTTCATCTTTGAAGGGACAATTTACATCTTTATAAAAAAAATAGGGGCAATTAGAAACCTTATAAAAAACACAAGGGGCAATTTACAACCTTATCGAAAACACAAGGGGCCATTTACAACTTTATCGAAAACACAAGGGGCAATTAGCAACTGATATTAAAAAATGTATTTTCGTCCTTCTGCATGTGTTTTAAAGCTTAATAAATGTGATACTTGCATTTCAAGCGTGTGTATTACACTCACGTTAAAATTGAAAGAAAAATAGACGGCGGGGGGTTATATGCAACGTTTTTCATAACACAGGGTTTATAACGCGAGTTTTTAAAACACAAGGTTTATTATGCAACTTTGTGAAAACACAGGGGGTATGATGCATTTTACTTTAAAAAAATTAATGAAACGACTGATAAATGAAGCAAATTTTTTTTATTTTTTTATTTAAGATAGACTTAAGTCGCACAATAAATATTAAATGATGCATGTCACCTAATCGATCTTACAATTTCTCACACTTATACAGAGAGACAAACCATTGGACCAAAAGCTTATTGGTAAATGTTATATCCAACTAAAGTTTCATCCTGATTTTGAGTTATCTTAGTTGTCACCGAATAAAGGTTCAGATATTATTCCTAAGAGTTACTAAGGCTTGTTTGGAAATTTTCTTGTTTTTTTTTTTTTTGTTTTTTACAACATTTTCTGATAACAGTTCTCAAAAAATGTTTTCTAAAAACATAAATGAAAACATTTTAGTAAAAAAAAAAAGAATCCCCCCGTATGAATCAATTATCAGCCCTAAATCGGCAGCTATCATCATATATTGAGATCTCCAATGCAGATTTCTTAGGTATTGATAGAACAAATTATTATTATTATTATTTTTTTGCTTGGCAAGAAATCATTTCATTCCAACTAATTAAAAATGTGATGTTCAAAGTACAAAAACATCATTCTAAACGTAATTGCCAACGTGAGCAAATGTTTCTATTTGCTAAGCTATCCACATACTTACTATAAATAAAAATTTTATCTCTAACATCGGCAAAGATATCCACAATGATTTGATCCTCCGATTTAGTATCACTGTCGTGCAGTCGATTGATGTGTTCCCTTTAAATGTGGTATACAGTCACACAAAAGGAAGCTTTCACAATGTCAGCCTTGAGACTATTCTTCAATTTACTAATACGGTGGATGATCACATTCCATTGGACATTGAGATTACGCATCCTGAATAACTTAATAAAATGTCCCCAAATTCTCTTGGAGAAGGAACAATCAAAGCAAAGGTGGTTACGACTCTCCATACCCAAACTACAAAATTCACAATTCACATTGTCAATTACTCCCCAGTTGAGTAGCCTCTGTTTTGTTGGGCTCCGATTAAGGCACATAAGCCAAAAACAAAAAGCATGTTTTGGAATTATACATTTGCTCCAAATAGTAGATGTCCAATTAACCTTAACTCTTTTCTCTCTAATGTAATCCCATGTTGTGTTAAAGGAGAACTCACCTTTGTCATCAGCGAACCATCGATCCAATTTGATCATCTCCATCAGCAGGTCTAATAGAATCCACAAGTTGATGCACAAATAGAAGACCAGGGGGCCAATGCCATTGCCCCGACCTTTAGCATTTTCACCTCCTCATTTCCACGGGAAAGCAGCCAATTTCCTCTCAATTTCATGAACATCCCCTTTAGGAAGAAGAAAAATATTGCACCAATAATGTGTCACACTAGAGAGAACTGACTTCATAAGTTGAATGTTCCCCGCAAATTGATAGAACAAATTATTATATTAGGCTTAATCTAGACATGGGCTTAATGCATTAATCGGAAGTATTGTCACCCAATTGATAATAAATTTTCATGTCCTAGTAACGGCTCAAACAAACTAAATTTGATACTAGCAATTATACCAGATTTAAATAATTATAAGCTATTAGCAATAGTTAAATGGCACACCTATTAAATTCCAAATTCGAGTTATGCTCTTGTGAGTCACTCAAACAATAAATGACGTCTAATTTATTCCTGGGAGAATATTATAAGCAATATGGGCAACACAATGGTATAACTCAAAATCAAAATCATGTTTTTTTTTTTTTTCTAAGTCAACAAGTATCGATTTCATTCTTACTCAAAAGCAGGAGGTAAAACCTCTTACATCTGATAAAAACAGATAACAAAAAAAAAAAACTTGAAACTAAAAGAGGATATCAGTTAAGTTCTACTTATTACAAAGTGCTCTATTTAAAATCGACTTTTTATACTTTTTTCCAGTTAAAAATTTGAGACGAACTTCATCCAAAATCTTAGATAGAACCTGATCATCACTTGAAAATTCATTGGCAAAGATGCAAGCATTACGTTCTGCCCAAATATGAAAGATATTTGAACAGAACAACAATTTGAGCATAGCGGCTTGGAGTTTCTTCTTCCTGCCAAAGTTGCAACATCTCTGTAACACATTGTCCCATTGGATGCCCCAAACTCTCATCTTAATCTTCCTCAAAATCATGTTAATATCTCCAATGACCAGAATCACATTATGAGCATTAGAGCCTATATTTCTAAATTCTAGTTTGTCTTTTTTTTTTTTTTGCGGTCAAAATAAATTCTAGATTGTCAAACCTGGGCCATGATAGCATTAAATTTGATGCATAATACAAAGTCCGGCCAGGATAAATTGGTCAAAGCTTACATACTAAATAAAATGCACAAGATTAACAATCAACTATAATTATGAAGAGCTACTTACCATGTAAGCACAGAAGATTCACAAAATGCTAAATATTTGTGTATCCACACAAAGATCTACAAAGGCAAAAGTTGAATTTAGTTTCACATAATGTTGTCTCCATAAAAAGTAACACTTCATCTTTCACAAAAGCACCTTCTTCTTTCTTTACAGAGGACCAAAGATGAATGAGACCCAACTTAATTTTCTTTTTGGAAAATTTTATCTTGAATAAATTATTGATGGTAAGATGAGTAACAACTAAACCAACTATCTCCAATTTAAAACCAATATTTATTTCAGTTGCATTGTTACCGTCAAAACCAGCATATTCTTTAGGTTACTTCTAACGTGTGGTTATATAAAAATCAAAATCTTTCTAACGGAGAAAATGCTTCTTTTATTTTATCTTTATATCTTTTCTTTTATAATAATAAAAGTTCTGGGTGTTACAAATTTCAGTATATATAGGTGTTTTTCATGATCTTATTGTATTCTTTTTATTGGCTTGGTGCATTTGCAACCTCCACCATATGCTGAATTCTTTGCGTCTAAAAGTTAAAATGGGTCATTCGTTTTGTTTGGAAATTGCCGTAAATACAACCACTGGGGGTTTGATCTAGTGTTATATATCGAGTCTTCGCTAGTTACATTGTACGGTTTTAGACATCTCTTGAATCAAGAAAAAAAAATGGTGAAAATAAAATTTTACCATACCACCGTGCGACTTGTCTAACGAGTATTCTATGATATATGTATATATAAATACATAGAGCATAGTGTCAGGCCCCGATGATGCAGGCGCCATGTGGGCAGCAGCTTGGCAATGGTAAGAGGCTTGCAAGGGTGTACACATGGCCACTTTCCTTTCTAGATGCTTCTAGAACATTTCGAACAATCTAGATAGGAGAATATATTTGTTGGGGATTTGATTGATTCCAATCATCCATGATTAGGGGGATGATTGATTGTAAATATCCCTTATTGATGTAGAATAATCTAGAGTATAGTTGGAGCCGTTAGATCAAACCGATCCTAGCCATCCATTGGCTAAGAGGGATCTATATAAATAGTGTAGCATTTTATTTGTATACACACAAGAGAGCTGTAGCATTCAAGCAATAAAAACTACATTCTCTCAAACTCTTTATTCCACGTTTCTTGTTTTCACATTACAAGTTCCTTGTTTCATATTTTGTTCGTTTCTTTGTATGCAAGAAGTGTCTAAGTGCCGCACGTAGCGCTTGGTATAGGCCAAGGGCATGACCATAGGGTCAAATTTCACTTTTGTGTGCAAGAAATATCTAAGTGCGCACATAGCACTTGGGATAGGCCAAGGGCGTGACAATAGGGTCAAATTCTTTTTGGTGTCAAAGAAATAGCTATAAACAATCTCACGCAAATGAAAAGAGGAAGTAGATCGAATGGGACCTTTCATGGTTTACACCATGCATTACTGACGTATAACAATTAGGCTTAAACCTAGATATTGTATTAGATTTTTTAGAAAACACCTCTTTATCATTGTATTAAAATTCGAATTTCATGACAAGCAGTCTTTTAATTAATTCATCAGCCACAAAATGTTAAAAATGTGCAACCATACATTACAGTCAGTTTCCCTTTGCCGCCTGGCTTTTTGTTGAAGTCGTCATCGAGAGAGGCTAAGGCTCTTGTGAGGGTGGCTAGCAATTCTGAGTTTTATATTGTCTTCGTGCTTCCTAAGTATGTCGACAAAAGGCCTTGAAAGTCTCAAGGATATGTTGAATGCTAATAGCGGAGTAACATTTCTGGTTGTCTTTGGGTTTGAGTTTCTCATCTTCTACCTATTGTTTTGGACTTCAAGAAACACCAAGTTTTGGCAGATTCGAACCCTTCTAAAATTTGTTATCACATCACTACTCCCCGGATTATCACTTGTAGCTGGCTAAATTAGTAAGGAACACATATGGTTCTTTTTATTTCTCATGTTTACAGCTACTTGTATATATTCGTGTTATTGGCTTGTGAAACACCCGAGGATTATGGCATTACCGATATGCTAGTAGCTATCGGAATGGGTTTTTGTGTTGGGCCTGATGGGATGGGAATATGGTGGAACATGATTTTCGGAGCTTTGCCGGCATCTTCCAAAGTCATAATTCCAATCATTTTTCGTTATATATATGCATAAAAACGCAAAAGTGGAACAAGGCTTGATTGCTACTGATTTGGAGCCTTCATTGCGGGAAAAAAAGGTGGGAAAGTGAAGAAGCCAAAGAATTTTTGGAGAGATTGTGTGCTATGTGCAAAAGTTTGGAAGAGTTTGATTCAAGAATTCAAAAACTGATAGATGATGCGCGTAGGCAAAGATCGTTTATTTCACAAGAGATAAACAATTTTTGGTCCCGTTTAGTGAATGTTCGTTAGATTTTCGTTTTACGCTGTGATAAATCAATTTATTTTATGTACTAGCTAGGCCATGCTTCACCTAAGTATATGTAAATTTTTGGTCTTTTGTTTTATTCAACTTATTGTTATGAGAATGTGTTATGATGGTGGCACTAAACCCTTTTTTGATTTTTATTAAGGTTTGGAATAGACACTGAATATTGCCTATACATGTGTGACTGAAGTTTCTCTTTGTCGAGATTTCAATTGTCTGCTTATGTAAAACCAGTGTGTATAGAAGGAAAAAAAAAAGAACCAGTGTGCATATTTCTTGTATTAAACATGAAGATAAACTGTTAACAATACTGATTATTCTCACACTCGGATGTAATAAACTGCATAATTGCTCTCTTGAATCTTGAATACTTTCAAACGTATAGTCAGGTTGCTTTGATCCTCTTTTTTTATAATTGAACTTTAAAACGTTAAAACATCTCTCTATATTCTATTTATATGATGTGGAAATACTAAAATGTGAGTCCTGTAACATTGTAAAGTCAAATCCATATTTTTTTTGTCTTCTTTAGGAGCTTATACAACAGTAAGAAATAAATAAACTGCCAAAATTTTCCCATTCTGTGGGTATCTACTTCTTTAATGCTCCCAAAGCATTTCTAGGGTAGTGCAAACCAACACAATCAAGTGACTGAAAATGTGTCGTTACTTTTGTTTTATTCTCAGCTCTTGGTCAACTTAGCTATATTTGTGCAAAACATCCTGATATGGTATTTAATGAGGAACAGTTTGTCACGTGAGAGGGTATAATGAAAAACAAATACAAGTGAGTGACGATGTTCACAGATGCTAACGTGCTGACGATTTGTGCTTTAGCTTCCCAGTCTTTGTTTCTTTAAGAGCTTATATGTTTTGTGCGAGCTTATACATGCAATAACAAGAAATAAGGGTTATTAACACAAATGATCCTTTATCTTTACCTTAGGTGTCAACTAACTTCCTTATCTTTCAAGTGTGACATTTTAGTCCTTGATGTATTATCATAGTGACGCCGTTAGTCCTATTGGTTAAAATCCGTCAAAATTTTAACGGAAAGCACATGTATTGGTCACGTGCTCTTCTAAGTAAGAGTAAAATCGTCCATTATAATTAAGTCAAATATCATTTTATCTTTGCTCCGTGTGCCAAATAACTCCCTTATCTTTCAAGTGTGACATTTTGGTCCCTGATTATTGCTATAGTGGTGCCGTTAGTCCTATCAATTAAAATTCATCAAAAATTTAACAAAAAGAACATGCATTGGTCACGTGCTCTTTTAAGCAAAGGTAAAATCGTTCGTCACAAGTTATGCCTATGCTTTTTATAGAGATTGAGTATCTTATTTTGCATCTCTTCGTCATTTTGCATCTGATTGTCTCTATTTCTCCAACAACACACATTTAACCACATTATTTCTCCAACACATCGTGAAGGATGGAAGCAAAGTGCCATTGTTGTGTTGCGAGCAATCTAAGCACGTCTTGGATCAATACTAATCCAGGTAGGAGGTTTCTTGGTTGTTAGAAATTTGACATTGGAGAATCATGTGGGTTTTTTGAATGGATAGATCTACCTAACTGTAAATAATCTCCAAATTGAAGAGAATGAATGAAGTGAAAAGGTAAAAGTAAATATTTGACTCATAATGGACAATTTTACCTTTGTTTAAAAGAGCACGTGACTAATGCATGAGTTTTTGGTTAAATTTTTGATGAATTTTAATTGATAGGACTAACGGCGTTACTATAGCAATACGTCAGGGACCAAAATGTCACACTTGAAAGATATGGGAGTTATTTGGCACACGACGCAAAGATAAAATGGTATTTGACTTGTAATGGATGATTTTACTCTTACTTGGAAGAGTAAGTGACCAATGCATGTGTTTTTCATTAAAATTTTGACAGATTTTAACCAATAGGACTAACGGCGTCACTATGACAATACATCAAGGACTAAAATGTCACACTTGAAAGATAAGGGAGTTAGTTGGCACATGAGGCAAAGATAAATGATCATTTGTGTTAATAACCCCAAGAAATAATTAGTAAACATGATAAAATTTTCAGACCAAAAACAAAAAATGATAAAATCTTCCCGTTTTGGGGTTATCTACTACTTTCCTGCTTCCAAAAAAAATTCACAGAAACAATTCCTGCAGTTGCAGCTGTTCATTGTTCTCTCTGTATGATGATTAAGGGAATTATATATGGTCTCCGGGTCAATGGAATGACTAGTTCATTGTTCTGTCTGGATGATGACTAAAAAATTTTCGGGACAACTAAATTATAAGGCAAACAGGAAATAACTGACAAAATTCTGTAGAAATCATCCTTAGGACATATTATGGATGATGAAGTACATTATGAAACATATTAGATTAATACCTCATCTAAAAGTTTGTATTGTTAGAAAAAGTTTATAACATTTAATGACCTACTGTCTTCAACAATACATATCCACGCACATTTTGGTTTGTCAATTATTGTGCTCATTTTTGACAAAAATAAAAATAAAAAATTATTGTGCACCTAGGGTACTAGCGTAATGGGCATTCTTTGAGCTATGAACTATAATTATGGAAACATGAGAGCACGGCGGGTTCAAAATTCTTTTTCAGTTAGAGTTATAATGTACATTTTAACACTCATATAATTTCTTATGATCTTTTTAAGTGGGATTAGTTGATTTTCTAATTAAAAATACCGTAAACCATTTTGTATTTCGGGATGAGTGGCGAGTGCTAACCCCTACCCACCATTGCATGAGAATATTTGGCTTCTTGGAGCTTCTAATATATGTATACAAAACAAAAATGAAAGGATCGGGTTTATACAGTTGGGCAGAGTTGGGGATAATTTGTTAGGGTTAAATGGTTAAAACTGAATATAGACGTTTGTTCAACACTAAAATTATCTTTAGCTGGCCACTAGGACTTTGGTCCAGTGGTATAATTGTTACTTGCTGTTATGCAAGAGATTACGAATTCAAGTCTTTATTGGTTACATTGTACGGTTTTACGCCTCCCCTAAATCTAAATAAATAAAAAAAAATTATCTTTATCTGCATTGTGCTACGGTTCATCTTCTTGAAGACAGTTATTTCTATATTAAGTTTGTTCTTAAATTATTTGTATATAGCTTCTTTTACCTTTTCATTTCTATAAAATATCATGTTCTAAAGTACAGACCAAAAAAATTGACTGAAAACTAACTTGTTCCTTTTGTTTTACTCTTAGCTCTTGGTCAAATTTAGCTATATTCGTGCAAAACATCTTGATATAGTATTTAATGAGAAAATTGAAGTATATATGTCATGTGATGCCATAATAAAAAATACATAAAATCTTTAAAATAATTATTTCAAAGATCATTAAATCTATTCTTCTAGTATCATTTTGACCATTAAACTATCACTAGTTTTCAATTATGGAATATCAATTTATCAAAATGATCCAATCAACCCATTTTACCATGTAAATTATATCACTACAAAAAACTGGAGATTAAGCGGCGCATTTTTCGACATTTATCGGCGTTTTATAAATGCCGTTAAAACTTATACCGGCACTTTAAAAAACGTCGTCTATAATTGCGTCGTTTTTTTTTTACACGGCGTTTGTTTAGAAACGCTGGTACACATATATGTCGGCGTTTCAGCTAAACGCCACAAATTCATCAGCAAACTATAGTAGCGTTTTATAAATGAACGCCGTAAATTATTGCGGAACCTTTCACGGCATTTGTTTAGAAACGCTGGTACACATATACGTCAGCGTTTCAGCTAAACGCCACAAATTCATTGGCAAACTATAGCAGCGTTTTATAAATGAACGCCGTAAATTATTGCGGAACCTTTCACGGCGTTTGTACAAACGCCCTTAATACATTAAGATTTAATTTTTTTTTTCTTTCCTTCCCCCATCCCCTCTTGCCTGTTTTAATTACAGGAAACTTTGGATATATAAAAGAGCATTTATCTCCAAAATTAAAAAATCAATTCATAATATTAATACAAGATAAAAGATTTTTGACAATCACATATAACAAAAACTCCATAACTAAATAGTGCATGATTTCAACGTTCAACATATTATCAAAATAGTTCATCTCAACATTCAACAATATTCAACATAATATCAAAAGAATTCATGATCTCAATATTCTACATAATATCAAAATAGTTCATGATCTTTTTTTTTTCTTTTTGAGAAGTAACCCCTCCCATCTTTGGCCTCCATTTCATTGATTAGATGCCATCTTCATCGTCATCCGGTTCAAAGTCATCACTAACCCTAAGTCAGTAAAAAAAAGTAATTTATGAAGCAACTAAGGTAATGAATATGATAGATATGCAATTGGTAAAATGTTTTGTTATTTTAATCACAAAATAGAATTCTAGAAGCAATCTAACCGAATTTGAGCAAATTTAATTTAGTTCAGGCCTTTAAGCATTAAAACTATACATATACATAGAGGGAGATTATAGAAGGTAACCTGGTTGTATGGTGGAACAACTTGGCTTTGTTGTTTAGCTATGAAAGATTGCATCAAATCTCGCAAATCCGCAATCTCAGCTTGATGTTTAATTTGCATCTCTTTCATTTCTTTTAGTGCAGCGCTATGTATCTTTTTCAACTCTTCTACTTCTATTTCCAATTTTTGCTGCTTACTTGAAGATGCTTTAGAGCCATAAACCATCGAAGGTGTACGTCCCAAGCCACGACCTCTAACTCGTCCAGGGTGTTCTTCTCCCCTTACTTTTCTGATTGCCTCTAGTTGTAAATCAGGGTTTTTGTCACCTCCTTCAAATTCCAAAGCCCTTTCATCCATATATGTTTTACATTTGTCCTAGAAATATAAGTTAACAAAATTATTAAAACAACCCCCATGACTAAACTTAGGAAATAGGGCAATAATTAAAATTACCACTTTAACGGCTACATCCTCATCAACATGTCCATCCTTGCTTCTTGTGTGGGTGATTATATAAAAGTTGACCTCACGCACTTCCAACCCACTTGACTCCTGGAAATTGAACTTGCAAAGTTAGATATATATGAGCATATAATCAATGCAAAATTCTAATAATAAAATGCCAATATTGATTCAAGTACCAAATCATAACGCATTTGGCCAAAACTTAGTCTCCCAGTTCTATGAAGCTCCTTTTGTTCCTCTCTACTTTCTGCTGCTTTCTCACATTTTTCCTATCAACAGTGAAATAGAATTAATGCAGTAATTATGTGAGTACTAAAGGCAGTAAACTGAAAATTCATGCTATGCTAAATGTATGAAGTTCACCTTGTAGTTGGGGTCTGACCATTCATTAACCAACCAATGCCACTGTTGTAGGTCCACTCTTGGGTCATCTATCTCTTTTTTCATATTATACGCCACATATTTATTATGGTCAAAATATTTATCTGTCAAACATTGCTTCCATTCTCGCCATTTTTTGCCAATTGATTTCCTTATATAAGCTCCCAACTTCTCTTTGTCAAATACAAAAAATGTCTAAAAAAACAAAAGATTGCCTTTAGAAGATTGTATAATTGCAAAAAATGAAATATATATCAGGAAAAGAATAAGCTAGATCATATAGTTGTTGTAGTATTTTATATTCATGTCCTCTTAGTATCTTAAATCCTTATAATTAAAGAGTGATTATTACATTGAAAAGTCAAAATCAATTGATAGTTTATCTATCTATATCTGTAGCTTAAGTTAGAGAACTATGCCATTTAAGTACTTGATAAACTACAGGTTAAAACAAATTGTATTATATTTTCTAAAATTGAAAGATACATAGCATAGACATGAAAGACATCTTGATACTAAGATACAGATGATAGTATAGACATGAAAGACATCTTCATACTAAGATACTGATGATAGCATAGACATGAAAGGATTATGAAAGGGAATCCACATGTATATTGATAAACAAGGTGCTCAAATTATGACTGAACTCATAACTTCTTACCTGCAAGTGCTCGATTGCTAGATCTTTGTTGGGCTCAGGAACTTTATTCCAAGACATATGGTTTATCGGGCAAAACTCTGCATTTCTTGCAATAATTCCACACATACTCTCAAATACAGCCTTGTTGGGCCCGACCACTTGGCCATCAGTGTTAAAGACAATCTTTAATTTCTCCTTCATATTCCATAACCTCTTAAGCTTTGTTGGCCCTCTTTTCTTAAGCCAACTCGGGGAATCTAAACAAGTGGCATAATTTAAAAGATCAGTAGACTAATAAGTATTATAAAGTTCATATTGAAATGAAGCTAAGTAAAACTATAAAGAATTACCATCAAGGTTAGATGCACTATAATCATCAACATCAGGTGAATCTTCTTCAGCATTCGAAGAAGATGCTGCAGTAGGGTTTGGTCTTTTTCTAGCCATCCTATCAAAAGTGACATCAAAACCACAAGCTGCTTAATTCACAAAAGGGGCTTTTTCGTTTGCAATACAAAATTTTGAAGAATAACAACAACATAAAATTTTGCAATACAATGAAAGCATGAACAGACAGCAGAAAAGTCATTTATTTCCCTTTCTTATGTGTAAACAAGAGACGACCATACTAACAAGACAGTAGAAACATCTCATCGAGCTAGAGTCTACAGTGGCATAAGCCACAATTAAAATGAACAAAAACAAGGAACTTTTAACGATTAAAAAGGAAAATGCAATGAGACAAAAAAATAAAATGAACTTTTAACGATTAAAAAGGAATTTTCAGATATTGCTCATCATTCCCTGCTTTTCATAATAAAACACATTTCATTATAATTGGTCATCATTCCCTGCTTTTCAATATCATGCAGATTATAGCAAAGATATTGAAAGTGGATTTACATATAAATTAGGGCTAAATAATGTATACATGTATGTATAGATTGAGAGAATAGTAAAGCATTACGCGTGGTTGAATCTTCTTCGAAAAGGTTTCGAGTACGATTGCCGTGAATAATCCAAACGTTGAAAGCATGCAAATCAGAAATAATCCAAACGTTGAAAGCAATGCGAATCAAGTACTTGAATTAGATAAAAAAATTAATTAGATAAATACTAATTCATTGTTCTAAAAGAGACTATTGAACACTATCCAATTTCTTCAGCAAAAAATTCATAATTAAAAATTAATTAGATAAGTTTAATATATAAAATTAATTTATTGAACACATCTTTCAATACTTTGAGAAATACGTATTTCTCTTTCCTAGTCATCGAGTAACATGCAGGAGGAAAAAACTCTTTGCCATTGGCTAACTTCACAGGTTGAAGTTGTGGCCTTATTTTCATGTGTTCGAAGTCATAGCGTGCCTTTGGATCATCCTTACTTTTTCCTTTGATATTCAACAATGTCCCAAGCACATTTTCACAAATATTTTTCTCGATATGCATGACATCAAGATTGTGACGCAATGTATTGAACTCCCAATAAGATAATTTAAAGAAGATACTTTTCTTTTTCCACAATGTTGATTCGCTAGCATCCTTGTCACCCTTCTCTGTTTGTTCCTCATCAAAACAATCATCTTCAATACTTGTTCTCTTTCTTTTAGATGTAGTTGCCTCATTCTTCATACTTATTGTGTACTCATCAATAAAACTAAGCCCTTTTAACTACTTCATAGTATCTGACCCAGATAATGTCTTAGGTACCATTCCCCATTCCTCAGTACCATCAAAATATTGCTTTTGTTCACGATACTTGTGTGAGTCATTTAACCAGTGACGATGCCCTAAATAACAAAATTTTCCACCATTTTTTAACCACCTTGATTGCGTCTTATCTGCACAACACGGACATGCATATTTTCCTTTGGTGCTCCAACCTGATAAATAAGCATAGGCAGGAAAGTCATTTATAGTCCACATCAATGCAGCTCGCATCAAAAACTTTTGTTTACTTGTTGCATCATATGTTTCGATTCCATCCCACAATTTTAGCAACTCATCTATAAGTGGCTGAAGAAATATATCGATTTTATTTCCGGGGGCCTCTTTCCCTGGGATAATCATTGACAATATAAATGAAGATTGTTTCATACATATCCACAAGGGCAAATTGTATGGAATTAAAATTACAGGCCATATGTTGTATGCATTACTCATCAATCCAAAAGGATTAAAACCATCACTGGCTAATGCAAGTCTAACATTTCGAGGATCAGAAGCAAAATCAGGATATCGATAATCAAAATCCTTCAACGCTGATGAATCTGTAGGATGCCTTAAAAATTTGTCCTTCGTACAACCCTCGTCGTGCCATCTCATTAAAGATGATATTTTCGAGAAGATGTACAACCTTTGAAGCCTCGGGATCAATGGAAAGTATCTCAAAATTTTAGCAGCAACTTTTTTCTTCTTATATCTTCCGCTAACCTCATTGTTTTCTTGCCAACGAGATGAATTACAAACATGACATGATTGTTGTGATTCTCTAACACCCCTATACAACATACAATTATTTGGGCATACATGAATCTTTTCATATCTCAAGCCCAATGCATTTGTCATCTTCTTAGCTTCATAGCAAGATTTAGGCATTCTTGAATGAGGAAAATGGTCTTTTAAGAATTCAAGAAGCTTACCAACTGATTTCTTTGTCCATTTGTTATCACATTTTAAGTGCATTAGTTGAACCGTGAATGACAATACAGTTGTTTTGGAACCAGGATATAGTTCTTGGTTGCCTTCTTCAAGAAACTTTAAAATTTTCGAAGCTTCTTCACTAGGTCCATTTTCAAAGTGATTGTGATGTCCAACCTCAACATCAACATCAACATCAACATCAACATCAACATTAACATTAACATCATCCTCATCTCCACAATTTTCTTCACCCTCTAAACATTCATTTCTTAAATCCGATTGAATTCCAAATGCATCCCTCACTAAATCATCCATATTGCATCAACTTTCAAATGAATCAATTATTGGTGGCTCTACATTATCAAAAGGTTGCACATCTCTATTTTTAACAAATTCTCCATGACAAGTCCACGTGGTATACCCATCCATCATTCCATGGCATACCAAATGTTCTTTTATTATGTGTCGAGATTGCAATAGACAATTGGCACACCGGATACAAGGGCACAACAACTTTTCTTTTGAACTATGAGTGAATGCAAAATCAAGAAAGCTCTCGACTCCATTGACATACTCAATGCTATATCTTGGCTTTCTAATCCAACTTCTATCCATTCAATGATAGTGTTACTATAATATGAAACCAAAAATAATAATAAATTAGATAAAGCCTTTTTTTCCTTATATTTATCAATAACTTTCAATTAAATACCTAAGTAGCTATGAATTAAAAATCATGTAATAATTGCAAATTGATAAGAAATCTTAAAAGAATATAGTGAACAAAAAAAAAAATTTAAAAGTGCAAGGGACTAATGTCAAATCAAAATTCATAGATGTTGTGTGTGTGTGTGTAGATATACATATTGTTTATACCCGTAATCATATATATATATAATGACAATTGTGTATAGATAAATACATACGCATGTTTAATGCCAATTATAAGAAAATATATATACACATATAAATATGTACATGAAAAAAATGAAGTTCGGTGCACCTGAAAAAGCAGAGGATGCAAAAATTTGATGGGGGTTTGTATTTGATGCGGACTGTTCTATTGCGTAAGGTGTTAAGTACATGCAGACCAATGGCTGCGTTTTTAAAAGTGCCACCAAAATGAACAATAGCGGCGTTTCTGGGAAAAACGCTGCTAATGTATATTCTATAATGCCGGCGTTTTACAACAAAGCGCCATAATTTCCTAGGCAATATTGGCGGGGAAGTACCCGCCATTTGCCAAGCATACTTTTCGCGGCGCTATGTAGTGGAAGCGCCGATATTTCTTTGTAATAGTGGCGTTTTCCAACAAAACACTACTAAATACCTAGTGCTTATTTTCATAGGCGGCATCTATCTCAAACGCCGCCAAAAGTTCGCCGTCAAAGTTTCCCATTTCTTGTAGTATATCCAACAAGTACTAACAAAAATAGGTTTATCTTACTGTGTCATATAATTGAAAAACTGCATAATATTTGATATACTTCCACCTCTGAATGCAAAGTTATTTGCACAAACTCTCTGACCCCCAAAACTAAGGTAGTCTAAATTACATGCGTAAATTACTTTTATTCAACGATAGGATTGTAAAAATTGAGTGCATTTTTCCTATTATTCCGTCGATAGGGTACATGAGATGCACTTTAAAAAAAAAAAATTGTCCCATTTGTATTTTTCTGATCAATTATGGCCTTTTTAAAGTTAAAAATAGTATGCGATAGAGTCGAAGTATGATTGCAAGAATAATTGAATGGTCTCCAAAATTTTAATGTATTGTTTTAATAATACCCTTCGTAGGACACGTGAAAAACTATTCAAGTAGTACGCTTTGGATGAACCTAATTAATGAGTTGATTGAGTCCATTTTCATTGATTAGTAACCATTTTAGTACTAATATAAAAGAAGTTCAATGATCAGAATGTTGTCAGAATAAATTAGCAACCCCTACAACAATTTTCCCTATTCTAATCCCTAGACTACTTGCTTATAATCATCAGCTAAACAATTCTTTCTATATTACATTTGCATAAGAGATGATAAGAATGGAAGTTATTCTTGGTGCATGAAGTTTTGATTGAAAAGTTTTTATTGTGGTCAAATGATTGAAAAGCAGAGAAAGACTTCAAACGTAGAGAGAAAAGTTGCCAAATTTTGAGATATCCGATGCTGACCAAATGAAAAAAACAAAAAAGCCATAATTGTATCGGCTAGAAAAGGTTTAATGTAGTGCAGTAGAGAACCAAATTGCTTTGTATAAAATAATTAGTTAATTACTATTGGGTCCATTGTAAACTCCATCACAGTTCATAATCAAGTCATAATCTTTTCCCCATCCAGCATAATAAACAATAGGTCTGGAGTCTTTTCTTTTTTTATATATATATTTTTCTTGATTCAAGAGAGGCCTATGGCTATATAACATATATGTAACTAGTAAGTAATTTTACCACCAAACCAAAGCCTTTTGTGGTGTCTTGAGTCTTTTCTCCTTCTCCTTTGCCTTCGCTTTTGAATTGTCCGACATTATTTATTTATTTATTTATGTAAAAGAAAGATTTTCATTAAAATAAAATATAAGAGTACAAGGTAATTAACTTACACCAGTAGGTTCACAGTCATTTACAAAAATATCAATCAGAGTAGGGGGTTAATAACCACCAAATCAAAGCCTAACTTATCAAATAGAGCTTGTTTCGCTACCCAATCTGCAACATGGTTCGTTGAAATCTAATTTGGTCTCTCTCAGTTGCAATCAATTTGATATCATCCACAAAAGCCTTGATAACCCAATGAGGGCCAGGAGACATTGAGTTGATGGCATTTAGGACTACAAGTGCATCACTTTCAAAGATGATGTTGCGTTGGCCCAACCTCTGTGCAAACAAGCAAGCTTGTTTCAAGGCTAAGGCCTCAGCCTCCAAAATAGAGTTGCATACCAATATGCTTGCAAAGCCATGAACAATGTCCCATTAGAGTTTCGACAGATCACAGCAGCAGCGGCTTTGGTAGTAGGAGAAAAAGTTGCGTCCACATTGAATTTTATCCAGTTGTGGGGAGGGGGTAACCAGCGGTCATTGGAGATAAAGAAGTTAGGTGTTGACTGGTTGATATTTGTATTGGTTTGAGCTTGTATGTAGTTAGTCATATAATTGTGCGCATTCGACAAAGCTATGGCAGGATCAGTTTTTTTCCCTTCCAGAACAAAGGAGCAACGGGATTTCCAAATTTGTCAAGCAATAAAAAGATCATCCTATGTTGACTCTCTTTTTTATTAAAGCTTAACAAGGTAGAAAACCGTTTCGTCTATTTCAAACAATTAAATTAGCAAAACGGTGAGAACCTCAGGGTCGTTTTTCCGAATACCATCTACGGTCAAGTAAGTTATTATGTCTAAGCAAGAACTAAGGTAATAAGGACTTTTGAAAGTAGATATTTGAAAAAGAGATAAGTTACTTATTTGTGATTGTTGGTATCGCATTTATACTGTTCACGAAAAAGGAACTTCTGAATTATGTCGGGGTAACGCAATCTCCCAGTTGTCCCTAGAGAAGTTTTTGAAAGATAATATTCTCAAAGAGGAATGTTTATAGGTTAGTTCTTAGTCACTCAAGTACTTTTGGGTTGGAAGAAATGTTAAATTGTCCATCGACTTTACCTCATTTACTTTCTGGGTCACTAACAGGTTGGCTAATGAGGTCGGTCAGATTTACCCTATATCCAATATGTTCAGTCTCTACCTACAATGCAGGACTATCAAGCTGTCCGGTTATCCGACAAACTCACAACCGGTGAGTACCATTACGTGTGAGTCTGCCTCAAGACTTGTGCCATGACTCGATGACCATTGCTTATAAAAAATATTTCCCATTTGTGTGTCGGGTTGCTACTACTATTAAGAGTAATTTTTGAAATTACCATAGTTAACTTTTGGTCCACTTAAATACAAATGAGTTTCACAGCATATACGCCCTTATCAACCCGGATAGTTTGAAATTTTTTCACTATGCTAAAGCTATTATGCGTGCACCTGCAGTTACCGGTGTTGCGTGGAGCAGTAGGAAATTGGTATACAAAAAAACACTTGGCATTTCCTTTGATGTGCTCTTTTGATCTGATTAGATATTGTAATCAATTTAGTTGATTTTGTGGAATAGCATGTTAAAAATCTAAGTTGCATTAACGGTTGAGATTAGATTTTTGCATGAGACTCGTGAGCTAATTAGTTAATGTGATCAATTTACAGAATATTGTATTGAAATCTTAAGCTTTAATAATGGTTGAGATCAGACTTTGTGCATAAGACGCGTGCTCTAATTAGTTTTCTTGACCTATTTTTACTTGAGTCTTTATATTTATGATATATCCTGTTAAAATTTTAAGTTCAATCAATGGTAAGGATTAGGTTTTTTGCAGGAGACTGTGAGCTTATCAGTTATTATGACAAATTCAGTTGATATTCTTATTTATTTATTTATTATTATTATTATTAAAAAACATCATAATCATATAAATATATCAAAGACGATATTCGAAAATATGTCAAATTCATAAATCTATCATAAAAACAAATATCATACCACTAAATCAAAGAATCTTTGACACTATAGTTTAGTCTTTATTAATATGGTCTGCTTGTTGCAAGCCCACACTTGGAATTACTAGGCTTGTGGTAGTGGATTGCACTCTGGGAAGCTGTGGACCTCTGAAGATAAGCTGATTCAACCATCCAGAGAAAGTGCCCTGATCATCATTTTTTTACTTAGACAAGTAAATCTATTAAACTCAATAAAAAGATTTATAAAAGAAGTCTTCAACAATTTTAAAACAAAAACTTAACAAAGTATATTCTCTAAATTCTATTTTTTATACAGTAATTTATTATTTTTACTATTTTTAATTTTTTTACACGTATAATTTTTACGTCATCATAGTTCTATTCAGTATCATTGATCATAGTAAAAGTGATGATAATATGTGCCCACACGAGGAACTACACGTGTTTCAATGATTGAACTAGTCAATAGAAGAAATTTCCCTGTTATTCATGTGGCTAAGTCCGGTTTAGCCTTGCTTCCGTATTATGCATAAAATAGGATTTCATCAACATAACCGAAACATAAATTTCCTTTGAAATATGGGGAACATCTATACTGGCATAGGATTTCATCAGTATACAACTATTGCTAACAAAACATAATTTTACATTGAAATGTACGGAACATAGGTTCATCTTTAAAATAATGAAGGGACCCACTTATGTATTAGTGCATGGATCTCACTCTTATTGTTTTTTAAAAAAAATCCAAAGAATGTATATATTGACATATAATGATATGAGTACTATCACTATTCCATTATACATAAACACATACAATACATACACCTACAAACGCAGACACCGAACATACACAAAACACATGTAATACATACATAAACATAAATGCAAGTGTGCATATATAGGCAGACTACAGAGGAAAGTAAATACGAGAAAAAGGAAATTCATGGATAAAATTGCAATTTTAGCCCTAAAAAATTGGTCATGTACGTGGCATAAAACCAATTTCCATCTATTTTTAAAAGAATTTTGATGACAGGGACTAAAAGTGCCTAATTTTTTTGTGTATATTGACTATATGCATCATGCACAAAATTTTCAAGAAAGATGGGATGAATTTAAGAAAAATGAGTAAACATTTCGGGCCATTTGTGAAATAATAATATATGCTAATGAAAATGTGCAAACAAAACATCCCTAATCTTTGATCCATGAATTTTTACATTTGATGAGGAAGAAGATCCTAACGGTATGCATACTAAATTTACGAAATTTTCAAACATCATATTTTATATTCCATTAATTACTCTCACCAGCATTGACTTAGTGGTTAATCATGACCCAACATGAAAATGAAATAAGTAAATTACAATTCGTTCTATATATAGAACATGAAATAGCAGAGATTATGATGCTAGAAAACGTCACAATTTCGTCACAAATAAGTGGTTTTCTTGTCGTTGCAAAATTCTTCGCAAATCAGTTTCTTTTTTGTAGTGTTAGTCCAACCAAATAACTACTGCAAATAAAAATAAAACAAAATTTTTTGTATATGCATTTAATAATTTATTTAACTAATTTCCTGAAAGTCAATTAAACATATATAACACATGTTCTCCTGCTTTTTCTATTTTGCTCCTTTTCTCCTTTTTCTTTTTTTGATTTAGGGAAAATCTAAGACCGCACAACGTAATTAATCAATGAGATTTGAGTTCACAACCTCTTATATATATAACGAATTACATATCATTGAACCAAAAATGGTGTCAAAAAATTCAAGAATTGATAAGCAAAGCTTGCAACAAAAGATCCAATATTTTTCAAGAGATGCTAAGTTTGAAACAATATCGTAAAGTTGACGGACATCTTGATGATATCTTACAAAAATAGTCTTCCGTTTATGAGACATGTAATTTTATTGTGTCGTAGAACATTCAAATCGTGGTCATGAAAAGGATTAAACAATAATTGCTGAAGCTTGTGTGATCGTGGTACATTCTATTAACAAAGGAATGGGTGACTTTGTTAAATTTATATACAAGCTCTATCAAATATGAAACCATTATCAAAAGAATAAGATTTAATACATTGTACAATTAATAAATAGATATATGTGATATATTAGTATTCGTTAATTATACTCATAACATATTATTTTGATTTTCTGGTTTAATATAACAATAAAGAATACATGATAATGTCATTCTAATTAACAAATTGAAATTTTGAATTATATATGATGTTTAATGTCTTGTTAAGTTTTAAATGATCACGTTTTCCTATTTACTTTTCATTATTTTTTAAATAATTCACTCTGAAATGTTTACTTAATGGTTTGACTTAAAAGAATTACCTATTAACATACGCAATGCATGGGACAGACTTGTCTTTTTATATAATAACAAACAAATATACCTTTTGCATGTTTTACTTGCTTTGTCACAAAAAAAAAGTCAAAAAAATGCTATTAGGGCTTTAGTTCAGTGGTATGTAACTCGATATATATACGAGAGTTTGTAAGTTCGAATCTCGCTGGTTACATTATATGACCTTTAAAAAAAAATAGGTTATATAACTATTAACATTTAAAAAATTGCTCTGTCTCATGTTATATATGTTTGTTATTTATCTTTTTCTAGAGGTTCTTGACGTTCCTAACCATGAAATATTGCTTGAAGTATGAGAAGGTTATGGCAAGTGTCTCTTCTCAATAACAAGCTTTTATCCTAGTACACATCATCATATTCTAGATCGTAGAGCAAAATTAAAGTAAAGGATTAGCCACTCGAATTTCTTTTGTATTTTCGTCAAATTTTAATGTGTAGTATTTTTTTTAGTTGTGTATTTTATGGATTCATATTTTGTTGGTGGAGTTTCAGAAGACAAATTTTAAATCAAATTAGATTCGACATTAGCTGATGACATCTCACATGATCAAGGTGTGTATATTTCCATGTTATTTTCTAGCAAAACTATTAATATTTTGGTATAAAATATAATTTAAAACTCATTTTTATTTTCCTTATTTTGATACTATGAAGAATAGATGGAAGAATTCAAATAACAGTTAGTCCTAACCTAGCTGCTGCTTGTGAGCTAGGGATAATTTAACACTCATATTTTTATTTATTTAGTTCTATATTATATGAACATGAATGATTATATTTTTCTTTCTAGTTTTAAAATTGTCAATGTATTTTTTGTCTTCAAGCAATTAATTACATTTAGTGAAATAACTCAAGATCTTATATATATTGGTATAAGATGTAAATAATCCACGTGGTAGAATTGTATTTTTCTTACACTCTCCTTCACTGGTGATTAGGATTCATCCAAGTAGGAAGATTGTAATTTGCTAACCACATAAATCACCTTTTAATATTATATAGTTAATAAAATATTATGCGAGAATTAAAAATTAACTATGTACATCGCCATTGTTTCTACAAAAAGTTTTCTTTACATTATTGTAGTTGCTCCTAAAAATTTCATACTATAAAAGTGTTATATATAATATTTTTCATATCAATTTAGTAATAAATAATCATTTATTCAAGAGTCTTACATTAAGCTCTCTCTTTGACTTTTCACAATTTATGACAAAAATGCAAGCAACAAGATATGACTTACATATGCAAAATTATAGATCAAAAGACTGGAAACCTTTGAAGGGGAGGTGCTATAATGGATAGAGTATCAAAGGTTTCTGTCATGACAATAGAGAATGGGAGGTGCTGCAATGGAGTTTTATGTGTATTGTCTTTGTTTTTGTAGAACATTTATTTTATATCACTACAATTGCTTTCTAAAAAATTTTATATTATAAAAGTATATTTCATGTCAACAATATCAACGTTATTCTCCATTTATTACTCAGACAATCAGGCATTCAACGGGTCTTATATTTCTTAAAGTTGGGGTGAAGAATTTAAGTACACAATACGGATCTTCATAAACCGAATAAAATTAAATACTAACCTCGTAGTATGCGGAAGAGTTTGCAAGAATTAACCACGTTCGTTCCACCGTTAAACAGTCGTGAATCGGAGTCCAAAATACATGTACGATATTGGACTATATGGCCACAACTTAAGAGCCCTTTTGATTTAATTGTTTACACATAGTAAACTGGCAGAGAGAGTTTGGGAGAGAGAAGAGTGAAGAAGACAGAAGACTTTTCTTCTATTATCTGAGAACTAACGTACGTTCTCTTTTTTTTTTTTTTTTTTTTTACTTTTTGGATATAGTGGGAAGTTATTTACATAACTTCCCACAACTCCCTTTTGACCCATACTAAATGGGTCGGGTCTGGTCAACCCACATTGGGCGACCTAACCCTAATATCCAACATCTCCCACTCGCACAAGATGAGTAGACCTATATCCACCACTATCTTTCTCTACGACCTTGTTAGGAACCACCATCAAATTCATATGGGCAAATAAGTCGTGCGACCCGCGAGCACACAACAAGTGGAAGCTCAAACCATGCACCTGTTAAGGATGACATGGGAGCAACGGTCTTCAACGGAAGAAAAAATCTCGCTGTACCCTAGACCAATTTTAAGTTCACATCAGTCAACACACACCTTATCCCTCGTAGGCTATGTTTGACCTTTAAATCTCAAACATGTATTCATAGTTATGTTCGATCACAAAGATTGTTCAATCACAAAGATTGTATAACTGGTCGACCAATGAACACATGTAGCGCTAGATGTAAACAGTCTTCCCTTCGCTCAATATCCTTCTAAATCAAGTCAACTGCTTTCCCGGACATGTCCCATATGATCGAATCTAACGTGATCTTTAGGCAACATACCAAAGTAGCTAACATTGAACTTGACCTATTAGAATATGAACGTAGGTCACTAAGGGTATCCTAAAGAAGCATTTATTGCTTCAAGGACTCACACAGTGGTGAAGTAGGGATTTATTCACCCACTTCCTTTTACGGTCGCAAAGCACACATGGTATGAAACATGTGTTACGGTGTGACTTCCCTTAAAAAGGGGCGTATGTCTTTACCTAAATCAAACACCATACAGATCTTGATCTAGTTATCACTCAGAAACTAACCTGAATCCTCGAACTTAATACACCTAGTAATCGAGGTTTCACGTCTGGCTATAAACAAGTTTTATGGACCGTAGGAATCCATATCAACCTCATGTCAGTTTTTTTTTTATTATAACATATACAAATAAGAGGTCTCATCTTAATATTGTCATAGGAACCAATTCTAAACCAATACTTAAGGCGACATATTTTATATGAGTATAGTATTTCCCGACGAATACTAACCAACTCATATTGTCTCATCTCTGCACGTTCCTACTGCGCCAGAGGCAATTGCTCGTGTGAGAGAGCCAATCTCATCAACTTGTCAACATACTTTTCGATGTCAATATGTGCTAGCATACTCATACTCGATTTCTTCCAAGCTTATCACAAAGATAAGGCACCAAGCAAACACATGAAGAAAATTTTGTTCACTATGAACTGGCATAAAACACTCACCAGTATGAGTACATTAGTAATTGCGCATTACCTTACTAGACATCAATATCAAAGCCTACGCAACGCTAGAGATTCTACTGCAACAAATGTATATCTCTGGAGATGGGCTTATGAAGGAGGTCACTGTCATCTCATGCGTAGGTGAGTGATCCACAGTCGCTTCCTTTTATGACATAAAGTCATACTTAACGTCTATGTACCAGATCTTGTCATGAAATTTAGGATCCTTAGCATAGGCGACGGATAATTAGTGGACACAATAGATCGTCATTGCCCGTCTAGCAACTGACTCATCTCAAGTCCATCATAATCTCTCGAGCCATACTGCCTTTTGCATAGTTACTGAGCATGCCACATAGCTTAATTTCATAGTTCCACAATACTATGCATTTTTGCTTCTTGCTACTCCACGAATTAGTGCCAATAATCAGCAAGAAAGCATGTACGAAGAGGTATCTTATCGCTCATTTGGGTCACCACCCAAGTTAGCGTATGTGGATATCTTCCCACAAAGATCAGCACTTCAACGACATAGGCAAACCTAAATTGCCCTTTAATACCTCACGATCCTTTTGACAATGATGCAATGAACTTATCAAAGCTTTGATTGATATCTCATGACAAGATCAAATATCTAATCACGTATACACCACAATATATACTAGGTCTCTATGGTGCTTGAATAGGAAACATTTTTATATCATCAATCTATTTTGGCATTTAGGGATATAATCATTTAGCTTAGGCTTTCACCTCTAACTACAAGAGTATATAAAGGTTTGTAGACTTATACGTAGAGTCATTCAAGAACATTCTTGATTCATGACTCTTGCTACACAACAAGAATCTTTAGATCGACCCCTCTGGATCTTGACTCTAAACATATAAACTACTCTACCATTATCCTTCATTAGTAATCTTATGAAAAACTTATTTTCACAATCGCCCGACAATGAAACAAATTCACATTGATCACGAAACAAGTTCTAGTTGATCATACCGGTATTACTATTGCAAGTGAACATGATCCACAAACTGGTTAATGAAACGAACTCACATTGATCGTGAAATAAAGTCATATATGAAACCAATTCATAGTACTATATGAAACAAATTCATAGTGATCAACCGGTGTTTATCTCCCACTTGGATCAGTTAACGGAAACAAGTTCTCCAGTCCTACTGAAAGATTGCGAGAAATAGGACTATTAGGAGTCTTCAATTCCAATAACTGAGTCTCCCACTAGGAAATTCTTTGTCCAAGAATGTTGAGTTTAGACACACTCCTACTATTTGTCCATCAATGAACATTCCCTTTTGAAGTGTTCAATGTACCAAATGGAAATGTTTCATTTCCTTTCGGTTTCAGTTTCTCATGCTTATGAGAAATATTATGAACAAAGTAGCCAACTCCCAGAGTCATAAGTCATTGTGGACTAGTTCACTATTCATCCATGACTTATAGGGTCTTGAAGTGTCTAATTATAAGGGCACTTGGTTAAATATATGTATTAGAATTGCGTATTCTCAACACAAAATTGAGAAATTCATATAACACATCATATACATAACCATATCCAATGAGGTTTTATTCCTTTTTCTATAACATCTCATAGTTGCAAAGTTCTTGGAATAGTTAGCTCTCGTGCTATACCTCTTTCATTACAAGACTTTGAACTAATCAAATAGATATACTTAACCACAGT
Organism: Ehretia macrophylla; assembly: GCA_037974665.1. Lineage (NCBI taxonomy): Eukaryota > Viridiplantae > Streptophyta > Magnoliopsida > Boraginales > Ehretiaceae > Ehretia > Ehretia macrophylla. The sequence goes on from CM075769.1 coordinate 65,924,601, forward strand.
CAGTTATCGATTTCATTTTCTATCTCATGGATTCTCACAAGTTTAAAATTACTTACAAAGTAAATAAAAGCTTTGGACTTGTGAGAAAACATAAAGGACAAGCTCACAACTAATGAAATCGTTAGTAATGAAATATTAGGCCTTTTGTCATGCCCTAACATTCTTTGAACCAAGAAATTTTGGGATGAATTAACTGCAATGGAAAACTAGCTCGCAAGCTTACATATTTATTGTGGTGTTATCGGCTAGGCAAATTTCACACAGAGGCAGGTAGAATTGCGCTAATTACAGTCTCAAAAGACATTTTCTTGTGAGTCTGTTCATTATATTTCGACCAAGTATGCCTAGCTTGCTATGCTACAAATCTCAAAGATATAGCATAAATAACACAACGGTTTTTATGTTCAGCGCATAGAACAAGGAAACCATGTACAATGTAGCCAGATTTATGATGAGTTGTTCCTAACAATTCAACTGAGTACTTATAAAGTATGTAAAGGGATTTGAATGCACAGACCAAGTTGACTTAAAAAACCAGAACTTCTAGCACATTGTGGAAAAATATAGAGTTTGACCATCACATAATGGTACTTATCAAGTGTCAATGCCCTTGACTTCAACTCTTGAGTTATTACAAAAATAACCATATTTTGATCTAAAATCAAATGGTATCCCACAAAAGCTCTTACGTTTTTAGTCATGAGGACAAACGTTTGATCTTCAACTTAGGGCAATCCCGAGCTTAGTGATCCTTTTGTGACAATTGTAGCACATAGCTATCATAATGTTAAATTGCAATTTCCACATATACGTCTGTCCTCTATGGTTTTCTCAGTGGTATTGCCTCTTTTTTTTTTTACTTGGACCCACATGATCCTTGCTTATTGGTCTTGGTTACATAAGCTTGACCAGCAGCTCTTCTGGCTAAAAAGCATTCTACACCACCTCCAATTGACGCTTAACGTTTGGAATATGTTAACATTTCCTTTTCGTGTCAAGATAACAATCATGTGCACTTAGCTCAGATGGTAAGGATATGATAACAACATACGTTTGTTGACCATCAAAGAAAAATGTGGCCAATTGCCTTCAATTCTCAAATTATGTTCGACATCTCAGAAATGCTATCACTCAGTAGCATTGAGACTTTTGCGGCATGTGTCGAACTCAATATAAGCTGACTCAGCTTAGAAATGAAAATTCCACTGAACTTCTCTTTTAAGCTTTCAAACATTCCCTCAGTATTAGGTTAAACTTCGTAGGCAGCAAATGAGATATAATGCACGGTGCTCTGCAACGCGATGCGAGCATTAACATTTTTCAGCCTGATAGGCCTATTACCTCCGATGCTAAGTGGTATTACCACCCTAATGGTGCATCACAACATAACTCAGTGTTTCAAGCACCTATTTGTTGCACAAGGATATTCTGAACTTGATGATGCCACATTTGCAATCATCACCGTTCATTTTTTCCTACAGCAATGATATTTTGCAGTTATCATAAAGAACCACAACATAGACATCCTATATGTTCGGTACCAGCACATTTAGATGTTTAATTCTACTTGAACAAGTTTTTAAATGTAATAAAGTGACATAAGATATAGTACCAACAGATTGTAGTACAACCTGCCAAATTCTATATTCAAATGTCACAATTATCACAATTTAATCCTATTCGAGTAGAAACATTAGTTCCGTATATGAATTACATAAATTCACATGTGTAGGAACTAATAGTTCTAGATTAGAATCACACCAATCCCAATCTTAGAACTCCCACTCAAATAAAGAATTAATAAAATAATTATTAACATATGCAACATATGCTTATGATAACAACAAGAATTAGAAAAATGTTTAACATATAAACAACTAACAGTGTTAGGCAAAAAGAACTACTCCTCAATGTTCTCCTTTCTTTTATAATTGTTGTGGACAACCAGAGTTGACACATTCAATTCTTTTAACACATATGGACCATGACAATTGGGCATGTAGAAGTTGTCTCAAACTTATCGAGACCCAAAAGACACAAATTTGGTTCTACGTGTGTTAGGAAGAAATGAGAGTACATTTAACACTACACATGAAATCACGTATGACTATCACATGCTCATAAAAGAAAAAAGGTTATCCCATAAAACATTTAATATTACACATAATCATTAAATGTAAAACGATCTATAGGATAATTATTTTGGGCTTACAACAATGTGTGGTCATATGGTCAGTAGTGTTGGAAGTATTTATCGCAGTTTGTTTAACTCGCTCAATCCTCGAATGACCACTAAAGTCCTCGGGAAAATAAACAACTTTAGTACATAATGGTCCAATCAAGTAATTTCAAAAATTAATAGTGCACATAGCATCTATTAATATTATACACAACAAGTTGTATGATGAAATGACATAAATTTCATACTATGAAATGAAATTACAAAAAAATTTCATGTCACTTGTTGCAAAGATTCCAACGTAATTACACAAATTTCAGAATTTTAAATGAAATTACAAAAATTCATGCCCCTAATCGCAAATATTACAAGGAAATTACACAAATTTTAGGCATTTATATGAAATTACAAAAATTTCATGCCTATATTGTAATAATTACAATTGAATCACAAAGAAATATGGACAATTAAATGAAAGCACTCATGATTTCATGTTTAAATTGAAATTAAATTTAAATTATGTACTTACTCTGCGAGAAATAGGTGCCTAAAACACAATTATCAGAAAGATAATGGCCTTGAGAATATTGGGGTCAAAACATAAATATTACAAAGTTAGGAGGTCACATCATAAATAATACAAAGTTATAGGGTCAAACCATAAACAATACAAAGTTATGGGGTTAAATCATAAATAACACAAAGTTATGGGGTCAAACTATAAATAATACAAAGTTATGGGGTCAAACCATAAATAATAAAAAGTTATGGGGTCAAACTATAAATAATACAAAGTTATAGAGTCAAACCATAAATAACACAAAGTTATGGGGTCAATCTATAAATAACACAAAGTTATAGGGTCAAACCATAAATAATATAAAGTTATGGGGTCAAACTATAAATAATACAAAGTTATGAGGTCAAACAATAAATAATACAAAGTTATGGGGTCAAACCATAAATAATATAAAGTTATAGGGTCAAATCATAAATAAATAAATTAATACAATATATGTATTAATAACCCCTGTTTTTTTTTTTTTTTTTTTTTTTTAAATGTCAAGCCAAGCCGAGCCGAGCCATAAGCAGAGCCGCGATTCGAGCCGAGCCACGATTCAAGCTCGTAGTATGTGACTGTTATTGAGAATTACTGGATAAAATAATTAATTAAAAACTAATTTTAATTAATTAAAAAAAAAATTTAAATAGTACACATGGCCACGTGGCACAACCTCAGTTTGCCACGTGGCCCACTCACTTTCTTAAGTCAGACGTGTTTGACACCATGATTCAAAATAACCATTGTATATTTTTTTTTTTTTACTTTGCCACGTGTCCACTCACGATTGGGCCACGTCGATCAATGACCAAATCATGTTCAGCCAATTCTCACGATTTTCAACGCGCACATACAACACCAAGAACACACAGTTGCGATAAAATTCCAAATTTACATAAAATCTTTAAAATATCATATCTTATGCGTTTCTAAGCCAAAATTAATGAATAATATATCAATGGAAAGCTCTCGACGAGCCCGTTCTAACAATACCAAATACACAATTTTTGGACCATGTTACAAGCACGAAAAATGGCCAAGTCAGATTACGAAAAATCTGAGAAAATTATACGAAACAATTGATTTATGCTTTAAACGTTTTAAAACACACAGATTATGCATTCGTGGTTAAATACACGTATTCCTCTGATTTTCGCATGCAACAATTCACTCGATATCACATAAGAATTATCATGGTCAAAAATCACCACAAAAATTTGCATAAATATTATAATTCGCAATATTTTCTACGGAGAACCAACGATATGGCTCTGATACCAATGAAGAATTTAAGTACACAATACGGATCTTCATAAACCGAATAAAATTAAATACTAACCTCGTAGTATGCGGAAGAGTTTGCAAGAATTAACCACGTTCGTTCCACCGTTAAACAGTCGTGAATCGGAGTCCAAAATACATGTACGATCTTGGACTATATGGCCACAACTTAAGAGCCCTTTTGATTTAATTGTTTACACATAGTAAACTGGCAGAGAGAGTTTGGGAGAGAGAAGAGTGAAGAAGACAGAATACTTTTCTTCTATTATCTGAGAACTAACGTACGTTCTCTTTTTTTTTTTTACTTTTTGGATATAGTGGGAAGTTATGTAAATAACTTCCCACAACTCCCTTTTGACCCATACTAAATGGGTCGGATCTGGTCAACCCACATTGGGCGACCTAACCCTAATATCCAACATGGGGGATTATATCTATTTAAAAAGTTAATAGAAGGGATCTGACTCTTATATTTAAAAAAAGTGTAAATTTTGAGTCTTATTCACCTAAAGTGTAAAGGTTGTGATGCTACTATTAGTGTATTATCATTTGTATCAAGGACTCCATTTCTCCTGAATACAGTCTTCCGTTAATGAATCATGTAATATTAATGTATGATAGAACATTCAAATCATGGTTGTAGCAGCCGATGAAAAGATTAACCATAATTGCTTTTTAAGCTTGTTTGCTCGTGACATACCCTATTGATGAAGGAAATAGTTTTTAATAAGAATGAGTGACTCTGATATGCAAAATTTTTATTAGCAACTCTTTCTAAATGTGAAACTATAAAAGAAATAATTCAAATATATCGTACAATTAATAAATAAATACATATGTGATATATAAGTATTCATTTATCTATACTTATTATAACGTGTTATCTTGATTTTCTAGTTTAATAATAAATGATAAAGAGCCAAAATGTGACCAAAAAAGAAATTAGAGAGCTAAAATAAGGAAGAGATTAGATTAGAGAAGGATAATCGGGCGACCACGGAAGGTAGTTTTCAATTAGAAGTTTATAATTATAGATTTAGAGTCTACATTAGAAAAATGAGATAGGAAATAACCTATATTAAAAATATAAAAAAAATTATTGAGCTATTGCGTGGAATTTCAGCAAGTTTGGCGGACATAGTCGAGAATTAGTACATTTTAAAGGTGGCCCATGGGTGTTTTGATTTAATGAATATTCCTCATGAATATGTGGTGTCATGAAAACTTTTTAGTTAGCTTAGATGGACTGGTCTAAATTAGTGTGAGGGTAAGACCCACCTCAGATGTGAATATTGGATCAGTTCGTTAAACAGACTGAAAACTCTCGTGTGGTGTCAAAGTAAGAGTCAATAGTTATACATACTCATCAACTTCTAAAATGATTTGAGGAACGATACCTATTATGAAAGAGAGCCAAAATAAGATTGATCTTTAGTATAAAATGTCACAACCACCTGAATAGAGTTAACTGGCATTCTCTTTTTTTTTTTTTTTTTAATATAGTAAAGGCTAAACTAACTATCTTTACCAAAAGTAAGCAAGTCCCATCCACACTGATCCTACTACAGTTTAGATTTCCAGAGGAGAGGCTAACAGGGTACAGATTAGATCTCCATGCAGTCAATGACCAAAAAAAAGAAAACGATTTCCATGCAGCTAAAATCTCTCTCGTCCAAATGATTGAATTTTTGATGTCCCTCAATACTCGTTTATATCTTAAACTTTGACGTGCTTGTGGCACAGGCATTGGTTGATCACCTTTAGTATATCCACGTTTAAAGATTTGACTTGATCATTTTGACCAAAATAAAAAATAAAAAATAAAAAAAACCTACAGCAGGGAAATCTACTGATAGGATAGCAAGCAGCTGACGGTTGGTGAGATTGAGATCAACTCTAATATAATTAGCATTCCTAATTTAGGGAGTGAAACTGGTTTTTTTCTATATATTTTTGGAGCTCCCTAATTAGTCGCCATTTTAGAAACACTTTCTTTATTAATTGGCACCCTAGATTATCTATTTTCAATAGTCGTATTTCTTATATAGGTCACACACCCAATTTTTACATTTCAATGAACAAAATACACCCTCTTGCTAATCCATCTTGAAGAGAAAAAATAAAATAAAATAAAGATAGTATCAATCATCATGTTATTAACATTTTTTTAATAAAAAATATTATTTATTAAAATTCAATATATGAAGGGAAACTAAAATTAAATTAAGATAAAATCAGATTGAGCTTTTCTTTTTCTTCTTTTTGGTCAATGATCCAACTTGTGCTTTATGTCGTAACTATTGTCTATTTTCTTTGGTCAATGTAACTATGGTCTATCAATGAGTCATTTTTAATTTTTTGGTCAAATTAAAAAAGCATTCCAACTAATACATCATTAGCCTATTCCACAAGACTTAAGATCTGCAACAAACAGATTACAAAGTTTATGTGGGAGGTTAGAAAACCAATTTTCTCTAATTTTTCCTTAAAACTTTTTCCTAACCAACCAATCTGTTGGCCTATTCTCTTGGTGATGTGTCCAAACAAATTGAATGTTTTAAAAATCAACAACCAAAGACCGAATATCATTTATTACTGGATTAAGTCTCTAATCCAAAACATTTATTGTGGAGTTGATGGCATTAACAATAACCTTTGCATCAGATTCAATAATGAACCTCTACTTATTCCAATTAGTCGCCAAAAGCAAGCATTACGAATCGAAGCCTCAGCTTGGGTAGCTGAAACTGCAGGAAAGGACCACACATGTCCTTCCACAAGGTTGCCTTCGTAATTTTTACAAACAGTCACTGCTGCAGCTAATTTACCGAATTTGAAAAGTGCATCACAATTAATCTTGATACTATTAACAGGAGGGTGTATCATGTATATCCACACGTTTGATGTATCTACTTTTTTGTGATATCAATCCCTCAGGGATTGAATAAACAGTAGTCTAAAATATGCTAAGTCATTTGCCAAAAAATACGGTTCTCATCATTCACATATGGGTTATTCCTTTGAAGATGACATCCACAAAGCACTGTACGAGACCCCCTGAAAAACATGTCAACTACTACAATATCTCAAATATAATAAAGGGTAAATAGCGTATTACTTCCTTGTATTTTGCTAAAAATACACAATACCTCCATATGTTTTAAAAATTAACTGATTACTCCCTGTGTTTTGCTAAAAGTAGCTGATTACCCCCTTGTGTTTTATAAAAGTAGCTGATTGCCCCCTTATATTTTCTAACAAAAACGCTAATTTTTAAAAAGTATAAAACACAAGGGGGTAAGTAGCTAATTTATAAAACACAAGGAGATATTGTGCACTTTTAACAAAATACAGTGGGGTAATAAACTAATTTTTAAAACACAGGGGATATTGTGCATTTTTTGTAAAATACATGGGGGTATATGCTATTTACCCTATAATAAATAGTAGTAACATAAATTTTAGAATTAAATGTACATCAAAATCACCCTCTAGTCAATCACTTCCTTTGTTAGAAGGTTCATTTAACTCGTAATAAATCAGATCACCATCAACTTATAAATCAAAAAATGCATTAATACTGAACACCGTTATCATAAAATAAACATTTGCATTTCGACAACTCATAGTCGGCGAACACCCTCAATTGTAGGTCAAGCATCTCTCAATTGAAGAGCAATCTTGCACCTTATGGCACAGATTCATGGATAGCTAATGTTCACAAGTTGTTTTGTACCCTAATTTTTTTTTCCCTATGTACTCATTGTAAGGGTTTCCTTCAACTGCCTTTTATTTATTTAATTTAAATTTATTGGAAGACTTTGAACAACACTTTATTAAAATTTATCAAAAACTTTATTATTTCAGCCACTTCCATGCTAGTAGCATACTCCTGTAGTGATAATTATTTGTTATTTATTTCCACAAAGGAGATAAACGACAAATAATTATCGCCACATGGGTATGTTGCTAATATAGAAGTAATTGGAGCAATAAAAATTTTCCATGAATTTCAACAAAATGTTATTCTAAGTCTCATAATAATTCAAAGTCAAATAAATAAGAAACTGTTGAACCATAATTCTTACTCTGACGACCATAGAAAAAAAGTTAAGGTCATGAAACATGTGAATTTTAGCTATCCATGTATCAGTGCAATGAAAAACAAGATGGCTCTTCAACTAAGGAAGGTCTTGATCTGCACAATGAAATTTTTTTGAGGTGGAACAAGATGAGAGTAATGATTGTGTTTCTCATATAATTCGACAACTACGAGTTGTAGAAGAGAAAATTGTTATTTCATGATAATAGTGTTCAATATTAATGCATTTTTTGGCTTGTAGGTTGATGCAGGTGATCCGATATGTGATCTAAATGAACCTTCTAACAGAATGATTGACAAGAGAGTGACTTTGTTGTACATCTAGTTAAGACTACCTGCTCCATTTCTGTCTCCGAACTGTATTCAGTCGTTGCTAATTTGCAATCTGCCATCAAAGGATTCAGATGGCGTGTTTGGACTTTTCTTTTGCCCATCAGTATCTATACTTAATTTTTACTCTGTTTTAAAAATGGTCTAAGATCATCTATTAAATAGAGAAAGATTACTGACCAAAAAATAAAAAGAAATCGTGTTAAACCTATTGGGCAATAACCCCTAATGGTTACCCATTGGTTTTTTTTTTTTTGGTGAAATACCCATTGGTTAATAATCGATTTCTTTTTACCTCAATTCATCTCCTCTGTACGCTGAAGTCCTTTTCTTCTTTTAGTTTTCCTCTGTCAGAGTCAAGTAATTAAGCTTCAATTCAAAAAGAAAGAAAGTAAAGCCGGCAAAAAAGTGTTTTTGGTGGTTTTCCAAGACGGGGGTGGCGTGCCAGTAAGTTTACAGGTAGCATTTATTCAACAGTAAAAGTTTATAGGTTGGATTTATTAGGTCAATTTCAACAATTTTTTTATTTTATTTTTTTACATGTAAAATTATTAGGTCAATTTTAACAATTTTTTTATTTTATTTTTTTACATGTAAAAATTTTAAAATATTTCTTTACATCTATAAATTCTCTATTTTAATTTCACTCCAACAGGTTCTCTACATTTACCCAATCTTGTTTTTAGAGAATCTCTATTTCAGTTTCACTCCAACAGCTTCTCTATTTCAGTTTCACTCCAACAACTTCTCTATATTTACTCAAACATTGTTTTTAGAGAATTTTTAGATGATCTCTATATGTGGAGATAGTGCATCCAATTGTAGAGATCATCTACAAATTCTCTACATTGTAGAGAATTTGTAAAGATGCTGCTAGAGACAAAAGTCTTCAAAAGCATTTTTACATGTAGAGATTTTACATTTGTAAAGATGCTGCTGGAGAAGGCCTTAATGGTAAGTCTATTGGGATCAAACTATTAAATGATCCTTTTCAGAATCCCTTATTTAGAAAATAAGGAAAAACGACTAGGAAAACTTGATCATTTAAACCGGGTTAAGGCCAACTCTAACAGATTTTTTTTTTTTTTTGCTTCTTACATGTAGGAGATTTTGAACATTTTTTTTTACATTTGAAGATTCTTTATTTCTGTTTTACTCAAATATTTTCTTTAAATTTAATCAATTGCTTATTTTAATTTAACTCCAACAATTTATCTATATATATTTCATCAAATTTGTTCCTTTGCTTGTTGACAGATTTTAGAGTTTGGAATATAGGATTGTGTCTTCTCTACTACATGTAGAGATCTTGAAAATGGATTCAAAGATCCCCTACAATTGAGAGAATCACTTAGAAAATGTGTTGGAGTCCATTTGCACTATTCCTTTCCCTACATGTAAGGCCAACTCCAGCAGCATATGTAAAATGTCAAAATCTCTACATGTAGAGATGCTTTTAGAGACTTTTGTCTCCAGCAGCATCTCTACAAATTCTCTACAATGTAGAGAACTTGTAGAGAATCTCTACAATTGAATTCAGCATCTCCACATGTAGAGATCATCTACAAATTCTCTAAAAATAAAGATTGAATAAATGTAGAGAAGTTGTTGGAATGAAACTGAAATAGAGAAGTTGTTGGAGTGAAATTGAAATAGAGATTCTCTAAAAACAGAGATTGAGTAAATATAGAGAAGTTATTAGAGTAAAACTAAAATAGAGAATCTATAAATGTAGATAAATTGTTCAAAATCTCTACATATAAAAAAATAAAATAGAGAAGTTGTTGGAGTTGGTCAAAGGTAAAGAACCATATATGATGCTATCTTCACAAGATTATTGAACATTATTTCTCTCAGCACTTGCTAATAACAATGCAAGGAACTCATATAGAATCTAAAATTTCAATTTTGTCCTTGGGTGTGCTTTGTATGTGATCACTACGAACCGGGCAAATATTTTGTCCGACATAAAAATTTAATGGATAAAAGTAAGAAACGCGAAGTATGATAGAATTAAAGGCTTTTCCTCGTTACAATTTAGGTACGCGTGGTCAACTGCCTAATGCAAATATGTTATCTCAAACATGCAAGAAAAAGAAAGAGATGGGTAGTTACAACAATTTACGAACATTTTTTGTTTATTATTATTATTAACTCAAAAAACCAATTATAACACCTTATGAGTATAAATAATTTTTATCAACAGTTCTTTATTGAGATAAACTATTACTAGTCTTATATCTCATATACATGCTTTATCAATTTTACAATGTATTAATAGATCTTATTTGTTTGGTATTGGTTTCTTGTTTAGATAGAGTTGATTATTTAAGGGTTATCTTCCCCATCAATAGGATGTGCCATGAGCAAATGAGCTTAAAAAGCAATTAGGGCTTAGCCCTTTCATTAGATATTACATCAACTTTACGATATTGGTCAATAATGTAAGTATTGACAGATATAACTCTACGTTGGACGATATTCAAATATTTCAACTAGGCATCTCCAACTCTCCAAATTCAACTTGCAATTTGAGCAAAAGAACTCACCAAACCAACTGATTGAGTGAAAGTTTATATCACTACATTAATTCCAACTATCCAACAATTTTTCCAGGGTCCTTGTTAGCAATAATAGTCTATTACTCAAACTTGTTAAGCCATATTTTAGACTATTTTAAAAATTTCTCTTTAAACTCAGTTACAATACTGAGAGGATCTTATAGAATCTTAAGTTTCAATGCCTCACTGGTTATGCATGCCTATTACATGTTAACTACAAATAGTGTAAACAATTTGTTTGATGGAAATATTTAATGGATGAAAATGGAAACCGGTGGAGTATGATGGAATTGAGGGTTTTTTCTCCTTTGAAAATATTCAGCTGAAGCTCTATGTTAGTCAATCAACTTCCACACTCACACACGTAATAATTAATTAGTTTTGTGATAATTCAACAAATATCTCAGACGGGTCAGACCCCAAAAAAATACATACATATATATACGTTGAACTATATATATATATATCGACCCAAAAAAATACATGTATATATATATATTTAGTTCAACATATACAAATAAAAAATGTGTTTTTTCCAAACTTGAAAATTATAAGAATAACTCTAAAAGGATTAATAGTCATTTTGGTTATATATCTTTGACCTGATTGATAAAGTGGTATCTTATTTTCAAAAATGATATATTTCAATTTCTTATTTTTTATCCGAGTGATAATGTTAGTCCGTTTTAGTGATTTTGTTAAAAAATAGAGGGAAAACGCACGAGATTAGTATGTTTCTCTTATTTTTTCCAAATTGTACTTAATTAGCAAGTGTGTTTCCCGTCAATTTTTTACAAAATCACTACAGAGAACTAACTGTGTCACTTGAACAAAAATTAAAAAATTGAAATATGTCAATTTTAAAAATAAATGACTAATTTATTAATCAAGTCAAAAATAAAGGGCCAAAATAGATATTAACCCACTTTAAAAATGCATGAATTTCCCCGATATGCCTCCATCATAGCTCTTTAATGAAGATCTATTGTTTCTTCTTTTTTCTATTGGATCAATGACACTCTTTTTTTAGCTTTTCCAGAAAGCATTAACTCAAAACTGAGAAACATATCCATCCTTTGTTTGTTTTCTTCTTTATCTTTCATCTCTTTTTCATAACTTTATTGATGCCTGTACCACAAGTTCAGAAAGAGCTCTCAACTGTTTATTGGCGTGTCCTGTTAGGTCAAATCTGCACTGTTTTCGGGCCCTGATTTACATCCTTTTGGCATAGCAGAGCTGTAACTGTTGTGCCTTTAATGAATGGAAATATGAAAAGAGTTGTAAGAGAGAATTGAATGTTTTTCAAATTTGGAAAGATTCGCCCGCGACAAAGAAAAAGAAGAAAAGGAAAGATTCGCCTTGAAGCTTTGTGTATTAGCCAATCAACTCCAGCACACACACCCATAAGGCCATAACCATTACGATGATAATTCAGACTTCAGAATCAACTGAAGTAAAAAGAAAAATTTCAGAACTAGATGGTAAGTAAGAAATTACAAAGACATAATTAGTGGACAATTTTGTAGACCTTTTTATTTTTTTTCATAAATTAAATGACTCATTCATGCACACGTCGTCCTTAAAACAATTAATTTTCGAGGGTTTTTTATCTGAACAAATCCTATTGTGAAGGATATCCAAAATACTGTGATTGAAAACTCGTTGTTAAGATTCTGTTACATAAGAAGGACAACCAACCTGTTAAGGCAATTAAATTGACTGGGAATTAATTGACTATGTTTTAGCAAAACTTTTGTTACCATAATTTTGTTATTACCGTTTGAATTGTGCAAAAAAAATCTCATGGTAATTTACCATATAAGAATAAGATTTGTATTGCTTAAGGAATGACATTAATTGCATATTCATAAAGAAAGGAAGATTAGGGTTTTATGAATCAAGACTTTTTCTTGCAGCCCAAGATGACCTACAACAGTAATTGTGTATTTATATGAAGCAGCAGTCATGACAGAAATGGAGCAAACAGAGAGCGACTAAGAAAATATCAAAGAGTTTTGTCCAGTGTTTCATATCATGTTGCAACACGATCTGTATTTCAGTCTTTAATTATATTAAGTGTTGCAACTCATTTTATTTTGACAGCTTGTTATAAGCATCATGTATTAGTCTTTGAGTGATTAGATAGCTGTTTCTTTAATCATTCTTTGGAAGAAGAAAGTGTAGTTTTCGCGAAAAAACGTTGCAAGTCGAGTGGAGCTCGTCAAACCGAAGTTCATTAAGGAGTTATTCATCGAGACGTCAAAGGTCAAGATGAAGTCTTTACTTGTGTAAGTTCATTGATGTTGTAATTTGTTATTTTTTAATTAATAGGTTTGTTGGACCAGGGGAGGTCCCGTGGACGTGGACCGCACGATTGAACCACGTTAAATTTTGGTGTTCTTTATTTTTGTTACAGCTTTATTATTTCCGCTATTGTTGTTTACTGTCACTGACTATGTTGGAACATTAAGTGGAACAACTCATTAATTGACTAGAGAAATAGACTGTTAATGAACCGTGAAATAAGTAATGTTCCAGTTAATATTGCAACATCACTTGTAACAGATTCACTTTACACCAAGTAGTTACATCAGTTGTTTACATTGATCACTGAGTTCTGTCAATTGAACGAATTTGTCATATTGCCTTGAAATTAATCCATACTTATACTACACAAACTCTAACACGTACAACCAACTTTGTGACTGGTTATTCAAACTAAACTAACGAAGGTGATTCACCATTTTTGCTTGTGCTAGTGCCCCCAGAAATTCTAATTCCCCCAGCATTCTTAAACCTCTCTTCAATCGGGACAATTTTACTGCAGAAGCAGCTATAAAGGAAATCTGCCAGGACTGGAACTTAATGATTCAGTTAATTTTTTAGGCGCTTCTGATATGAAAAAATCTGTTAAGGAGAGTCGTTGGCTCAGTTTTGATTCACAGATGCTAATCAGCTGTGATTACGTCGAAGTTTCGGTAGGTTGGGCTTTTTCAAGTGTAAATTGTCGAAACAGAAGCTTATTGCCCCTTAATTTGCTTTGTTTGATACTCTCTCAGCCAATTAGGACATAGGTGCTAAAGACTTGTACCAAAGTTTTAGGTGGTGTTGTAATGGCTAAGGAGGTAAAGCATTTTCTTAGCTGTTGGGGAAGTATCCGCATATCGTGCTATTATTGTTACTCGTGTTCCTATCATGCTTTATAAGACAAGGAAAATGCGCACAATTTGACCCTAAACACCAGCTATCTATTTAATAGTCCCCAAATTGTTACTCTTTCCCTTTTATTCTTGGTTCCTTGCTGCAATTGTTCACTTCAGTTATATAGAGCATGAGTTTTCTAATTCGATGAAGAGCCTTTTTCGTTTTTGTGCAAATTTAATTTAATATTTTTTTTGCTAAGTAAGCAAGTAATTCATTTCATTCTACCTCAGTGAACAATTATAAAAGGTATGGGATCAACACATACTGATACACCATTTTGTACAAAGGATATTATTTTCAAGGCTATTGTTATATTTACGTTGAATACAAATTTTCTCTCTAACATTCAAAATGATTTTTTCAATAATTTGTTTCTCTGTATTCGCGGTCGAATTGTAAAGTCTGTTGTTACGTTCAATCCACACATTATAAACATAAGCACAAATCGTGACTTTGATAAGATCCGATTTTAAGCCCTTTTTCCTACTCATACTAGCCAGTTTATCCACAATGGACTCCTAATCATAACGAATTTACCCGCATCTCAGCCTTCTCGAGCACAATGTTCCTAAATTCTTTTGGTGAATGAGCATTGGAAAAACAGGTGGTCTCTACAGTCTTACCTATGGAGCAAAAAATAAATTTAGCTTCATTAACAATATCCCACTCCATCAATCTTGACAAGGTTGGCAATCTGTTAAGACAAGCAAGCCAAACGCAAAAGCTTTGTCTTGGAATAACTATCTTATTCCACACAAGCGAAATTATTATCCCACACAATAAAATCCCGACGGCCTTGGTCCGGCGTACCTGGACAAAGGCCATCAATAAATTCCAGCTCCCTTGGCCAACGCCAATGGTTGTCATTTATGCATCTAACAACTTTAAGAGTTTTGAGGTGGGCAGGGATATACATATTGTTCAACCTCATATAAACATAAACTGTACCATTAATTTGGAAGCCAACTATCCCAAAGGAGAAATGTCTTCGATCCATCCCCAATAACATGCTTGATAAATTGAGAAGCAATAAATTTGAATCTTTTGATGATGGAAATAACTTTTTAACTTCAGTTATATGGTACAAGAGACATAATTACTTTTTAAACTTATTTTCTCATGACACATCCTATCAATGATGGAAATGTCTTTTAACATGAATGAGTGACTCTTGTTAAATTTATTTAGGTGACTCTATTTAAATATAAATAATTATCAAGAGAAATAAGATCTAGTACATTGTACAATTAATAAATAAATATATTTGATATATAGCATAACATATTTAATTAATACTTGATAAATTAATAATCTATTCTAAATAATAAGCTCCTAGCTTGGGCCAGTGTTCTAAATTAACATATCAAATAATATTATAGGGTAATATATTTAAAATATTTTTTTATATTTTATAGGTCAAAATATTTTATAAATTAATATTAGCTAAAATATTTTAAAATATGAGTAAAGAGTAGTCTGTCTTATCTTGTAGTTCTGTTCCTACCGGGATTAGATTCATGTCTTTTATTCTCATAGACTTTTATTTATTTTTCTAAATTTACCTGAACAATTATGAGTCAATTTTTAACAAAAGTACCAAAAAATAATATGTTTACTATTAAAACAAAAAAAACTAAAAATATCTTTAGAAATTAATGATTATTGATTTATCCATAACTTGATATCTAATTGGTCTAAGGGCATCCTCAATGGAGTCTCTAAGGAGTCTCTAAACAGCAATAATTGCTGTTCTAGAGACTCCATTGATCAAAATTTATCACCAATGGGGGTCTGTAAAATACTATTTAATAATTTTTGGCAAAATCATGACATCACTCAAGTTTTGAGTCTCTAAAATAGCACATAGTCTCCATTTTCTTCAACAAATTTGTTGAAGAAAATGGAGACTATACAAGAAGACAAAAATAAGTCTTCAAAAAAAACAATGTCAGATTGTCTGACATCGTCAAATCTGAAAAAAAAAAAAAAGTACAAAAAAAAGTACAAAAAAATGAGCACAAACAGCAACAAAAAAATTTAACAAACATAAAAAAATTACAAATAAATTACAATACAATAGTTTCTTTCAACAAATAACAACAAAAAAAGGGGTAAACACAGAAAAAAAAAAAAAAAAAAAAACAAAAAATTTGTGTTTGTGGTTTCGGCGGTGGTGGGGTGGCAGCGAAGAAGAGGGTAGGGGGTGGGATGCAGCGGAGAAGAGGAGAGGAGGGGGGGGGGGGAGGGAGGGATGGGGTGCTGCTGCGGGAAAGGGAAAGAGGGGTGTGCTGCTGCGTGAAAGGAAGGGGGAAGGGGGGGCGCTGATGCGCTGCAGGGAAAAAAAGGGAAGAAGAAGAGGGGGGAGGGGGGAGGGGGGCATTGCTGCGCTGTAGGGAGTTGAAAAATGGAAAGATATGGTATGGTATGGTATGGTATGGTATGGTATGGTATGGTGGGGTGGGGTGGGGTAGTTTAATTATATTTTTTAATTAAGTTTTTTAATATATTTATTTAGGGTTTTGTATTTTATTTTTTAATGTTATTTTAGTTTAGGTTATTTTTTTGTGTTTTTTTAGTTTAGGTTATTTTTTTAATTATATTTTTTATTTGAGTTTTTTAATATTTTTATTTATGTTTTTGTATTTTATTTTTTTATGTTATTTAAGTTTAGATTATTTTTTTAGTTTTTTTTAGTTTAGGTTATTTTTTTAATTATATTTTTTAATTGAGTTTTTAATATATTTAATTATGGTTTTGTATTTTATTTTTTAATGTTATTTTAGTTTAGGTTATTTTTTTAATTAAGTTTTTTAATTTATTTATTTAGGGTTTTGTTTTTTTTTTTTTTATTTTATTTTTTTAAAATATAGTTTTATTTATTTGTTTTTATTAGTATATGTTTAAATAAATCAACCTAACTATCCTTTTTTCCTAATGTTTTAAATGTTATCTTTGTCACAATTTATTTATTTTTTGGTTAAAATATTCGTTAAAAAAGTTAAAATAATTTAAATAACAATTAATTAAAAAAAGGTAATACACGACAAAAAATAACACATAATCAAATTATTATGTAAAATTAAAATTAACACAATATAGAAACTCAGTTTTATAGATATCGTCATTGTGGATATTTTTTTTTTTATCTTGGTCTCTAAATGGGTCTCTAAAATAATTTTTTTGTCTTGATCTCTAAGTGAGTCTCTAAAATTGATCTTGGTCTCTATATAAATCTCTAAAATGATAGATAAAGACTCATTATAGAGATTCAATTAAAGATAGCCTAAGAACTATTAATTGAAAGTGGTGATAGTGTATAGGTATTCGTTAATAAATGTTATTTATACTCATAACATGTTATCTTGGTTTTCTTGTATAATAACAATAGTAAAGAAAACATGTTTGTGTCATTCTAAATGACAAATTAAAATTTAGATTATATATATATATACCTCCACTTATGATAATTAATTGACATTTATTAATTAATTGAAATATTTTTAATTTATATAACTGTAATAAATTTATCACATACCTCATCAAAGAAGAATCCTAGTATTAAAATGTACTAAAGAAAATGATATAAGAATAACACACGCAACCTGTCAGCGCATGGTACTTGTTTTCTTGAGATTTGAGAAGCCAACATATGACAAGAAAGAAGCCGAGAGGGAAAGAGGAGAAAGAGCATGCAGAAGCTGGCAAAGTTGAGAGATAAAGAAGAATCATGTTATAAACCAATGTATAAAACATTAGAGTGGTTATTACCCAACAGATCTAAGACAATCTTTCTCTATAAAAGAGAAACGGTATTCTTGAGATTGTATTCAAGAGCGAGTAAAAACCAAGTCTTGATACAAAACAAAAAATCTACCAACCAACCTATTTGCATCCATTGAAGGGCTGCTTTAAAAAGGCTATACTTAATGGCAGAGTGGAGATGAATAATAGAGCAACCATAGAAGGTAGTCTTCCTTGCTTCGTGTTTTTATAACTTTTTGTTGTTTCATGCTTGGTTTATTTTGTATAGTACCTTTTTGTTGTTTTATGAATGGTTTGTTTTGTAGTGGTTTTCTCTTCAGTAATATATAACTCTTTTGTCTTATGCAGCCAAAATGAATAAGAAGAAGTTGAAGAAAGCAAATTTAATGCTATTCTGGTTATTTGCAACATTATTTTCACTATTATTGTCCATTCATGGCACTGATTCATGGATAGCTAGGGTTCAAACATGGCAGTGATTCATGGATAACGATTGTTCAACTGTTTCCTGATCCATAATTTTTCTCTATGATAGCCATAGGTTTGGAACCCACTCTTTTCGAAATTAATGTGCAACCGTACGTTACAGTCAGTTTCCGGCTAAGGCTCTTGTGGGGTTGGCTAGCAATTTTGAGTTTTATATTGTCTTTGTGCTTCTAAGTGTGTCGACAAAATACCTTGAAAGTCTCAAGGACATGTTGAATGCTAGTTTCTTGTCTTCTGCCTATTAATTTGGACTTCAACAAATACCAAGTTTTGGCAGATTCAAACCCTTCTAAAATTTGGTATCACATCACTACTCCCCGAATTATCACTTATAGCTGGCTCAATTAGTAAGGAACACATATGGGTCTTTTTATTTCTCATGTTGAACACATATGGTTCTTTTTATTTCTCATGTTTACAGCTACTTGTATTTCATTTGTGTTATTGGCTTGTGAGACGCCCGAGGATTATGGCATTACCGATATGCTAGTAGCTATCGGGATGGATTTTTGTGTTGGGCCTGATGGGATGGGAATATGGTGGAACATGATTTTCGGAGCTTTGCCGACATCTTCCAAAACCATCATTCCAATCATTTTTCGTTATATATATGCATAAAAACGCAAAAGTGGAACAAGGCTTGATTGCTACTGATTTGGAGCCAGAATTTTTGGAGAGATTGTGTGCTATGTGCAAAAGTTTGGAAGAGTTTGATCCAAGAATTCAAAAACTGATAGACGACGTGTAGGCAAAGATCGCTTATTTCACAAGAGATAAACAATTTATGATCCCGTTTAGCGAATATTCGTTAAATTTTCTTTTTACGCTGAAAGGTAGGTCTACTTGGGTGATAAATCAATTTATTTTATGTTATAGCTAGGCCATGCTTCACCTAAGTATATGTAAATTTTTGGTCTTTTGTTTCATTCAACTTATTGTTATGAGAATGTGTTATGAGGGGGGCACTAAACCCTTTTTTTAATCTTATTAAGGTTTGGAATAGACACTGAATATTGCCTATACCTGTGTGGCTGAAGTTTCTCTTCGTCGAGATTTCAATTGTCTGCTTACGTAAAACCAGTGTGCATAGAAGGAAAAAAAAATCAGTGTGCATATTTCTTGTATTAAACATAAAGATAAACTGTTAACACAACTGGTTATTCTCAAACTGGGATGTAATAAACTGCATAATTGCTCTTGAATCTTGAATACTTTCAAACGTATTGTCAGGTTGCTTTGACCCTCCTTTTTTTAATAATTGAACTTTAAAACGTTAAAATGTTTCTCTATATTCTATTTATATGATGTGAAAATACTAAAATGTGAGTCCTGTAACATTATAAACTCAAATCCATATTTTTTTTGTCTTCTTTAGGAGTTTATACAACAGTAAGAAATAAATAAACTGCCAAAATTTACCCATTCTGTGGGTATCTACTTCTTTAATGCTCCCGAAGCATTTCTAGGGTAATGCAAACCAACACGATCAAGTGACTGAAAAATGTGTCGTTACTTTTGCTTTCTTCTCAGCTCTTGGTCAACTTAGCTATATTCGTGCAAAACATCGTGATATGGTATTTAATGAGGAACAGTTTGTCACGTGACAGTGTATAATAAAAAACAAATATAAGTAGAGGGTATAATGAAAAACAAATACAAGTGAGTGACGATGTTCACAGATGCTAGCGTGCTGACGATCTTCATTCACATGATGCCCAAGGGTAACAAAAAAGGAAAAAAAAAAAGCATCAATAGAATCAAATACACATCTTCATTCACACGATGCTCAAGGGTAACAAAAAAGGGGAAAAAAAGCACCAAAAAAAATTATTGTAGCATAAAACTTTTCAATTAGTTCAAATTGACATAAAATGAGCCTCATATGTATATAAAACACATCCTATATAAATGATTGATATCAGTCCACATTAATTGAATATCAAATCTATAGTATATATATATTTTTAGTTATTTCAATTGAAGTGCAAGCAATAATACAAATTAGAAAATGAGCACAGGTTCCAATTTCCACACGTGCATACCTATTAGTGATGGGGCCGAATATGCATTAAAAAAACAGTCAAATTATTTTAGTCCCTGAGGTTGACCAACTTGGTCCCTCAATTTTTTCAATAAATCAAAATGGTCCCTGTTGTTAAGTTGGTTTCGTTAGAATTAACCAACTTAAGGGTATTAATGTCATTTTACACTTTAATAAAAAAAAACTGAAAGATTGATCCGATGGACAGTGGCACCTTCACCCCTTCTTCTCTCTAAGGCTATTTTTAGCAGAGGTAGCAAAATAAAAAACATGTCAAATTTGGAAATTTTTAGAGACCCAAACATTATTTTTGATTTAAATATACATGGGACCCACCACTTTTCACAACTTTTGATGCAAAATGGGTCTCTAAATTACATTTGGGGTGCTAAATTTAGAGCCCCAAATGTAATTTAGAGACCCATTTTGCATCAAAAGTTGTGAAAAGTGGTGGGTCCCATGTATATTTAAATCAAAAATAATGTTTGGGTCTCTAAAAATTTCCAAATTTGGCATGTTTTTTATTTTGCTACCTCTGCTAAGGATAACCTAACATCAACTCACACACAAATACACACTTACACGACGAAAGTTTGCTGGGAAACGAACATGTACCTTTAATTTTTTTTTTTAACTCTCGTCTCTCTTCTCTCGCACAACACAAACACACACTATAACTAAGCTGAACTCTCCTTCATTTGCCACGAAAAAAAGATGAAAAAGATTTCGAAACGAATTTGAAGAAAAGCATTGATGCCGTTTTGACTCCAATCAAATTAGAAAAAAAATATCTGATTTCTTTCACATCTCTCTGTATTGTAATGACTTCATCAAGGTGAACCTTCGAATGTCTATAACTATCTCTAAAATCACAATTGACCTAACTAGATTCGAACAACAGTGTTGTGTTAATTTTTTTTAGTTTTTTTTACTCACCAAGTTTTTTTTCTTGAATTTCTTATCTTTTGCTTAAAACCCAATAAAGAAAATTTAATATTTTTGTGCAACAATTATTGGTTTTTACATTTTTCACCTCTTAGTATCATCATTTGCTCATAATTAACTTACCATTAAGTTTGAAAATTTTTCTATAACTGTTTCTCCTTACAATTCATTTCTTTTGTTCAAGATTCTAGCTTTGGTCATGTATATGCTTGTAACTATATAGCTTTTTCTGTTTAATTTATGGATAGTTGAGAATTTTCTGTGATCTTTGTTTGTTTTATAATATCAAAGTAACAGTCTTTTGTTGAATATTTTTAAACTTGTTTCAGTGACTAATTTGGGGGTTTTATGTTCTTGGTCTTTATAGTTTTGCAGATTAAGAGTTGTTTTACGTATTGGTTATGTAGAGTGGTATTTCAAAAAATAGTAGATTGATGAAGAATGGCTTGTCTTGGATCAATGGAAATCTTGGTGGGGTTGATTTTGCTATTTATCCTTTCAATTTCGGATGCATACACCAATCCTAAAGATGGTAAAGTTCATTATAGTTATGTATTTGTTAATTCATTTGCTGTTTGATTGACCGAAAACTTAGTACATGAAAATGGTTTATATAATTATGATCGTATGAAACTAATTCTATCCATGATTGATTTATTTATTGTGAATTGACTAAAGATTCTTGCAACGGCTATCCTTTACCCCCAGTTTGGATTGCACATGGGAAAGGAAAGGAAAGTAAAGTAGAGGAAGAAAAATAAAGGAAAGGAAAGAAAAATAAATCTCTTGTTTGGATTGCAAAAAAATAATAAGGGAAAGGAAATTAAAGAAATTTATAATTTGTTGTTTGGATTGGAGAAGTAAAGGAAAGGAAATGATAATTTTAGATGAAAAATTACCTTATTATCCTTTCTTATAAGATAGTCACAGAAAGAATTAAGGATAAATTAATCTTTTTATTTATTTTCCTTTCCTTTCCCTCCATTTTACCCCAAATTGAAAGGATTGTAAAATCCTTCTCATTAAAGGAAATGGAGGGATATTGGAACCCGTCCAATTCCTTTACTGAAACTGAAAATGCAATCCAAACAGGGGGAGGGATTAGGCCCCCAATCCCTCCCCTTCCTTTACTTTCCTTTAAAAAAACCAATCCAAACAAGCTGTTAATTTTTTTTTTTTTCCATTCAATACATCAGCAATGGAACTAAAGGGCAGGGGCATGAAGGTCTTTTCACATGGTCAACCCTTTGACCGTTAACAGCACACTAACAGAAGGGACCATTTTGGTTTTTTGGCAGAATTCAGGGACCAAGTTGATCTTTAGTTAAAACATCAGGGACTAAAATGATTTTTTCCCTTTAAAAAACGTGAAATATTGTAAAGAGAGACGCACTAAAAGACAAAAAGTCTATCTCAATCTCTTGCAGAAAACCAAATCGAGAAAGCAGCTTACTGCTAGAGATCAGTGATCGTTGATCGAAAATGCACTCGAATCACTTGCTTCTCGAAGAGCCTATACGTATGGCTTCAATCCTTGAGCCATCCAAATCTGTAAGTTGCTTATTGATATTTCTCAATTATCATAATTTTTCTAAGTTTCTAACTGCTCGCTTAGTTGCTTGATAGTTTCTGCTGGACTTGTTTTGAATTGATTTTTAGTTTTGAACCTTTTGTTTAGAGTAAGTACTTTGATTTTCTTGCTACTTGCTGAATTATGAATTTTGAAGTTTTTTTTTTTTACTTTTTTTTATTTTTTTATTTTTGCGCAGAGTTTCTTTCCAGCAATGACGAGGATAGTAGGTACACTTGGCCCTAAATCGCGATCCGTGGATGTCATATCCGGCTGCCTCAAAGCTGGAATGTCCGGTAATTTTTCGTTATCCGACAAGTTCGAGGGAAGATGGGGTGAACTTGTCATTTACGCATTAAACGGACTCTAATTGTTAGTTTTAACTTCGCAAAACGGACAGAACTACTTAATTTGAACAAAGGCTAAGTTTAGTGGGCGATCTGGAACAAAAAATGTTTCGTAAAGTGTAGAAGATTTGCTTACTTATGTATACTAATTAAAGCTGAAAATGGAATAGGAAAGTAAAATGTAGCGTTTGGTATCTTTTTATATGCCTCTAGCAAGAGCAGAATTCTGTTTTTACCCCATTAATTACGTGCTGAGTGAGCTTAGATGAATTAGAGTAATTTGCTTTGGATGTGTGATGAGATGAAATAGAGTAATTTCTTTAATTTTCTAACACAGTGGCGCGGTTTGATTTTTCGTGGGGTGATACTGAATATCACCAAGAGACACTAGACAACTTGAAGATGGCCATTAAGAGTACTCAGAAGCTCTGTTCGGTAAGCTTAAAACTCTTGCATATGCTCGTTTCCTGGAAGAATTCCTTGTAAATCAGGTGGTAGCAGTGTATGTTGTCCTTGTTTGAGAAAATGATGTAGTTGACTTTTTCCAGGTTATGCTAGACACTGCGGGTCCGGAGTTGCAAGTGGTCAACAAAACCGAGCATCCTATTTCACTTGAGGCAGATTCCTATGTTGTTCTAACACCTGATCAGGACAAAGAAGCTACGTCAAGTTTACTTCCACTTAATTTTGGTGGGTTAGCGAAGGTAAGCTTGTAAAAGAAAGGGTACTGATACCATCTTTTTATACAGTTTCAGTGGACATAGTACATCAATTTGGAAATGTGCATGCATATACCTAGCAAATTGAGTTTGTAGCTTGAGATAAAAATAAGAGCAAACAGCAATTGGCATACAACAGATTAAACAAGGCGAGCAGCTTTGGTGTATCATAAGCATGACTGGCACAAAATGGGTAAAAGGGGGTTATACTTATATTTGGTATCTCATAAGTTGTGATGCTGCATGATGTGTGAGCTGATTTAGATTCTTTCACTCTTTTATCCAGACGATACTAATCTACTTTCTTGTTTATCATCCACCGTGCATGGTTAGTCAAGTGACTAAATATGCTCTCTCTATCTTATCTTCTACGAATTTGGGGTGCTAGAAAGTGGTGGGTCACACATTGTTTTCATTTCACTGGGTGAAGCAGTTGCATTAGGATTGAATGTATCTCCTGATCCTTGATATGCAAGTTTGTCATAGCACTAAGCAATGATATTTAACCACACTGCTTGTGTTGCAGTTTATATAGTTCTAGCAGATGAAAGGGCCTTATGTTTTTCTCTGTTTCGTGTTTTTCATTTCTAGGACCAATCTCTGGCCCTTGTGTCATTACTATAATATTCTTTTATCATGTTCTCGATTTTTATATTTATTTCATCTAAAGCGAATTTTCTGACTTTACAGGCAGTGAAGACTGGGGACACCATATTTATTGGTCAATACCTGTTTACAGGAAGTGAAACAACTTCTGTATGGCTGGAGGTAGGGTGACAGTGGACAATGGACATGGAGTAAATTATTTTCTTAACTCTCCTTTATTGTTCTCTATATATTATGCATGCCAAAGGCATCTTATAAGTGGTTTGTGGTTCTAACTTTAGGTCCTGTGTTTGATCCTAGAACAATATTGAGAAAAGTTGAAGAATACTACTACTCTTTCAGCCTTGCAATGTCATTAAGGATTTTAGAACATCTTCCGCTTTACCATGAAGTTCCTATGATGCAGGTAACTGAGGTTAAAGGGGAAGATGTGGTTTGCCTTGTTAAGAATTCTGCCACTTTGGCTGGGTCATTGTTCACTTTGCATGTCTCTCAAATTCGCATTGAGCGGCCCACCCTCACCGAAAAAGACAAGGAGGTATGTTATTTCTCTTCATCTCTTTGTCCTGATAAAAGAAATCAGGAGTTGGCACATTTCATGTTTCACGTATCACATAAATTTGTAACTCAGTTGAATTTCTTCGGGTAAGTCCTAGTGGTTTGTCTGTCTTTAATAATGATACCTGTGCAATTGGTCACAGTATGATGAAGGTCTATTTTGCATCGCTGAAAACATGCTTGTCACTTGTTCATATTTGGTGCCATGAGGAAATAATGGCTTCTTTTTTCAGCCTTGCAAAATTCAGGGTCTCTTCCTATATTTAATGAAAAAATTCGTGCCAAGTGTCTACATAAGCTGATTAAATTGGTTTTTACTCTTTATCAAGTATTTACATAATATTTCGTAACCAACTACAGGTTATAAGTACTTGGGGCGTGCGAAACAACATAGACTTCCTCTCCTTGTCGTACACACGACATGCAGAAGATATTCGGCATGTAAGGCGTGTTTCTACTTATTATTCCTTTGGTTCATTTTCCTCTCTCAAGCTATTTCTCTCTCTTCACCTCTACTTTCTTCATCTCTGTTATACTTGCTTACCCTGCCTGCTGAGATTACAGTTATACTGCATTAAGAGAATTATATATTGCAAATATAGTCCTAGTGTAATTATTCATAACAGTTCTAAAATTTTAATATACAGGCCCGTGAATTTCTTTCAAAACTGGGTGACCTCAATCAAACCCAGATTTTTGCGAAGATTGAGAACGTTGAGGTTAGAGGCTCGTCCTAAATCTTGGGTATGCTCTGTCTCCCAATATATAATATTTCCATCCATTTTCTTGCAGGGTTTGACCCACTTTGATGAGATCCTACAAGAAGCAGATGGCATTATCCTCTCTCGTGGAAATTTGGGAATTGATCTCCCACCGGAGAAGGTCTGCCTTTCAATATCTTAAATATTGTTTCGCTGCTCAATGATAGCATTTCCTTCTATCCCTTACAAGGGAGGAGAACATGAAAAAGATTAATGAAGGGAATGAGGTTCAAAAGGAAATTCTTATATCCATTATGAATTACTGAAATGTGGTGGTTGTGGTAATTACTGGTTTAAGCTTCCAAAGCTCCTTTCTTCAGCTGGTGCGCCGGACCTCTTATATCCATTACGAATTACTGAAAGGTGGTAGTTGTGGTAATGTCTGGTTTTTGCTTCTAATGTTACACAATATGTGGATTGAACTCTTCAGTCTTTTATGAGACATTTCATTGAGCTAAATAGAAGTTTTGAACTAGTAAGACTAAAGTTTCTTATATCATCACTCCCCTACCAGAATGGGACAATGTATTACTGCCATCTGCCTTATGGAGTGTACCCATGTACCACCACCAGTCTAACCCAAAGCCCTGGACACGTCTCTTGCTGCTCATCATGTGCTGCAACACAACAAATCTTTGATAGCAAAAACTATTGTTTCCAAAATAGAAATATCCACACCTTCCTGCCATATATTTACTGCCCACCCTTGCCTCTATCACGTGCCATCCTGTCGTTCTTCCCAACAATAAATTGGTATCCTGTGAACAGTGAAGTTCTTATGGTGGTGGGAGCTTGGTCTGGTTTGATTGGTATGTCACTAGAGAAATTTGGTCCATGGAAGTGAGCTATTGGGTGCCAAATGTGTTACCTAGGTGATGTGAAGTCATTGATTGCTAACACATGATTTTGAGGATAAAGAAACTTTTGGACATGTCGCATGATTTTGTTCAGGTTCTTCTTTAAAGAAAATCACAAACATGTTTTTGTTTTCTTCACACATTGAAAAATTCAACAATGTTACTAGGGGCCTTAAATTTGTCCCAGGTTCCCTGCTTTTTTTTTTTTTTTTTTTTTTTTTATGGGAAGTGTCAAGTGGTACTCATCTGTATTTTACTTGTTGTTTACTGTACATCTTTACTTCTAGATGAAAATTGATCTGTCTTAGCTTCAATCAGCAACCACTAATTGATTTTGAAACCATTTTAGGTATTTTTATTCCAAAAGGCAGCTGTTTATAACTGCAATATGGCTGGAAAGCCTGCAGTGGTCACTCGTGTCGTGGATAGTATGACTGACAACTTAAGACCTACTCGTGCTGAGGCAACTGATGTAGCTAATGCTGTATTGGATGGTATGGTAGCTTTCTGTTCCATGATAGCTTCTTAACTTGTTTATGCATTTAAAGGGATGATTAATGCTATTACAATTACAGAAGCTTCGGAGCTTATTTTAAATCTAATATGTGTTGGCTTCAGGTAGTGACGCAATTCTTCTAGGTGCAGAGACCCTGCGGGGACTATATCCTGTTGAGACAATCTCAATTGTTGGTAAAATATGTGCTGAGGTAGGCCACATCTTATCTTTTTACTTTTTAATTTGCATTGTTCAGATGAATTGATGTTGCTTCATTAAGGAATGGACAGTTTTAAAGAAAAAACTCAGGAGTTTAGTACGACTAAGGTTCTCATATTTGACTTCAATTTCTAAATAGATTAAATTTTCTGCTAGGAAGTAAAAGATTCCTTTGCCCTTTCCTCAGCTTACATATGTTAAGAGGAGAGTGACTCTGTCCATTTTGCAATTTTAAAATCTTGAATCTCTGTCTGAACACAAATCTATGGTTTCGTGTCTAATTTAGTTGTTGAGAGTTAGAGATCCTCTCTGGCTCGGAATTATTCATAAATGTGCTCTTGGTAGGCTGAGAAGGTTTACAATCAAGATCTGTATTTCAAGAAGACTGTCAAGTACGTTGGAGAACCAATGACTCACTTGGAATCGATTGCGTCCACTGCGGTACTATTTTGTTGATGGAAATTTCAATTAACCATTCTGTGAACAATTGACTTCCATTAATCATCTCCCTGCACATACTACATGATTGATCTAGGTTCGTGCTGCCATTAAAGTCAAGGCATCTGTTATTATATGCTTCACTTCATCAGGAAGAGCTGCAAGGTCTCTCTCTCTCTCTCTTGCAAGTAGATTTTTGTGTGGTCTATGTCAACGAGCTACATCTTTGAAATATTTATGAGAACAAAATGCCGGAAACTTCTCTAATAAATTGTGTATATAGTAATCGAACTTCTATTCTTTCGCAACAATGCAGATTGATTGCAAAGTATAGGCCTACAATGCCTGTTATATCAGTTGTCATTCCTCGTCTCAAGACAAACCAACTCCGCTGGACATTTACTGGTGCTTTTGAGGTATATAACTGCCTATATAGCATGTGGACTGCTGGGTTCATAGTACTTTTGACTCTATATTGGTGCTTAGTAACTAGTATACTACACTGAAATTCCAAATTGCTGAGAGGAGTTCACTCATAATTTTCCACTACTTTTTGTTCCCCGTGTTCTACAACAAGCAAATAAATATTTTTGCAGACGCACACGCGCACACTCACACACACACACATCTTTCTACTGGCAAATCACTGACAATAAATTAGAGTCACGGTCAGTTCTCTGCAATTTATTGGTTCTACTTTCTTGTGCTTTCCATCCATCTATCATATATTTTCACCTCCATCATCTTAAATTTTGAACTGAATCCACATTCTGATAATTAAAGTGGCATTTGTCTGCTTCTATGTTTTTATGATCTTATTGGCAGGCAAGGCAATCTCTTATAGTCAGAGGCCTTTTCCCTTTGCTCGCAGATCCTCGGCATCCGGTATAATTGTCTTTCTTTTTTCTCCCATAACTTGCTTGCAGTTTTCTCTGCCGTAACTAACAGAGTTATGCTTAACTTGCAGGCCGAGTCCACAAATGCAACCAATGAATCTGTCTTGAAGATGGCTTTGGATCATGGCAAGGCTTCAGGTGTTATAAAATCACATGACAGAGTTGTCGTTTGCCAGAAAGTTGGTGATTCATCTGTTGTCAAAATCATTGAGCTTGAGGATTAGAGCTCAGTCCAGCATCCTCTTTAATGGCTCTCTTCTATCTCAGAAAAGCTTATGCAGTTGCCTTGTAATGCATATTTGACTATATAATGTAAATTTCCTCAATAATGGAGGGATATCCATGAATATACCCGTGGTGCTTTTGTTCAAGCCCTGATTAGTGAAGAACATGTTACTGATATTTCCAGGCTATATCATAAAGATACCATAGAAACGCAATTGGAACCTGAACCTAAACCTCAACTCGTCCAGTTGGTTTGGTGAGTTCATGTGCTCAAACTGCGAGTTGAGTTTTAGCGAGTTGGGGATTCTTTTTCTTTTTTTGTTAATATGATCAATTCACTTTAAATAGAATCACATTAGATCTATTTTAAAACTATAAATCTTGTGGAGTAGCAGCGTGTTTCAACGAATGTTCTAACTCCGTTAGGGGTCACAACAAATTACTATTTGATCACTGTATCGAACTTTTGGGGGTGTCCTTGTGGATGCAACTCTTTGACTATCGTCCGCTATGGAGTTCTCTACTGTCCAGTTGATGAACATAGTGACAAAGCGTTACTCGTAGATCTCCAGTTTGTTTCACTGTTTGAAACATGTAGTTTTATTGTATGGTAGAACATCAAAACACATTGTAATGGCTGATGAAGGTGCAATCTTCTTCAAAATCTACTTGAGGGGAGGTCTTCGTATAAACCCGTTCATGTGAAGATTGAAAGGTATGAGGTGGTTGAAAGCCAATTTTCTAAGAAGCTAAGGATTAAAAAAATTGGGACTCATCCTAGCCTATACTTGTGTCTCGCATTATCCTTGTTTCTAATATATAAATAATAGGGTTAAATTCACTTACTAACCCTATCATTTACTATAAATATCACTTATTAACCATCAACTTTAAAATTACCACTTACTAACCCTTGACTTAGGTCAACTTTAATATATATCTAATTCTGTTAAACCAAACACTGGTAATGACTAGATTACCCCAACAATTATATTCAAATACATATTTAGCCTTCACAAAAAAATTCAGAAACTCCCCTCCATCCCCAACCCTCGGGTGTCCTCATCCCCAACCCCTCATAGCCGCGCGACACCATCTCTAACAGAAGGCACGAGGCCATCCCAAAACCTCCAGCTACCGTGCTAGAATCGACACCCACCCCCACCCCTTCAACAGTGGCGCGAG
Organism: Ehretia macrophylla; assembly: GCA_037974665.1. Taxonomy (NCBI): domain Eukaryota; kingdom Viridiplantae; phylum Streptophyta; class Magnoliopsida; order Boraginales; family Ehretiaceae; genus Ehretia; species Ehretia macrophylla. The sequence continues at coordinate 65,954,931 of CM075769.1, forward strand.
GCCACCTTCAATCCCTCAACAGTCGCATGACTCGCGACACCCATCTCCACCCCCAACAGGCGGCGCAATCCCCACCCCCACCCCAAAGCCGCCAGTGATGTGTGTTTGTGTGTCTGTATGTGGGTGTTTCGTATGTGTATATTTTTTTGTTAATTGTGTGTGTGTGTTTATTGGTGTCTCTGTGCCATATGTTGGTGTATGTATGTGTTTTTTGGGATATGCTTGTGTTGAATGTTTGTGTTTGGCCTGTGTATTTTTTTATTTTTATTTTTATTTTTTGTGGTCAGATTGGTGTGTGTATGTTGTTGAAGATTGGAAGGAAAGTGTGTGACTCTGTGTGTGGATTGATGATAATGGAGGAAAGGGTGTTTACTCTCTGTGTGGGGATGATGATAGAAGAGGAATATATGCGTTTAGTGTGGGATGGGTGCCTTTAGATGGTAAGGGTATTTTGGTGGAAAATTTAGATTGGTTATACTATTTTGTTATTTTTTTAAGGGTAAAAAGCAGCAGTAGTCCTCATTGTTTACTCAAAAGTCAATTTAGTCCCCATTGTTTCAAAATGCTCAAAAAGGTCCCCAATGTTTGTAAATATGCTCATTGTGGTCCCTACCGTTAAAATTTTGGTTAGTTTTAACTGATGTGAATAGTATTTCAAGGGTAAATTTGAAAAATCACAAAAAACACAAAATTTCATACAAAAATACCAAAAAACACACACTAACACACCTACAAACACACGCACTCACCAAAAAACACACACTAACACACCTACAAACACACGCACTCACCAAAAAACACACACTAACACACCCACAAACACACACACTCACAAAAACACCAAAAAACACACACTAATACACACACACTCACAAAAACACCAAAAAACACACACTAATACACACACATTAACACACCCACAAACACACACTAACACACACACACTGTTCGCGCGGAAGGGAAGGTGGGGGGGGGGGGGGGCGCTGTTCGCGCAGGGGGGGGGTGGGGGGGCGCTGTTCGCGCATGGGGGGGGGTGGGTGGTGTTCGCGCGGGGAGGGGGTGGTGTTCGCGGGGGGGGGGGGGGGTCGCGGGGGTGGTGGGTGGTGGTGGTGTTGTTTCTCGCAGGGGGGGGGGGTGGGGGGGGCGGCGTTCACGCAGGGGGGGGGGTGGGGTTCGCGACAGTGGGGGGGGGGGTGGGTGGTGTTCGCCGGGGTGGGGGGGGGGTGGTGTTCGCCGGCGTGGGGGGGTGGGTGGTGTTCGCCGGGGAGGGGGGTGGTGTTCGCCGGGGTGGGGGGGTGGGTGGTGTTCGCTGGGGGGGGGGGGTGGGTGGTGTTCGCCGGGGGGGAGGGGTGGTGCGTGGTGGTAGGTGGTGGTGGTGCTTGGTGGTGCTTGTGGTGGTGGGTTGAGGAGTTGGAAGAGGAAGAAGAAGATAGAGGTATTTTGGGTATTTTATTTTTAAGTAAGGGTAGTTTAGTCATTTTATAAATTTTCTGTTAGATTTTTAACGGTAGGGACCACAATGAGCATGTTTACAAACATTGGGGACCTTTTTGAGCATTTTAAAACAATGAGGATTAAATTGATTTTTGAGTAAACAATGGGGACTACTGCTGCTTTTTTCCCTTTTTTTAACTATAAATAAATAGTAGGGTTAGTAAGGAGTGATTTTAAAGTTAAGAGTTAGTAAGTGACATTTATAGTAAAGGATAGGGTTAGTAAGTGAATTTAATCCTAAATAATATGATGATCCAAGCGGCTGTGGCCTAATGGATTGTGGGTTCGAGTCCCACTAAGCATGTAATCATAATAATATAATTATCAATTTTTTTTATTTTATGGGTTTTTTAATTTTATGGATTCCTGTTTTTCCGCTACAAATAAGGTTTTGGCTAAGTTATTAACCTACATAAATTAACAACTTTTGTACATCTGGGCATTAAGCCTACATAATTATCATCTTTTGGCTCAAACATCAAAATTAACTTACAATTTTTAATCTTTAGAAAGACTTGCAAACTTTCTGATACTCTATACATAGTCTCTACAAAATGTTTAGCATCCTTCCTTTTGATATTGGCTATTTATACTTTCTTCCTCTAAATAAAGTCTCTAAAATTGATAATCACTCCTCAATCTTCCTCTCCTCCGATTACAAGCATTTAAATAGTCGGTAAAGGGCAGATTATTATTTACTCGGACATTGTAAATGCTATTTTTTTTTTGCTCAACATCTGATCATTTCATTCAACTACCAAAAATGTGAGATATATGATTTATCCGTTACCTATCATGTACAAAACCTGTCATTTACAAAAGTCATAAATTTTTGTTGACTATATATCCACATCTTTACGTTGAAAGACAATCATTTGTCTCACATCCAACATTAACTTTTTGATGATTTGCTCCTCCGTACTAGTACCCAAGCCTACAAAAAGGGAGGATGCAGATGCAGATTTAGCCTACAAATAGGGAAGAGAAGAAAATTTGTACCTTTTTTATCAAAAGAATTTTCTTTTTCGACCCAAAAAAAGAAAATCAAAAAGCATTTTCTCAACAACCAAAGGCACTTCTAAGTTCAGTGGATAAAGCCAAACACATCAGCTGCATATTTTTCACCTACTAATTCATTGATTGAAGCTTCGAGTACATGCAATTATATTAACTGATGCTTTAGCAGTCCTTGCACGGAAGGTGTTAGTACAACAATAGTCAAAATTGTTGTTATGGTTCTCTATGAATGCAGTATATAAAATAGAAGTATTTGTTTGTTTAATATTCACATAAATGATAATATCATCTAAACAATCACTATAAACAAATCGCATTCAGTTAAGCAGCTTGGAAACAAGCATTTTTATGGCAAACAACTGAGGATCTATCCCAGAAGAAGCCTTTCAACACTTAAGGCATGAAAATTGACGACGGGAAGATTTGCAGGAGAGGGCCAATACTGCAAGCTGAATGTCCTTCGTGAATAATTACGTCCTGGGCGCATCCAACTGTTTCTGGATTCCCATGTTCATCTACAATATTGTTGCATCCAAAGAATGTATAGTCAAAGTCATGAAGATAAGGAAATTCACTGGTTTTGAAGGGCCTCGATTGCTTTCTTCCATTGTTGAGCTCTTTGCTTTGCATCCTCAAACGATAAGACTTTCTTTGGCTGTATCATAACAGTCAACATGTTAGTGCGCATGCTCTCTTCCAAATACATAAAAAGAATGAAGTACATAGTATGAACTTGGGTGCATGTGCCCATCATAAGTTAATCAGCTTATCTCAATATTCATCACAAAAAGGAATTACAAGACTCAGAGATCCTACTATGGTTGCCGATTGCAATGGAAATGTAGTTAAGAGAGTAAAGGTACTTGAACAATTACAACTTACCGTGATGATTTTGAAGTGTGAAGGACTTGTGACTTGAATGCTAAGATCGTTGGAATTGTCACCCCATATAATGTTGCCCTTCACCATCAACTTTGATGGGTCAACATAAATCAACTTCGGTTTGTTTGTCAGTATAAGCTGTACTTTCTTGTTGGTTAGTTTCTGAATCTTCTTTACCATGGAGATCATAAGAACCGATTCTCCAGGCTCCAAGAATTGTTGCCTGTTGCATAATAAGGATAAAAACATTATTGCCATGTAAATTGACAGTACAAAATTGGCATGTCTCATACTTTTGCCATAGGGGGAGTAATTTCACTTGACCAAATCCTTGTAAAGATGGATGAAAGATATTATTAATTATAATACTGTTATAACTCTTCTTCTTATTGTTATTATTTTGTTGTTACTGGCATTATTGTTATTCTTATCATTGTTGTTGAAGTTTGTGTTGGGTGCAATGGTTAAATACTCACTTGTTAAATACTTGGTCTCGAGTTTAAGTCTTAGAAACAACCACTCGAGCAACAAGAATAAGGTTGCATACACCTACCTTCCTCAGACCTTGCTACTTAAGGAAGCCATGTGCACTGAGTATGATATATTGTTGTTGCTAGAATGCTGTTTGTGTCGGTATTAATGTCATCATTATTTATTATAATCAGTATTACTACTTACGTCATCCTTAGTGAAGCACAAAGAATGTAATAGTAGATACATATTTTTATTGTAAACCCAAAAATGGGCCCTCACAACTTTCTGAAGCTTTATAAACATATGACATATAAATGAATTTATTACATAGAAATACAATAACATGCTCCTCTAGAACGAAAGGTTCTGGCAACCTCCTTTAAAAATGGACACTCGTACAATTAGGGGCTAGAACTTCTTTCATAAAGTAGTTATTTTAGGTGAGTTCAAGTACATCAAACTCAAACAAAATGTCTACAATGTTTTATCTTTCTGAAATGTTGCCAACAAAACATAAACATCGAGATACAAAATAACACTTTTTTCCTTCTCAGAAAAATTAAGGAAGATGCATCCAGATCGCGTCAGTTCAATGCCAAGTCATAAAGCAAAAAAAGACAAGAACCATGGAACTTACCATTTGGAATCAAATGAGTCAATTGATGCAAGCCTAGTTATACTACCAGCTTCAGAAGATGACGTGGCACCACCATTACCATCATTAGTTCCTGCTGAACCATCCCCAACATGTGATGGATTCCATGAAGATTCCTGATGATCTCCCCCACTTGACTGAGCCTAATAGAATTCAGATAAGATCATTTAAACATAATATACAATGCAACCCGATCAGAAATACATGTTCATAATAACTAAAACCAAAAACAAAAAGAGAAGAAGACCTACTTTTACCTCCAATGCAAGCCTTGGAGGGGTTTGTGACCTCAAATTTTTCCAAGCCACCCCACTGAAGAAAGGATGCATCTTTAGTGATGCGTAACCATCAGGTCCAGCACCTGGTCGTCTGCTAGGGTCAATATCCTGTAATTGTTGGATGAAGGTCGCAATTAGAACTTCACAGATGATTGGACAATTAACCAAGGAATTCTAGGGTCAACCATTGCATTAGAAAGCTAGTGGAATTAAAAGGAAATCACTATGAAGTATATGCGGAAGGCTGATGACGAACAGCTCCAGCATGGGAAAAAGAAGGGCTTTGATGGTGGACTTATTTCAGAGGAACATAGTTTCCTCCAGGATAAACTTTTGAGGTGACGGCATTAAATGATAAATTCTCTTTGTAAGATAATATGCAGAAATTATACTTACCAATAATCGATCAATAAGATCTCTGGCCTCTACTGAGAAATAGTCTGGAAATCTGATATCTCTAGCAATTATTCTTTGGAAAATGAGCCATTCACTTGCATCTTTAAAGGGAGAAGTTCCTGAAAGCATTTGGTATAAGGTGCAGCCCAGTGCCCAGAGGTCATTTCTGGTTGAATATTGAGAAGTCATCAGAAAGAAATCCCATGCTAGTAGGAAGAAAGTGATCAAACAAGTAAATGGAGGAAATAAAATATAGTTTGTAAAACTAGTAGTATGTACAGTGACCATATAAAATAGGCAATTAACTCAAGCAAGCTTAGAGAACCGGGTTAATGAAGACAGTTTTCAGTTCCTTCAAGAAAATAATCCTTTACCCAAATGTTGCTGGAGAAGAATTCAAAACTTCAGGAGGAACATATGCAGCTGTTCCCACGAAGGTACAAGCCTTATCATCTGGAAAGAAACAAGCAAATTCAAAAATGAACTTATTATTGCATTTCATTTAAATTTTCCTTTTACAGAATCTAGGTAAGATGTTTTCCTGTGAAAAAGTACCTGATGCTGCATTTGGCAGGACTGTTATTCGGCTATCCTGCATTGGCTTTACACTACCAAAGTCGGCAATTTTTATATGTCCTTCTGCAGTGAGTAGTAGGTTTTCCGGCTGCCATTCAGAAAACAGTTAGAATCTTTTTTATGCGCCAATATAAAACACTATCATGCCATTAGATACCTTGATATCTCGGTGTATCAATCCCATGCCATGTATATATTCTAGAGCATCCACAACTTCTGCAGCATAGAAACGAGCCTCGTCCTCAGTCAGACGTCCTTTCTGAATCCACATTATTGAATTTGTCAGATGCCAAAAAATTTAGGGGCTGCACAGGCAACTTTTAACACTGTATAGAGAAAAAGAAATTCCCAAATGGGGACCAGTGTGGCAAGACTAATACTTTCTTTTCAGGGATTAGTTACTCTATGGAAAAGCAAATTTCTGAGAACGATAAATTCGACTTGGAAGAAGAATGATGACAATTAATCAAGTGAAAACATTGGTGTAAGATTTAAAGAATTTGAGATGATTGAAAATCATTGTAGCTTATGGTTTTTGAGAGCAAAAGAATGCATTTTTTAAATCAATCACAGCAAGTTTGCAAATTCCCATGTAGAAAATTTTGAGTGGCAAATTCTTCAATGGGAATTAATTATTTCCCCAACAGATGCGGAAAATTGCATGCTTCAAATTTTCAAAATTTTACTTACCCTGGTTATTTGATCAAAAAGTTCTCCACCTTCACAGGACTCAAGCGCCATGTCTTCACCATATAATCAAATACACTTCATGTCACTTAGACAAGAACAAAGAAAACTACAAACTACAAAAACTGAGAAGACAACAAAGGCTTCTCTATTAATATAAAATTGAACAATATGACAAGACTACTTACATAGCGAATATGTGTCTTGAAACGTAAAAAATAGTCTCACAACACCAGGGTGATCTAACTGATCGAGCACAATTCGCTCCAGTTTTACATAAGCAGTTTTATTTTCTTTAGTGATAAACTTTTTGTCCATGACCTTCAAGGCATACACATTTCCTGTGTCTTTCTTCCTTGCTCTGACAACCTGTTGGCACCACAGATGGAAATAAGGGTCAACAAAATGACACGCAAAAGTATCAACCGCAAGTTAATAAAATACTGAAGAAGCTTTGCCTTTGGAAGCTGATCAGGTTAAGAAGATAAAAGTCTCTTGTACGTCTATGCGTGATAAGAACTTCTTGCAAAGGGGAAGCCACAGCCAATAAACCATATACGAGTTTTATCTCTAAATATTCAACTAATTAGTGTTGAAGGCATATATACAACTCTTTCGAGCATATACAGTGCCTAAAATTAACCAGTCCGAGAATCACTTACTATGTCAATTTCGAAGTGGTTAAGTTCACTATGGTGCAGCCTATGAAAGTACTCATGCAGGGTCACTAGATGGATACCTTGTCCCTCCCCCATCACTTTAAAATTGTTAGAAAAGAGGAAATAAAATAAAATAAAAAGAAGAAGAAGAAGAAGAAGAAGAAGGAACAACACTCGAGTGAAAATTCTTACTAGCAAAAGAAAAGATTACACATAACATCCAAAGTTATAAAACCAGCACAACCAAGAAAACAAGCAGACCATTAGAGAATCATAACTCCGAGCTAATGAATGAACCAAAATAATACATGGAAAGTGAAAGTAGACAAACAAACAAAAAATGCAGAATTTGGAAAGAAAAAAAAAATTCAAAGCCATATTCTTTTCCTATGCTCCACCCCTAATCCAGAAACAAAGGAGATTAAACACAACAGCTACATTTAAGAACTAGGAAATCTCTCACACACACACACTATGAAATTAGCACAACCAAAAATCTGGCAGTGATAGAGACATAAACATCCCAGCAGATCAAAGAAATGGAACAAACCAGTAACTATAGTACATATGAAGAAGAAATCCAATGAACATAACAATACGAAAGAGAAATTAGAAAGAAAAGAAAAAAAATGGACCTTGGAATAAGAACCAACACCATAGATCTTGCCCAATTCAAAATCTTGAATGCTAAAATTCTCCTGAGGTGCTCTAAACTGAAAGCTTTTGGATCTTTGTGCATTTGCATTACTAGTATTACTACTATTATTAGATGAGGAACTATTCTGCAAGCTTAGCTTTGTATCAAATTCCTTCTCCATCTCAGCTTCAGCTGCTTCCAGCATTATAATAATATTTCCCCACTTCAATCTTCCTTACACAACCTTACCAGCTATACATACAAACATCCATACATGCACAAATAAATACATTTTTTTTTTCTTTTTTTTGCAATATTTCTTCCTTTTTCTCTCTAAAGATTGAAACTTTGTGTTTCTCTCACTAAAAAAGCTTGAAATAAGAGATGGGTATTGTTCACAGCCTCCAATAAAAGTGGAAAAATTGAATCTTTGAATGGCAGCAGAATAGATTTTTAGCAGCAGAGCTAAGCCATCACAATTATCATATCAGATTCTCTCTCTATATATCTATCTTTGAAGGGGACACCAATCTGATAAAGCCACACAACATTTCAAAGAGACTCCCCAAAAGCAAAAAAAAAAAGATGATTCCTTATGCATGCATTGTGTGTGTATGGGTGTGTGTAATGTATGTGTATGTATATGTAAGTATATCTGCAAAAAGGTGTGAGCTTTATGATGATTTTTGTTTCAAAACCCTATAAAGGAGCATGAATGGAGGAAATTATATATGGGGATTGAAGAGCACATGGGAAAGAATGATGGGTATCATTTTATTTCATTGCATTTTCATTTTCTAATCTATTTTTATAATTTTTTTATTTTTATCCCCTCTAATTTACATGAATATGTATATATCTATTGTGTACGCATATAGGGCCTAAAAAGGTGGAGGGATGGGGGAGAAGAGAGGAGTGAGGTGTTTTGGGGGGTGGGGTTGATGTTGCCAGCTGCCTATGATTGGCCCATAGGAGAACTCTTCTAAAGATAGTCCTTGGGTCATTGTATGTTGCCACATTGGTATGCTGCACTGATACATCTGAAAGTGAGTGTTTAATTGTTTTCTATTTTGGTTTTTTTTTAGTTTTTTTTCTTGAAAAAAAAGTATATGATTGTAAATGAGTGATTTTATTTTATTTTTTGGACAAAAGTGTAAACAAGTAAGGAACAGTTAGAATGTTCAAATAGCAACATATTGTAAATCAAACGTTTTAAATTCTAATGATCCAAATTACGTTGTAAAAAAAAAAGTATTTAATCGAAGTGAAACAGTGTTATTTGTAATGTATTTCAATGAAATAATAAATTATCGAATCAAGTTCAAGTTAAGCTTCTAAATTAATGAATTTCAGGCACTTCTCGATTCTGGTTTAATGATATCATAAATCATTCTTCAATAAAATTTGAATTATCAACATGCCTTTTGTGCACATTTATAATAAAACGAAAGTCAATTGTGTGACTATAAGGTTTTATGTTTTTCAAAATAATTTTAGTTACTTCAAAGCTCAATTTGGTGCAATTTAAAAATTTTCCAGAACTAATTCTCAACAGATGTGAGAGTGGCGGTCAAAGGCAAAAAAGTTAAACTTCATTAAAACGTTGAGAGAAAAATATTTAGTGACTATGCAACATCTAAATTAGAGAAAATAGGAGGTTGTTTGTAAAGCTCATCCTCCTTCTGTCACTCTCATATAGCTACTTTCCTTATTGTCAATTCTCTCAAACACTTCTTCTTGTCAATTCTCTCAAACATTGAAGTAAGACTTATTTTCTTTTGATTTGGTTCCATCAGCTCTTAGCAAATTAGTTACTAACACTTAATTTCAAGAATGATCAACCAACATCACATGAGAATGCTTCCTTCCATGAAAAATATTATATCTTAGTTATTAGCAATATTCTATTTATTCCGAACCTCAATTTCTAAATCGAACAATTAACAAGTGAAGGACCAATCTTTTTACACTAATACTGTCTCAAAATTGATACTTTAGTTGGAAAATGAAAAAAAAAAAAAAGTGAACAACATTCCAATATAAAGTCCTTATGTGGGTCATTATGAAGTTCCAGAAGTAGACACAAGTTATCCAAGTGCAGGCTATGGCTGTCTGACTTTAATTGTTGATTATGCTTATCTACTCTTTGGACCCATATGACACAAATACAATTATGTTACAATGCTGTCAAGAAACCATGGTATGAAGCATGTGGACAACATACTATGGTCAGATCCAGGACACTTTAAACATATTCCCCCACACTTGAGAGCCTTTGTTTTGATTCTTTTCCAATAAGCTCTCATTTTCTTCACATGCATACGTATGTTTTCATGAGACGTTTCTGCATGAAAATTAGGCAAACCAAGCATTCCACCATACTGCAGCATGGTTCACAAGGACATGTCCAATGCTGTAGGACCAAGACTTGTCTCTTAACTCCAACTCCCCACACCACCAACCTAGACAAACAAGAAAAGGAAAGACCTGTGGTCTTAGGCTCCGTTTGTTTGCTGAAAAATATTTTCCCGACTTCCCACACCACCAACCTAGACAAACAAGAAAAGGAAAGACCCGTGGTCTTAGGCTCCGTTTGTTTGCCGTAAAATATTTTACCGAAAAATATTTTTCGAATTTTACGGTATTTGGTAACACCGGAAAATTGATCAACCGTAAAATATTTTTCAGTCAATAATTGCAGCTGTTTTTTCTTAATTTTACGGTGTTTGGTAGCACCGGAAAATTGGTCAACCGTAAAATATTTTACAGTCAACAATTGCAGCTAGTACAAAATTCTGTAAAATGTTTTCATTTCCTTTGGGAGAAGAAAACATTTTACAGAACTCACGATACATCCAAACACAATAAAATATTTTTTAGTATTCTATTTTACAAAAAAATATTTTCTCCCATCAAGTTATTTTACGGCAAACAAACGAAGCCCTATAAAATATTTTATTTTCCAGGAAAACATTTTTCACAAAAAATATTTTACACAAGCAAATTATTTTACGGCAAACAAACGGGGCCTTAGATTCAAATCAGTTAAGAACCTAATTTCTTTAAAACAGTCTGAGATTATACTATGGAGATGGAGACTTATATTACTCACACACTCAGACAATTTTGGGATGGTTTACAAATGCCACACCCTTCTCTATTTATAGACTTGAGGGCACTTAAGGATGTGTATTTAATGGTGAATATTCATCTAAATGGACGACTAGTATTGCACATCCAAAATAATCTAGCCAAATATCTACAACTTGTACAAATATCTAGACAAAGGATAAATTCAGAATTCTTATTCAAATGGGGCTAGAATAAACAATTTAACACATTTCCAAGTGGGAGTTGAAATAATTTATTGGACTAAAAATAACTTGAAGATGCACATATTTTCAAAAGAATTTTGAGGTGAGTGGAGGCTGTTTCGCCATTGTTGTGGCTGACTAACTAAAGAGCATCCTTCTTCTATGCGGGATCATGTGTTTGATAGTTTGACAGTCTTTGAGTAAGCCAGAAAAACTTCTGGGAGAAGTTCCCCTTCATATAAAGAAAAAGAAAGAAAAGGAAAGAACATACACACAATCACAATTGTGCTTCAATAATTACCACATACAAGTTACAGAAGAGCAAGCAGTTCACTAAAATTCCTTCAAGCCTTGTGCAAAGAAATAGCATCTCCATACCACAATACAATCTAAACTTGTTTTCAATCTCTCCAGAGAAGTGAAGAACAACTAATTTACAGTTGACTGACAAAGACCATCAATACCTAAACACCTCCGCAAAGCAAAATTCACACGGGAGGCAAAAGAAAATATACAGATTATAAACCAAGAAGAAAAAAATGAAGATCTGGAATACAAGAAAAACCTACTAGTTTTAACCTGATGTTAGAAATCTTCCTTGCTATACATCCCAACCATCTGTCCGCCAGCTAAACTCTGACTTCCGGTTTGCTAAGCTCCCGTACATCTTTGAGAATTTCTGAAGGCAATTGCTTCTGACTCGGTAATGAGACTGAGTATTTCGACTAATGGCAACACCAGAAAGCTTAGATGTATCAATAGCCCATGCAGGTTTCACATACTCAACTGTTTTGAAAGAGCTTGCATTTGCATACAAGTAGTTCAACAGCACATCCTCACAATTAAAGTCCTTGTCCACAACTTCCCTACCCGCTGCAGCTTCCTTGCTCCAATATCTCTCAAAGGCCAGACGACTATCAATGAAAGCTGCCCCTGTCAAGATCATGTTGTACCCATTGTGCTTGCGAGCATGTTTCTCACCTCTATATCGTAACGGATTCCCATTAATAAGCCTGGGGTAAAAGCCCACAATCCTATCAGTATGCTCACGCCATACCCTGAACCCTCGTTCAACATCATCACATCTCATCATAATGTCATCGTCAAGCTCGAGTACAGCCCTTGTCTTTATTAATGGATCCACTTTGAATCTATTGTTTAACGAGTTCTTTTCCTCTACTCTTATCCTCACTGGTACTGAAGAGTCAAATTCGGTCAATGCAGGAGGTTTTCCTTTGTTCCACACGACAACAATCTCACGTACTGAGGAACACCTAGAATAATGCTTCACATACATTTTCAAATTCCAGAGCCGAGCATCATATGTCATCGTCAACAAAGTGAATTGAGAGTAATGACCACTATATGGGTAAGCTTCCTGTGCGCCATTGCCTCCATAGATGTATTTAACCCCAGTGCACATTAGCAACGCTGCTACAACAATTGTTAAAGCAAGAACAGACCATCCAGTGCAAGTATTTGGTTTCATTCTGGCATGCAAAATTGAAATCCCTCTGTTAAAGCGACTGCAAAACAGTCTCAGCTTTGAAGACAAGGTTGGCTTTTCCCAAGCCAGTAAAGCGTCACTTCTTTTTCCCATGTTTTGGGGGCACCAACTTAAGGGTACTAAGCACTTAACAGCACCAAGAAGCACACCAATCAGTACTACAACTGCAGCAACTGCTACAGCTGAAGCACAACCAAGAAGAAATCGTCGGTTTGCATCTCCCGACGGCACTCTGTCCCCATCCAAAACCCCAATCCACTCACCAGAGCTTAGCTGCTGCACGTCAAGGTGATGATTACGGGCACCATTCCAAGCATTTCGCCCCTTAGCTGACTCTTGAATGCCCGAGGAAACTTCAACTTCTCTAAATTCATCAGTTGTGAGGACATCCACTTTAAAGACGCGTATTCGCCGCCCATATGTCTCACCACAATCTTGACCAATGCGGTAAAGATCTCCATTATATACAAACGGTCTGCCTCCATTGCGAGCTCCCATGCTCTTGTCTGTGTTATAGATAGGGTTCTTCTTGTGTGGTTTCCAGGGACCAAGAGGTGAGTTACTATACCATATCTCCAGTTGTCCATTCTTCTTAGTACCAATACCACTGTGATCAGAACCGAAAAGCCAGTATTTTCCATTGTGAGGGATGATAAAAGAATCAACAAGGGGCTTTTTCAAGATAACTCTGTCCAACTTCCACTCTAAAGGAAAATTTACTGCTCGGTAAAGACGAAGTTCACCTTTAGCACTTCCTTCAGGCATCATATATATCTGTATGAAAAGGGCATATTCGAAGAACAAAGGTAAATAATGTAATTGATTAATAGAATTTGACTAGAAAACACATGGCATGTAGTAGGCATCAAAGTAAAATATAATAAAGAGACTGAGATCTTACATTTCCATTGTAGTCAAAGACGTAAGGATAGGAGAGATGCCAATCCTCATCCAGGGCAACACCCAACGGTTGCCATGTTGCTCCCTTATCGACACTTCTTGCAACTCCAATATCTCCTTGCATGGTTATTGAATTCTTTGTTTCATAGAAGAGATATAGGATATCTCCCTGAATCGCATAATCAAGTATCACAAATTAATTGATCTGCATTTTCTTCATTTTGATTCTTCTTATCATGCTGAGTACCATGACTATGAAAAATGTAAAGGAAATAATTTAACTGACTTCACAAAACAAATGAATAAGTTGCCACAGGTCTATATCAAAATCTTGATATATAGATGAAAGGCAAGCAAAAGGAGAGAGGGTAGCAATTTTCTTATTTTGGAACCTTCTCAGATCAACTTGAACAAAGCTCATCATGCCATATTAGTAGCTTCTACTTTATCAATAGAAAATAAAAATGCAAGACAAGCTTAGAAGCTCATGGATCAAGGCATGAACAGACATATAAACCAACTACTAGCATAAAAACATTTTTAATGAAGTATTGAGGTCCTGGAAACTAGAATACATTCACTTCCTTTGACAACCATAAGGGCCTAAGACAAACCAAAGTTACACAGGCTATAAATTATAGCTTTAAGATTTAATCTGTCAGAACTGAAGCACTCTAATAAAGAAGTTTGATTTTGACAGGAGGCGCCTTTCCATATATGCAGTGTCTGGACTCAATTCCTTTTTTAGATTCATTGTAAAGGTTACAAGAAATTTTCTCTGGACGCTACTATAAGATTATATTCATTCAGCTCTCGTAATATGATATTCCACCAGACGAAAGTACAGGAAATCAAAAATGCCTAGGGAAAACATGTTGAAGATGATAACTTGACCAACATAAGCGGCAGAGACAAGATGTTAAGATAGTTTTAACTCCCACTCTGAGAGAAACATTACCTGTAAGGTCATTTATACTACTAGACAAAATAAATTATAGGAAAACATTACTTTCCTACTGAATTCCCTTTTGCCAATTACGTTAGGAAGCCATCATCTCACAGAAAAGTATCCTCGTAGACTGCTCCTATTCTCAGATGACTGCCATTTATGGCCAAATTCTCTTAATGTCAGAGTAATAACATAAATGTCAAAGACAGGCTATTCCATATGCCCCATTTGAATCTCGACCAAAAGACAATGCCCAATTTAAATCAACTGTAAAATTTTTTTGAATATAATCGAAGCAAGAGAATGAATTGCACCCCAACCTATCCAACGAATAGGATAAATGAGAAGCCAAAATACAAATTGGGAGTATCAGATATAATTGCGTCTCATTCAGAAGTTCTTAATGGAATTCCATTTCCATTCAGCATCAATTCAATACACGAATCAAGTTATGGAGAGTACAATTTTGACCTGAACAAATAAATAGTCAATGGAATGGAAGGAAGAGGAAGAAAACAAATAAACAAAGGAGGATAAACATATATGCATCTCTTAGCAATCAGTAAAGTCCATGCCTAACTTAATAGGAAGATTGTTTCTACAGAAGCTGGCCTCATAAGAACTTTCATGCATTCTTCCCTCCTCTACATTTCGGTGTGATAAAGTTTATTTGGGGATGCATTTGAATTTGAATTGAGCTGACTAGGCTGTCCAATCCATCCGTTAAGCCAGTGGTGAATGTACCTACGGGCTAGTGAGGGGTGTAGCCCCTACTGACCCCCAATCTTTTTTTTTAAAATGTATCAATATTTTAAAGTTATTTTTAGTCTGAAAAATCAATAAGCTCCCCTAAAGAAAAATTATTTAGTATGATTGTTAAATTATGTGTGATAGCCCTTGTTGAAAGAAAATTCTAGATCCACCTTGTTACTTTAGAATTTCAAGGCCTCAAAACTCCACTAAGAATCCCATGATCCCATCCATCATCCATCATCAAAGCATGCATCTTTTGTTACTTTATATAAAAGCATGTTAACTTTACTATGAACTCTCACTTGAAATCCTCTTGCCCTTAACCTTCGTCACACATTTGATTCAATTCAAAACCACTTTCTACAGCTTCTTGACAAACATTCTAGACAGCATGATTCCACCTCGTATAAGTCACTTCTGTACTCCTAAAGGGAACACCCCCACCAACAAAGTTTTTTTTTTTTTGGCTAAATCAACGAAGTTTTTTTTACATTATCCCAGTCGTACCCAAAAGCCTCGTTTAAGTGAACATCTTTCCAGGTGCTCCACTAACTGAGAATCAAAATTCGTGGTAAACACTCTTGTTTGATACAGTAAAGAGTATCCTATAAACCATTCTACTCTTAATTATAGTAGCATCATCCCTACCCTTGCATCTTTATCAATTATTCACATTATGATAATAATGGTTCCACATATACATGTCACTGGGCCATATTTTACATTCTTTCCAGCACTCCCCATCTTCACCAATCAAAACCCACATCTTTTCTTTCATACTGTTTTTATTTTTCCTTTTCTTTGAACGCACTGTTTACTAACTAAAGAACTGAAAAACGTTGCATCATGATTGACGGATGGTTCGTCACTCACAACAATGTAAGACCCATCAAGACGGAACAAAGAGCAACCCCTGGAGAACATAACTGGCAAAAGGCAAACTGTACTGCATAACAAAAGCAGTATATCATGAAGAGGCAAATTTTAAAGTAACCAATTTATCTTTCCCCGCTAATCTAATTTATCCCGTTGACCCCACTTAACTTTAAAATCCAAAAGAGTTCTCTCATCTACCCCTGACAGGATTGTTTTCACCAACAGAATCTTGACTGACAGGTACCTTCATAATACAACCAACCAATAAAAAAAAAAAGCAGTACACACTGAAGAATATATATATATATCAGTTCTGTAGAAACATGAATAATTGAGCTGAATTTGAGGTGATATCATCCACCATGTCACATCAATTGACAAAATAAAGGATATAATTGATACAGGGTTGAAATTAAACACTACTCCCACCACTTCCCCATCAGTGATACTTTCATAACCATAAATAGGGGCTCACCAACCAAATTATACACATAGTAGAACAGTAAAAAAGGGAAAAATTTACACACACACATGCATAGTTTGAAATAAGGCGACTTCTAGAAGTCTCTAGTGGATATTAATCATTACACACACATCGAAAAATGAGAAATAAGCCAAAATTAGGCAAAAAGAAAGATGGAAAAAAAAGAAATTACCTTCACATAAAGAAAAGGGTCAGCTACAAAATTACTGGGAAAACCAGCCTCAGAAAGTGTAGCACAGGTGACAACTGGGTTGGCCACAGGCCATGCTGCACTTTTATCCTTCCATATATTTACCTGCCAATCATTTTCATACCCAAAAATAAAAAATCATGTAAAAGCAAAAAATAAAAACTGTTGGAATATACATTACCTCGTATCGAAAAATCAAACTTCAAATTCATTATAAGATACTGGGTTATTTTACCTAACACCAATTTAGAATGGAAGCATAGTTATCGTAACAAAAGCCATATAGTCCGCTAGCTAGAATTATGGCTTAACCAAAAAAAAGAAAAATGGTAAACCAATTGAAAAAAATAAAAATAAAAACTTTAGCTAAAAGGAAAAGCATATACATGATTATCTGTCGTTTTCACCCATGTAGTTCCCCCCAGACCACCAAAATTTACAGAAAATTTTCAAAACTTCAAAACATCAAAGATCAGATTTTTACTTTGAAAAAATTAGCATAATTAACAAGTCCAGAGAACAAAATAAAAAATAAAAATAAACGAATGAGGAAGAAAAACAAACAATTTCATTTTAGAAAAAGCAAAAGGTCAAAAGATTCCCCAGTAAAAGAAAAAGTCAAACGACTTGTCCAACATAAGCTGGTTTTACCAAATCAAACCAAAGCAATCCGAACCTTGTTTCACCAGCTAATGTTGACTATATGAATTTAATGACGATACTAAAATATGGGTTAAAAAAAATTAAGAAAAAAAAGCTTACATCTTCAATTGGTTTAAGTGAAAATGGAGAGTCACCATAGAAAACACCAACAGCCCATGAGCCTTCACCGTCATCTCTGCAACCCAATGTTGATAGCATGGCATGAACATTTGGGTCCAAAATGAACCCTGAATAAATGGTCCCAATCAAGCTAAGTATCACAAACGCACACACAAAGAAGCCGAACGCGGAAGAAGACAATTTGCATGCCTCAGCACTGTTACTGTTGTTATTACCACTAGTGTTACTGTTCTTGGTGTTGCGTCTCCACCACCCGCCGCCACCTCCGCCGTGTCCGGCGGAGGACGAAACGGTCCCCACAATTTGACTAGAAACCATTTTAAAAAAATTACGGCTGCTACCGGAGGAGGTGGAAGTAGTCGCCGCTGCCGATGCTGCAGGGATCAGCGGCGCCTCTTTGCATGCAAAAAGAAAATCTATATATAGAAAGTTACAGGGTGATATCTATATATAGATAGATATATATGTATATATGTGTTTGTGTGAGAAGAGATGTATAGATATAAGGAAGTGTATGTATAGGTGGAGAGGTTTTGGTTTCAGTTTTTAGAACTCAAAACAAGTGGACGGAAAACACGGGGACGGGAAGAGGGAAAAAACCTTAATTCACTGGTTTTTGTATTCTTTTCTTGTTGTCCGAGTCATATATACAAATATGTGTGTGTATCTAAAATGGCGTGTGCTGTGTATGAACAATGAATACGTGTATCCGTTTGTGTGTGTGTGTGTTTTTAATGTTCCACATAGGAAAGAGTTGTGTAATTGTATCTGTTAATTGACCAAGACCAAGGAAGCTTGGGTAGGCTATATATGGACAGGTGGGAGCGTTGGATTGGTGTGGGGACAGTGCATTTGCCGCTTTGGAGACTCCAACGTGTTGCTTTTGAATTTTGACACACCCTTGTGGTTATCGCTTGGTGGTGTATACTATTTTGTTTTCTTTTCTGGCAACAGGTACCCATGCGAAGGGTTTAATTAAAATATAGGTGACGGAAGAAGATGGGAAAAGATTGCTCGCGAGAGACGGTAGAATAACCACTAAAGAAGGGAAGATGAATTTTTGCTTTGAAGGGAAACTTGTCAGAACGTTACAATCCGAGTGTTGACCGAGGAAAGAGTAAATTTCAAGGTTTCTAAAATGATTTTTCTTATTACGTCGATCCAAAATTAATTATTTGATTGGTATAATTAATTTATGATTTAACATAATTCACTATTATTATTATTGCATTGCACGAATCCTTTCGTATTGTAAATGCTTAGTAGATATTTTATTTCAATTGGAGGATATCTAAAATATTCATTTATAAGAATGGCTTGCGTGGTCAAATTATCTCCATTTATTTTAAAATAATGAGTGTTTTCCACTCAACATGTTGTTTTGGTAGAAAAAGTTAGTTTTGATGTATAAAGATAAATAACCCTGCAAGTAAAGAGTTACTTTTTTTATATTGGAGATAAGAAAGTAGACTAAACACATTTATATTACATTATTAGGGGCCTTATCGTACGAATACAACAGATTACAGTACACATAACAAACTTTATATAAACCGATACGAACCACATAAATTAATACAATATTTAATTTACACGATTCTCAACCATATGCAATTCAAATTCTATTTTCTTTTACTTAATTTAGCGATAAGAAAGTAGACTAAACACATTTCTATTACATTACTGGCTGAGTAATTTTTGTACCGAATCATCTTGTCAAAAAAGGGGAGACAAGAGAACATTGTAAATTATCGAGACCATGATAATAGAAATTCAGTTGTAATTTTAAGTACAATAAGTGTAGCAAAATGGGGGCACATAAATGAAGTAAGGAATATTAAAGGTTCTTTGTTTTGACATTAATAGAAAGGCATAAATGTGGGCGTGGCTCCATGTTAGTTACTTTTCTTTTTCATCTTTTCAAAATCATATTCTTTTTATACTTTATTTGTTCCATAATTTTCTTTTCATCATTTCCATAACTTTGTTCTTTAGAGAAATCTAACCAAACATACATGGGAAAGATATATTTTGTAATTTATTTGAAAACTTTCCTTATGTATGCATATATGTCGTTTCTCAAACAATTATTTCAAGGGTTATTAGAGACTCAATAACCATATGCATTGTATTAGCTTATATTCATAAATAAAATATGAATACAATTAAAAATATATATATACTTTGACGATATTAATTCATTGATCTCTAATAGTGTCTAATAACTCAACTAATCTTGAGCTTGAAATTACAAGAAAAGAAGTTGCTAGAACATTCTTTTCCTTTAACTACGGTGAAGTTATATGTAAGATATCACATAGAATACAATGAGAAGTTGTAAACCAATTTTTGGGCAAAAGAATGGTCTAAAATGGTGGGCTAATGGTACATAGCCTCATGATTAAGTAGACAGAATATTACATAGATAACGCCTTCGAGTATTTGTCAATTGCTTAACATGCAATGTATTTACTACGATTTGACTGCAATTTTGTATGGATTCCTGGAAATTCATATCGTCTGCAGTAAGGAAACATTTTTTTCAGAGGTCTAATACTAAGTAAAGATTACAAAAAAAAAATGTTAAAAAGCTTAGTAAGAGTTTATAGTTTGTGGTCAAAAAATCTATTTTGAATTCAAGAATTGGGTGAAATAGTTAAATTATGACTTGTTGTAATTAAATATTTTAAATCAAATTACAATTTCGACCTCTATTATACTAAAATAAAAAATTTATTTTGAAAATGCATAAATATGAATAGAAACCTAGAGTTTCAAAAAATTAAATTAGAATTAGAGTTCATTCTTAATAGTTCTCATGCCTAACTACACTAGATTATGTCTATTCTAGATAGAATCATATATTTCTAAATTTGAATCGTGAGCCTCAAAAACTTTACAAAATGTTTGTCATTATAATAAAAAGCAAATAGAATTCCCAACATTCCATTGACGGATGCATGTTAAGGCAGGTGGGCCAGCCAAACAAAAAATAAAAATCTTATATATATATATTTTTTAAAAATTAAATACCTGTATATTCGTAATTAAAAAAATTATTCATATAACTAAAAAATTACGTGCTTCAAAACTTTCACTAAAAAAATTTTCTAAACTCGTCCTGTCTAGCAACATCAATAATTTGTTGATAAGGACCATAAGGAAACTTCATATTTTTACGTCGTATTGTGAGCCGCGAATCTTCTCTGCATATGCATACAGGTTGGTTGGTGGGGTAATAAACTCACACTTCTCACAGTCAGCGCGGTGAACAACAACAAAATATTATGCCACGGGTTTTGATCCAGTCATACAATTATTTATTATACATGAAAGATTGTGAGTTTATTTTTTTTTTTTGTTTCTCAGGTGGTTGATGTTGATTAGATCAAAATAGATTTAGGAAATGCCTCACCCTTTATATCTTTCTCTACAAAAAACTTCAACGGTTTTGGAGGATTATCAATTTGAGAAGTGTCCAAGGATTACATCGTACCAAAATTGGCTAAAAAGTTTGCGCATTTATTCGTCTCTCGAAAAATATGTACGAACTTAAATTCAGCATGCCGCGAGAAAATACGAACACATTTCTTAATTAACGGACGCAACGGATTAGAAGTATGTGACTTTTCATTCAACATGTTGCAAATCAAGATCGAATCCGTCTCAATGATCAACTCCTTAATATGTGCCGATTCAGTCACTTTCAGACCTTCTGAAAGAGCAATCAATTCAGCTTTTTAATAACGTGTTTTAGTAGGCTTCTTCTAAAATTAAAAATATATATATATATTATATGACGCAGAAACTGCATCATAGTCTCTACCCCCCTCGGCAGACGGCAGGGACCTAAAGAATCACGTGCCGGCTGGTGTGCTAGTACGTTTTCCACTAGGTTGCATTTTTTCCAAATGATTTTAATTAAATAGCCGCCTATGGAAAGCCATTTTTTCTTCTTTTTCTTGGAGGCTAATTGTATGCCTAAGACTCTAAGACAGCTTCAACGTTTATCTAGACGATGGCTGATTTTGACTATCTAACAAGTGGTCACGCAACCTTTGCAGCTTGAATCCTTAAGAGCCACGTTCTAGAAGTTTCAGAATTCTCGACGAAGTCTTTGGAGTTTCGTTTTAGAATTTTCTTTTTCTTTTAAAAACAAATGTGAAAAAATAATATTTAAGAATAAACGTAACAAAACTATTTTACACATTTAATAAAGTTATAGATAAAGTTAATTTGTCGTTTAAAAGACAATCTTTTAATTTAAGAACAAATAAGTTTGTCATTCACTTTAAAAACAATTTAGTTTTTCAGTTTAATTTAATTTTGAATAAAAAATATATCACGTGTACAACACACATTTAATAAAATTATTGATAAAATTCATGTGTCGTTTAAAAGACAATCTTTTTATTTAAATCTCTTTACCTTCTATCTCTCAAATCAACTGGCAGAAGAAAAGGATAAAAGAATCCACCTTTGTAATTAAATATCAAAATTTCAAATTATTGACTGATCAGACATTTAGATTGTTGGAAGCAACAAAGCAAATATAGATAGGGACTACCCAAGGTAAGAAATGATAGGAAGAGTAAGGACAAACCAATAATTGTTCTTTCAATTATTTGATCTTGATAATGGTGATGTAGTGAAAGATAATCAAAATGGTCATCAAAGTTAAGTCAATGTACCTTATATCTTCAAGTGGTCATTTGTTGGCTCTTAATCGACAACTCATATATGGTTTTGCTTATCTAATACTTTCGTGAGTTACAACTGTCAGATTTTATTTTATTTTGAAGTTCAACTTGATTGGAGAAATACTTTGGGGAGGGTTTTCTAGGGGTAATTTTCAAAATAAGGGAGTATATATTGCATTATAATAGAGTCTTGAACTTGAATTGACTTCTTCCGATTCTTTAGAAAAATAATAGAAAGTTTTGTCAAATGGATGCACTCAATCAACAGTGATTATGTAGGAAATTAAAATTTCCTTGTCTTTGTTTAGAGTTTTTGTAACATTCTGTCATGTCCGGATAAAAAATTTGATTCATTTGGCACTTAATAACTTATGAGGAAAATATAATAAATAGAGCGAGATTTATCTAAATTATATATGAATATCAAATTTTACTTTTCTTCTTGTACCAATATTTAAGAATTTCATGTTTAGTTTACTCTAGAAAGAAATTCAAGCTAGAATTAGATTCTTTTCGATTGGTCATCTTTGAAAGCAAATAGAATTACTAATAAGCACTTTATCCTTAATATTGCCAAGCATAGTTTCATCACGATTCAAGCCCTGTTTCTTCATAGCATTTTAAGTGGCTATTTCATCTAAAAGTTTAAACTTTAACTGTTAAAGAGGGGTTTATTTATTTTATTATTTATCATCTTCAATACGCCCCCGCAAGTGCAGGCAAACCCCGCAAGTGCAGACGAAGTTAGTTTTTTAACCTTACACTTGGACAGTTTTAATATTTTTTTAAATAGGTGGCGGTGAATTTTGAACCTAGAACCTTTTGATTCGTAGACTCTGATACCATGTTAAGTTACCACCTCACCTAAAAATTTAACCTGTTATGGAGGGATTTATTTTATTAATTATCATCTTCAACAATGACTTCTTGATAATAAAATACATGTGAAAGAAGGAATCAAGGAATAGGAAATATGCAATTACTATAAAAATGATGGCATATTGCATTTTGGAATTAATTAAGAATTATAATGGTGAACTTTAAGCTCGTTTTATCTATTCTTGTATAATCAAAATGACATCTCATGGTGGAATAAGATATTAGTACCGTGATTTCTTCTTTATTGTCTGTATTGATATAATTATTAATTTATGGACGCTCCTTTAGCTTTGAATAATTATAGTCTGTCCCTCACGGTAAGGAACTCGAAATTAACAATCACAAAGTTGTCCATGGAGCTCTGGCCACTTCTCCCACACCTTCAGGAACTTTTTTTATTTCCCTTCTACTTTATTCTTTTATTGTAACTATAGCTAGCTAATAATCCAGTTTATGTGAAGTTAGTTGATAAACAAACCAAATCATATCAAACAAACTTTAATCCCAGTCATCTATATGGATTTGGTGAGATAATTATTTTATGATATCTTAAATAAAAAAATAAAAATAAAAATAAAAATCCAACGAAGTTTTTGGTTATTGTCAATTATTTAACTGTATCCTCCTCCTTTTTAAGCTTGGGATGGATGATGCCAAAAATATAACTCTTACTACAAGAAAAGTTCCGACGAATAAAAAATACAAAGAAAGTTATGTGCAGTTAGTCTATACACATATATAGGCAACTGAAGAAAAAATCATGAGTTACCTATTAGTCTTTTATATATTTAATAGGATCCATACGTTTTTTATATAATTAGTGAGATCTACACGTGTGAGTCTTATCATGACCTCAATTTTTACTGATCGAAGAGTTTTCACCGACTTAATTTCCCACTCTAAGAGTCTCGCTCTTCCATCACCATATCTATCTTTAGTTTAGTAATCAAAGCCTCAAACTTTTCTGGTATTATAGTCTTCTACATAAATCTGAAGATTAAAGCAGGAATCTTATAATTATAAAACCAAGCTTTTGTCCACTTCCTCATTTCTTAATCCAACAAACCATATAAAATCGTGATAAAAAAAGAACAAGTTGATAAGTATAAAACATAATCAATTAATTAACTTTGTTCCGCACATATACTAAATTCAAAAGCACAATGCGTGGCTTTATGGTTTGCATGGCCAGTATTGTTATATAATATTTTAAAATTTCCATTTGGTTATTTTATTACATGGATTGACTAATTTGATTAGCTGGATAAAGAAGAGATCAGATGAAGAGCACTTTATTTTAATCACATCATGATATTTTCTATAAAATAGATCGTTGATAACCCACGCTAGACTATATCATGCGCTCTAAATCAAAAGAAAATAAATAAAATTATTTGTTTGAATTATTTGCCTCTTTTGTCAGCAAGTTAACATTTTCTGACCCTCCAGAAAAAGTAAGATAAATATTTTAGTCCTCGTGTTAAAATAACTGAGTTTCCATCTTAAAATCAAACCAATTGGTGCTAAAAACCAAACCAATTGGTGCCAAGTGGAGTAATCAAGATCTTATTAAGTGGTCTAAGAGTTTATAATTTTTCTATGTGAGATAAGTGTATATTCTAACATTCTCCCTCATGTGTGACCTTTGAGAGGGGTCACACGTGGAAGATTGAACACGCATGAACCTTATTTTGAGTGCACACGTGAAAGATTGAAAACAAGTGAACCTGATTGATATGGGTCGCACGCGAAAGATGAACGAGACTAGATTATGGGCCTAGCTCTCATACCATGTTAAGATAACTGAGTTTCCATCTTAAAACCAATGGGTGTCAAGTGGAGTAGTGCATGATATTATTAAGTAATCTAAGAGTTTATAATTTTTCTATATTGAATAAATGTATATTCTGACATCTCGCGCCTGTTTTTTTTTTCTTAGTCAGCATGACCACATGGATCCACTAGCCATATTATCACTCTGGAAAGATAGTGTTAACTGATCTTCTCATCCCTTAATATTATTGACCAAAAAGTATCTCTTAATGTTAGTTTATTGTCTCTAATACGACCTTCATTTGCAAGAGAAATTTATTTGATTTAAGTATTGTACATGAAAATACTCTTTTAAACGCCTACCAATAAGCTTTTGGATAATCAAACTTTGATATAAGTGTTAATTGATGATCTTATTTAAAATCTTATGTTGTTAGACCATTGTAATAAAAAATAAAAGATAAAGAAATAGCTTAGTATAAGTTATCCCTTATACCCATAACTTGACTTTCGGTACCTTGCAATAGCTACGCAGCTCGTTTGGAGTATATTAATATGATTTTTTTTTCATTGAAACTTTTTATTTCCCACAGCGTTATTAAGTAAACTCCGATATAATTGTTAATTGAACATTTCATGTAAACGCTTATGTTTTATGATACACTTTCAATTAATCTTGTCGTCCTGTAGTCTGATATAGCCCTTGCATGTATTTGACACCCTCAATAATTTCTGGCCAACTACACTAGCAAAGACGTATAGGTATGAATTTTTATTTTATTTGTTATTATCCATTCTTGGATCTCATTGCAAGGAAAATTCGAACTTTATCACTGGTGGGGGCGCATCGCACTATTATTGATTGTTAATTATGACGATAGCGATTATCTGATGACCACTTTAAGAGCAACTATATATCCTTTATCTATTTATGTTGTGAAGTGATGTCACATACAATCCACTTTGTGTGTTTTATTTTTATTTTTAAAATAAACCATATGACCATATTCTACAAAATTTTGTATACATCGTATTATTATTATTTTTTTGCTAATCAAGCAAGTAACTTATTTTTTTCCACCTCAATAAACAAATACAAAAAGTATGAGCTCGACACATACTGATACACTATTCTTTACAAAAAATACTATCTTCTAGACTATTGTTATATTTACGTTAAATGTAAATTTTTCCTCTAACATCTAAAGGATTTTTCTTAATAATTTGTTCATCGGTTTTCGTAGTCGAATTATAAATTATGTTGTTACGTTCAATCCACACATTATAAACACGAGTACAAATCATAACTTTGATGAGATTCGATTTCAAGCCCTTGTTCCTACTCATACCAGCCAACTTGTCCAAGATAGACTCTACTCATAAAAAATATCACCACATCTCAGTTTTCTGGCACATTGTTCCCAAACTCTTCTGGTGAATGAATATTGAAAAAACAAGTGATCCCTACAGTCTTGACCCATGGAACATAAAATACATTTAGGCTTCATTTGTTTGTTTGCTATAAAATAACTTGCTTTTGGAAAATATTTTCAGAAAAAAGTATTTTCTTAGAAAATAAAATATTTTCTTAGACTTCGTTTGTTTGCCGTAAAATAACTTGTTGGAGGAAAATATTTTCCTAAAAAATAGAATACTGGAAAATATTTTATGATGTTTAGATATAAAATGAAAAATATTTTTCGACATGAAATTTTATTAAAAAAAAAGAATACACATAATATATATGTTAATTGTGAGGGTAGGGGGTGGGGCGAGAGTGGGGGTAGAGGGTGGCGTAGGGGTGTGGGGGTAGGGGGTGAGCTTGGTTGAGTTTCAGAAAATATTTTATTCTCTCATATTTTTCCAAACTTTATACTAGTTATAATATTTGACCAAAAATTATTTTCTAATTAACCAAATTTTTAATGTTATCATATATCAAAAAATTAAAAAAATATTTTTAAAAAAAAAAGTTTTATGACAAACAAACGGAGCCTAAGCTTCATTAACAATTCCCCACTCCATTAGCCTTGACAAGGTTGGCACCCTGTTAAGCACATCGAATTATTCCGGCTGTGATCGTTCAATAATTGTGGGCGACAATGAAAATCACTGTGCTTACACATAAAGGGAAGTTCAGACAAGAAAATAAGAAGACAGAAAATTTTAATGGGGTAGAAGAAAGATCACTAGCCCTTTCTAGGAAAATAGTAAAATTATTTACTCGATCTCTTTCTGCTCTATGATCATCGGTTTATAATAGTTCTATATCCTGGTAGTTGGTAATTTTTTAATGAGTAAAATGCATCATATTTCATTGTATTTTTATAAAGTTACATCACAAACTTTGTGTTTTTAAAAGTCGCGTTATAAATTATGTGTTATGAAAAACGTTGCATATAACTTCCCGTCGTCTTTTTTTATCAATTTTAACGTGAGTATAATACACACGCTTGAAATGCAAGTATGATATTTATCAAGCTTTAAAACACATACAGAAGAACAAAAATACCATTTTTAACATCAGTTGCTAATTGCTCTTGGTGTTTTCGATAAGGTTGTAAATTATCCCTTGTGTTTTTTATAAGGTTTCTAATTGCCCCTGTGTTTTTTTATAAAGATGTAAATTGCCCCTTCAAAAATAAAAAAATAAAAAATTTTGACAATCCTAGAGAGAAAAACTCTTTCAAAGTGATTTTCCTTCGATTTGAAGTTGATTTTACACTGATTTAAAGATTTTAATCTACTTGTAGAAGAACGTGATTCTAAGTGAATGTACGATTATTGCTAGTTGCAATATGACTTTGAACTTCAAGCATAAGATTTACATTTTTTATGGTGGACATCAATGTTCTGTTATATAAGCTATACGTTTTTTTATTCTTTTAATTAAATGATATTTATTAGTTTAAGGTTGTAGATCTCCTTAGAAGGTAGACTAGCACATGGTTCTGATATTGCAAAATGAAAAATATTGTAAATACCTCCCTCTAATATTAAAAAAGTGATAAATATCCCCTTCTGATATCAAAAAAGTTATAAATACCCCTTTTGACGGATTTATCTTTAAACGAGGACAATTTTATCTTTTTACAAGGCTAACTAACAGAGTTAAACGGAATTTGAGTTTAGGGCGTGTATGCAAGTACATTTTTCATAACACAGAATTTATAATGTGACTTTTTAAAATACAAAATTTATAATGCAACTTTATAAAAACACAGGGGGATATAATACATTTTACTCATTTTTGAATCAAGAAAAACTCTTTAATAAATTCGAACTAATATCAATATCTCATATACTAATAGGATTTACACGTATGACTTCACAAACTACGTGAGATACTATTCTA
This sequence comes from Ehretia macrophylla, assembly GCA_037974665.1. Classification (NCBI taxonomy): domain Eukaryota; kingdom Viridiplantae; phylum Streptophyta; class Magnoliopsida; order Boraginales; family Ehretiaceae; genus Ehretia; species Ehretia macrophylla. The sequence goes on from CM075769.1 coordinate 65,983,149, forward strand.
TCAATTCAAACTAGTACAATAATTTTAGAAATAGTCTTTTCGATACAGTTATTTGTGTTTCATGTCGTGTCAAATGTAATATTCAAACATGGATGGTTGTAATTTCTTTAAGAAACCTTTGCAAATGATTTTTGGTATTAATAGATCATTTACTTATCTTAGAAAATTAAAGAGGAATAATGCGTGTAATTTAAGATGTCGCCGAGTTAAATGCACTTAATATTTTAAAATGCTTGTGGAGGTTTATAAAATCAACAAATCACACATGTTGTTCATTTCTTAATCATGGAGATCAACCATTGGAGGTTTTGTATATAACTCTTAAAGCCTTCAAACAATCTGAGAGGATCGAGGCATGGACCACTAAGCACTTGATAAACCATAGTATAATTAAGATGCACAAAAAAGTTATATATGAGCTACCTCAAGCTGACATCCTCAGAAAAGGACAATTCAGATGTTGAAAACAATTGTAGACATGGTGCGTCCACAATATTTAACTTTATCCATGGTAACGGTAAACATGAACCCAAAAAAACCTGTAACTAGCAAAAAGAAATAAAAATATTCTTATGGATACAAAATAAGAGTAAAGTCTTTAAGAATGGTACGTCTTTTTTAAACTTTTAAAAATATAAACATTATTTTACTATAAGGGTCGCGTTTTTGAAATGGTAGGTCCTTCTAAATGATTTGTTTCTAAAATTTTGAAAATATACACAACATTTCATTATAAGGGTCAAAATTTTAAAATGGCTTGTCTTTTTAAATGGTTTGTTTCTAAATTTTTAAAAATATATGTATATTTCATTATAACTCCTTTGAATTGCAAAAAAGTCTATATTGCTCTTCACATGTGGCAACATCGCAAACAATATTTTGAATTGCTTTCATTTGAAGAATTTATCTACAAATAATAAGAACATTCTAAAAGGAACAAAATCCTCAATTTTCCTTGATTACTAGCCAGGTCAGAAGCGAGCTCTATTTGATGTTATAATTGATCAATTAAATTACCTTGAAATTGGTCCAAGTTTTAACTCTCAATTTACATTGTACTAGTTCGTCGAACACCTTATTAAGAATACTGAATTGTTTCTCTCTTATATTTGAAATTTTGTGTTTCTCATGTTTGTAGATGAAGTGACAAATTAATTAGCAACGAATATTAAATTAGATAATCTTCCTCTAAATTAGAGGGTTGTTTCACTGATGAAGTTATTTAATAGCCTATATTTTTTTAGAATTGGTTTATTTATTTGGAATTAATGAAAGTTACATACTTTAGAAGAAAAGAAAAAAAGATTCGGAGGATACATTTGTCTGTGGGCCCTAAAGAGAATATCCAGAAGAGCATCTGGTCATGCATGTACTTTACAAAATCTCCGAGAATACTGTTGACTTTACAAATTACAATGGAGTCATGCAACGTGTCAGTGAGAATCTGATTAAATTGCAAGGCTTCTGAGTTGTTAAGCGACATGGACTGCTCATATCATATTATGTCTCTGTAAAAGCTCAATGATATGTTTTGATGATTCTATTATTTGTCCAGCTAAAAAATGTTAATGTTGTGGTCATCGTTGCCACTAATATATGTATAAAATCCACAGCTTCACATGCACGCAGAGGTAGAAAAAGTATAATGACACAAATTAAAAAAACTAATTTAATTATTTGAGAGTTAACTGAAATCGTCAGTAACGATTTATTGTAATAAAAAATTATAAATTTAAATGTCGATTTCAATCTCTATGATGTCAAAAGAAAAAAATGAGAAGGACTAATTTGAAATGGTGCTTCAAAATACGTAATATATATTTGGTTAACCGGTTTGGAGAAATTGCTCAATGGATCTTTAGCGTGGAAAATCTTCATGGCACTGAGCAGCAGCCTGATTTATCTTAACCGCAACGTTGCCGTTAACATAAGATATGAGCTTAGATTGGAGGATACAACACGGAATAACCTGGACAAATTAAATATCTTATCAGCAACAATTATATATTTTTATTAATTAATAGGTTACATAATTTTATTGAAAATACTATGTTATTTCAAACTATTAGATAGAATCAATAGGAGTTACAATGTTTATGTTGTCAATAGTACGTAGATCCGCTCTTAAGTATGACTTCAACTATTTTTTAAGTTTATATCAAGTTTTAATATTGACACCTAGGGTTATTAGTAGGGGAAAAAAAAAAGGATTTCATGTTTAATTCTCCTTTTTCATGAATCGTATGAGTAACATAAACATTCCACAAGTTCACAATAAAACATATATATATATATATATCTGTGTGTTCACATAGAGTCTTCTTCCACAAACTAATATGTGATTTCTGAATTCTTTCTTCTCTGTTGTAGGGTGGTGGAAGTTGCAATCCATTTTCCTAGAAAAGTTGTCTCCAAAGCATGACAACTTTTACTTGTAAACCTAATTAAGAGCCCACCAAACAGAAGCTTCCTTTCCTTTAGTCAACGATGGCTATCTTCAACTCCTACTCCCAATTCCTGATCAAGTGGAAATACTTGGCTTTGACCAAAAAAAAAGAAAAAAATACTTGGCCAAAAAAAAAATTAAAGTGGAAAATGGAAATAGAGTAATTGACCCAAGTCAACGATTACTTGAGCAGACTATTTCCTTCTAGAGACGACTTGGTCTCAATTTCATAACATTATTATACAGCGAACATCGTTTTCTTCGCTTATAATGTTCAATGTCGTGTCGGCTATTTCTTCGCACTTGGGAAACTAAGGAAACTAAGGCTCTGTTTGGCTTAATTGACAAATTTTAGTTTTTGAATTATAGAAGTTTTAGAGTAGAGTTTTTGTAAGAAATGTTATTGAATAAAAGTCGTTGACACTTTGGCTTGTGTTACACAATATTAAACTTTTAAAAATTTTAAGGGTAATATCGGATTTTAAAAATATGGAGGGGTATATTTGAGAAAAAAAAAAAGAAAAATAACTTCCCACATTATGTAAAATAGTTTCACAAAAATCTTTTTTGAAAAGCTCCAATTTAGAGCTTTTCAATTTTTAACTTTTTTCAGCTTTAATTTTTACCTAAAAGTATTTTTAAAAATGGGCCAAATAAATTAGTTCAACTTTTAAACTCACAAAAAATGCTTTTGACTATCTAAAAACTAAGCTAAACAGTGCCTAAATTTTCTATATCATCGTCCTTTCTCCTTTGTGACGGCTTTAGGCTCCGTTTGTTTGCCGTAAAATAATTTGCTTGTGAAAAATATTTTCAGTGGAAAATATTTTCTTGGAAAATAAAATATTTTCCTTCGTTTGTTTACCGTAAAATAACTTGCTTATGGAAAATGTTTTCAGTGAAAAATATTTTCTTAGAAAATGTTTTCAGAGAAAAATATTTTACTGAGCTCCGTTTGTTTGCCGTAAAATAACTTGTAGAGAAAAAAATATTTTTCTGGAAAATAGAATACTGGAAAATATTTTCTGGTGTTTGGATGTACAATAAAAAATATTTTTCGACATAAGATTTATAAAAAAAATATATACACATAAAATAGGGGTGGTTAAGTTCTAGAAAATGTTTTCATCTCCCAAAAAAATGAAAATATTTTCCCAAACTTTGAACTAACCGTCATTTTTTATTGGAAAATATTTTTCAGTTGACCAATTTTCCGGTGTTGCCAAACACCAGAAAATCTCCAAAAAGTAGCCCACCAATTTTTACCAGAAAATGTTTTCCAGTTGATCAATTTTCCGGTGTTACCAAACATCAGAAAATCTCCAAAAAGTAGCCTACCATTTTTGACTAAAAAATATTTTTTAGTTGACCAATTTTTCAATATTACCAAACACCGTAAAATTAAAAAAATATTATCTGAGAGAATATTTTACGGCAAACAAACAGAGCCAATTGCAGAAGAATATTAGTATGAAAAACTATCGGGCCGGGTCCAGTTGGAAGAATATTAGTATGACTAAAGAAGCTTCATTTCTTTTAGGCAACGATGGCTATCTCCTTTGTAACGATTTACTCTTCTTATGATAAATTTTTTTATATTAAATGTTAATTTTTTGTTATATGATAAATATTTTATTATCTAAACTCTAAAGAATGATAAAATATTATACCAATAATATATAATGATATTTTAAAATAACAAAAAAATAAACGGTAAAAATTTGAACTTGTAAATCAAAGCAATTATATTGTTGACGTTCGTAGGCCAACACCTTCACTATCATATGAAGCTAAAAATATGAGCAATTAATGGTGTTTTTTTTACCATAAAGAAGCTGTAGTGCACAAAAAGAATCTCCAAAGTTTTTGCAACTGATCGTTATATATATATATGCTTGTACTTGTCTGGTTAAACTTCAAAGTCGCATCATTCTAATGTTGTTTTTTTGTGATATGGAAATGGAATCCACATCACCATCACCATCACCAGAACCTGCTCTTTCACAAAGTACACATGGTGTTAAGACAATCATAATTCATTTGATATATTTTGCCAATCTCGAATATACACGATCATTTTGATTAGAGATATAGATATTGTTGTCGTCTTAGCAAATTGGCCGGCTGAATTAAAATATATGACCCATAAAAAAAAAAATAGTTTGGATTCTTCGAATTAGTGCGCGTCAAATCAATTGGGAGGAAGTAATAAATTCCTTTTCAGGAGCATACGAAATTAATATAAATTATATAATTTTACAAATTAAACATATCTCTAAAAAAAATTAAAATTAATAGTTTTGTGAGATCAAAGAGACTGCAACCTCCACAATCCTTGTTATCAATTAGTCGTTTATAATTATTTGGATTAATACCATTTTTGGTCTTTTATTTTTAATCTTATTGACACTTTGATTACTTATCTTGAAAAGTGAGACATTTCAATTTCTTATCTTTTAAAGATGGGACACCGTTAGTTATTGTCGCTAATTTTGTTAAAAAAAGACGAAAAAAATACGTGATTAACCAAAATACCCCTACCACCATCACCGCTACCACCACCAAATTGTAGGAGTATTTTGGTCAACCATAAGTTTTTTCCATTTTTTTTTAATAGAATTAGCAACGAGGACTAACGGTATCACAACTTTAAAAGATAAGGAACTGAAATATCTCACTTTTGAATATAAGAAACCAAAATGTCAATGAAATTAAAGATAAGTGACCAAAAATAGTATTAACCCTAATTATTTTCTTCATGGTCTTCAAAGAAATAATTATAATTTGCAAAACTAAAAAAAAAATAAGTTTAAATCAAAATTTGAAGAAATAAGTTTTGGCAAGTGAAGCTTTTGATTTGGTCTAGATTTCCTCGCTTGGGGCAAAGAAAGTTAAATACAAGGTGGGGCCTAAAAGCTGAAGAAAAAAAAAGTTGTATCTATATGAATGATTAAATTATTTTTCCCCTAAAAATAACAAAAGAAAAGTTACCGTCACGTGCTTACAGTTGTCTCTCTTTATTTATTAGAAGAAGAATGAAAAACATATTTGTCTTTGATTATATTTATACTCGACTTGAGAAAAAGGAATACAAATATTATGGCTTTAAGTAAAAGCCAATTTTGACTGAAAAATAAAAAAGTCATTGGTTTACTTTAGAAGATATGGAAAATATTAAAATTGTGTGTATGTGTAAAGTTAAGAAAGATTAAATTTTTTGTGCATGTGTACAAGACGTGTTGAAAACAATATATAATAAATTTCTCTTTCTGATCTCACTTACTCACAAGTAGGGCATTAAAGACCAGCCAAACCTATGTCTTAATATCTTCCTTGCCAAGTAACTGCAACATTTTTCAAGAGAAGAATGTGGATCAGGCTTCACATCTTCAAGAAAAACGTTGATAGTTCACATTAGGCTTTGTTCGTAGACATTCTAATACCATAATCTTACGAATTTGACTAAGATAAAGATTGTAAAGTATATTCGTAGACATTTTAATACCATTATCTTAAGAAATTGACAAAGAGAAAAATTATAAATCATTTTTTCTTTTATTATATAATGAAGTCAAAATTATAATAAAATCTAATCACACGATCATTTTGGAGAAAGTCTATTTCCTTTTATCATTTTTCATTTAAAGTTGTAGAATGGAGGTTGACTAAGGCATGCCAAGTTATAATTACGTCAAAGAACCATGGGTAGCTGAACGTGTTTGACTAGACTACATTTAGGACATTGCACTTGAGATTGAAAAGGACCCATAACTTGGCAAAGGAAGCAGCCATGGATAAGGCATCATTTTGCACTATCATTCAAGTAAAACAAAATTCCGAATTACTATGTATCGTCTGCCAAGGTAAATCATAAGTGCGCTTCAAAATCTTGCTATGTCATTATGAGGAAATAGTTCGACAGAAATGTTGACTAATGTTATACATCACACACAGTGTATCGTTAAAATTTTACTTTTTAGCAAGCATTTGATGTGGTGTGGTCTTATGTGATAATTGTCATGTGTAAATTTTACTTATATGGTTGAGAAGAAAAGTATGGTGTGACGTTTTTTGCGTAAAAATTAAAAATTTTGAATAAAATCACGTAAGAGGTGACTTATAATATTAGTGTGAATATTTTATTAAATTAAATAAATAAATTTTAAGACACAAACGCATGAAAAATTAGATACATGTATGTCACATAATACAAAGGGATTTTCCTGACATTTAAAATCATATCATAATTTCATAAAAAAAGTTTCGGCTTTAGGCACATTAACAATACATGTTTGCTACTATATCCTCAAGGTATAGTCGCTAATTAAACCGTTATGACTACTCTATGCATCTCTATCGACCTAACCTAGCTTCACATAGCTTAAAACTGCCCTTTCATAGAGCTTTCCCACTACCGTTTAGTCATGAAAAATTCTTTAAAATGTCCTAACGTAAATGTGTGTATAACGTGTGAATTTCACTAATAAGAGAGACGTTATTAAAATTTACCTTTCAACCATCCATCTAAAACAGTAAAGTGCACCAAAGTATTGAGGCTTTTTTTAAAAAAAACTTTCATTCCATAAAATTCGAATCCTACTCTCCTAATTGTCTAGAAAGTAGTCCACCACTCGACTATTCTAAATTTCAAAATATTGGGACTTGTTCCACAACTTCTAGCATATATCTAGCGGCCAAGCTTTAAAGAATCGCTCAAGTGGGATGCCGTTATTTTCATTTCGCCGAAACAATGGTGACGCGTTAATGGCATGCATCTGTACCTTTGAAAACCTTGCCGGCTATGTCAATTGATCAGAGAACATGGAAATTATGATGGATGAAAATTGCAGGGTCGAAAGTGACTCCACCTCTCATTGGGGCCTTTGAGTTGATTTTCGAGGAAAGAGCATCGACAAGAAGTCAAAAAACTTTTATTGGATAGAGCAAAGTGAAAAGAAGAGCAGGGAGTGATGGAGGGGCCATGCTTTCGAACATGAATTTCATGGAAAAGACTTTTACCTCTAAAAGGATACAAGGGCATTGGCTTAGTTGTTGTTGCATAATTCTTTTGGGAAAAGAAATGTTGTCATTCTGCTTATGAGTTCATAATATTTTAGCAAATTAAGTTCTAATAGTCCTGAAAGTTAAGTAGAATAGTCGGGTAACGATTTATTATGGTCTAAAAAATTTATATCTGAACTTAATTTTTCGTATCATAAATATTATTTGATTCTTAACTAACTTGAAGCATATATTGCAGGCGTGCAACACATAGTTTATAACTTTGGGTATATTTAATATGATTCTATTTGAAGAAAATTTATCATTATCAAAAAAAAAAAGTTTCAATACAAATATTACTTCAACTAATTTCAATAACTATTCATAACCTGCTATTGCCATCAGAGAACTTACGCAAAATTAGTATAAATTAATAGCAAGAACACTCTTTTCTTTTCCTCTTTTCTCAACAAGCTCTTGCATTATAGAGTTAAGAAAGAAGATGACTTTCAATGTAAATATAAATACACTATATATTTAGCCAACTTCACCTAATAGAGTTGTGATAAAGTCACTTTTAGAGTTCTGTCCAAAAAAAAAAAAGCCTTTTAGAGTTGGGAAAGAGTTGGCTCCTTTTTCGCTCTTCTGCGGATATCTTACTTCTTGGGCCCGGCCCATAAAATATAATGACTCTCTCTCTTCAAAGTCCATATTACATTACGTTCTTTTGTCTTCCCATCTCCATACGCTTTACGAGTTCATGTCATACAGTGCTTTAGGACCAATACAGCTGGCCCAAATAATTTGGCATAATAGGCCCTCCAATTTACGATCCATTTCTTTAACTCATCATGGTCTTAAATGGGCCCATAATAAGCTTCGTGACGTTGGGGCTTCATCACACTGTCTGCCAGATTCAATATTCGTCTCTTTTTTTTTTTTTTAGAGCAATATTCGTCCTCATCAATATGAAACTACATCTTGGACGACTTTATGAAATATAGAATGATAATTTGCAGAAATGTTCAATGCGAAATATATATCAATACCCTGTTAAACTTGGGTCTTCAACAAATTAGAGCAATTTCTGCAATTATTTTATCAAAATCTTTACACGCTAGAATTTTTACTCTCCTAAAAATGAGGATTTTTCATAACTAAACAAGTCATAACTTTTTCACTTATCCAACAATTTGGTAGCCTTTGCAATTGAGGAAAATTAGCCAACATGCACATGATTTGACTTTTCAAGGCTTTACTAATCACATTTGAATTGCGCATATGAATTATGATATTTATTTTGTTTATTTCTTCTGCTCTTTTTGTAGTCTACTAAATAACAACTTTTTTTTCTTACGTAATCAAAAAACTAGCTTCTCACTTTTTATTTGTTAGAATAAAAAGATATTTTTTAAGTCAAATCATCTCAAATTATATTTAGATTGTTTTTATAGCACCACATCTTTGAAATTGTAAATCATATTAAATTTATACTCAATAACAAATGTACCTAAAATACGATAACATACACAATAGACATATTTATAACTCTTGTGTCTTGTGACTTCCTAATTACACGACCAAGTATAAAGAAAAGTTGAATTCTATAGAATGAATGCAATAGATAAATATATAAATGCAGGAATGAAAAGAGCAATACAACACCAGCACGATCGTGAGCATTTGCCGCGGAATAATAAAAGGTTCCTCCGTTGATTTTGATAAAAATCGACAATCTAAAGGCGTTGACCATTACATGTTGGTCATCATTGATATTGCCGTACAGCTCTTCCAATTTGCACTTTGCTGGACCCCACATCTCCCACCTTTCTATAAATTTATCCAAAATCCACTTTCCATTTCCGAACAAAAATAAAAAAATCTAATTTAAGTCGTCCAACGGTTTAGAGGAGAAATGGACGGTGGAGATGCTTCCTCGGTAACTTGTGCGACGTGGATCCGACGGCCGGAGAACGCGCACCTCGTGGTGGTTGGAAAATCGAAGCCGTCGTCTCTCGAGATCTTCTCCTATGATCCCAAGACCACTTCTCTCTCCTCCTCTCCAAAGGTATATACAAACTCTTACACATACGTACGTATAATACAGCTACGCGTATAGAAATACACAACGAAACGTATTTACTTTTTTATTTTTAATTTTTTTTAGGCGACGTATGAATTTGAAGAAGGAGTTGTTCCGGTGAGCATTGCGGTGCATCCTAGTGGCGACGACTTCGTTTGCTCAACCACCACTGGAGGCTGCAAGTCAGTTTTATTATATTTTTATTCAATTTTTATATTTATTTTTATAAATTACTGCTTTTTATAATTTGCTATTACTTAAATTGTTATTATCTGCAATATAGAGTTTAATGTACATGTGTATTTGTTTGTGTAATTAATTTTTGAAATAATTGTTTATAAATGCTCCACTTGTTCGTATATTTGCGATTTTTTTTTTTTGTTTAATATTACTCCGTGACACACTTAAATATAGATATAGTTACTGAATATGGAACTTACAATAGCCAGTAGGCGTGCGTAAACATGTTAGAATTTTCTGTCTCCGTGATTTCGGAGATGGGAGGTCAAATATGAAAAATAAGTTCTTCAATGAAGAAAATGAAACGTAAAGTCAAATTGATTTTGCATATAGTATTGCTTAATTTTCTCCTTTCCTTCCCTTGGGGAAACTCTGATCCTGGGAAACTTATGGTCAATTGAATAAATTATGGCAATCAAAGTGTTTATATGCTCGGTAGAGAAACAATGATGCGCATTAGGCCTTCATTTGTCTGGATTATTGAGTGGAATTATTTAATTTTTCGAATTATTCCTTTAGCTCCTTCTTAGAGATCGCTGGTTCCTTGATATTATAAATGAACTGCAATTTATCTAATTGCTAATTTCTCATGTGTATATGTATTATTTTTGCGTTTCCGTTCTCTATTTATTGTTTTGACAGATAATGAAGTATGAGACATTTTATGCAGGTTGTTTGAGTTGTATTGCCGAGAAGAAAATATCTACCTTGTGGCAAAAGAATCAATTCCTCTTCAAGATGTTGGTCCACAAAAATGCTTAGCCTTTAGTGTTGATGGTTCTAGACTTGCCACTGGTGGAGTTGTAAGCATCTTGTATCATGATCGCCTTTTTGATTGCAAACCCGTAACTTTTCATAAATTTGACTTGTTTCTGCCACGCTATTGCTTTTGAAGAATGGACATCTCAGAATGTTCGAGTGGCCAAACATGCGCATCATTCTAGATGAACCAAGAGCTCACAAGTCATTCCAAGATATGGATTTTAGGTATACTGGCTTTTCTCTGTTCATTTTTGACTCTTTTTAAGGGTTTCAAACGTTTACATTTATATGTTTTAGTCTAGCCTTCTCCCTCTCTTTTAGTATGAGGAATTTCTTCTCTTTTTATCATAACATAGTTTTTAAGGGTTTGGCTTATATATTTTGCATTGTGATTTTCAGTTTAGACTCTGAGTTTTTAGCTTCAACATCTACTGATGGTTCTGCAAGAATATGGAAGACGGATGGTGTTCCAGTAACAACTTTGACACGGAATGCAGTAGGTTCTAACCAATTTTAACTACTTCAAATGTGCCATAATCTTTTCCTCTTCAGTCCCTTGATTTTTATCCTTTTGTTCGTGTTATGTAGGATGAGAAGATTGAACTTTGCCGATTTTCTAAAGATGGGACAAAGCCATTTTTATTTTGTGCTATTCAAAAAGGTATTTTAACTTGTGGTCTGTAGAGTTTGAATTTATGGTAGTGTTGCATCCCATTCCTTATGCCTCTAAACTTAAAATTTGATGATTTTAATAAACAGGCAATAAAGCACTCACTGTTGTATGGGACATAAGTTCATGGAAAAGAATTGGGCACAAGAGTTTACTGAAAAAGCCAGCTTCTTTGATGTCAGTTAGTTTGGATGGGAAGTATCTTGCTCTGTAAGTCTTCTTTTAGAATTTTCTCCATGTTTCCCTGATTATCATCTCCGTCCAGGTGAAATTTGCGTCATCTTTAGACTCATGATTGATAATTTGGCTGAGGTGAAAATTGAATGAATTGAGATGGGCAATGAGATGCTAGTTATTTATCATTTGTTTTGTATTTAATTTGTCATTGAGTGGAATTTGAGAATACTAGTATACTGTAATAGCTAACTTTCAACTTCTGGGAAAAATGGCCTTCCTGTAAGTAACGAGATTACATTATAACATAATTTTCTTATATACAGTTGCGTTTCAAACAGTGGCTAGAAAGCTCTTAAGTTTATTCCCCATAAGTAGGACATCTTTGTTTTATTGTTCTGCTCTAGTAGAAAACCATTGATCCCTGAGAACACTTAGTTTGGAACTGATTAAATTTTTTTGTGAAACAGGGGAAGTAAGGATGGGGATATTTGTGTAGTTGAGGTGAAAAAGATGGAGGTGCGCCACTGGAGTAAGAGGCTTCACTTGGGTTCTAACATTACATCACTGGAATTTTGCCCTAGCGAAAGGTAAATTTGCAATAAACAACCTAATAATTATTCAAAGAGGATATTTGCTTGGATTATACTGTTGGGAGATCTCGTGTATCCTCAATAGAGTTTTGGGTTAAGGATCATAGCATTTCTAACCTAATCCTAACATGTCTGCTCCGATGCATTTGTTGCATATTTGCAGGGTTATTCTGACCACTTCCAAAGAATGGGGAGTAATGGTGACTAAGCTAACTGTTCCGGCAGATTGGAAAGGTCTCTTTTTCTCTATATATACAAACACACACACAGACACACAAAAATACATATGCACATATACGTATGTATATTACACCTGTTCTTCCATCTGTGTGTGTTCATGTAGGTAGAGGGCCATAGGCTAACATGTCATATTTTTCACCTTCCTATTGCAGAGTGGCAGATCTATCTACTACTCTTGGGATTATTTTTGGCATCTTGTGTTGTTTTTTACATATTCTTCGAGAATTCTGATTCGTTCTGGAACTTCCCTCAACCCCAGAGACAAAAGATTGACAGTATACTGGGAGATCCAAAATCAGATGATCAGTGGGGGGGAGCATTTGGACCAGTAGATTTGTGAATGCTTTAGCTATTTTCACTGGAAGTTGAGCTCCGAATTGGCGAATAGCGTGTAGACATCTAGGTATTATTTGAGACGCAATACCAGCCACTCTGATCTTTTTAACTCGGTACTCCTATAACTTTAAGAGGTGCAATGAGATTGAGGCTTATATTTTCTCTTGGGTGTTGTATGCTTCTTTAGTGTTTGCATATTAATTCTTTTTATACGAGTGATTGTTTCTTTTGGTATTAGAAAGGGGAATATTACTTTTTGTTGATTCGTTGAAAATCGGAGTTTTGTGTCTTGCTTGCTTACACACATTTGTAGAATATGCCTTTTGCTTGAAAAAATATATATTGATTTTATTACACATTGGTTTGTTCTCTTCTCTAGTCGTCATACTTGTACAAAAAGAGGCCACGAAGGGCAAGAAAGTGGAGCCTTGTTCTATTGATTTGGTGTTTGTTATGGGGAAACCTTGAGATGCTAATTAAACAAAAAACGATACAAGATATTTGAACGAACTTATATACGGAACAAGGATGGATACCCATTGAAAATACAGCAATTTCTCACTCATGCAAAGGAAATATTTTTGAACAACTTATAACGAGTTCTATAATAGTAATGGGCAAACTTGAACAACTTATAACGAGTTGTATAATAGTAACGGACGATGGATCCTGCTATTTGTTACAAAACTTTAGTCGGATTTGTCTGACGACGGCATCAGTCTTGACATAGTGATCCTCCTCCACGAGGCAAGCAACGCTGCACGAAATTCCTCATTCAGTGTGAAAAAGGCCAGATAAGTTGTAAATGGAGTAACATGATCTGCATATCCAACATAGATTAGCATAAATTCCTGGTAGAATCAATTAGTCGTGGGGGTATGAAATCGATGAATACAAAAGGTAATAAAGACTTGAAAATCGTTCATCTAACCTGGGTATAAGGTAAAAAAGACTAATCAAACCGTCTAATATCTAGTTCGTCCAAAGTTTTCCTCAACATATATATATATATATATAGTAGGACTTCGTGTGAATTATGCACAAATTAGAGAGAAGAAGAACATACAACCTTTAAGGGGGGAGAGAATTTCAATGTATTGATGAGCAGTAAAGGTTTGAGATTCAAATTCTCCTAGATTTCGACATGGAAAATCTCCAAGCAGTGTCACCAATTTACTGCGAAGATTATAACTGATAACTTTGCCTGGAATAGCCAACACAAGAGCAGAATCTTCTTCCCTGTCTCCACGAACAACAGCCAAGACAGAAAAAGCGTATTGGATCTTCACATGATTATTATCTCCATCACGAACAGATTTCTTCTGCACTACCTCTGGAAATGCTGAGATTACTCGACCAAGATGAACACGATGATACTCCACAAACCACTTAAGTGTGTCCTTGTCCAATTCAAGAACTCTAAACTGCAATGTGGACTGATCCCTAATCTGAATCAAATGCAAATGGCCGTGCCATTCCCCAAAGTACCTCGTGGGATTAAGGCAGTAGCCTCGTGGCTTATGCGGCATTTCCAGGGTTGTCATACTCTCCGAATCTATGTGAAAACGAAGCAAATAACGATTCCCTATCCAATGAATCCCGCCATTCCACAATACTGCATTATCAGATCGTACGTTTGGTGGTGGGGTGAAATGACAACATGATTTCCAGGAATCGCTCTGTGATGAGTAAATAAGAACTTCATACGTGCGCTTAAGAAAGTAGATGGGGTTGTAGTAATTTCCAGGACTTAAAATCTTCAAGCAGACAACTTTGAAGTGAGGTGACTCCAAAGGATCAAAAACCAAGTGAAAACATTGAAGTTCACGCGTCCACTTGTGATCTGGATTTGGAACAATTGTCGTTTCATTTGTAACTGGATTGTATACCATGTGGTTTTCAACATCAGTATCCCTAAATTTACAAGACAAACAGCAGAGCAAGAGGCCGTGGCATGACTGCAAAACCTTGAGCGTGCATCCTAAAAGCCCAGCAACTCCGCGCAGCTCTGAGAGACGCGGAGGTCCGATGCTATGATTGTTAACAGAAAGTGAGACGAAATGCAGTTGCTTTCTATTTGTGCAGAAGAATAGACCAGAAGGGGAACGCGAAGAGGCCATTTGCCTACTCATAAGGGCATGGTTGCGAGCGAATTTTTTATCCGAGATGAGAGACTTCCATTGTTTAGATACTAGTTTGAACCGGATTACATTTCTAGTTGGCACGCGAAGTAGAATCTGAAGTAAAAGATCTTCGTTACTTGCTACAGCCTCAGCAGCCAAGCATTTCTTGGTTACTCTTCTGGTTTTCTTTCCCATTGCTGTGTGTGATCTGGGTGTTGATTGCACAACAAAGGCTTGGATCTATATATAATGTATTGTAGCACAATGTGTTGACAATATAAAAGCTGTTCTTTGATTAATTCTGCCCACCACCCTTTTCTCTTCCCAATGTGATTTGGCAATTGCAACGCACAGTTACAACCACTTGATCACTTAAAAGTTCTTCTCATTGGAACTCTACAAGTCTCTTCATGTAACGTTCTTTGATTTCCGAATGATCCAATACAGTGAATACACCCCTTTATCTTCTAGAGGAATTGGTTAACTCATCAGGCTCAAGACTCGAAAACTGCAGGTTCGTTGACGTGAATCTTTCTAAGCTGATCGAAACTGAATGGCTTCCTTCATGTTGATACAAGTAGAGATAATAATATTGACCGAGAAAGAGTTGGAGCCGATTAGTAGACGTGCGTTCTTTTGAAGATGCATATTGTTCCTTTCTTTATTTAGCATTCTATGTACTATAATCCAATCAAAGATGAAATTGTTTTTTGTTTTTTTTTTCACAAAATAGCAAGATAACTTAAAATGCCAATTGAAAGAAGAAGCTCAATCGAAAATATTTGATTCATTTATCGTTATACATGGCTTCAAATTAAGATTTATTTTTTAAAATAAGAAAAAGCCGCTGCCGGGAGTCAATTCGAAAATCAAAGAACGTTACATGAAGAGACTCTTAGAGTTCCAATTAGCAGGACTTTTAAGTGATCAAGTGGTTGTAACTGTTGCGTTGCAATTGCCAAATGACATTGAGAAGAGAAAAGGGTGTTGGGTAGTATTAATCAATTAACGTCTTTTATACCCTCAGCACAACACGTTGTGCTACAATACATTATATATAGATCCAAGCCTTTGTTGTGCAATCAACACACAGCAATGGGGAAGAAAACCAGAAGAGTAACCAAGAAATGCTTAGCTGCTGAGGCTGTAGTAAGTAACGAAGATCTTTTGCTACAGATTCTACTTCGCGTGCCAACTAGACCTCTTGTCCGGTTCAAAGCAGTATCTAAACAATGGAAGTCTCTCATATCGGACCAAGAATTTGGTCGCAAGCATACCCTTATGAGTAGGCAAATGGCCTCTTCGCGTTCCCCTTCTGGTCTATATTTCTACACAGATGACGAAAATCTGCATTACGTCTCACTTTTCTGCTAACAATCCTAGGATCAGCGCTCTGCCTCTTTCAAAACCGCGCGAGGTGGCCACGTCATTAGGATGCACGCTTAAGGTTATACAGTCCTGTAACGGCCTCTTGCTCTGTTGTTTGTCTAGTGAATCTGAGGCTGTTGATGATGAAAACTACATGGTATACAATCCAACCACAATAGTTCCGAATCCGGATCATAATTGGGTGCATGAACTCCAATGTTTTCACTTGGTTTTTGATCCTTTGGAGTCGCCTCACTTCAAAGTCGTCTGCTTGAAGATTTCAGATCCTGGATATTACTACGAAGTTTTTATATACTCATCAGAGAGCGATTCCTGGAGATCATGCTGTCATTTGAGGCCACCTGCAGGCATACGATATTCTGATAGCGGAGTGTTGTGGAATGGCGGGCCGGATTCATTGGATTGGGGCTCAGCATTTGCTTCGTTTTCACATTGATTCGGAGAGTATGACAACCCTGGAAATGCCGCCTAAGCCTCGCCGTTACTGCCAGAATCCCACGAGGTACTGTGGGGAATGTCAAGGCCATTTGCATTTGATTCAGGTTAAGAACCAGTCCACACCTTACTCTAGAGTTTTTGAATTGGATAAGGGCACATATCATCAATGGTTTGTGAAGTATCATATTCAGCTTTATCGACTAATCTCAGCATTTCCAGAGGTAGTGCAGGAGATACCTGCTGGTGATGGTGATGGAGATTATCATTGCCGGTTTCGATACGCTTTTTCCTTCTTGGCTGTAGTTCGCGGAGGCACAGAAAAAGATTCTGCCCTTGTGTTGGCTATTCCAGGCAAAGTCATCCGTTATAATCTTCGCCGCCGCAGATCGGCGACAGTGCTTGGAGAATTTCCATGTCAAAATCCAGGAGAGTTTGATCACGAATCCTTTACTGCTCATCACTACATTGAAACGTTCTCTCCTCTTAAAGGTTAAATCCTTCACATTTAATTCTTTCTTTCTAATTTATGCTTTTGTTGCACTATATATATATATATATATGGTTCCGTATAATTACACTCTAATTATGCTTTATTACCTTTCCTCTTCATCGATGTTATACTTACTACCAAACACGAACCGACCTATTATTTCATCGGGAATGCTAATGAAGCTACTCTGTATACGCAGCCCCAGTTACCCCTTTCGACACCGCTTGCACACTGAATAAATAATTTATTTTCCCGTTTCTTTCTTAATGTGCGGGACAAAAAGTGTGAAAAATCTACTAAATTTATAATAAAATAGTCATAATAAACTGATGATGATGTATTTTCAATCCAATGGCTATGCCTCCTTTTCAGTGAAAAATAAGACGACATTTTGTTCACTGATATATGTCAAATTTATAATTATAAGATAGTCAAAAAATGAACAAAATTTGCATGATGTAGTTCAATGATGTTATTGGCTTTACAATATAATATAGATCAAGGAATCAGAGGATTAGTAGACGTATGTTCTTTTGAAGATGCATATTTTTCATTCTTTATTAGCATTCTATGTATAATCCAATCAAAGACGAAATTGTTTTCTTTTTCACAAAATTAATAGCATTATAAGTTAAAATACCAATTGAAAGAAGAAGTTCAATTCAAAGTATTTGATTCATCTATCGTTATAGATGACTTCAAATCAAGATTTATTATTATTATTTTTTTAAATGCCTGCCGGGAGTCGAACCCGGTGGTGATCAGACTTCAACAGAATTCCAATTTCGTTATGTTTACGTTGAATGCCACACATCCTTTTATTTAATTGAGAAACACACAAAAATAGATTTTTCTTTAAAAAAAATTGTGTTAATTTTTGTTAATCCTAATGAAGCCTTTTCCACATGCTCCTATAAATGTCCCACTCCTTACGATTATCTCATTTTAATTTGTTTACTTTTGTTGAAAACTTCTGTTATGATTCTATATACTTTTTACTATTTTTTTTTCAGGAGAAATAGGATACTATTATCGAATATAGGATTTTCTTTTATCATTTGCTTTTTAGATGAGAAATTCATACAACTCTGTTTTATATTTTTCTCTTTAGTTTTTACTTGTTTCTATATAAGCTACAGTATCGAACAGTGAAGTATTAATACATAAGATAGATCCATGTAATTTGAGGGTACTTTATTCAAGAAAAAATTGGAACGATAATGATGTGTAAACATTATTTGACTCACCAAAGGGTACCACAATCTGTGGTGCTAATTAATGCGGAGATGATTTTCATTAGAATTAAGATTCTATTTTCTAATTTAGCATCCTATATTTTTTCTTTTTTATCATAATGAAGAAGTCATATTTTCTTTTCTAGCATAATGAAGAAGTCACATGTAAAACAGTCATGGTTAATATACAAAATTAAAAGTAAATTAATAAAATTCGATGATAAGAGAATCCAGTAAAATAAATTATTTTATCTATTATTCAATATTTAAATATTGACCTTGTATACCTCAGCTGAGCAACTAGGGAAAGTCTCTTCAAGTTCTATCTACAAAAAAATATACCATCTCTTAATACATACAATACACCAATTAATAATTAGCTTTATAATACTTCTTTGTTTCTTTTATTGATTTAACGTTCTATCTTGTTTATATACTTTCTAACTTTTGATTAAAGAAATTAATGATGTTTAGTTCGGCTGATCTTGCAAATTATCATGATGCATGCTTTGTGCCATGTATGTCACAAGAAGAATGAACATAACTATATATAGATTCCATAGATGCACATGTTAAATCCTGTTACATCTCCTGAATTTTGTCTAAATTTGTTTTGTAAGTGGACTGACAGGGCTGGTCACAGTTGAGTAGGGATGCTCATAGCATCATAATACTAAAAGCGAGATTCAACGATACTCATAAAAAATAAATGGATGAACTTCAAACACCATAAATAAATATTAAATGAATGCTTTTTGGACGAATTCCAATTTTTCCTCCTATCTTTTGGGGCCAAAACCTGAGATCTTCCCCTAGTCACTTTTTATCTGAATTAACCATCCAAAACAACTCTTTCTTCACTTAATGGTTAAGATTTTCTCTTTTGTATTTTGGATGGCTCGGATCTATACCCATTGAAAATCAAATTTTCTAAGCCCTACTTTTATAACGGGAACTGATTCCTAATTATATTCGACTCCACATTCACAATAGTTGTCAAAATTCATCATCATAGTATAGAGTAAGCAGTTAGCATATATAACTGCGTAAAATCCCAATTAAAAGATAAACAAATCCATCTGTTAAAGCTTCATACTAGCTAGCTACTATCATATATATATATATATATATATGATAGTAACGGAAAATTCGTCAGTTACTTACATATTTGGTAGGACCTATAGAGCTTCTCAAATGCAACATTTATTGTGGACTTCAATCACATCGGACCCTTCTTTTCCCATATCTGATCACCAGCATGCATCTGAGGAGCTTGATCCAATAGTAATGGGTATGGCTTCGTCGTCGTGTATGGCGGCACATTGCCATGCGAGTTATGCATCTCTGGAATGGAACAGCTGCACAATGGTGGCTCCAAGACATTGTTGAACCCTGCAGCATTCTCTACAAGCCCAGGAGCATAATAATCATAATTGTTGATTCTACTGTTATAATTAGCACTAGGCATGAGATTATCGTTGAAGGATCCACCATCATTCATCATCATCATTATCATCATCATCTCCTCATCTGTTAGTGCATTTACAGAATTATTAAAGGTTGCGTCAGCAGTGAAGGGGTTGTATGAAGATATATACTGGGGTTGATAAAGTTCCATCTCCATGTTGCTTCTGTTATACAAGTTCTGGGCTGTATATGCATTATTCTCCTGGATTGGTTGTGCCTCCGTGAGATTAAACATACTCGGCTCGCCGTACCACGGGTTTGAATGAGAGAAAGAAGAAGTGAGGAATTCCTCACTTTTCGACTCGGGATACGCTTCTTGAGTGCTCTTCAAGAACTCAATCCTAGTGTTGGTTTCTTGATCAGGCTTGGCATAGCACGGGTTCAAATGAGAGAAAGAAGAAGTGAGGAATCCACTTTTTGACTCGGTATACGGTTCTTGATCAGTTCTCTCCAACGATTCAATCCTAGTGTTGATTTCCTGAGGCCCGACATAGCACGGGTTTGAATGAGAGAAAGAAGAAGCGAGAAATCCTCTTTTCGACTCAGTATCTGGGTCTTGAGTGCTCTTCAAGAATTCAATCCTAGTGTTGATTTCCTCATCAGACCCGGGATAACACGGATTTGAATGAGAGAAAGAAGAAGTGAGAAATCCTCCTTTCAGCACAGTATACGCTTCTTGATTACTCTTCAAGGACTCAATCCTATAGTTGATTTCCTGAAGCTTGGTTTCAATCTGATTACCATACTGCATCAATTCTGCAGCAGACAAAGCATCATAATTATGTTCATCCGAAGCTAGATACTTCGCTTCAGTTTTCTTCTTCAACAATTTCGCGACTTCAAATTCAACATATCTGGCCTTTTCCTCGTAAAACCTAGAAATATCACTGTTTTTTTTACGAGCACCATCTTTAGGGCTGTTCTTGTAAAAATTGATTACGCTGCGAACCATGTCAGCGTCTTGAGGCCAGATGGTTGGTTCCGTTGGGGCATCATCATTAACCTTTGGTCCGTAAATGATCATGCCTATATTCAGATCACATAGAATGGATAATTCATGTGCTTTTTTCTCCAAGCCTGCTCTTCTCTTTTCAAATGTTACGCGACGTGATTTAGAATGTTGTATCAGTTCCAAGGCTACTGATCTTGGTCGACGACCCATCTTCAACTCTACAAAAAAAAAAGAAAAAAAGAAAACATAAATCAACTGCAGAATCGTAATTTAGATATATGAAAACACTAATCGATAAAAACTCTCACGTATCATAATAGAGTGGATTCAGTTTTAAGGTCAAAATACATTGAGTAGTATGACAATCTTGATCCGTTAAGCGTTAAGTAATTTTGAAAATCAAATTTATTAGTAGTCTTATAGGGTTAAGTGCTTTTCTAGACTAAATATATTATGATCATTTGATAGTATTTTAAAATATTTTGTGGGTCATAACAAGTCATAAACCAGGAGATCTATCCCAGGTGATTACGGCCATGGCAAGAAGAAGAAGAAACAAAGAAGAAGAAGGAACAAAGAGTGAAAAAAAAATATACATAACATAAATATTTCAGTGGAGAACCAACTTATACAGGAAAACATAGCATGCATAAATTACTTTAAAAAAAATATATATATATATATATATATGTGTGTGTATATATGAATTTGATCTGTATTAACATGTCAACAACTCAAAACAACAGATCATTATGAATTTGACCACTATTAACATGTTAACAACTCAAAGCAACATATCTTGATTAATTTTCTTTTCTTAACTAAACAG
This sequence comes from Ehretia macrophylla, assembly GCA_037974665.1. Classification (NCBI taxonomy): domain Eukaryota; kingdom Viridiplantae; phylum Streptophyta; class Magnoliopsida; order Boraginales; family Ehretiaceae; genus Ehretia; species Ehretia macrophylla. The sequence goes on from CM075769.1 coordinate 66,004,617, forward strand.
CAATGGCAACAAGAAGAAGAAAGAAAGATCAGTAGATAATATACAGAACAGAAGTAACGGAAATGTTTTAAAGCTAATATAGCATATATAAATACTTTCAAAGAACAAATTAAATAAATTTAGTTTGTATTAACATGTAAAAACTCAGATCAAAATATCGTATATAAATAACAAAGATATATATGCATAATTACAGAAATATTTCAAGAAAGCGAAAGGACTATGCTATAGTATACAGAGAGTATGAAGATAAAACACAGCAAATTGGACAAGACTAGAAATTAAATAGAGTCCAGAAAAGGTCACTCCAGTAACAATATTCTATACCTTCTTCGCCTGCTTATGCAAGGGCTGAAAAAGTACCGTTGAGCAAAATAAGACAACTAAACCTAAACACAGTAGTAGCAAGAACTAATTAGTAAAAAAGATACTATTACTATTTGTGTCTAAGATGAGTTTCTTGTAAAGAAAAAACCCTATTACGGTTTCTTAATCTAGGCTTTCATTGTAAAGAAAGAAAATTTCAAGAAGTTGCTTACGTCTATTTATTCAAACCTCTTGGAAGAAAAGCCATGCAAGATGATATGCATCTAAACCATTAACAAATTTCTTGATACAGACCCCTTAAAAAAGCCATGCAAGACGATATGCATATATAATCATAAAGAAAATTCTCAAAAACACACGTACAGAAAAAGGTAGACTATGACAATAATAACGAATACCATTACAGGAAAAACACAATAAAAGTAGTATTACAAGTATAATAAAGGAAGAAATACCTTCAATGGCTATTAATCAACCTCTCTCTAACTCAACATATTGAATGGGGGTTGTTGTGACATATATACAGGAAAAAACCGTGATAGTTAAGTAATTACTACCAAGTCATAATTAAATTGCTTTGTGAAGCAATATTTTGGAAGCCGAATCTTTTTACAGATCTTTAGGTAAGAAAGCATTTAATACTTACCATATAATCATGGTGCTGCATTAATTATTAGTAAACTAGGTCATATTCCATTGCAGATGTAGTTTCCATTGAAAAAATAAATCGAGTCAAGCTCGTCTAAAGCATCAGACCATATATGATATAGCTCGTTAAAGTTGATTGTCGGAGACTGTTATAATATTTTTTACAAACACGACCATTTTGTTTAACTCACATCTATCTTAAAATTAATTAACGTACAAATGGGCTTGCTAACCTCGCGCTCCAACTCTCCATTGGGACCACCATCATTGACAACCCTCCTGATCAGTTAAAATTTCTATTAAAAAAAGACATAAGGGGAAAGTGACTCAGGATGATTACTTAAAGTATTTTCAACTTCTTGCCTCCCTTAGAGTTAAAAAGAAAATCAATAAATTAGCCCTTACGGGACATTTAATTAATTGGGGTTTTTAAAATCATTTCATTTTTATAAAATTTAAATTAAATTTGCTTATTTTGTGTACATGATTTTACGAATTAAGAACAAATATGAAATCTTGTGTATCCCTCGATTTACAAGCTTTAATTTAAACACTAGCTTTGATTTTACCAATTACTAGAGCTTCAACGACATTTTTTCCAATTAAAATTGTGAAAGTCCACTACAAGACTGTATGGGGACTCTTGAATGAATCATTATTTGATATCATATATCAAGAAAGATGTAGTTAATAGTTGATTTTTGTGTGAATTAATTTACAAAATCAAATTTTAGTTGAGAATTTGTTATTGTTAGGTCATGGAAGTCACTACGTGATTACTGAACTGATTATTCCTCCTGAAAGATTTTGAAAAACCTTGATTAAAATACCTTTAATATATTGCTGGTCGATCTATCTTTATTAATGAAACTTTCCGATATATTAGAGTTTGCGAAGGACTAAACACATATTTTCGTATAAATTTATACTCATTGCCTTTGATTGAAAAGGACTTATAATTTGATAAACTAGCAGACTGATCTTTATAACTAAGAATTATTTGATAATGTTATTAAAATTATAAACAAAATACAATCATCATAAACTATTAAAATTATCTTTCTATAACTATATCATCACTATACAACTAGAATATTGTTATATTCCACTTTAATTTTCACATTCAAATACTACTTCTTACGTAGATACTTAGTTAGCATACAAAAATAACTAATTTTTTAATTTCTCTCTCTTCTTTTAATATATCAACTCAACATACATATAAAAAATAATATTTAAATATAAAAATTAAAATAATATATTACATTTCTCATAAAACTATTAACTCTTACTCACATTACATTATTTGGCAGATCTTATTCTCCCTCTTTTAGTCGACCCCACGTGTACACAGAAAAATATCTACGCAAAGTATATCTTTTTTCTTCTTCTTTTTGTTTTTTTGGTGTCAAAACGTAAAGTACACCTAAAAGGTCCTTTCTCTCACTTTCTCTGACACCAGAAACATCAGATTTGCTCATCCTTGTACTGCTCCGAACTGCACTGACAGAGTTCCAAATGTTTTGCCTTCAGAATCTTCCAAGGTTTTTCATTACCTCTCAATTTTATCTTTTAGAATTTTTGTCATCGTATCACGCCTAAAATTTTAATTTCGCAATACAAGACTAGTGTTATATTCGAGAAATAAAGTTTTTGGGACCTAAATCCTATTTGTAAAGTTGATCATAATTTCTTACTTTTTGTTTATTTTTCCTTTGAAAACGAAAATAATTTTTTTTTGCCTTTTTTAATATATTTTCAGATCCTCTGCTTTGCCTTTACAGAGGTTTAAAGGCTACCTTAAGAAGCCTTCATGCTCTGTTAGCTTTCTGGTGAGTGTAAGATAACAGCGAACAATTTCACTTGCAAGTTGCATATATATACATCGCAAATGCTATTACTTTTTTTTTTTTTTTAACAAGAAATGATTTGATGCAGGACATGGTAAATGCTACTGATCTCAGACGAACAATTGTACCAATGGTGAGATTTAGCTTTTTTACCTGTAGAATCTGCCTTTTGAAATTCAATGACAAAGTGCAAAAGCTTTGTCTTGCCAATGTTGCTCGTTAGACTCATTATAACGTAATAATCTAGTACCTCCCTGAATAACCCTTTATAATTTGTATGAATGTTGCTCTTTTCTAAGTTGGGTACCGGTAGGAGGCTGAAAAATCAGTTTTCAGCTTCGTGTTCGATTGTCGTTTAAACAATTAAACACGTTTGCAGATAGAGCACAGTAATAAGTGAATTTACCACAGTGATACGCCTAATTCATACAGCGAAACAAATGAAAAGACAGTAAGTAAAGTACACACAGTATTTTAACGTGAAAAACTCAACTGGAAAAAAAACCACGTGACCAATCCTTGGTCAAAATAGGTAATCCACTAGATGTTTTCACAGTTACAATAGTCAATGGACTTACGTGATTGACAACTCCCTTATAACCCTCACCGCCTAGACCATTTAACCCACCTAAGAATTTACAACCTAGCGAGATCCCCTCGACTTAGCGTATTTTCCCGAATACTCACCTCATTCTCTCGAAGGTTGTTTAATGAGACAAATGAATAGAGTGTTTACAAACAAAACCTGCTCAGTGCCATTATAGTTCCTCAGCAGACTCTCACCACAGTGTTTTCCCAGACAGACTCAATAAACACATTACAGCCCTTATAAACTTTGCTCTCCGTCTGTCTTTCCTGATTCTTGTGTGCTTCTCAGTATATATAGGTGAGAGTTCTGCAATCTTGGGCTCCAAGCAACCGTAAATATTATTGGATTTTTTAGGAGTCTTTACCCAAGTCAATGTTCAAAGATTTGTTCAATCATAATCTTTTTGGCTCTATCAAAATCGTCTCAGCATAATTACAATTGCAGCAAATTGATCAATTTCCATATAAAATAAATCCTGCACAATCTTTTACCAAACTAAGATCTGTGTTGCCAAAAATAAAGACAATTAAGATAATGTAAATTGCCCCTAATTTCGGGCTAAATTTTGGATGGGCTAATAAGCTCCCCCTTTGGCTTTGTTTTTGGCAAAACCATTCTAAGTACCTGTAATACCTACAACTGTAAGAATGAAACTGCAAACTTAGAAATTTATGATCCAGTTGAATAAACCATAGTAGACAACAAGTAAACAATAATTTCTTAAACCAACCAACCCAAAAAAAAATAAACTAACTTCACTCAGATAACTTCACACAGACTTGACAATCTTACCAACTTTTCTCCCATTTTTTGCCACAAAGCAAGGCCAAAGAAGATTTGAGAGAGATAACTGAACAGATCTGTCGCAGTACTCAATCGTGAGACATATGTCATGCCGAAGTTCATGCACACAAAGTGTGAACAACCCATAGGACCCCACAAAAAGATCTGAGACAAGGACATAACATTCATTACACACGAGCTTTAACAAGTATGACCAGGGTGTGTGTGTGAACTGTGATTGGGCTTTACCGCACAGTGAAAATCAAAATCAAGTGACAGATCAGCTGTAACAGTTGTTCAAACTACATGCTCGACTAATCAGCTTACTGTACATCTTGTTTGTCCTGGTAGCTTTCACTCTTGTTGTCACGCCCCGAGCTTAGACCCTAAACCCGGGGCGCGACTCGCTAAGAACTTACGCAATTCATTTCAAACCTGCAAAGCTAATCAAGCACCAATATAAAGAGTGGTAAAACCTGTTAAAATCACATCAGAGCATCTATATAACATCATTGACAAAATATCTACATAGTCTGAACCAAACATAATACTTTACTAAGATTACATCTTCCTCACCATTCAAAAAAAACATTACTAAGGTTTACAAAGTTTCTACTGATAATCTACAATAATATAGACACATCCAAAACTTAGCTGGATTTGTCCTACAAAAGAAATCCAGCATCCACAAGTCGACTGAGGTAGGGGTTCTAAGACTGGTCCTTCTTGATAACTGGACTCACATTTCCCTGCGAAGCAGATAAATAAATAACATGAGCAAAGAAAGCTCAGTAAGGTGAACACTCGGAGTCAGGCTCTGAGGGTTATCCAAATGATATGATGCAATATAGAACTTGAAGTTAAACCAAATGTGCAATGTGGAGTCAAGGTACAGGAGTATTCGGAAAAGGGACGAACGGAGAATAGTTAGTTTACGCAAGTCTATAACCGAATCATAACTTGATCAATACAAAATATACACATCAGACTAATATCAGAGTTACGCAACTGGATAGCATAGCTACCTGAGCAGTTATCTCACAATTCTATCTATTCTGAAACAGCGTACAAACTTAACTATATTTCAAAATATAATATCATAATTACCACATAACACATAAATATCACCTAGAGCCGTGATAGTGATAGCTAAATTCCCCACACCATAACATAAGGCTTCTAAGCCTCGTCCTCAAATGGTAAACCGTCCCCTACCGTTGAGGTCACAAAATGGCCACCTGCGGCCCACGCCTCCGTAGGGTGAAGCGTCCCTCAACTACAGGTACAAAGCTAAGAATATGCGGCAGTTTCACCCGCCGAATGGGTGTCACAGCTCTAAGGATAAAACATAGCAATTAATACAATCTGTACTTAAATGCCACAGTCTTTCACAAGAAGTTGAGTACAAGATTTCAAAAGATGAATGAATCGGAACGGAGTTAACAAATTTTGGTATATAAGACATTAAATTGAAACAGTAGGGAGAGAACCAGCGGGGATCTAGGTGTAAGAGGAATGTCCAACTTACCTTAGCTTTTCGTTAAAAGTAATATAGTTCTTTTCCTTAAAATACAATTTTGAGCTAAGTCGACTCTGCAAAACAACAAGTATAGTTGAAATTTCTAAATATAAAATGTACATGTATCATACTAGTATTGATTTTTACACACTGTATACAATCCACATATTTACTTCATGCTTAGCTTGACCTTTCTACTATTATATCATTTCATTTCAAGTTTACTGCCATTTGATCATAAGTACATAATTCAACTAGTAAATACAATCTTCTACACAATAACGTTTCTTCCCAACGCATACATACACATCCAGGCCCAACATATACATGGTCAGCCACAAATTCATACGCATACACGCACAAAAATAAAGAATTCACAAGCTGATTACACATGCAATATTATTCCATAGATTTATTATAGTTTAATATTATTCTATCCACCTACTGCCTATTATTACCTTCAATCCTTTTTTTTTTGCCATCGAATTTCTTTGCTATTCAACAAGTAAGTTATCTAATTCTTCATAATCAATACATATTAACTCATCCATACTCACATACATATATATATATATATACATACGAACATATCAAATAATTTATAACTCAATTAAACCAATGCACCTGCTTGGATTCTTATGATTACAAAAGCTTTAATTGACTCAAGTTTGAAGATTTGTCTTGCCAAAATCGCTGCTGAGTTATTGGGTATGAAGGAAAAGAAATTGGGGTCTGATTCCTTGGTTTGCTGAATTTTAAACTTATCTGATTGGTTTACAAATATAAGTACTATTAATTACTAGTTTTGTTAACATACCAACACCAGCCCAGATGGTTAAGACTCATGCATAGGGAAATGAGTGCACAGGTTCGAATCCCAGCTACCTACCTTAGTTCTTCTTTTTTTTTCACCTTTTTGTTTATATAAAAACCACACATGGCATATAATTATGCTGGGTGTTACACCCTTCCCCCCTTCAAAAGTTTCATCCTCGAAACTTATTTACCTGGCATCTCGAATAGAAAAGGGTATTTTTCTCGTATTTCCGACTCTAATTCCCAAGTAGCTTCTCTCGGTGTGCGATTACTACTCCACTGGACTTTTACATACGGAATCGTACGGTGCCCAAGTATTTGATCCTTCCTGTCGACAATAGCCACTGGATGTTCTTCATACGTCAAGATATCTTGTACTTGTATTTGATCATATTGTATAATGTGGCTCAGATCAGGTACATATTTCCGCAATTGAAAGACATAAAATACATTGTGAATGCCTGCTAATGTTGGAGGTAAAGCTACTCTGTACGCAACTTCCCCGATCCGTTCTAATATCTCAAACGGGCCTACATACAGTGCATTCAATTTTCCTCGTCTACCAAATCTAATCACGCCTTTAGTAGGTGATACCTTCAAAAACACATGTTCGGATACCTCAAATGTCAGATCTTTATGCCTTACATCCGCCCAACTCTTTTGCCTATCTTGTGCACTTTTAAGCCGGGCTCGAATCAGTTAAACTTTTTCCTCTGCATCTTCAAGTAGTTGGATACTTATTACTTTTCTTTCATCTAAATCCTAGTATAACGGGGTTCTGCATTTTCTGCCATATAACGCCTCGTAGGGTGCCATCTGAATACTAGATTGATAACTATTATTATAGGCAAATTCAACCAAAGCTATATGTGAATCCTAATTACCACCCCAGTTCATAACACAAGCTCGAAGCATATCTTCTAAAATCTGGATGGTTCTTTCTGTTTGGCCATCTGTTTGCGGGTGAAATGTTGTACTCATTCTCAACTTTGTACCTAGTGTTTGCTGCATACCTTGCCAGAATCTAGATGTAAATCTGGGATCCCGATCAGAAACAATTTCTTTTGGTACCCCGTGTAGACATACTATTTCATCTATATAGAGCTTGGCCAACTTATCTTTATTCTCATCAATTCGAATAGGCAAAAAATGAGCTGTTTTGGTTAGCCTGTCCATAATCACCCAAATTGCATCATGTTTATCCCTGGTTCTGGGCAATCCCACCACAAAATCCATTGATACACTATCCCATTTCCATTCCGGAATCTCCAATGGCTGTAATAATCCTGAGGGCTTCTGGTGTTCAGCTTTAATCTTTTGACAGGTTAGGCATTTAGCCACATAGTCACCGATGTCACGTTTCATGTTGTTCTACCAGAAATGTTCTCGAAGATCTCGATACATTTTAGTTCCACCTGGATGTACTGTAAATGGAGACTCATGTGCCTAAGACAAAATCTCTTTCTTTAATGCTGGGTCATCCGGAATACACAATCTATTGTTATATCGAACAGTACCATCTTCATGTTTTTGAAATTCAGACTCTTTTCCTTCTTCCAATTTACTCCTAACTCCTTCCAGAAATGAATCAGTTCTTTGTGCGCCTTTTATCTGTTCCAGTAAGGTAGGCTGCATGATTAAATAAGCTAGTAAACTATTCTCAGTGGAAGTGATTACTTCAAGTTGTAACTTCTCAAATTCTTTGATCAACTCTTTCTATGATGTCGACAAAGCTGCCACAAGCACTGAGGGTCTTCTACTTAAAGTATCAGCCACTCTATTAGCTTTTCCAGGATGATAATGAATAGTCAAATCGTAATCCTTCAAAAGTTCCAGCCATCTCCTTTGTCTAAGATTCAACTCTTTTTGAGTGAAGATATATTTCAAACTCTGGTGATCAGTGTACACATCATATGTAACCCCATATAAATAATGCTGCCAGATCTTAAGAGCAAATATAACTGCTGCCAGTTCCAGGTCATGCGTGGGGTAGTTTTGCTCAAAACTCTTCAGTTGCCTAGAAGCATAAGCAATTACTTTTTCGTGTTGCATCAATACACAGCCCAGACCACTTTTAGAAGCATCACTATATATAGCTAAACCCTCGGATCCAGAAGGAAGATTTAACACTGGTGCCGATACCAAACGATCCTTCAGTTCTTGGAAACTTTGCTCACATTTTTCAGTCCATTTGAATTTAGAGTCTTTCCGTGTTAGTTGTGTCAAAGGCATTGCCAATCGTGCAAACCCCTCTACAAATTTCCTGTAGTAACCAGCCAGCCCCAGAAAACTGCGAACTTCAGTAACAGATGTCGGTCTTGGCCAATTCTTCACTGCATCAATCTTTTGAGGGTCCACAAAAATACCATCCTGAGATATAATGTGACCTAAGAAAGTCACACTACCCAACCAGAATTCACACTTTTTAAATTTAGCATATAGTTGTTTCTCTCGAAGAGTTTGTAAAATCATTCTCAAATGATGTTCATGATCTTCATGACTCTTAGAATATATGAGAATATCATCTATAAATACCACTACGAACTGGTCCAGATAAGGCTTGAAGATCGTGTTCATCAGATTCATAAAAGCTATCGGAGCATTTGTCAAGCCGAACGGCATTACAACAAACTCATAGTGTCCGTATCTGGTCCGAAAAGCCGTCTTCGAGATATCCTCGGATTTAATTTTCAACTGATGGTAACCTGATCTCAAATCTATCTTTGAAAACACTTGTGCACCTTGCAGTTGATCGAACAAATCATCTATATGGGGCAAAGGATACATGTTCTTCACTGTGACCTTATTCAACTCACGGTAATCAATACACAATCTCAAACTACCATCCTTCTTTTTCACGAATAATACTAACGCGCCCCACGGAGAGACACTAGGGCAGATTTGACCTTTATCAAGTAATTCTTGTAATTGAACCTTTAATTCTTTAAGTTATGCTGGAGCCATTCGATATGGTGTTTTCGATATAGGCTGCATACCTGGTAAAAGTTCAATTCCAAATTCAACCTCACGCTCTGGGAGAAGCCCCGGAATGTCATCTGGAAATACATCTGGGAAGTCTTTGACCACTGGAATATCTGTTACTTTCAACTCCTTTTGTTAAGTGCTCACCACATAAGCTAAGAATCCTTCATAACCCTTCTTCAACAGTTTCCGGGTCTTCAACGCTGATATAAATCTTGGCACCCCTAGTTTCCTCCCCTGGATCTCAAACTCTGGCTCATCAGACAAATAAAATGTAACATTTTTGACAAAACAGTCGACATACCCATAGTACCTTGACAACCAATCCATCCCTAGGATGACATCAAAATCTTTCATGTCTAAACGAATCAGGTCAGCTAACAGTTCCCTGTTCCCAACATGTACTACACAATTTTTATATACCACATCTGTAACTATAGAGGTCCAACTGAAGTTTCCACAGATAATTCAGGTTCTAGTGATTCAGGCAAGTAATTGAACATGGATGCAAATGTGGAGGACACAAAAGAGTAGTTTGACCCCGTATCAAATAAAATGTGAGCATATGCATCAAAAATTTTAAAAATACCTGCCACTACTTCATTTGAAGCCTGGTTATCTCCAGAGGTCAGAGCATACATTCGGGCCTTAGACTGAGGTTTCTGGCCACCACCTCTCGGTACAAACTGCTGATCAGGTCGAACCACATGAGGGCGAGTCGGTCCCACAAAAGGTGGCTGAGGATTCATTTGCAACGGATAGTTTTTAATACGATGATCCATAGCCCCACATTTAAAACATCCCCCAGTTAACCATCTACAGTTTTCAGAAAGATGAGTGAAGCCGCAGTGATTGCATTTAGGTGACTGACTTTTTTGATGTGAAGCAGACGGTCTGTATTGCGATCCTTGGTCTTTAACTTGTTGGACATAGGGTTGTTGTTGGAAAACCTATGTCTCATACTGCTGATCTTATGGCTTCTTTACTGAGCTCATACTAGAACCACTACTTTGCTGGGAAGTCCAAGATTTGCCCTCTTTCTTGCTACTGCTTGCCGTAGACTTCTGAAAATGTTGCCTTTTTAAATTCTCAGCCTTCTTTACCTTAATGGCAGCATCAAACACGTCCTCAAATGTCAAATAACGATTATAGCCCACAAACCTATATATGGACGGTCGTAGTCCTGCTAAAAAGTTTTTTGCACTTGCTTCTGCATCAGGTACCATATAAGGTGCATATTCGGCCAACTCTGTGTATTTATCAGCATAGTCAGTCACAGTTAAATCCCCTTGAACCAAATACATAAACTCTTTGACCTTTTCGTCTCGATATGAGCCAGGGTAATATTTTTCCTCGAAAATCTTTCTGAATTGATTCCATTCCATATCCTTTGATACGCCAACTAACTTTTTCTTCCACCATGATTCTGCTAACCCACAAAGTTTATGAGTTGCAAGTCGAACTTTAGCAGCTTCATCATATCTCACCAATCTCCATATTTTTTCCATCGACTCTAACCAGATATGGGCTTCTCGTGGGTTGTTTAAACCCCAGAATTCCCGAGGATTATGAATTGAGAATTCTCTGTAAGCTTCAGAATCTTTAACATCTTGACTTTTCTCTTTTTTCTCCTTTCTCTTTTTCTTTTCTTTAATCCCAGCCTGAACAATGCCAATTGCTATTTGATGTAACATTTCTCCCGCTACTGTATGAGCATCTAACTGTGATGTGGATTCATCTGCAAGGGTCTTCCCTTTTTTTTCTAGCTCTTTGCCTTTCTAAGACCTCAGCTAAAGGGGCATTGTCACTGGCATCTCCACCACGAGTCTCATGATCCATTTCTTGAAAACAAATATAATACAAACACTTCCAACTAGTCATAATACAAAACATAATATAGTTCTGAATACAAAATTAATATAACAAAATTCCTAGCTACCCATAACCTAGGTCGCATTGATCAATAAACCTATTGCTTTGATACCAATCTGTCACGCCCCGAACTTAGATCCTAAACCCGGGGCGCGACTCACTAAGAACTTACGTAATTCATTTCAAACTTGCAAAGCTAATCAAGCACCAATATAAAGAGTGGCAAAATCTGTTAAATTCACATCAGAGCATCTATATACATCATTGACAAAATATCTACGTAGTCTGAACCAAACATAATATTTTACTAAGATTTCATCTTCCCCACCATACAAAAAAAAAACATTACTAAGGTTTACAAAGTTTTTACTAATAATATACAATAACATAGACGCATCCAAAATTTAGCTAGATTTGTCCTACAAAAGAAATCCAGCATACCACAAGCCGACTGAGGTAGGGGTTCTAAGACTGGTCCTCCTCCTGATAACTGGACTCACATTTCCCTGCGAAGCAGATAAATAAATAACATGAGCAAAGAAAGCTCAGTAAGGTGAACACCCGGAGTCAGGCTCTGAGGGTTATCCAAATGATATGATGCAATATAAAACTTGAAGTTAAACCAAATATACAATGTGGAGTCAAGGTACAGGAGTATTCGGAAGAGGGACGAACGGAGAATAGTTAGTTTACGCAAGTCTATAACCAAATCATAACTTGATCAATATAAAACATACACATCAGACTAATATCAGAGTTACGCAACTGGATAGCATAGCTACCTGAGCAGTTATCTCACAATTCTATCTATTCTGAAGCAGCGTACAAACTTAACTATATTTCAAAATATGATATCATAATTACCACATAACACATAAATATCGCTTAGAGCCGTGATAGTGATAGCTAAATTTCCCACACCATAACATAAAGCTTCTATGCCTCGTCCTCAAACGGTGAACCGTCTCCCACCGCTGAGGTCACAAAATGGCCACCTACGGCCCACGCCTCCGTAGGGTGAAGCGTCCCTCATCTACGGGTACAAAACTAAGAATATGCAGCAGTTTCCCCCGCCGAATGGGTGTCACAGCTCTAAGGATAACATATAACAATTAATACAATCAGTACTTAAATGCCACAGTCTTTTACTAGAAGTTGAGTACAAGATTTCAAAAGATGAATGAATCGGAATGGAGTTAACAAATTTTGGTATATGAGACATTAAATTAAAACAGTAGGGAGAGAACCAACGGGGATTTAGGTGTAAGAAGAATGTCCAACTTACCTTAGCTTTTCGTTAAAAGTAATATAGTTCTTTTCCTTAAAATACAATTTTGAGCTAAGTCGACTCTGCAAAACAACAAGTATATTTGAAATTTCTAAATATAAAATGTACATGTATCATACTAGTATTGATTTTTACACACTGTATACAATCCACATATTTACTTCATGCTTAGCTTGACCTTTCTACTATTATATCATTTCATTTCAAGTTTATTGCCATTTGATCATAAGTACATAATTCAACTAGTAAATACAATCTTCTACACAATAACGTTTCTTCCCAACGTATACATACACATCCAGGCCCAACATATACATGGTCAGCCACAAATTCATACGCATACACGCACAAAAATAAAGAATTCACAAGCTGATTACACATGCAATATTATTCCATAGATTTATTATAGTTTAATATTATTCTATCCACCTACTGCCTATTATTACCTTCAATCTTTTTTTTTTGCCTTCGAATTTCTTTGCTATTCAACAAGTAAGTTATCTAATTCTTCATAATCAGTACATATTAACTCATCCATACTCACATACATATATATATATATATATATACATACGAACATATCAAATAATTTATAACTCAACTAAACCAATGCACCTGCTTGGATTCTTATGACTACAAAAGCTTTAATTGACTCAAGTTTGAAGATTTGCCTTGCCAAAATCGCTGCTGAGTTATCGGGTGTGAAGGAAAAGAAATTGGGGTCTAATTCCTTAGTTTGCTGAATTTTAAACTTATCTGATTGCTTTACAAATATAAGTACTATTAATTACTAGTTTTGTTAACATACCAACACCAGCCCAGATGGTTAAGACTCATGCAAAGGGAAATGAGTGCACAGGTTCGAATCCCAGTAGCTACCTACCTCAGTTTTTTTTTCCACCTTTTGTTTATATAAAAACCCACATGGCATAGAATAAAGCTAGGTGTTACACTTGTGCATTTCTATATAGCCCAAGGTAGATTTTTCTAGGTGGTTACAGTAGTGTTGACCTTGAAATTTGCACAATACAGTGGTAAACAGTTTAGATTTAAGTACAAGGTCCCTTTTTTTCCTTTCTTTTTTTTATTTTTTTTTACAAAATTTTTATACTTATTAGTGTTCGGGAATGGAGATACTCTAAAGTCACAAACTTAAAACAGCTAATCAGTACTCGGACTTCATTGTATACAAAGTACTAGCAAGCTTGCTCATATTGGTGAAGAAGAGGTTCCTGTACCATACAGTTAGAATACAGTGTAAGTAACATTACATCAGTGCAGCCCCACTGTGTTTCCCTGTGGCAGTCACAGTTAGAGTGTGCATATTTCTAAGGCCTTGTGCATTGTTTCGAATCTCACTACATCGAGAGCCTTAGTGAAAATATCGGCTAGTTGATTCTCAGTCACAACATGTGCAAGTACAACTTGTTTTGTTTCCACTAGCTCCCGTATGAAATGGTGCCTAATATCAATATGTTTGGTGCAGGAGTGTTGAACAGGGTTCTTTGAAATATTGATTGCACTTATATTATCACAAGAAACAGTAAGAACTTGATTACCAATACCATAGTCTGCAAGTATCTGCTTCATCTACAGTAGTTGCGCACAGTAACTCCTAACTACAATATACTCTGCCTTAGTTGTGCTTAAGGAGATGGAAGCCTGTTTCTTACTGTACTATGATACGAGATTGTTGCCAACGTAAAAGCAACCCCCAGTAGTACTTTTCTGATCACCGACATTCCTTGCTCAATCAGAATCACTGTAACCAGCTAAATTGGTATTAGAATCCACAGTATACCAAATGCCTAAACTAGCAGTGCCAGACACATATTTAACGATGCGTTTTACTGCTTTAAGATGAGATTCCCTTGGGTATCGTGCACACCCCCCAACACTAAAGCAAATGTCAGGTCGACTTGCAGTTAAGTACAAGAGACTGTCGATTATGCTGCGATACAGTGTCGGATCAATAGTTTTTTCATTCTCCACCTTAGCCACCTTGGTGGTAGTGCTGATGGGTGTCCGAACTGGTTTCGTATTGGCCATGCCAAACCTTTTGACCAAGTTACGGGCATACTTTTCTTGTGAAATAAATATTCTATCGTGACACTGTTTGACCTGCAAACCAAGAAAGTACGTTAGTTCTCCTACCATACTCATTTCAAACTATCATTTCATTTGATCAACAAAATCATCAACTTTGTTTTTAGAAGTAGAGCCAAACACAATATCATCCACATAGATCTGAGCAATTAACAATCCTATGTTGAAGTGTTTCACAAACAGTGTTTTGTCTACTCCCCCTTGAGCATAGCCTTTGTTCAACAAAAACTTTGTGAGCCTCTCATACCAAGCACGAGGTGTTTGTTTGAGACCATATAATGCTTTCTTCAGCTTGTATACATATGTAGGATAATGAGGATCAATGAATCCTTTGGATTGTTCTACATACGCCTTTTCTTGTAAGATGGCGTTGAGGAAGGTACTCTTCACATCCATTTGAGCAAAACATAAGCAATAACAAGTAACAGTCGTATTGACTCCATTCTAGTGACAGGTACAAATGTTTCGTTAAAATCAATTCCCTCAACTTCGTGTATCCCTGTGCAACTAGTCTAGCTTTATTGCAAGTGATTAAACCTTGTTCATCGGTTTTGTTCTTGCATATCCATTTTGTGCCTATGACATTAACACCTTTTGGTCTAGGAACTAAAGCCCAAACGTCATTCCTAGCAAACTGACTAAGCTCATCTTTCATTGCACTAATCCAGTGATCATCCTCTAGTGCTTCATTCACAGTCTTAGGCTCAAATTGTGATACAAAACATGCATACCTGGCATACTGTTGATAGTCAATTGTACGCTTATCTCGTGTTTTGATACCTTGATCCAAGGGCCCAATAACATCATTCAACGAGTGGTCCGTTTGAACTTGCCTTGACGGTTCCTTCTAATCCAGGTGAGCCACAGTGTCCTTCATGAACTTCTCACGTCCTTCTGTCTCTGAGAGCTCCTTGTCACCTAACTCTTCATTGGGTAGCACTGTTGGCATTGATGCATCTGCTGCTGACACAGTAGGCTGAGTCTCTAAATTCTCTGAAATCTTTCTGCTGAACTGATTATGATTCTTGTCATCCATCGAGTGATTTGCATAGTTAATCATGTTTTTCTCGGAGAAGTTTGGACTTCTTTTAGTGCTTTCTGTGTTAGATTCCAATGACTTTTTAGGATCCTCTGAACTTCCTTTGTCTTCATCTGCTTGAGGTGTCACAGTGGTTGGTGATACATCTTCTTCATTGTCAACATCACTCATACTTATAGTATCATCAATGATTACATTTGCAGATTCCATAATTGTTAGTGTACGAAGATTAAAGACTCTATATGCTCGATTGTTCAACGCATATCCCAAGAATAGAGCTTTATCGCTCTTGGCATCAAACTTTCCCAGATTATCTCGATCTTTAAGGCTTTTTACCTTTCCACAGTTCGTAGGGAGTTTTATCATAACTTGATCGTGGATACACCCTATTGATAGTATAACACACAGTGTTGATGGCTTTAGCCCAAAACTTCCTCAGAGTGTTTCTTTTAATCTTCATAGCTCGTGCCATTTCCTGCAACATCTTGTTATGTCTCTCAACAACACCATTTTATTGCGGTATTTTCGGAGCAGAATACTCATGAGAAATGCCATAATTGATACAGAAATCTGAAAAAATTTGATTCTCAAATTCCTTACCGTGATCGCTTCTGATTCGAATGACCTTTGTATTACCTTTTCAATAGCAATCTGCAAACACAGTTTTCGAAAGACTTGAAAAGTTTCAGATTTCTCTCGTAGAAAGTCCACCTATGCAACCCTGAAAAATTCGTCAACACATACAAAGATATATTTTTTACCTCCCAAGCTCTCTGTTTGGACTGGACCCAAGAGATCCAGGTGCAACAGTTCTAGCACTCTGTTCATGGCCAACTACTGTGTTTTCTTGTGTGGGGCTCAAATCTGTTTTCCCAATTGGCATGGACCACAAACGCCTTCCTTCTTTCCCGATAACCTAGGAATTCCTCTAAAAATTCTATGAAGGCACACCATAGGCCAATTGGATGGACTCGTTAGAGTGTAACAGTTATCAGATGAGCGTTTTCCTGCTTTTGGTTTCTTCTTGAATGTCACTATGAGTGTCTGTGAGGGTGCTGGCTGTGGATGTTCTGATTTTTCTGAGGCTTTGACAAATGCTGTGGTACAACTAGAACCTGATCCTTGATACCCAAGACTGGTGCGATCACCACTTGGTTTCTGGATTGAAAGTGCATGATCAAGTTTTTGCTTCCTTGAATTCATCATGTGAATACTTCGTTGTAACTGATGTAATTCACCCTGTAGATCCAATAGTTTTTGAGTTTTTTCTTTTAACTGTTGGTGGAGGATTTAATTTTATTTTTCAAGATCATCAATTTTTGTACTCTGTTCAAGATTAGAGACCACCAATTCTTCATTTTCTTACAAACCACAACCCATTTTTCAAACATCATTTCATAAGTTTCCAGGAGTTGTTCATTGCTCGTGGATTCTTCTGTCTCTGAGTCGTCACAGTCGGAGTCCTCTCCACTAGTCACAGTGACCTCGGATTTGGACATAGTATGACCATTCTGAATAGTAGTAAGTGCGATATAATCTCCTGTACCATCATCACTAGGTGCATATTCCTTTTCTGGCTCCTTATCGCTCCATGTGGCATTAAATGCCTTCTTTTTCTTTTTTTGTGTATTTGCACACTCTGCTTGAATGTGCCCAAAGCCCTCACATTCTCTACACTGTATACTTTTCTTTTTCTTTTCTCCAGTCATGTCCGTGTTTGGCCTGTTAATCATTTTCTCTGGGTGTATCATCATTACTCCTTCTGCTAGGGTTGTCACTGTTGTGCGTGCTGAAACTCTGTCCACTGCTATTCCCTTGCATAGAGAACTTCTGTCTTTGCCATTTTTCAACTGCTCTAGCAAAATTTTTTGTCAACAGTGACAATGCTTCCAAGCCATCATCACCGCCATCTAGTTCATTAGATAGTTCAACCTGAAGTGCAAGTGTTTTCTCCTTCTTTTGCTGTTTAAATTTCAGTTCATATATCTTTAATGAACTAATAAGCGCATCAACCTGTATAGTGGCAGGATCTTTTGATTCTTCAATCACATCTACCTTTGATGCAAACCTTGATGGTAAAGACCACAGGATCTTCTCTGAGAGTAAAGACTTCATTGGTTATGTCACATAGTCGTGCATAAAATTCTGACACTGTCTTATCCTCATGCATTTTTAGATCTTCAAACTTCGTGGTCAGATATTGTAATTTGAATCGTTTCACAACTTCTGTACCTTCAAACGCTGTTTGCAACACATCTCATTCTTCCTTCGCCGTTTCACCTTTCGAAATTAGTTTGAACTGGTTGATGTCTACTGCATTAAATATTGTATTTAGTGCTTTGGAATTACAATTCGTCAAGTGTTCTTCAGCATTAGTCCACTAGTCCTTAGGTTTGGGAACTGTAATGGTCCTGACCACAATAGTAGAACTATTACCAGTCCCTTCAAATAATGCTCCCTGTGTGCTAGTGCCTCCATTTTGTTGTAGTACAGTCTCAACAGTGGGTACAGTCCACCCATTAACCACGGATCTCCAGGCACCTTCATCAATTACCTTAATATAGGCACGTATCCTAGCCTTCCAATAACTGTAGTTGGAACCATCAAGTAATGGCGGCCTGATGATTGACCCTCTATCACGCATGTTATCCATTCCTGCAAAACAGCCAGAAACCACCCGGATCTAAACTGAGTTAATGATTCAGTTTCTAGCTTTTGATACCACTTGAAAACCCAGTTTCCAGCTTCGTGTTCGATTGTGCGTTTAAATAATTAAACACATTTGCAGATAGAGCACAGTAATAAGTGAATCCACCACAGTGATACGCCTAATTCATACAGTGAAATAAATGAAAAGACAGTAAGTAAAGTACACACAGTATTTTAACGTGGAAAACCCAACTGGGAAAAAAATCACGTGACCAATCCCTGGTCAAAATAAGCAATCCACTAGATGTTTTCACAGTTACAACAGTCAATGGACTTATGTGATTGATTACTCCTTTGTAACCCTCACCGCCTAGACCATCTAACCCACCTAAGGATTTACAACCTAGCGAGATCCCTCGACTTAGCGTATTTTCCTGACTACTTTCCTTCTTCTCCCGAATGATGTTTAATGAGACAATTGAATAGAGTGTTTACAAACAGCACCTGTTCAGCGTCATTACAGTTCCTCAGCAGACTCTCACCACAGTGTTTCCCCAGACAGGCTCAATAAACACATTACAGCCCTTATAAACTTTGTTCTCCGTCTGTCTCTCCTGATTCTTGTGCGCTTCTTAGTATATATAGGTGAGAGTGCTACAATCTTGGGTTCCAAGCAACCGTAGATATTATTGGCCTTTTTAGGAGTCTTTACCCAAGTCAATGTTCAAAGATTTGCTCAATTAGAATCTTTTTGGCTCTATCAAATTGTCTCAGCATAATTACAATTGCAGCAAATTGATCTCTTTCCATATAAGATAAATTTTGCACAATCTTTTACCAAACCAAGATCTGTGTTGCCAAAAATAAAGACAATTAAGATAATGTAAATTATCCCTAATTTCGAGCTAAATTTTGGACGGATAATAGAGGCGGTTTACAACATTTGTTATTAGATTACGACGACACCACATAGTCACGTGTAGGTTCTGAAAACATAAGGATCTTCATTACATTTCCAAAATAAATGAAAACTAGAATAGTGTAACTACTTAATCAGATTCATTTGTATTATCGTAATGCATTCTCTTATTTTGAGATCATCTGTTGCATGTGATGGATTTATTAGGAGGATCATTTTGAAGTGAATAATGAATAATATTTAATCTCCAAATGGTATAGATGTTATAGAGAAATCCCTTCTTTTTTTGTTGTTACCATTCATGGATATTAAACTGTGATGAGCATTATAATCTGTTACTGTTGACTTTGATTTTTCAGCTTCCCTTTTAACTGTTTCTCCTTGATTTCAATCTTCTTGTTTCCTTTTTCTCTTTGGATTCTGAGTGGTGACTTAACATGGTCCTATCACAAGATAAAACAGTAAGGACCCGAGTGTTACATGCAGTGAGTTGATAGATGCTGTCATCCGAATCACATGCAACTCTAAACATCCACAATAAAATACCAGTTCGCAAATTAAGCTGACAGTGACAAGTTGGCGAATCTGTCAAATAGTTCAATTTTGCGTATTTATACTTAGCAGCTAAGCTGTTGGATTGTCTTTTTTTTTTTTTTTTTTTTGGTAATTATTTCTGTACATTATGTTAAATGCTCTAATATATTCTTCTGTTTTCTTTTAGTGTTAATATACTCTTCTGTTGAAACTGAAATCTTTAGGCAGTATCTGGTTCCACGCCAGGTACTGAGATGGGGGATAACAAAGCGAATGAAAAATCTGAAGTCTACTGCCATAACATGACTGAAGCTATGGGTGCTGGTAAGTTCATTTTCTATGCAATAGTAAATTTACTGATGTAAGACTGTTGTAGTAGAATACATGAGTTTGTTGCAGGATTGACTAGTAAAGAGAGTTGTAAAGTTTTTGTCGTCTTATTAGTAAAGTGTCTTATTATTTGTGTTAAATATTATAGTTTGCACAATTTCTCCAGTAGCTTCTAACATGATTACCTTTTTCCAGGCGTATGTAAATATTGGCTGACCTTTTCTCTTGTCTGTCTATACAGTCTTAACGTATCGGCATGAATTGGGCATGAACTACAACTTTATATGTCCAGATCTAATTGTTGGGTCATGCTTACAGGTGAAAAGAATTTCCTTGATGTCTAACATTATTTTACTTTCAGAAATGATCTCCTGACTATTATTTATCAAAAACAAATGGCAGAATCCGGAAGATGTTGACAAGCTTCGCAGCATTGGAGTGAAAACTATATTTTGCTTGCAGAAAAATTCAGATCTTGAGTATCCAAAATTAGTCTAAATACTTTGCTTCATTTTGGATTCATAAGAAACTCATGCCTCTTAGTTTATTCCTTGTACGGGAGTTATGATACAGTAACTGGTGAGGGTATCAATAAGTTTTTAATAATCTTTTGGATGTTGAGACATATATATTTTGGAGCCCTTAATTAGAATTCTTCAGATATTTTGGGGTTGATATCAATTCTATTCGAGAATATGCTAACACGTGCAGTGATATTCAACACTTGCGTGCTGAAATAAGGTAATGGAGAGGGTGAGAGGTGATTGGTAGCTAATGCTATTATTGAAAGTAATACATATTTATATCTTGTATCAGAACTTCTTTCTTGAGTTCTCTGCACTAACAAGTATTCACTGATTTTATGAACTTTGTATATATTTCGAGACTAGTTCATAATGATTTTTCCAGTCAGCATTTTCCTTAGAGATAAGAAAAGAAGAAAAGGCTTTATGACAGTGTAGAATCTTACCTTTGCAAGCAAAGTTCTTATTTCTTCAATTTTTCTTTCTTCAAAAGCTGGTGGTTTGTAAGCAAAGACTTCAGCATGTCATGTTGTTTAAGAGATGCTTATGAAATTGCATCTCTTTTTCTAGATCATACTTGTGTTTTACTATAGATATATAATAATTTGCAGCTTCATAAGCAAAAAATTCTTGTTTTTGTCCTCTATGTATTCATTCCCTTTCTTCCCCCAATCACAATACATCGTATTTTTATCAAGTGTGTTTCTGTGGGGGTGTTGGGGGAGGGGTGGGGTTGGGGGTTGGGGGTGGGGGTGCGTGGAGGCGTGAGAGAGACAGAGACACAGAATCTACTCATTTATAAAGATTTACCTTCTTTCTTATTGCTGTAACTTGGCAGCATTTTAGCTAGTCTAGTGGTATCATTGAATAATTGTTTTAGTTTTCCTTTCACCCGAAAATACATCGTATTTTTAGTTTACGAATTGAACATTTAGCATACTCTGTAATTGCAGTACAGTGATTTATTTATTGACATAACTTACTACTGTCCATTCAAAGCAGGGATTTTGATGCATTTGATTTACGGATGCGGCTTCCTGCAGTGGTGAGCAAATTGCAGAAGGCCATTAAAAAGAATGGGGGTGTCACTTACATACATTGTACAGCTGGGCTTGGAAGAGCTCCTGCAGTTGCGGTATACAATATTGGAACCTGTCTTCTTGCATGATATCTTTCGGTGAATGTGATAGCATTATGGAATTCAATGTTGTTGTTTGACCTTGTGGAGTTGACTACTAATATCTATGGCTTTTACCTCCCAGAATGTTTTTGAGTTCCCTGGTTTTTGTGAATAAGATTGGCGTAGTTCTGTCAGGACTCTATAGACGTTTATTTGGTGTTATGACGATATTTATGTCGTAAGGACTTTATAGACCTTTATTCGGTGTATTGTACATCGTCTAAAATCATGTTCGATAGTTCTTCTTATTTCACTAGAAATCATGTAATTTTCTTTGTGAATCACAGTTGGCATACATGTTCTGGGTTCAGGGTTATAAGCTGAGTGAAGCCCACAATTTACTCATGGTAAGTCTTTTTAAAATCCTAATTATTTCTGAAATAGTATTTGGTGGCATCATACATGGTCACTGAATTTCTAAAATACTACAAATTATTCCTAGAATTTTACCAACATGTGTTGGCCTTTTTGGAATCCCACAAATGAGAGCGGGACTTGTTAGCAAATCATCATGATGCTAAACAAAACCTTGTCTTGGAGCCACATAGGGCTTGGGACTAGCATCCAATAGTTCGGTTAAAATAACTCAATTCTCACTTATGCAGAGCAAGCGTCCGTGCTTTCCCAAACTAGATGCTATAAAAAGCGTAACTGCTGACACTGTGAGCTCCTTCTTCCCTTGTACTATTCGTCCTTCATCAATGTATTACATTTATTCTTTATATACACCTAGAGAGTGTCTCTTTACAATGTTTTTTATGATATTTATCTTTATGAAATTTTGCCCATCTCTTGCTATTCTGTGGGATGAATAATGCTTTAAATACGTGTAGGATTTGCTGCAGAACCATGGGATGTAGTTTGAATTTTGCAAACACAGAATTTGAACAAGTTCAAACCATCACGTTGTGCCCTAAGATAGTCATGAAATTCTATACATAAAAAAGAACAATATCTGGGCTCTTGCAGCAATTACATGTATATCACTAGACAGTTTTCATACCTTTGGCTAGTCAAGTTTTTCTTTTTATGCTTTTATTCCCATTACTACAATAGGAAGACTAACAGAGTAGAGTACATATTCTTATCTATAGTCTGACACTGATTTCACTTTTCTGCACTTTCTCTTCTCAAATACGAATTTCTATTCAATATCTTTTCAACCTAGATTTAGTTTTGAACTAAGTATATTCCTCTTTAAAGATTACAGGCCTGAAAAGGGAATCTGTCACACTGACATGGTATGGTGACAATTGTTCAACAGTGGAGATCTCCGGACTTGATGTTGGTTGGGATCAGGTAATGGTCAAGTATCTCTGAAGCATAGAATGGATCTCATGGAATTAATTTTGGACAGTGTCTTTCCTTTAATCAGGTTCCACGGGATAAATACTTAAACAGTACGGCTTAAGTTGAGATGCTTATCTAGTTTCTCCTGCTGCATTTTTAAGATGTATGTTGATATCACATATTCACATCCATGCCTGTTTGTTCTAAGTATTGGCATTTCTATGAGACACTAACATTGTGACTGCTTCTCGCTTTTGTGAAGGAAATTGACACACATTCATTAGAGTCCTAAGTTCATTGAGGTCTAACTATTTGAGTGTTTGTTGCCTTTCAAGTATTGCCTTGAGAATATGTATGCCCCAAGGTTTGTAAGACCAAAGAGAAGTCCTAAAAAGATTGTATATTTAATAGCAACGAAAATACCGGAGCTCTTTCATTGCATATGAAGTGACTTAATACCACCTTCTAAACTGATGTAATCTTGTGCTTGGTTGTGTCCATATATGAAAGTTCAAGGGATGCTACTTTCATTCTTCATCTGCCGTGCATTTTGTTAGTTCTAGCTTATATATTTGTCACGTTTTCTTGTTTTGCATTTTGTTAGTGTCAGCTTATGCACTCTCGCAAAATCAGCAAGTTGATCTGTTATAATTTTTTTCCAGAGAATTCCTCTGCAATTTAACAAAGAAAGAGGTGTATGGATTCTCCACAGGGAATTACCAGTAAGTATATTGGTTCATATCTTCACTTCTTAAGGGCTTCTTCACGTGTCTATATATCTCAGACAATCAAAGGTGGAGATCCAAGGATCTAATGGAATTTCTCTGTACTGACTACTATGTATCTCAAGCAAGTTATGTACTATGAACTGGTTTTGCACTTTTTACTTGTGCTGGAGACACTATGTTAACTACTGCACATTGGTATTCTTGTAAAGAGACAAACTGTGCATGCCTGTTTCTGTATTGTCACAATTACACCAGTTTGAATGTTGGCTCGATTTTTAACTATGTCAAGGTCTTTTTTTTTTTTTTTTTCCTCTTCTTTTATGTCAACCGGGATTTTTGGTCCCTTACTAGGACATGTACTATTTGAAGCCATTCACTTGAATTATAAGTGCTCTAATTCTTATCCTCTACTTCTAATTTAGAGGCAATCACACCTCTTTGTTCTATCTGTAGCAAGTGCATTTCAGTAAAAAGATTTACTTCATGAGAAGGAAGCTACAATTTGAATGGACTGATGAGTTGTACACGTTTCCGCCAATGAAGTATCTTTCCAGCTGCTAAATTGGAACATTACATGCATCATCGAGCTTTAGAAATAAATTATATTATCGCACTTTGTCAAAAGAGTTTAAATTTACTTCTCTTTGTTCTACAGGAAGGAAGTTACGAGTACAAGTACATTGTTGATGGTGAGTGGTTATGCAATAAGTACGAGCTGGTCACTCATCCCAACAAAGATGGCTACGTCAACAACTATATCGCAGTATGATTTTTTGGATTGGTTAATTCTTATTGGTTCCTGTTCACATTATGTTGGTCCGGTTTCTTCTTAGAGTTCTCTGCTTTGTAGTTAGAGTTTGGCCTTGTTTTGCATCAACGTGTAATCTCTTTAAGATGATGCTAATAACTGTTACAGTATCACAGGAGCCTCTTACTGGTAGAATATTTAAGTGGTCATAGACTTGAGCCTAAATTTAGGATCGGCATAGATCAATCTAAGCGTCTTTTGAACTGAAACATGTAAAAGTTTATGGACTGTTTAAGCTAATTGCGTGATAGGCTACTGCTTCTGTCATTATGACCAAATGCAGTGATCTCTTTAATAGTAATCAGAGAACGTTGTCCGTGTCTCGCCGTTAACCCTTTTTACTCTTGCCCTATTCGACAGGTTTTTGACGATAAGCCAAATAGCATTAGGGAGAGGATGACCGGTGATGATCCTGAGCTTGCGGAGAATGAAAGACTCATAATTAGACAGTTCCTGGAAGCTTGCCCAGATGAGGAGTAGAAAAACTGTTGCTGAGGAGAGTGATTGTTCCTTTGTAATTCTAGATGTCCAAAGAGTTTGCACTAACCGCGTATATGGTTGCATGACACCCAAAGATATATCAAAACCAAGGTTGGCGAATGATCATTATATTAGAGGCGCGTGGGAGCTCACATGCCCTTCACGTGCAGTTTTAGATATTTTTAAGTTTTTTCTTCAAAATCCATGATTATACAAAATATACAACTCTATAATACTAATTATGGTGATACGTTTTCAGAATATTTACCAATAAAAAAATATGTATATTTTTTGCCATGCCCATGTATCTCCAATCATGGCTTTTACTAATTTCTCAACTGAATCATTTATTTGAGTAAGCCAACTTATTATATGTTTTTGTGCCTATAGTTTACCCGAAGAATGATTTTCAGTAGAATTATGGAATAATCTATCATACCTCATTGAATCCATGAAAAATAATAAAATGCATATTTTTAAAACCATATGATACAGTGACAAAGTAAAATATCAGTATTTGTTTTGAGATTTTCTTTCACCTGTCGGAAGTAATGATAAAATATACAATAATTCATATCTAGTAAAGACAAAAACCAATTTATTGTAAGGAGTAATGCAATTTTCACGAACCTTATAGTTCAATTTTACAAATTCCTTATAGTCTAAACGGACTTTTCCTTTAAAATTTTACGTAATGTTGTTTGTTTAGAATAAGAGTGTGAAGTTGAAAGTGATAATTAAGTAATATATAATAATACTTTTTATTTTGAGATCAACACAAACTTGATTTGATTTGTAACACGCTCATTGAAAAGAAATTAAAGTAACGTCACATTAGTTGAACGTGAAAGTGGTGGTGTGCCAATTTCGTTCCTAATCCGCAAGTTAATTAAATGGTCGCATTCCATGATTAGCTGGAAGTTTGATTTTCTCCAAATGGCACCATCAGTCGGTGATGAAGAATTCTACACAGACTAAGTGCTGCTTCTTTGCTTTTTTTTTTTTTAAATAAAAAAAATTGGTTGAGGATTACAATGGTAAGTTTTTAAAATCGCAATGATATCAAGATATATATACGTGTCAATAATAATAATACATAATATGATCGTGTCAATCGTGTTTACGCGTGACAGTATCAACTACAACTGTTTTAATTGTTCTTTTGAATTGCAATTAATATAAATCACATGCCAGGCATTGTTAGCGAAAATGAAAGATTTGCAGATGCCCCACTTTACTCTATCATTTTCGCCACATTATTGTTGATGAGAATAAGCGATCCATCGCATTTAATATGATTTTGAGACGAAAACTAGCTAAAACTGACTAACATGTCATTTCTGCTTGAAATGTATGAGTGGGCTCCCTCAATGACAAACCAGACTTGTTTGGTCAAGTTAATAGCATATGCAGAGACACAATGCTTTATTATCTTCTTTATATTTGTCATCTGGATTCAGAATTTATATCTAATTAAGGATAAAATCACAATGTGATAATTATATACAAATATTTTTTTAGTGAAAATTAATTAATTTTTCAACTTAATAAAACTATAAAATAAACAATATTTCAAAAGAAATTTAAATTGAGTGGGGAATTGCAGCCCTCACTCAAATAACGACTCTGCTATCGTTTGTCATAATTTTTAAAATTTCGATTTCTACTCCACTACCTCTCTAACAACGTGATGAAAATTGTTTGTCTTCTTAACATGGAGGAGACCTTTCAACTTAACTTGTATTTATTAACTTAACCAAAAACAAAATTTAAAATCTATTTGGTCAATATAGAGTTTTGATACATGTTAAAAGGTAATGCTTCAAATTAATAATGAATCCAATGGGTAAATATGATTGGAGGCACTTTTATTTCGTGAGGAATATAGATTAACGAGCTAGACAAATTCTTGCTAGCATACAAAAGAAATGAGATATAACCAAGGACAAATATAATAGGCGGCTAATTTGCGCTATAAACTTACGACTTTCTTTATTTTTTTTAGTGATGAAAGTCTTGTAACTTTGTTTGCCTTTCCAAATATATATTGTGAGTTGCATTATAGGAAAACAAATATGTGATAAAAATTGAAATAAGATTGGATGTAATAAATTTATGGAAAAGGGAGGGTGTAATACACCCTTGTAGAAATAAGACATACACTCTAATCCTTGAAATTCTGATTTCTTTTTGTAAACAAGTTAAGCTCTACTTGCTTCTTGTTATTAGATGAAAGACAACCAATAATATTAAAAAGAAAATGACCAAATCTTTAGAGGTGTACACACCTTCACTATAGTATTGCAATTTTTCTTTTTTCTTTTAGAAATGCTAAGTTATATCTTATAAGATGCAAGAAAATTAGAGATAAAATATAAATGAGAAAGCCATTTGATGGTAATCCAATGATCTTGTTTTAATGGTTTTAATCATTGAAAATTTGATATTTCCTTTTCTTATATTTGAATATTAAATACTGATTTTTAGATCATGAAATCTTTATAATAGTATTTTATTTGAGATAAAAGAGGAAGTCAAACTAGAACCATTTGTGAATATCCCTAACGAGTTTTTTTTTTTTTGGTTAATCAAAATATCACTAACAAGTTCAAAAATCACTAACATCCCATGCCAAGAGAAAGAAACACAACATATATGGATGTCATTTTTGATAAATTAAATTCGACATTTTGAATAACTCAATTCACGCAACAAAACTATCCAATGCAGTATGTAACTATATATGGATTAAATTAGAAAGACATTGCACAATCCAATACTCCCTAATTAATTTTAAATAATGTTATTTTTTTAAATAATCAACACGATCAATTAATATAATCCCATCAATATTTGAATGAAATGAGGTATTTAAATAGTAACTTTTGACACAATAATTCGTGAATTTTATTTTTTACGAAAGGAATAATTTGGAATTAGTAAAAAATTATTAGATTGTATAATTAATTTTATAAAAAGAATAATTATATTGTATAATTAATTTTATAAATTAATTAATATAATCCAACTTTTGAGATCTACACACAAGCCTAGAACCGCCACATGTCACTTTCACAGTCTTTTTCAGCTCATTGTTTCACAATCATATCTGCACAGAAAACCCAACAACTATTTAAACCTCAAAGAAGCAAATCAATTTTGACCAAAAAAAAAAAAAAAAGAGAAGCAAAACAATATATAAAATAAAAAATTAGAATATTATGTAAATTAATAACTACTTTTAGTAAGCGAAAATCACAGATCAGTCAGCAAGACGCATAGAACACACACACTCACACACACAGACACACACTATTCATTCACACTTCGTCATTTCAGTTCGGAAGCGATCTCAGATTGATGTTAAATCCTTTTA
Organism: Ehretia macrophylla; assembly: GCA_037974665.1. Lineage (NCBI taxonomy): Eukaryota > Viridiplantae > Streptophyta > Magnoliopsida > Boraginales > Ehretiaceae > Ehretia > Ehretia macrophylla. Next base: position 66,033,254 of record CM075769.1, read on the forward strand.
CTCACTGAGTCAACTCACTGATTCGCCCACTCAAGAATGGTCCGCAACTCAGCGAGTCCGGACCTCGCCGTCAATACCAAAGCCAGCTCCCCCACCGGCAGCGGTGGCCGTTTCCGCTCAATCCGCGACCGTTTCCTTTTCAAACGAAGCCCTAACCCTAGCCCTAACTTCGAGAAAAATGGCAGTTCTACTATTAGTCCTCTCCCTCGGGCGGCCAAAACGGCGTGGTCAACTGATCGGCAGTACAAGGCCGGCCGATCTCATCACCACCGATCTCTAACGCGAAAGCTATTGCTGTTTCCGTTCAGGGATAGATCGTGGCTATACTTATGTGTGTTTCTGGTGATTTTCGCGTTCGCATTGGCATCATTAGTGATGCAGAGCTCGATCATGTCGGTGCTTAGATCCGGCGGGAGTGAGGGAGAGCGGTTGCGGTGGTCGGTTCGGGAGGACTTGGAATTTGGCAGCTCATTGCAGTTCGTGCCACACCGAAAGTTCGACGTGCACGGTGGCCGGCTTGATCAGCTCAGAAATCAACCGCGGATTGGTGTTCGGCCTCCTAGACTTGGACTTGTAAGTCATTATGTACTATGCAATATGTACATGTATGTATATGTGTGTGCGTGTGTGCTCGCGTGCATGCTTGTGCTCGAATATCTAATATGTGGACTTCATTGTCTAGTTAAAAGTAATATTTAATTTTGAATCATTGCATCGTAATGTCATAACACAATGTATGAAAGTTGAAAATTCGGTGAAGTAGTTTTGAGAATGTAAAGTGAAGTGGAGTTTAGTGTCTGAGGAAAGAATGAAATACTTAGATGTAGAATCTCAAGTTTGATTTAGTGGTATAATGATTTGAGATTGAGTAAGTGATTTAGTTGAAGAGAGTATGAGATTGGGAGCATAGCATTTGATTTTACCTGCAATAGTGGCAGATGTTGCTTGGTGATCAATGCTGAACTCGATGATGCAAGTGCTAAAGCTTGGAATTGCCTGCGCGCATCTTGTGTTAAAACTTCAGAATATGATATTTTACGGACTGATGAGTGTTTGGGAGCTTTGAAACTAGTGATGAAGGTTTGTGGCCCATTCTCCCTAGGCAGAATCTCCTGCAGGATTGAAGCGGAAAATTCGAGGGGGTGGGAGTGGGAAAGACAGCATGTCAGAGAATGAAGGATGAAATTGAAATTTCATAGATAATTTCGGGGTTTTGGGGGGGGTGGGGGGGTGGGGAGGGAGCGCAATTTTGAAATTTCATAGATTATTTGTCAATACGTTTTTTTTTAATTTAATGTATTGGGCATACCTGTGGAAATAGCTTGCTCTTTTTAGTGATGTCCTTCTAAGACATTTCAGCTGGACTAGGGAGGAAATAGCTTTCTGTCACTTCTGTTTCTTTCGTGAATACTAGTACTATCTCATTTTTACTCTATGTATTTTTCTTCCAGTATTTTGTGCGTAGTCGAATTTCACATTCAATCAAAAATTTCAGTCACATATCAAATGTCATAAACTTGGACTTTTTTTTTATGATGTATGGAAGATCTTAGGAAACATGAAGAAGAATCCGTCATCATTGATGCTGTCAACAGTGGTGCGAAACTTACAGCAACTTGGTTACGTACTTAAGGTAAAATTTAAAGTACTTTCTATATCTTGTGATTGTGTATTCCTTGACAACACCTGCAAAGTTTGCTATTATGATAGTACTAATGGCAAAGTACTGCTGTTTGTCTTAACTTGAGATGTCAGCTCATTAACAACTACTTGTGGCTGTGGATTCTTTATTTTGGGGTAGTTATCAGATAGGAATGACTTTACACGATTGGATTAGTTTGTAATTTAAGGTGCACGAAAGATGAGGATGTAGTTTTTTTTTTTTCCATTCATTTTGATGCTATCACCTTTTATCATCCAGCTTCTGTTGGAGAAATTCTGAAAGTTACAAATATATCGTGATTCCATGTGCTCTGCAACTCATAAAGAAATGAGATGCTTTCTACTGGTAAATAAATTGGCTCAATTTTAGTATGTACAGTGTACACTTCTGATTGGATTGCTTTCTACTGAGAAGTAAATGTGCGTTAGAGTATACACTGTAACATACTAAAATACTAGTATGTCTCCCCTCAATACTTTATTTATTTTAGTTATTTTTTTTTAACCTTTTTTTCTTTTGTGAGGTGTGCTGTCAGTTGAATGCTTAGTTATTAGAAAATTCTGCTTGAAACATTTGGTAGTCATTATATGTACTTATTTACTACTAGAAAATGGATACTTTGAAAAGTAACATGTACAGTAAATGCTTCACTCAAGATTCTTGCATAATGTTGTCCGCTAAAATGTAAAAAAGATTCTTTGTTTTAAATATTAGTTGTGCCTTTCCAGCCACTAATGAATATATTCTACAACTAACCTATAAGCCCAAACAAGAATGACTCGTGTTTGCGTGTATACATTTTTCTGCTTTGTGCTCATTTATATGCCTAATGTTTTGGTAGATGCTTGCCCATATTGTACCCCCCTACTTCACTTGATTGTAGGAGATGCCACCTGAGACTAGTAATAGGGAGCTTCTATATTATTTGCTAGATACAAAATGGTATGCTATATCTTATATACAATGGTATGTATTGCATGATGCATTTCAAAGCTTATGAATCTCTCCTTTCTTCTTCTGCAGATCTATGCTGTAGAGGATGGGGTAGCTCAGTCAATGTGGGAAGAAATAGGAGGTCAAGTCTCAATTCTAAGTCCTGAAAGATATGGTTATGTCGATTGGTCAATGTATGTTTGCTCTTTCATCAAGTGCTCTTCTGAATTTTGGATTATTATTACCCTTGGAAAGATTTACATACTTTACCAACTTTGTGGGGTACATCTCCTGTTAAATATTTCAGTTAGTCGTTACAGATGAATTGTGCTTTTTCCTTCCTGCAGTTTTGAAGGCATTATTGTAGATTCCCTTGAAGCAAAAGATGCTGTTTCAAGGTTCGTACAGGCTTGCTCTCTACCTTAATATAGACATTCTTGGAACAATTTCACTTGTCTATTATTACGCACAAGAAAATGCTATGTATATATCAATGCTTAATGTAGCAAGCTGTTATACTTATAGATTAGAAAAAGAAACAAAAGAGAGGCCTTGGTCTTTTAAATTGCGCTTCATCTTCAAATAGAGGAAAGGGAAGATTACATTTTCCTTCAATAATATATTTAATTTCCATTTAACTTGAAGTCTGACCCTACAAAGTAAAATCTACACTGAAGACACACTTGTGCATTAGTTGTTGCAAAGCTACCTTGTGGGCTTCCATACTTCCAGAAGCATAAATGATTTACGACATTTCTAGTCAGGCGAAGGCTTCTTGAAGGGACATGCCTCTGCAGTTGAGCTATGCCTTCCAAGCATTTGGTGAAATGCATGACTCTTTGCTTAGTTTGTAGCCAACATCGCACCACAATTTATAACTGAGAGAAAAAGCACCAGTTATATGTTAATGTTGATAATGCACACTTGATGCTGCAAAGCCATGAGGAGGCAGATTTGTTTTATTCTAGTCACGATTAAAAATAGAAAGGCTTTGATGTTTGTTTTTGTTATATTGGTAAAGGAATATGTTAGAAATGATTTCAACCTAATATGAATATTTCAGGTAGTTTAGTCTCATTTAAGTTACTATAAGCGTTGTTGTTAATTTTAGAGGCTTGATTTTTTATATTCTGTATTAAAAATTGCTGCTTGAGGCTTTTTTTTCTTCTATTGCTATTGCTACTTGAATATATGGTGATTAATCTTCTATTTTTCATACTTTTCCTTTGTGTTTGTTTTCTACTCCACTACTCCTTTGGATCATTTTGGTACCAAAAGCAAGTTCTTAGAAGTTCTATATATATATATATATGTATATATATTCTTTTGGCTAAGTCAGCAAGTAGATATATAATTCCAAATTCAAAAGTACAACTTAAAACACAAATGACAGCTCAGTTACAAAAAACACGCCTATTAAATGCACTTGGCTGCTTTCTGTGATGATAAGCAATCAAAATATCAATTTTAAAAAATGAACTGATAAGAAGAATGGTTGGAGAGTTTTAAGTGGATATCCAATAGATTTTGGAAATAGAAAAATGGACTCTGGAATTTTTATTTAAGGCTGAGAGTTGAGGGGAGATATTGTAAGTTTGAAATCCAATAAAACACAAGCAAGACAGCTTGTCACAGTCGAGTCTTTCTCAGTTGGGGGGAGCTGAAGTATCAAAGATATATAGAGGCAGATTTGTTCTATTTTAGACACGACTGTGGACAGATTTTGAAGAACTTTAAATTATCTTTCTTTTTAATGGTAAAGGGCTGTGTTAGGGATGATATCAACTTAATACGAGGGTGTGTTCCAGATTGTGTTTATTTGAAGTTAGCCACTATAAATTTGGTGATCTTAGGGTTTCCTTTTAGTTCTTAGAAGCTTGGTTATTATGTTGTGAAAGAAAAATTTCCATTTGCCTCTCTCTTTCTTCTGCTATTGCTACTTGAATATAAGGTAACTTAATCACTGGTATTGCTACTCTTGAATATAAGGTAACTTAATCTACTATCTTTCAAACTCTACCATCCTTTGTTTTGACAATGAAATAAAGTGATATAAAAAACAGCTTTCTGACCCTCTGCTTCCTGCAGTACTTAGTAACTGTTTTGTCTTTCTCTGTTTCTGAATTTCCCTTTTAGTTTGGAAACTTTTCTGCTATCATGTCTTTCTCATCTTGTTCATTCCTGTAAATATTTTATTTTTATATATTGGGAACTGAGAACTGGAAATGTATACTATGCCTTACTGGAAATGTGTACTATGCCTTACTGATTGTGCCCTTGCTGAACTGAGAACTGGAAATGTATATTCTGTAAAGATCTCTAGTTCCTGTCTGGATTTTCTTTTGGCATCATCAGGGCATGAGATGCTAGCATATGAATAGCAGAAAGGGCTTTTTAAACATATGTTATTGTTACATGTGTGCCGCTTTTTGTGCTTTAACTACCTCCAAAATTCCACCCTAGAATAGGATGATACTCTGCAATATTCCAATTTAGTTTTACTATGATTTGTAAGTTTTATATCTATGCAGCCTTATGCAGGAGCCTTTATGCTCTGTCCCACTGATATGGATAATTGAAGAAGATACACTTGGGAATCGCCTCCAACTTTATGAGAACATGGGATCGGAACATCTCATTTCTCATTGGAAGAATATTTTTCGTAGGGCTCAGGCCATTGTGTTTCCAGATTTCTCTTTCCCGGTATGTATATCATCTCATGTTTCTTCATGTTATACTCAACTACAATCATTTGGGGTTAGTATTGTATGAAACATTCTTATACTCTTATTATTCCTTTCTTTTATCAGATGTTGTATAGTTTGATCGACTCTGGAAACTTCTTCGTGATTCCTGGGTCACCAATAGATGTTTGGGCTGCAGAAGTCTACAGTAAGACCCACTCCAAATCTCAATTGAGGAAGGAAAATGGTTTTGATAAGGATGATATGCTGGTCCTGGTTGTTGGAAGTTCCTTCTTCTATGATGAACTATCATGGAATTATGCCATGGCAATGCATGACATAGAATCTCTTCTAGTCATGTACGCTGGGGACAGGGATGTCCAGGAGACGTTTAAGTTTATTTTCCTGTGTGGAAACTCCAGTGAGGAGTATGATGATGCTTTACAGGTATAGAATCTTTGGCTCACATATGTCATATGCATTTTACTTACATTTCTAGTTTCTATCTACGTAGCCATGAAAATAATATCGAAAAGCACATGCTAAAAACTTCTTATCCTGTGGTGGCTCATTTGCTGAGAATTAATCATTCAACCTTTATGTCAAGCTGTTGGTCTAGAGATTTATTCATCAATTTACATTCATTTATTTAATTATTAGATGCGGTTATAAGATCAAGGTGAAAACATAAGATTTTTTTGATTATGATACAAACTTCATTGTTTTTTGAAGTCCAGAAAAATTGATACGCATGCTGTGAAGCTTGAATTGACCACTGCTGTCTCTTTAAACAGGATGTTGCTAATCGTTTGGGACTTAAGCAAGGATCTCTGTTGCACTTTGGCTTAGATGGTGATGTAAATCGGCTGATACTGATGGCAGACATTGTCTTATATGCTTCCTCCCAAAATGAACAGGGTTTTCCTTCGTTGCTAATTAGAGCCATGTCATTTGGACTACCTACCATTTCCCTTGATTATCCTGTCATAAAGAAATATGTATGTTTAACTACATTTTCTTGAATATATTTGCTTTCTGATTGTTACTTTCTGAAGCAAGTTATAAAATTTTCAGGTTGTCGATGGAGTTCATGGGGTGATTTTTCCAAAAAATGATCCGGATGCGTTAAGCAGAGCTTTCTCTCTTCTGATTTCAGATGGAACACACACTAAATTTGCCCATTCTATTGCTTCCTCTGGAAGGTTGCTTGCCAAGAACATGCTGGCAGCAGACTGCATTTCTGGTTATGCAAAGCTTCTAGAAAATGTCGTCAACTTCCCATCAGATGTTCTGTTGCCAGGCCATACTTCACAGATTAAGCAGAATTCCTGGGGATGGAATTATTTCCAGAAGGAAATAGAGCAGGCAAATCAATATCTGGAAGGTAATGATCTGCCTAAATCAAGTGTTGTTTATGACCTCGAGGGAGACCAAAGCAATATCTTTCCTTTGAAGAATGCGTCTGTGGGTGACTCTGAGGTTCTGGAGGAGGATATGCCAACCAGTTTAGATTGGGATGTACTGGGGGAGATGGAAAGGTCTGAAGAGCTTGAGAGGCTAGAACTGGAAGAGGTAAGGCCATTCTTATGCAAAATCCCCTACCCCTCCTGGCCCCAAGCCAAAAAGAAAAAGGAATTAAAATTGCCCCTTTTACCTTTCTTTTTCTACTGCATAAGCTTCTGTTCAAGCTATTTTTGGACAGCTCAATACAGCATTATTTTGTGGCGTGTAGATTGACGAAAGAATGGAGAAACACATTGGTGAGTGGGATGAGATATATCGTAATGCTCGGAAGTCTGAAAAACTTAAATTTCAAACCAATGAAAGAGATGAAGGAGAGCTAGAACGGACAGGACAGCCTTTGTGCATCTATGAGATCTACAGTGGGCCTGGGTCTTGGCCGTTTCTTCACCATGGTTCCTTGTACCGTGGGTTAAGCCTTGTAAGTACTGCTAAGACATATCATATTTGAATTTAAGTTTGATGAGTGCAAAGTGCACTCTTTCCTTGATCCCATCTTCAGTTTTACATACATATAGATTTTTTTTTTAATGATATTTTACTTTAGATTTGCAGACACTTAATTCTAACTTTAGTTACATTGTAACAGTCTACAAGAGCAAAAAGATTGACATCAGATGATATAGATGCAGTGAGCCGTCTCCCCATCTTGAATGATACATACTACAGAGATGTCCTCTGTGAGATTGGAGGCATGTTTTCGATTGCAAATGATATTGACAATGTTCATAAGCGACCTTGGATTGGATTTCAGTCATGGCGTGCTGCTGGAAGGATGGTAGGTCCAAGGTCTTGTAACGCATAAGAGTAGGGTCATTCTTTCTTTAATCTTTTTCAAGCAAGTGTACAGACATTTCAACTTACTTCTCTTCTTAGAGTGGCTAGCTAACTTATAACTTTCTGTGGATATTCATGGGATTTACTGTATTGACAAAGTTTATATAATATACAACAGGTATCTTTATCTACAAAAGCTGAGCAAGTTCTGGAGAAGGCTATACAAGAAAACACCAAGGGAGATGTGATATACTTTTGGGGACGCTTGGACATAGATGGGGGGCTTATAGAAAGCAATAATGCACTCACTTTCTGGTCCATCTGTGACATTTTAAATGGAGGAAACTGCAGGTAAGAGTTATCATTTATTGGTGGAAATAACATCGTTGCATTCTACACAAGTCTTGTTCAGTTATTATGTTAAATCCTTTAAGTGGCAATTTGACGTTCTCTTGGGTGCCTAAATATGCTTTTTTAGGCGTTTTGCTCGCCCTGAATGTGTCCCAGGTGAACTTTGACATTTTAAGGGTGGTTTTATGTGAAGATGGTTTATTCCCCTGATTCTTTGGTCAATGGTAATACAAGCATCCTGAAGTGGGAAGACGAGGGCTGAGGGCACGAGTGATATATTTCATCCCGTTTCATGCATTTCATTAAGTCTCAAATTCAGTGTTATCTTGCATTTAATTTTGTATGTTCTGGATATTGTACTAATATGATGTTCAAATAATGGTATTAACCACCTTCCAGTTCATAACTAATAATCTTGCTAACAAACACCTCAGTGCGTTGTTTCAATAAAAATCTTGCTACCAAACACCTCAGTGGGCTGTTTCAATTATTCTATCAGTATTAGGTTTTTGTTTACTTCTCTGTTCACTCTTTTCTCCTCATCTATGAAAATCTTAAAATATGGCTTAATACATAACTGGTGTTTGGTTGATGATGCTTAATTTAGACCTTTCGCATAAAAACTTGTAAATATTAATATAAACAGTTAAGAATAGTACTTCTGAAAAAAAAAAAAGAGCTAAGAATAGTAATATTGTAGAGTTGTTATGGGATTCTCATGAAAGAAGTATGATTGAATTGAAAAACCTGAAAAATATATCGTGTACAGAAAAATGTATTTTGATTGCATCTTTGATATACGCCATTACACGGTCTTTCTTTTTCTCTCCTTATAACTTCTTAAATTCATGCAGAACTGCCTTCGAAGATGCATTCCGTCAAATGTATGCTTTACCCTCACATGTAGAAACTCTTCCTCCCATGCCCGAGGACGGTGGCCATTGGTCAGCATTCCATAGTTGGGTGATGCCTACCCCTTCTTTTGTGGAGTTTGTGATGTTTTCCAGGTAGTTTACTTATCAACGAACCTCATTACAATTTCATACTACAGCATTTGATGTCCAGAAAAGTGTACTTGTGTATTTAACTACATCATCTGACTAATTCACTGAACCTTAGGATGTTTGTTGACTCTCTCCATAGCCTGTCAAAGAGTTCAAATAACACATCAGATTGTCCATTTGGATCTTCATTGCCTGAGGTAGGCTTTGTAACACCAAAATGATTCATCTGAATCTATATGATGTGTATTTGAAGTAAGATAAATGCAAATGTAACAATGGTTCTCACTGTTGGTTGTTTTTGTGATCACCAGAAACAGCTTTGTTACTGTCGGATCTTAGAACTACTGGTCAATGTTTGGGCTTATCATAGTGCACGGAGAATGGTATATATTGACCCTCATTCAGGTTTTCTTCAAGAACAGCACCTTGTAGAACAGCGAAAGGGATTTATGTGGTCTAAGTACTTCAATGCAACTTTATTGAAAAGTATGGATGAAGACTTAGCAGAGGCAGCAGACGACAATGATCATCCATATGAAATGTGGTTATGGCCATTGACTGGGGAGGTTTACTGGCACGGTATATATGAGAGGAGGAGGGAAGAAAGATATCGGTTTAAGATGGATAAGAAGAGGAAAACAAAAGAGAAACTACTCGAAAGGATGAAGCGTGGATACAAACAGAAGACACTTGGAGGATAGGGAGCTCAACATCTTACACGATTTGCATACGATCACATTTATGCCGCTGATTTCCAAGTGGCTGACCGATCAGTTTTGGATTTGGATTCTTATTATCGGCTCGAGAACAGGAAGAAATGATGCCGGTATAGAAGTGACTTATTTCTTATTGACAGCACTACAACATTGTTTTTTTACTGACACATGCTACTACTGACTCAATTGAATATGGAGATTGGGAAGCAGGAGGGCTGAAGAAACAGTGAGCTTTGCGAAGATCGCTTGCCACTTGAGCATTTTGAGGGGTTCCAACAGATGACAGATTTTGAGTTGCATCAATTCTTTCATATCACTATTTCAGGAGAGGAAACTAGCAATAGTACTTGTATTCTTTTGAACGGTGTACATAAAGCAGCAGAGGAGCAATAATAGATGCAAATTTTGTAGATACCTCTTCGTTAACAATTTATACTAATATATCATTTTTAACTTGTGTTTTATGACTACACACAGGTCAATCAGCATAAAGCCAGTTGCTCTGACCGTCTGGTTTTAACTTGGGGTGGGGCTTCTCTACACTCACAGCCAAACGGTCCATCTAAATGTTTGTAAGAAGTTTTCCGCTAAATATTTTCATTCTTTCAAATGATTGAACGATAGAAGATTATCATGGCTTGTGCACATGAAAAAATCTTTAATTTTCTTTTAAAACCCTGCAAGATACTATCGCCATATTAATATAGAAATGACCTAAAATAGCTCACATCTCCATTAACCTTCCCATATTTCATCTTCTTTTTTTTTCCGATGGTTTTTTTTGGGATCTCTAAGGTTTTTTGAGGATAAACAAGTTAATGAATTTGAACTTAAAATCTTAAAACTTAAACTAATAAGCAAGCAAATAGGATTATCATAATATGAAATCGTATAAATTTGACAAGTCAAATTTTAGAAAGTTGAAAAAAGGACCAAAAATTCTAAACATTTCAAGCAACCAAATAATACTTGAGAATGAGATAGATTCAAACTAATTAAAAGAGAAAGCAACTAGTGATACTTCTCAAAATATAATTTGAAACAGTAAAGATATACGTTTGGACACATTTAAATGCCAAAGACGAACTTTAATCGGATTTAAAATACTGATAAAATAATTTAGATGAATTTAATCTATCATTTTTCTCATCTCTTTCCTTGCTTTTCAATACATAGTCATAGTGCAACATCACTTTCTCTCAAACGCTTTCGAGTTGTACTAAACTAATTGGTCTATTTGCTTCACATGGTGCAAATTCCACTTATTTTATTCATTCAATAATTCAGTTTTACACTTCAAACAAAATTTAAACTTTTAAATAATTCACATGTCATAATTACTAACCTGCCCACCCATATATAAAAATACACTAGTGGATTTGGCAAATTGACATTTTCACATGTCACACTGTGTAGGGTTTTTCACACTCTTCAGAAACCCCAGTCCCCACGTACATTTCTAGCGCAAAATCTATATTCTATGTTTTTTCTTACATTATAAAATTCATTACTTTTGTTAAGCTAAATGGAATTATGTTTTTTTCTTTTTTTCTTTTTGTTCTTTAATAGTCCCAAAATTTGAGCATGGTTGTTTTACTCATTTCTTGTTAGTTTTGAGTGGTTCTGCTAATGGGTTTAGCTTCTTGATGGTTTTTTTTTTCATCCATTTTTATTTGTATATCTACGTTGTTTTCTTGGCAAAACGCTAAAAATGTTCCGGTCAGATTATCAGGTTGAGTGGGGACTGGGCCCAATTGCACACTCAGCCGGACCCATTGGATGTAATGTTTTTTAAGATTTTCCTTTTTCTTATTATAGTGGCATTGTCACATCTGTGGGCTATGATTTAGTTTGGTACAGTTTCTTTGAGTGGAATTTTGATTCTAGAAGTGAATTGTCATTGCTGAATTTTGTTCAACAATGAAAAGTTATTTTAGCTTCTTTTTTTTTTTTTTTTTTGTTTGTATTTTTGAGTTTGCTTTTCTGGTTTGCTATAGAATGGGCAGTGTAAAGAACTTACATATAAAAAGTTCTCCTTTTTATATTGTTTCAGAGAGCGAATGGGGACTGATGTATATATATGTGTGTAGAACTGATTTTTATCAGTTTTGTTTCTATCTCATTGAGCTCTTTACTTTACTCTGTGTAATATTTCTATATGATGGTTTGATTTAGTAGACAATTGAGCTCTTAGCTATTAAAAAGTTATATATATGTGTGTGTGTGTGTCGAAGAAGCTGAATTAGGAGGGTTATTTCTAACTCTTTTGTTTTATAGGTTTGTATCATTAGCAGCGCTGAAGAATTTGTAGACCATGCATGCCATTAAGTGTGGCTGGGTTGGGCAAACATTTGCACTGGCTAAGTTCAGTGATTCCGGAGGGAAAAAGGCAAGGGTTAGGCGTTCGAAAGAGGAGCGGAAAGCAATGGTTGAATCATTTATAAAAAGGTAACGGCAGTAGACTTGCAGTTTCGTCATGATGAGGCCGTAGTTTGCCAAAATGAAAAGCATATTCTCGTCAGAAATCATTATGTTTTATGCATTCTCAAACTAAGCTCAACCAACTGCCCATCTGCTAATGCTGCGATGACATCTTTGCCTGAGAACTGCAAGGTGGTGACCTTGAACACATGGCAGCTGGCAGCAGTTATATGTAATAATGCAAGAGTTACGGTTTCAATATGTTTTACTCTTAGATTGTTTGCTTTGATGATAGAATGATCAATTTTTGCCTTAATTTACCTTTTTCATATTATTGCTTGCAGATATCAGAAGTCGAACAATGGTAATTTCCCGTCACTCAACCTTACACACAAAGAAGTTGGTGGATCTTTCTACATAGTGCGAGAAATTGTTCGAGAGATAATTCAAGAAAATCTAGTACTGGGTGCAGCTAAGTTGTCTACAGAGGAGCAGAATGACTACTCCTTTTTGGAACAATATCCATTAGGATCCATTTCCACTGAACCTCAGATTCATGTCTTGTCATCAGAAGAAACTTGTGTTACAACAAATTTGCATCACAATACAACTGAAGAGCATGTTTTCCACTCTAATGGAAAGTTTTATGAACCTCAACACCACAGGATAAAGGATGACCAAGTTCACGGTATTCCTGTGGCATTTGGAAAGGATGAAGAATCTGATGAGTCATCTATAAATCTATCCATGCCTATTGACAAAGGAAATACCAGTGAAGAACAGTTTTCAAGCTCTTCTGAGCAATTCCCAGGACCTGCATGTGAGCAGTTTGTCAATAAAGAAACTATGACTGATTATGAGGCTATGTTACAAGAGGAACTGTCTGATGAATCAGTTCCAGCTGATGCTTTGCCCGTTCATCATGATGAGACTAGCATAGAACAGCTTCAGAGTTGTAGCAAAGAGTTGCCTGGAACTGGGGTTTCAATGACTAGCAGTGATGACATTGCTAGCGGAAGTAGTCAGCAAAGGTTAAGATATGAGGAATCCCGAGAAGAAGTACAAGAGAGTCTGGGTAGTAAGAAAGATGGAGTAGCAAAAGAGCAGGAAGTATTAGAAGCTGGAATAACTCAGATGGCAACAGATGTTGTTGTGGAGACCTTCCCATTGAGGCCAGTATCTAAGATAATTCATGACTTGGATGAAAGATCAGGTGAGATAACTAATTCTTTGGAGGAGAAGAAAACTGAAGATGACAGATTAAACTTTCCGGAAAATGGTTCTGTTTCAAGAAATGAGAAAGGTCAGGCAACTCAGGAAGTTTTAGAAGTGGAGAAGAACAAAATAATGATGGATGAAAAAGCAGTTTTAGCCGAACCTTTGGAAGGTGCAAATGAATCTACAATGAAAAAAAGTGTCATGCCCGAGCATAGTGGAATCACAGACCTAGACAAGAACTCTTCACCTGCAGTAACTAAGGTGAGGTTGTTTAATTACTTTCCAATATCATAAACTTTATGATTCCTGTCTAGTTAAAATCTTCTTCTCTGCAACCTCGGGTGGAGAGTTAGGGGGTTGGGGATTGGCGAAGCCAGAGATTTTTTCTTGTCGGGGCCAGATTTTAGCTGCTAATGAAATTTTCGGTATAAGAAGTCAGATTTGGTAACATTTTAAAAAAAATAATTTTATAGAGTTAAATTTTGTTGTTAGAAGTCAGGTTTGGTAACATTTTAAAAAATTCAATACAAGAAACCATAACACAGGTAGCAATACAGCTAAAGAATTCGGTCAATAAACCATATGACCTCCTAGCAGGTAAACTTGTACTAATTGATGTAAATACCTTTACTACAATACTTTTTTCTTATATACTGGTGTGCTCTTGCAGCCCGTGATTGCTCCTAATGGAACCCACAGTGAAAATCTCAATACTACTAGTACTGTTGATTCTCTGAAACAGCCGACTCCTGAGAATTCCAGTCCAAATCAGAATAGCCTTAGTGTACAACATGATAGCAACTCCAAGAAAGGAAGCAGTCCTACACTGAACAGAATCAATCTGTAAGTATTACTACAATATCTTAGATACGGTGCAATCTGTCCATGCTTTGTACTTTTGAGACATTGATTTCTCTGCCTCTTTTAATAGTACCAAGTAGCCCTGATTATGTTTTTTGGCAATTTTTGGACAGGGAAACATGGGAAGGGAGATCAAAGAAATCTGCTGGACCCGTAACTAATCCTCTTTTGTCATTAGTCAAGGCATTCATCACTGCATTCGTGAAGTTTTGGACTGAATGAGATTAGCTTTTATGTTAACATTATTTCTCTGTTCGAGTTGGGAAGAATCCATTAATCATATTGTTGTATTAGAATCTTAAAGAAACAAGCGAATCATGTGTTCATCGGTTCCTCGCGGGGATTGCCATTGAAAGATATTATGCCAATGAGAGATAACAGAAACGATGATGGGCCTAATGCAGCTGTGGCCATCGACCTGATAGATTACTCCTGCATACTTTCCAGTTAGTAAATGGAGTTTGGATCCCCTATGTTAGAGCAATCAATGTTGGTGGAGAGATGATACTAATGTTGAAAAATAATTATTTTAGGGCAACTATATCATTACTCCACCACCATTGATTTGCCTAATAACGTTATTATGTTATTAGGGGATCTAAATTACTCCACCACCATTGATTTGCCTAATAACGTTATTATGTTATTAGGGGATCTAAATTCAAATAAATGGGCCAATGGGGCCAAGGCATGATACTGATTTTGAATGGTAATTATTTTATTCAATAGTTCCATTATACGCATTGAATTATACTAATTTGGACCAACTATTTGATGGAAGGAAAATATGCTCTTGCTTCGAGGTGATTTGATGGATTATTCTCCTGGTTTCTTAGATGATATATTTGATTTGTTGGATTATTCACCTAAAATCATTCGACTATTTTAACTTCCATGTAAACCACTTCATGTCATAGCAGAGGTGGCATTTGGGCCAAGTTGGCATGGTCCGGCCAAATTTTAGGTTGAGAAAAATGAGTTTAGCTCGACAAAGATAGTTAGTGGGTTGAGATAGGTGGTTGGGTTCATTTATCAGAATATGGAACTCAATTTGATCCACGAGTCTACTATCACGAGTCGCGAGTTGGATTAAGTTGGGTCAACTCATTATTTTTTTGTGATTAGTGTATTTTATATATATATATATATATATATATATTATGTTACTTGGATTGGATAGTTGAATTAATAATTAAAAAAATAAAATTTAAATTTAATTTTTTTAAAAACGTTAATTTAACTATTAACAAGATAATATATAAGTTGATTGATAACATTAATAATTAATATAAATAATGAAACATTATATAACAAATTACAAGTTAATAAGATATGGATACATTAGTGATATAAACATAAAAATAAAACATTACATAAACGTTTGAAGAAAGTTAGTGCACAAGTTCTCTATTTTGCTATACTCCTTGTATGGGTGTTAGGCCTGCTGGTAGTGGTAGTGGGTTTGGCCGTGGCGGTAGTTGAATAACTACTTCAAGATTAAAATAATTGTGACATTTGGTTATTGAGATACAAGATGTCTTAGTTCCAAATTTATGTAGATATATATACTTCTGTTCTTCAAAGTACATAAGATGATTCCAAACTTCTGACGAATGTAATCGTCATGAAAGATTTTATTCTTCTATGGAAATAGTTATATGTAATGTTGTAGGCTTGTAGTAAAATAAAGTTGAATATACTAAATGACTAGAGCACTATTACTAAGTATTTATAGAAAAAAATTATATGTACAATTATAAAAATTGTAAAAAAAAATTAAAGTTGCAAGTTGCAAACTTGCAATATTATAAAAAATTTTTGATAACAAGTCATTTAATATTAACTTAAAAAATACATTGCTACTTTTTATTATTAGTTTGTCAAAAAATATAATTACTACGAATTACTAGTTTATTTTTAAAAAAGTAGTTACTACGACTTGCATTGTATGTATAAAGCATAATATTTTAATTTCTTTTAATAAGTGAGCTCAAATTGTGCTTAATTTGTGCTGGGCCCGAGTTGGTCTCCAGATGGGTCTTATCTGGGCTTGAGCTGGGCTCAAGCTGGGCTAGGCTCCAAGCTGAACCATGCTCCGAACTAGGCTGGGCTCATGGGTTGAGCTGAGTTGGGCCTGAGCTCATATGGGATGAATTAGAAATTATATAACCCAGTTCGGCCCACATATATGTGGTAGGTTAAGCCGAGTCGAGCCCACTATCAACCGGGCTGGGCTGGGCCTGAATTTTCATGTACTGGGTTGAGCTGGACCTGTGTCAACCCAGCCCAAATGCTACCTCTACATGGCAGGTGCAATATCGTAAAAGACTATCATTTTTCATTAATTTACAGATGCAGTTGCAGTACCTATGGTACCCTTACTCCCCCAGTAGTCAAAAGCATTGCACCTATTTGCATCAACTGAAATAAAGAGCAGTTTGGTACACGAAATTTTCATTATGAATGGATTTAATTTACGAAACTTTTATTATGAATGGATTCAATTTGAGTGTATTGTACATAACTTTACTTTATGTGTTTACAAGAGGTTGTTTATAGGATTTGAACTCATAATTTCTAAATCACGCGGCAATAAAATTACAGAATCAACTAGTCAAACGCTTAGGTGGAAATTCTGCCTTGAGGAGATGAACTACAGGCATAAATCGTTCACTGTGGAATTATATATCTTAATTATCTTCTTCTTTTTAAAGAAATTCTCCTTTTTGATGTATTGATTTCTTATATTATAAGATCATATTAGAGCATGAACCTTGTATAAATGCTTCCAGATTGTATCCTATGGGAATAAAGAAAATTTCTTGATGGTGGGGCTAAGAATGTGTTTTATTCAATTAAATAATGATGGTTTTATAGAAACTTGTTTGAGGGACAATGCTATTCTACCAGAAATGTCTTCATAATGATTTCATTTTCTATTTTTCTTGGGAGTAACATCAAAATGTTTGCAATACCATCACCGCGTACTTTAGCAAGTAATCATATACTAATTTGTCAATATATTGATGAGGTTCATTAACTGATTTAAAATATTTAAATTTGTATCGATAATAATAATAAATTAAAATTATTATAAATTGAATTTATATCTCTTACAAAACCGATAATCGAAAATGTCACATATTCTCAGCAAAAAATTGTACAAAGTTCGCACCACACAGAATAATTACACCCCTGTTTACATGAGCAATCAACGGTAATGCACTTGATGACACAAAACTTTATCTGCTTTCCGCTGCAGCCAGTGAAGCATAATTTTCTTCCGGTTAAGGGGTGGATCCGATAGCGGGCCAGTGGAGGCAACACTCACGGGCTCCACTATAATTCACATTGAAAAAAATAATATTACGTATATGATCGTCAAATTACGTTTTATATGTTGATTGCTGCCTTACCATCTGGAAAGGGGACTGAAAACATGTGAAAATGACAAAGCATATGTCATGACCAAGCTTCTTACTTAGTCAAAGAATATAACCGCTCTCCCTCTTTTGCTCACTGTTTTTGGTTGCTTATCTATTCTTATGAAGACATATGGTATACATAAACAATGGTTTTTATTTTTATTTTTATAATGACGTGGAATTCAGTTAACAGAATTTGACTATCGAATTATCCGACGAATTCGACCACTAACTATAAATTTTGAGTGTAGCAGTGCGCTCCTACTCTTACACATGCACCAGGTCAGTAAAAAACTTTTAAAATAATAAAAAGTATCGAACTTATAATCTTATAAGAACAATTTTACTACTACTACGTACAATTGAATCATACCTCTGGGGGCTATACATAAACAACGTTGCATGGCATCGTGATGAACTTTTTTGTCTTTGTGAAGGGATCGTTGTCTGATTGGTTCTCCAGATTATGTAAGAAAAGAAAAAGGAAGGGGGAAAAAGGCTGGAATTGTTAAGCAAGCTTGACACAAGGAATAAAGTGGCGGTTAAATAGGTTAGATTTAGAATATATTGTTGTCTGCTTAGCCAACAATACTTGATCTAGAGGTTAAATACAATTACCGAGGAGAAGAGGCAGTTTTTGCACATAATAATTTGTCATATAGTTACATGCAATTAATTAATAGACCACTTTTGTTCAATTTTCAACTCCACAACAAGTATTGATACATATAGGGACAGCTGGCGATCAAAGTCTCGATTATTTTAAAGTCATATTTAATACGTTTTAAGCGACACATTTATTATAATGACCGAAAACAAATTTGTATCTAATTTTCAAAAGAAAAAAAATATCTCAATTGTGTTATTCACTGGTGCAAAAGCACCTACTTGAGTTTAAATAACAACTTTGGCACGATGAGTTTCGATATGTTGGTAACAATTTAGGTTATTTATTTATTATAATATTAATCTAAAATTATTAATAGAGGAGCAGTCTTTCAATAAGAATAGATCGCTGAATTACTATAAAATTGTTGTTCCACTAGAAAATTAGTGGATAAAAGGAATGTCGTCGATGCATCGAATCACGCGCCTCAAAGGGTGAAAGTAGCATCTCCCTCGGCAAAACATGAATATAGAAAGTAGTAGGATGGTCCAATATTGTAGAAGGGAAATGGTGAAAACCAAGCAAATGGATAGGGAACACTTCACGTGGAAAGATTCATTCATGTGGTGGTGTGGGTATTTGGTAAACCCAACCAAATAGCCACCCAAATTTTATAGTGAGATTTGGTAGATAGGGCGCATTCAAGGCTCCATCAAGGAATCCTATGCATGTTCATGGAAATTTTTTCCTTCTTCTTCCTAATACTTCCATGCTTTGCCGGGGGGGTGGGTTGGGGCAAAGACTATGGGAATGAAAGGATGCACTTTTTAGCTTGCGGGATTGAAATATCTTGATATTTTCAATTAGAAAAATTACTTTGTATCCGTTAATCGTACTAGTTTTAGCTACAAAAATTATCATTAGAGACAGAATTAGAATTTTTTTTTAATAAAAATTAAAAATGTATAGTTTAATACTCATATACAAATAATTTTTTTCATTGATAGCTAAATGAAATTTTCAGACTAAAATTACTTTCAAAACATATATTTTCAAGAATTATATTTTGGGGTGAGTGGGCTGCAATCTTAATGCATCCGCCATGACCACTACAACCTTTGCTTATAACATAAAAAAAAAAAAGAAAGGGAAAAGTTCATATAATATACTTCAAGAAGAGTGATGTTCACAAGAAAATAATAGACGAAAAAGTAAGAGTGCACTTTTCGGTATGCGAATGTGATGTTTCTTGCATTTGGAGCTCTTTTTACCAACAAAAAAGCAAAAGAAAGACGAAGAAATAATTTAGTTACATGTAATTGCTTTCAATCCCTTTTTTTTTTTTTAACGGCAAAAATCTCATTCTAAGTAGAATCATATTAGATTTATCTAAAATTATAATCGGATCTTAGGATGTAACGGAGTGTCCTAACGCATGCTCTAATCAATCAAAAGTCAGATAATATTTATGATAATAAAAAAGTATAAATTTAAACTTAATATGTTTAATTATATAAATTATTATTCAACAATTTTACTCCATTTTTAAATACTACGTACGTAACTTGTATTTAGTGATACACTTCTCGTGGTCTTTGCTCTTGGAATATTTGGGGGCGCATACGACGGTGGTGGCTCCCATTTTAGTTACACTACTTTTTGCTTTGTAACGTAACTTCTAAACTTCCTCAATCCACATGGCACTCACAAAAGTAAAAGCCATGAAAATCATGAGATCACACAAGCTGCTAGCTGGAAGTCCCAATCCAGTGTGGCCGCATTTACCAGCTTATCTGTGATCCCACACCTATATAACGTGCATTGATGACTCATTAGCTAATCAATTATTTAATTAATTGCTCATGGTGCATCTAATTACTGTTTACTAATCACAGCACATGTCATTTCAGATATCTCCTATCCTAATGCATGAACGAACAGTCACTGAAATCAGTTGCAGCAAAAGATTATGTTGAGCATAATAGGCAAAATATCAATATTTTTTTGGACGATCGTGATGAATACTTTACATGTAAAATATCATTTGTGATCCTATTATTTGGTTACATGCATAGGATTGTGTGCATAAGCATTTATCTTATAATGTCTCTAAGCTTAAAGACAGTATGAGATTATAGTAATTAAGCGTAAAAAGATTACAAATTAATGCATAAACAACAATTACACAAGGAAAGTTTTAGCAAATTTATGGACTGTCATCTTGACTAGGAACATTATCAAAAAAAAAAATTTGAAAAAGTTTCGTACTTCACGAGTATATTTTATTACTGAAAATTATAACTGTATCATAATTTCATTATTATTAATCTCCTAACGTAATGTTAAAGCAAATCCAAATCCGGTATGGAACAGTAATGAAATGGACAGGTAAGAAAAGTTGTTCATGTTGGAAGAATAAAGAAAACCAATGACCTTTTTTGTCACTAGCTCAATTACCTTCCAATGCACGCATCTCCCAACTCTTTAGTTTTTTTTCCCTCTCGTATATATTGACTCAGCCTCTTAGCCATCTCTCTCATTTCATTTCTAGTCCACAACCTCTTCACCTTCCCTCCAACCCTCCCAATCTCCCCCCCAACCAACCCCCAATAACCCATAACCATGTCCACAGATCTAGAACTCCCTTCAGACTTCATTGAAGTTCGATTACCAACCATAAAGATTGAATCTTCACAATCATCTGATGTTACTAATGATTCTAATGGCATAATTCAACCGGTACCGCAACAAGGCTCTAGCGATGAAGATGAGTGCCACACGCCAAGGTCTCCACAACATATGATCCCCAAGGTGTTTAGCTGCCCACCAGCTCCAAAGAAGCCGAGGCGTGTGCCTTCATGCAAGAGAAAATTATCTCATCAGCTGCAATTTTTCGAGATCGTGGCAAGAGATGAAATTGAGTCGTTTTTCAGGAGGGTTGACATGAATTCAAATGGTCCCACAAAACGGAGGTGCTTGGTGTAAATACATGCCCGGGCTTGGTCACTGCGACCCCCTTTGTGAGGACTCATCCTTTATCCTGAAGTTACGGGGCCCTTCTTGCAATGAAGAAGAATTATGTATTTATTACACACGTTATATGTGAATTATTTGAAACCAGCTTCAAGATCATGAAATAAGTCAATCGGGATCTTGAATTATAGGTTCACTTGAATCATGAGAACTATCCATTTTATTTTTGTCTAATTGGCTTCATTTTTTCGTTAAAATATTTTTTTATCTCTTTCATTTTCATTCCGATATGAATTTTTCCGTAATTGTATTTCATTGGTGTAAGAAATGATACAAGCTAGAATACGTACGATGTTTAAAGTATGTGCACATTGAAGAATTGGAGTGGGAGAGGAAATTACAAGGCTAGACGATATGTGGTGCATGTATTTACTTATGAATTTAGAATATTTGATTATAATAAATCATATCGCTACTGGACCCTTTCAATTAATTCTTAGGTGTGATCACTTGCGTTTTGATGAAGGAAGGGAGCTGAAAGCTTTTTTCATGTGTTGCATTTTGTTTATTGTACATATTAATTATTTTCTAGTTGTAGTAAGATGGTTGATTTTGTATTATATCTCTTTGACAATAATTGTTGAATGGTTGACACAGCTTTGGGATTGATAAACATGATTCGAATTTCTTCATATCATTTTTATTAATGAGAGAGAGAGATATACATGGAGAGAGGTGTTTGCTTTCATTTTTTTTTTTTTTTTGGTCGAATGTTTGTTTTCATTCATGTAAACAAACGAGGGTGGTTTGTCTTTAATGATAATTCTAAATTTTAAGAACGAACACACCTTGCTTTCACATGGTGCTTTTACGTATTAAAGAACATGTCAATACATATATATATATATATATTTTAATGACGAGAAACTCAATTTAATAGTATGATCATATTAGATTCATTAATTTTAAAATTACAAATTTGATAATGTAATATCACGTCCCAACGTATAATGAACACGTTCACTTCAACTCAAAGGTCATAGTACCTACTCTAATCACTCTGACTTATGATTAAGACTGTTGCAAACTTGCACATCATATTATAATGTTAAGCTACTAATTAATAAACAGGTTCATGGAAAAATTGTTTAGAAGTGTTTTCCCCTACGTGGTAACTAAGATGTTTTCAACGAGAGCAAAGAAGAGAATAATATAGATGCTATTTTGGAGCACTTCTATTGTCGATCAGAAAAGATTTATGTCTTAATTAAGAAAACTTATTTAGATTAAATTAAAAAATAGAAAAAAATATTATCAATTATTTTTTTGTAGGAATATGTAAAAAAAAAAAATTACCCGGTTCACTTGCAAGTTGATTTTTGTAGGGAATTTAATGTATATTTCTTAAAAAGAAACATAAGAACTTTTGCACAAAAGATTGAACAACTTTCCTTTCTTTGGGAAAATATCCCATGTTATGATCAGTCGTATGTGTTCTATTTTTGATACCATGGGAAACACCTTACGATCGGATACGACAACTTGGTAAACATTATTCTTGATCATTTCACCGTAAATCCTGCAGTCACCTTCCTACACCAATGGGTGATCATCCGTTGTGTGCAGTCAAGCTCCTAAGATGCTACGATTGGCCTCACAATCACAACAATAGGTAAGTGAAGAGTTTGATCACAACATAACCTTAAAAAAAATTCAAACCTGTTTTTACTAATTATTCGCTCACTCCTTTTACCACTTGAACTACCTCTTGGGGCTTCTCAAATTATAGTTAGCTAGGTTAGAATGGTTCCACTATTAACATTAAAATGGAAATAAATTGTTGATGGGCTCTCAAAATGATTACAGTCTTGATGAAACAAAATTGGCTAACATATTAATTATAATTATAATCCAACTAATACACCGGGTCATAACCAATTCTATTCAAGAATTAATTAAGCATGCAACAAAAATAACCAAAATAGCAAAGAAAATATCCGTTTGGTCTCTAGCTTTATGTTGCTATAAGTTTCTTTTTTCAAGCAATTGATATTGACTGAAGGGTCATAATCGTACCTGCTATGATGGCTTAATTTTCTGTAATTAGCTTCACTCTTACGTGTCTCGATATATAAAATGGATTGCTACCAATGCCTAGATTGCGGATAAATAAAAATTTTATTGATAAAACCTTTTCAATTGTAACAAATATCTTACGAATTTATGAACCATTCTTAGATTTGAATCTCAAAATTTTATTTTTCTAATGACATAAGAAAATACAAATTAATACAAGTTGGCTAATTATCAATAAAGTAGATTAGCAACCTTTTAAATACTAGATGCTCATGGCAGGCTGATTGGAGAAGATAATAAATAATATAACAAACTCCTCTCTAACAGTTTAAACTTTTAGATAAGGTGGTAACTTAACATGGTATTAGAGCCAAGGTCATGAGTTTAAAACTCACCGCCACCCATTTATACAAACTGTCTAAGTGCAAGGCTCAAAAATTAACTTCGTCTCTACTTGCGGGGGCGTGTAGAAGATACTTAAACTTTTAAATAAAGTGATAACTTAACACTGGTTAAGGAAATCAGAAGAGAAGAACATTCTTGTTTTGGTGCGATAAAGTCCGAAATTGTGGTTCGAACTCAAAATATTACGATGGGTCTTTGCAGAAGAGAAGAATATTTACGTGATCAGCTTAAACCATAAGCTACATCTCATATCTTCATCTTGACGAAATTAATAAAGATGGTGAGGGTACTATGAGAGAGAGAGAGAGGGCGTATAAAGAAGGTGAGAATAATCTGATTAAAGTTGAATTACTATAACAATCACGTGCTTAGAGACATCATTAACATGGCGATCTGAGTGATTTTATTAAGCAGCCTAGTACTATATATTAAGAATATCTTCTCTTTTCTTGGTGGACTATAAAGAAGAAATAGATACCATTTCCAGAAGAAATTTGCAGACTGTGATCAGCTTCATGCAATTAGATGATACGAAATTTAAAAAAAAAAAGAAAAAATCTGATATAGTCTATACTTTCTGACGTGTTCAATAAAGAAAGCCACGTTCCAAAATGAAAGTTGATAATTATGTCATAAAGTGCATGGGATGATAAAAATATAATCAAACTAAATCAAACTAAGTTTTATTTCACTAGGTGGGTCATTTATATGAATTTGATTATATAACTCATTTATATTGAAGATCATCTCCTCTATCAATCGCGTCTCATACACACAGATATACCCAATAATTTACTATGCAAAGAGAAATATGTTATAGTAATAACTGATAACTTAATATCATGTCCCTCAAGGGGTAGCTTAGTTGGTAATGAGATGGAAAGTCCATGCTTTAGTATAGGTTCAAATTTCTTTACCTACTAGGTGAGTCTTTTCAATAATCTAGTGCATATGTTGGGGTATATCACTACACCTAAGGTTTGGCCACTTTAGGTGAATCCAAAGGGTTCTACCTATTAGGTGTCCAATGTTAAAATAATAATAATAATAATAATAATATCATTAAACAGAAATAGTTGACAAGAGAGTTAAGTTCGATCAGTAAGAATAATCCTCACTTGAGATCTAAATGGTTTCAAGTTTGAGTTACTTAAGGGTAGGTGAAGAACCACTGTTAATCCCCTTTTAAGAAAAAAAAAAGAGTAGTCTATACAAAATCAATCCAAAGTCTTTCTTACGTATTGTTGCCCTTTATTACCGGAAATAAAACTGGGGAAAGGAAAAGAAAATCTGAGAAAAGTGACAGGTAAAAAGGTTCTTAATCCAGCATTTTGTACTTAAAGGATCCCCTCCGGTTTGCAAGGTAAGGCAAGTGTGGTACATAATGAAAGACGTGATTTTACATTACAAGAATGTAATGAATATAGCTTTACGAGTACATGTTGATATTTTACTTTCCAAAATACGAGAAAATAACATTTTGCTCGTTAAATTATTAAGGGATTAGTGAGGCTAAATTCGGGAAATTACTAACCGAAGAGTGCGTACCTTCTTAGTGGCTCACTCTTTAGAGGCCTTAACCTACCCGTAACCAGATGCTAGTCCAAAAATTGTGCCTCAAAAAGAGTTTCATTGGGTGCAAATGTCTTAATTAGCACCATGTAACTACGGGAAAAAGTTACAAAAAAATCGATCATTTTGTAACTATTGAGCGCTATATGAAAGAATTAATGTGAACTCCACTAGCGCGGGTCCATGCGAATGACATCGAACATGGTTGTTGTTAGAAAGCGTGACTGTGCAGCTATGTTAGTAGAAGCAAATTAAGATGACATGCTCTTTCCATCTTCTGATCTTCATCATCTAGTGCAATATACATAGCCATAGGCATGCCAGTACAAATGAAAATCCCCTCTCAGTAAGAAAAGGTACTATACAAGTGTCAACAACTTGAAAATTCATTGTAATAGGAAAAGGGGGTATCATCTCACAAGGATCCCAGGGAGATTTTATTATTTAATTCAAATGTCATCGTGCTACACTTTTATAATAGGAGCGTCAATAATCCAAATTTCTCTTGTAAATATTACTACCAATGTACTGTATTATACAAAGCCATGGTGGTACAACGCTGAAAAAAGAACACAAACATTGAGGCATCTCTTATAACATCTGCTTTGAATTTTATGAACACTACTAGATGCGGGTCCATCTATGGAGAAAAGTCTTGGGAATAATTATCATTTCCAATTATCAAGTATTGTGTTATTGGTGCATGGGACGTAGAAATGATAACGGTTCAGATAATTATAAAAAATGACAAAATCGTAACAAAATTTTTTTAGCAAATCAATAACTATAACTATAATAAAAACCTAACGGTTTTTAAACCTAATAATTATAAACGTAACCGTTAAGTATTTAAAAAACGGCGATTAATCTTAACCGTAACCGTTTAACTAAAAAATAATTACTTTAAATAAAAAAATGTAAGAAAAATTAGTTTAAATGTAAAGAAACTAAAAATAAAAGAATCTAAGTTAATGATAAAACTTGAAATAAATTACATAATAATTTTATGAGCAAAAATCAAAATCAATAAGTTATGCAAAGAGAAATTCATTCTCAAGCGCCAAGCGAGAAATGTCTCTTCTTTCGTTTCAACAAGTAAAGATAACAATTCTTAAGAGTATAAGTATTGGTTTAATAAACTTAACTCATCTCTTTTAATTGAACTTAGTTCACTTTTTTTTAATTGAGTTTAGTTTAAATTTTTATCATTGTACTTACCAATTTTAGTTAGTCTTTTATTATTTTAATTGTATATATATATGTTATATTTTTTTATTAAATTAATAATCGAGTTTTAATTTTTTTTAATGTCAAAACCAAAACTTATCGGTTTATCCATCAGTTTCCCTTTATAAAACCAAAACCCTAACGGATTCTCCTTCAGTTTTTGTTATCGAATTTTTATCGGGCGGTTAACCGTCGATTTCGGATAAAGTAAGTACCCATTGTCATCCCTACATAGAGCATGAGACACACGTACCAAAATTATTTGTTATGTCACATGCACTAGAGATAGACTTAATCGTCGAAAAGACGGTCCATCATATGTGGTGGACGTCAAAATCACTCTACATAATAGAGGCCTCATTTCATAGTCTAAAACCAAGCCGAACAGGCCAACAATAGCATAATTTTCGTCCAGATTCATAGACTAATTTTGTCAATAGAAATCTACTGTCTTATGATTATATTGTACGTCTTTCAATATCCCCAAATTCCATGGTCATCTTTTCTATGCTTGTAATTTTCTGAAATCGACTAGTCATAGCCTTATGGTCCAGCAATACATATAATGGAATTCTTATACAATGACTTAATATAAATTGGACAGACTAACAACCACGTACGTAACCATCCCCCACCTGGGGCCACCTCCATGCATGGATGGTTTCCAAAAAATTGCTAATTATTCTTCGTTGATAAAACTATAAATTAATAAAAATAAAAATAAAAAACTTCTATTTTGAGACCGTGACCCATCATTTAGAATATACCAAAGTTATGATACATGACTGCCATACTTTCAGGCCCATAGATGGAGATATATACTCGGACCAACTCAGATCTCAGGTGGTAGTCAAGGCAGTCGATATGTGCTTTGTGCCACTCGTAGTCTTCAAATCATTCTTCCGTGTGAAAATGGTCCTCTTACGCGCATCTAGATCAAAATATAGTTCATGCATCTATCAATGTCAGTGATGGTGACCAAAGTCTTTACGTCCTGCTAACTACAGAGACAAAAGGAAAGAAGAGAGGGAAGATAACCCCAGAAGGATTGGCCCAAAAGGTGCTGAATGAGAAGAAATAGGGAACGGTGACACCATGCAAATATGGATCCATCATGACATATACCGTTATAAAAGAGATCCAATAGTTCTCTCTTCATTACTTGCACGACAAAGATTTGGATATACAAGGAATTTTGGGGCCATATCAGGCGATCGAGAGACAACCAACAAAGCCCGCAACCTTTTGATTCTAATCCGTTCACCAAAGATATTATTAGTTCACGTCCCAGGCAAAAGGAATGATGACAGAAACATGGAAAGAATAACAATTTTATTTAGGAATGAATGAACAAAAGGTGTTACTTTGTCATTCCAAGTACACCATGCACAACATTCAACATATAAGTGGAAGAACAGAGGTGACCTAAACACTCTACAGATAAGAACTCGAGGGGCAGACAGACATGGATTGACAATGGCTCCTCAAAAACTTATCACTCACTCTTCCTAAGTCTTTTCCCCTTCTACTCCTTTATTTACAATATGGAATAAGCTCGGACTACCTCAATGATAGGTGCCCGACACAATGGACACTTTCCTCCACCTCTAACCAATTCGTTTGCACATTTTGAGCACGTACACATGTGGCCACATCTGCAGAAGGAGCAAACCGTGTTATATAATTTTCTTGATAGAGTAAAGAAAGCAGATTATAGCTAATGATTTGTAATGTTTAGGTCTTAGTTTTTTAAATCTCTTAGCAGATTACTAGTATCATTTGCTTAAAAAATTATATATATTTCCAATCTTCCACAACCTGTGAATATTGCCAAAATCATATACCTGTACAATAGGGAATCGATGTGGTTATCACAACAGACGCAGCAAGTACCCTTTCTCACGTGGCACCACTTAGAACCATCTTCTGAAGTCTCTGCAATCTCTGAAATAGATTTGAATTCATTATTACTGAAGAACTGGAACACAAAAGGATAATAGAAGTTTGGAACTCTCCAAGGGAAGTGTTCGCAATTTAGTTCTCTCAAAAGCTCTGTGCAACATAGAATACATGTTAAGCACACAAACCTTGCCCACCAGCTGACCGATTCAGAGCAGCTGAAACTTCCTGTCTGACAGAGCGCTGCAGTTCTAGTTGCATGTCCATGCATGCTTCTAACATTCTCTGCATATGATTCATACCTTGCTGAAGTCGAGCCATGTCTGTTCTCAGATCATTAATCATCTCCCATTCCTGCTCCAAATCAGGTACATACACTAAGTCCAAACAAATATATACAGAAATCCTGAAAAGACATGACTAAGACAAACAAAACCATGGACAATAACTTTTTATCCTAAAGATGATAGTGAACAATATTATTTTCAGTTAACCATTAGAAGAGGCATTCACTGTTCAATGAAATAATACAATAATCAACGAGAAGAGAGAAATGCTCGCCATGAGGGTGGAAGGCAACCAAAAGTGCATTTCACAACTTAAGTACTATGCTGCACCAAATTGTATGTTAAAATGACTCACAAGTTCAGAACGATGTACACTGTGACGAGGCCAGTTAGAATGATGCAGATCCTGGTGCCAGAGCGGCTGAGGTGGTGGCACAGGAGGAGATGGTAATACCAATGAAGGTCTACCAACAGCATCATGCTGATCCTCATTTTGGTCATCATTTGGCTGTTCCTCATCACGTTCTGGAGAAGCAGGAATAGGCAAGTTTCTATGCAGATCCCAATCAATAGGAGCATGGCCTTGCCTTTCTACATATGACCGAATTAGTTGATCCAAGCTCTCACGGAAACCACTTCGAAGAAGATTGGAGACACTCCTCCTAGAACAAACAGAAATTTTCAAAATCTGGAAGAAGAATAAGCCAAGCCTGAAATGCATAAACATGAAGATGACATAAGTTTAAGCAAACTATTATTACCTGCTCAAAAGCTCCCTGAGTTCCATACTGTACACATTATCATCATCTGGTGGATGAAATCTATTAAGTCTTCTATATGGAACAGAACGCCGCATCCTTGGAGGATCAGAAGGCCCTTCTGACCAGTTCTGCACAGCTTCTCTAGACCCATCCTCTTGCCAAACCTCACGCGTTTCTTGCAAGTGGCGCTCATCTCCACTATCATTTCGTGCTCTTTGCAGGGGCCAATTTGTCGCTGAATTTTCTTGCCAATTTCTACCTGCATCCTGCAGAGTGCTATCTCTCAATTCATTAGATGCATTGGGAGCTGACTCTTGCTGGGTTGTTCTTTCATCAACTATCGTTTGTTCCTGCCAACCCCTTTCATGGTTATTATCAGCAGCCTGTAGATTTGTACTTTGAACAGCTGTACTGATACCCACATGTCCTGTATGCTCTGAGATCTGATGACTATTGGTCTCCTGACTCCTCGACTGTAATTGCTCCAAATTTTCTTGTTGAACTTCCTGTGAAGTATTTGCAGGAGCCTGGTCATTTCTAGAATCACCATCATTGTAGTTAGATGAGGTTTCAGGATGACTGCTTACTTGACTAAGAACTATATTTTCCAATCTGGATCGAAAACCTTCCCTGATTGAGACAATTAAATTATCTGATCAGTCATTAAATCACATAAAATATCATTTATGACATAGGAAAGCATAAGAGGCCTCCCTCATCAAGATATTTAAAATGCCACCCAAAGATAACCAACATGCATAATCAACGAGAGACAAGAATGAAACACGAAGCAAATAACCACTTAAACAAAAAGAAAAAGAGGAAAGAAAAAACCAGGGAATGAAGCTCCAGAAGCGAAGGAAAGAATCAACATCTTCAGAACAATATCGAACACCTCCAAGCATACCAGACTCAACTAAGGAAGACGGGTAATTTTAGAAGGAAGAACAAGGTAGGTACCATGCCCAGTGGTAATCCAGACATGGAGATATCAATCAAACCTTAAAAATATACCTAATCAGCTTAACATACAATATCCAAGAGTTTCTTCATCTCTATAACAAAACCAACATAGTAATCTTCATTCCATTTCAATTGATAAAGAATGATGCACCAGCGGGCCAACAAAACATAGAAAAGCTTATGTAGCTAGAAGCTTCTAGATCCAAAACAGAGCAAAACAAGGTTAAATTACCTGCAACCCAATGAAAACCTGTGCTAAACAGGGTCCAATTGTATGCTACCATTACCAACCCAGTATTTCTCCCAGCACATCCACTATAAGTCATAATAGAAAGATATCAACTAGCAGCCACCAAGCACTGATAAGAATCCCAAGTCACCGGTTATCTAATCACTCTAGACTGATCCTTTCTCTGAGACGGTTTGCATATTCCATTTCTTCCAAGAGGATAGTCACCTAAATTATTCACTAAGTGGCTTCATGCCGTAAAAGTTTTACCCCTTTGCATCACAACCCTCTTGTTTCAGCCCATCCCATCCCACTTAAAATTTATCAACTTCTGTATGCCTTACTCCAGCAAAACAATATCTCAAACAGAAACACCTGGAGCAGAGTAGGACAGGAGCCTATAGATGAAACAGACTATACCGCAACAAGGAGAAACTAACACCACTTTGTTCAACATTTGACAATAAAAGAACACACTAAACTTTCTTGGAAAGTATTGTAAACCAAATGCAACTGAAATCAACCCTTTCCTTTGAAAACTCAAACAGATATATACCCATCCTCAGTAGCATCTTAGTGGTTCAGAACAGAGAACTGGTAAGTGGCCCTGCACCACCTCAAGAATAGTCCTCAAACAAGCTCGTCTGACAATCTTGTTACAAGATATTGCAGTCAAATACATCTATTCTCTTCAAGTTCTACTTTATCAACTACCAGGATGGCAATCCACGTTTTGATTTCCAGTCACATATGCATAAAGACAATGTCTATCAAAAGTAGCTAATTCTGCCACCGGAAATGAAGATTGTGTCAGAGATATAAATAACTTTTAAGTTTATCCGAACTAACCAGTACAAAGAGTCCGACCATATCCCAATGACACTAAATTTAGCAAGTGACTGCAGGACAAAAATATTGGGAAAAAGGAGGGGAAACCCCCCTCAAGCTAAAAATATTAACCAAACAATTAAGATACCATTCATGAAATGAGGCACATACCTCAGACCTGAGACAGTATGCCTTTGCCTTAACTGAACTAATTCACTTGCTGCCACTGAAGGCCGCCTTTCATCCTCAACAGGCCTTTCATTTCGCAAGAATCTGCCTCGAAGTAGTGACTAAAAAAAAGAGTTAAACAATGTAAAGTTAGAAACTGATCTAGAATATCCTTTCCATAGATTGACTGACAATTAAACGGCTCTCCAATGCTTGTGACATAAAAATGTAAACAGTAACTCAACTTCTTTATTATTATTATTAAATACAAGAATGGTGCACTATATGCTGTACTCATTCGGTGACTAAGAAAAATCTCTTTCCTGTTGTTTAATTAATATGTAACTAAGAAAAGAATTTACAAACAGGTTAACATTATTTGAACACCTTGAAATTATGATGGTCTTAAAAACAAGATTCTCCACAACAAAAAATTGTTAAACTCTATCAGAAAAAACAAATGCAAAAGCATGGTAAATCTAATAAGACAAATCCCCTGGAACAACGCCAACCACTTAGTTTTAGGATTAGTTGTTCAACAATAGATTGACAAATGTGTTATAACCTTTTTATCTCAGGCCTAAGCCAAAGAGCCAACTGCTGTTACATGAATCAGATGGGATAAGAGAATCATTACAATTCATAACTCTTGAAAGAGTGAGTACTAATCTAGGTTAACGGAGAATGACCACTCATCTCCTATTAAGGAAATGAAAAGTTGGTTTTGGTCCACATTGAAGAGCAGATCTTAAGTAACTCGCACAACAGAAACAAGTAGGCTTCAGAAGTAAAGGCCGAGAAAGCATGACCACATATCACTCATTGTCATGCATATAGTATTTATATAATGAAAAAGAATTGAAGAATAGGAAACAGTTTGACAATGGGAAAGAAAAGGACAA
The DNA here is from genome assembly GCA_037974665.1 of Ehretia macrophylla. NCBI lineage: Eukaryota > Viridiplantae > Streptophyta > Magnoliopsida > Boraginales > Ehretiaceae > Ehretia > Ehretia macrophylla. Next base: position 66,065,725 of record CM075769.1, read on the forward strand.
GCATTAAAGACGAGCAACAAACCTGAATACGATTACGATGAGCAAAGTCAGAAACAGCACGATGCTCCAACAAGTTCTGAAGTTCTCTTTGTCTTTCTCTCTCAATCCTTACAAGCAAATCAATCAGAGCTTGTCTTCCACGAAGCCTCAGCAGGTCCCTCCGAATATGCTCAGGCTGACTCTCTTCCTGGTCAATAGCTGACCCTTCACGACCAATGTCAACTTGACCATGTCCAGTGTTGTGTTCTTGTCTCTGGCCACCACGAGCGCCTCTTTGCTGACTTTCCATCTGCACCCACTCCCTCACAATTCTCACCCTTTCACGCTCTGTTTCTCCAAGCCATTCCTCTCTAGGACGACCAGACCTCCTGGTAACATTAGATGAATGGTCACTGATGCCACTCTCCATCCATCCACGAACTATTTGCCTAACCCTCTCCCTCTCAACTTCACCCAGATCAGGAGAAGGCTCACGACTAGAATTGTCATGCTCCCTGGTTTCATTCTGTGGGACAGGAGCATGAGACCAAGCTGCATAGTCATTCTCACTTTCACTGGCTTCTCCCAAACTACCCTGGTTATCACTTTCTCGGCTTTCTGACATATTTGTACTCGAAACAGTTGTATTGGACTCCAAACTCCTCTGCTGCCTCAATCTCTCCCTCACCCTCTCCCGGGCACGATTCAGCACGTGCTCATCCTCCAACTCACGCCACATCTGCAAAATAGAAGAAGCCTGCGTACTTGGCCTCTCGACATTGCCCTGACTCCTTGATGTCGGAGACTGTGATTCGCTCAAGAACGACGAATCAAGCATTGAAACAGTATGCAATCCCGCGAGCGCCATCAATTCTGACTCGCGATTCCTCCTCTCAATCGTGGTAATCATCTCCTCCGCCTGCCTGGCAGCCCACTGACTCAAAATCCTAGAATGACGCCTTCTGGCAGCAGAAGACTCAGCCAGATCATCCCCCTCAAGATCCGACCTTCTCCTCCTCCTCACAAGCTGATCACCCTCATCACCCTCATCCTCAGTACTACGTGCAGAACTACACGAAGCAAATGACATACAATCGTCCAAATGGCCACGCATCAACTCCTCTAACCCCCTTTCAAAATCAGAATGTGCATCGCTTGCCGTACTTTCCGGCTTCTGTTGCAGTTGTTGCTGCACATCTGTCATTTTCACCCACACTTAACACTAACCTAAAACACGCCCCTATATGTGCTACCACCACCAGCACCGAAACCTAATCAACAATAGCCAAAACACAAAGAATCCACTTTTCCTCAACCCAATAGCAAACTTCAATAAACACATGCCAAAGAAAAAAAAAACACACACACACGCACACAACGCTAACCTAATTTAGATCAAATTTTCAATGAATTAGCACAAAAGAGTAGCTTTTTTCCAACAAATTATCCGCATTTTGCCATACACATCACTGATCATTATAAAAAAACGAGAAAGATTACATTTTTTCACCAATATTGCTCAATATGCACTGAAATAATACGAAATTGTGTGATATTAAACAAAATTAAGATCTAAAAAAGCTGGAAAAAGATAAAGTAAAGTGAGGATCACATGAGAAAAAAATCTAGGTCAAAGAGATAACGTACCTGTGAAGCTTCTTTGAGTGTTGTTACGTTACAGTGTGATTATAATCAAAACCCCAACTTTTAACACATTACTTCCATTTCTGTGTGTGTAAACAATACATGAAGAGATGTTGAGAAAGAGAAAGAAGCAGAGAAGGGGAGGTGTGAAATATAAGAAAAAGAAAACCGGGTAAAAAAATTAATAAATATCTGATTTTGTTTTTTTTTTATTTAATTTTTGACCGCGAGTATTTTGGGTCAGAGAAAGGGGAACAAAGCGGGGAGATGGACACGTCATCTTCTTTTTTGGTGTTTTTTAGAATTTTGTTTTTTGTCTTTTTTTTGGGGTTAATAATTTGGGTTGATGTCATTTTCCACATTCTTATTGCGTTGGACATATTAACAACAATGGCTCATTTTTGGAAAATTAACATAAAGAAGAATATCTCACTAACACTATATGTATTTACATATTTTAATTTTATGTTGCTATAAGTTGCTTCTAATTCTCTCATATATGTTCACCGAAATTATAACAAAGCTAATTTAATTAGGGTAATAAAATTATTTCAATATTTATGGAGAAAGAATCATTGTACGTGTGAGGTTTCTCTTTTTTTTATCTTTCTTTCTTTTTCGTACACAGTAACAACTTTGGTTTTGTATATTTCTCTTAGATAGGCTTCCTATGACTTCATTCCATTAACAAAATTATTCATTTGAGTGCTTAAAATAATCCTACTTTGAGTGTACCTAAATAATAGTCTCCTCTTGGACATAAAAAATACAAGGTAGAGTGGTAATAGATGATTTGGATAGTCAATCCTATCCTCTACTGAAATATATGTCACTCAAAGGATTAGAAATAAGTTACATATTTTTTTTCTTTTTTTTATTTAAATAGAGGCTTAACCGATGTACATCAACTGCGGTCAAACTTGACTTACCATAGATCATCAGAGGGAAAGTAATTCCTAGTCGCAAATTTTAATTGGGTAATATTGTAAAAAAATGGTAGAAGCCAGCTAATAGGCCAAAGCTACCCAATAAAAATGAAAGACCTTCACAAAGACCATTGGAAGAAGGTAGGGAGGGCGCTATCCATCGATGGTGAGAGAAGTAGGTACATTTGGCCAGCAAAAAAGAACCCTCATTCCTATTGATCATTTTCTCCAACCGTGTGCATGTCGAAAATTAATTAAGGCGTAGCTTCTTCACAATATCAGCAACCTCCACAAGGCTCCAACCATTTTCATTTTACACGTTTAACATTAAAAAAAAAAATTTATTTAAAGGAGGACTAAGCAGTATAACATATGTCAAAAGATGTTATTTATTAGGGTTGATCTTGCAATCTCTTACACTTACGACAAGAGATATACGTATACCTCTAAACCAAAGGTATGCATATTGGTATGTTTAACATAACTTAATGATGTTTTCTAAGGACTTACGAATTCTCCATCATGTACAATATATCCACCTCAAATAAGATTATGCATTTGACGATTCAAATGTTTATTAAATTTGAATTTAAATCCTACCCATTACCGTCTCTTATCCGTATCGAATAAGTTTAGCCTAAGGTTAAATTGGTGGCTCATTCATCGGGGAGGCATTCTCATTCTGGCATACAGAATACTTCGTTGAATGAGACTTGGGATTCCCACATGGCATGACCTTTCGGTGTTGTGAATGTTTCTCGATTTTGTAACGAGAGAAATCAGGTCCTTGTTTTTCTCTTACGAAATTTGTGGGAAATTCAAACTTGTTAGACTCCCTGTTTCAATGCCAATGTTGTTGATATCTGTATTCACCTCTATGTTGATTCCATGTGAAAAGTTTGCCTTTTCAGATTGACCAGTAAAGAATTTTTTTTATTTTGATTCATAGGAGATACAAAAGCCAATTATACAATAATTATTTTAAAGAATTTTTCACTTATTTTATCTTTCTTAATAAAAAAGTTCAACTATCGCGGGACGTTATCAATTCTGGAAGTACCAAAGGATTGTCGAATAATTTATAAATTTATTTATGGAGATTATCTTATGGACTGTCTAGAATAAACCTAGGAGCAGCATGGAATTAATAACATTTTTTTCTGTAGTTAGTACTCAGTACGTAGACACAAAGTTCATGCATGGTCCATATTTTTCAATTGTATCATAGCTTGAAGATCCTGTTTCAGTTCTTTTGGTAAGCAGCTTGACTATTACACTGTGTGCATTCATTCCATACATATCCAAATTTAACAAAATCCTAATAGCACTTCACTAGAACACGTTGTCTACTGCTTCTCTTCTGGCTTACAAACCAAAGTAGGTTACACACTTAATTTTTCCAACTCGCACATAGCAAAAATTTCGTACAATAAACTATAAATAACAAAAAGAAAAGGTTAAAAACATGTTGTCAGTACTTCTTTTCTTAATTTTGGTATATAAAAATTTATCCTAAATATTTATCATTTTAAAACCACCGTAAAATCAGACGTGAGCATTATAGACTAACAAAAGACAAACAATTTGAAAAATATCCCCCGATAGGGGGCAAAAAATGGAACACTTTCTTGTGATAGTGTTTATTTCACCTACTTAGGGTATCTTCAATGGTAAGAACTATTCACAAAAATTTACTATTTTTGGCTATTTTAGAGACCCGGATCTCTAAATTTAGAGCCAAAATAGATGGGGCCTACTACTTTTATCAACTTTTTGACCAAAATAGAGACCCAATCACTTTTTGGATCTATAAATTTAGAGCAAAAAAAGTAAATTGAGTCTCTATTTTAGCAAAAATCTCTAAAATTGTGTGGGCCTCATACATTTTGGCTCTAAATTTAGAGATCCAATCTCTAAAAATTATTAAAAATTATAAGTTTTTGTAAATAGTATCTCCCATTGGAGATACTCTTAAGAAATGGTCCCTGTTCCTCGTTCTTTTCCATTTATTTGGGTACATATTGAAACCCTGCACACAAAAAGCAGACATTGGAACAAGTTAAGCAATAATTAAAGCCCTCTCATGATGGTTGAACAAGATTATCTTAATTGTTTCTCTCAAAAAGTCAAGAAAGTTATTGAAAATGATAATTAACTGCAATTGAGAGTTTACATACTTAGGCACTTCTCATTGGCCATACTTTCAACAAGAATTATTATCTTAATTGTAACATTTGATGGAGAGTTTCCGACCAAAAAGAACATGATGAAAATAGTTAACATAGTTACATAATGAGCTTTGCCAACTTTTCACTTTGGGAAAAACATTCTGCCATGGCACTAAACATTTGGTCTAGTTCTATAGTTCTTGTTTTGCATACGAGAAATCTTAAAATTAATTTTTAAAGTGTGCAATATCTTTTTAAAAGTAATGTAAAATCAATTTAAATTTCTCTTTAAATAAAGAAAAAATATTTTTCTATGGAGGACATAATCGTGAAGACTTTTCGCGGTGTTTATCGTTGCTGCTAGATTACAATGATATCAATTTCCAATGGGTTAAAAGGGATGGAAATCGTGTCTGAGGTTGGATAGCTAGATGCGCTAAAATTGAAAATCTCTACCTAAATTGGTTGTACAGTTTTGCAAACGGATCGTATCTTGCTAATGATTCCCCTCAAGTGTTTGATGGATGTAACTGCTCTCATCAATGAAATCATTTTTCTGAAGAAAAAGAAAAAAAAAAGAAGAAGATGGTGACAACATTCATGACCACATATCCTACCGTATGTCATGCGAGCTACGGTGTGTGTTTGGAATTTAATATGCATCATCATCCCATTGATGATGTTTATATATATTATGATAATAATATATACATCCGATAAGTATATATTTTCAGCTTAATTAATTTAGGTAATGATTTTCATCTAAGCACATGTTTTGGGAGGGATTACCGCTTTAAAATATTTTTCCTTAAACATTGTGCATAATGAAAATTACATGCACTAAACTATTATTTTTTATTATGAGAGTGCAATAAGCTCATGCACATAAACGTGTCAGTTGATAAAATTAGACAAAGAGAGAAATCTAAAATCTACCTAATTATGTAAAAAGATCAGGCACGATATTTTTCTAATAACCCGAGATTATCCATAGAGGAGATGAAATGTTGGATAATCAAGAAAAATGCATATGCACATAGATTAGGTAGAACTTGTGCACAAGCCATACCGCAAGAACATTGTCATGTCAAAAACAAAACCAGTAAGGATACATGCATGTGTGCCCATTGCCGTCAAGACAAAACCAGTAAGGATACACCAGAACGTGTAGTCATGTTAGATGATTAGTTCCATCACCTATTCACCTGTATATATTTTGTCTCCCTCTGCATCTCTCTTATCACTTCCACGAGTCTAGCAAAAATCCATCTTCAAGAAGCCAGAAAAATCATTTATTCCATCAAACATTACATTCTTGGAGCTACATACAAAAAGTCTACAAGAATTATTAACTTTTAGTCAGAAATGGTTGCTTCTTTGGGAATGAAAATTACATGCACGTCAATGGTTGATTTTGAGAGTTTTTGCGAGCTCATAACCACAAGTCTGCATGCGAGATTAGAATTGTAGTCACCTGATACTATTCGTAATGATCCATGCAAAACTATTAGTCAGCCCACATATTAAATCTAATCAATTAGTCCAAAATACTTACGTCCGTGTTGACAATATATAGTAATGAATTAAAAGTATCATAAATTAAACACATATTTTTTATAAAATCAATATAGGACGCGATGTATCAATTTCAATTGAGGTGCAACACAAGATCAGAATCCTAAGTTGTTGATAAACTTTGACGAGCATTGACAATGGAAACAAATATTGCAGTTTGGGTCCATGCCTCGTAAACAATCTCATGTAGCCGCAGCGTAACAAATGTCTAGTTCGAGCACAAGGAATATTATCCAGTTTTATCGCTTACACTTAACAATTTAGAAGACATGAATTTCTTAATTGGATTTCGTACCAACTCAGATACCAAGACATAGTAGCGTCTATTTATATCAAACTAATGAAAAATTCTTGAAAATGAAATGATTAAGTCGTATGTGTCATGGACTTTGTCCACGCTCACATTAGAGCCTGACAAGTCAGGATTATCGTTCACTAACCTGACTCGAAAACAAATAGTTCTACAAGATGTTAGTTGTAACTGAATACAACCCATAAGGGGGCCAAAAACATGAGATTGGACTTTCAAGCTTTAAGTCAGGACACCTATGAAGAAATCTCCTATAAGGGTCTCTTCTTTTTTTGCCTCATTTAATCCGTAAAAAGAAAAGTTATTTTTCCTGGTAAAGGACTCTCAATCAGATCAAAGAATAGCATTTGAGCATGTATATGTTTATCATAGATGCGCATAGCAGAAACTTCGTGACCCTTCTTTCGACCCGTACACCCTTGACCCTTTAGATAATTACATCCCTGTGCCGTAGATCGGGGAAGTACGATCCTTTAGTATTTGTTCGAGGACCTGGAGATTGGGATTGCTCAAAATGCAGAAGGGATCCCATAGCGAAACTGTATACAACATGTTAGTGGCCAACCATTTTATCCAACCAAAAGTTCTTCAGTTTATCATTTTGGAAGAGAAGCAAAACTAGCTCGTGGTCCAGCACCTCAATAACTGCATCTAAGTGAGTAAATGCACTGATTGAGTCCCTTTGTGTGCTATCACACAATTTTTCGTCTTTTTTGGTATGATAGAAACTAAATTTGAATTCAAAACCTCGTTTTAAAATAGGTCGGCAAAACCTCATTTTACAATAGCTCATTCAACTAACTCTTCTTGGGTGTCTATCACATGATATTGTTTTAACAATAGAAGCTGCATTCTGAACCCAATCAGCGGCAAGGGACTCCTGGAAAGAACTAACAATATTCAGAATCAAATGAAACAACCTTATAATAGAGCATTATATTAGAGAACAATCTTACATCAAAATATCACCAAGATCAAATACTTCTAAAGCCACAGAGTTACTCTGTTTTCATAAAACGATCTAGTTATTGCCAATTACTTTATCTTGATTTGTGGGGTAATGATTCATTAAAATGAGCTGGCAGATATGAAATATAGCACGGAAAATTATTAATCCAAAGCGAGAGTTTCCTCAGAACTAGGTGCCTATCCGATCATTATAGTACTCGAGGAAGAAGCAGCTGCCAACACCTTGCAATTAAATCCACAAATTTCTAAATGAAAAATGCATAGGAAATATCAACTAAACGCAACACTAATTTCATTGCAGTGTTTGGCTCCAAAATTGTTTGATTGTAATACCTAAAAGTGAAATATTATCATTTTATTGAAAGCAAATTTATCACACAAGAACACACCCAATGAGATTACATGGCCAAACAAAAATCATAAATTGCAGATAAATCAAACATAATTACTGAAAGCAAATTTCATTCATAGCTAGTCAACAAACATCATCCAAACATGAAATTTCAAAAAAGCACCTAAATGTAACGCATTTTTACATAAATGAAACCCTAATTTCAAACCTAAACATAAAACAGCCCTAAAATGCTTAAGAGCTAGTGAATTTGGTAACAGCCTTGGTGCCTTCAGACACAGCGTGCTTAGCCAATTCACCAGGCAAAACAAGCCTCACAGCAGTCTGAATCTCCCGAGAAGTGATCGTCGGCTTCTTGTTGTAACGCGCGAGACGCGAAGCTTCCTGAGCGAGCTTCTCGAAGATGTCGTTGATGAAGCTGTTCATGATCCCCATAGCTTTGCTTGAGATACCTATGTCTGGATGCACCTGTTTCAGCACCTTGAAGATGTAGATCTTGTACGTCTCTACGCTCTTCTTCGATCTCTTCTTCTTCTTGTCCGTCGCGGCTGCGCCAGCTCCGCCTTCTTTCGGGAGTTTCTTCCCAGCTTTTGGCTTCTTCTCCGCCGGGGCTTTCTCGGCGGTGGCTGGTTTCTTCTCCGCTGGCTTCTTCTCTGCCTTCGGTGCCATTGGAAATTAAAGGCCTCTGTGTGTGTGGGGGTGTGTGTGAGAGAGAGAGAGAGCTAAGATATTTGTGTGTTAGGAAAAGCGTGGGTTTGGATTTGTTTATATAAGGGTTTGGAGGTGGGACATGATTGGTGGGTTTAGCGTGACGAGGATCGAATATTTGAACCGTCCGATTGAGATTGTTAAAGAACGGTAGAGATTGGCGCGGGTGGAAATTTGGAGGGTTCTTTGAAAATTGAATTTCGTACGCTTTTTTTTGAGACGTGGTTTCGTTTTCTGTGAAGAGTTTTCGGAAAAGGTACCATGGACGTAATTTTGCCATGTCAATAATAATTCGTTTTTTATAAAGGTAATTTAGTGTACAAATTTTTTGCCATGGCACAGAAATTTAAAATTTAGTATACCAACTTTAAGCTCTATATTGTAATATTACTTTAGATTTTATAAATTGAAAGAATAATCAAAACTACTTTGAAATATGTTACACCGTATTATCTAACATTTTTGTAAAATGTTGCTTCCTCAACTCAATTCGGACCCTTAGGTCACCGTGAAATCTTTACACTTCTAGTTGCTAGAATGAGAGGTAATCTTTTGTGAGTTGTCGTTCAAATTTGATTCAAGAAATGACTTAAATCGTACAATACGTATCAAATGTCACAAAAATTGATCTCATAACCGATATCATCTACTATAATTGATCTCATAATATCTAAGACTTACAGTAAAAAATATACTACTAGATTCAAAAGGCAGGTATGTTTCGTTTTTTGGTTTTTCTCTATCGGGTCCGAATGGTTGGATTCTTGTTTTTTGGGTTTCTTCTGGGCTTTGGCCTTGTTATAATTTGAGTTAGTGGTTGGGCCTTTCTGGTGTTAGGCCTCCACTTATATATATTACTCTTGGGCCTCGTCTCTTTAAATTGAAAGTATTTTGTTTGTTTTCTTGGTTTGGGTGGGCCCTTGTTTCTATGTTTTCTAGCCCTTCCTATTGTACTTAGTTTTTCATAAATGCCATTATCTTTCTGAAAAAGGAAAAAAAAAACTGAGGTAAATGCTAATTTTGCAGATTCATCACAAGGTAAAGCTAATAAATTTTCCAATATAATGCCTTAGTGGAACAAAGAAAGAAGTTTGAGTGGAAACAAGGTTCTTAGAAAATCCTTTTAGCAAACTTAATTTGGATCATGGACATTGGTTTTGTTTATTAGAATAATCAATTTAGAGGAACTAATTATTCGATTACACTTTTGAGGTTAACATAATTTAAAAATCATCAATATTAGAGTTCAGTAACCGAATTATTATTATTTGAACTTGACTACAACAATCATTTTGTTTAATTAATTTAAATCTGTCTTGAAAATATAATAAGAAGGGGTAAATACCTAATTCGATCCATTACATTTAGGGTTTGTGTCACTTTAGTCTTTATATTCCAAAATGTTTTACTTTAGTTCTGTATCTTTACTATTTGTCTCAACTTAGTCCTTATCTTTTAAAATTTAACCTTTTAGTCCTGTATCTTTACCATTTGTTACAATTTAGTCATTATATTTGTCATTATGGTCTATGTTAGTCCTCAACTATTTTGAAATGTAATGAACAAATGGTAAATATACAAAGCTAAAATGATGCATTTTGAAAGATAAGGACTAAGTTGGGACAAATGGTAAATATACAGAACTAAAAATGTACATTTTGAAATATATGAACTAAATTGATATAAACCTTAAAAATAAGGAACCAAATTGGATAATTACCCAATAAGAAGAAATAAAATATTAATAAAACTTGAGTTAGAGGAGTTAAAATTTATAATGTAGCACTCTCATTATAACACGACAATAACGCCGCCTTGAAGCACATATTACTCTTTTATTTACATATGAAGTTGGTTAAGATTTTCTTTAATTTTTTCCTTTTTGCATCCAAAGGTGGAGTTTTTTAGGACATCTATAATGAAGTTTGTGACCTCTTCCGCCTAAGGAGTCCACAAAACTTGCTTAATAATTAGGCCACACACCATACTAAATCCTAACTATTAGTATATAATTAGCAATAGCTTTTCAAATGGCACAAGTGCCCCCATAGAATATCGTTGCATGACATTCCTTCACTGTGTTACAGGAGATATGATAAATTAATTACAACCAAATTCACTAAATCATTAATTGAATATATTGAAGTTCGAAAAAGTAGTAAGTTATTCCATTTTTTCTTATTGACCAAGAAAAAAAAAAAAAAAAAAGGACTTCATTTTTCTTGGTGGTAAGATAGAGAAACAATAGTATATCCGATAATGAATTCATATATGTCTTCATGAGTTTCTTCCACTATAAATGTCAATTGAAGAGGTCATAAGTAACAAGAAAATAGGAGAAAGCTTATATCGATACGAATATAGAATATAGATAAAGAGTTGAGTGGATTTCGACAATACATTGTTTCGAGAAATAATTGTTCAAGAATTGAATGGTAATAAGATATTGTAATTTTGTTAGCTTTAGCTTCCTTTTTTCGTAAAAAAAAAAAAAAATAATAATTAAATTCCATTGAAAAAAAGGTAACATAATACATGATCCACACTTTTCCTAATAAGAAATTGAAAACGGAGATTTTTAGAGAACTCTACCTTGCTATATGCCATCTCAATTCTCAAATAATTAGAAAGGTGTGTGTGAATTGAACACACTGAATTCATTAGACCCAAAACTCATTGAAATATCCCTAATTTTTCGAAATTGAAAATTTCACTCGAATGACATATTATTCACTCTAATGAAGGTCTTCATTTGCCTAAAATGTCATCGTATATATATATATACACCTTTACTTCTTTAATTTAAGCAATAAAATTGCTCATTATTATCATGCATCTTCTTAGTTGCTTAGACATGCTATGCAAATGGATCGTACTATATAATAGGCTCTTGAATTCCATGCATCATTGACTAAACGAGTGCTCATTTAGTTTGCATAATTTCCAACTTGAATATAAAAATGTGAAATTTCCTTCCTAGATCAGATCTCATTGCCATCATTTGCTTTGCATTATTGATTTATTAATTAACCCTCAAGTGGCCATATTTAATTTATGTGAAATGCAAACTTAGTGCTAGTTTTTTATAGGTTGACTTTGTACACCTAACCAGTTTGATTTCTTCACACTTCCTACTAACTAAGAGTATGTGCAATTAGGGAAGGAATCATAATTTTTTTTTATACAGTATTTTTGGAATTAGTAAAAAATACTAAAAAATAATTTATTTAATATAATTATTTATAATGAAATTAAATAATAAAAAACTAATTAATAATTTAATAAAATATAGATTATATATTTATATTTGACCAAACTTGAAACTTTTAACATTATAAGTTGATTTGATTCAAGAAATAAAATAAATATGATATATACTACAAAAAATAACAAACACAAATCATATTCATATCAAAATCAAGTATTTAACAAATAATTATCCAATATAAATGCAAACTAATAACCAAGAGATAGATGAGAAAGAAGTTAATAAAAAATAAACGAACCTAACAAAATGAAGCTTTGTGTGTTACAATTTGGAGTTACTCATATTTTGAACTAAAAGTAATTTCTAAAAATGAAATAATCAAAAAAAGACACTTAATTTTTATGCATAAAAGGAATAAACAACTATAACAACTAAATTAAAATTAATAATCAATTATCAGACCTAAAACTAAAAATATATTCATATCAAAATCAAGTATTTAACAAATAATTATATAATATAAATGTAAATTAACAAACAAAAGACAAACCAAAAAGAAGTTAATAAAATATAACTAACCCAACAAAATGAAACTTTCGCTGTTTCTGTAATATATTACCTTAGTTTTTTGTAACTATATTGGTGTATATTTTATTATGCGATAATTGGATTTAAGAATTGCCAAATTGGAAAGAATCGATCAAGAAGAAGAATGAAAGAAGTTAGAAGAAACTCCTTGAGAATTTCTTGGAAAGAATCGTCAAGAATCAAGCATGGAACAAACAAATGTTACGACATTTTTTTAGTTAATACGTAATCAATACAAAGAGACAAGGAACATGGCGGGCTAACTTTTCATTTTCTTTATAACTTTTAAGTTAACTTTTGACTAACTTAAAATATTTTAATTTTTTTTTACAAAACTTTTATTTTCTTAAATTTTAGGGGTGCCGCACTATACTTCAATTACAAATAAAAAAAATTACTTCAATACACACTTTCCTTAATTTATTGAGTTTGAGAAGAACACGATCAATAATGACACTAACATATGAGGATATAACTCATTTATACTAATTGAGCCATGAAAAAACCAAATATTATTACTTTACTGTCACAGTACTTTAATTATGTTTAATCGAAACTAATCTAGCTCCACTAAATTGATAAATTTAGAACCAATTTAGATTTAATTAACAATAATATTTACCGATAACATAACATGTTATTTTTTGACAAATATAAATGCGCTCTTTATGGTGTGAGATCTTCCAACTAAACATCCGATTATAAAAAAACTGCATCCCGTGATATAAACCTTAACAAACCGATATCTTACTTGTGCTAAAAGAAAATAAAAAACCCATGAAAAAAAAAAAAAATCGTAACCAAAATGTTAATACACAGCACAGCGGCAGCTCGTCCTCCCCCCGTACAGCTAAGCCGCCTTAACCATTTTTTTTTTTTTTTTTTGTCAAAGCCTTAGCCATTTCAACAACATCTAAAACACGCCTTCTAATTTCTCTCTCGTTTTAACCACAGTCTATACATAACTATAAATTTACACATCTCTCTCTCTCTATATATATACACCTATACAATAATTACAATCAAATCCGTACCTTATGCTTCTCATTTTCTCTTTCTCTCATATTTAGATACATTTTCACACATACACACGCTCACAGACACACACATATATATAGGTTAGAGATGGAAAACGGAGATTCTGGACACGCTTTGTCGACGGAGGAGGAGCAGCAGAAGCAGTCTTCGCCGCGCGAATCGCCGCCTCCGCCAGGTTTTTATCTTTGCGAAGATGTTCTAGTTTTGGATCTGCAAATTTTTCAGCAATTTACATATGAATTATTGATAATTTTGGCCTAAAACTGTCGTAGTTACGTAATTATTGCTTCGCTATTGTGCTTAGAACTATTTTGACATCACAATGCTATATCTGTTTGCTGTTTTTGTGATTCGAAACCCTAAGAATGCTCAGAGTGGTGATGATTTGCTTGAATTTTTGTTGAATAATCGTGCGTTGATTACGTTAATGATGTGAGACTTAATTATTGTAGAATTTTATTCTTAATTATGCATTTTGGATAAATTTTGGCTTGAATATGTGGTAATTGTGTTGTTATTGCTTCGATTTCGTGCTTAGAACTATGTAGATATCACAATGCTGTTCAATTTGATTACTGTTTGCTGGTTTTGTTGCTCTATTAGCGATTCAAAACCCTAGGAAGGCTCAGAATGGTGCTTGTTCTCTGTTATGCTTGCGCATCACGTGAATGTAGATATATATTTGATTCATTTTATAAATCTTTATATTCTTCTCGTGTGTTGGTTGTTGTTCAGATCTTGAAGAAGAAAAGACTACCTATCTCAAGTTCCTCCTGTCAAATGCTGAAGCTGGTTCAGTAATAGGAAAAGGTGGTTCAACGATTAATGATTTCCAGTCTCAATCTGGAGCACGAATTCAGTTGTCGCGAAACTTTGAATTTTTCCCTGGAACATCCGATAGGATAGTCATGGTGTCAGGAACTGTTGATGACGTGCTCAAGGCGGTTGATCTTATTTTTTCTAAATTAACTGACGAGGTAGTATAAATGACTTTACCCTTTTCCTGTATTGGTGATGAATGTATAAAACAAATAAACATTTATTTTTCTTGACAGTTCTATGCTGATGAAAGTGATGCTGACCCTCGATCAAGAGCTAGACTAGTTGTGCCCAACGGTTGCTGTGGTGGAATAATTGGGAAGGGAGGCACAATTATAAAGTATAAATTCTGTCAATTACATATTCTATGTTTATTAATATTAAAGAGAAATGTTTTAAATGTCTTGCTACTGAAAGAAGCACATGAACCAATCTGTTTATATGTTAAGGCATGCTAGAGTTATCATTATTACTTGTTTTACTTCCTACAGTAGTTGATTGTTTGTTATAATATGAATTCTGGATAACTATATACTTTTTGCGAGATTAGCTAATAATTATTCATTTCTCTGCTTAAAGCTTTTAATGAAGTAGGTGAATATAAATTTTGGGCAGGTCATTCATTGAGGATTCTCGAGCTGCCATAAAATTATCTCCTCCTGAGAACATGTATCCTGGGTTACGTGACAGATTAGTCACAGTGATTGGCACTCTAGGGGAGCAGATGCGGGCTATTGAATTGATATTGTTGAAATTATCAGAAGATTCTAATTACGTTCAGTCCATTAACGCTCCATTTCCATACCCACCAGGTAATTTGTCAACTGCTGTTCGATTTTTTCTATGCTGTTCTTGCACATTATCTGCATTTTCATTTATTATTTACTTAACTCAATTGTGATCTGCCTTTTCATTTGTTATTTACTTAACTCAATTGTGATTTTATAAGTGAATGCAATCTTTTGCCCAAGGGTGGCTTTGCTAGGATCTAAAATACCCTGTTTTTAGAAAGATTATGCTTGTTACCTACAAAACTTGGAGGTGTAACTGTTCTATTAATAATTAGTTAACCTAGTTGCTACCTTCTGATCAGCGGTCGGCTACAATGGCATGAACTATGGACCAAATGGAGTTGGAGGGAAGTTCCAGAATAGCAGGTTTCAAAATAAGGTATTTCTCTTCCTTAAAACAATTCGATACAGAACAGATGCATGGTGCTCGTTATTCTGTTTTCAAATTCCAGGATTCTAATTCTCACTAGGGAAGCTAATACCTCGTTAGAGCATCATTCTGATGATTACTTCATTTTCGTTTGCATTTGCATTTGTATTTGAATATAATCACTGCACAAAGACTTTAAAACTAATGGGGATTAAAATCCCTGTCCTTTTATTGCATGTAGTCATCATTTACTCTTCTATCTTTGGGAGATTCAGTTGTTGCATCGCCCTGTCATTCTTATGATAAACAGTAAATGTTATTTGTTTTTCCTGTGGGGTTTTCTCTGTTGGTGATTGGGAAGAGAGAGGGAGGGGGGAGGGGGGAGGGGGGAGGGGGAGGAGTCTTGGATTGCATGAGTACCCTTGTAAATCAAACATAAAAATGAATTAAGTCTTATTGGCTTCAGAAGTGCACATTGACTTGCTCTTTTGAACTTTTGTAAGCTTATGGAAAAGAATTGTGCTATTTTTGCTAACCGTTTCTTGATTTATGCATTTTTACTGAAAGTCGCATGTTGTTTTGTAGGAAGAAAAGATTAGCTCCTTAACCATTGGTGTTGCTGATGAACACGTTGGCTTAGTTGTTGGACGTGGTGGAAGGAGTCTCACCGAGATCACTCAGGTGTGTAAAAGAGGTCTGAAATTGGGTTCAAACTGCACAGAGGTTGACTTTGTGTTTTGTTCCTTGCAGCTTAGTGGGGCTAGAATCAAGATATCTGATAGAGGTGATTTTGTGTCTGGGACATCTGATAGGTACACGAATATATTCAATTTGTGTAGTTTATTGGGGAGTCACCAGAAATAGAAAATAGATTTAACGCTAGTTGGCCTTCTTGCAGGAAAGTGACTATCACTGGGTCTCAAAGTGCAATCCGTGTGGCTGAGGCCATGATTGCTCAGAAAGTAGCGGCAGCGGCAGCTTCTGAGAGGGTGATGGAATAGTTTCCTAGTTTCTGTGGTTTATTCATGTTCAAAATTTTGTAGTGGAGCTATCTATATTGTCTGTATGCATCCGTTGACTAGTGGGAGGTTATGTCCACGATCTCTTACGGCGGTGAATGTGGGAAATTTATGGTGGATGAACAAGTTATCGGAAGTTCTCATTCAAAGGGAACGGCATCAAACTTAATTATGCAAATCCTTTCTCATGTTCACTTCATTGGAACTCCATTGATTCCGTAATAGAGACCATTATATCAATCTATACACAGTTGTAGTTCATTTAATTACTCGCTTGGATTGGGATTGCAATTTTTGATATTTTTTAAAAGTTCCTTATGAAAGTGTTATGAATTCATTGCTATTGTCATGATCATTTGATAGTCAGCTTTTGCTATTATGATGCATGTACAATGGCTTTATATATTTGTTTTTAATGGTAAGAGAAACCTCATAATTCTTTATTTTGCTTCTTTGAGCCTTTCATATAGAGATGGTAAAGCAGGTTCAGTATAGTTTGCATAACTGTTTACTTGCCGAGTCTATCTGTTGCAGGCAATTTCTTGGTATTTTAGTTTTAGCATTGGCGTTGTAGAATCAGCAAATTGCTTCGATTATTAGTGATGGCGCGTGACAATCTTATTATTATAATCAGTCCTGTCATCCTAACTACTCTTTGTTACCCGGTTTTTATAGCAAATTCTATTTTTTCTGCCCAACTTTGGGTTGTGGGGCTTAATTCCTAAACCCGATAGGAGTAGTGACTAGCGCTGTAGGTTGTTGTGCGGCCGGAAGTAAAACAAATGTATTTGCAGAGCTATTCATATGCATTTAGTCATCCCTCCCAAGTATATCTATGCATTCTGAAAAGTTTGATACATTGTAGGTGTTTTTTATGTCAGTTTATTTTTATCACTTAAATATTACATCTTACGTGTATACTTAGTTGATATGATAATTTAAAAAACTTTTTAATTCTCTCTCTTTTTTTAACATGTTAATTAGGTATACATGTATGAGTTGATATTTAGATAATAAAAATTGAGTAACATTTGATACTATTCTTTTTTTCTTTTACTAGTTTTTAAGCACTGGCACCTTGCGATGTTGAAGAGATTATATTTTTTTGGCAAAATTATAAGCTCTCTTAAATTTACAATTGATTTTTTTTTTTTTTAAAAAAAATCAAATGAAGGCTTAAAATCTAATTTTAAATTACTTAAAGATGTTACTCGGACAATCGATCTCATAACTCTCACAATTATAAGCTACCTTCAATTTACTATTGTTTTGGTGACTGGTTAAAATTCGTGGATGTTGGAAACAAAGCAAACCATAAGTTATTTAATGTACTCTGAGAAACACCTACAATCCATGCAGGCAAAATCCACCACCATATCATGAATACAGGTGGTGAAGCCATGCAACTTATTTGAAATTACAAAAGATGCAGATGAATCTGTGTAAAGGAAATTGTTTGATGCAATATTGGTGCAGTTCATGGCTCATCACCTCCGATGCCACCTCCATATCCGGAACCATAGCCTGACCCATAACCGGAGCCACTACCATAGCCTGAGCCATTTCCTGAACCTCCACCTCCTCCACCGCCGCCACCGCCACCGCCACCTCCTCCTCCTCCACCACCTCCTTTCCCACCACCACCTCCTTTCCCACCACCACTTCCATAACCAGAGCCGCTTCCATAACCACTTCCATAGCCGCTTCCAGACCCGTTCCCTGTGCCTCCACCGCCTCCTCCTCCTCCACCTCTTCCACCGCCACCTCCACCACCTCCACCCTTTCCTATCCCTCCACCAGACCCATACCCTGAGCCGTACCCAGACCCAGATCCTGATCCATAACCCTTACCAGCCCCGGATGCTCCACCACCACCTCCTTCACCACCTCCTCCACCTCCACCACTACCATATCCCTCTTCAAAACCACCATATCCTTGGCCACTGCCAGAGCCATAACCTGAACCGTATCCAGAACCCGAGCCTAGAGCCGACCCACCACCTCCTCCTCCTCCCTCACCACCTCCACCTCCCCCACCTCCTCCTTTACGAATGGCCGTCTTTACAAACCTAGCAGCAATGGCGAGATCAAGAAAAAGCAACACTAAGAATGCAGCCGCTGTAAACTTTGGATGGCCCATTTCAGAGTCCTGAAACGTAGTCAATAAGTCAAATACTATATGGAAGTGTTTCTGATATGTAAGAGATGTGTCACTAGACGAACACAAAATGCTTAATTTTATTCAGTGGCCAGTGAGGAATTGCGTTAAGGTAAGGCCCTCTATTTATAGGCAACGTAAGGCTCAACTTTCCAAAGTTGCATGGCTTTCTAGTAGCTTCTTTACCGTTTACTTATAATTTTTTAATCAAGGTTATAATTTGAACGCATTTTTATGGATTTAGGGATAGTGGTGTTGGTGATGGTGGTCTGGCTTCATGCAAATTATCTCCAAATGATAAAGTTGCTCCCACTTTTGCATAAAATGTTCGAGTACGTAGTTGTTAACGTATATACCATATTTGTACATTTGTATTATTGTCTTAATTGTATTACACCTTACTTGTAATACTACTTATCATATGTAAATTGTCTTGGGCATCAAGCAGTTTTATGCCTATATAATGGCATGTTGTATATTATTATAAAATACACTTAAGATAAATTAATATAAGTTTTGTGCTTTCTCATGTCTCGCTTGTATTTTGACATGGTATCTCAGAGCTACCATTCTGGTAGCTTGTGCCATTGTCATTGTATCATCTTCATCATCACAGCAATACCCTCAATACTACAAAACATCATCACTAGTTAGCGCCACATCAGCACATCGTCATCGCCATATCACTACCACCTCAGCACAAGGTTAGCACCACATCAGCTCCTAGTCAGTGCCACATAGCACCACGTTAGCGCCAACTCATCTGCCAACAGCAGCTTACTCAGTGCCACTTCATCAGCTTCTCAAGTATGGATGTTTTAAACAAACATGTCATATCTCACTCATCTTAACAGGAGTGCAAGCATTGTCATCTCTCTTGTCACTCTCTTTTGCATTGTCCTACTCGCAAGTGTTTCTTTTGACAGAAAATTTGTCTGGGTCATTATCTACATGAGTGCTATCACAATCCCAACAAAAATTCTCAAGGAAATCGACCAAAGGATGGTTCCTTCAAGGCTCAAATTACATCAGGCACCTCATTCTGTCCTACAGTTGTCACCACCACAATGGAATCTCTTGTTCCCCTTCTGGATCCTCATTCCTCCTCTCTATCAGTTGCCGACCTCCAAGAACTCAGTAAACAGGTTTTAGCTCAGTTTAATCCTTCTCTTTCCACTACTCTATCAGCCATACTTGGTAAGTCCTCCTGGTTCTTTGACACTATCTGTTCTAACCATATGACTTCCGATTTTTCTTGCTTAACTAATAAAGTCGTCAACTCCTCTACACCCTCTATTTATATTGCTGATGGTACATCTATGCTTGTAAGTCATATAAGATCTATATCCACATCTTATGCTTCATTTCCGGATACTTATCTCGTCCCTAAACTTAACCTTAACCTTATCTCTGTCGGTCAATTGTGTGAACTTGGTCTAACTGTCACTTTATCTTTTTCTGGTTGTCGTGTACAGGACCCTCAGACATGACAGACTCTTGGAATAGGCCGAAAGGATGGGCGACTCTTTGAACTTGTTAGTCTGCATCTTCCTTCTCAACTTAACACTGCTGCATCAGTCACTGACTCATTAGGCTCTCCTTCCCTTCACTTATGCCACTCTCGATTAGGTCATGCATCTTTAGGGCAATTGCAATCTTTAGTATCTAGTGGTGCACTTGGGAAACCATCTATGAACCTATTTGATTGTTTGTCATGTCATCTTGGAAAACAACCTGCTTTACCTTTCCATAAAAGTGCCTCTTCCTCTACTACGTGTTTTGACTTGGTTCATTCTGATATTTGGGGTCCCTCTCCTACCTCTACTATGGGAGGATCTCGGTACTTTGTGATCTTTGTCGATAACTTTTCTAGATTCATCTAGATTTACCTCATTCATCATAGGTCTGATTTGCCTCGCATCTATTCTGAATTTACTGCCATGGTTTTCACCCAATTCAAACAACGTATTAAGATCCATCATACTAAGAAAAATACCATGGAGCACAAAGAATCCACCATCCTTGACCTATTCTGTAACGCCCAAATCCCTCACGAGACCGGGACTCCTATTTATCATGCTATTCTCACCCAATTCCAAACCCTGGGCACGAAATTTAGGAGAAAACGGAAGGAGTTTCCCCTATATATAGGACTATTAGGAAACCTGCAAACAACAACATACAACCACAAGAGCATAATCCACAACTTCAATCTGTTTCAACCCTATCAGCATGCAAGTCAACTAAACCGAAGAGTAAACGATTGAAGTAATTACAAACCACTAGCGCCCAACTATCACCCAAGACTAAAACTTTAATATTACATTTCTTAAGATATCACAAATACATATATGACCATAAGGTCTCAAATAGTATACTGGCACATAATGTACACATTCTTCCTTGTTCTTCATACTGATAGAACGGGCAGGCCACACAGAAGACAATCCTATTTCCAGCTATAGCACTGATCCTGAAAGGTATTAGTAACGAGGGTGAGTATACACCATGTATACTCAGTGAGGGAGGTAATGCAGCATACTGAGGCGTGCAATATGATATGCAATTACAAGAAGTCATATATATATAACATAAAATATCAAGATCAAATAGCCAAGTAATTAACCACATTAAAAAGGATATGGTTCTACTTCAAGCCTTCAATCTCGAACCACGAGCCTCGAACTTTACGCAAGTGCCGGCAAACCCATACACCAACAAGTTGGGATACTTCGGATGTATCCCGATCCTACGACCCTTTCTCCTGAGGTAGGTCCATGCCCAGCAGGTGAACCACGCCTCTGGGGTAGTGGAGTATGCCTCAACGAGAAGGGAATAGGCACCATGGTAGTCGAGGGAGCACGACAAGCCCGATGCCGCCCGTGTTTCTCGACGCTACCATGTCCGATAAAGTTGCACAACCCGAGACAAGCTACAAGAATTCAAGATATCAAATAACACATAAGAGGGACGACAAAGTAGGCCGCCTTCACATATAAGCACAAATTAGGCTCATATAAGTACGAAATAGCTTTATAGTATCAATAGTAGCAATCAACATAACTTTTCCTCACAATCAACTCAAATAGCTTAATTATACTTTAGATAGTCAATACAATACAAGACAACTCAACAACAAGTTCCAAATGCAACAAAAATGGCTACAACCTACTTTTCCCCTTTCTTTAACCAAGATTTATTTCTCCTATGTGCGTTTCAAGGTCTCCAAACCATAACCTAATCATACTACATTCTTAATTAAGCCCAAAGACACCTATTAAGATCATAAAAACCCATTTTTGAAGCAAAATTTCGGGAAGGCCCCGAGCGGATTTGAACTACAACTATACTAATCGAACTCCAATTTCGTGTAACGAAAGCACCAATAGTGCTTCCTTACCCCAAGGATACCCAAACCATAACCCAAACGCACCTGGATTGCACAACGAGAAAATTCCTCTTTTTAAAGTCGACTAATTTTGTAATTTAGCTCAGATTTGAGTGATTCAACCTCACGTGGCCTCCCTACTAGCTTCACTAGGGCCTATAGCATCTATTTGAAGTCTCAATTTAAGCTAATTAGCAAATTTTATTCAAAACCCTAAAATGAGCACTATTCATCATCTCTTTCATTCAATTTGTGCATTCTACCATAGAATTTGCTAACAAGCTTTAAAAGTCTACTCTATAGGCTCTAATAAACACATATTAAGCATTTATAACAAGTATTATAGTAATAATCAACAAATCAAAAATTTCAATATATGAACATAAACTGTGATAGTTATAAAAATGCAAATCCCTCACTTGTATGAAGATGTAGGCAAGGTGGTGAAGCTCCTAGGTGCTCTAGAATCCTCCCTAAACAAGCCAAGAGCTCAACTCCAAGGTTTGATGAAGAAATTCTCCTCCTATGCCATTTTCGGATTTGCTACAGTAATTCCAGCTTTTGCACTGTTTTTTTTTTTGGCTCTTATTATATTATATAGGTAATAGACTAAGGAAATAATAAGTTAGGTTAGTAAATTGGGTCTAATTAAACATATTTAAGAGTCTAATAAAAGTCTAAAGTCTAACTAATTCACTAGAAGCCCAAATAAAAATTCTACAAAAAGTTACTATTATTTCGTAACACTATTCATTCAAGACGAAAACTATTTTCTAAATGTATACTCCCAACATTAAATACACAAAATAATAATTTTTACATTCCTCCTACATGACATGTGACAGGAGAAAAATACAGTTTCAGAAAAATTAAACAGTAAATTTTCTTTATGAATAGTGTCTTATGCTAAAAATTGAATAAATGTACATTTAATACTCAAATAAGACATTCAACAATTTAAAATGAATATGAAGAGGTTCTCGGTCATCACATTCTCCCCTCCTTACAAAAATTGCGTCCTCACAATTTCTTACACATACAAGCGAGTTACCCTCATACATAAAATACATTGCTTCACGTAAGCATGCTTAACACATAAAACACATTGATTACGTTAGCAATTTATAACAAGTAAAGTCACATAAGCAACAAGTTCACATATACAAATTATAAACTACTAAGTCATTTAAACAACAACTTCACATAAAACAAGTTAATCACATATTCACATTAGTCATATAAAGCATATCGAGCACATAAACACATTGAACATATAAACACATCAAGCACGTTAACCACATCCATTTCACTTATCACACAAGCACATAAACCACAACTAGTTCACTCAACAAACAAAACATGTTGATCACATAAGCACATTGATCACATTAACTCTCTTATCACATAAGACATGCACATACACTTTCTAAACACATTGACACTAAGGCCACTACCCCACAAGCCGAAGACCCTATCCTGGCTTGCGCCTAGCTAACTAGCTAAGCTCTGATACCACTTCTGTAACGCCCCGATCCCTCACGAGACCGGGACTCCTATTTATCATACTATTCTCACCCAATTCCAAACCCCAGACACAAAATTTAGGAGAAAACGGACGGAGTTTCCCCTATATATAGGACTATTTGGAAACCTGCAAACAACAACATATAACCACAAGAGCATAATCCGCAACTTCAATCTGTTTCAACCCTATCAGCATGCAAGTCTACTAAACCGAAGAGTAAACGATTGAAGTAATTACAAACCACTAGCACCCAACTATCACCTAAGACTAAAACTTTAATATTACATTTCTTAAGATATCACAAATACGTATATGACCATAAGGTCTCAAATAGTATACAGGCACATAATGTACACATTCTTCCTTGTTCTTCATACTGATAGAACAGGCAAGCCACACAGAAGACAATCCTATTTCCAGCTTATAGCACTGATCCTGAAAGGTGTTAGTAACGAGGGTGAGTATACACTATGTATACTCAGTGAGGGAGGTGATGCAGCATACCGAGGCGTGCAATATGATATGCAATCACAATAAGTCATATATATATAACATAAAATATCAAGATCAAATAGTCAAGTAATTAACCACATTAAAAAGGATATGGTTCCACTTCAAGCCTTCAATCTCGAACCACGAGCCTCGAACTTTACGCAAGTGCCGGCAAACCCATACACCAATAAGTTGGGATACTCCGGATGTATCCCGATCCTACGACCCTTTCTCCTGAGGTAGGTCCATGCCTAGCAGGTGAACCACGCCTCTAGGGTAGTGGAGTATGCCTCAGGGAGAAGGGAATAGGCACCATGGTAGTCGAGGGAGCACGATAAGCCCGATACCGCCCGTGTTTCTCGATGCTACCATGTCCGATAAGGTTGCGCAACCCCAAGACAAGCTA
The DNA here is from genome assembly GCA_037974665.1 of Ehretia macrophylla. Taxonomy (NCBI): domain Eukaryota; kingdom Viridiplantae; phylum Streptophyta; class Magnoliopsida; order Boraginales; family Ehretiaceae; genus Ehretia; species Ehretia macrophylla. The sequence continues at coordinate 66,090,158 of CM075769.1, forward strand.
CAAGAATTCAAGATATCAAATAACACATAAGAGGGATGACAAAGTAGGCCGCCCTCACATATAAGCACAAATTAGGCTAATATAAGTACGAAATAGCTTTATAGTATCAAAAGTAGCAATCAACATAACTTTTCCTCACAATCAACTCAAATAGCTTAATTATACTTTAGATAGTCAATACAATACAAGACAACTCAACAACAAGTTCCAAATGCAACAAAAATGGCTACAACCTACTTTTCCCCTTTCTTTAACCAATATTTCTTTCTCCTATGCACGTTTCAAGGTCTTCAAACCATAACCTAATCATACTACATTCTTAATTAAGCCCAAAGACACCTATTAAAATCATAAAAACCCATTTTTGAAGCAAAATTTCGGGAAGGCCCCGAGCGGATTTGAACTACAACTATACTAACCGAACCCCAATTTCACGTAACGAAAGCACTAATAGTGCTTCCTTACCCCAAGGATACCCAAACCATAGCCCAAACGCACCCGGATTGCACAACGAGAAAATTCATCTTTTTAAAGTCGACTAATTTTGTAATTTATCTTGGATTTGAGTGATTCAACCTCACGTGGCCTCCCTACTAGCTTCACTAGGGCCTATAGCATCTATTTAAAGTCTCAATTCAAGCTAATTAGTAAATTTTATTCAAAACCCTAAAATGAGCACTATTCATCATCTCTTTCATTCAATTTGTGCATTCTACCATAGAATTTGCTAACAAGCTTTAAAAGTCTACTCTATAGGCTCTAATAAACACATATTAAGCATTTATAACAAGTATTATAGCAATAATCAACAAATCAAAAATTTTAATATATGAACATAAGCTTTGATAGTTATAAAAATGCAAATCCCTCACTTGTATGAAGATATAGGCAAGGTGGTGAAGCTCCTAGGTGCTCTAGAATCCTCCCTAAGCAAGCCAAGAGCTCAACTCTAAGGTTTGATGAAGAAATTCTCCTCCTATGCCATTGTCGGATTTGCTACAGTAATTCCAGCTTTTGCACTGTTTTTTTTTGTTTTGGCTCTTATTATATTATATAGGTAATAGACTAAGGAAATAATGGGTTAGGTTAGTAAATTGGGTCTAATTAAACATATTTAAGGGTCTAATAAAAGTCCAAAGTCTAGCTAATTCACTAGAAGTCCAAATAAAAATTCTACAAAAAGTTACTATTATTTCGTAACACTATTCGTTCAAGACGAAAACTATTTTCTAAATGCATACTCCAACATTAAATACACAAAATAATAATTTTCACATTCGTCCTACATGATATGTGACAGGAGAAAAATACAGTTTTAGAAAAATTAAACAGTAAATTTTCCTTATGAATAATGTCTTATGCTAAAAATTGAATAAATGTACATTTAATACTCAAATAAGACATTCAACAATTTAAAATGAATATGAAGAGGTTCTCAGTCGTCACATATTCCGTCAACATGGGACTATTTCACATCGCTCTTGCCCCCACACATCTCAACAAAATGGGCGTGTAGAGCGTAAACACCGCCACATCCTTGACATCGCTCGTACCTTTTTAATCTCTGCTTCATGTCCTGAGTGCTTCGGGGGAGAAGCTGTCCTCACAGTTGTTCATGTTATAAATCATTTGCCCTTTCCAATTCTCAATAATCTTACTCCTTATGAACATCTCTATGGTCCTGCACCCGACTATGGTCACCTTCATGTTTTTGGTTGTGCTTGCTTTGTTTCACTTCTTCCCTAAGAACATACCAAACTTGAACCTCGAGCTCATTTATGTTGTTTCCTAGGGTATGGTATTAAACACAAGGGGTACCGGTGTTAGGATCCACTATCTAAACGTCTCAGAGTTTCTCGCCATGTGATTTTATGGGAAAACAAAATGTTTTCCTCCCTCTCACCATTTTCCCTTCCTCATGCTGTCTCTACCCCATATTAGTTGTAGTACTACACCTTGTTTGTACTACTTACCATATGTAGATTGTCTTGGGCACCAAGTAGTTTTATGCCTATATAATGGCATGTTGTACACCATTGTAAAATATACTTTAGATAAATCAATATAAATTTTGTACTTTCTCATATCTTGCTTGAATTTTGACAGTAATAATTTGTTGTAATAAAAAATTTTAAATTTAAATCACGATTTTTAATTTATTATTCTAAAAAGATAAATGATAAAGTTGCTCGCACTTTTGGCTTAAGGTTCTAGAAAACCTATAGCTCTACGCATGATGAGCTTTGGCTTCTTTCGGCACTGACATGCATGCAGATGCAGGTTTTTGGAATTCCTAAAAACCAAGGCCACAAGTGCAAGTGCGCAGTCAGTGATGATCTTCACCTACCCAAAATTCCCTGTCAATATCTGTTATGTGTTAGTGGGGTGGTTTTTTTCTTCATATATATTCACGCTTGATCGACAGATGTCATCTTACTGGTAGCCGTCTGCTTTGGTGGCCATATGCATACCACGCTTGCTTTGACTTTGCATTTCCATCATAGCACTACAGCCTTCTAGTCTCAGCGTGAGTTACACTTGTCCTCTATTATCTTATTCCTTTTTTTTTTATACGATACCCGCGGAAGTCGTATTCTAAATTTAAAATTTTTAATTATAATAAATTAATACTTCACAATTTTATCCAACTTTTAAATGTTCTGTCTATTATTTCTGATTGAGGTATGCATTTGTGGATGTCTACCCAGAAATGTGGCAGTTCCAATCAATAGCCATTGCATTTGTAGATGTCTTCCAGTAATAATGTGGCTTCCAATCAGTTGGCGCCATTTCATTGCCGTTGACCTAAATCAGTCGTTTTCGATCATAGTTAATGGTTGTTATTACGCGTTTGATGTTGCCATCCAATACATGTAGCTGTGATCAACAAAACAAAGTCAAAATGATAAGGAGATGAATTAAATATTAATCGTGCAGGAATGAAATATTTAACTTTATTGATCGGTGTGAGGAGTGAAAATCAATTAAGTAAGATAATATAAGTTGATGAAGTTTGTTTTCTTCCGTTTCGTTAGTTTGGAATTATTTTTATGTATAGTAATTTGTTGTGCTTAAATGTCTTATGTTTAAATTTATATTATTTTATAACAAATATTTCATAAATATATGTTAAAACACAATTTATATGTATCATGAAGTTTTTAATTTTAGAGTAGATATAATATGAGAATAAAAATCTTCGTATATATTATATATCTCCTGTATCCTAAGTTGGTTCCATTTTCGATCTTGTTGATAGTTTTAGCCGCCGCCGCCGCCGCCCACCGCCACCACCATGTGGTAGCCACTGAAACCATAGACCTGAAAAGCCTAAGGGTGTCAAGATAGCAACAAATACATCAAATATTTCTGATTTGTCGTTAATAAAAAAGTTTATTCTTCAATTGATTCACAATCTGCATTTCATCACTTGTAATTCATAAAGAGGAGCATAATATAAGCAATAGCATTATCTAATTATGCAGTTATGATTGGTCGAAGATCATAGAATCCTAATGGCTATATATCACCCACCCACATAGCTGTGCATTGAAGACAATTCCTATGCGCAGCAGGTAAGAATGGGACGATGATGGACAATTGTTAGGCCCCGAATGCTCTATCCCCGGCCCCATGCGCCCACGCCCTGACAGACTTTACCTTAGGAATAGGGGCCAATCTTTAGCATTATAGCATATCCATCTATGCACTTCAATTCTCAATAAGAGAATGAATTTGTTCATTGAATTATTATATTTTGAGTTTGGACGATTATAAATTATTAATATAATTATAATAAAATAATATAATTAATTTTAATAATTAATTTTTATTTGGTTTATGATTTTATAACGTTATAAGAGGATTTTTATTCAAAAATTAAGACTCTTTCGTTGAAGAATTCACACTTTTTGCATCCTAACTTGTTTTCTGACCAAAAAAAAAAAATCCAAACTCGTTCCCTAATTCCCAAGTCGCTCTTCAGCTGCTCTCCATAAAGCTCTAGTTTCATAATTTTGTTAGAGACTTAGAGTGGCATTGTAAATTAACTATGAGGCTGGAATTATGCACCGCACTTTCTCTGAGTGTCAATACATTCGAGAATTATATTTAACATACTTTAGCTCTCTTGTCAGTTTGATAAATTTTTTTTTTTTTTTTTTTTTTTTCTATTGTCCTCTTTCCCTAAAGTAAGAGAAGGGAATAATGTAACTCGCGCTGAGGCATACAACTTGGCGAAAGGTATACTAAAATTTGGAAGACCTTTCCTCTATACTAAAATTTCTTAATTGACTTCACTTGTTTTATTTAATTACTTATAGGTATTTCATGTTTGAGCTAGGCTTACAAATTCCTTGATCCCAACTACATGTAACTAGTTAGTAACTTGGAATTTGTACCTCGGCAAGAACATCAAGCTTGAATTAGGCAAGCCCCGATCAAATTTAGATAAGTATTTGTAACTTTTTGCAGACAATTATTAGGTGAGATTTAATAAAAATAATTCAAAAAAATTGATTCGAAGTATTGATTAGCCAAACTAGAACCATCTAAGTAGAGAAAACACAAGTAGAAGAAGACAATTGACAATTGCTATTTCCAACATTTAAACGTATACTTGATTGATATTGCGACTCCTCAACATTTAAGAGTATGCTTGACTCCCTTAACAACCAGATTTAGAGGGTAAATTATTGGTTGGTCTAAGACCATAAATTGTTGGCCTGCTGTTGTAAAATTTCTAATAATCATATGTGGGTTTGGTTTTCATATCTTCTAATGAAGTATAAAATTAATAAAAAAATATACAACATTGCAAATTTAAAAAAAAAAAAACCATGAGAAAATCGTGGGATGGACCCGTTATCGTATATTAGTTAATCTTGCTATTTCGAGCTTCAACACGCTTTAGCTTTTTCATCACCCATCTAAAAAATTGTTTGTTTGCAACTGAGAGAGAAGATGAACCAACAAGAAGTTTATGCAAAGCTTCTCTCTTTCTATTGGTTGGAATTAGTGATGTGGGTTAGTTAAAATATTTTATTAATTATATCTAACCATAATTATCCTATTCAGCTTTTGGGTAATAGAAAATAAAGATACTGATATTGTGATGATGTGACAAAAGTTTATTGACTAAGACCATGTCTCCACATATAGTTTTAGACCAACCAAAAATTTGCCGATTTAGAGGGATTTTAATTAGCTATCATCCACACAGTTTGTTCAAAAACAAACTATTAATTAATTTAATGGTAAACTTTTTTCCCATCCTATTAATGGTGAATTTTTTTCCCATCCTCGTGAATTATTTTCGGTCTATGATATATCATTACGTTAGAAACACATACTTCCGACAAAAAAGAAAAAAAAAAGAAACACACATACAAAAACTTTGGGGTATTAATTTTTATAAGAAAAAATAAGAAGGGCTCTTTTGTATTTCCCATGCAATTACTCAAAGTTCTAGGCTCTCCAGCCGAAAATATTAAACTTCCCACTAAAAAACCCTAAACCCTCTTCACTACACAAGGTGAATTCCAATTCAATGGCCGTAAGTAATTGAATTTACTTTTGTATTTCAATCATTTATTTGTTTTTGAGCTGATACGTATATAATTATGTCATATTTATTTATATATTGTGTTAAATTTAGTGAATTGGTCATGTAATTGGCGACATTTTGTTTATTGGATAGTTGTTTGAGCTTAATTTATATGTTTGTGCTGTGAATTAGTGGCGAAATTTGTGTGAAAATTGTACAATAATTGAAGTGGTTAAGTATAAGATGATAATTAAGGAGACGGAATTCAGAGTTGAAACACGGAAAAAAAATCATTGGCTAAACAAAATTCAGCGTTGAAACACGGAAAAAATCATTGGCTAATCAAATTATCTATCGTGCCGTGATGTAAACCAATGGAGGTGTTTGACAAATGAACAATAGGCGTTGATAGCAAAAGTTTACTTCCCTGCCTCCGGTGTGGAGGAGGGCCCGCGGGTGTTCAGCAATGATGATAACTACGTTAATCTGTATGGCAATCTATGTGTTACTAAAAAGAATTTGTAGATGCACATTGTTGGGAAATTTAAACTTTGGTGTTTTCTAATGTAAGTGTCCCAAGCTCAACGACTGCTTCTTGTTTTGGTCTGTGATAGTGTTATAAAAACAGTAACCATTAAAGGAATTTCCATAAAACGAGAAGAAGTCAGGAGGGGAAAAGGATTCCTGCATTTGGTGAAGAAATCGCTTTAGTTGATATACGAGGCACTTGATGGACAGGCTTTTTAAGTTTTGGGTATAACATCTTCTTGTTGCCGTAACTTGTCAGGAACCATTGATAATTAGATCCCTTTAGGTAGAACAAGTAATAACGATGAAACTGATCATCTGGCACATTTAGTTCCCTAGTTGCTTTCCCTGTAAACAAAACAATCTAGCTTGTTACTTATGTAATGGTTTACACAAAGTTGGTCAACTTTCTACAGATCGATGCTTAGTAGTTTGACGTGTCTAGATACAGGGGTTTCCTTTTCCTCTTTTTCTCATAGTAGCTAGCACTATCCTCTATAACGATTATATGCTTCTGTGCTGGAAATATATGTGTGTTCACCCTATCTCGGAGTACCAAATGTTACACCAGCAAGATTGGAACATATTCTTGTTGTATACTTGAGCTGCATTTTGAAAGTGTTTTTGGTGCTATGAAAAATCCCTATCTTTTTCCTTTTTGTGGTTGTTACAGACTGTTCCAGTTAATCCCAAGCCTTTCTTGAACAATTTGACTGGAAAGCCAGTGATGGTAAAATTGAAGTGGGGAATGGAATATAAAGGTAGTTTGCTCCTTCAACTCTATCTGTGGAAAATTTTTAACTTTCTTGTATATCTTGTTGCTGTAGTAATTACTGTCAAACACATTAACAAGATTGATTACTTGTCCTTTGTACTTTCCTTTCAGGCTTTCTTGTTTCAGTGGACTCGTACATGAACTTGCAGGTATCCTTGAAGTCAATATTCTCTTTGGATTGAGTTTCAGCTTTATTTATTTATTTTTAAATCATCTATGTAGGATAATGTTTGTGCGTCCTGTCCAGTTAAAATTCGAGGGCGTGTGGGATTGAGCAGTGAGGTTCAGCTACTTCAAATATATCGTTTGCATTTATAAAGCAAACAATGTATTTGAAGTCCTCATTATTTTTCTTCTCTACTGATTTTTGTCATAATAACATTTTGTCAAGCTTTTCTTATTCGTTGCATTTTTCAATATATTTACTGAATAACTTTAACTGATGTAATTCTTGCTTCAGCTGGCAAATGCTGAAGAATATGTTGAGGGACAGTTCACTGGAAATCTTGGAGAGATCCTGATCAGGTACTTTCCACCTTCTAATATAGCTTTACCTATATGCTTGCAGGAAAAACGACAAAATTGAGTGATAAATATGGAAGTTTATGCAGATCTAGGTTACTCATCATCCCAAAAGAAAAAAAGAAGGGAAAAAGGATCTAAAAGTATTAGCTCAGCACAAGTATGTAAGCTGTCTATGCGCTCCAGGTGGGAGGGGTCAAGGGATAAAAACGCAGTCTCTTTCTCTTTCTCTCTCTCTATCTCTTTCTCTTCTCCCATAGGTTGTGAGTAGGGCTGGTTTCCGGAGAGCATTGAGATAATAGCTCTGTTCTTGCTGACAATCCTATAATTATTCGATTCTTCTAAGAGGTGTTAGGGTCCGGTGATTTAAGAGTTATTACACTCCCTGAGAGAATCTGCGAACTAGTATGTGGCTACTCATGTCAACATATAAATTATATGATTGTTTGAGAGGTACTAGAATAAGCACATACATTGAGGCCATAACTAATTGTAGAGCTTGTGGAGTGACTACAAAGGGGAGCTGGGATGAGGGTTGGCATGTGGGGATAAACTGCTATTATAGAGTTTGGTGTGGTGAAAATGAGTTTAAAGGTAATGGTTCTAACTTCTGTTTCTCATGATAAGTAGCCCTCCCCGAGATGCAGGAGAACAGAGAAGAAAGTAACACAAAATGGAGGATAGATTATGTATATGATTATCCGCTTATAAATAATTATTGAAGGTCTTAACGTGACTAAAAATTTGGATATAGTTTGTTCATACGACTAATCTTTTGTTGATTTCATTTGCAGATGTAACAATGTTCTCTATCTACGGGGTGTACCAGAAGATGAAGAAATTGAAGAAGCTGATCGCGACTGAGAATTAGATCCAGTGATCGTGTATATGTGGTCCTGCCGGCAGATATCTTGTTTCTGTTCTTTATGTTTTCCCTACCCCTTGGCCCTTGATATTGCATTTGCATAAGTGTAATTGTTAGGAATGTTACGGTTCATTTGTGTATTTTTTTGGGTCATGAGATGTCTAACTTTCTTTAATTACTATGTTTTAGGGTCATTTAGTCGTGGAGAAAGAAATTTATTTTTTAAAATTTATTTCTAAGACGTTAAATATTCCGTGTAAATTGATCATTTGATTTAAAAATTCATATGTATTTATTTTATTTGTTTTTTATTTATTCTTTTTCTTGAGACTAAGGTATGAATAAAATAGTAAAAAAATTTAAAAACGATCTCAACAGTGAAACTGTGTATAGGATTTTTTGGTGGAATAAGATTGTCTTGAAGTTATTAATAGTATTAATTCAATGTCTAAAAAGAGTTGGTCAATTGTGGCCCTCGTAAATGACTTATTAGTCTATTCTTTCCCTACTAGGAAGGTTTGTTTTGTCGCTCCATTGTAGCTTACTATAGACAATGTTTGGATTTTATTAATGAAAATTCACTTGCTTATTACAAATAAGACACTCAAATTATAAAATTATATGTTTTGAAAAAATCAGTGTGTGAAAGGTCCAATTGCCGAAAGCTTAGATTCTTTGAAAAAGCAAAAATAAATAAATAAATAAATAAATCCAAAAGGATAGATTCTTTGGGATGAGATACTATTGACACGTGTCATATGCATGACCTCATAACTACTTTTTCAAAAATCTTATAATCTTTACACCCTCCTCTCCCCCTCCCTTTTCCACTTCCCTCCACCTTCCAAACCACAAACTTCGACTCCCATGGCGTTGGCAGAGTTAAAAGCACCCTCTACGTACAACAAAACCTGCCTAGAGTACTCCTCAAAGCTTTCCTACGTTTCAACCCATCTTTCTCAACAACGGCGCATCACTTTCAGGCCTCTCACCGCTACCCAACACGCAAGAATATGCTGCTCTGTCACCTCCAAGTAACTTCACATATTTATATATATGTGTGTTGTGTGTGTGTGTGTTCTTTTTATGTAATTGTTGTTATTTTCTTGATCATGTTGTATAATTGAGTTGATCTTTGTTTGTTTTGCAAAATGGTGGCTCAGTGAAGTGCAAGCACCCGTGGCTGTGCAGGCTGCTGATCCAAAGAAGAAAACCGAATGCTACGGGGTGTTTTGTCTCACCTATGATCTTAAGGCTGTAAGTGTTCGAAAAGGGTGTTTCGAAGATTTATGTAAATTTTGATGCTTGATTCGTTAGAGCTTTCTTGAATTAATGAAGTTGCTCAAAGCAGTGTCTATGTGATGTTCTGCATTGGTAACAAACATGGTATTAGTGTAGTTTATAAGTTAGTGTTGTGTTGTTAGCTTAACTAACAACTCGGGTTAATAATTTTGTACCTAGTCAATATTTGGTTCAAGACAGTTACTTGACTCGGGTCTCGAATTGTGGTTATGGGGTTCTGGACCTTGGGTGTGACGGATTTGGAGGACTTCACTGAGTTTTAGTGGAATTAATTCTTGATTGATATGTATGTGCGGACACAAGTTAAGGAATTCCCATAAGATATGCATGGTGGTATTAGTCTTGCTTATTATTACATGTAGTATGTTAATATTCAGAAACTCTTTTCTTTGGTGAATTAATAATTGCGAAAGCTATCTTAGGCTCTTAGCATGGTGGCAGAGTGGTAGCAGAGTATGAAATAGCAGGGTGGGGCTAAGATTTGTCTGATGCTGCTAAACTTTTAATATTCGGTGTATTTTACTGAAAACCATTTAAACTGCCACTTTGATAAGCATCATCTATTTTGAGATTTATAAATTCTTGATTGTTTTACATATCTTGTTTTGTACTGCAGTCAGGAGTATTTTCTTATGAATTGAACTTGAATAACAATATTCTTTTCATTATTAGTGTGTAGTTTTCATTATGCACCATGTCTCGTTTGATGAAAAGTTTCTGAGATTTTCAAAGGAAATCATATTGTAATGCATAACTTGAAGCTTTGTGAGTTAGATGTCTTATAGATGCACATGTTGCACATTATGTATATGCGCCACAGTTTGATTATTTGGTAGTACAAAGTAACTGATCCCAAACCGATTTGAGGTGCTTGACAATGCCAATGTGAATGTTGAAGTTGATCCTGCGATATCCCAAGACCAACACTTGGAAGCCTCCACTGTTTCTCAAAAACCTGTGGTTTCCCAAGCTCAATCCATGGTTGTTCCCCCTATCCCTCAAGGTACTTTTTCCCCTCAACCTTTGGTTGTATCCTCCTGCCCTCAAGGCCCTCTTTCTCATGATGTTCAAGCTTTCTTGAACCCGCTTCAATCTGAAACCCCTTCCCCTTCGTCCAAAAAATACACTCGTAAATCCAAAAAAGGTTCCCACAAATCCAAACATGACCCTCCACAATCCAAATTCGAAGCTCCCGATTTCAATTTTTCCCCACAACAGCTTCATCCACTGAACTCTCTTGATCCGCCAGGTTCACTTCCCCCTCCCCCACATGATTTGCTTTGAGGAGGATTTTCCAAGATTTTGAGGAGCTTGAAGATACTTGAAGACCTATGAAGCTCATGTCATCTCCTTGGTGCTTGAAGCTGTTTCAATTCTTTGGTTCTGGCTTGTGGACCATGTCTTGCTGTGTTAAGTACTGGTTGTTCTTTGTCTTGCAAACTTGTTATCTGTACGGGAGCGGCCGGCTGGTTTTTGCTTGCATCTTTTTTGTTTGCTTGCCATGCACTTCATTGATATATCTTTTTTTTTAGCCTAGCTCTTTGTTGTTTCCCCATTTTAATTGTAATTGGTCTTTGACCCACTTTTGTACTTTTCATTTTTATGAAATACACCATGCTTACTTAACCAAAAAAAAAAGTAACTGATCCCAAAACCAAAGAAAAAGAAAGAAATTATAGGTTTTGTTTCCATGCCATCTGAAACTTTTTTGTAATAAGAGGTATTTGAATGGTTCCTAATGTTACTTCTTTTTCTGGTTATCATAACTGCACAGGAAGAGGAGACAAAATCTTGGAAGAAGCTTATTAGAATTGCTGTTTCAGGTGCAGCTGGAATGATTTCCAATCATCTTCTTTTCAAAGTAAGAGGCTGATGTAGCAATTTCATATTTTCTCTATCTAAGGCGGCTATATGAACACTCTACTCAGATCACCAAAGCCATACAGTTGTTCAAGTCTATATGAGATAACTATTTTAAGAAGAGACTAGAGTACACAGTTCATCATAATACCCAAGTTTGATATAGTTGAGGGCTAAGTCTGCTGAATAACTCATTGTGATCCAGTTGCAAAATGATTATACTTGGGCGCACTGCATGCATATGAATAGGATGATATGCCTATATTGTCTTCTTTTGAGCAGTGAATAGTCCTTCCTTTAAGCTTAGGAATTCGTCAACTGTCTGGTTGATTTTAATCAGTTTAATATGTTATTTTTGTTAATTAATGCCCCTTGGCATGATTCCTTCATGTGCTTATCTAAGCATGTAGGATTTCATTCATTTCCTATTGGAACTTAGAACCTTATTCTAGGCTTTGAATGCCCAGCAATTAAAATCCCTTTTTTGGAATCATCTTCTTACTTCAGTTTTTAAGCATGCTGCCTGTTGTGTCAGCTTGCTTCTGGTGAGGTTTTTGGGCCGGATCAACCCATTGCATTAAGGCTAATGGGCTCCGAGCGGTCAATTCAGGCTCTTGAAGGTATGAGTTCCTCATTCTGTTAAGTTATTCTCTTTGTTCGACTCAAGCATACCATGTTTATCAACTTGGGCAGCGGCCATACCTATGCTGCAATACAGTAACCTTGGTATCGGGTGTGTTTAACAGGTTGTCTGTGAGACTTGATTACTGATGGACATCTGTCTTTGTAGTGTGAAGTTAATGAATCTCCAGGCTAAGTTGAATTAATGTTCTTGATGACTGAAAAAGCAGTACTAAGTATTGGTTGAGACTTTTAACGAGTTATCTGTGAGGCTTTTTATCTATTTATTGTTTTATCTAGGGAAGATTTGTTTTTCTTTTGAAAAGCGGATTTTCTGAAACAAAATGTTATGCAGAAATCATTAGATATGAATAGAATAGAAAATCACTGCAATCACATATAAAATAGAAATGGAAATCACCTAAACAGGGCAAAGAAAAACAAAGATAACCACTATGCTGCGTGACATCTACCAGGCAACAACTAACGAAATCAGAGAGCTTTTTCTTTCCATCTTGTTCATTCTAGCAACAAATGCCCCCAAGTTTCACATGCTTCTACTCCTCTCTAGCTGCATCAGGTTATATAGAGCTTCTATTTGATACTTCTCCTTTGCATTCCTGTTGCTTTAGGACGTGCTTGAAACTTATAAACAATAACCATTATATCTCTCTGTAATCCTTTGACTATTCAGGAGTTGCTATGGAATTGGAGGATTCCTTGTTTCCTTTGTTGAGGGAGGTTAGTATTGGAATAGATCCTTATGAAGTCTTCCAAGATGCAGAATGGGCACTTCTGATTGGAGCAAAACCACGAGGCCCTGGAATGGAACGGGCTGCTTTATTGGATATAAATGGGAATATTTTTGCTGAGCAGGTACCTTCTTCTTCTATGAACATCCACAAAACAGTTTGGGACCTCTAAAATTTTATCAAATTCTGGACTTAGTTTCTAAAGAAAGCAAAAGATAATATAAACTTTTGTCTTTTTTTCTAATTGATGATTGCAGGGGAAAGCTCTCAATGCCGTTGCATCTCGTAATGTCAAGGTGATAGTAGTGGGAAACCCGTGTAACACCAAGTAATATAAATCCACCTCTCTTGTTTGATGCTTAGAAATCAGTATTATGGAATTCATTATTTTTCTAATCTGCTTTCTTTCCTTTGAAGTGCATTGATATGTTTGAAAAATGCTCCAAACATACCTGCAAAGAATTTTCATGCTTTGACTAGATTAGATGAAAATAGAGCAAAATGCCAGGTACGCAACCATCAGAAATGATGTCTGCAATTGTTTACTATCTTCCATAATGAAGAAAGTACTCGAAATTGTGAACCATATTTATTGGCAATGTAGCTGGCACTGAAAGCAGGAGTCTTCTATGACCAAGTATCTAATATGACCATATGGGGAAATCACTCAACCACTCAGGTTATCTTTAAAGAATCCTTTCCCAGCATTCTATCAATCTTTGTTTTCTTTTGTTTCTTTTTCCTTACAGCTAAATGTATTGCATCATTTACACCAGGTTCCAGACTTTCTGAATGCTAGAATAAACGGCATACCCGTTAAAGAGGTTATTAAAGACACTAAGTGGTTAGAGGAAGAGTTCACGGAAAAGGTCCAGAAGGTAAGATGTACAGTAAGGTTTTCCCAGTTGCTTCTATATCTTTATCTTTGGAATTACCTGATTTCTTAAAGCTCCTTCTCCAGAGAGGTGGGGTTCTCATTCAGAAATGGGGAAGATCTTCCGCTGCATCAACTTCTGTATCAATTGTTGATGCTATGAGGTCTCTGATAACTCCTACCCCTGAAGGAGATTGGTTTTCTTCTGGAGTAAGTTCATAGGACTTGATTTATTTAAGAAAAACAAATTATTTGATTGTAAGATTTTCCATCATATACCTGTTTAATTGGCTGTCATTTCTATGGTGATCAGAACTTCCAATTCCTCCTGGCATAGCATATTGAAAAAGTGTATGATAGATGACAACTTGTTGAAAATTCCTTGGAGATTTTACAAACTATATCTGATGTCCAATACCTTTGTCCATTTGCATAGTGAATCATGTATGACAGATGAACAAAATTTTAGGATTCATCGAAAATTTTACATTCCGAGATGGAATATGATTCCCAACTTTCCTTTCATTCTCAATAAAACTGGAATTGCGAACTTCAGCGGTACAACTTTTACATTCTGCAATCAACATTGGTTACTCACAGTTGCATTTTATTTAAATTGTTTCTAATCTCTTCCCATGATGTGCAATTCCAACATAGGTATATACCTCTGGGAATCCTTACGGTATCGCGGATGATATTGTTTTCAGCATGCCATGCAGATCTAAAGTAATTGGGTTGCCCGATATATGGATTTTGTCACTATTTTTCCAACAATTTCTCCCTTTTTCTTGACATTTTTTCTGGGATCTTACTTCTCAGGGAGATGGTGATTATGACCTTGTCAAGGATGTGATAATTGACGACTACCTTTGGAGCCGAATAAAAAAGGTATCTGTAATTTCCTATTGTGTGGAAAATTTTAGTACTGTGAATGTAATATGCAAAAGCTTCCTTCTTTTCTATAATTGAAGAAACCACGATCTTACTCTGCGTAACCTGATAGATTTACTGGATGTCAACTACAGGAAATCAGATCCTTCAAATTACCTGATGTTGCCATGAATATAACTAATTTACCACTAATATAAATGCATGTTTTGTTTTGCAGACCGAAGCCGAGTTGCTTGCTGAGAAAAGATGTGTAGCCCATCTTACTGGAGAGGTTTGTATTTGAAAACATTGTTGATGTATTTCTGTTTTCTTTCTACTTAATTCATTTCTGTTTTCTTTTTTCTTAATACTTCGAATCAATTATATATAATGCTTCTTGTAGGGTATTGCTGTCTGCGATCTTCCTGGAGATACAATGCTTCCTGGAGAAATGTGAAACACTAGTGAGCAAAGCATCTTCAAGAATGTGTCCCACGGATAGCACAAGGATCGCCAAGTTGAGCTGACGAGAGAGAACCATAATCAGAACTACAATTATGCAGCACTTCCTTGTAATTGTGTCCAATAAGTATTCGATCGATCAATAAATTTTATTAGGTGGGATATTGTGATGGGTACTTGTTCTTTATGCTATATAGTAGGTCATTCTAGTCCATTCAGAATGTGCAGTGAAACTGGAAAACACTCGGATTAGATCATATTACTTATGGTTTGTGTTATACGCTAAGCATTTATAGTGCTTTTTGATAATTAAAAACTTATATACTGGCTACATACGTTTTTCAGCTAGTATGGTTGGAAAATTGCTAACAAACGATGAACGATAGATTCATGTGTGAGAGTAAATGTGGGCTCAACCCGCACGTGGGGCCCACGTGTATGACAACCGGATGTGTCCAGCTGCTGTTTTAAGCACGAGTCTATGGTAAGAGTTCTCCTGTGCTGAATCTTCTTCATGATGGTGCGACATTCTCTCTCTCTCTCTCTCTCCCTCTCTCCCTTCCTTTCTGTTAGATATCCATTCTTGGCCTATATTTATACGTGTGTGGTGATGACTGAGGTAAATCTCTTGAATTTTGTCAGAGTTGAACTGCATGTGGAGGACACCATTGTAGCTTATTTGCCAGACGAAACCTGTTGCTTTTGCAGGCTCCATTTAGTGACCCAGAGTCCCTTAAAAATGATTGGAAGCATCCTAATATTGAGCTTCCTACTGCTTAGACGCAGCAGAAGGCAGGCAGCTTCAAGGTTCTGACCCCCACCAGGAAAGGGTAACCTAGATTGGGCGTGCGAGGTAGGGTTACATTAGAGGGAGGAGGACTGCAAACGTCCATCCCATGAAGCACTAGGGAACCATGCATTCCTCTTGGACTGGGCTCTCGTGAAACGAATATCTAAAACAAGAAGTTGAAGACTGATTAAAAAAAAAAAAACTTTTAGTCTCTACTGGGCACCAAAATGAATTTTGGAATTTATTAACATTCTCTAAGAAAAGGTAAGAGTTAAACTAGGGAAAATAGATAACGAAATGCATTGATTGGTACGAACATTGTTCGATTGTGTGCGTCTTCTTGCAAGTGTGTGGTAATTTATATCTTCTACCAGCTAGTGCAAGTAAGTGCATCGATCTCATGTCTAAGGACTGACAGGGAAAACTGATAATTTTTGTATCGGAACGGCTAATTGAGACAAATGCGCCAACTATGGATATGATGCCGGAACTTCTTGCAGACTTGGAAGACAGATTGCCATGACACTGCACTCGAATACAGAACAACTTCCATTCATGCAGATATCCATTATACTGGAACCAGAACGCAGACGAGCTGAGTTTTAATAATGCACATAGAAATGAACACCTCAACATGGAAAAAAAAGTTCAACTTAGTAGTCTTCAACACAATTCGAATTCTTAAATGGGAAAAATCTGCTCACAGAGAATTAGCAGTCAGCTCGATGCTGCAAGTCTGAATGCATTGTATAACGATGATCTATCTAGCACGCTAAACAAGTACTAAATAAGTTATTTCACACTCGACTATGTATCAGACGTCAATATCCACTGAATAGTACAGAAAGGAAAATCTAAACCAAAACATTGTTCTTTGGTGTTCTATAGTTATGATCCTCTCGTGATATATCACCTGGCGTAAATGAGGGTACCAATTTTGAAGCTCAAAGAAAGGACTAGGAACCAGAAGAATATGAAGTAGAACCAACCCCTAAACAAGGCTGCAACTGACTTTGCTGGAAGTATGCTAACTCTTGATTCCAAGTTCGAAGAATTAACGCCACCATGTGATAAACCAAAAGAAAGGCTGACGTTGTAACCCCCATGCTTACGCAATGAGCAATCTGTCCCATTGCCACCTACAGGCGACTTCCTTATTTGGATAACACCAGCAGTAACATGAACTGGCCTGGAAGATTGAGATATAGAATTCAGATGCAGAGCTGCATCCCTTGTAGGTGACTCTGCTGCGAAAGAAGGAGAAGCCGGTATGCTTCCCAACATTTGACTTGCCTTCTTGATAAATGGATACTGACACACTGCATCATTAAAAATAATGCACAAAAATGAGATCCCAAAGACAGAAGCGCTTAAAATGCGTTATCAGTCAATGCACAGTTAACTTTGGTTATGAATGATTTTCCCCGTGAATTGCCAAAGAGCAAAAAATCAGAGTTAATTGTGCTAATTGAACTACAATGGTAAACCCATCAAATACCATGTTAAAAATCATGGGTTTTCATCCTAAAACCAATTGGTGTTAAATGGAGTAGCCCATGATCTTATAAAGTGGTCTAGGAGTTTCTGATTTTTCTATGTGAGACAAGTGTATATTCTAACATACCAGATGCAAACTTCACAGGCTCTTGCTTAGAAGACGAAGCAGCATTCTGTCCTATGTGCTGTTCACATGATGTAATAGCTTGCTGAGTTCCCTCACTTGTATCCTGCACAGGTATGTCACAATTGTTTAATATTACAAAGCCTGGCGGAATAACATAGCGAACTTCAAAGTTAAATGGTACCTTCGTGGAAAGGAATGCTTCACCAGAAGGAAGGTCCACACTTTCTACCATCTTTGAAGGATCGAAAGCCACATAGTTCAAGTTGTTATTGTTTGAATCATGGAATGTAGGGTACTCCTCAATCCTATCATCAAAATCGAAGGTATCAGCAAGAATAGGAGTCAAAAGATCATCGGTATGAAGGAATTTTCCATTGGAAAATTGGAGGTTCTCTGCAGCATCCCAAAATGATTCATCAAACACGAAATCCAGTTCTCCAGAAGTCTTGCTTGACTCGCTATAGTTATCATGCTTGACTTGTCTTGTCTCCATATCATACTGAATAGGCATCTCATACGAATTATGGCTATCAGGCTGCCCAGTCACAAAATGGTTTTCACCGACATCCACCACGAGATTTTGGGAATTATTGGTTAAGTCTGTGCTATCCTCAACAAAGGTTCCATCACTTCCACAATAGAAGTCCAAAGGAAAGGAAGCCTCAAGTGGTGGAATATTCCCAACAACCTGACACAAGGAATTAGATTAAACATGTGAGTTTAATATATTAACAAAATAGAATCTTCACTTCCCCTGCACTATCCAGAAAGAAAAGAACTAAAAAGAGGAGATAATTAAAATCGGATGATATTCTCAGCGGTGATTAATTCATAAGCATGCTTCATTCTCCAAAATGAGATTTAGTGTACTTCAACAATGTTGTGCTCTTCATCACTGTAGCCCATGACGAAGCATAACTCTAGAAGTCGTGGTGATCTTTACCATGGGAGACTCATAGGAGGTATTTATTGGCACACTTTACTTCAATGCTTGATCTTATCACATTTTGTCACTACTGAATCCTTCCCTTTTTCTTAAATATATTGCACATAACCAAAATAAAATAACTGACATAGCAAACTTCAAAGTCAAATGGTACCTTTGTGGAAGGAAATGCTTCGCAAGAAGGAAGGTCCACTCTGTCTACCATCTTTGAAGGATCAAAATCCACATAATTCAAGTTGTTATCATTTGCATCATGGAATGTAGGGTGGTCCTCGGTTCTACCATCAAAACTGAATGTTGCAGCAAGAAAAGGAGTCAAAAGATCATTGGTCTCAAGGAATGCTCCATCGCCAAATTGAAGGTTCTCTGGAGCATCCCAGAACGATTCGTCAAGCAAGAAATCCAATTCTTCAGAAATCTTGCTTGAATTGCTCAACCTATCATGCTTCACTGGTCTTGTCTCCACAGCATACTGAATAGGCATCTCATCTAACTTCTGGCTATCAGGCTGCTCAGTCACACAATCGATTTGACCAACGTCCACCACGAGATCTTGGGAATCATTGGTTAAGTCTGTGCTATCCCCAACAAAGGTCCAATCACTTCCACAATACAAGTCCGAAGGACTGGAAGCCTGAACTGACGGAATACCTGTCCCAAGAATCTGACATAAGGAATTAGATTAAGCATGTGCGTTTAAAATATTACCAAAATAGAATCTTCATCTCCCCTCCACAACCCAAAAGAAAAGAATTAAAGAAGGGGAGATTATTAAAAACTGATGATATTCTCAATGGTGCCTAATTCATAAACATGCTTGATTCTCTAAAATGACATTTCTGCACAGAAGGCTCTCATGCTCAACCCTGCAAAATCTTGGTATCACTCTAACTCCTAATCTTTCTACAATTTTGTGCTCTTTGTCATAGTGGCCTGTTGTGGAGCATAATTCCTCAAGTCAGGGCAGTCCTTACCATAGGAGATTCATATGAGGTATTTATTGATACACTTTACCTCAATGCTTGATCATATTTCATTGTCATTACTAAAACCTTTCCTTTGTTTGAAATATTTTGCACATAACCAACATTCATAATTCATTTACTATGTTAAAAAGTTCCCCTCGTGTGTCCGAGTTCTATGTAATAAATAAAAAAGAAGAGAGAAAAGCAAGTAGCTAATGCATGCAAAGACAACGCTTTAGGAAAGGAATAAACCTGTTCCAGGTCATGTCCATCCGAATCCACATTGTCACCAACTCCTACCTCCTCCACATGCTCCGCCTTTGGGAACATTTCCAACTCATCGTCCTCCCATTCCTCCTCGATCAATGGAGCCCCATACTGCTCCCCATTCTTTGGGCCCGACCCACTTTTCTGAAAAACTCTGCATAACACAAAAGCATCCTTGTCCAAGGAAATGGTATGGACGAACGGGATATAAATGATAATCATTAGAGAAAGACCAGAGAGGACGATTATATAATTTCAAGCTTTGTCCTGCTTCTAAAAGATGTCCAAAGTGTTTTGATATTTATTTTCCATACCCACTCCATGCAACAAAAATTATTTGCATTCACCACATGCATTTTTCTCAAAGTAATACTAAATAAAGGGGTTCCGGATGGTGATTCCTCAAAAATATGTAAGTTCCCATGAACCTAGCTGTCTCAAAGCAAAGCAAGAACATAAAACAATACAACCATAAAACACCCACCTGAACAATGCCAGCTTTCTCTAGCTCCCCATCATTAAGCTTGTACTCATGCATCACCCAGTTAGTCCTCTCACCCTTTGGAGCCCGACCACAATGATAAACCAGTGTCTTTTTCACCCCAACTACCTGTGACTTATGGTAGACAGCCCGGTCCTTCCCGGTTGTCTTCCAGAACCCTCTATCTGTTGCCCTGTTGGTCCTTGAACTGTTTCCATACTTCTTATCTAGCACGCTGAAAAAGTACCACTCCATATCCCTAGTCTTCAGCCTCGACTTAGCTAAAACGCCATTAAAATTTGATTAAAATACATCACAAACTACCCCGCACATTGCAAGAAAACGCTCAACTTACAGAGAAATGAAATGAAATCTGCAATCGGGTAAACAATACTTTCATGAAGCACAAGTCTGAAAATGCCAATGAGAACTCAATTTGACAAGGTTTACACACAGACATAAACATGAATACATTTTTTCTGACTGCCCCGAAAAAAGGGTCAAGTAACACCTAAACTCTCCTCTCCCTCCCTCATTCTTTAACATACAAACCTCTGTCTCCAAACTCCATAAACATGCCCAACTGAAGAAGAGAACACCGAAAAATTGGAAAACCGAACCAATATATATCCATTTTCCAAATGTTCTAAGATGCAGATAAGCAGACGCCACATTAACTTCACAATTCACTGGTTCACTACAAATTGCAGAAAGCAAATTAAAAAGAAATAAATTCATCCTCACTTCAATAGCAAAAGAATTGCAAACAACTTGCCTACAAAATTATCAATTTACATCTCTACATCCCTAAATTGCTTAAAAAATTATAATTCTCACAACAAAAAGCAGAGACTTTAATCACAAAAATCTAAACTACGGATTAAAAAATAATAATAATAATTTAACAGATATATCACTCTCTCACACAATTGACCAAAAACACGACACACACACACATATGGCTAAATATCATAAGCTGTCCTTAACTTGAAGCAAAAAATCATTTTGAACCTCGATGTTTTATTTTGTAACCTTAATGAAGTCATTTGTGTTGTGTCCTCGATGTTACATTTTGTGACCTTTAGTCGTCATGTTTGTTATAAAATGGGGTAATTTCTCGAGAGTGCACATTAACTCGTGGTACCATAATTACAATTTAATCTCCATTTTTATTTAAAAGATTGCATCTTTAGCTCATTACCACCGAGACATTAACGGGGAATTGTGCAACCTTTTAAAAAGGTTAATGACTAAATTGTAATTTCACAATACGCCAGGGGATAATATACACATAAAAGACCGCGTGTAATCATTACCGGGGCATCGTGCAACCTTTTGAACAGGTCATTGACGAAGCTTGTAATATTACGTTGCCAGCTGAGCTAATATGCACGTTCGACAAATTACATAATTCTAGTGCTATTTATCGAATAAAACAATACCTAATATACACATTCGACAAATTACATGTTATACTGCTATTTACTAGAATAAAACAAAAGACTTTACTACTCCACTAAAATATTCTACAGAAAAAATAACAGTAAGATACACGTGTATAAAGTAGTAGCTAATAAATATAGCATAAATGTATATATATATATAGACCTGGAAGATCCCAAGGCTCGAGTTTGTAGACATCGATGTCGGATATGGCATCGAAACGTAATGGCTTCCCGCAGACTTTCCGGCGTAGATAGTAGCGTACGAGCTCCTCATCCGTCGGGTGAAACCTAAACCCCGGCACAAGTGACGTAGACGAAGACGATGATGATGACACCATTAATGACATATCAAGTAATCGGTGTTGTTAAAAGAGAAAAAATAAATAAAGGTAAGCTTTTTAGGGCTTTTTAATGGACTTGAAATAGCGACTCCATTGTTTTGGTTTGGTTTGAGACGTGAAGACTGAAGAAGAAGAAGAAGAAGAAGAAGAAAGGTTTTGCTGAGTGGATTTTGTGGGTCAGGTGCCGTGACGTGGTGCAGTCGAATCTATTGCTGTACCTTGCGCAAGAAGTTTTGAGGTGATAAAGACCAAATTAATTCCTGGATAAATGACTGAAATAGTCCATAATTTTAAAAATTTTGTGATATTTTTATCTTTTATTTACGAAACATGATAAATTAGTTTGTTTAGAGGGGTAAATGATAATTGGTTACATGCCGGACACATATTGATAAAATTTGTTAAAAAGACTAATAACGTCACATATTTAAAGATAAAGACTAATTTGTTACGTTTGGTAAATAAAAAATAAAAATATCACATAGTCCAAAGATAAGTGACCATTTTTATAATTTATTCTTAATCCTTTAATATCTTCTCAATGGTTAGATATAATAGACAAGTAATGATGGGTTATAATAAAATATTTTGAGCTCGAGTTGGGGGCTTCAGCCTCCATTTTACCTAAAAATAAATAAATCAATTCTTCAATGTTTCGTTTTATTTTTAGTTTCGTTTGAGAAACCTAACCAAAGTTAGAAATTTTATGAATAGTGGCACATAATAACACATGTTCCAAAGGGGAGAGATTGACCGAATGACCCAATGTATTCCACCTACTCCTTAGTCATTAACCATTGTATGTGTGTTTGGGCCCAAACTTCGCAGTTGGGCCCAAACTAAGATGCCAAAGGGAAAACCAAAACAAGGCCGAGCTTCATACGACATGCTTCTATTCTGATTGGGCCTTTGTGTATGTGTGTGTTTGGGCCCAAACTTCTCTTTATACTTTATTCTGCTTAGTCAATGTATTGTATGCTTTTCACCACAAAAAACCAAAGTAAACGGGATGTACATTTTTCTGTGGTCGATTTGACAAAGTAAGAGTACCAGTGCGCATCTTCGTACCAGCTCTGGTTCTGGGGGTGACGCATGGTCCATCACAGTCATGAATAGTGGTCTGAACCTTATTTTGTTTGTCGCTTTGACTATATTTCTTTTATTTTTTCCTTTTTGCTCCTTTCTCGTTGTAAATGATTGGTAAGCTTTAAAAGTTTGCCATTTCAATCTGTCATTGTCATTGACAATAGCAGAATCAGCTTTTAACAGTTTCAAGTTTAAACTTATTTAGCTCCCAAAGGGTCGTTCAGACGATAAGTAAGAATAAGAGTTTCGTAATTGGTGTAGATTCAAAATTTATTGTTGGCATATGTTACTTGTTTTTTATTCTATTATAAAATCAAACTCTTGAATGAAAAATATGATTCATCAAAGGGCCGAACATTCTAATGCAATGGTATCTATCTTGATCAATATTTCATAGATTGGTGGAGATGAAGATGTTTCTTGGATTACCAAAAAAAAGTTTAAACTTATTTCTATCAAAAATCTTTATAGTTTAATGAGATAT
Source organism: Ehretia macrophylla (assembly GCA_037974665.1). Lineage (NCBI taxonomy): Eukaryota > Viridiplantae > Streptophyta > Magnoliopsida > Boraginales > Ehretiaceae > Ehretia > Ehretia macrophylla. The sequence goes on from CM075769.1 coordinate 66,113,563, forward strand.
TGCCTTGTTCAAAAAAAAAAAAAAAAAGAGATATTAGCCTTTGAGTTCTTGAGATTGATAAGTTTCAAATTTAATTCCTATTAGACGTTTATAAGTAGGGATAGTTATATGATTTAAAATGTATGATACATGGTTTCAATCCAAAATCAAACTAAATTAAACCTTATCCTACTAAAACCAATTATATAAATCTAATAACGTCTCATTTTTGCCGAGAACTGTCTCATCTACTAGCCCTACACGCGTGAAATCTTCTAACAGGTATCTGCATGATTATATGCATATACGCATCTCCAGTCGGGAGTAACATGATGGCACCAAAAAGAGGACAGCTGCTTCACAATGTCACACAGAGTAAGTAAATTGCAGCATGGCTAACAAATACACCAACAAATGCTACTGTAGACTAGAAAGGAAAAAGAATCAAAATAACAGTCTTCATTGCAGGCACCCAACTTCCAGTCATACCTCTCCTTCTGCACATCAACTGCAGAATCCGGTAAATCGTCCAATATGGAGCGCTCAAATTCTCAGGTATCCGAGCATGAGTACCGCTGCCTCTGCACAACCAACCTATGCCTTATGGCTGGTACCTATTGCACCAGCCACCCCATTTGGTGACATGTCCCGACTATAAGTCCAACACAAAAAAGATAGTTGCCTTTGCTTCAAAAGCTGAATAAAATGTCCTCCTAATGACCAACAATAGATGCCAAAGGGAAAACCGCCAACAGGAACTTCATACTAGTATATGAAATCAACATTTTTAGACAGAAACACGGACTTTATTTTAATTAAGAAGTCACTAATTACACATTCAGTCAGGTTACAGTTACCAGCTACACTGAAAAACTACAAAGGTGCAACAAACAGGGACACTTGAACAGGGATTTTACCCATAGAGCACGAGCCCTTGAGGATGTTGTTATACTAGGTCCGAGCTGCCAAGACTACAAAACCAGAACATACTTAGAAGGACCACTGCTTACCCACTGCGGAAGTGTCTCTTCAAGTCCTCATTTTCCTTGCTCAAAAGATCAATCCTTGATTGCAGAACATTGATCATTGCTTGGGCCCTCATCATCTCAATCTTCAGAGTCTCTCGCTCCATGGAGACATTAAGGATCTCATTTTCTAAATTGCTAATAAATTTTAAATATCCAGGAGGCACGGATTTCTCAAGATTGGAGGAATCAAATGTTAGTGGGTTGGCAGGTTGACTTTCTTTTGGCTGAACAGGTTCTAACAAAGGAAATTCCAAAAGTGCAGAGGAAAAATTTGTCGTCGTCATCGTTGGAGGAGGATCCTTACTTGTTGTAGTTGAGTCCTCTGAACCATTTGCATGGCTGGTGCTTGGATCATCAGTCTTTGATCTTTTACTTTGGGCTAAAGACAGAGGTTCTGGTTCCTCTGATCTCTCCCTTTTGCAGATAATTGCAAAATTGTGGGACTCAGTAGGATTCTCATATCGGAGAGGAGTCTTGCTTATGGGATGGGTATCCTGTAAAAGGTCAGCAACCATTCAGATTAAGGATTAGCATACCTCTTTTGACTAAGAAGAACCAACGTATCCTAACGCTTAAACAAGATTCGGAAGGAATGTAGCCATATAAGAATGAAAATGCATGCATGCAAGATTCTTTTCCCAAGTGCACAATCATAAGGAAACAACAATGGGTTACAGTTAACTAATAAATTGTTGCAGGCAAAATAAAAATTAATTGCAAGCAAGCATTACATGGAACTTATTGGCTATAGCAGAAGAAAATATGACAGTAAGCACAGCATGTACACATATCGAAGATGACGTATACAATCCAGCATGCTCGTATTTTTCCTTTTCATCGACCAACCAAATGTTAACTCAAATTTGCAAAAATCAGTATTAACTATTGGATCACAAGATGAAAGAATGATATCAGTGATGTTCTAAGACTCTCTAACTGTTACTAGGCAATCAGACAGCTGCTCACCTTGTGAAAAGCTTGAACAATTATGCACATAAAACGGATGAAGATATGAGATATTTTTATCACGAGTGCAAGCACAATAAATATTTTCCATTAACGCCACAAGGCAGATGAGTGTTTCAATGACCTGAGCACAGACCCTGACCACTTGGTATGAGCAGCATCCTACTTTTATCAACCTAAGACACACACCAGCTTTCAGAGACGAGTAATGAAAGGGTGGAATAACCCAAACATGGGTTCCACACACGTGTCGACCATCTATCACTGTCTTTACAACTATTTCTCATCTCTATCCACTCATATGTAACTGCTACATTCACATAGCGTGCTCGCACACATACACCCACACACATAGACATATTCTACAAACATGGAGAAGCATGCCACACAATGCCCATTCAGTGAACCAAACTCAAACTTCACCCAGTAAATGTCCGATACAGATGTGGCACATAATGCTGCATCTATGACTTTCTAACAGAGAATAATTCATTTGACCAAGGATTATAAGAAGATGTATTAGGAAACCTTAGGATCACTCAGATCACAGTTCTTGCGATAGATAGCTTATGCATTAAAAAGCTTTTAAAAGAACCAAATCCACAACACTGAATACAAATGCATATTCCTATCACGAGACGAGATATCTTCTGCCCCAATATACCACCTTGTAAAGGCTATGAAATGAGTCGTAAAAAGTTGAAAAGATTGGACAAGAAAGAATTGAGGTTCTACACCTGGAGGAGACAATAATCACTGACCACGTTGAAAACTTAATTGTGGAATTGTCAAAATCTCATTAAAAGCCCGAATTGGTGGACATAACCTAATCGACATGTGAAACTACATCCTATCTGATTATAGAAAATCTTCAAGCCCATGAAGGTCACTCGTAATATTAATTTTAAGAAATAGAAGCACTAGCAATCCTACTTTCTGGTTCCCTTAGGAACGAGTTTGGTTTCTTTATTTATATATTTGTTCTTATATAGTTTTCTCAAGGCAGGAATGTCATGGAGCTCAATTGTAGTAGATGGAGTCCAACTCAATAGAGATGTAAGCTTATTATTATCCCTCACACATCACACCTAATTAATGTTAATCTGTCCGCAGCTATTTCAAATTCACACGTGTCAGTCTAGCAGCATCTTACATCCTATTGCAGCGTAGATGAAGAACCGAAGTATACAGCTACCAAACAAAGACACGCTTCAAGTTCTGTGCAAGAATCTTGGCGTTGCAGCTCAAAAGAGGAGATTCCAAGTTCAATTAACACATGTTTTTTGTCGTATCTTATTGTATAGATATGGCATGAAAGTGATGGCAAAACAGATAACGGTAATTTGGATTTGCGCAACGAATAACTACACTTTCTGCGACAATAAAAGTGATAACGTATGTCAGCGGTAATCCTAGCAACATATATGCGAACAGGTAGACGACAAACCTGTCCAAGTTCATTGCATCCACCTCGCGCTTCATCACCATTGGCCATCTCCTCCTCAGCCTCTCCTCCAGGAACCAATAAGGCTGTATCATCGTCCCACTCCTCCTCAATAAATGGTGCATATCTGTCCCCATTTGGAGGTCCTAGCCCACTCTTCTGAAAAATTCTACAAAGCACAAACGCATCCTTTTCCTCGCACAACAACAAAAATAAATTTCTTTAAGATTTGAAACAAACAAAGTAGATAACAACAAAAAACAATAACTCTATCCTATCTATAGGTAGGATAACACCAAACTGTGAAGTCATGATTACACCTGTGGCACTCCAGACTTTTCCAACTCTGCATCCACAAGTCTATACTCATGCATCACCCAGTTTGTCCTCTTGCCATCAGGTGCTCTCCCACTATGGAAGACGAGTGTTTTTTTCATTCCGATGATCTGAGACTGATGGCGAACTGGACGGTCCTTTCCGGTTGCCTTCCAGTACCCTTGGCCGGTGGCCCGGTTAAGGCGAGAACCATTGCCATATTTTCTGTCAACAGGGCTGAAAAAGTACCATTCTAGGTCTCTCGTCTTCAAAGACGAAAATGCTGCAAACCATAAATTATATTAGAACTAATTATCAGCAAAACACTTCAAAGACCATTAAAACAATGTAGGACCGGACCTGTTTTTCATTTTTCAAAGGGGGTAAAACGCTTAAATAGCTAACAATTGAGATGAAGTGTAGGAATTATAAAATCCCTCATCAAAGCCTCAAAATTACAAACAAATACCGAGGACAACAAGTTATCTGCTGGCCAAATTCCAGCAAGGTTTAGCATTTCAAGATCTCTTCTTGCAATTCAGTGTTAAAAATGCAGCTTTGTGATTAAAAATCTAATCTTTAGCGCATTTAAGTATTTCAATTTTGATCTTTACTACATTTCCATGAAAAAAAAATTAATTTTTGTGGAATTTAAGGTTTTCCATGACCATTTCCTTGGCAAAGAAGTTATATTAATGTATACACACAAAGAGCTTGATAAATTTACTTCAATCAACCCATATAAATTACATTAAATTTTTTTTAAAAAAAGAGAGATTATAAATTATTTTTAAAGAAAATGGTTAAAATCTATGCTCCACAGCAAATTGTTTTTCTTTTTTTAAAAAAAATGAAAGAAAATAAAAGACACGTCAAAATCTAGATAAGCTAACAAAACATGCACCCAAAAGAGTTTTCCTTTGTACAACTCGGTCCTCGAAGCTCCTGCTATACTATATGCCGGTCCGAGAATGAGACGGATTAGCAGAAAAACATAAATTTAACAAAAAAAATTCACCAAAAATAAAAAACAACAAAAAATTTAACTTTATAACAAAATACATGTGCATGCATATATATACATATGTGTTCGTGTGTGAATGTTACCGGCAAGCTCCCATGGCTCAGATTTGTAAACATCAATTTCGGAAACGGCCTGGAACCGGAACGGCTTGCCGCAGACCTTCCGGCGGAGATAGTACGTCACGAGCTCCTCGTCTGTCGGGTGGAACCTGAATCCCGGCGCTAATGACGTTGTCGGTGCCGCCACCTTCATCGGCGTTGCCGCCGTCACAGCTACCAATTCCTGCCCCATCACCAAAAAAACCCAAAAACCAAACCAAGCGCCCCCCCTAAAATGCAAAAATTAAAGCTTCTTATTAAATATATACATACATATATATGTGTGTGTAGGGAGAGAGATATAGAGGTGTGTATGTATAGAGAGAGACAGAGAGAGAAAGAGTTAGGTGACTAGAACTGAAGCAAAGCTAAAAGAAGTAGAAAAAGCTGAGAGGTGATGAGAAGGGGGGGGTGGGGAGTTGGAGAGGTGATGTGGGATATTGCCCATCGGTTAAGCAAGCAAAATGAAGGGGTGGATGGATGCTTGCTTGACACGGAAATCGAAAATCCAAGAAAAGGGCCAACACCTGTTTTTGCATTGTTTTGCTTGCTATTTGTGGACCGTACTTTCATCACCAGTGTAGCTTCTAGTCTTAAAAAATTTAAAGACGAGATTTATCAATCACATTTAATTAATAAGTTAAAATTAGATAATATATATTTAAATTATAAATGATCGATAAAAGTGCTAACATGTTTTGTAGATATGAATGTTAATATATAATAATATAACTATATTTCAATAAATGTTCAAAACGATGGATAATCCGTAAGAATAAATGTGCATTCAACTATTGTTATTTAGCTCGGCCCCTGCATTTCATGTAATATTGCAGGCTGTGGCATATTGCTCTCATTTCTGGTCAAGGTTAATTAATTTTCGAACTATTCAATTTTACTTTTACTATTGTTTTTGTTTGATTACTTTAAGTAGAAGTCTCTCTGTCTGATTTGGCTTTCTCTTCCTCGTGGATAACGACGGCCATTCTTTTTAATGGTCATAAGGATATGTACGCTGGAGGAAATAATTACATGGTTGTACTTTGAGAAATTGAAATCTAGGTCATAAGATTTGAAAAGGAAAATACTATATACATTTTGGGTAAGTTGTTTCAATTTGGGCAGATTGAATTATTGCCTCTAAAATTAGAAACACTAGAATTTCTCTTGATCGGATGTCAAATATTCCTTTAAAATTGCAAAATGAACTATGTATTTAATTACATAAATATAGTACCAATTAATGTTTTCTACACGTTAATGAAATTTACTTTTTTGGCAAGATAAACAAAGAATTGATTCAATTCAAGGCAAGTAGTAGAAATTTATGGGGAGCATTATAGATTTAGTTCAATTTATGGATTAAATTGTAATCATGTAATTATCTTCAACCGTATTGAACAATATGGTGGGATGAGGGAGAATCTAAATTTGTGTTTATCTTTTGTAAAATTGTTCGAGCGAAGTATTTGATGTTTGGATTTTAGCAATGTTAGAGAATTTTCAAAATTGAAGTTCTGTTTTCTGTTTATGGATAAATTAGCAATTCAAAATTAAAGTTCTTGTTGATTTATAAAGGTTCAATGCTTTTATCTAAAAGTATAAATGTGTAGATTTTTTTTATTACTTCACTGTCTCACCAGATAGCAAATAAGGCCAAATTCCATCAGATTCGTGAAAATAATTTAACTAAAAAGATTAATGACATGCTAATCTGGCTAATTTTTATAGAAAGAAAAGTAAGAAAATAATGATAAATTCTATTGAGTGGAATTTCTACAATTGAATGGTTTTCAGAATCCAAGGATTTTTATGGTACGATGTGACCTGTGTTAAAGTTGGCAAAAAACTATCCACAAATAAGAACAAGATGGACATAAAGGTTAGCAGAAGGCATGAACTAAGTCTACTTCTTTTGTTTTTGATGACTTGATAAATTTATTCTACGTGAAATCATATTAAATCCATCTTATAATTATATATTTTGTAGTATAACAATACATTTCAACACATGCTCTAAATTATTCTCATTCTTTTTTAGCCGAAGTCAATCCACAGACGGCAAATTCACTGCTAACAATTACTACTACAAGGAGGCACTTATAAAGGTCGATTTATTTTACTTTTGATCAAAATCATAAAGGTAGAATAATTTGTTGAAAGTATTAAATATACCCCGTTGCTTATTCATATGGCATATGCTTTGATCTATAAGTTTGCTCAAGCTGATCAGTTACTGTCCAATAAATGCCTTTTCAAGAGTTACCAAGGCACATGATTTTCTAAAAAAATGAAAAATAATTGAAGGACATATTATTTCACTCTTGAAGAAGACATAATTTAAGTTAGTCAAATACAAAATTTATTGAGTCTGACCTCAAAAAAATAATTTTTTAACTGATTCAAACACAAAATAAATGAGTTCTTCGTCCAAAGACATTATATTTTTTAACTTAATTTTGAGGGTGAGGGTGATGATGTAAGGCAACAAACAACTTTTCTTCTTCTTCTTTCTTTTTCTTTTATCTTTTTCCATTTGGGGATATTTCAATTTTTTTTGGGTGGTTGTCGGGGATATTTGACCAGGACACTCTCTTTTGACCATTGGTTGCTTAATTGTTGTGGAAAGGAAGGGAGATAAATTTCTATTTACAGAAGGCCGGCTAATAATATTCCATGCTAATCAATATTCCCCACAACCTGAGATCACAAATTTTTTTCCCAGATGAAGACAAAAGATTATGAAAACTTTTGGTGCTTTTTAATCTTTATAATTAATAAGAGTCCATTAAATTATGATTGCATTAATCGTATTCGGAAATTATACCATCCACGTGAGTCAACGTGCAAATTGTATCGAAAGTGGGATATTGATGTTGACCCAAGCTGGTGTAATAAAACTTAGGAGTACAAGTAAAGTAACCATTTGCCCGTCCCTTAAGAAACTCATCAGCTTCTTTTATAAGCAGATTTTTTGCATGCCGTGTTTGCATCAACCTTTACTTACATATATGTAAATGTCCCGAGCAATTAATATATAATTTGATGATCATATTAAAAAATTATATTTTTTTTTATCATTCATTACACTCATAATAAAATTAAAATATCTTTTAACATAAATATGTGATATTATTCGAGACTTAAGTAATACGTAATGTAAATTAATCGAATCGAATGGCTTAAAATCAAGCTATTCAAATGGGATTACTTAAAGCACCATTTAACCTAAGCTCCTCTTTTTATGATATACAAAGGGATATGTTCGCTTTTTAGAGTTTGTAATTATAAAAAAATTTATCCCTAAAACTTGTTTGTTTTTATAGTCAGAAAGAAAAATCAAAACCTAACTCTCGAGGAACGTAATTCAATGAGATTACTCAAAGGGAAGTAATCCAACAAGATCAATTACTTCTGTGCGTAGATTATTTAGTGCCGGCCAAGAAACCTATGTCCATAAGGTTACTTGATTGGCTAATTAATCTCAAAGTGTACTCTAGTGATTTTTTATTTTTTTTTCATTCAAGTTCCTAAGATTGTAGCTTTTTGATATTCGTTTATTGCAGGGACGAATTTGAAATTTTTGTTTAGTAGAGATTAAAAATATGTAATTTAACATTCATATACTAGTAATTATTTTTAGTAGAGTTTAAATTGATTTTTTTTCCTAAAAAATATTTTTTAAATATACACATTTAAAAAGGAAAAAAATTAGGGTGAATGAGCAGCCACTACTCATATAAGAATGACTTCACCCCTTGGTTCGCTGATATAGAAAACGTTGACTGGATATGCATGACAATAGTAGATATTATCAAACCAAGTTTTATCTTACGAGTTAGATATATAGATCTTATGATGTTATACATTCCCATCAAGAAGTGTCTCTTCTATTAACTCCATGTAATGATAGATATAATCAACACCTAAACATTTTGATTACATGGTTTTCAATTGAGCCTGCAGGCTCCAAGAGCTCTTCATTATATTCGATAATTGGGGCTTTAATTCAACTTCAATTCGAGGGAAGTCGAATTCAACCTAGTAGTTGGCTAATTCTATACAGCCTTGGATCTGATAGTAGGTTGAAATGGTGTAATGTGATTGTATCAATCAAGCCCACAAATTTGGGTTTCAGCTTTCAGTAATTATATATACTCTTGTTATTATTGGGCTTACATACGGCAAGGAAGTGATTCATTCTGTCATTAGAGCTCCAGAGATGTTTGCAAACCATAAAATCGATCTGAAAGCTTGGCATCATAGGGGTGAATTGGACACAAACAATTCTTTTAAGGGGGCTAATTAATATATATATATGTTTTGGTCCAGATTTAACATATAGATTAAGAATCGCGTTATGGCAAAAAAAAAAAAAAAAAAAAAAGAAAGAAGAGAGAGAGAGAGAGAGAAGAATTGTCATAATTAATATTCATTATCCTTGATTTAAGAAAGAAGACGTACCGTAGCTAGCATCTTAACTTTGACATATACAGTATTAATTCAATACAAAGTGGGCAATTTCAATGATGTTGAAAGCATTATCATTAACATGTGAATCATTAACCACTTACATGTTAATGATGACAAGTTATATATATATATTTAATTCTAAAGAAATTTATCAGTTACTATTATATCATTAAAGATATATTAACTTTGAAATTCGATATCAAAAGCTTTTGCATTAAAGCAATGAATATGCAATATTTACATCACCTTATCAAGAGGGGTAAAAGAAAGCATAAAAGAGATGAGCACGACTTCTTTTTCTATTCCTTTTTCTTCCTCTACGGATGAACACGTATAGATGGGATACAAAATCGTGTAGCAATCGCTTATTATGCAAGTAATGGTTACAGTCTAGGGCCAATGTTTCATTCTTGTCAATAGCAAAACAAAGCTCTTATACGCCATTTTCACTTTGAAACGCAAACCATGAAATGTTACTGTTGGAGTTGACTCTCTTTTAAGCTTCAACTCCAAACTGATGTTGAAGATAAGTAAAAAAGTTCGGTAAAGATAGAGATAGAAATTCTAATAATGATGGAATTAATATTAGAAACATCTTTTTAGCTTGTAACTAGCTAGTTGTTTCACATGTATGGATGTTGGATGTGAGACTGAGAGAGAGAGGATTTTTCGATATAACTTGTGAGTTGAAAAACCTATTATTACGTGAGGACTATATTCGTGCTTTTTAAAAAAAAAGTTAAACTATTGAAATTGTAATTTTATCTATGTGTAAAGTTACTTATAAGAAAGCTTAGACTTTTTTTTTTTATGTATAAATAGTAAATGATTTTTTTTCCTTGCATAAATAGTAGATTCTTTTAAAAATGAATTGTGAAAAATAAGCTAGCTACTCCAAACAACGTTAAAAATTCTTCTTGTGTCCCACATATTTGTTGCAAGGTTATATTTTATTGTATGTTGTCCTAACAAACTAAAGTTTTTTTTTTCAACGTTGAATCTTGAGTTTTGTGTGTTACATCTGCAAAAGGTGAAATTCTTCACCCATCATTATTGGAACATCAGATCACTGTACTGGATTAGAATATTATTGCTTAAATAAATTGGAAGAAATGAAAAGAAATAACACTGCATTAAATTTATTCTAAAATTATAAATTTTATGTGTAATACCGTGCCCTTAATATAATAGAGGAGTATTATACATTTTACTTTACGTTAAGCACTGCAGAAGTATATTCTGCTGTTTAGACTTTTGCTCACTTCAACCAAAATTGTGGTCAAACACAGAAATATGAAGTCCAATGCTAACAGAGGTATGAGGATTAAAAGTGTATCAATTAAAGTCATAGACAAAATATTTGTAGGTCCGCCAAATTTGGCACACTAAATCTATATTTGGCTCTCTTCTTTAATTATTAGTGAGTCAGACAAGCCTATCAAATAAAGTAAAGCATTAATTTGTAGGTCCCCAAAATTTGCCTGAAGAATTTGCCAATTAAATTGCAACACTATGAGCCATTGAAAGAATTTAGTGCACCAATTAATTACTCTTATTTATGTGTTTGAACGATTGAATGGTATCCGGAAAAAAAAAAAACAAAAAACGATTGAATGGTAGATATTATTGGGTGAACAGAATGATTTGTTTTCATGTTAAGGTAGGATACCTCATATAAGTACGTCTGTAAATACGAGAAATGGTAGATATTGTCCATTTTTTTATCATTTATTCTCTATTTATTTATCATCTCTTATATGTATATTTAGTTAACATATATAGCAATTTATCAACCTTTTTTTATTTTTTCGTTTCTTTTGGCACGTAAATTAAACATATACATAGAAAATAATAAATGGATAATATGATATTACAAATTCTATATATTTTCTTGTAAACTGACAAATTTCAAGCTATGTATTAAAGGGTCATGTTTCAATCTGACTATGGCATTATTTGATTACAATCAAGCCTAATCAAATAACACAAAAATAAAATAAAATTCAACCAAACCAAATCAAATTAAACCTTATTCTATTAGGTAGGGTCAGTTATATGAATCTAACAATATCACTTATATTATTGAGAATCGGCTCTTTTATTAATTCCATATATGAGAGATCACATATGAGTCTCTCCATCCTACTCATTTCAACTATTTTTCAGTCTAGCTTACTGTACATTACTTCTATAACTTCACACATTTTAATAATTGTATCTAATATATTTAAATTATTTCAAACGATTTTTCCTCATCTAGATTCTCATTTAATTAACCTATCAAATTATATTTTTGAATAACAATTATAATATTTATGTATCTAAAGCTATAAAAATAGCTTTGAAATTACAAAAACACTCCTACTTAATTCCTCTAAAACGAAGTAGTATTTGCAGGGAATGATGTTTCCAACTTTAGAAAGAAAACCCGGGACGGCAAATGCGAAGAAGCCAAACGAAAAAGGCCAGTGCAAAAAGGCGCGTGAAGATCCGGCAAAGCTCATACGTCACGTAGCTCCCACTGTCACATCCAGGTGCGGGCGCGTGTACCAGCCGCTCTTAACAAGTGTACAACCGTCTCAATAAAAACAAGACGTTTGTCCGAAGCCCGCCAACTCTACACCAACCAAAGTCTTAAAAACAAAAAAACACACACACACAGAGTAAAACTTCCATTGATTTTGATTTTTCATATCTTCCACAGTGCATGCTTTTGTGTTATATGATTATATATTTCTTGTTATGAACAAAAGCTTCACGATGATGGCTCCAAGAAAGATTAGTAATAGTAATAGTAATAGTTATGATTACTCTTTCAAGATTCTGTTGATTGGTGATTCTGGTGTGGGCAAGAGCTGTCTTCTCCTTAGCTTCATCTCTCACAACTCTGTTCAAGATCTTTCACCCACCATTGGTAACATCCCAATCTCTTCGACTGTTACTTTATGGTACTAGCTATTAAAGTGTGAGTTTACGTGTTTCTAGCCTAAATAATTTAGCCCCATTGAAAAGTATCTATAAGTGAATGTCAAATTGTTTGCTTTTAGTTCGTGATGAAAAATTCTGGATCCATCCCTTTACGTTTATACTCATGAATGTGTTTCTAGGTGTTCTTCATGGTTTGTTTGTGATTGCATGTCTACTTTGATCATCATCAATGACCATCTGATAGCTTTCATGTGCTTCCAGCTGATTTTCTTTATGGTTTGCTTGTTCTTGCATGTGTAATTTGAATTAACACCATTAATGATCATCTGATGCTTTGTATTTTGTCTCTCTCTAGACATTAGCTATAGCTGAGTTGGTGGAATTAATTCATTGTCTTATCTTCTTCCTTTGCATCACTGTTAAGAATTTTATCACGAAATGTGGTAAGTGGAGCAGCACACAATCTTATAAGATTGTTATCACGTATAACTCGTAATTTATCCATGTGGGAAGGGATTGCATTTTTCGACAATCGCGATGTGGCGCAGTTAAATTGATCTATTGTGATGACTTGACAATGACCAGGTGTGGACTTCAAGATAAAGCAGCTAACAGTTGGTGGAAAAAGATTGAAACTTACAATTTGGGATACAGGTAACTGATAAACAAATCCCTCTCAGTATTTAGGAGCAGCAGCTGAAATATTAGTTAAGGTTGATGAAACTCAAGACAAGCCATCACTTTTATTGATATCTTTAGCTCAATTGGTGAATGATTCGCTCAATGGCAGAGTGCTATTGCTAAAAGTTTGCTTTCTTGATCGACTTTAAATACAAAGGAATGATCAGTCGTGAAGTGAAATTTAAGTAGCATTCATATGTAGAATGATATGATAGATAAAATGAAAGAAGAGGGATCTAATTTTCTTAAAAATGGGATAATCTAGGAGATTCTTATTGTCTTCATCTTTATTATGAAGTATAAAGAATTAATAGGTTTGATCACAGATTTGAGTTCTTCCGTTAAGTGTATATCATGGACCAAATTCAGCCCTTATTTATATTTAAGCTGTCCTGAAGATACTCTCTGAGAGTATCTAATTATAATTTTTGGGTCCTCCATGATATGCCTCATCGTCGACTATCTATGGCACTAAACATTGCATTTGGAAACCTGCATATGGATGCAAAATTAAGAGAGCCGACTACTCCACATCACTTTTTTTTTTCAGAACATTAAGACTTCATAAAATGGTGAATTATAGTGAAAGAAATCAAAAGTAACCCGTAGAATGAAGTTCTGGTGCACTTTCAGATGCGTGGATTAATGTGCCAATTTCATCTAATAAATGAATGTTTTAAGAGATATGGTTTGAAGCCATTTTTACTAGCAAATCCCTGCCGTCCTCTTCCCCCGCAAAAGAAAATTACTACAGGAACTTGCCTCTCCTTTAGAGTTTAATTTGTAACAAAGGTGTAACCAATCTTTCTAAACTGCCTCCATTCCGAGGTTAATTGCACAGTACTTCAGAAACATTTAGAACAATCTGAATCTATAATATTCATTTTTGTAGCTGGGCAGGAGAGGTTTGGTACACTAACAAGCTCATATTACAGAGGGGCACATGGAATCATACTTGGTATGTTATCTTAGTTTGACCCTGCAAGTTTATTACATGTGTTATCAAAATTTCAAGAATTTTCTGACAATCATAGCTTATCAGAAATTGACAATTTTGCGAAATATTGATCTTTGTCAAGGTTTCATCATGCATTCTCAGTGTCGATTGACTATTTTGTTCTTTACTTTTCTCTAGTGTATGATGTAACAAGGCGAGAAAGCTTTACAAACTTATCAGAAATATGGGCAAGGGAAATAGATCTCTACTCTACAAATCATGATTGTGTCATGATACTAGTTGGAAACAAAGTTGACAGGGTAAGTTGCCTGGCTTCTTCTTTTGCACAGTACCTCGAGTAAATGTTACCTATATGCATAAGGGGAGGACTAGATATATCTGCCACCATTATGGATTCTTGGGAAAAATATTTATGATACTTGTAGGGAGTGTTGTCTGGTACTACTCATAAATTCAGCTGTCTGCCCTACTCTGCTCCTGCTTTCCTCCTTTTTCTTTTTCTCCCAGCTCCCCCTTTCTTCCCCTGCGAGGAATTTCCCAAGTTCTAGCACCAACCACTAGCTTGAGGTCTTTGAGACAGTAAGTCAATGCATCAATAGGTTAGATGCTAGTTGCATTAGTGTTGTGTGTTTTTATATATTGATCGAATTATATGAAGTTCTACTTAACATTTCTTGCTTTATTATTTTCTTGTAAAGTAAACGAGGTGCACATTTCATACGATTTCATTTTCAGGACAGTGAAAGGGCTGTAAGTATAGAAGAAGGGATGGCTCTCGCTCAGGAGCATAAATGTTTATTTTTTGAATGCAGTGCTAAGACTAGAGAGAATGTACAGCAGTGTTTTAAAGATTTGGCGGTGAAGGTATGCTTGTAAAGTCGTTTCAGGTTTACTTCTGGAACTCTAATATCCCTACCATGTTGACAAAAGAATAGTGGCACATTGGAAGGTATCCAAAATTGTTTCCTTAAGGGCCAGCAGGAAATTTTTGCTAAATTTTCTAATCTTAATGGTCTAGAATTTCTTGTGCAAATAGAGAACCTATGGCATTTGTGCTTGGCTATGTTAGGTCATTAAACTATTTTTCTTGGTTCACATTATTCTTAGATGCTCTCATGATTTCACCCACATATTGGTCCTAAATTGCAGCTAGCTTGCTCTGACATGGTTAAATGAACTTTATTCTTTTGGACTAAAAATTAGCTAGTACTGCAGCATGGCAGACTCGGTTACCCACAATTAAGGAAGCAATATCTAGTTTTTGTTATGTAGGTAATTAAGGCAAGGAAGAAATAATTTGGTACTATTTTCGATCTAATGTGCCTTGTTGAGGTAAAATTGTGAGGACCTCTATACATCTATTTTATCTGTTGGAAGAAAAATGAATTTTATCCGAAGTACATGTTGCCTTTCTTACATGAAGAGCCATATAAAGTCACTCTCATAATTCATTAGTTGTATTGCTTCTCTGTATGATTTTACATGTGGTTGAATCCTTACTAGAATATCAGGCTCGGTTATATTGTATAATATGTAATTGAAATTTGAAAAATCCTTCTAAGAGTTTCTGTTTTTCTAGTTTTCATTTTTTCCCCCTAAAAGCTTATTGTTTTCATTGTTTCAGTTCTTCATTATTGTCATCCGTGTCTATATGACATTGATTTCTCTGTTAGTACCCGAGTAGAATGCATGTAGGCATGCCATTTAATCATTAATCCCCAACGTACTTGACCCTGCGTGTGCAGTTTGCATTTGAATGGCGTCATAATTTAGATTTCTAGCCTTCACTGTGGGGAGCTTATTACTGCAGCATGATTTAAATGCTAGTTTTCTTTGTGCTAATCTTCAATACTTATGGCTTTAGTTTGTTGTGCAGATATTGGAAGTACCTAGCCTATCGGAAAAAGGATCTATAGTTGTCAAGAAACAAATTTTGAACGAGAAGCTAGCCTGCCAAACACAGCATAGTGGCAATTGTTGCTCCTAGCAGAAATGCTTGAAGATGGAAGCATTAAACCAGAATACAGCTCGAAAAGGGCAAAAGCAATACAATCCTCTATCCATGAGCACCTACTGCCACTGGATGGAGAGATCAATACGGACATTTTTGTGATGTGCGATACAGTCACCCACTACTGGTGTTTCCATTGTTTCTCATGGATTCAGGGCGCGACTGGGATTTTGTGACGTGTGATTGTGAATGTATACACAAATCTTTTTGTTCTTTTGGTTTTTTCATTGCTTTTTATATACTCTACAGTGATTTGGGACATCCGAGTGAAGTCCTAGTTAATGTAATGTAAACTTGTTGGTACCAACACAATTTTGTATAGTACAATATGTCACATGATACATGGATAAAACAAAAGAAATGCTTTGAATTGATCGTCTCTTTGCCGGCTTATTTCCTCGTAATCGTGTCATCTTCGTATGTTTCTTGTACTAAGCAGAAGTTAAAACTGTAACTACGTACAAGAATTATCCCGTTTTCTTCATGTTGCAGATTTTCACATATATTCTGATTGATGATTTATATTTCCCTCTGAGAACATTTATGTGAGTGCAACATAAGTGTTTAAAAAGTGGTGTTTCTTATGCCTTTCCCGCAGCTATGTATCACCTCTATCTTGGCCTCAAGTCAATGCTAGATCTACAATATACTCTTGACTGTCTAGATGATAGGAAATATGAGATTTTATTCTGAAACTAATTGGTATTAGATGGTGTAACTCGGAAATTTATATATTAGTTTTGAAATTTAGAATTTATCTGTAAGGATTAATATTCTCTCCTGACATTGTTTTTTTGTTTTTTGTTTTTTCTTTTCGAGTTAATTGGTTATTAATTTTTAAAATCAGTTATTTATACAATAATCCACATATGATGGAAAGATTTATAAATATTTATAACCTGTTACAAGATTAACTTGAGCCAATACACAATGGGAAAATACCAGCAACATACTGTTGAAAAATATTCACAAAACGGATGGGCTTGAACTTGCAACTTTTTAGTTGAAGGGGCTTAGTAATAACTCTTCAGTATATGTAGTTCGCTTTTACTTGCACCTCAATGGAGTTAATTTCCTTATAATCTTACAAAGAATAGAAAATTACACAAAGAGTTGGGTGAAATAGTCAGGTAATAACGTAACCTGTTGTAATGGTTTTAAGTTTAAACCACGAATTACTAAATTAAAATAAATAGAAAACGTGTCCCCAACTCGTCAATAACTATTATAATGAAGAAGATAACAAGAGCAAAACTTTATGATCCTGCCAGAGCATTGTTCTAAGAAAACGAGGCTAGCTTAGCTTGAAGAAACGGCTAGCAATATATATGTAGTTTGTACTATCTTCTTGGCCCTTTTATGGTACACATTGAGATTATCACCTTTTCCTTTAAATTAAGTACATGAATGATCCTCCTATCTTCGTTGGTGAGACGAAAATTCACCACCAGAAAAAAATGATGGCCTTCTGCAATAGCCCATGGCTCATCTTCTGCACAGTTTTAGTCACAGTAGTTGTAAAACTAGCCCAAGGAGCTGATATTTTTCTCGAGTGGCAGGTCGCAATTGACACGAACATCAATCCTGTCTCGATTATTCAACCGGTATGATATAAAACATTACTCGATATAAAAATACATTAACTCGCGATAAAGTATTTTTAACTCAAATATTTCGGTTTTATACAGGTGATTACTATCAATAATATGTTTCCTGGACCACTTATCAATGCAACAACCAACGATAATGTTTATGTCAATGTCTTCAATAACATGGATGAGCCACTGCTGATAACATGGTACACGACCCTTTCCCTCTAGCTTTATATATCAAATGTTCATGCACAATGAATAGCGTGTCAAATCAAAATTGGACATTCAACCTTTTGAGTGAAGGGTCTTTTTACATAACGTTATGACACAATATTTCAATTGTTAGGTTTAAATTTTTTATCATATAAGGACAACAACCCTCAAATTTGAATATAATTATTGAGATCCTCCTCCTAAAATTATAACAGTATAAAGCGATCATTACACTATGTTGGTGCAGGAATGGAATTCAACAAAGACTAAACTCGTGGCAAGATGGAGTCTCTGGCACAAACTGCCCAATTCAGCCTGGTAAAAATTGGACATATGTGTTTACGGTGAAGGATCAGATTGGTAGCTTCTTCTACTTTCCCTCAATAAATTTTCAGAAGGCTGGTGGTGGTTTTGGACCTCTTCGAGTTAACAATCGCCTTGTCATCAACGTTCCATTTCCTAAGCCTGAAGCCGAGTTCGATCTTCTTATTGGTGATTGGTATCAAAAGAGTTTTAAGGTGACTAAACTCTTGCACTTATCAAAATAAAAATACTACGTACCAACTGACCTTGATATGCTTTTCGTCATGAGTGTGAGAAATTGCGATATGATTCCTCTAAACTTTTTATTTTTTGGGTGGAAAAAGGATGTGAGGTCCAATCTGCAAACGACCCACAGACAACCTGACAGGATGCTCATGAATGGCAAGGGTTCATTGGTGGATCCACTAGCTAAATCCCACGAGTCTTTTACTGTAACACAAGGTAATCAAAGAGATGGCCACTACGGTCTTTCACTTCCTCTTTTGTGTTTATAATAAGAATTTTATTATATAAAAAAGATTAATTAAAAAATAAAAGAATGATATATAACAATGCTTGGATTAATTTTTATTCACGTTCCGACACAGGTAAAACATACAGATTCAGGATATCAAACGTTGGCACTGCATGGAGTATCAATTTCAGGATTCAAAACCATAGAATGGTGCTGGTGGAAACTGAAGGCTCGTATACAAACCAAAATACAATGGACTCCCTCGATGTGCATGTTGGCCAGTCTTACTCTGTTCTTGTAACAGCTGATTCAAGTGCTGCTGACTATTATATAGTTGCAAGTCCTAAGTTGGCCAATGTGACTGATCAAAGCTCTCTAGTAGCTGTTGGGGTGCTTCACTATGATAACTCCACCACACCTGTCAATGGCCCTCTGCCCAGTGGACCTGATCCATTTGATCTTGCGTTCTCCATTGATCAAGCTAGATCTATCAGGTAATGATCTTTTGAGTACTGAAAAATTATTACTCAGCTTGAATTTTAAGATAAATTGCAAAATACCTCATTGTATTTTGTTGTAATTGCTCGTTAAATTCTGTTATACTATAATAATTTAATATTTTTTTATAATTTATAAGAATGTGACTCATGAAAAATAATTGAAAATGTTATAGTTGAACAAATTGGCTGGGTGTGGGGTTCACCACCACAATAAGCTGGATGGGTCCAGCTATAACATTCCAAGCATTTCCCTTGTGGGGCCCACCCCACATTAAGTCGGATGGATTCGGTTGTAACACACAAGTGTTTTTCGTGACTCATTATCTCTACAATTGAAAATGGCCAGAGGTTCTAAGTCACATTCTTGTAAACTATTAGTAATTATTACAATAATCTACTATTGTTTATGATTTATAGAACGTGGCTAACTAACTCTTGCATCCGGTAGTAGTAGGAGGATTTTTACTACATTCTTATAAATCATAAAGGGTTAATGGCTTTTTATCACATTCTTATGAACCATAGGGGGGACTATAATAAATAGTCTAATTTTTTCTATGATTTATAAGAATGTGAGTAATTATTTCTTATGTTTATGCGTTTGGTAATGACTAAAAGTTTTAACCACATTCTTATAAATCATAAAAGATTACTAGATTACTACTAAAACACATGTTTTAACGTGCAATTACGATAAAATAGATGCATTTTTTGTCCATAGGTGCTAGGTGGGACTATTTTAAATTTTTGCTAATTATTCTCCAGGTGGAATTTGACAACTGGTGCAGCAAGGCCCAACCCACAAGGAACATTCAATGTGTCTAATGTGACATTGTCGCAGACCTTCATTCTTCATGGATCAATTGGTAGGATCAATGATGGTCCTCGCTATACTATAAACAATGTGTCATACCTTACACCAAATACGCCATTGAAATTGGCTGATCAATATGCCAATGGCTCTGGTGTTTACCAACTCGATGCTTTTCCCACGAACAGATCCCTTCCTGTCCCTGTTACTGGAACTTTCGTTGCTACCGGGTTACACAAAGGTTGGCTGGAAATTGTTTTTCAGAATGATTTAGACCTCATCGATTCTTGGCATTTGGATGGATTTGGATTCTATGTTGTCGGGTAAGTATGGCTAACAAAAGTGTCAACAATTAGTATCTTTACTTAGTAAAGAGCTAGCAACGCTCAAAAATTTTAGTCAAAGCATTCATTTGAGGCTTATCTCCACACTCACAGCGGGACGGCTAACGTTTTCGTCAAGTCTTTTCCCTTAATTAGTAAGTGATCAAAGAAATTAACTGGTTCGTTAACTTCGTGTCTTTAGGTTTGGTAATGGCAAATGGACACCCGAGCAACGTATTACGTACAACCTTCATGATCCGGTTGTCCGCTCTACTGTCCAGGTAAAAACATCTAACCCCTCCCATTTCTGAAAACAGATTCTCGTAAAATTATAATATTATGAAAAAAAATCAACAATAGTGACTTTCAATCTATTCCCGATCTGTTGCTATTGAATCACTCATAACGTTATAATGTGAAGTGTCCTATTACTAAGACGCAGGACATTGACATGAACAGGTGTATCCCAATTGGTGGACTGCAGTTTATGTATTTCTTGACAATCCAGGGATGTGGAATTTGAGATCACAACATCTGAAAAATTGGTACCTGGGGCAAGAGCTCTATATTAGAGTTTATGACTCCAATCCTAACCCTGCCAAAGAACGGCCACCACCGGAAAATATACTAATTTGTGGTTAGTGCTATATAATTCTGGCCATTTTTTATTTTTTATTTTATTTTCGTTTTGCCCCTGGTATGTTTTATTTATGGTCATCTTTGGTTGGCATTTCTCAGGAAATGTCCAGGTACCTCCACCTCCACCTTCAAGCCCGAGCCCGAAACCGGTGCCGGCTGTTTTACCCCCACCTCCGGCGCCATCTAGTGCAGCAAGTTTACAGCTAAGATGGTGATTATCATCTTAATAGTTGACGAGTATTCATGATTATGAATTTAATGTATTCAAGACAGTGCATTATATAGTGGCGGATATCCAATAGGAGTAAATATTTAAAATTTAAAAGCATTACTCGTATGATCGTCCAATTTTATGTTATATATAACTTCTACTAAAAAAATTTTTTTAAAAAAAGAAAATGTTAGATCCGTCCCTAAATGAATATCCAATGCGGTTCTTAGAATTCTAAGTTATATAACCACTTTTCCCTTATTCGAATTATTCCAGGTTTCATATTGTGATGATCTGCGTCCTTGGTGCCCTACAAGTGAGTACGTAAACAGACATCTTCGATTGGATTGAAGTTCAACTACTAACAATTCAGACATTTCGGGTCATTGGCTAGTATTTTGGATTTTTGTAATAAGTATAGAAAATTCAATTCTTGGTTAATAAAGTTCTCTTAATAAGATTAAAGGTGATCTTCTTTTTCTTTTCTAATTTTTAGTTCATCAAGTTCTAAATTAAAGTCTCTTTGTCTGGATGCTTATCGACATAATAAGAATCTGGTCCTCGTACAACCCACTATTTCAAGAGTTTTATCGTAAATGCTTCTAAAATTCTTTCTTCGCGGACAAGATCAACAAAATAAAAAGGAAAAACCTATATTGGAAAAGAGCCTAATTTGTCTTTCCTAGAAGAGAAGTTAAAACCCCTCGCAACCATAGGCGGATCTATTAACGGAATAGTAGGGGATTTATCCCAAATTTTTGTTGAAAATATATGCATTTTTAAGCTAATTTTATTTTGAAAAATCAATTTAGCATATAAATATTTATTTATATATTTTACCCCTCATTGAACTATATTCCTGGATTTGCCCGTGCTCGCAATCTCAATATAATGACATACCCTATTTTGTCCCAAAAATTTAGATGTTGTAATGAAATCATGTTCAAACCAAAAAAAAAATTAGAAAAAATGAAGTCATATCTAATTTCTTCCGGAAGAAATGCCCCCAAGGACAAGTTCGTAATTTGATCGTTGTCTCACATTACCTAATTTAGTATAGGGATTTGGATCCTTCCATAATGATAACATTATAAAATCACAAATTGTTTAGGCATTCCATAAATATTTTAACTACACC
Organism: Ehretia macrophylla; assembly: GCA_037974665.1. Taxonomy (NCBI): domain Eukaryota; kingdom Viridiplantae; phylum Streptophyta; class Magnoliopsida; order Boraginales; family Ehretiaceae; genus Ehretia; species Ehretia macrophylla. The sequence continues at coordinate 66,135,673 of CM075769.1, forward strand.
TTTATGCTAATACAATATTATTGTCATTTCCTAGCTTATTTATCATTCCATAATAAATATTGATACTAGAATACAATACACAAGAATTTATGGTGAGTTTTCTATTAGCAAAAACTATTGGTTTGTGCATGCAGATAACGGCTAAATATACGTTTGGTAAGGTTCAGTGGCATATCTAGAATTTGTCTTTTTCTTTTTTTTTAGTAGGGTAAATATGTGTGTTGAGCGTAAAATAAAATAAAGTTCAAATAATGAACAAAATCTTTTTCTTGGAGATAGCTGAAAGGGAAACCCCTTAGAATTTTTTCTTTTACAATATGCTTAAGTTAACAAAAGTCGAAAGAATGAGCTAAAACCTTCCTTTCAACCTACGGAATTTGTAATGAATCAATCTTGCAATCTTGATAATTGAAAATACTACCTTAAAGAGTTGATGCAGTAAAACATAAACAAGTAGTATTAACAGATATATATATTTTATTATCCTGACTTTATGTCTGTCTTGAGATCTTGTATGTACTTATGTGGTAAGTATCCCATATAAATGAGATACATTAATTTGAAAAAATAAATAAATGGTGCGACATTCAACATATATAAGAGATGAAGAGTGGACAATGTATCATTGCTTATGGTAAATAGGTGGCATAGACACAATAAATGTAAATGCATTTACTATGTTGACCCCAAATGAACCAACTTGCAATATCATTTTTTTTTTAATACAATAGATACCAAAATCGTGGTTAGAATTCAAAATTTTTAATTACAATGTAACAGGTCACTAATTGGTCCTTCTACCGAACTTTTAAGTGACTCGTAATATCTTTGCGGTCACTGTACGTAATGGCCTCGAGATATCATGAACTATGATATAGAAACTTAATAATGCTTTGTTAAGTCGAAGTAAAGAGTTTGGTGCTAAAGGGTGAGATTGACAAGATTGTGCAAGTTCAGATTGGTGAGTAACGAAGGATTAGACATGATACAGGTAGAAATTAGGTGTTCAATTCAGCTGATGATATCTAAGACTGACGAACCATATGATCAAGTACAGAACAAACAACCAAAAGTACAGGTGTCTCTGTAGACATATATAGTTAAAGGGATTATATTATTAGTTAAAGGCATTATATATTATTGGCACTGAAATAAAGAAAGGTATGAGATGGATTCATATGGCAAGCGATAGTTAGTTACTACTGGCATTCCATTTCTTTTATTGATGTCACCTCCCAAATGTGTGTGTGTGCGCATGTCAGTGAGAGAAAGACTTTCTTGTACATGAAGCAATGAGGTTGAACCACAACCAGTAGGGAGAGGTTAAAAAATGTCCGTAAATTTTACCTTTTAATTTTAGTATGTGATTTTAAGTGTTAGGTTAAGGTTTATGTTTAATGTTTCAGACATTTCAAAAAAAAAATTTCATATAGTATATATAGGTACTGATGAGATTGACAACTCTATACCAACCTTTAAATTTATAAGTGAAATGTTTACTTTTTATAATCAGAAGTTCTGAACTAATTACGATTTTAACTTCTATTATACAAAAAAACATAAAAAACTCTATGCCAACCTCTCGAACTGATTTCACCTTCTCTCCAAACATTAAGAAAACACCGAAAAGCAATCAAAATTTAGAACAATCAAATAATTTCATTCATGCTGTTTTCATGAATCAAATCATAATTAAAATATTGTTAAACTGTATAATTGATATTGTTTCAAGATCAAATGTCCAATTATGATCAGGGTTTGAATATGATCCAATTAAAAAGACTTTAGGTGGGTAACAAATGAAAGAATGGTGTTTAGTTTCATATATAAACATTTCAAATTCTAATTCGAAGATCAATATATATAGATAACCTGAACTCTTTGTCAATAATGACAATCCACCAACGTTGGTGTGGTGGACAGCACAAGGGTAGGCTCTTTATTTTGCTGTTGTTGTTGGTTTTGCTGTGGCTGTTGCTGGTGTTGGTGTTGGTGTTGTTGTTGTTGCTTAATGGCAAAGGCAAACTTGTTATGATCATCTTCTGGTGCTGGAAGGTTGAGATCCAAAGACAAAGACAAACCACCATTATTATTTCTTAGCTTCTTAGCTTGTTCCTCAGAATCTTGATTCACAGAAATATTTGGACTCAATGGACTCAAAGACAAGGCTGTGTTGGTAGTAACATTATTAGCCCCCCTATGCCGCCTCATGTGGCCTCCCAACGCTTGTCCTGATGTAAATTCAGCACCACAGTACGAGCACTCGTGGATCTTTGGAGAAGAAGATGACTTGTTCGTGTTGTTATTAATATTGCTCAATTGATATGTAATGTGTGAGATGTTGTTGTTGTTTCTGAAGGGTGCTTCATCTTCATCAGAATACACAAAATTAGATTGCTTCTTTTCTTCAGCAGCTGCAGCTGCAGCTGCAGCTGCCGCAGCAGCAGCAGCCATGTTTTTAGGCTTCTTGTGACTTGCCCTATGGCCTCCAAGCGCTTGAAATGAAGGGAAAGTTCGGTTACAAGTCTTGCATTCGTAAACATACATCCCAGCTTTACCATTAGCAGTGGACGATGTTTCGATGTATCTTTTGCTGTTGAATTTAACAGAAGACGTGCCATAGTCTTGATCTTGATGATCATGATCGTCGTTCTTGGTTGATGATTCTCTTGATTGTCCTTGGGCTAAAAGAATCAGCAACCTAGCCGTGTCCTCATCTTCGGTGGTGGTACTAATGGCGAATATTTCATCCGAAGAAGCCCGCGACGAGCTTGAATTGTTGTTGCTGTTGTTGGTGTTGTTAGTGTGATCTCCGTTGCTGCTGCCATACCCTCCTCCGCCTTCGCCGCTTGACAAATGAGATGTGATGGTGAAAGGAATAGGAGATTGAGGCCTTTGACGCTTTGTTCTCTTGCCTTTCACAATGTGAGCAACATCTTTAGTGCCTCCTACCACTTCCTCCGAGCCCTCCATTTTCCTTCACCACCACCAACACAAATTATCTGCTAACCAAGAAAATGAGAGAAACGAGAGAGAAAAGGTTGAAGGAAGCTTGAGAGAGGAGAATTAATTGGGGGGGTGTAACTATAAATATGTATATGTTAATTAGTGATTGAGAATTAATAGTTTTGAGTTTTTTAAATGACACCCCCCACAAATTAAGGGTGCTAACTATGAATTACTCTCCCAATTCAATTCCTTGAAAGAAATGAATGTTACTAAGCTATATATATATATATAGACAAAGGAAACTTGTTCACGTTTTCGGGTGTGAGAAATAGGGTTGTGAGGGAGGAAGAGGGGTGACAAAAGAGGAAGCAGGAAGACGAAAACATACCATTGTAATAACTGATCATAAAAATGGTTACATTATGTAATGTTTGGAGGGTCGTTGAGTTAAAAAGTTGAGAATTTGGGATGTAAAAAGGCCGTTTTGCACTCTTTCTCCCAAGTTTGCCAACTCTTGTATTTACCAAGTGTACGTCTGTTGTCAACTTATGTCTACCATATATATGTAAGAGGTGAATTCTAAAAAACACCACAAAACAAGACTACCAAACCCTAAAACCACGGAATATATATGTACTTCTCATCCGTTTCTTATTAATCCCTTATTCTCAATATTGTAATTACTACATATTCGTATTATACGCTCGTAATATACAATTATGTGATTAAAGGAAAAAAATATATATATATATGTATTGAAAATTTGGATGTCCGTTTCTTTTTGCTTGTGAGAAGTGATGATTAATTATAAAATATATATGCATGGTTAAAAAAATAGTTCAACGTACATTTTGGGCTTAAAGGAGAGGGTTTACAGACTTTAGAGATGCTAATTGTCATTTTTAGTAACAAAAAAAAGGCCGGGGGGGGGGGGGGGCGGGGGTGTGGGTGTAATATTGTTATTACATCTGCTCCCAACCCAACATGGTGCTGCTTAACTCTAAATGTTTAAAACATCAATATATCGATCTATGACGAGAAATCACTCTTGAGAAGTTTTTAAAATTTATATTAGAAGTGTCAAATTTAATTTTTTTCGAAAGAAGTATAGTCTATTTAAATTAATCAAGTAGTACAAAGACTTCCAATGAGAAAGGCTGTACATTGTGTCTGCTCAATTGTGATTAGTCTCTAAATGTAATTAAGTTTGGATATATAGAAATCTTCTTGAGACTATTGTGTATATTAATGTGTAACAGTCTTAATTATATAATGCACAATCAATCAGTTCACGTGCTGCTGACCCACTCATTCATCTGAGTTTTCTATTTTATTAGTAGCCTATAATTATCATCTTATCTTCACCAATCATTAAGCGATCTATCAAAAATATGTGTTTAGGATGATGACACTTGTATGCCTCTCTTTTTTTCTTATCGGAGTAACACTTAAAATTCTCTTCCATCAAGGTAAAGCTTCAAGATTTCTTTTTTTTTTTTTTTTTTTGGTTTTGGCTAATTAAAGTTTTTTTTTTATAAATACAAAGAAGGTCCAAGTAATATTTCGAATTCAAACCCTCTTATTATAACATTTGATTAATTGACATTTTCATCTAATAAAGCTTTATGTATTTATTACATCAATTAATTGAAGTGCCTTTGGTGGGCGAAACTTAATCTTTAACAAATAGAATATATGTATATTAATCATAATATGAGAAAAAAAATGAATTAAAATTACTGAACATTATTCTTCGTGCATGCATTTCCTATAAAGTAGAGTTTTAGTGGGTGGTTCATGAAAAGAGTGATAAGTCAATGTGAGATTAAGGAAGGCAAGTTCTTGGCATGAAGAATATTATTGAGGCTGGTTGTGTTTTGCACGTAAGGGGTGTGCCTACGAGAGCATGAGAAAATAGGTCTGAGTTCACCTCATCATCATAGGTTCCAGTCCTTTGTTTTTTGTTTTTGTTTTGTTTATAACGAGTAATTCATTCCAGGTAGAATTAAATTAGATTTATCTTAAAATTATAAATTTTGTAGTGTTATGCGTCTCAATACATACTCTAAATTAGTTAAAAACTCACAAATATTTATAATGAAAGAGTATAAATTCAAATTCTGCAAAACCTTTAACTAATAATAACGAGTCACTGTCTAATTATTTCACTCAACTTTATAATAGGCAGGTTGCTGTCCTTGTTCCAACTCTCTATCAAGAGCTCAAACACTATCTAATAGTTTATTTGCCATAGTAGCATAGAAGAGATTGTGAGCAACGTTGAGCAAGTATGTTAGTGAAGGCAACCCTCCTCATGTAACATTTATTTAATAATATTATATCAAGTATAATATTCTCTTTACTTCACAGGTCATCATCATCTGAGTAAGAAAGATTCAGTAGCTTGTGAGCAACGCAAGACTACATGTTTGTTGCAACTAAGCAACCATAAGCTTGGAATAAACTATTTAAATTATGCATACAAAATATGTAAGTGGATCCATCTAAGTTGTGATCAGTACTACTCTTCAAGTCAAATATGACATTGTTTTTATAGAAACGATATGTGTCGTAGTTTCAATTCTCTCGTAATGTTTTATTATTAGTATTTATTTTTTACAGAAATGTATGTATTGTGAGTTACACTCCCTTGTGATATTGTGATGGTTAGGTGATGATGCACTAAGGTCAATATGGTTTATCTCATGAGCAGGATGAAGCTTGAGTTAAACTAATTAAGTGGAAATCCGAACTAATTGATGTTGAATCAGCGGATAAGTTGAATTAATAAATACTTTTACAGAGTACTATAATATTCTTTCACAAATTATACACACTTTTATAATTACATTGACATTTTAAACATATAATTACTCTGAGCATTGCTATTTTAACCAAGTAACTAGAAAGGCAAATGCTAGCTTGCAATATTTCAATACAAGTTGCTATTGGAGACTTCATGAAAGAGATATCCTAGCAAAATCATTTCTAATTACAGAAATTTTATCTGAATACCAAGTCAAGTACATAGAAAAGTCAAGGTAGGGGTCATGATCAGTGCTCTAAAGTCAATCTTTTTTGTAACATCCAACTTGGCATTATATGCATAGAATAATTCTTATTGAAAATAATTATATAGAATAATTGTTATATAGATCTATAAAACTTTACAAACTAATAAATAATTAATTTGTAGGCCCTTGAGAGTCGACTCAGCTGACTTGTAATTAAGATAGTGTAAGAAACCAAAGACATTAATTAGGAAACGAGTAAAAAATTAATGAAACATGACATAATAATTAATCTACGCAAGTAAGTCCTAATTATTAAGTTCAAAATAACAGGTAAATGTTTTTAATTTGACCGCCTACTAAATCATTCAACCTTTTCTTTTTCTTCCTCACCCCCATCTGCCCTTGCCCTTAGAATTCAAATCCTGATCTCTTATATGCTAAGGGAGATAGTCCCACCAATACTAAATCATTCGACCTTGTTAGATCATTTCTTTTAAATTTGAGTAGTTGACTTAAGTATTTAAAATTATAAAATCATATTTCAAAATAAAAAATATACCTCTACGTATAATCGGAAACATTTCCCCTGACACGATAATATACTAGCTAATTCACATATATAGTAGTTGCACGTTTTGAGGGCATAATTCACATAAAATACTTTGATCATAACGTTGCCAAATCTTTATCTTCAGAATAATATCCTCTACATGAAGTTGCAACCTCATGCTCCTATCTTGAACAACAATTGGTGTAATCTCCAAATTCTTAGAACAAAGAGAGATCTTGATTTTAATACGAAATATCATACTCGAGCTGTATAGCTTTATTGCAAGGCATAAAGTTGTGCGCTTAGTGGATGATGTTAATGTTGCTGATTCACAAATTTTTTTTTATATTCAAAACCGTTTAAATCGTACAATATATATTAAAAGATATTATGTATAAAAATTAATTTTACAACCTCTTACACTCACGACGAAAAATATACCACCAGCTACACTAGCTAGACCAAAGGCCTGATGTTGTTGGTAGACAATTTTCCTTGATGACGAATCTCTTAACGACTTACTGCTCTATTCCAAGTAGCTTTCATGGTGACAAGTGTTAAGTCTATGTGAAGTTTAATTATTGCATGCATGTGCTTATATAAATTGACTCAGATTTTTTAATCTTCTTGATTATCATCATAATTATTGCGAACCTTGTGTGACATCTCAAATATTGGTAATATAGGGAGCCAAAATGCATTTTCTCTTCTATAAGAGACTTATCTATTGAGGAGAAAGAATGGCTCCTAATCTCACTACCTATTCAATTTTTAGTTATTGTCATTTTTTATATTATAGTTTTTATATTTTTATTTTTTAATGATAAAAAGTCACAAAATATATAGTTAAGGTCTTGTTTAGATTTATTTATCCTTTAACATTTTGAACTAGGTTTTCAATAAAAAAAATTTAATAACACGGTGATCAATACCATATTTAACTTTAGTATATTGGCTAATTTTTTTTTCACTTCAATACATTTTAGAAAAATGGTATAGAAGAATGATTGTTGGATGGTTGGAACATAATTACAAGAAAGAATATAATCATTGAAAAGAATATAAGTTTCCAAATTTCAAATATTGAAACGTAAAGAACAAAAAATTAATAAACCAATAATAATAACAAAAAAAGTGTACATGATAATAATATCAGACACTTTTATTCATTAAAACCATGATCAAACACATACACCTCTTCGCTAATAGTATTACAGACATAATATAGAACTACTGTACAAAGATATGCAACATGATCAACCACATAAAAAACCACACTTGGTAGGAAGTCTATCGACTATAAAAGAAGGAGAAATTCTTTTGTGCGGTGAAATGGCGGGATGGCCGTGAAATACAAATGGGCCTCATACACATGTATTAGTCGGTCAGATGGCCGTTTGCCACAAAGAAACACGACCCAAAAACAAACTGAATCTACTAAGCTTGGAACTGTTCGCATAGCCATAGCAATTAGTGTTACAATGATCGATCGGTTTCAGTTCTTCAGAGCAGTCCAATATATTGAGCAAACTCTATCATTCATTACTTAATTTAGTCTCAAAATTTTCTTGGTACTTCTGAGGAATCCACCATTTGATCTGCCTAGAACCAGATTATCATGTGCATTAGCAAACAATAGTTAACTGCTTCGTGGCTCAACGAAAACGGATACGGTCCTTCCGGGCACTTTGAAACAACCAGATAAAGCATCATATGCTGATTTCTTGACAACGTCGTCAGTTGAGCTTATCTACACAAAGGTTCAAGCGATCAATAAACACCTTGAGTAGAGAACATGGATGAAGCGGATAGACTCATCTATTCCAATGTACAACTTCAGATTGACGAAAAACGATGTTATATTGGCCTAATTAACAGACATTACATGATAATTGTAAGGTTGAGACCATGATAATATTGATAATTTACAATAACAATCAATTAAGATGGCTTACTTTAGCTTTCTCTAAAATGAAAATCTCGACCTTTAACTTGAAGTGGATTAACACGTACTAAGATCAGTCCAAGTTGGATTAGGATTTTCTATTACCTGCACCCCCCTCCCCCTCCCCCTCCAAAAGAAAAAAACACATCAATATTGATCGTTTAGATATCAAGTTAATTGATTAGTATCAACCCCCTTTCCCCTTGTTCCTTTCTACCTCTTTGAAAAGAACTCAAATTAGAATGTCTCATTAGCAGGAGATATCAGGCTATTTGAGAATATCTTGTAAAAGTTGGTTATACTGTGCTTTCTTCAGAATTTACAATAAGAAGGATTTGGAGTTTGATAGATGAAAAAATGTATAGAGATTTATAAGAGAACGAATTTCACTAGAGATATAGAGTACACCTGTATTGGATGCAACTGTAGAGCTTTTCCCTCTAGTACAGTGCTTGCAAAGGAGACATCATTTGGGCGTGCATTGATGATAACCACGATATAAGAGTATCTATTACAACAAAACATTGACAAACACTAGTAAGTCATATTGTCATCATTAGTTCGCTAAAGACAACTGTAATTATCTGGGGAACAAAAAGAGGCAGGAACAACTAGAATATCCTTCCACTTACAAGGGATCTAGCTGAGCTAGACCTGAAACTCCTTCATAGCCATCAACAAGGCTCATCACTATGACTCCAGGGACCCACGATGGACCAGTATTATGAAAACGTACTCGTTCCTGAGTTATGTTTTGACATAAAAGAAAGCAAAGATAGAAGTCTGATGTTTCTATGAAAAGATCCAGCCATTTGCAGACAGAAGGTTACTCTATTAAACAAATGATCTTTTTCAAGTTGCAGTCGGTTTAGAATATATTTGCGTAGTGTGCGTGTAAATTTTCTCTTACCTGAATAGCATTTTCTGTTCTCAAACGGAAGAGTGGTGAAGAATATCTGATCTTCAACAGGCTCAAGAAATTGTCAACAGCAGCAAGGATGTGACTCTTATGAGGCTTGAAAGATGGATCAGCTAGCCTGGGATTGATTCTGCCAAAAATATATATAGATAAGAAAGAGTAAGATTTTAAACAAGTTAGACGTGTGAATCTAAGTGAAGCTCCAACCAATATTGTCCGCATCGAAATTTCAACTTTCAAATTGAATGACACATCCAACCCAACAAAAACATATATAAGGAACAATGGAAAAGAATGAATCCTTACAGCGGCCAATTCCTTTCATTTTTCTCCCTTGGAGGCAGGCCAACACCCCAGTTATTAGAATTATAGCTGAAATCTAACCTGGAAATAGAGAATCTAGAGTCAAAAGCAACTTAAATTAAAAGAGAACTTGATAGTGTACAACTTCGGGGAATAGAAGGCGATATATTTTTATGGCAACAGCAGGTAGAAATGAATACTTTTCTCTGCAGAAATTTTAAGAACCAAAATAGATTAAGATTCAAAATGGTGGTGAACCTGTTGAACCAATCACCAGAATTATATGAGTCACGATCTAATGATTTTGACCGCAGCATCTCGTCACCAGAGTGGAAAAATGGTATTCCCTATATGGTAATTTAGTCAGTTATGGATATATATATAAAATGGAGTTCGCTTCCTTATATAAAATGCAGGCAAGTGAAGCAAAGTCCTTTTTCTTGGCCAAACTAATCTTAGACATTGGACCCAACCAAGCTAAACATTTATTAGCTGTTACAAGATCAGAACTCAACACAATTATTCTAACCTGCGAAAGTGCTATTACACCGGATGCCAAATGATTCATCCTGCACCTCTCCTCCACAGATATAGTCATTGGAGTCTATGCCAGTGAGATGGGTGAGTTAAAGAGCACAAAAACAATGCATCTGACGTGACTTAGAAATTGACGGTAGAATGTACCTTTAAGCTCACAATGTCAAACAGAGTTTCATTATCATGAGCAGAAACATAATTGATCTGGAAAACAACAATAACAATCATAGCCACGCGAAAGGGACTTAGTGAGGGCCAAACAAGGAGAAAATGAAATAGTACATGAATTTAATAGAAATTCAAGGAACAGATACGAGTTATTTCAGACAGTTGATATTATAATCATGATATACTCTTTTTTTTGTTTTTTTTGCTTTGCAATGGAGGTGGTTGATAAACAAGAAGAAGCTGTTTTCTCTTTTCTTTAATTTTTCTTTTGTTTCACATATAGAGGTATGTTGATCGAACACAATAAACTTACTGTTTCTGATGGGGAGCAAGCGTACCCCACAGGTCTCCCATCATGAGTCAAAACTTCAGATCCTGTAACCTAAACAGAGGGGGTGAAAACACCACTTATTATGATTAACTCCAGCACATGAAATAGATCTCAAGGTTACATCTACTGCCCATGGTAGACATTACCTCGTGACCGTCATGGTTTGTTAACAAAAAGTTTTTAAGGTTTGCAGCCATTCCAACCTGAATCACGCAACAAAGCATCTATATGAGGCTACATTCAAGATCAAACAAACCGCATGAGAATCTAGGAACTGAAAAGATGGAAAGCCAACATTCTGGACAGAAAGAAGCATATTAGCTGAGAAAAATTAAAAAAAAAAAAAAATTGCGATGCATGATAAATCAGTTATTAGAAAACGCATGGAATTCATTTACTTGAATACGGCATACAAAATATTTTACCAAAAGAGAATATCTCCTTAATATATATGATATTCATATGTCAACAATTATGCGAAGGTTTTAGACCTGAATGTGATCCTTGGATACAGCAAGCATATGCTCCGCATTAGCATTACTACCGTGGTCATGATCGTTGGGCTGAAAGAGAAGCAAACAAACAATCAAATACAAATGCAGTCATCCATGCCATAGTCATAAAGTTTCCATATCCCTAAATAATCAGTCTAGTTGATGAAAGCAATTTAACAGATGTGAGCATCTTTGGGCCCCGTGCCAAAACACAAGAAGCAAATAAGCTTCAGAAAAGGATATGAAACTGACTTGCATACTTGAAGGCAGACAATCATAATTACCTCCAAAGATAGACCTGTAACAAAACCTTGCTGAAGAGGAGGACCAAAAGGAGATCCACCAAGCAGTGCATCTCGAATTCGATCATTGAAGCTGAATGTATCAACAGTGGAGTTATTTTTTTATTCATATATTAATTTTGGTAATATTGCATCCTACCAACTGTCAAGTATTTGATTAACCAAGCTCAATGACAATGGCAGCACGAACAATTAAGTCTGTGAGACATCAGAACAGTCAACTCAGTTCTTATGTTTGAGACATCTAGTTATCCTTTCTTTTGAAGCTTCTTTTTCAAATTACTCTCTCATGACAATGGTAACAAATATAATTAAGTCTTCCTAACACTAGAAAAACCGACTGAGCTCTGACACTGAGACATTTAGTATTCAAATAGATCCTTCAATGATGATCTTCAGTGAAAACGATTTGACTTTGTATCTGTGTCTTTGAGAGGGTCATCTAAAAAGTTCCATTTCACAGACAAAAGCCAAAATTTAAGGGTATTTTTCAGTTGAAACTATAAGTTCACCTAAAAACAAAAACAAGAAGAAAGAAGGAAAAGGAAACCTAGTCGGAGAGCAAAAATGGAGTTAGTACCTCCCAATGCCAGTTCCACAAAGGTTAAACTGTGATGCATTTATGCCACGACCATTGTTTGCCACCTCACCGAAGTCCCAACCTTCACCATATCTAGGAAACATCAGGAAAGGAACAATACATTTAATCAAATACAACAGTATGACCATTTGTTAAGATAGGAATAATTAGAGAACAATAATGATCCAAATTTAGATCTGAAAAGCAATAAGAAACAAGAACAATCGACCATGCCCTTACATATAGATACTCGATCCATCTACCCCAGATCTTTCCTTTGACAAATTATGAAGCATAGACTTTGCCTTCTCCTGTTCTTAAAACAGAAAACATGTTAAAATTGCCCGATCTAATTTACGTAATCTACTATAGCAGTGTAATTGATTTAACATAGATTAAACGAAACTTTTTTCACTTTACAAACCGAATTTGAATTAATCTTTCTTCAAGTTTTTTACAGTAAAAGATTTCAGAATTACTGATACTCGAAACAAATGGCTATCCAGCCAAAGCAATATTCTCTGTAATGATTAACCCAATACACGTCTTGGGAGGCCAAAAAGAATTCTAGTTTTCAGAGATAGAAAGAGAAATTTTGTTTCAAACTCGTGTAAAATATATTAAGATCAGTTCTATTTATTTCATAAAGTATCTTGAATGCAAAATGTATAGCATACTTAGTCCATCCACCTTGCGAAGGATTACTTCTATTTTTAGATTTTCCAAAACTCTTGGCTTCTAATAAATTCCTAGCACAAATGATTTGAGCTTTCTTTACACCCCCCATTAGTAAAAAAGAATAGTAAAAGTTTCATTAAACTATTGCCCCTCCCTGTATCACCATACCATGGTATGTTTCATTATATGTCCCATAAGATCAAACCGGAAGCCATCAACCTGCAAGACAACCGTAAGATTAGTAAAGGCGAGAAAATAATTCGCATAAACATTTCCTTTGTAACTGATTCTGGAACTAAAATTGATGAGTACAAGAAACAGTAATTAAATATACATTATGAAAGTGACTAGCACAAGCAAGAGAGAGACAGACCTAATATCATCATATGCGAATGAGATGAACTAATCAATTTTTCGAGCACCAACAGTAAAATTAAAGGAAGATATGGCATCAATACAATAAACATGATGCACAACCAACAGTCTGAAATTAATCTGCTTGAAGGTAAAAAGGTGTGCGGTAGAAGTAATTAATGGGCAAGCCAGGCCATGAGGATATCATTCTTAATGGGCTTCTATAGACTACAATCATGTAAGTTCCGGTTTAGTGTATAAGTTCTAACTCTTAACTGCAAGGAATTGCAAGGGCTCCAATAGCTTTAATATCCCAAATTTAGTTTACATATATTTCTACTATCAGTATTAGGTACTGAGTTGTTCTTAAGATAGGACATATATATGTTCGGGCATGTCTACTAGTTTTATCCTTTCTCTAGGTGTCATAATGGTTTTATTCTCTAATGGATGATTGCACAACGTTCTATACTTTTAGGAATATCATCCAATCAAGTGTCCGAATTCAGTTAGAAGTCTCTCTTCATGGTGTTACTTTCAGTATTGAAAATGGTTCATGGTTGATAATAAAAGATCCTAAATCAGTTATCCGGGGACCAAAACGAAGAAGGAAAGAAGTAGCCTTTCCTTAAGCGTCCGTTCGCCTCAGGCAATGGCAGTTCTTGGTCAAACTAAGCATTCGTTCAGAGTTGCTACGAGAGAATAGCTACCGATTTCCCTGCTTCCTTTTCTCGGTCTCGGAGAATGCTTGACTCAAACTATTAAATTGACATCTTCGAAATTCACGCTCATTGTAAAGGAGCAATTTGCTTCTTCAGTTCATCATGCAGGTGGATCAATTGTCAGAAAGATTTCCTGAAGCTGCGCCACTTCAGGGTCCAACACATGGGAGAGGTGAGGATGATATTTCTTTGTCATTGAGATGTGAAAGTAATTTGTGAACTCTAGGAAAATTAGGCCCCAGTCCACAACAGTAGCTGGACTCAAGCTTCTTCAGATGATCAAACTATTCATCGATGATGAGGTGCAGAGAAGAGTAATTCTATTTAGGGCTTGCTTCAGAACTTTAGAATATAGACTATTACCAAGAAGAATAGGATACCTATCTCCCTCTCTTATTCCTTGATTATTCTTTCACATATTAAAAAGATAAACTCTCTGTTTTAAGTCTTAGTAATTCGCTAAAATATTCTTCTCTCGACTGTCCAACACTTGCCACAAACAGGATACGAGAATGCTATTAAAGCAGCACAAAAACTTGCCACTTTTTCCAATAGGAAATAGTTATGAAGACTGAAACGCTTAAAAGAATGATTTCTATTACTTCATAAGTCTCACATGCAACCCCCAAGGGAAAAAGGATTACCAGTTATCACCTTATAATGGATGGCCCAGCATAAGAGGTCGTCAAGAATCAACCTTTCAACCATGAAATGTTCAGAGGCTGTATTGTTTATGCATGTGCTGTGCTCAATGCAACCATTGGTATCCCTTCGTAGGTAGTAGCCTGGAACAATCTGCAGTAAGTTGTGTCCAAATATACAGAGGGAAAGGGTCAGAGGAGAATTTTAAGGGTCAGAGGAGAATTTTAGTCTCCCTAATTATAACTATAGCTCATCTAGCATCCTGAAGAAAAATGAAAATGTGGAGAAGAAGAACAAAGTTATGACCTTGTCTAGAACAGAGTTCTCATCAAAGGGGCCACTAGCATGCAAATGATTGTAAACAACATCCAAAACAACTTGTAGACCAATGCGATTAAGGGCCTGCAAATAAATATAACTATCTTGGAGAAGCAAAATGCACATACAGTAACACTCAAAGTCCAAGCATCCATTGTCAAAATTGATAAGTACATTCAAATGGTATTTGATTTTCTTGCACTGAAAGTCAAAACTAGATCTACCTGCACCATTTTTCGAAACTCAATTGTACGGGAAGGACCGTTCGGGTTACTTGAATAGCTTCCTTTTGGGACTCCCCAGAGCACAGGATTATATCTTTGCAGGCACAATCAAACAAGATAATTTTGCACAAAGATGACCAGATTAATAGAATAATCAGCACATTGAGCCAAAAAAAAAAAAGAAGAGGAAGAAGAAAAAGAGCAAACAAACTGCAAGAGCACAGTATCTCACCCCCAATTATATCCATCCTCGTTCTGGATGGCCGTGATCTGAGCCTGTTGCTCCTCGGAGTCTGGTGGTAGGGCTTCAAGCATCTGAGTATCTGCCACCAGCTTATGTGAAAAGAAAGTTAGCAACTCCAAGCAACAACTAGGAGTACTAAACCTAGGACAGTAAAGTTTCACCCAAAAACAAAAAACTGATCCATTGAATTAAATATACTGATGATTCGTATAACTAGTTGTTGAACAAATCTGGAAACCATCTGCTTTTAGGCAAGGTCCATTGAACTTTCTGTCTGAGTTTGAGCTTTGGCTTAGTTAAATAAGAAAAATTAACAATAAATAAAGAATACACCTAATTTTAGAAGGAATTAGCATTATCAGGTTCTACTTGTCCTACCATATGCCCGTCATATTAAAACAGTAGAGAAGTACCACATTTCTCATTTAATCAATGACAAAACCAACCAAATCCTCTTTCCTTGAAGTACATAGTTGATGGTTCCAATGTTGCGCAGGATTAGAAAAGGGTTCCTAAAGATAGCCTTAGTCTTACATTTTGATGTAATCCTTAGTCTTACATTTTCACTATGAAATACTAGAATATGAAGCTACAAAATCTCCTATTCTGAAGTTGCTTAATGTGAATGGTTCATCTAACTACAGAATAAAATGCAAGGATATGGATCAGAGATCTAAAGGAATTTTCGGTTGAATACATAAATGAGATAACAAAGTGTGTAACCAAGGTTATGATCCTTAGATCATGAAATAAATTCTATGACCAGGAAAGGGAGACTGTATCATTAGACTGGGTTACTCGTGGGAATGAAAAATAATACGAGGAACACATCTATTTTCTGAGATAAAGGAACCAGCCAGAAAACAGGTACTGTACCTGCCTGCTTCCATTTATGTTTCTCATCATCAACTCCAGCAAAATGAAAGGTTGGCAGTAAATGCAAATGTGTTATACCAGCATCTGATAGCCTCTTCAGATGAAGAACACCAGCCGAGTCCTTCAAACAAAATATGATTCGTTACTAGATTCTTTAGCTAAAATTCTGAATAAAATGCATCACGTGCTTAAATAATTTGGACAAAATGCATAGATGTCCTTGAACAGATTCATCTTAAAACCTCTTACTTCAAGCTCATCAACCTGATGTTCGTTCATCTTTTTGTACATTCCTCATTCTATTTTTAGTGCATAGAGGAAATAAATATAAGTAGCTTTCTTCATTTTATCGAGAAAATTTCCAGAAGAGTAAGGGATCAAAAGAAAAAACTACCTGCAAAGTAAAGGCGAGATAACCACCTTGATAGTCAGGATGCACAGTACAGTCATTGGCACTGTAAAAGAACAGATCTATTTGGGTTATGAAACTGAAAGGCCTCAGTTATAAAATGCTTCATTTATAACATGAATTTGCACTTTTCAACAGGTGATGCAGAAAGGCTCAAAAACATTTCACGATTCAGGAGCAAGCATAAAAAGGCACACTGTCTTCCTCTAATAACACAAACAAAGCAATATCTACACCATTTGCAGTCCAAAATGATACAAGCATGCTTAACTTCATTTGTTGCTGATGACATCATTGCAGAATTAAAAAGCATGATCTAAATTAATTCTTTACCTGAAATCTCTTACATGCAACTCATAAATACTTATGTTAGAAAAAGAAAGAAGATTGGGCTTCTCATTAGCCAAATTATCCCATCCTTCAGGTTTTAAAGCATCACAGTCAAGATTGACTAACAACGTCCTTCTGCCATCAGCTGAGAGCCTTCACAAAGTTGAATGTTGTTGGAAATTAGCACTGAGAACTGAATTATAAAAGTCTCAAATATGCTGAAAAAAGCATATACTGACAATTACTTAGCCATAAGAAAATACACTAGTGCTCATAGACATCAGAAGTGTCCATAAACAAGACAATTATCATACCCTCTAGCATATGGATCATTTGCAATGCACTTTTCAATCTTTAAGGTTGTAGGATGGTAGACAGACACCTCATAAACATAATAACAGCCTTCCCATTCTCTTGGTCCATTAATATTCCAAACGCCGTTTAGCTCCTCAAGCTGGACAACTTGAGAGGGAGTCCCCCCTGTGGGGTCCTTATAAATGAGAACACTTACTTCCTGTTTTAACAATGGGGACTTTGCATGAGCAATTTAAAAATTAGAACCTCAGAGGAATATGGACAAGGGAAGTAAAACTGAGAGATAGAAGTGAAAGATAAAATATAGAGAACAGAATATACTTGCGCAGTAGGTGCCCAAAGGTAAAGAGAGATGACTTTATCTGAAAACACAGCACCTAGGGGACCATTGTAAGAGAATAACTCATCAAGGATACCAGGAAACTGCAAACCAGTTGCGCTCATGCAATTTCCATCAGCTACACATGTATGAAGAAAACTGTGAATAAAGATTCAGGACAATGACTTTTGCTGCATTAAATCAAGTATGAAGCTGTTGCGATTGCAATGGGAAGTAATGTGAAACTCGTTCAAACTATAAAACAAAGCATGAGCAAGTTAAACCCCAAAAAAGGTAACTGATATCCAAGATGGTTGAAGGTAGATACTTCAATTAAGTTGTAGCATGCAAAACTTTACGTCAGCAATTATGGGCAATCAAAAAGAACGCTAAAATGAAGTAATTTTACTAGAGAAAAATCCATTACTGAAAGCTGCTTGACTTTATTTTGACGAAATATTGCAGCCAAAGGTCTTACATTTTGACCAATCAAACCGTGTTTAGAAGTAATCCAAAAGGTGAAAAAAGAAATTGAACAGCTTACAGCTGAATAGTGCCACAGCCAGCTGGCACTTAAGTAAACTTTTGGCATCCAAGTCTGGAGGAACTCTGAAAGCTTTATATTTTTGGATATGAGGAAATTTTTTGATTACCTGAAACCAAAGATGTTAGACAAACAAGAAATGAGAACAGTCCTTGGGAGTATTTAGATTTGATGAGGCTGACAGAAAATATAAATACAATCACAAGAAGTATCAGTCCAAGAAAGAAAATGCTCTTCCTAGTTCACATAGGAAATGAGCTGAGCTCAACCTTCTATTGGAGACGGGAAAGGACTAAAAGAAGAACGGAACCTATGCCGATGTTTGATGCGGTGAACTTGGAAAATGCTAAATTTCTGAGCTTGCAATTATCTCTTTCAAAATCAACCAGTAGATAAGTGTAAAAATTCTTTTTTCCTCTTTCATAATCACGAATTTTTCTGATCAAGGTACATGAATATTAGATCACTTTCCAAATGCATAGCGTTGTCTTACTCTTTAAGACAATCCCAAGTACAGAATACATTGCACTGGTCAATGCATGATCTGACTGTCTTCCAATTCTTTTTTTTTTAGTTTTTTTTTTTTTTTTTGTCAAATTTCTAAACAGAGATGTACTCACTATGTCCGAAGGGAAATTCAGATACAAATTTCTAACATTAGAATCTTACATATTCAGGCAGTCCAGCATCAACTCCTTCAACCTTGGTGTTCACATCATGTCCTGCTTTCCATTAAACATTTAACTACATTAAAATAGCTTACATAGATATATTAATTTCACCATACTCCTATAAGTGGATAGAAAATTAATGAGGGAAGTGCAAAAAATCCCCATGAGTGTGTGTTTTGCTAACATTGCACGTTAGACCAGTACCAATATTGCAATCTCCCATTATAAAAATGTGGCTATGACCCTATATCCGGTGACAGTCAGAAGTTTCCTACCACGTTCTTACAAACTATAGGAATTATTAAATTATTATGGTACCACAGTTCTAACGCAAAGGCGGGAGTTTAACATTAATAATAAATTAATTAATTGACGCATTACCTTGAATTTGATTGTTTACAATGGATAGTGAAGCAGTTTTACTAGCATATAAATAACAAGAACCATCTGCAACATCCACATTCCACGCAATTATTGACTCACTAACCCAAAATGCTCTTGAGTAAAATAAACTATCCTGCAACCATAAAAATTCAATAATCAAATAATTAATAACAAGTTTTATTTTAGAGCAAATTACACTAGAGATCACCAAAATTTGCAAAGTTCTAAATCACCAAATAAACATTTTAAAAATATAATTATTAAGATAATACACACCTGTGAAATCGATACTGATGATGACGCGGTGGGGCCCTCAAGGGGCATAGTTGAGCAGCAAACAAGAGCTGGTTTGTGTGAAGCTCTGAGCTGAAGACGACCGAGTCGGCACCGAGTCGAACGAGTCTTCTGCGGCTTCTTTGGCTGAGTTGGAAGGAGGAGACGAGTGGACTCGGCGGCAGCGAGGGAAGTGTATGGAAGTACAACCGACATTTTAAAAAACAGTTATGTACTTGTGGTGGCTCTGCGGCCTTTTAACCTTTTTCCCAGTTCAAATAACTTTTAACTTCTTTCTTTTTCCTAGTGATGTAACAAATTAACTGGTAAAACTCGATTATCGAATTATCTGAAGGAGTTAAAGTACCAACAAAATAAATCTTGGCCATTTCGCGACCAAACATATCGTATATAATGCTCATGATAGTCGACCTAGTTAAATAAATAATTATTCAACTCTTCTCTATCACTTTGCTACCCATCCATGCCTCACTAGTGGAGTAAATTAATGTGTTATTCCTTGCAATTATATTAATTTTGAAAGAGTGCATAGGCTATACTTTTGCTCCCATATATACGAGAGTAATGGACAAAGAAATAGTTATAGAAAAGCACATCCATACAAAAGCACTTATTCACATAATAAAGGGCACATAATTTTATGATAAATATGAATTATATGCTAGACTTTCCCTTCTATTTCTCCCCTTCCTCTAGTTGAGAATTCTCCTAGTCCTACTCCATCACCTCACTCAGTGGATTTTGACTTGCCTCCTCTCCCTATGATCGTTTTTACTTCCTCTTCGAGCTAGTAGTCGTTTTAATAAAAGCCACAAGGACTACTTCTGTTTTACTGATTTAATTAGTATCTGGACAAATGTACAAATTAATGACTTGGTTTAATAACCTTCAAATCTATTTATTTGAGTTCTTTAATCTCAAATTAATTGATTTGAAGGATTGATCTTCTTCCAAAATGTTTTAAAACTTTTTAATCGAATTCGAATAAGAATATAATTTAGCTATTTGATAGGAGGGTCCTATTTCGACTACTTACGTTCTTTGAGCTGAGTTTTTGCATTGGAGGTTCCAGTTGCACCTAGCTTTTCTTTCCCAATTTTCTTTTAGACTTAATTTTCTTTAATATTTAAGAGTGATAAGACCTTCTTGATTGCATGAGAAGGTAATATGATCTCTTCCAAAGATGAGAAAATAGTTAAAACAATCTCTTTCCTAACTAAAATAGACAGAAAATGATATTAAATTAATAAGTTTGTTTCATATAACTCATTTGTGTTAATGCATATCAGCTTATATATCTTATATATAGTGTTCAAAATTGGTGATTACTGCTAGTCAATAATTGTTTCATAATTTGTATAGATTCTTTTTCTTTTTTAACGCATTTTGAACTTCTCCTGACCAATCTACCAAAGAATTGCAAATATATGTCTCTGTTTATATATGGTCAAGGGGGGGGTACTGTAAAACACAAGAAAAGGGGATTATACCCATATGTACAATTCTACACCAATTCCAATACAGTCTACTTAACATTATCATCTGATTAATCAATTCAAATGATTACAATTACAACATGAATTCTAAGATTTTAAATTCATAAATTTTTCTACTCTATGAAGAACTGCAACTTTTTTTTTTTTTTTTTACATTGTGCACTTGGACTTTTCACGAATCGTTATTCGATCATTTTACTCAATTTTTGGTAAACTACAATCTTTTGTATTACAAACTGTAAAAGAGTAACGTCACAAGAAAATAAATTAAATAGCAAGCAAGAACGACTAATTAATAAAAGCTTTAAAGGGTGTATAATATTGGTCTGTGCTATCTCAGTGTGATCAATGTCATCAGTTTGGTTTGATGCCATATTTGCAAGCTTAAGAAGGCTTCCAGTGGCTAGAATAGCTTTAGGGTTGATATCATGCAAAGCTCTTGCATAAAGACATCTACAACCAGCAGATGCAGCCTCAAACAACTCCTTATCTTGTTAGGCCCCATCAAACAATGACCTAAAATCCTCAAAACTGGTTGCAGAAGCTCCCATGGCAGATTTATTCTTTTCTTTTTCTCTTCATCATTTTTCTTCTCCTTATTAATTTCATCATCATCCCCATTTTCACTCTCTTGTGCATCTTTGTAGACATCACCATCTTGACAGCCCAATCTTGCAAAACTCACAAAACTCAATCTTAGAACCAACAGGCATTTTCGATATCTTATGAAATACAAACTCCAATGCAACGCCAACAATACGAGCCCTCCTGGTTGATCGAACAGTGCCGTAAGGCTCTAAGCTCGGAGATATCACAGCCATGTTCAATTCTGTGGCGCTGTTTTTGGGTGTTTGTTTGGTTTCATGGTAGATACTCGAATGAGACAAATCAGGGATGCTAACAGTCAAAGACTGCCCATTTCTGGACGTGGTTTCGTTCGCATATAGAGCTAAAAGAAGAACTTCAAAACCTGCTAGAGGGGCTTATGGAGAGCGACACGAGAGAGGTATACGCCGACGATGCTTGGCAAGAAACGGAGGGACAACTAAATGGAGATCAGGCTCGTTGGATTGAAAGGTGTCGTAGAGCCAACGACACAGGCTGTTGTCACCAGCGCCTGAATCAGGTTGGCGAAGGAGTTTTGAGATTTGTGAAGCGATTTCAGGGTTGTGTAGAAGAGAGTGTGCGGGTTCTTCTGAGGCTGCTACACAAGGTGGGATGAAGGAAAGGGTTGATGAGAGGGCTTCGATGGCTGTGTGTGCTTTTGTGTATGAATCTGACCATGTTATGTGAGGCCGGCTGCAGCTAAGCGATGATACTTCTTCTTCTTCTCCTCCTCTTGGGGTGGTTTCATCTAGAGGGTTGGTGTTGATGGACATTGAGAGGTGAGGTTGTTGTTGTGGGGGCGGGGGGGGGGGGGGGGGGGGGGGGGGGGGGGGGGGGTGTGGGTAGGTTATGGTGTTGTGGAGAGGAGGGGGTTCCAGAGATGGTGATGAAAATGTTATCAAATTGAGTTTAAAGAGAGAAATGAGGATCGGAGTTATAGGAGGATAGCTCTATGACTGATTCTTTCCTGAGTTCTGCTAATTTTTAGCTAAATTCAGATAATCTGCACCACAGGTTCAGAAAATTACATCTAATGATGATTATTAGCTACATCCAAGTAATATGCATGTATAATCTGCGAACGCGAATTTGAATCCCGTAACAACGTTATTAAAAAATTCAATAGTGATTAAAAATAATAATAATAAAATTATTTGATCTTCACTCTCACTAATTTTGATTTTCTTATCATAATTATATCAACACTTCACCACCACTGATCAATAACGTTATTATGTTATTAGATATTCAAATCCG